>CM039672.1:149186159-150549137 GCA_022496015.1 Hordeum marinum
CCCTCCCCTGTGAGCTCTCCTTTCTTTCCCCCTCCGTCAGATCTCCTTTGAACGGCTTAGATTAGAAGGAATAAAACCGCGAAGCGTTTTCTTCTAGGCGTCGGTCACCCGCTCGTATTTGCCCCGCACACGCACACCAGACCAATCAGGAAGCGCCACGTGTACCCCCTGACCGATAGAAACGCATTTTCTTTTCTGTTTTAATTTTTGTTTCGAGAATAAGTTCTGATTTTATTTCCTTTATATCTTTTAAACTGTTTAATGTTTTTAAATGATTTTTTATAGTGTCGCAAATTTCATCTAGTTTCTGTAGATATCAAATTTGGCTATGTTTGAACATTTAAATTTGAATTTAAACAGATTTGATTTAAATTTTGTTTTCTGAATATCTTGAGTTTTAAAAGGTATTTTTGAATGATTCTTTTTCCTACTTGTCACTAGTGACCATAGCTATCATTTGGTAGAGTTTGAGAATTTTTATAATAGTTTTAAATAGTATTTTCAAACCAAACAGAATCTGTTTAGTTTCTTATTAGTTTAATTAAATTGATTTATTTGTTTTATTTTGAAAATCTGAATGATTTACATTATGTTTTAGATTTCATTTAGTTTTGTTGTTCCAAACCTTAGTTTACTTGCTGTTAACAAAAGTTAATTTGTTTAGTTTATAAATTTTGTTGTAGGGATCTATACCCTCTTTCAAATAGGTATAGTTGTTTTAAAAGCAAATTTGTTAGTAACAATTCTTTTAACTAAAGTTTATATAATTAGATTCTATTTTCAAATAAATTTGTAGTAATCTTTTCTGTTAAGAAATGTTTGTCAATAAAAATGGTTTAGTTTTACTCTATTATAGGAAACTATATTCTCTATCATTAGGTAATGTTTTATAAAACAACTTAGTTTTAGTAGAGATTATTTTCACAAAGTTTTAGATGATCTAATTCTGTTTTGTAAAAATATATTTTATTAATTATTTTCTGTTAACTTAGTTGTTTCATAATTTTTTTCTCTTAGTTTATGGTTGTGCTTGTAGTTAAGTTCATTAGACAAACACTTATGTTGTTTAGGATAATGTTTTCATAGTTTTACTTGTTATTCAAAAGTAATTCTTTTTGCTAGTAAAATATTTACTAAAATCCTTTTGTTATATTTTACTTTGTTTTTTTTTGTTACTAGTTGTTGTAGAGGAAAACTACCTTAGTTGTTTTTATGAAAACTTTCTTGGCTTTGAGTTTTGTCTTAAGTGTTTCCTTCATCAACCTTGTTGTTTTTGTTCCTTGTGTTACCTTTTGATTGTTAGTATTGCTTGTTAGAAGTGTTTGCTTATGAATGCAATGGTTGTTATATAGATTTCTCATCGGAGAGTGACGAATAGTCTATCAAGTTATTTCTGAGAGCGATCTTTATCTTCATCAACAGTACAGGCAAGTTCACTTTGACCATCTTTTCATACCTATATTTTATTGCATGTAGTGACATCATTCAACAGAATCCCTCCCGTAGTGTTATTGAAATTCTTGTAGTTGACTAGAATGCATGAGGTAGCAACCCACCACTTGTTACTAAAGCCCCGGGAACGCTAGTTAGTGCAATGCTATGCTAAAGTAGACGGGGTCTGGCATGAGTGTTCGTGAGTGGTGTGAAGAAGGACTCCACGTCAAAATGACGACTTCATGAAGACATCTTCAAGTCCTGCATCTTCAAGACCTCAAGACTTCAAGACTCGAGAAGACAAATTTTCAATACACACTACTGGGTGAAGGATGGTTGATTGGGCATCCCTGGAGAAACCAGTGGATGGCCGGGATGCATGGAGAAGTGCCATGACATCTTGCGGAAAGCTTCACCCAGACTCAAAGAGAAGGATGAATACTTCATGCCCGGAAGCTTACCTGTGTAGCCACAAGTCATTATGGGCTCTGGGTTGGTTGATCTTTGTTGTGACTCTGCTGGGCAGTGCTACGAGATGTAGTCGACGTTAGGATTGGGATGGGCACTATCGGACAGTCAGGGAAGCACTCTGAAAGACCATGTTTCTTCATCCTGTTCTCAAACACCAGGCAGTGCGAGGACTTACCAGGAGGGAAAGAATCTTGTGGGTAAAGTACACAACACTCTGCAGAGTTAAACCTAATTGATTAGCCGTGTCCCCGGTTACGGACAATTTGAGCTTCTAGACTTGGATCTATCTCTGAACTCTCAACACTGGACTGATAACTAATTGTGGGCAACTTATGATACTTATGGGAATTGAGACATTGGTTGGCGGAACCATGTCATGATAGGTAACTCCATAGTGAAATTCCTGATATTCCTTTGTTGTAGGAAAATAAAATCAGCTTTTACGCAAAAACTTAGACACAGAGCCACAAAGCCTTTGCATATAGGATAGCCTTTATTCTTCTATTCTACTATGGTGATCTTGCCAGTACATTCAATGTACTGACCTACACGGCTGCAACGTCTTATGTTGCAGATACTCTTCTATGATGGGTAAGAGTACGATTCAGGGTTACGGTCCGCACTCAACTTGCCGTTGGTGTTATTGGGACTCCACTCCCGTTGACTGTATGCACTGCTGTTTTAAGGTATATATCAGTTTTACGTTAATTACATGTGATTGCACTTTGATATATACATTGATGTACTGTGTGTGCCAGCATACTGATCCAGGGACGGCACAGAAAACACAGAGGCTTGACTCGTTTTGAGTCGGGTCGCTACAGAAATGGTATCAGAGCACATGTTGACTGTAGGACGTGACCCTAGAAACTGGAAAGCCCTTAGGAAATGATTTCTCGAAAACTTTGTTTTCAAAAGACCTTCTACTTCTCATCCCTTCTGAGTTTCATCAAGAGTTAGAAAATACCCTTTTCCCCTTGACCACACGAAGGATCAACTAAAGCCCTCCAAGAAGGACAAGATATCAGACAATTGGTGACCAACTCCGACAAAGATGTATTCCATTATGGATTGAAGATTATACAGATCTGAAGAAATTGAAGACCATGAAGAATTTCCGAGATATTATGCCCTAGAAGACCAAACCCCTGTTGTATACTTACGTTAGATACGATGAATTGTGAGCTGTCATTTGTGTGTACATTTTTCGACAGCCACAACTAAAATCTATTTTCAAAGCCATTGTCTGTATTGTGTGTATCCCCTCCTTTCTCCCTCGTATCTCATCCCAAACCCTTGGCCCCAATAGATGATTAATGAAGCTGGACTCATGTATTCTGGATCGATGACTCGGTTGGAGGCAGAAGTATGGATTCACAACATGGAGAATCACTTCAGGAGCAACTCGATAGCACAGAAGTATGAGGTTCAATATGCTCTCCAGCACTTTACCCAAAGTGCCGCAACTTGGTGGAAAATGCATCATGCCATACAAGGATTTAATGGAGCAAAGAATTGGGAAGAACTCAAGAAGACTCTGTTAAGATCCCGTCTCATTCAGAAGCATTGTGTTATCCCGATGAAGAAGACCCGAGCATGTAAAATCTGTGGAGAAATAGGACACACCCAGGAAGAACACAAGAAAGGATGCCCTCATTGTGAAGAAAATCACCCTGCTGAGGAATGCCCAACTGGGCAGGTGACATGTTTCTTGTGTGAAGGAACCAACCACTACCCGGCTCAATGCCAAATATACCCCAAGGTACAGGAAGTCATCAAGCAACAGAAGGAAGCCATGAAGGAAGCCTTCAGAGGAGAATTTGGAGAATTTGTGATGAAGAAAGATATTGAAGACCCTGATGGAGAAGGATTAACCAGATTTTACTCAAATGTCTGCTATACATGTGGAGAAGAAGGACATTTCTCACAGGACTGTATGAAGGAAAGAAAAGAGTATCTGGGAAACTTCCCGATAGAAGAAGTGGAGTTTGATCCATAGGAAATTGAAGCTTTGATCGGAACAAAGAACCTTAGGAAGAGACGAGCCCCTGAACAGCAGGACCTGAGTCATATTAGATGTTACAAGTGTAAGGATATGGGCCACTATGCCGATAAGTGCCCAAGAAAGGAATCAAGAACCCAAGGAGCAAGCACCAACATCAAGAAGCCCCGAGATATGTTAGAAATCATCTGTTTTCGGTGCAAGAAGACATGACCCTACTCCTATACCTGCCCAGAGAAGAATGCTAAGCATGAGTAGTTTGAGTTCGGAAGTAATAAATGTAATAGGTAGCACTCTTATCCTTTGAGGTTATGTAATGGATAATCCATTTGTTTTAGGGATGACAATACTCTCTAAAGATGTTGGAAAGTGAATTTGAAGTTTGATTTTGAATAACATGGATGTTTACCCAAGTCGAGACATATGTCAATTCTGAGTACCTTTTCTGACACACGCAGATGACCACCCTTTATGAGTCTTTCCTCAAAGGCCCGGAAACAATCATGACCCTGACCAGTAATCATGACTACCCAAGGATCCTGAAGGATATGATGAAGCACATCCACCTTGAAGGAGATGCAGTCTACAAAGGCTACCCATTCATGGATAATGGAGTGAAACTTTGGTATGTGGAGGTACACCTTCACCGTGCAAAGGGAGTTTGCCCAAAGACTATTGGACGATACTTTTACATATCTCGTGTACCACAAGCTATTTTCTTTGACGCTGTTCGTGAAGCTGCCATGGAGTCCATACGCCATATTGGATAAATACTTGAAGCAAGACTCCGTCATACTCAGGAATACCTGCAAGAGGTGCATACGGAGATGATGGAGATGAAGCTCATGTCCACCCTAATCAAGGAAAAGATGGAGGATTTCAAGGAGCACATCGGAAATTTTCAGTGGTACTAAAATATATCCAAGGGGAGATGAATGAATAAAGTTGAGAGTGGATGCTAGACCATACCAAACTATGTGGATGGCAGCATTTGTAATAAAGTATTTTCTAGGAGTTTTAAGAAGTGATTGAGAATGTAACCAAGGATTGAATGAGAAGAATGGGATAGTTTCGAAGATGGAAATACGTGTATCATGAAGCACTTTTGATTTCATGAGCTTATCTTGTAACGGAAGTCTCAGAGTTTGTAATAAATTCATGAGTCAAGGGAATTTATGGTGTCATGATTGACCTTATGTTGCATTTCATGAGTTGTTACTCTATGACCCAAGGTCTCCTACCATTTTCGAGGATATGAGAAAATATGGTTTATGCAAACATGATTGCATTTCATTTTAAGTGTGGTAGAAACCACAGGTACCTTCCCCGAATTAAGGAGTTTGGATAAGTGAATGCAGTTGAAGAGAATGTGGAACCTTCTCAAAACTATGAGAAGGGTAACCTTGTGGCAAAGTACTTTTGAGGGTTAAACAAACCAATGGAAAGGAAAATGAATTCCATGGAGTGGAATCCAGACAATAATAGGTCTGTAAATTGTTACCTCAAGGGTATGGTGTAGTCTGAAGGTAATGTTGGAATATGGATCGATAGTAACCCCAGGAGTGAGTTAAAGCTGTTCAAGGATTCAAGTGGACCCACAGCTCACTGACCTCATGATTGATAAGGATCAAGCCCCACCTTTGTGAAGGAAGCAACTTGGAAGAAGCTACGACTGATCAACAATCATTTTCTTGGGAGTTTACGAAAACCTGAGAGTTGTGAACGAACGCTAGATCTTTTGTTCAGCTTGCAGAAATCAAAGGATTTATCCGAACTTTGTTCGTTGACAAGAGAAATTTCTGAAATGCTTGTGAGGAAGCCCAAGTGTTAGAATACGAGATTCACTAAACCTTATACAAGGTAATGATTTCAGTGCGACATGGTTTGGCCACCATGACGACTTACTCTTATCATTCTCTTGCTATTCGGAATGGTAAATCTGAGTGACTTACCCATAGTAAAGAGACGACGTTCTTTGAAGCTTTTTGGTTAAGCCTTAGAATGGTAGGATGAAACCCCTTGTACATGACAGTTGTTGTCACACGTAGGAATTTTACAGTGAGGAATGAAGCCAAGACCCATTTCACTGCAGGATGACCACCAATGGTAGACCACCATGAGATTATCGATAAGTTATTTAGAATGATCACGAGACCTGTCAGTTAATAAGACCCAGTATTGGAGGAAGTACACCTTGTTGTGAGGACACAAGATTTTGATATAACCGAAGATCATCACCAAGGAAGATGCTGTGAAGAATGTGAACAGACAGATGCACCATAGGACTATCAAGATTTTGAAGGACTAGTAACTCTCATTTCAAGTGTGGTAGACCCACATTTCCAGGTCAATGGAGTTTTGTTGGAAGACCCCACACCTTCTTGGTCAATGGATTTGTTAGAAGACTCCCAAACCCTAACCTTTTCATTCTAGCCCTTCCGAATCTCGAGGACGAGATTCATTTTAAGTGTGGTAGGTTTGTAACATCCCAAACTTTGGAATGTTATAATAATTATTAGAATGATTGTTTGTTTGTTTGTTGAGTGATTGAAAGTGAGTGAAATTTGAAACTTTTTGAAAGTTTATTGAGAGGGAATGAAATGACTTTCCCAAAACTTTCAATCTGCATTTTGATCACCAGGAATTCAAATTCATTTCATCACAAAACCCTAGAGTGAAGATGACATGACTTCTTCCATTTAAAGAAATGAAAAGGGATTTGAAAATGATTTGAATTTCCATTTTGAAAATATTTCAAATTCAGAAAACTTTATCCAACTCAATGATTTTCATGAGAGAAGATAATATGACTTCTTCAAATTATATGAAATATGAGTTGGAAGTTAAAACAAGGAATTGAAAGAGCTTTTGAAAACCTCTGGATTATTTTGAAAATCCATTTCATATTGCTCCCTATCCAAAATTTTCAAAGTATTCAAACCCCTGACAAAAATTTGAGAGGAGTAACATGACACTCCAAGACAGGGGGTAATTGTGAGGTTTTTGAATCATCAAACCCAAAAAGTTATTTGAAAAAATGCAAAATTAAATAAAGCCAATTAAGGCATTTTCTGAAAAATGATTTTTTTAAGTATTCAACTGCCAGAATAAAAATGTCCATTAAATGGAATTTATTATTCTCTTAATTGTGATATAAAATTTGACTATATTTGATATTTATACGAATGCTTTAAATAGGTTTTATGGCTGTGGAAAAATCATAAATAGAAAACGGTAACGGTTTATAATAAAACGGGCCGGCCCACCTCCTTAATACCCTCCCGAAATCCCTCTGTAATGGTCGCCCGATAACCGCGCCCCTCCCTCTCTCCCACTGACGCCCTGGCCCCACCGTCCGACAGCGCCAATCCCTCGCTCATCTCCCTCCTCGCGCTCGCTCTCTCTCCTCGAGCATCTCGCCGGAGCCATCATTGCATCCATTGATTTCCCCCTTCCCCGAGCACCTGACCCCTCCTATAAATCTCCCGCTCGCTCCCCTCTTCCCATTCCCCCTCATTGCCCACAACCTCGACGTCTCTCCTCGCCGAAATCGCTCGCCGGAGCAACCGGTAGCCGCCGCGCTCTTGCTCCCCTGCCACCCCACCTCACCATCCCCGAGCCCTCTGAGGCCGCAGACGACCTCCCCGCACCGTGCGCACCTTCCCATACCCTCGCCTCCACCGCAGATCCAACACAACTTCCGCACCGCCACCCGCCGGAATTCTCCCTCGGCCACCACATCCCGAAACCATCCCGAGCTCGTGGCCATCGTCGCCGTCGCCTCCTCGCTCCTCTGACGGCACCGCCGTGTTCATCATCCTCGCCACCGTCGACTGACACCCTTGCCGTCGTCGGAGACCCACCAAAGGGCTCACCTGCGTCACGCTGCCGCCGTCGCCGTCGCCGGAGACGCCCATCGCCGGTAACCCTCCCCTGTGAGCTCTCCTTTCTTTCCCCCTCCGTCAGATCTCCTTTGAACGGCTTATATTAGAAGGAATAAAACCGCGAAGCGTTTTCTTCTAGGCGTCGGTCACCCGCTCGTATTTGCCCCGCACACGCACACCAGACCAATCAGGAAGCGCCACGTGTACCCCCTGACCGATAGAAACGCATTTTCTTTTCTGTTTTAATTTCTGTTTCCAGAATAAGTTCTGATTTTATTTCCTTTATATCTTTAAATGTTTAATGTTTTTAAATTGATTTATTTGTTTTATTTTGAAAATCTGAATATGATTTACATTATGTTTTAGATTTCATTTAGTTTTGTTGTTCCAAACCTTAGTAATTTACTTGCTCTTAACAAAAGTTAATTTGTTTAGTTTATAAATTTTGTTGTAGGGATCTATACCCTCTTTCAAATAGGTATGGTTGTTTTAAAAGCAAATTTGTTAGTAACAATTCTTTTAACTAAAGTTTTATAATTAGATTCTTTTTTCAAATAAATTTGTAGTAATCTTTTCTGTTAAGAAATGTTTGTCAATAAAAATGGTTTAGTTTTACTCTATTATAGGAAACTATATTCTCTATCATTAGGTAATGTTTTCTAAAACAACTTAGTTTTAGTAGAGATTATTTTCACAAAGTTTTAGATGATCTAATTCTGTTTTGTAACAAATATATTTTATTAATTATTTTCTGTTAACTTAGTTGTTTCATAATTTGTTTTCTCTTAGTTTATGGTTGTGCTTGTAGTTAAGTTCATTAGACAAACACTTATGTTGTTTAGGATAATGTTTCATAGTTTTACTTGTTCTTCAAAAGTAATTCTTTTTTCTAGTAAAATATTTACTAAAATCCTTTGTTATATTTTACTTTGTTTTTGTTTTGTTACTAGTTGTTGTAGAGGAAAACTACCTTAGTTGTTTTTATGAAAACTTTCTTGGCTTTGAGTTTTGTCTTAAGTGTTTCCTTCATCAACCTTGTTGTTTCTGTTCCTTGTGTTACCTTTTGATTGTTAGTATTGCTTGTTAGAAGTGTTTTCTTATGAATGCAATGGTTGTTATATAGATTTCTCATGAGTGACGAATAGTCTATCAAGTTATTTCTGAGAGCGATCTTTATCTTCATCAACAGTACAGGCAAGTTCACTTTGACCATCTTTTCATACCTATATTTTATTGCATGTAGTGACATCATTCAACAGAATCCCTCCCGTAGTGTTATTGAAATTCTTTTAGTTGACTAGAATGCATGAGGTAGGAACCCACCACTTGTTACTAAAGCCCCGGGAACGCTAGTTAGTGCAATGCTATGCTAAAGTAGACGGGGTCTAGCATGAGTGTTCGTGAGTGGTGTGAAGAAGGACTCCACGTCAAAATGAGGACTTCATGAAGACATCTTCAAGTCCTGCATCTTCAAGACCTCAAGACTTCAAGACTCGAGAAGACAAATTTTCAATACACACTACTGGGTGAAGGATGGTTGATTGGGCATCCCTGGAGAAACCAGTGGATGGCCGGGATGCATGGAGAAGCGCCATGACATCTTGCGGAAAGCTTCACCCAGACTCAAAGAGAAGGATGAATACTTCATGCCCGGAAGCTTACCTGTGTAGCCACAAGTCATTATGGGCTCTGGCTTGGTTGATCTTTGTTGTGACTCTGCTGGGTAGTGCTACGAGATGTAGTCGACGTTAGGATTGGGATGGGCACTATCGGACAGTCAGGGAAGCACTTTGAAAGACCATGTTTCTTTCATCCTATTCTCAAACACCAGGCAGTGCGAGGACTTACCAGGAGGGAAAGAATCTTGTGGGTAAAGTACACAACACTTTGCAGAGTTAAACCTAATCGATTAGCCGTGTCCCCGGTTACGGACAATTTGAGCTTCTAGACTTGGATCTATCTCTGAACTCTCAACACTGGACTGATAACTAATTGTGGGAAACTTATGATACTTATGGGAATTGAGACATTGGTTGGCGGAACCATGTCATGATAGGTAACTCCATAGTGAAATTCCTAATATTCCTTTGTTGTAGGAAAATAAAATCAGCTTTTACGCAAAATTTAGACACAGAGCCACAAAGCCTTTGCATATAGAATAGCCTTTATTCTTCTATTCTACTATGGTGATCTTGCTAGTACATTCATTGTACTGACCTACATGGCTGCAACGTCTTATGTTGCAGGTACTCTTCTACGACGGGTAAGAGTATGATTCAGGGTTACGGTCCGCACTCTACTTGCCGTTGGTGTTATTGGGACTCCACTCCCGTTGATTGTATCCGCTGCTATTTTAAGGTATATATCAGTTTTACGTTAATTACATGTGATTGCACTTTGATATATACATTGATGTACTGTGTGTGCCAGCATACTGATCCAGGGATGGCACAGAAAACACAGAGGTTTGACTCGTTTTGAGTCGGGTCGCTACATAAAGGACTCGATATGAGATTTCGATTAATTAATGTTGTGTGATTTCCCTTTGATATATACATTGATGTACCGTGTGTCTACCAACATGATCTTGGGATGGTACAGAAACAACGGAGATTCGACCTTTTAGGTCGGGTCGCTACATGGGGCCATCGGCCCCTTTGTGGTTCGGCAGGGGCGTGGACGCAAGCACAAAGAGTAGAGGTAGCAAGACGGCATGATGATTTCCCCAGGTTCGGACCGCTGTGAAGCGTAAAACCCTACTCCTGCTTTGTGGGTGGATTTTTTAGAGGAACACAAAGAACGTGCAGCACTCTAGCCTGGCAAGATTTGCCTTCAAGGGAGCTACCATGCGAGTACAAGTGTTCGAAAGTCCAAATCCCTAGCTAGGCTGCCTTGGGCCTCCTTTTATAGAAAAATGGGCAACCAAAGTGGCAAAATAGACAATTGTCTGATGATTAGATAGCTAACAGTGCTATCATACCTAACTATGGCACTTAGGACAAAATTCCATAAATGCAGTCTAGGTGGTTTGCGGGAGTGCATCACCGGCAAGCTTATACCACCGCTCTAGCTAACTATCGCACCACAGCTTGACACGTCCATGGATGGGTGTCAAGGAGTTGTAATTTATCTTCCAGCGTGTCACCATGTGGTTAGCGAGAGCCACTTAGCCACCTGGGGGCTCAACACCACATTAACAAGTGACTGGCCTCGTGAGGCGGTGGAGCGGTGGCCGGTCAGCTCGCGCATGCTGGGGGATGGCTTGCCGGGTCTTCATGAAGGATCATGCGTCCTAGTCCCTGGTAAGCGTCGGGCACACGCCAGGCGCGCTGTAGTCCAGGTTTGAACTACCGCGTCGAGCTTGCTGGAGTCTTGTCTTGATCGTTTGTCGAGTTTGTATCGATGTCAAAGGGTTCAACTACTACCGCATGTGCATAAGTCAGGGGCATTGGGTACCCTCTCCTAGTGCACTGACACTTAGCGATATAGTAAAGCATTACATAGCGCTTAATGATTGACACGGAGGTCATATAATAATTAAAGACAACCCTATGTGATGTGGAGCATCCTATGGACATCACCATGATGAGAGTACATTTGGCAAGTGACACATGCCACAACTACTTCAGATACATAAAGGTGAATCATCTCCTTTACACGTGTTCACTTGACCCCTTCTAGGATGGTATACTACTTGACACTCCCCTCGTGTGCATACATAGGTATTGTTGGAGCTTCACAAATGACGAGGAGCAGTGCAAGTGCCGAGGAACAACTACACCATCCGCGAGGGAAGCATGGAAGCAACAACGGAAGAAGGTCAAGCCACCTCCTAGGCCCCGGACATTGATGTCTACTATGCAACCTTCTTCTTGTAGACTCATGTTGGGCCTCGAAGCGAAGAGTTTTGTAGGACATTAGCAATTTTTCCTCAATGGATGACCTAAGGTTTATCAATCCGTGGGATCCGTAGGATGAAGATGGTCTCTCTCGAACAAACCTACAATCAAATACAAGAATCTCTTGTGTCCCCAACACACCCAATACAATGGCAAATTGTATAGGTGCACTACTTCAGTGAAGAGATGGTGATACAAGTGCAATATGGATGGTAGATATAGGTTTTTGTGACAAGAAAATATGAAAACAGCAAGGTAACTAATGACAAAAGTGTGCACAAACGGTATTGCAATGCTTAGAAACAAGGCCTCTGGTTCATACTGTCACTAGTGCAATTCTCTCAACAATACTGACATAGTTGAATCATATGTAAATACCTCTCATGCGACAAAGAGTTCACTCCAAAGTCACATATAGCAGAGAACTTGAAGAAATTATTGTAGGGTACGAAACCACCTCAAAGTCATCTTTTCCCATCAATCTTATGAGCTATCCCTATAAGTGTCACGAACAGCCCTAGAGTTCGTACTAAAATAACAACTTAAGATACAGATCAACCAAAACCCGAATGTCACCTAGAGTTCGCACTAAATAACAACTTAAGATTCAATCTGATAAGAAAACTTCAAAGGGAAAACTCAATTTATCACAAGAAGATAGAGAGGGGAAAACTCCATATGATTCATCTATATCAATAAAGCTCGCGGTACATCAAGATCGTGTCATCTCAATAACACGAGAGAGAGAGATCAAACACATAGCTACTGGTACATACCTTTAGCCCCGAGGGTGAACTATGCCCTCCTCATCATGGAGACCGTCGGGATGATGAAAATGCCCTCCAGTGATGGTTTCTTCCTCCGTCAGGGTGCCAAAACTGTCTCCTGATTGGTTTTTTGTGGCTCTGGAGGCTTGTGGCGGTGGAACTACCGATCTAGGTTTCTTTTCGGAGGTTTCTATATTTATAGGAATTTTTGGCATCGATCTCACGTCAAGGGGGGGCACGGGGGAGTCACCAGCCTGCTAGGCACGACCACCCCTAGACGCACCTAGGCGGCTTGTCACCTCCTCATGGCTCTTCTGGCCTAGCTCCAATGCTTCAGGGGTCTCTTTTGGTCCATAACAAATCATACTAAATTTTTAGCCCATTCCGAGAACTTTTATTTGTGCACAAAAAATGACACCATGGTAGCTTTGTTGAAAACATCGTCGGTCCGGGTTAGTTCTAATAAAATCATACCAAAATCATATAGAATTATTGTTAAAATGGCATGAATACTTCATAAATTATAGATACGTTGGAGACGTATCAGCATGCCAAAGCTTAATTCCTGCTCATCCTCGAGTAGGTAAATGATAAAATAAATAATTTATGAAGTGTGTATGCTAGCAAGTGCACAAGTTTGATCAATGATAATTCCAATCACCTATTATAGCATCATTATTTATCATAAAAAGTATATCATCTCATAAAGCTTCTCATGATGAAGTAACAAGCTATTCACATGTTAAAATATAGACCATAAAGTTTCTTGAAAACTAACAAACTATGCTTTGAGTCACCAAACAATTGCAATTCATCTTATTTTCAAGAAGGGTCTATGTAAGACTTTTGATTTAGCAAATTACACATACTCAACTATCATATAGTATTCCATGATTGCTAACACTCAAAGCATATTTTTAGAGCAAATGGCATCTGTCGAACACAGAGAAAGATATGGGCTTAAAGTTTTGCCTCCCAACTTATATATCATTAGATAATTGTCAACAATAATAATTCATGATCAAATATATTTGAATGGCCATATATGCCTAGATCATTCCCCACCACATGATGCTTGCCAAAATAAAAAGGCGAAATATAGGAAGTGGTGAAGATCACCATGACTCTTGTATAAAGATAAGTACTAGAAAGTAAAAGATAGGCCCTTCCTAGAGGGAAGCAGAGGTTATCATGCGCTTTTTGTTTTTGGGTGTGCAAACTCTTAATGCAAAGCCACGTCACGTTGTATTGCCCTTTGTGATAGCAACCTTTATTATGCAGTCCGTTGCTTTTATTTCTTTACCATCACAAGTTCGTACAACGCTTATTTTCCCTTGCAATAAAAGATTTTACAAATTCAGGAGCAATTTTTATTGCTTTTTGCACCGATGACAACTTACTTGAAGGATCTTATTCAATCCATAGGTAGGTATAGTGGACTCTCATGGAAAAACTGGTTTAAGGGTGTTTGGATGCACAAGTAGTATTTCTACTTGGTGCGGAAGTTTTGGCTAGTATGAGGTGGAAGCAAGCACCACATGTTGGAGGATCCATAACAATATAACTTCTATACAATATACCCAAGCATAACTCATTATGTTGTCTTCCTTGTCCAACTTCAACTAATTTGATCAAGTTTGAAAATAATTAATGGGGCTCACAATCATAGAAGATGTCCAAGCTAGTACATTTATATGTGAGCTCTCTCTTCCTTCAATATTCATTCATGAATTGCTCAAGTGACCAATGCGGTGTTTGCTAACTTTCAATAAATTTTACCACCTATACTTATTATATGTGAAGTCATTAATCCCCATGGGATAAGCATATAAAACATATATAATTTCAGATTTATGATATTGAATTCATTCAACCATTTACTCATAGGATATAAGTAAAGCACGAGAGTGAATGACAAAACTACTCCAAAACATAGAAGTGATGATCAATGAGTAGTCAAATAATTAAGTAGCTATGTGAGGACTTTCTCTGTCTCTCTCAATAATATTTTCATATCTAATAATTTGATTTAAACAACAAGCAAAACAAAAATAGCATTCCAAGAATAGCATGCATCATGTGAACGAATTAAAATTTAGGCTCAACATAGGCTAACCGATAATTGTCGATGAAGAGAGATGGGATGCGTAGCATCCCCAAACTTATATGCTTGAGACTTCTTGAAATATTAAATTGGGATTCCTTGGGCATCCCCAAGCTTGATCTTTTGCATCTCGTTCAATCTTCTCATATCATGGTTTCACCTATTCTCCAAAACATCATCCACACAAAACTCGAAAAGAACTCGTGAGATAGGTTAGTACACATAAGAACAAATCAACACACTTCATGTACTGCCAAGACAAGTTGCATAATAATTATCAAACATTAGGTACTGTGTACTATCATTTCCACAATTTATATTTGCCAATATTAGCTATGGAAACTATAGGATAAGTAGATAACAAAACTATGACAACAATGTGTCCAAACAAAATACACTGTAGCACTTTATGAAAACAGTGTCCTTATGTAACTCAAACAATTATAAAACTTTAGGAAATACTAAAAATATTATATTAAAATACTGTGTAATAATTTCCGAAACTTACACGTTCTAGTAAAATATGAAAATTAAAACGCTAGAGCAGAAGTTTCTACTTTTATCCAACACATATCAAAAACCATGCAATGCTAGCATCCTAAGGCAACATTTGCAACTTTTTATTGAAAAAAGAATATAAATAACACCTAAACAGAGAACAAAAAATTAAATGACGCTCCAAGAAAAACTCATATTATGTGATGAATAAAAATATAGCTCCAAGTAAAATATACCGAAAGTGTTGAAGACAGAAAAAGGGGGATGCCTTCCGGGGGCACCCCAAGCTTAGACGCTTGAGTATTCCTTGACTATTACCTTGGGGGTGACTTGGACATCCCCAAGCTTAGGTTATTGTAACTCTATTCTCCTCATATCGGTGTCTCACCCAAAAACTTGAAAACTTCAATCACACAAACTTAACGGAACTTCATGAGATGGGTTAGTGTAGTAAATATAGATCATTAACTTAGGTACTGTCAAGACAAGATTCATATTTTTTTTCTCACATGATACCTACTGTATTCCATCATTACCACAATTTATATTACTCAATATAAGCTATAGGAACACTTGAAACAAGCAAACTATGCATGCAAAACAAAATCTATCAAAAATAGAACAGTCTGTAAAGATATGAATGATCACCACAATTCCCTGACTCTGAAAATTCTGAAACATTAGGAGAACTCAAGTAATCTGCATGTAAATGTTGTGTAAAAATTTCAGCATTTTTTGACGCTCCAGTGAAATCACATAATGCATATACTGGAAGCAAAAATTTCTGTTTTTGCACAGAATCAAACAAGCAAGTATCCACACTATCCCAAAGGTTTTACTTGGTACTTTATTGGAACAAAGGACACAAAACATTATTACTACAGCAGCTTAATCATGTGAACCCATAATCAGAAGTTAAAAAGTCTTGGGTTGTCTCCCAACAAGCGATTTTCTTTAATGCCTTGTAGCTAGGCATGATGACTTCAATGATGCTCGTATAGGAATAATAATTGAAACATGCAAAAGAGCATCATGAATCTCAAGAAAAGCATATTTAAGTCTAACCAACTTCATATGCATAGGGATTTTGTGAGCAACAATATCTTCAAGAATTATAACACATACCTTCAAGTAAAAGCAAATAATTAATGGGAACAAGAATCATCTAGCACATTAAGGGAAAACAAGAATTTCTTCAAGAATTATAACACTAGAGAGGCAACTTCATATTATTGCAATTCCTACAAGCATAAGTTACTCCCTCATAATAATTTTCAGTAGAATCATGAAGGAATTCTGAAATATAACCAGCACATAAAGCATTCTTTTCATGATCTACAAGCATAGAAATTTTACTACTCTCCACACAAGAAAATTTCTTCTCATGACTAATAGTGGGAGCATCATAACAGAGTTGAATATTACAAATTGGTTCCACACTAAAAGAGTAATATTCAGTAAAAGGATATTCATAATTATGACAAGTTTTATAATAGTAATCATCACTCTTTTTCGTCGCATAATTATCATCACAATAATCATCATAAGTAGGAGGCATGCAATCATTATAACAAATTTGATCATTCAAAAGTAAGGGGAATAAAAGGATTATCTTCATTAAGAATAGCATCCCCAAGCATGGGATAAACATTAATTGCAGGAAATAAATTCTCAAATATGTAATTTTCATCAAACATAGCATCCCCAAGCTTGTGGCTTTGTATATCATAAACATAATCACTCTCATCATTAATGGTATGAATAGCACCAATAGTATAGCAATTATTATCATCATCATCCAAGTTGGTGCCATAAATATTTTCAAGATTATAAGAAGTATCATTATCTTCCCAATTATAATTATCACAATAGGGTAGATCATCTCCGGTGGCCATCTTCATCATCCCGATGGAGGCCATGATGAGGAGGGAGTAGTCCGTTCTCAACAATAAGGTCGAGAAGGGAATGGCGCGCACCTCCTACACCTCCTCCACCTCCTCCCACCTTTCTCACCCCTCCAATGGTGCTGGTAGATCAGGCCCAGGCGTGGATCTCTAGGGGTTCCTCCACGTCATCAAGATGGCAAGTCTTCTCCACTGGGATTTTGCCCCTGGTCTCAAGGTGGCAAATCAGGTTCGTGCTAGATTTGGATGTTTGGTTCACTATGTTAGATTGCCGGGATCCAAGGAATTTTTCTTGGTGGTTTGTTTCTCTTCTACCTCTTTCCCTCTCACAGAAGAGGCAATAGGAATTGTGTTCCAATGTTGCATTGGTGGTTTCGCTCTTGATTTCAGTGTGCATCAATTGGGTTCTCGTAGTTTTAAATTTTCGGTGGCCTCCATCCGTGTGGGTCACTTCATCTATGGATTGAAGGATAGAATTTGGCCAAATTTCGTGGTGTCATCTTTGCTTATTCAAGAACTATGTGGACTATTCAAAGGATGGTAATTCTTGGCACCTTGATCATGAGATCCCTGAAGTTGTTGCACATTCTCCTATGGCTATCAAATCATCACTGAGCTTCTTCCAATGCAATGCTCACTCAAATCGTTCATCTTTGTCGATTCTGGCTCTGACTAGGGTTAGTAACATGGATTCCAAGGGTATGGCTATTCAATATCATTCTCCGAAGGATTTGATGTTTGGTAGTTTCATTGGAGATCGGAATTCGGTTCTAGCCACGAAGAACAAGCAAATTTTTCAGGGAACTGTTTTCCATCGTAATTATTGGGATACTATACCGTTCTCCATTTTGGAAGAAATCCTTGATCTTTGGCAAGCAGGTTATTCTAAGGATCAGGTCAGATCTTCTGTTAACATTAAATCTGTTTCGTCGAAAGACTTTATTTTCTTAAAGCTTTACAGATGTGAGACATGATTTAGAAAGGGGAATATTGCAATACATTGTCCTAGTATTTCCTGTCCAAGTTGTATTAATCTGGGCTACACATGCAATCTTCATGAGGATCCAAGACTTGACACCAATTCAATGGATACGATAGTTTATTGTTCTAAGTGTCTCTCCCAAGGCCATCATGTAAGGCATGCACTATTGGGCTCCGATGTCATATTTGTGGTCAATTGGGCCATTTGGGCCGGGATTGTAAGCCTTGGGCCGCTCACAAGGCTCTGGTTTGGAGATGCAACAGAAAAATGCACCACCAGGGAAAACGTGGCAACCGAAACAGAGTATCGCGGCGAGGATGCGCCGGAAACAAACTTCGGTAGATAAACTTTCATTGCGGAAGGATAACCCTCCGTTTGCGCAGGTTCCCAATACCTCTCTAGTCGTTCCGTCTCCCTCGGGTCCAATCGCTGACAAACAGTTAGAGCTCCATTCTATCGGCGAACCAGCGAGTCCCCCCTCTACTACTACTCCCGAAGAGAACAAGGGTTTTCTCGGCTCTGCTGCAACTTCTCCGCCCTTCTCCGCGCGCAAGATCCACCATCTAGCAATGGCAACCATCCCGGTGATGTTGTACCAGTTCGTCCCTGGCGGATGAACATTCAGCAAAGCCCCCACGGACGCCTATAGCGGAATATGGTGGTCGCCTCTTGACCATGCGCAGCACGCCCTGGTATTTGTTGTTCCTTCTCCTCCTGATTTGCAAAGAGAGGCTATGCTTGCAGAGGTTAGATGGGTTTTGTCAGAGGATCATCATGCGGAAACTTTGGAGGGTGAGTTTTACCCCTTTTGTGTTAGCTTGGTTCGTTTCACGGATAGACTGGTTCAGGATGCTATGGTGGATTTGGGAGAACAAGCGCTAGATGAAGTTTCCACTTTCTACCTTTTGAGGCATGATGAAGGTCCAAACATGAGACGTCCTGTCATTGAAATAGAAGCTTGGGTCATGCTGTTAGGATTCCCTTTGAACTATCAAATTGAATACTATATCATCAAAGTTGTCTCCTGTTTTGGTAGATGCTTGTTTTGGCACAAGCCGGGTCACAAAAAGTCTAGAGTGCTGGTCAGAGTGCTGATCAATGAATTAACACTAGTACCATATAGTTTAGTCCTTAAGAGATTTACGGATATTAGTGGAATGAGACAATCTTGGACTGTTGTGGTTCATGTTCTTAATGGTAGAGATGCCACCTAGGGCTTGGTGAGTAATGAGGATGAAGTACCTCCGATGGGGGCGTTTCCACATCCAGATCAGTTACCATTTCTCTTAGCAATGCAGCAAGCCCAACATGATGCCCAGGTTTGGGAAATGGAGAATGCTGACAACAAATGGGATGCAGCTCCCAATCCTGCTCTAGCTTCACCTCAACAGGGATGAGGGGTTTGGCCTATTATTCCTCCTATTCTGGACGCCTACCAGGGGATTAGTTACAGATAGATCACTGGGTATGATGGGCCTTCGATGATGGATGGTCTCCAAACTGAGGATTCTGGGTACGATGATGGTCTGCGTCTTTCGAATGAGCATGTTCAGATGTTGGAGGAAGCCGCTAACAATGTACTCCTGGGAAAAACACTCGACAATTGGCTTTTGTCCAGTTAAACTCACATCAGGTGGTTCTTGACATGCAGTTGCCTGCAACACTGCTTGATTTCTTCATAGTCTTCTATTCAGCGGTTCATGCCAAGCGAATTGCAGAAGTCCCATATTTGGATTGGGATCAAGTGGTCCAGGGTATCCAATTGTGGCTGCTCGGTGCTGGACTCAGCATGCCACTCCATATTTCCTTTCTCACCTTTCTCAGTTGGTACCAAGACTATTGTTTGTTCTAGAGAGGTTTGGAATGTGTGTATGGACTTCATCGTAGATAATTTCAAGAAGGTGCTAACTCACTCCTCTTAGGAAGTATGCCACAATCAGTCCCAGGACATGGTCTATAACTCTGTTTCCTTGGAGGGACAAGGGGCAACATCTCGCAAGAAGAGACCAAGGGCACCTTTGGATGTATCTAATATCCATAGAAGTGTCGGGTCCACCAGGTTCTAGGGATTCAAACCAGCCTCTATGGCTGATTCAAAAAAGAAGATTTCTCATGTCAAGCCAAGGTGTTTCCCTATGTTTAATGACCAGGATGCTCCTAATGCTCCTAATGCAATGGAGATAGCTGCAGATCTGATGGTAATACCCCCACATACTCCCATTACTACTATTCAACACATTGGTTTTGTATAGTGTGGAATTCCCAGGGAGGAACAAACAGTGGAGATCCTGACGAACCAGCAGATGCAGGCCTAGATAGAGGCCCAAGAGGACATGGACATGGCTCCCTAGTGGGCCGTGTGATCCATTCTCTTTGATTTGAATTATCTTAGTTCCCGCCATTTCTTTTGATGTCGAATGTTGCTTGGAACATTTTGTGTTGGAACATGCGTGGCATGAATGAAGACTCTAAAAGTTTGTCCTTGCGCAACAAAATAGATGAATCAAACTGCTCGATTATTTGCTTATAGGAAACCAAAAAAGAAGATTTTGATCACTCTTTCATAAGGAAATGCTGCCCTCATAGATTTGATAAATATGAATTTGTTCCTTCTTTGGGAGCCTCAGGTGGGCTTATCATTATTTGGTTCAGTAGCCATTTCTCGGGTGTGGTGTTACATCAATTCTCTTTTGCTATAATTGTAAAATTCACCTCAGTTCACTCCAATCAACAGTGGTTGCTCACAAATATATATGGCCCCTGTACAGGCCCAGAAAGACAACAGTTCACTCAATGGTTTGAGGGTCTCACTATTGAAATTGATGATCTATGGGTCTTCACGGTAGACATTAACTTCATTTGTTCTCTACAGAATCGTAATATCCCAGGTCGTAATATTTGTGATATTATTAAGTTTAACGAAATTATTAGTTCTTTGGCCCTGATTGAGATCCCAATAAAGGGCAGAAAATATACTTGGAGTAATATGCAAGACAACCCACTCCTAGAGCAATTGGATTGGTTCTTTACAACTCTTGAGTGGACTTCATAATATCATAATACAATGGTGAAACCCCTTGCAAAGCCGATTTCTAATCATACACCATGTGTAATGGCTATCGAGACGTCCATTCCACGGTGCAACTTATTTAGATTTGAGAACTTTTGGACACAATGTCCGAGATTCATGGAGACCGTGAAGAAGTCTTGGGATAGACCTATTAAAGCAGCTTCCTCTGCCATTCGCATCTCTGCTAAACTGAAAAGATCGAGGTATGCATTAAAGCAGTGGAATAAGAAACTTTCTAAACTTAAACTCTTAATTGAAAATTGCAATACGCAACTACTTCATTTAGACAGTTTGGAAGACCCTCGTCGGCTATCCTTGCCTGAATCCAACTTTAGGATTAGTCTAAAAAACCATTATATGAAATTGCTAAAATATCAAAGTGCATATTGGAAGAAACTATGCACTTACAGATGGGTAGTTAAAGGTGAAGATAACACTAAATATTTTCAAGCAAGGGCGACTGAGAGGTACAGACGTAACACCATCCAATCTCTGATACTGCCAGATGGCACGACTATTGAAAATCATGAGGAAAAAGCTACTGCCTTTTTTTAGTGTTTTAAAAGTAGAATGGGAGTGGTCAGAAACACATTTGCTGAGTCTGAGCTCTAGGATCTGGTGCAAAGAGTGGAGGGTCTGGAAGTACTGTCTGCTCCTTTCACTCATGAGGAAATAGACAGAATGAAAAACCATACCTTCTGATAGAGCACCTGGCCATGATGGATTTAATGGACTTTTTCTGAAATTGTGTTGGGAGATCTTTAAGGAGGACTTCTACCAACTCTATCTGGATTTTTGGGAAGGGAAAATTGATCTTAAATGCCTAAATACCTCTTTGATCACTCTCATACCCAAAACTAGCTCCCCTGGAACTGTTAATGATTTCAGACCAATATCTTTGCTAAACTGTGTTCTTAAAGTCATAACAAAACTATTAGCAGAGAATTGCAATAGTGTATCATGAATATTGTGCACCGTAACCAATATGGATTCATCAAATCTAGAACTATTCAGGATTATCTTATGTGGGACTATGAATTCCTTCACCAATGCAAGCAATCCGGGCAGGAAATTGTGGACCTGAAGTTAGATTTTGCAAAGGCCTTTGATATAATGGACCACTCTTTTATCCTTAACATGCTGAGATGCAACGGATTCGATGCCAAATGGTGCTCCTATGTCAAAAAGATATTGGATTCAGGATCATCTTCTGTTTTACTGAATGGAGTACCAGAGAGGGAATTTCAATGCAATCGTGGAGTTATACAAGGTGACCCTTTCTCCCCCCTTTTATTTGTCTTAGCAGCTGATTTGTTGCAATCAATGGTCAACCGAGCGTGGGTTTAAGGACACCTATCACTAGCAATTGATCACCCTGCTCTGGAGCTTTATCCTGTAATCCAGTATGCTGATGATACATTGCTTATCCTCCCTGCAAAAAGTACAGAGATCAGAATCATTAAGCAATTACTGGATGCGTATGCTAATGTCACGGGGCTTAAGATTAACTTCTCCAAATCACAGCTAATGCCCATTAATGTCAACCAAGACACAACTAATGGAATGGCCTTAATACTTGATTGCCAGGTTGGTTCCATGCCCTTTACATATCTAGGAGTATCAATGGGCACAACAAGACCTACAATGAGGGATTTGATGCCACTCATTGATCGTATAGAGCGTAGGTTAACAAGCACCGCAATTTGGCTTTCATATGGGGAAAGAGTGCAACTCATTAATTCAGCCCTGTCATCACTTCTCTCATTCACTATGTGTGTGCTAAAATTGCCCTTCAAAATATTGATATATTTGATAGAGCTCGTAGACATTGTCTATGGAGGGAAGTTGCAGAAAGAGATGCAAAAACACATTCCCTTGCAGCATGGGACCTAGTTTGCACACCAAAGAAAAAAGGAGGCCTAGGTATCATCGACCTAAAAATACAAAACAAGGCTCTACTGCTGAAATTTCTCAACAAATTCTATCATAAGGTGGATACTCCCTGGGTCATGTTGGTTTGGAATGCATATTATGACATGATACCACCACATCCGTTGCCAATTTGTGGATCCTTTTGGTGGATAGATATCTTGTCCCTTTTGCAAATCTTCCGAGGGATTACAACTTGCATTCCGAATTCGGATGACACCGTCCTACTTTGGAAAGACCAGTGGCATAATGAGCAGGTGTTAGCAGAATCCCATGAACGCTTATTCTCTTATGCAACAATTGATGATGTATCTCTTGCTCAATTCAACATGGACACGGACCCCGCTTCCAACTTCCATTTACCTCTATCACGTGAAGCACGACTGGAACTGGATGACCTGATTCTCACCATAAACATGATAACAGTAAACCCTTTAACAGCTGATGAATGGATCTACTGTTGGGGAGAGGTATAATTTAAACCCAAGCGTTTCTACCGGTATCTTTTCAGACATGTGCAGGCGCCAAAATACCTAACGAGCATATGGAAGTCAAAGTGCATCCTTAGACACAAAGTTTTCAGTTGGCTGCAAAGGATGGATAGGCTCAACACGAGAGATCTATTATCAAGAAAGCATTTTGCGATAGGAGATGATCACACCTTTGTGCTATGTAATGAAGATGTGCTGGAAACTAACGAACTTCTCTTCTTCTAATGTGCATTCACGACTACCTGTTGGGAAAACTTGGAATCACATGGGACACGACCCTGGAGGTGCAGACAAGATTGGATGTGATGGAGATTAGATGGGCCAAACTTCTGTTCAAGGAAATCTGCATATTGTCCATGTGGAACATTTGGAAACAACACAACCGAAAGGTGTTTGATGGTGTGATGGCAACACAACAGGACTGGGTTAGGATGTTGAAAGCAGATTTGGAGATCCTAAAATTTAGACTCAAACGTGACAAGTCTACCATTATAGATAGGTTTATTCCAACTATCCACTTGTAACTGCCTCAATACTCTCACTACTTGATCCTTTCTGTTGTTGCATGGATTTGTAATCTCTTGTAACAACCACCATTTAATATAGCAATAGTAGGAGTCTGTCCTGCTGTTTTAACCTGTCAATTTTTTTATCACAACAAGCAATAGGCATAACAAAATCATCCTCAAGTGCATCATCTTCCACAACTATTTTTGATTCATTCTCATGAGGCCTATTAATAATGGGAGCAACATTATTTGGGAGAGATACCTCTTTACCTTTAATTTTCCTTCTTTTCTTCTTCTTCAGCACATTATGTGTGGGTTTATTTAATTCCTCCAAGCTTCTTTTTGAAGAGGTTGGTTGAATAAAAAGCGCCTCCTCATTACCTGATTCATCATAAGAAAAAATAGGAGGATATTTGGAAACCTCTTCCCCTTCATTAGTATTCTCTTCATCTTCTATTTGTTTTCCTGTCATTAAGTAATTGGCAATATAAGGATTCTCAATGTAATTTACCATGAAATACATATAGATTTCATTTAGATCAAAATCAATCATTTTCATGTGAACCCAAGATGGAACATCCTTAGTTTTATGTCTCATTTCTTCATACCCCCAAAATAGACTAAGTTCATTATGATGCTCAGGGGTAATGAGGTTATCAGAATTTTTGGACACAATTCGATCATGAAATAATTCACATTGGAAATTAAAATGAACACTTTCATTGCAAAGTTCACAAGGATGACGAGAAATATTAAGCCTTTCCGCACAAACATATAGCCTCTCTAGCAACCATTTAGTTTGTAAATACTTATGCCTCTTACAAAAATCTATCTTCCCTTTTAGGCATGTCTTCACAAACTCTATGCACTCCACAAAAATTGACATGCTTATAAGAAATCTTTTTATCATGACTAGTGCAATCATCATTAGTACTATGGATATTAAAAGAATTCATACTAACAACATTGCAATCATGCTCATCACTCAAATATTTAGTGCCAAACATTTTAATAACTTCTTCTTCTAACACTTGAGCACAATTTTCCTTTCTATCATTTTCACGAAAGAAATTAAAAAGATGAAGCATATGAGGCAACCTCAATTCCATTTATTTGTAGTTTTCTTTTATAAAACCAAACTAGTGAAAAACAAGAAACTAAAAGGTTTGATTGCAAGATCTAAAGATATACCTTCAAGCACTCACCTTCCCGGCAACGGCGCCCGAAAAGAGCTTGATGTCTAATACGCAACCTTCTTCTGGTAGACTCGTGTTGGGCCTCCAAGCGAAGAGTTTTGTAGGACATTAGCAATTTTTACTCAAGTGGATGACCTAAGGTTATCAATCCGTGGGAGGTGTAGGATGAAGACGGTCTCTCTCGAACAACCCTGCAATCAAATACAAGAAATCTCTTGTGTCCCCAACACACACAATACAATGGCAAATTGTATAGGTGCACTAGTTTAGCGAAGCGATGGTGATACAAGTGCAATATGGATGGTAGATATAGGTTTTTGTAATCTGAAAATATAAGAACAGCAAGGTAACTAATGACAAAAGTGAGCACAAACGGTATTGCAATGCTTAGAAACAAGGCCTAGGGTTCATACTTTCACTAGTGCAATTTCTCTCAATAATACTGACATAGTTGAATCATATGTAAATACCTCTCATGCGACAAAGAGTTCACTCCAAAGTCACAAACAACGGAGAACTAAATAAGAAATTACTGTAGGATACGAAACCATGTCAAAGTTATCTTTTCTGATCAATCTTATGAGCTATCCCTATAAGTGTCACGAACAGCCCTAGAGTTCGTACTGAAATAACACCTTAAGATACACATTAACCAAAGCCCTTATGTCACGTAGATACTCCAATGTCACAACAAGTACCCATGGGCTTGATTATATGATATGCACCACACCATTTCAGATTCATCATGTTCAATCCAACACAAAGAACTTCAAAGAGTGCCCCAAAGTTTCAACCGGAGATTCAAGACGAAAACATGTGCCAACCCCTATGCATAGATTCCCAAGGTCGCGGAACCTGCAAGTTGATCACCAAAACATACATCAATTGTTCTCAATCCTTAAAGACTCAATCCGATAAGAAAACTTCAAAGGGAAAACTCAATTCATCACAAGAAGATAGAGAGGGGAAAATCCATATGATTCATCTATATCAGCAAAGCTCTCGGTACATCAAGATCGTCTCATCTCAGGCATGTTGGAGAGAGAGATCAAACACATAGCTACTGGTACATACCCTCAGCCCCGAGGGTGAACTACTTTCTCCTCGTCATGGAGACCACCGGGAAGATGAAGATGGCCTCCGGTGATGGTTGTTAGGTTCTACCGTAGGTGCATCACATGCAAATTAAAAATTTCCTATGCGTAGAACATCCAAGAACATGCTACGGAGATGGATCATAGATTGTTACCACTAGACGCGTAGTGCCGTGTAGCAGAAGTAGAGTTGGGGCAGCGCGTTCATGTGGACCGTCTCCTCCTCATCCGATCTCCCTTGAACAGTCGACCGCCGGATCCCACATACATGTTCGTCGGAGCGGCGCAAGTGCACCGCCTCTAACGGTATCCGCGTGTGCAAGAGGAACACCCGTGTGGCGGACTGCTAGGTCCGATTACACGGTCGCTGGTGGCGAGTGGAGGTGGCTATTCGCAACACATGCAAACCCTAATGACGGTGCTGAAGTGATCAACCGGATGGGTGTGCCGCACCTCCACTATATATAGGCATCTGGCGCAGGCTCAATTCTTGGGCCTCGCACGGATCCTAAAGCCTATGTGTTCCTTCCCTTAAGCGCATGACCCTTTAGGTTCTCGTCCATTTGGTCGCGAGTCAGATGACATCCGACTTGACCGGTCGGTAGCTGCCTCTAGCAAGATGTGCCGACTCCAAGTGTCCGATGAAGCTGGTTAGGCGAACCTGTACTTCACACTTCTGTTCCCTTTACCACACGATATATCTTGTCATGCACAAAGCGACATGGTCATCCTTGTTGCAACACGACCTCTTTCTCGTTCTGGTGAATCCGACCAACATTCGGTTATCTCGTAATCCTCATCGCATGGCCATACTTATCCAGGTCGGATCCCCCGAGGGGCCCAGAGTACATCTTCCCTGATCGGAGGGGCAAATCCCATCTTGCTCGACCATGTCTCGCGGCATGGGTATGGAAAATCCCGAAACCTACCTTTGTAACTACCCAGTCACGGAGTAGCATTTGGTCGACCCAAAGCAAGTATGTCACCATCCCAAGTACATGCGCCACCTCAGGTCTTAGGACATAGAACGTATGTTGTACTAGAGACTCATAGATGACCTATCGCTGCGTCTCATAGTTGGGTCAGTCCAACTCAGACCTTATCTTGACTCGGATCCGACTATGTCGAATCCGACCAGACCTTTCTGAGTCCATATTATCCGGCTAGCATCCAATGCTGCATGGTCTGTGAGACCGGACCATCCACCGTGTCATATGCTACTCTAACTGGCTGCGCGTCCACACAACCCTTTCAACTAGGGACCATTTAGGACAGTCATCATACAATGCATAGTCTCACAAACAAGTCACATACTTGTTAATACACATCAATGATAATGTCCAAGGACTATATTTCTTACTCTAACTGGCTGCGCGTCCACACAACCCTTTCAACTAGGGACCATTTAGGACAGTCATCATACAATGCATAGTCTCACAAACAAGTCACATACTTGTTAATACACATCAATGATAATGTCCAAGGACTATATTTCTTCATAAACACATAGGAAATATCATCATACATGATTGCCTCTAGGGCATATCCCCAACAATGGTTTCCCCCTCCAGCAGGGTGCCGGAACGGGATCCCTATTGGTTTTTCGTGGCTCTGGAGGCTTGCAGCTCTAGAACTCCTGATCTAGGTTTCTTTTTGGAGGTTTCTATATTTATAGGAATTTTTGGTGTCGATCTCACGTCAAGGGGGGGCCACAGGGAAGTCACAAGCCTGCCAGGCATGACCACCCCCTGGCCATGCCTAGGTGGCTTGTCACCTCCTCGTGGCTCTTCTGGCCCAACTCCAATGCTTCGGGGGTCTCTTTTGGTCCATAAAAACCATACCAAATTTTCAGCCCATTTTGAGAACTTTTATTTCTACACAAAAAACGACACCATGGTACTTTTGCTGAAAACAACGTTAGTCCGGGTTAGTTCTAATAAAATCATACCAAAATCATATAGAATTATTGTAAACATGGCATGCATACTTCATAAATTATAGATATGTTGGAGACGTATCAGAGATCTGGCCTACACCCCGGACATGTGGCCCCTGGAGATCTCTCTGGCGCCAAGGGCAAGCTGCAAATGAAGCTACAGGGCCCGGACATCCGACGCCACAAGACCGGCCGGATATCCGATGCCCCTACCAGAAATCCAGTGCGAGGAGTCCCGATTCGAGCGAAGCCAGGCGCGTGAGGCCCGGACATCTAGCCCCAGCCCTGGACATCCGGCACCCCCATGAAGCCCCGGACATCCGGCCCCTATGCGGGCAGACGCGGGCCAAAGGCTCGTGTATCCTCTCTCTCTCTCTCTCCCCTATCTCCACTAGCACTATATAAGGGACCGCTCCTCCTCCTTTCTAGGGTTAGCAAGTGATAGCTCGTAGTTGAGCTTTGCTCCTTCCTCTACCTCTCCCATCGAGATCAACGCCTCCACTGGAGAAGATCCATAGAGGATGTCAAGGCCCTTTGCGAGGGAAGATCCCTAGTGGATTCAAGGCCCCATCTCTCCTTGAGATTTGGGATGAACTACCTATGTATCCTTTATTTCCACTGTTGTTCTTGGATCTTGATGCACCCCATGTATTTCTTGTGATTGGAGGAGTACTTGGTGTGGATCTTGTCCAATATTGTGTTTTCCCCTTTGATTTCTCCATGTTTTCCCCTCGTGTTATTCGTGGAATCCACCTCCACTTCGTGAAGATCGGGCCACCCTCGGGTTTGCCCCGTATCATATTGGTATCATGAGCTACGCTGCCACAAATTTGGTGCCCTACCCCCCATGTTTTAGCCATTAGTTCGAATTTTCTTCCCAATTTTGAAAATTTCCCACAAAAATAGCCCCAAAAAATTTCTTGTGATTTGTTGTTCTTGTGAGTTTTTGTTGATTTTGATATGTGGATTTAGTGTTTGGTAAGTGGATCTAACTCCATTTTCCTTTCCTAGCCCTAATTCCACCTTTTCCCCTTCAATTTTGACTTTGGAATCAACAATATCCACCCCAAATCGAGTTCTTGAGCCCCGAATCGTGAGTTGGAATCGTCGGGCGGGGCATCCGGGCTACCGGCCAGACATCCTGGCCCTGGAGCCGGAAAATCAGGCGATTCTGGACACTGTGTCCCGGATTTCCGACCTCAAACCCCGGATATCCGGCCCGTGTAGGTTTTAGCTTTCCGGTTTTACAGTTTCGGCCATAACTAATTCATCCTGACTCTCATTTAGTCGTTCTTTAGCTCGTTTTGTATCTATTGACACCTCCCATCCCACAAAATTACTCTCACCATCATTTGACACCACCAAATATTTTGAATTTTGGCAACTTTTCCTAGGCCCTCCACCATATCATCCGCATTACCACCATAGACTTCTGCAACCTAACTCATTTTGGTTCCCATTTGATTTGTGGTTGCTTCATTCGTGATTTGATTCTCCTAAGGTGTTTCGGCTACTTAGGGACGATTACTTCATCATCAACCACCAAATAATTGTGTTAGTCCATCATCTATATCGACCACCGACGTTTGACATCGATGACGACCAGCCATCCTTTCAGACCATCTTCAATCGAAGCAAGGCCGGTTACTCCTGACTTTGTGAAAGTTTAAGTGTGATGAAGGAATCCATTCCGTTATACACTTTTCCTTCCTTTCCATTACATATTGATAGCCCCACCATATTTGTGATTACCTTCATAACTATTGAGACTAGCTATCCGAGTATTACCGAGCTTCGCGAAAACTTGTGCACCATAGTGATACGACATCATATTGTTGCATCATTGGAAATATCATATCGTGCAATTGCTTGCTCCCATGCATATATTGTGATACTTGTCTCATACAGTTGGTTGAGGCTCAATAAGAATAGTGGAAAGGAAGAGAAGTGTCAAAAAAGCTTCTAAGAAAGAAAAAAAGATCAAAGCTTATAAGAAGAAAAGAGTTGAGCATGAAAAGAGATACTTGTGCATGAGGATACTTGGAATAGGATACGTTTTTCTTGCATAAATAGGATCGGTGCCAAGTGGTGAATCATGCCCAAACATGCAATAAGCTAGCGTCTCTCCTTGTGTTTGTGCAACACGAGCTTTGCTCATCCCTATAGTTGCACAAGCCCCATTATCCCACCGCATGTATTTCTCTATTGCCCTCCTATATATTTGTGATCACTTGCTTTGCATTTTGAGTCCATTGGATTTATTTCAATATTTACAATATCTTGGACTTCATTTTTCTTTATTTTTGTGCCACTAACCCTACTGTGTGCACTCTTTCCTTGCATACATTGTGGTCTTCTGAGATCCATCTACAGCTTTAGAAAGAGGTAACTTTGGTATGTTCATTCCATCTCGTTCTCACAACTTCTCGAGTGCTTCAATGGATATGGACAACACATCTCCTTACATCTACGACCACAACAACGAGTTCGATGCCATGAAGAACATCATCGATGCCAAGATGCACGCTCAAATGGAGGAGCTCAAGGTCCTCATCAAGAACCTCAAGAGGTCTTCATCATATTCGAGAAGATGCTCAAGTGCACATATTCCCGAGCTACCATCTCTGGCAAGATCGCACCGGCATCGACACTGTCACAACCCTAGCAAGTGTCTAGGATAGCATTGTGTTTGCATCATCATCATCATCATTGCATCAATGTGAAATGGGGAGAAAGAAAGAAACCCTAAGCATTTTATGAATTAAAGGAATTCCAAACAAATGAAATTTCAACAAATCCAAAATGCCCATCAAAAATGTTCCCTATGTATGATAATTAAGGGCATGGATATACCAGGGACCATTCCAATTATTTGAACATTTGAAATATTTTAAATTATTGAATTAAGTCTCTGAAAATGACAAATAAAAATATTATCATTATCACTGCTTTCAAAATAATCTGAAACTTTTGATACAAGTTTGAAATATTCAAACTTGAAGTTATAAAAAAGTTTTAGGATTATTGAAGGGGTATTTGGACCTCCAAAGAAAAACAAAAAAATGTTAGAAAACAAAAAACAGAAATAAAAAAATAAAAGAGAGAGGAGGCCTGAGGCCTGGCACTGGGCAGCCCATCTGGCCCATGTGCCAGTCGTCTCCTACCTCTGCCAGTAGGCAGAGGCAAAGGAGGGCACGGCGAGGCCTCCACCTCCTCCCTGCCTGGTCGCCCGCCTGGAGGCCCCAGGGCGCGCCAGCACCTCGCCGTCGTGCCCTTCTCCTCTCTCCCTCCCGCGAGCTCTCTCCCTCTCTCGCGCTTTCTCCCCCTCGGACTCGCCATGGCCGCGCAGCTCCTCGCCGTCGTGCCGCCGTTCTAGCCACCCCCGAGCCCTCCTGACCCAACCAGCAGCTCCGCCCTGAGCCCCTGAAGCCCCTTGATGGAGGAATCGAGCCGGGAGACCTCTGCTTCGCCGTCATCGCTGAATCACCTCCGCCGGTCGCCGTCGGTCCTCGCCGTCGTTTGGAGCCGTCCGGTCGTCCCCGAGCCTTCCGAGCCCCCTTGCAACCTCCCAGTGAGCACCCCGTCCTCCTCCCTCTCTTCCCTAGCTTCCCTGTGCTCCCTAGCGCTCCTCGCCGTAGTGGCCGATCGGGCACCGCCGTGGAAGTACTCCCCGGCGAACCTCCGGTGATCGCCGGTCCCCCCTGACCAGCCCAATCGACGCGGTCGAGCATGGGCTTTGTTCCAGCGCCTTCCCCGCGTTGATCCGACCCCTCTAGTGGCTTCTGGTGAGCCTCTGCTGCATCGGATGGTCGCCGGCGACCACCCTCCGGCCAGTGTCGACGTGGCAGGCCACTTAGTCGCTAATCACCTTGATTAGCTTAGCCCAGCCACTGACAGTGGGCCCCAGAGCTGGGTCAAACCCTGGTCAGCGCGGGATTAGCCCCCGTGACACTGACCAGTGGGGCCCCCATGTCAGGTTTGACCCAGAGTGGTCAGTTGACCAGGCTGATGTCATGCTGACGCATGGCTGACGCAGTAAATCTATTTTCTGATTTTAAATATTTCCAGAAATAGCTAAAAACTTTGAAAAATCATATAAATTAATCTGTAAGTCAGATAAAAATAATTTATATATGAAAACTTATCAGAAAAATCCAATTAATCCAATGGTACTATTCTCATGCATGTTAGAGCAACCTAAATAGGTGAACATGGACATTTTAACATTAGGTCAATATATGGAATTTGAAATGAGAACAACTTTGAACCTATATTCAAATACATTTCAAATTGACATGACCAGTAGTTACATTAGCTCATCCAAGCACATCACTATGCCATGATCATGCATCATATTGTTGCATCTGCTTGTATTGAATGTTTTTATCTGCGTTGCGGTAGGCCCTAATCCGGAGGATACTACTCCGTACCCTAACGAAGGAGAGAACTCTTCCGCAACCCAGCAAGGCAAGCAACCTCATTGATCATTCCGATAACATCCCACCCTCTCGCTCCTGCTCTCATTTATTGCATTAGGACAAACGATCACATGTCAGTTATACACGGTAGATGATCCTATTCTTATGCATGACCTGATCTTGTCACAGTAAATAGCTAAACCTTGCAACCTAGCATACCTGGTAGATGCTTGTGCCATGATGTGCTTAGCTTACTTTACCTGCTATGCTTGCTATGCTTAGAGTTATGTCAAGTTGGATTCATCTGGGTGATGAACTGAGTGAAACAGTGTTGTCCGATGTGATGAGCTTATAATGAATACGTTTGGTAAAGGTAGCGATGAGAGGCTATCTAGGAGTACATAGTGGGTTGTCTCATTGGGACCGTTCTGAGGAACTGGGTTCCGTGTTTGTGATCCAAGACTAGATACTACCACACATTGGGATACTTAACTGACCCTCTCGACTCATCAGTCGCTTAGTCTTTGGTCCAGGTATTGCAAGTAGTTTCTGGTGTTTATAGCATGCTGGAGGCCGTGCGTAGCGCCGACCCTCGGGGTGGGTTACGACGCGGTAGGAAGTGGCACAGTGTACCAAGGGTCACCCGAATGGTGGGCTTGGGAACCCTGCGCACATCGTTTGGGACCGTAGCGGAAACTTTGGCCGGATTTTCGTGCGGGTTCAGTCTCAAATAGGCGGTAGCCTGGACTAGAGGTCTTATGTGATTGACGGTCGTGGCCGACTCCCTCGCTGGGCATTCGCTTGAAGGTTGCCGAGGTGCATGGTTTATGGCACACAGCGATAAGTGGCGAGAGCGTGTGTGAAGAAGTACACCCCTGCAGGGTTATGAAACTATTCGAATAGCCGCGTCCTCGGATATGGACTACTTGGAGAACTTATGTTGTTCATAGATAATCAAATGAATACCTCTAAAAATATCAAGACAAGTGTGAGTACCGTGGTTGGCACTCTTCTGGAAGGGGAAGGTGAATCCATGGTAGTGTATTGTGATGGAGGTAGTGGACTCGTGTGCGATAACTAAAATTGTAACAAAGAGTTTAAAACTGAGTAGTGTAGGTTAGCCATGAGTCAAAGCTGGCTTTCTACATAAACCCCACCACCCTTTGTTGATACATGAGCATAAATAGACTAGGTCTGTTCTAAAGACTTGCTGAGTACGATCCGACATGCATATGGTTGTATCTATGCATATCGGGCATGTCGTGCTTACGTGTGACATGCAACGGTATGTATGGGATCCGACACCTAGTCATGTGCCTTTAGTAGTACTCTTTACGGGAAACTACCTCTTTGTGCTTCCACCGAGCCATGGTAGCTTGCTACTGCTCCGGACACATTGATTGACTGGCATGTATCCTTCTTTGCTGTTGTGTCTGTCCCTTTGGGGAAATGTCTCACAGTGTAATGGAGTCCCTGTAGTCTGTTACGACTCGTCTACGTGCAGTGATGACATTCGTGTCTCGCGACGTAATGAAGTCCTTGTAACTTGCTACGACTCGTCTACACACGCTTGAGGCCGACACCTGCATTGCTGGGTTATGTATGCCTGTTTCCGTACGGATGTGCTACTTGGGTTCTATGACTAGTCATGTCGGCCCGGGTTCTTTGTTGTGTGATTGCCAGCGACATGTTCACATACGTGATCCAAAAGACGCAAACGGTCCCGGCCAAGGTAAGGTGGCAGCTGTGGAGTACCGTGCGTGAGGCCGCAAAGTGATGTGGCTTGTTACAGTATGGAATCATATAACCTAGGATCGGGGTCCCGACAGCGTTGGTATCAGAGCCTGACTGACGGTAGGGCTACCAAGCCAAACCGGCCGAAGTTGAGTCTAGAAACACTATAGGTTAGTAGGGGAATTGATTGTGGAAGGGAACGTAAGGCTCTTTTTACTCCTCTTCCCAAGTTATTCTATGCTGGGTCATGCTCATCTTTTCTGTGGGGATAGGAACTAGGATTCTCATCTATTGCTTAGGATGACGAGTTACTAGCCATGGACCAATAGGTAGCTTGTTCGTAAGTGAGTGCAGTTATTCAAGTATTGTTGGTGTGACAAACAGATGGAGAAGAGATTTGAGTCTAGATAGTCGAGTGGTTGTGCCTTTCAAATCTTTTTCAATTGTCTCAAAAAAATTTGAGCAATTACAGCCGTTATGCTGTCCAATTTCTGCTAGGATCTAATGTCTTTGCATCATTCTCTGTTTCAGATGGCCTCTCGTCCTTTCCGTCAGTTGGTCCGTCTGACCAGGTGCATCGATGTGCCAGGTCACACGGCCATGTTGGTTAGAGTGATGATGGAGGCTGGATATCGCTGGTACCCAGAGTACACAGTGGAGGAGCAGTATCGAGATTTCAACCAGAGTCAGTATCTATGTACCGTTAGGATATATCCTTCCTATCCTGGAGCTGTCGAGCCGCTTCACTGGACTCATGGATTGGGAGTTACGATAGATATGGCAGTTCAGGAAGCCGCCTACACCATGCTGACTATCATGAGGTTTCACCATGGTCTACTACAGAACGCGGAGTTCTGCTATGTTCCTGCTTCCATGGGAGGAGAGGATGGATATCTTAGTGCAGCCTACTTTGATCATTCTCATGAAGACCCTAGGCTGTAGGTGACCGCTCAGATGTTGGAGAACAGGGATCGTGATGCACGTGCCCTTCGCATGGAGCTCTATGCTACCCGTGCCTGTCTTTGGACAGCCTTGACGCAGTTGGCACCTGTCGTGCAGACAGGTTATGGAGATTTGGAGATGCTGACTCCCTCGTGGACTCATTTGCCAGCACACGTAGACTGGCCTGATGTTGGAGGCATCACCCCTCTTCGAGGACCGCTGTTGCCGCCAACAAGGGGACCAAGGCCACATCTGTGTCCTTATGGTTTCCAGGGATCCCAGGCTAGAGTGTTTCCAGATCCTCAGGTTCAGCTCCCGGGTCACGGGGGTAACCTGTACGAGGCATTCTACGGTGATGTTTGAGTGCATGGATGTTAGCCCTAGTATGGTAGTAGTCGTATCGCCACAGTCCTACGTGTCTGGTGGGGTATGATCAAGGTCGAGATTTGAGTTCCGGAGGTGTAGATAGATAATGTATAGGATGCTTGTAATGCCTCCGATGAGTGGTGTCATCTCTCTGTAGTTGTTTTCAGCTTGGGCTTGTACTGAACTAACTCATGGGTGTATGAAACCTAATGTTCATATGGTAGTTGCTTTACCATGTTGATTGGTGTTATCCTACATGACATGTTGATTAGTGCATTCCTTAATTCATGTCTTAGAGTTGTTGTTATCTATGTCTAAGTTGTGGATTGTTTTCCCCAGGATGGTGTCAACTAGGAACAACCCCGTGCATGCTCATGAGCAAGGCGAGAGTAGCCAGCCAAGGCAAGAAGAGTTGCCACATGCACCATCTCTAGCGGAGGTGATGCTAGAAGCTGAACGGAATAAGAGGGAGACCAACAGACTGTTAGAGAGAATTGAACAGAACAAAGCTCGTGCTCCCCGCAATGATCACCATGATGGAGTGTCACTTGGTGACTTCATTAAACTGTGTCCGCCTAAGTACCATCACTCGATCGATCCCCTCGATGCGGATGATTGGTTGACCAGTATGTCACGCAAGATTCGAGCTGCAAATGTTTCAGAGGCCAATAAGGTGACCTTTGCGACATACTTTCTGGAGGGACCTGCCAACCTGTGGTGGGAAAGCTATGAAGCTATGCGTCCCCAGGGACCTGCACCAACCTGGGCAGAGTTCAGCGCCGCATTCCGTATCCATCACATCCCGGAAGGGCTGATGGACCGCAAGAGAGAGGAATTCTGTGCCTTCACACAGGGCAGATTGTCAGTGGATGCATACAGTCGCGAGTTTGGTAATCTTGCTCGCTATGCCCCAAAGGAAGTCTCAACTGATGCCAAGAAGCAGGCTAGGTTCCGCAAGGGACTTAATGCTGAGCTTCGCTAAGATCTTCGCTTGCATGAGTGCACGACCTTCCAGGCTCTTGTCAATAAGGCCATCAATGTTGAGTCCGGACAAACTGACTACGAGGCTTCGAGGAAGCATAACCGTGCCTTCAACCCTGCATCGGGTTCAGGACCCAACAACCGCCGAATATGGGTACCCAATGCAGCTATGCTAGCAAGGTACACTGCGAGGCCATCCTTCCACGCACCTCCTCCAATTCAGTCCAACCCTCCACCCAGACCATTTGGAGGACCGCCTACTAATGTTGCACCTCGTGCTACAATGATATGCTACAAGTGTGGAGAACCGGGACATTATTCTCGTGAATGTCCCCAGAATAATGCCAAGCCCGCTGGGCACGGAAAACCAGGGAAAGCCTTCTATGTGAAGCCAACTCCTGCCCGTGGGCGAGTTAATTATGTGTCTGCTGAAGAAGCTCTTGAAGACCCTGATGTCATTCTAGGTACGCTTCTTGTTAATAGCCATCCAGCATCTGTTCTATTTGATACTGGGGCATCTCATTCATTCATCTCAGAAGGTTATGCACAGCTGCATAACATGTCCTTCTGTGACATGCCCACTCCTTTAGTAGTTCAGACTCCTAGATCAAAATGGCAAACTTCTAGAGTGAGCCATGACAATGAAATTCTGGTGGATAGACTAGTATTCCTAGCATCCTTGATAGCTCTTAAGTCTTCGGACATCAATATCATTCTAGGTATGGATTGGATGAAAGCCCACTATGCCAAGATTGATACTCATTCTAGGAATGTTCAACTTACACATTCGTCGGGTGAGATAGTTAATGTCTCCACTCAAACAACCAAGCGCCAATCTATTCCCTAAATGCTAGCCCTCTTCCAGAGTTAGAAGATATTCCGGTAGTCCGTGATTTTCTGGATGTCTTTCCAGAAGAACTGCCAGGTATTCCACCTGTCAGAGATGTTGAGTTTGTGATAGAACTTATCCCAGGGACAGTCCCAATAGCCAGAAGACCTTATAAGATGGCACCCTTAGAACTAGCCGAGCTAAAAACCCAAATCGATGAAGCTTTGAAGAAAGGTTTCATTCGTCCTAGCTCTTCTCCTTGGGCTTGCCCCGTCCTCTTCGTTAAGAAGAAGGATGGATCGGATCGGATGGTTGTGGATTACCGACCAGTGAATTTGGTCACTATCAAGAACAAGTATCCACTTCCCAGGATCAACAATTTGTATGATCAACTCGTTGGATCCTTTGTCTTTTCCAAAATGGATTTGAGGTTGGGATACCATCAAATCAGAATTAGAAACGGGGACATTCCAAAAACGGCTTTTGTCACTCGTTATGGCCAATACGAGTACACCGTCATGTCCTTCGGTTTAACCAATGCTCCAGCCACTTTCTCTCGTCCGATGAATTCGATCTTCATGGAGTATTTGGACAAATTCGTCGTGGTTTACCTCGACGATATACTCATCTACTCGAAGAACGAACAGGAACATACCGAGCATCTAAGGCTGGTATTGATGAAACTTCGAGAGCACCGCTTATATGCCAAATTCTCCAAGTGTGAATTTTGGTTGCCGGAAGTGACCTATTTGGGCCACGTGATTTCTGGCAAAGGTATTGCTGTCAATCCCGAGAGAGTTCAGGTCGTCCTTGATTGGACTCAACCTGAATTGGTTAAGCAAGTTCGAAGTTTCCTTGGCTTAGCGAGCTATTGTCGAGAACTTCTCCAAGGTTGCGAAACCTCTGACTGAACTCCTCAAGAAAGATAAAAGGTTCGAATGGACCCCACAATGCGAGCATAATTTTCAGGAGTTGAAAAGACGATTGACCTCTGCTCCCGTTCTGGTGCCACTAGATTTTTCTAAGGACTTTATTATCTACTGCAACGCCTCCCGACAAGGATTAGGTTGCATTCTCATGCAAGATCGTCATGTGATTGCATACGCATCTCGACAGTTGCGTACACATGAGGATAATTATCCAACACATGATCTTGAGCTTGCAGCTGTAGTCCATGCACTAAAGACATGGCGACATTACCTTCTGGGTAATCGTTGCAAGATATACACTGATCACCAAAGTCTGAAATATATTTTCACCTAGCCGGATTTGAATCTCAGGCAAATACGGTGGGTAGAGTAGATCACAGATTACGATTTAGGGATAACTTACACCCCGGGGAAAGCCAATGTCATGGGTGATGCACTAAGTCGTAAGTCTTATTGTAACAATCTGATGTTACAACAAGGTCAACCGTTTCTCTATGAGGAATTCCGGAAGTTAAACCTTCACATTGTTCCTCAAGGATTCCTATCCAACTTGGTGGCAAAACCTACTCTTAAGGATCAAATAGTAGCTGTCCAGAGATATGACAAAGGGATATCTCGGATTAAGGAAAATATCGTTAGCGGAAACGCTAAGGATTTCTCTAAGGATGATGGAGGTGTGGTGTTCTTTCAGAATCGGTTGGTGGTTCCCAAGAGCACCCGTCTAAGACAACTGATCCTTAAGGAGGCTCATGATTCTCCTCTCACAATTCATCCGGGTAGTACCAAAATGTATCAGGACCTACGCCAGAGGTTCTGGTGGACTAGGATGAAGAGAGAAATTGCTCAGTATGTTGCTAATTGCGACGTTTGTCTTCGTGTGAAAGCAGAACATCAAAGGCCTGCTGGCACCCTTCAACCTTTAGCTATTCCTTAATGGAAATGGGATAAAGTCGGTATGGATTTCATCACCAGTTTTCCCAGGACCAAGAGAGGGAACAATGTTATATTCGTAGTCATTGATCGCCTCTCCAAAGTGTCTCATTTTCTTCCTGTTCGTGAAAGCATTACTGCTAGTCAGCTATTGGAGTTATATGTTTCTTGAATAGTTTCTCTTCATGGTGTTCCTTTGGAGATTAACTCAGACCGCGGAAGTATCTTTACTTCTCGTTTTTGGGAAAATTTTCAAACCGCTATGGGGACTCATCTATCCTTTAGCACTGCTTTCCACCCTCAATCAAGTGGTCAAGTTGAGCGAGTCAATCAAATTCTTGAAGACATGCTCCGAGCTTGTGTTATATCTTTCAGTATGAATTGGGAGAACTGCCTTCCGTTCGCTGAATTCGCATATAACAACAGTTATCAATCAAGCTTGGGCAAAGCCCCTTATGAAGTTCTTTATGGACGAAAATGCCGAACACCTCTTAACTGGTCAGAAACCGGAGAGAGGCAACTCTTTGGCCCGGACATGATCCAGGATGCAGAAGAGCAAGTTCGCGTTATTCATGAAAAGTTGAAAACAGCCCAATCCCGTCAAAAGAGTCAATATGACCGTCATCATAAGTCGGTGACTTATGAAGTCGACGAGAAGGCTTACCTTCGGGTTACACCTCTGAAGGGTACCCATCGATTCGGTATCAAAGGCAAGTTGGCTCCTCGTTACATTGGACCTTTTCGCATTCTTGCTAAACGAGGAGAAGTTGCCTACCAATTGGAACTTCCACCGCATCTTTCCAAAGTTCATGATGTCTTCCACGTCTCTCAACTCAGGCGTTGCTTTTCGGACCCTGTCCGAGAAGTGGACCACGAAACGCTTGATCTCCAAGATAACCTTTCATACCGAGAATACCCCGTTCGTATTCTTGACCAAGCTGAGCGTACCACTCGGAGTCGGAACATCAAGTTTCTTAAGGTTCAGTGGTCGCACCATTCTGAAAAGGAGGCGACATGGGAAAGAGAAGATCGTCTTCGACTAGAGTACCCCGCGCTCTTCCCGACGACCTCAAAATCTCGGGACGAGATTCTTTTGAGTGGGGGTGAGTTGTCACAACCCTAGCAAGTGTCTAGGCTAGCATTGTGTTTGCATCATCATCATCATCATTGCATAAATATGAAATGGGGAGAAAGAAAGAAACCCTAAGCATTTTCTGTATTAAAGGAATTCCAAACAAATGAAATTTCAACAAATCCAAAATGCCCATAAAAAATGTTCCCTATGTCTGATAATTAAGGTCATGGATATACCAGGGACCATTCCAATTATTTGAACATTTGAAATATTTTAAATTATTGAATTAAGTCTCTGAAAATGACAAATAAAAATATTATCATTATCACTGCTTTCAAAATAATCTGAAACTTTTGATACAAGTTTGAAATATTCAAACTTGAAGTTATAAAAAAGTTTTAGGATTATTGAAGGGGTATTTGGACCTGCAAAGAAAAACAAACAAATGTTAGAAAACAAAAAACAGAAATAAAAAAATAAAAGAGAGAGGAGGCCTGAGGCCTGGCACTGGGCAGCCCATCTGGCCCATGTGCCAGTCGTCTCCTACCTCTACCAGTAGACAGAGGCAAAGGAGGGCACGGCGAGGCCTCCACCTCCTCCCTGCCTGGTCGCCCGCCTGGACGCCCCAAGGCGCGCCAGCACCTCGCCGTCGTGCCCTTGTCCTCTCTCCCTCCCGCGAGCTCTCTCCCTCTCTCGCGCTTTCTCACCCTCGGACCCGCCATGGCCGCGCAGCTCCTCGCCGTCGTGCCGCCGTTCTAGCCACCCCCGAGCCCCCCTAACCCACCCAGCAGCTCCGCCCTGAGCCCCTGAAGCCCCTCGACGGAGGAATCGAGCCGGGAGCCCTCTGCTTCGCCGTCATCGCCGAATCACCTCCGCCGGTCGCCGTCGGTCCTCGCCGTCGTTTGGAGCCGTCCGGTCGTCCCCGAGCCTTCCGAGCCCCCTTGCAACCTCCCAGTGAGCACCCCGTCCTCCTCCCTCTCTTCCCTAGCTTCCCTGTGCTCCCTGGCGCTCCTCGCCGCAGTGGCCGATCGGGCACCGCCGTGGAAGTACTCCCCGGCGAACCTCCGGTGATCGCCGGTCCCCCCTGACCAGCCCAATCGACGCGGTCGAGCACGGGCTTTGTTCCAGTGCCTTCCCCGTGTCGATCCGACCCCTCCAATGGCTTCCGGTGAGACTCCGCCGCGTCGGATGGTCGCCGGCGACCACCCTCCAGCCAGTGCCGACATGGCCAGCCACTTAGTCGCTAATCACCTTGATTAGCTTAGCCTAGCCACTAACAGTGGTCCCCAGAGCTGGGTCAAACCCTGGTCAGCGCGGGATTAGCCCCCGTGACACAGAACAGTGGGGCCCCCATGTCAGGTTTGACCCAGAGTGGTCAGTTGACCAGGCTGATGTCATGCTGACGCATGGCTGACGCAGTAAATCTATTTTCTGATTTTAAATATTTCTAGAAATGGCTAAAAACTTTGAAAATAATTTGTATATGAAAATTTATCAGAAAAATCCAATGAATCCAATGGTACTATTCTCATGCATGTTAGAGCAACCTAAATAGGTGAACATGGACATTTTAACATTAGGTCAATATATGGAATTTGAAATGAGCACAACTTTGAACCTATATTCAAATACATTTCAAATTGACATGACCAGTAGTTACATTAGCTCATCCAAGCACATCACTATGCCATGATCATGCATCATATTGTTGCATCTGCTTGTATTGAATGTTTTTATCTGCGTTGCGATAGGCCCTAATCCGGAGGATACTACTCTGTACCCTGACGAAGCAGAGAACTCTTCCGCAACCCAGCAAGGCAAACAACCTCATTGATCATTCCGATAACATCCCACCCTCTCGCTCCTGCTCTCATTTATTGCATTAGGACAAACGATCACATGTCAGTTATACACGGTAGATGATCCTATTCTTATGCATGACCTGATCTTGTCACGGTAAATAGCTAAACCTTGCAACCTAGCATACCTGGTAGATGCTTGTGACATGATGTGCTTAGCTTACTTTGCCTGCTATGCTTAGAGTTGTGTCAAGTCGGATTCATCTGGGTGATGAACTGAGTGAAACAGTGTTGTCCGATGTGATGAGCTTATAATGAATACGTTTGGTGAAGGTAGCGATGAGAGGCTATGTAGGAGTACATAGTGGGTTGTCTCATTGGGACCGTTCTTAGGAACTGGGTTCCGTGTTTGTGATCCAAGACTAGATACTACCACACATTGGGATACTTAACTGACCCTCTCGACTCATCAGTCGCTTAGTCTTTGGTCCAGGTATTGCAAGTAGTTTCTGGTGTTTATAGCATGCTGGAGGCCGTGCGTAGCGCTGACCCTCGGGGTGGGTTACGACGCGGTAGGCAGTGGCACGGTGTACCAAGGGTCACCCGAATGGTGGGCTTGGGAACCCTGCGCACATCGTTTGGGACCGTAGCGGAAACGTTGGCCGGATTTTCGTGCGGGTTCAGTCTCAAATAGGCGGTAGCCTGGACTAGAGGTCTTATGTGATTGATAGTCGTGGCCGACTCCCTCGCTGGGCATCCGCTTGAAGGTTGCCGAGGTGCATGGTTTATGGCACACAGCGATAAGTGGCGAGAGCGTGTGTGAAGAAGTACACCCCTGCAGGGTTATGAAACTATTCGAATAGCCGCGTCCTCGGATATGGACTACTTGGAGAACTTATGTTGTTCATAGATAATCAAATGAATACCTCTAAAAATATCAAGACAAGTGTGAGTACCGTGGTTGGCACTCTTTTGGAAGGGGAAGGTGAATCCATGGTAGTGTATTGTGATAGAGGTAGTGGACTCGTGTGCGATAACTAAAATTGTAACAAAGAGTTTAAAACTGAGTAGTGTAGGTTAGCCATGAGTCAAAGCTGGCTTTCTACATAAACCCCACCACCCTTTGTTGATACATGAGCATAAATAGACTAGGTCTGTTCTAAAGACTTGTTGAGTACGATTGTACTCATCCTTGCTTAATTAATGTTGCACAAGAGAACCAGGACCCATCAGGTGGGTTCTATCTAGATGTTGATGATGCCGAATAGTTGGTGTCCCAGCTACGATCTTGCCCGTGTGGTGGGTTGTAGATAGTCAGGCCTTGTGCCTCTTTTATATTTTGCCGTCTGTACTCAAACAGCTTAAGTTTCCGCTGGCTTGTATGACTATCTTTGTATGACTTGAGTGCCGGGTCATGTGACCCCTGTCTGTATGAACATATTATGCAAGGCTTGTCTGAGCCTCTTAAATAAAAGTCATGTTATTGTATGGTTATGTTGTGATGCCATGGTTGTATCTATGCATATCGGGCATGTCGTGCTTACGTGTGACGTGCAACGGTATGTATGGGATCCGACACCTAGTCATGTGCCTTTAGTAGTACTCTTTACGGGAAACTGCCTCTTTGTGCTTCCACTGAGCCATGGTAGCTTGCTACTGCTCCGGACACATTGATTGACCGGCATGTATCCTTCTTTGCTGTTGTGTCTGTCCCTTTGGGGAAATGTCTCGCAGTGTAATGGAGTCCCTGTAGTCTGTTACGACTAGTCTACGTGCAGTGATGACATTCGTGTCTCGCGACGTAATGAAGTCCTTGTAACTTGCTACGACTCGTCTACACACGCTTGAGGCCGACACCTGCATTGCTGGGTTATGTATGCCTGTTTCCGTACGGATGTGCTACTTGGGTTCTATGACTAGTCATGTCGGCCCGGGTTCTTTGTTGTGTGATTGCCAGCGACATGTTCACATACATGATCCAAAAGACGCAAACGGTCCCGACCAAGGTAAGGTGGCAGCCGTGGAGTACCGTGCATGAGGCCGCAAAGTGATGTGGCTTGTTACAGTATGGAATCATATAACCTAGGATCGGGGTCCCGACAGACACCATCAACGACATGAAAAAATAACGACGCCAACATCAAGGCGTCCAACAACAAACAATGGTGAAGGTCATGAGCTCGACACCAACCACCGCTCAGTGACTTCACCACCTACCTTGGCATCTTCGTCAAGCAACTTCAAGTCATCTTCGCCAACAAGCACTTCAAGAGAAGCTCCCCAAGCTCAAGTTCGTGACCTCCATGAGCTACTATGACCTTGACTTCGACCATGACATTCCATTCTATGGGAGTCAAGACCCCGAGAAGTATCTCGATTGGAAGCGCAAGATGGACAACTACCTCAAGCTACTTCAAGTCCCTTCTGAAGATCAAGTGAAGTGCACCACAAGAAACTTCCACGGCGATGCGTCAACATGGTGGCTTCACATGAGTTGGTCCAAGACAAAGAAAGCGATGCAACGAGAGTTTGTCCCTTCCACCTACACGGAACATCTTCAACGCCAATTGGAGAACACCATACAAGGATCCAAGTCCATCGACGAGTACTTCATGAAGATGAAGAAAGCCTTGCGACGAACCGGTGTGACCGACCCCATCTAGATTAAGTTCCGCTTCATGATGGGATTGAACAACCACATCGCCAAGGCTATCTTCAACAACAACTACGAGTTTCTCGATGAACTGTACATTGGTGCTCTCAAGGTGGCACAAGGCCTCAAGGCCAAGCCTACTCGACCCCGCGCACACTTCACGATGACCAAGCTCCAAGACAACGAGCATGAGGATGGTACCACCAAGATGTTCAAGCCTGACGAGCTCCAAGACAATGCTCCCAAGTCCGACTTCGCCGACATACCTGTTTGTGGCATTGACTATGCCGAGCCTACCACGACTCTTTATGACGATGGCATGGCGACAACCACGACTATGGAGCCACTCAAGGAACATGCTTTGAAGGCGAGAGTGATGATGTTCCATCTTTGGAGGCGAGAGTGATGATGTTCCATCTTCTACCTTCATCCATGGCGACGGTGACGAAATGGTTGAGCATGGGATTTTCCCTTCGACCACGGTGATGTTTGGAGGTGAGTTGACAGACTTAAGCCACCATATTTAGAGTGAGAGTGCCTTGACCACTTGTAACAGCCCAAGACCGATGCTCAAGAAGATTCCCCTTTTATTTCCATTATCATTTGTGTTTTTTTTGGTTGTTGCATTCATTATCGCATCATTCACATCATCTGCATGGCATCATCACTCGATTTTGAAAACTTGCATTCGTGAGTAGCTGCCGGTTCTCTCCGTTCGTGTCGTCGACCATTTCGAGACCAACCACACACGCATGTGCCCGCGACATCGTTTAAAAAAAGTTTTAAAAGGCGCTGTAAAAATATTCCCGGATTGGATCAAAACTTGGCATGAGGTCTTATTATATTGTAGGTGGACTGCCTGCCAAATTTCGTTGTATTACGAGTTCGTTTGATACCCGAACGGTCAGTCGTAGCAGTGCGGTCATCGGTTTATTCGTCGGACGTTTTTCAGTGTTTTAAAACCTCGTGTCACGGGCCGCAAACCTCCCTCACATCTCCCCATAGCCCATCTACACTTCCACCACAGCCTAACCTAGTCCCCTTGGCTTCCGGGCCGTCCGATCGAGATTGAACGGTCCGAAAATGGACAAAACCCCCTAACCCTAGCCCCTAAATACTATAAATAGACCTCCCCTAGACTTTTTTGACAAAACCCTAGCCCTCCTCGAAATCCACGACACCGCCGCCAACTCCCACCACTCAGCGCCGCACCTCCCACCTCCTCTCTCCTCCAGCGCGCGGGGCCTGCCAAGCCTATGCGGAGCCCGCCTGGGCCCGGATCTCCACCACCGCAAGCCCGCAACCACTGCGCCCCGGCACCTCCCGTAGCGCCGCCGCGCCCGTGTGCCCCTGACTCCCCGCCACCAGCCAGGTGCGCCGCTGAGTCACCGCCGTCGCGCTTTGCGATGCCGGTCAGGTGCCTCGCCTCCTGTGCTAGCCACCGCCATGGCCCCGCGCTGTGAGGTTGCCCTGCCGCCTGCATCCCTCGGCTCCATCTCCAGTTGCTGGAGCAACCCCTCCGTTGGCAGGCAGCCGGATCCGGTGGCCCTCGTTCGGATCCGCCGATCCCCGAGCTCGGTCAGCCACCGGCGCCGCCCCGGCTCCCTCAATCCAGTGGGATCGGGAGAGGAGGACGAGCGCCCGTCGCCCTGTCTCCCGCGTGGACCGGCCCAACAGCTCCTCGCCCCGGCCCAACTGCCCCATCGAACGACCCAAGAGGCCCTAGGTGAGCCCCTACAGTCCCCGCTATATCGCACGTTGTGCGTTTGGTAGCTATCATGTGCCTATGTCCTATTGGGCCAGATCCCAGATTCGGCCCAACGTTTTTTCTCTACGCTAAGATTTATCCAATTATCTGAGAATTAGTGTTTTTGCAGAAAACCCCCTAAGCATCATGCATATAATAACTTCTTAACCGTGTGTCACATGTAAAAACTTAATATATGGAAAGTGACTAGAATTTCATGTAGATTCACAATATCCAACTTTCACATGTGATAAAAATGTTTAACCTTCTGTTTTCATGTAATTTGCGTAAATGCCATGTAAAATGATTTATTTCATACCTAAATAACCGTAGCTCCGTTTAAAATGTTTTCTATGTGTAACTTGACTAGAAAAACGTGTAAAACCTCATGCCACACTTTATTTCCATGTTTAATAAATATAAAATTGGGTTAGGATAGAACTCGACTAAATTCATAATATGCATATGAGGTTGTTCCGGAATTGTTATTCGTTGCTTCCGGCCTCATTTAAAATGCCTAGATGATGTAGTTTGTTATTGCTTCACCTCTTGCCATGTTTGACAACATTTAATGTTGTTGAGTAAATAAACGAGACTCAACTAAATATTTGATCGTGGAGTTTTGTCAATATGCAACTCATTGCAAATTGAGCTTCACTTAATGTGTAGTATTTGATTGACATGATTTGCCATGTCATGCCTTGCATAACTAAACCGGACATGGATCATATTTGTTTGCGCATCATGTCATGCATATGTTGTGGTGCTATCGCGTGTAGATTGTTGTTTCCGGATTGTTCCTTCCTGATAGTGTTCCGAAGGCATTCGGAGTGTGAGGATTCGTTCGACTACGTTGGATCGTCTTCTTCATGACTCACTCTTCTTCCAAGTGGTATCTCAGGCAAGATGAGACATTTCCATGGATACCACTACTATCATTGCCATGCTAGATGTCTCATTTTCTATTGTTATGGCTCGCTACCTACCACTTGTTTGACAAGCCTTCCAACATTGCCACGAAAGCCTCTAACCCCTCCACATCCCAGCAAAGCATTGTTTGGCTATGTTACCATTTGCTCAACCCTTCTTATAGCGTTTCTAGCCGCAAGTGCAATTACTTCCATGTGTCAACATGGACATTCTTTCGTTATCACAATATTATTGCTATTTAATTTAATGCACTTATATGGTTGGTAAAGGGTGGAAGGCTTGGCCTTTTGCTCGATGGTTTGTTCCACTCTTGCCGCCCTAGTTTCTTGTGAACCAGTGTTATGTTCCATAATTGAGTGCTCCTAACATGCTCGGGGTTGTTATGAGGACCCACTAGATTTTCGTTCTGGGATAAAACTCTTCTGGCAAGGCCCAACTTTGGTTTTACCATTCTCCAACCTAATAAAACTTGCATAGGGACTTTCGGGACCCCATGGATAATTAATCAACAACCCGGGCCAGTGCTCGTCATGAGTGTTGGTCCAAAATGGCAGTAGCCAAGGGCACCAACGGGTGTGCCAGCTAGAAACTTAGCCAATCTGGTCATGTCCTGAAAATGAGATACGCAACTCTTATTGGGTTCGTCGACATGTCGGGCGGCCTTCCTGGATTTGTTTTACCTTTGTCGAACGTCTTGCGTGAGGAACTCTAATCTTCTTCGGGCTATCTCAAGGTGTCAAAATTCCTTTGGAATTGCCTAGGATGATCATCAGATTTGTGGTCGAGGTTATTCCCGTGGCGTGTGGTTAATTTGTGATGGATGAGTTGGAGCACCCCTGCAGTATTAAATCTTTCGGAAAGTCGTGCCTGCGGTTATGTGGCAAACTTGGATATTTTGTTTAACACCCGGTCATAGAAAACTTGAAGTAAACTCTAATAAAATACACCTACTGTGTGCGTAACCGTGAGTGTCTCTTCTCGTGAGTTCTTATCCGAGAGAGAACATGGTGGGGTTATGTTTGAAGTAAGTAGGTGTCAGGGATCACTTAGTGATCACTACTAGTTCACGTCCGTTATGCATAGACCACCATACTTTACTTTATGTATTCGTAAGTTAGCCACTCAAATAAATGCTTAGTCGCTTGATGCAGCCTCACTACTTAACCATACCTCACCCCTTAAGCTTTAATAGTCTTGATACCCTTGGAAATGAGATTGTTGAGTCCCTGTGGCTCACGGATTAGTACAACAACAGTTGCAGGTACAGGTAATGCGATGCTTTGACGTGAGAGTGATGATTATTTGATTTGGAGTTATTCTTCTTCTTCTTCAACAATCTGGGATGGGTTCCAAGCAGCAACCTGGGATAGCTAGGATGGATGTCATTTTATCATGTGATTTCATCCTTAGTCGGACCCTGCTCTTCTGTATGATTTTTGAGTATGTTGTTGTATTGATGTGATATTGATGTCGCTTGTGGCGAGTGTAAGCTAATTCCATATACTCATCTCTTCTGTAAATGTACTTGTAGTGATATCCATTCTTGCAATACGATGAGATGCGCTTCTATCCCTGTCGAGGCCCTCGTGCCAAAACTAAGGATAGGATCGCATCTTGGGCATGACAAGTTGGTATCAGAGCCTGTACCGACCTAAGTGCCCCCTTGATTGATCGAACTTGGAGGAGTCGAGTCTAGTCAAAAGACTATTTTGACTCTAGTTATATCGGAGAGTAGGATTCTTTTTACTCCTCTTCTGTACTCTGCTAAGGAATTACGACTTAGGAATTTTGATTCTACCCTCTTCTCAGTCAATTTTTTTAGGATCACGGGGGTATTTTGGAACCTCTATGATGCCGATGTGACGGAGTTCTATCTTGCTGCCTCTTGTCTGACTTGATTTCTTCCTAGGAGTTGAGCTCTAGGGGATTCTTGAAACATCGTTATCGTTCAGTTTCCTTAGTATCTCAGGACGGAGGATGTTCGAAATTGCTTCAATACTAGTAGTGGCGAGAGAGTCCGGCACCCCCAGTATTGGTGGAGAGAGTTCGGATGTACTGCCATTCTTAGTATTGTTGTGTTTTCAAGGGTCCGAGATAGATGGAGTTCCAAAGCCTCTGGTTATGTGTTGAAGGATGGATACAGTCGGGGTGTAGGGCTTGTTAGTTGTGTTTGATATTTCCCTCCTTGTATGCCCACCACCCGATTGCATAACCAAGAAAGATTTGGAAGTTCTTAGGTGGGAATTCAAGTAGTTACCTAGGCTATCTTCCAACAGATCGTGATGTGAGGTTGGGGTTCGACATCTAGTGGATTTGTTTGTTCACGGTCTTTCTTACAGCGGTTCTCTTAAAGATTCCTTGTAGCTTGCTACGACTCGGGGATGCATCATATGTCGTGTGCACTGCCTTGCACATGATGGACACTATAGAATCGAGCCCGTGCGAACCTTACCATGAAAATATCGAGTGAAATCTTTGTCATGAATTTGTTCTGGCTTGTTTCGGAAGCCTCATCCTTTGTTTTGTTTTGCATATGGTAATTCGTGGTGCTTCTGTGTCAACTGGTGATCTCATATCATTTCGAATGATGTTCTCATATATCACGGGAATGCTAATTCTTTTGCTCAACCGGAGTTGTCATATCAATTCTTTTTATCCGGTGTGCTTCTCTTCAAGGCAACTCAATCATCTCCAATTTTTGCAAGATAAATCCTCTTATTTATTTCCGGAGTTCGTCTCATCTGTCCCATGTTTTCTTTGTTTTCCCCACCCTCCCGCCCTTTTTTCTTCAATGATTAATTCTCATCCAAGTGTTTCTCTTCATCAATGCTTCCACTATCACTTCTTCATATTCTATCAGGTGATTTCTTGTGGAGATTCTCAAGAGTTTCAATTTCAAGATCTATCCTCAAATTCCTTGTTCTTGTTGGTATTTTCCCCGGTGGATTCTATTCAAGATTTCGGTGTTCATCATATCCCTTTTAATTTGTTCAATGCATTCCATGTTGACAATTCTTATCCAAGCCTCCCTTGTTTATTCCCTCTTTCTATTCTATTCAGAGTGCTGAAGATATCTCAGAAGATTCAAGTTTCCGTTCGAAATATTTTCAATTATTTCGAGGTTCTCACATCATCAGGTTTCAGCTTGTACCGGTGCAATCTCTCTTCCCAAGCAATCATTTCAACGGTGGTTTCTTTTCAATGGGCCCATAACCCACATGTTTTTCCCCAGGATCTTACCTGGCTCTCTAATCTTTCCGGAGATGTCCTCAAGTCCACTTCTAATATGACGTTAGAATGATTTTCATCAGTCATATTCCTTCTCGAAGATTGCTGCTAAATTATTTTCATTGTTGGCTCAACCTTCTTTATTCATTATTCCGGAGTGTCACCGTAATTCGTGGTGTTGTTTCTCATCATCATTCTGTGCATTGAAGACCGAAGGAGAGTTGTCTTAAATCTTAATCCATTCTCCTAGAGATTCATGGTTTCAGCTTGTTGCTATAATATCAAATTGTTTTTGATCATGCGTAATTCCATCCTTATCATCCTGCGCATTTCATATTGTTTTCATTTCTTGATCCTCCGAAGGCCATCATTTCAGAAGATTTCTTTGTTCTCAGCTTTCTGATTTCGTTCTCAAATTCTTCTCAATTGTTGTCCCTTCGTTCGTATCTCAATTATTCCGGTGCTTCGGTCAAGTTTCGTGCTAGGAGAATCGTGATCTCTTCATTCTCATTTATCTCCATTCATTCTTGGTATCCTCATTCGTTTGTGAATTTCTTACCGGTGTTCTCGTTCAAGACTTCAAGTATGTGCTCTATCTGTCTTTCCCATGTTTTCCAAAAGAATAAGTAGTATGCCAAATCCGTTGCTTGTCATCAATTTAACTTGATGAAGGATAAGCATAACATAATTCTTATTCTTGTTTCATTAGGTGATTTCAATCCCTCTTCTGGAGTTGTGCATGATATAAATTCTTGGTTCCAAGTGTTCATCGTTTCTTTTCCGGAGTTCCTAGTTTTCTCAAGTATCTTGTTGCCAAGCTTCATCTAGATCATAGCAAGGCCTCAAGCTTGTCTTTTCGCAACCTTCAATTCTTTTCTATCATCCTTTCATTCTGGAGTTCATCCCAATGTTTCTTCATGGTGGTTTGTCAAGGATGTAATTCTTCTCGAATTGTTCTGCAGATTGTTGTTGGAGGTGCTCAAGTGTTCTTTATCTTGGATTTCTAAGTTCCATTCCTTCTCCATTGTCTTTTGAGATGGTATTATTAAATTATTGATTATGAGGAGTCTCGAAGGAAAGTTGTCAAGAATAAGATAAGTAAACCCATCATTCCTTTCTCGGAGTTATCTAGGATTGGATTTCACCTAAGGCATTTCTTAAGGATTGTTGCTATCATGGTGTTATAAACGATTCAAGTGTCTCCTCCACCTCTTGGTGAAAGAAGTTTTGCATATCTTGTTGCTCTCAAGTAATCAATTGTTCCTGTTATGGCAGGTTGTCACCTCATAATTGTGAGTTGTTTTCCATATGCCCATAACAAACTATTATTTTTGTTGTTGATTCTCCATCAACTCCGTTCAATCCTTCTTTCTAAGGATGATTTTCAAATTAAATTGTGGTAAAAGTTGTCAGTTCTTGTCCGTTCTCTTCTCTCCAATAATCTAGCTTCTATTCTGTTGTTCCGGAGGCATTGTATTGTTGCTCTCTTCGACTCATCATCTCGTTTGTCAAGATCATGCTCTTTATTGCTTATCCATTCAACCGGAGTGTTGTGTTCTATGTTCAAGTTATTTTCCTTCTTATCAAATTTTGGCTCTATCCTACCGAAGTGTTGCCAAAATTTCTTCTGAATTCTCGCTTGTTCCTCATGTCATTCTTCATCTCTTCCAAATCCTTGAAGTTCATGTGGGTTCACCCATTTGTCAAAGAAGCAACTAAGTTTTACCTCTTGCTCTTTCTCTTCCCCTTCGCATTCTAGATCTCGGGACAAGATCCTCATGTAGTGGAGGAGAGTTGTAACAGCCTGGGACCGACGCTCTGGAAGATTCCCCTTTTATTTCCATTCTTGACTATGTTTCATTTGGTTGTTGCATTCATCATCGCATAATTCGCATCATCTGCATGGCATCGTCAATCGTTTTCGAAAACTTGTATCCGTGAGTAGCTGCCGGTTCTCTCCGTTCGTGTCGTCGACTGTTTTGAGACCAACCACACACGCACACGCCCGCGACATTGTTTAAAAAAATGTTTAAAAAGGCATGGTAAAAGTATTACTGGATTGGGTCAAAACTTGGCATGCGGTCTTATAATATTGTAGGTGGACCGCCTGCCAAATTTCATCGCATTCTGAGTTCGTTTGATACCCGAACGGTCAGTCGTAGCAGTGCGGCCATTGGTTTATTCGTCGGACGTTTTTCGGTGTTTTATAACCTTGTGTCACGGGCCGCAAACCTCCCTCTCATATCCCCATGGCCCATCCAAACTTCCACCGTAGCCTAACCTAGCCCCCTTCACTTCCGGGCCGTCCGATCGATATCGAACGGTACAAAAACGGACAAAACCCCCTAACCCTAGCCCCTAAATCCTATAAATAGACCTCCCCTAGCCTTTTTTGGACAAAACCCTAGCCCTCCTCGAAATACGTGCCGCCGCCGCCATCTCCCACCACTCAGCACCGCACCTCCCACCTCCTCTCTCCTCCAGCACGTAGGACCCGCCAAGCCCATCTAGAGCCCGTAAGGGCCCGAACCTTCGTCATCGCAAGCTCACAACCACCGCGCCCCGGCTCCTCCCACAGCGCCACTGCGCCCGTGCGCCCCTGCCTCCCCGCCGCCGGCCAGGTGCGCCACCGAGTCACCGCCGCCGTGCCTCACGACGCCGGTTAGGTGCCTCGCCTCCTGCACTAGCCGCCGCCATGGCCCCGCGCTGTGAGGTTGCCCTGCCGCCTACACCCCTCCACTCCCTCTCCGATTGCTGGAGCAACCCTTCCGTTGGTAGCCAACCGGATCCGGTGGCCCTCGGCCGGATCCGACGATCCCCGGGCTCGCTGCCCCTCATCCACCCTCGCCGAAGCTCGGCCAGCCGTTGGCGCCGCCCCGGCTCCCTCGATTCAGGCGGGATCGGGAGAGGAGGACGAGCGACCGTCGCCCTGTCGCCCGCATGGGTCGTCCCAGCAGCTCCTCGCCCGTCCCAGCTGCCCCACCGATCGGCCCAAGAGGTCCTAGGTGAGCCCCTGCAGTCCCCGCTATATCGCGCCCTGTGCGCTTGGTAGCTATCCTGCGCCCATGTCCTGTTGGGCCAGATCCCAGATTTGGCCCAATTTTTTCTCTGCGCTAAGATTTATCCAATTATCTGAGAATTACTGTTTTTGCAGAAAAAACCCCAAGCATCTTGCATATAATAACTTCTTAACCGTGTGTCACATGTAAAAACTTAATATATGAGAAGTGACTAGAATTTCATGTAGATTCACAATATCCAACCTTCACATGTGATAAAATGTTTAACCTGATGTTTTCATGTAATTTGTGTAAATGCCATGTAAAATGATTTATTTCATATCTAAATAACCGTAGCTCCATTTAAAATGTTTTATATATGTAACTTGACTACAAAAACATGTATAATCTCATGCCACACTTTATTTCCATGTTCAATAAATATAAAATTGGTTTAGGACAAATTTGTACCAAATTCATAATATACATATGAGGTTGTTCCACAGTTTTTATTCGTCGCTTCTGGCCTCATTTAAAATGCCTAGATGATGTAGTTTGTTATTGCTTCACCTCTTGCCATGTTTAACAACATTTAATGTTGCCGAGTAAATAAACGAGACTCAACTAAATATTTGATCGTGGAATTTTGTCAATATGCAACTCGTTGCATATTGAGCTTCACTTAATGTGTAGTATTTGATAGATATGATTTTCCATGTCATGCCTTGCATAACTAAACCGGACATGCATCATATTTGTTTGCGCATCATGTCATGCATATGTTGTGGTGCTATCGCGGGTTGATTGTTGTTTCCGGATTATTCCTTCTCGATAGAGTTCTGAAAGCGTTCGGAGTGTGAGGATCCGTTCAACTACGTTGGATCGTCTTCTTCATGGACTCGTTCTTCTTCCAAGTGGGATCTCAGGCAAGATGACACATTTCCCTGGATACCACTACTATCGTTGCCATGCTAGACACCTCATTTTATATCGTTATGTCTCGCTACCTACCACTTGTTTCACAAGCCTTCCAACATTGCCACGAAAGCCTCTAACCCCTCCACATCCTAGCAAACCATTGTTTGGGTATGTTACTGCTTGCTCAACCCTTCTTATAGCGTTTCTAGCCCTAGGTGCAATTGCTTCCATGTGTCAACACGGACATTGTTTTGTTATCACAATATTATTGCTATTTCATTTAATGCACTTATACACTTGGTAAAGGGTGGAAGGCTTGGCCTTTTGCTTGGTGTTTTGTTCCACTCTTGCCGCCCTAGTTACTTGTGAACCGCTATTATGTTCCATAACTGAGCGCTCCTAACATGCTCGGGGTTGTTATGGGGACCCACTTGATTTTCGTTTTGGGATAAAACTCTTCTGACAAGGCCTAACTTTGGTTTTACCATTCTCCAACCTAATAAAAGTTGCATAGGGACTTTCCGGTCCCCGTGGATAATTAATCAATAACCCGGGCCGGTGCTCCTCATGAGTGTTGGTCCAAAATGGCAGTAGTCGGGGCCACCAACGGGTGTGCCAACCGGAAACTTAGCCAATCCGATCGTGTCCTGAGAACGAGATACGCGGCTCTTATCGGGTTCCTCGACACGTCGGGCGGCCTTGCTGGATTTGTTTTACCTTTCTCGAACGTCTTGCATGAGGAACTCTGATCTTCTTCGGGCTATGTCGAGGTGTCGGAATTCCCTTGGATTGCCTAGGATGATCACGAGATTCATGATCGAGGTTATTCCCGCGGCGTGTGGTTAATTTGTGATGGATGAGTTGGAGCACCCCTGTAGGGTTAAATCTTTCAGAAAGCCATGCCTGCGGTTATGTGGAAAACTTGGATATTTTGTTTAACACCCGGTCATGGCAAACTTGAAGTAAACTATAATAAAATACACCAACTATGTGCATAACCGTGACTGTCTCTTCTCGTGAGTTCTTATCCGAGAGAGAACATGATGGGGTTATGTTTGAAGTAAGTAGGTGTTAGGGATCACTTAGTGATCATTACTAGTTCACGTCCGTTATGCATAGACCACCATACTTTACTTCCTGTATTCATAAGTTAGCCACTCAAATAAATGATTAGTCGCTTGCTGCAGCCTCACCACTTAACCATACCTCACCCATTAAGCTTTAATAGTCTTGATACAGTTGCAGGTACAGGTAATGTGATGCTTTGACGTGAGATCGATGATTGTTTGATTTGGAGTGATTCTTCTTCTTCTTCATCAATCTGGGATGGGTTCTAGGCGGCAGCCTGGGATAGCAAGGATGGATGTCATTTTATCATTTGATTTTGTCCATAGTCAGACCCTTCTCTTTTGTATGATGTTTGAGTATGTTGTTGTATTGAGGTGATATTGATGTAGCTTGTGGTGAGTGTAAGCCAATTCCATATACTCATCTCTTCTATAAATGTACTTGTAATGATATCCATTCTTGCAACATGACGAGATGCGCTTCTATCCCTGTCGAGGCCCTCGTGCCAAAAATAAGGATAGGATCCCATCTTGGGCATGACACCACTAGCCCCATATATGTTGAGTTGCCACAATTCCCATGTGAGGAGAGCCACAACTCCCACCAGTTGAGTGAGATGAGTGACTCCACCATATGTGAGTTTGAGTGCACCTACTTCGATAGAGTGTGTGAGCCACCACCACATAGAGAGAGTGAGGTTGTTGATAGGGCATGTGAGGCCACTTCGTTTTCTAACAACTTAACCTCTACCTCTATTGTGTCTTCTCATTTCGTGCTAGGTCTCATACACGATGACGCGTCGATCCTCGATGACTTCGTCCTTCCTTTTGGACAAGACGATGCCCATGGTGGGATATGATGCACCCCCCACATGGTTCCATCACAATGAATATGACCACGAGTTGGTCTATGCCACCTCATCTACACCACATGGTTGGAATGACAAAGGTAACATAGGTGAAGGTGAATCTTGGGTCCCACTAGTGGAAATCGATTGCTTGCATGATGTGGATCAACCTATTGCCATGCTTCATGAGTATGCGACTTCCTCATGTGATGAACTACCCATTTATGATGTGTTTTACGATTCTCATGTGGAGTCTATTACTTGTGATTCGATATTGCATAGGATTTCTTGTGAGAACTCTATAGGTCACATCATGTTTGACAATCCGCTTGACTTGTCATATGCTATGCATGAGATCACCCATATTAAATCTTTGCAATCTCATCGTAGTAAATATGCATATTCCATTAAAATAAATCCAATTTGCACATATGGCATAGATGAAAATCCCATGGTTATTGGAATTTGCTTTTCTTGTGATGACATTGCCATGCTTCCTTTGCATCATTTGCGCAATTGTTCTCATATGCCATGCCATGAACACCATGCTTTGGAAATGCATTATATTGGATGTTGTCCATATTCTCCGAATTATGCTTCCGCTGTTGCACATGAGTAGACCCCCATAGTTTCCTCATACTCTATAGGAGATTGTGTTCCACCCCATCCTTTGCATGACTTCCATATTTTTGTGCACAATACGCAACCCATGCATATGAATGCTATTGATGTGCCATATATTTGCATGCTCAATTTGTGTCCCCATCGTGTCATACACAATAACTATTCTTTCATGATGGATGACATGTTCCTATAACATGCATTGAATTTCTTTGAGCATTGCTTATCTTGTGCTAACTCTCATGTGCACATACACATCCTAACGGATGATGTGTACATTTACCATGCACACACCTTGTTTCATGTGTTTCCTTTTTTTGTAGGTATGCATGAATACTCGTCAACCTCACAATCCCATGAGTTGACGAAGAGATCTCTCGAGAGCACCGATGCTTTGGGATGCACTGGAATATGTCTCCAACCATTCCCCTCGCGTAAGGACTATGCGCACCTCTTCTACTTGGCTCCCACATGGCTCTGGCTTCTTTCTTATTACACTTATTTTGCCCATATTACCATGTTCACTTTGCATGACATGCTCATTTATATGTCTTTACCATGCATTTGTGATACATTCCTTTCATATCACATGTCACTTGATTCCCATATTCGTATGTATATTTGCAAGCTTGGTGGAGGAATTACTTGCTATTGCCATGTTTCCTTGTTGACCCATGTCTATGATGATACATTGCTCTTTCTTCATGCTCGCGATATGTCCTATGCATTATTGATGTCCACTATTTGCTCATATGACATGATTGCCATGAGTTCTTCTAGTATGTTGCATATTCGCACTACTAGCTTGCACGACATGATCACTATAATTGTTTATGTTGCATCACCGATGTGCTCCTTTTATGCGGTTGATGACAACCATGGTCATGCCTCTCACATGTTTTGTGTTCCTCATTGTATCTTGTCTCCTTTACTTGCATCTTGAAGTGAGTGCACCCATGTTATGCTTATTGATGATCTTGGAGACTTGGACACATTGCTTGTGATGCATACTACTTGGATTGAGCTTCATAACTTTGCTTGCGCTCAATTTTTATGATTACATGCTATGACACAATCCTATGTCGCACCATATGTTATACATGATGACAACACTTGTGCGGTGATTCACCACTTGAATGATTGGTTATGCACTAATGCTAACCACATTTGTTTTTCCAAGTGCTTGTCGTATTTGATCCTTTCACAGGAATTACTAGACGGTGAGACATTGGAGAGTGCCCTTTTAGAGCTTGACGATGATGAGTACTTGGTGATCGTCCACTTCTACACGGCGATGCCATATACTTCCCATGGTGATTTGGATCTTGATCCGAGGACAGATCTTTTCCAAGGGAGAGGGGGTGATGCGAAGCATCCTATGGACATCACCATGACAAGAGTCCGATTGGCAAGTGCCACGTGCCACAACTACTTCACATAGATAAAGGTGAATCATCTCCTTTACACGTGTTCACTTGATCCCTTTGAGGATGGTATACTACTTGACACTCCCCTCGTGTGCATATATAGGTATTGTCAGAGCTGCATGGATGACGAGGAGCGGTGCAAGTGCCGAGGAACAATTACACCATCCGCGAGGGAAGCATGGAAGCGACAACGAAGAAGGCCAAGCCACCTCCCACGCCCCGGACATCTGGCCTACACCCTAGACATCTGGCCCCTGGAGATCCCTCTGGTGCCAAGGGCAATCTGCAGCCGAAGCTATAGGGCCCGGACATCCGTCCGAACCCCGGACATCCGACGCCACAAGACCGACCTGACAGTTGGCGCCCCTGCCCATAAATCCGGCACGAGAAGTCCCGATTCAAGCAAAGCCAAGCACCCGAGCCCCGGACATACGGCACCCCCATGAAGCCCCAGACAACCGGCAGCTGGCCCGGACTTCCGGCCCTTATGCGGGTAGATGTGGGCTAAACGCCCATGTATCCTCTCTCTCCCTATCTCCACGAGCACTATGTAAGGGACCCATCGTCCTGCTTTCTAGGGTTAGAAAGTGATAGCTCATAGTTGAGCTTTGCTCCTTCCTGTACCTCTCCCATGGATATCAATGCCTCCACCGTAGAAGATCCATAGAGGATGTCAAGGCCCCTTGCGAGGGAAGATCCCTAGTGGATTCAAGGCCCCATCTCTCCTAGAGATTTGGGATGAACTACCTATGTATCCTTTATTTCCATTGTTGTTCTTGGATCTTGATGCACCTCATGTATTGCTTCTGATTGGAGGAGTACTTGGTGTGGATCTTGTCCATTAGAGAGTTTTCCCATTTTATTTCTCCATTTTTCCCCCTCGTGTTCTTCATGTTCTTCGTGTTCTTCGTTGAATCCACCTCCAATTCGTGAAGATTGGACCACCCTCGGGTTTGCCCCGTATCACTATGGCTCCTTCCGATTGTCATATGCATCGACATGCAAGTCGATATGAACTATTGCAAAACATGATCATCTCATACATCAAATATATCTCATCATGTCTTTGGCCATATCATATCAGAACATACCCTACAAAAACAAGTTAGACGTCCTCTAATTGTTGGTGCATGTTTTACGTGGCTGCTTTGGGTATATAGCAAAAACGATTCTTACCTACGCAAAACCACAACAATGATACACAAATTGCTATTCAACCTTCTACAAGGACCACATTTGTCGAATCCAATTCAACTAAGGTGGGAGAGACATACACCCACTAGCCATCTTTATGCAAAAAAGTCACATGTCAGTCGATGGAACCGGTATCATGTACGTGGACATGTAAAATTGGTTTGGGCCACTTCATCCCGCAATACCGTTGAATCAAGAAAAGACAAAGGGGTGAAGAAATCTAAATATCAAAACCCACAAAGTCCTTTGTGTTTTACTCGTGCTCTCATCTACGCATAGACGTAGCTCTGATACCACTGTTGGGGAACATTGCATGGGAAACAAAAAAATCCTACCCTTCACCAAGATTAGTCTATGAGATGAGCATCTACGAGAGGAGAGCTTGGATCTACATACCCTTGTAGATCGCTAAGTGGGAAGCGTTAAGAAACATGATCGATGTAGTCGAACGTCTTCCCGATCCAATTCGGAAGTCGTTCCGCGATCCAATCACGATCTAGTGTCGAACGGACGGCACCTCCGCGTTCAGCACACATATAGCTCGATGACAATCTCTGCCTTCTTGATCCAAAAAGAGAGGACGGGGGAGGTAGATGAGTTCTCCGGCAGCATGACAACGTGATGGCGGTGGTGATGGCACTGACCCGGTAGGGCTTCGTCGTGCACTACCGAATCAATCTAGAGGAGAAACGATCTAGAGGGGAGAGAGAAGGATGCGCCGTGGCTTAAGGTGTTGCAGCCCTCCCTCCCCTCACATATATATTGGAGGAAGGGGAGGTGGAGGCGCCCTAGGGTTTTCCCTAGGGACTTTGCAGCACAAGAGGGGAGTAGTCCACCTCCCACAAGAGAGGTGGGCGCCTAGGGAGGAGTCCCCCTCCTCCGGGACTCGTCCCACCTACCACCTTGGCGGATAGGCCTTTAGGGGCTAGATGCCCAGCCCACCAGGGGCTGGTGCTCCACCTATCAGGCCCATGCGGCCCTCCGGGATGGGTGGGCCCTACCGGTGGACCCCTGGAACCCTTACGGCACTCCCGGTACAATACCGATAACACCCAAAACTTTTCTGGAACCCAAATACCACTTTCTTATATATAAATATTTACCTACGGACCATTCTGGAGATCCTCATGATGTCCAGGATCTCATCTGGGACTCCGAACAACCTTTGGTCACCAACATTCATAACTTAACTATACTAAATAGTCACCGAACATTAAGTGTGCAGACCTTGCGGGTTCGAGAACTATGCAGACATGACCGAGACACCTCTACGACCAATAACCAATAGCAGGACCTGGATGCCCATACTGGTTCCTATATATTCTACGAAGATATTTATCAGTTGAATCTCTATGTCAAGGATTCAGTTAATCCCGTATGCAATTCCTTTTGTTCATCGATATGTTACTTGCCCGAGATTCGATAGTCGGTATCTCCATACCTAGTTCAATCTTGCTACCGGCAAGTCTCTATACTCGTTCCGTAATACAAGTTCCCGTGGCTAACTCTTTAGTCACATTTTTTGCAAGCTCTTTATGATGTTGTATTACCGAGTGGGCCCTGAGATACCTCTCCGTCACCGGGAGTAACACATCCCAGTCTTGATCCATACCAACCCAATAGACACCCTTAGAGATACCTTTAGAGTACCATTATAGTCCCCAGTTACGTTGAAACGCTTGATACACACAAGGCACTCCTCCACTGTTAGTGATTTGGATGATCTCATGGTCATAAGAACAAATACTTGACATGCAAAAAAAAACTATAGCAATAAACTAATACGATAATATGCTACGGTTATAGTTTGGGTCTTGTCCATCACATCATTCCCCTTATTATGTGATCCCGTTATCAAATGACAACTCATGTCTATGGCTAGGAAACCTCGACCATCTTTGAGCAACGAGCTAGACCATTAGATACACGGATCCCATCTCGGATTTCATGGCCTCTAACCATTTTTTGGAATACGGGAGCATCATCACTTCTCCATAGCTCATAGGTTCATTGTTGTCGAACAACATGACCTCTAAGACAGGGTTACCATACCACTCAGGAGCACTATGTGACATTATCGACCTACGAGGTTCGACAGTAACTTGATGTGAAGCTTCATGATCACCATCATCAGCTCCTCTTCAACCGATGTAGGCTCCACAAAAACAACTTTCTCCGCTATGCTACTCTCTTGTTGAAGTAAAGATTCAACAACCTCATCAAGTTCTATCTTCCTCCCACTAAATTCTTTCGAGAGAAACTCTTTCTCGAGAAATGACCCTTTATTAGAGACAAACACTTTGCCTTCGGATCTGAGATAGAAGGTATTCCCAACCGTCACTTTTGGGTATCCTATGAAGACGCATTTCTTTGCTTTGGGTTCCAACTTTTTAGGCTGAAGCTTTTTGACATCAGCATTGCATCCCCAAACTTTAAGAAACAACAACTTTGGTTTCTTCCCAAACCACAGTTCATACGGCATCATCTCAATAGATTTCGATGGTGCCTTATTTAAATTGAATGCAGTTGTATCCAACGCATAACCCCAAAACGATAGTGGCAAATAAGGAAGAGACATCATATAACACACCATATCCAATAAGGTTCGATTATGATGTTCGGACACACCATTACGCTGTGGTGTTCCATGCAATCTCAATTGTGAAACGATTCCACATTGTCTTAAGTGATTGCCAAACTCATAACTCAGATATTCTCCTCCTCAATCAGATCATAGGAATTTAATCTTACTGTTATGATGATTCTCAACTTCACTCTTAAATTTCTTGAACTTTTCAAACATTTCAGACTTGTTTTTCATTAAGTAAATATACCCATATCTAGTCAAGTCATCGGTAAAGGTGAGAAAGAAACAATATCCACTGCGCGCCTCAACGCTCATCGGACTGCATACATCAGTATGTATGATTTCCAACAAGTCACTTGCACATTCCATTGTTCCAGAGAATGGGGTCTTAGTCATCTTCCCCATGACGCATGGTTCGCATGTGTCAAGTGATTCAAAATCAAGTTACTCCAAAAGTCCATAAGCATGGAGCTTCTTCATGCGTTCTACACCAATATGACCTAAGCGGCAGTGTCGTAAGAAAGTGGTACTATCATTATCAACTCTATATCTTTGGCATCAATGTTATGAACATGTGTATCATCACTATCGAGATTCAATAAGAATAAACCCCTCACATTGGGTGCATGACCATAAAATATATTACTTATATAAATGGAACAACCATTATTCTCTGATTTAATTGAGTAACCGTCTCACATTAAACTAGATCCGAATATAATGTTCATGCTCAACGCAGGCTCTAAATAACAATTATTCAGGTTCATCACCAATCCCGATGGTAATCGAAGAGCGAGCGTGCTGAAGGCGATCACATAAACCATGGAACCATTTCCCACGCGGATCGTCACTTCGTCCCTTGCCAGCCTCCATCTATTATGTAGTTCCTGCTTTGAGTTGCAAATATGAGCAACCGAACCGGTATCAAATAGCCAGGCACTACAACGATAATTGGTAAGGTCCATATCAATAACATGTATATCATATATACCTTGTTTGGTGTTGGCCGCCTTCTTTTCAGCCAGATAATTGGGGTAGCTCCGCTTCCAGTGACCAGTTCCCTTGCAATGAAAGCACTCACTTTCTGGCTTGGGTCCAGCCTTGGGTTTCTTCACGGGAGAGGCAACTGCTTTGCCACTCTTCTTGGAGTTATGCTTCTTGAACTTTCCATTCTTCTTGAAACTAGTGGTTTTATTGACCATCAACACTTGATGCTCCTTTTGGATTTCAGACTCAGCAACTTTTAGCATCGCAAACAGCTCAGTGACTGACTTGTTCATCCCTTGAATGCTATAGTTCAACACGAAGCTTTTGTAGCTAGGTGGCAGTGATTGAAGAACTCTGTTAGTGACCATCTCTGGTGGGAGGGGCATCCCTAATTCAGCCAGAAGGTTGGAATACCCAAACATTCTGAGTATGAGTTCACTGACAGACCCATTCTCCTCCATCTTGCAAGCATACAACTTATCGGAGGTCTCATACCTCTCGATCCAGGCATTCTTCTCAAAAATAAACTTCAACTCCTAGAACATCTCATATTCTCCATGATGTTCAAAACTTCTTTGAAGTCCCGGTTCTAAGCCATACAACATAGCACACTGAACTATTGAGTAATCATATGAACGCGACTGTCGGGTGTTCGCAACGTCTGTAGACAACACCAGAGCGGGTGGCTCACTGAATGGTGCATCAAGGACATAAGCCTTTTGGGAAGTCATGATGATAATCCTTAGATTACGGACCGAGTCTACAAAGTTACTTCCATCATCTTTCATCTTGGCTTTCTCTATGAACGCATCCAAATTCACGGGAACTACTGCGCGAGCCATTGATCTACAACATAAATTTGCAAAGATTACTTAGACTATTGTTCAAGATAATGAGTTTAGTTAATCATATTACTTATAAAACTCCCACTCAAATAGACATCCCCTCGGTCATTCGAGTGCTACCTGACCCAAATTCACCAACCCAAGTCCGATCATCACGTGAGATGAGGTGGTTTCAATGGTGAACATCTCCATGTTTATCATATCTACTATATGACTCATGGTCGACCTTTTGGTCTCTTGTGTTCCGAGGCCATGTCTGTACATGCTAGGCTCGTCAAGTTTAAACCGAGTGTTCCTCATGTGCAACACTGTTTTGCACCCGTTGTATGTGAACGTAGAGTCTAGCACACCCGATCATCATGTGGTGCTTCAAAATGATGAACTTTCGCAATGGTGCACACTCGGGGAGAACACAATTTTATCTTGAAATTTTAGTGAGGGGTCACCTTATAATGCTAGCTTTGTCCTAAGCAAAATAAGATGCATAAAAGGATTAACATGACATGCAAATCATAAGTGATATGATATGGCCAAGATGATGTGCTTTTGATCTCCATCTCCAAAGCACCGGCGTGATGTCCATCGTCACGAGTGTAACACCATGATCTCCATCATCATGATCTCCATCATTATGTTGCCATCAGGGTTGTCATGCCAACCATGCTTCTACTACTATTGCTACCGCTTAGTGTTGGGGCTACATGCACTCGATCACCTATGGGGACATCGGCCCCATTGTGGTTCGGCAGGGGCGTGGACGCAAGCACAGAGAGGAGAGGTAGCGAGATGGCACGGCGATTTACCCAGGTTCGGGACGCTGTGAAGCATAAAACCATACTCCTGCTTTGTGGGTGGATTGATCAAAGGAACACTAAGAACATGTAGTGCTCCAGCCCTCCTAGCATTGCATCCAGGGGATCTACTAAATGAGTACAAGTGTTCAAAAGTGTGAATCCCCAGCTAGGATTCCTTGGGCCTCCTTTTATAGCACAAGGGGAAAACATTGTGGCAAGATAGATAATGCCATAAATGATTAGATAGCTAATAGTTCTATCATACCTAACTCCGGCACTTAGGACAAAATGCCATAAATGTAGTCTAGGTGGCGTGCGAGGGTGCATCCTCGACAAGCTTATACCACCGCTCCAGCTAACTATCACACCACAGCTTCACATGTCCATGGATGGGTGTCAAGGAGGTTTCATATATCTTCCAGCGTGTCGCCACATTCTTAGAGAGAGCCACTTAGCCACCTGGGGACTCGACATCGCATCGAAAAATGACTAGCCTCGCGATGTGGTGGAACGGTGGCCGATCAGCTTGCGCCTGCCAGGGGATGACTTGCCGGGTCTTCATGAAGGAGTGTGTGTTATGGTCCCCGGCAAGCGTCGGGGACACGCCAGGCGTGCTGCAGTCCAGGCTTGGGCTGTCGTGTCGAGCTTGTTGGAGTATTGTCTTGATCGCTCGTTGGGTTTGTATCGATGTCGAAGGGTTTAGCTACTACCTCCTATGCATAAGTCAGGGGCACTAGGCACCCCTATCCTAGTGCACCGACAGGAGCCCTCGGGCCTGGCCCACACGCGCTTGCCAAGTGCCATTGGGTCAGGCCCAAAATTCATGCACAGGCGCGCAATGTGAGGGAGTAACTGCCAAGTTACTAGTCAGCACTGACCCACTAGCTCAGGCCGTTTCCACCACACGCATCGCATGCATAGCGGGGACTTAGCGGCAGGCGCGCGTGACTTAAAGCTCTGGTCGTGGCAGAAACCGTCGCGCCATGGATTGGAGCAATGGGGCGGTTACCTGTTCGCTCGTGATCATGGGTAGTGGAATTGGCGGAGACGGGCGGCAAACTTTGGAGCGGGGGAGAGCCAACCCTCGTGACCTCCCCTATAAATTGGGAGGTCTCGAGAGGCGATGCTCATCCACCCTGTTCTCTTCCTTGAGTTTGAATCCACAGATCTTGCTCCTCTGTTTCCTTGTCTTGAGATGCACTCGTCGTCATCATGCCCAGGGTATGAGGGCGTCCTCAGGCTTCCACCACAACGATGAGGGCTTCCCGCCGAGATCACACCACCGCCTCATCTATAGAGGCGGATGGCGGCTCCAATGCGTGCGGCGGAGGCACCGGAAGGGGTCGAGTCCGACATGGGACTCACGGCCGGGGACGGCAAAATGCTGCACTTGATCTTCCCTCGGGGGCGGCTCCTACTTCATCGATGGGGCACGCAGAGGGTACGGTGTTGGAGTTCGTCATTCGGTTGTGCTGCTTCCCCGGAAGTCGCCAGCAGCTTCCTCGCCCCTTTGCCAAGGTAATGGAAGTTGACAAACCGTCTGTGATGTGGCTCTGGTTGCACGTCTATTGTGATGGCGCGGTGCGAGCGGACGTCGAGTTCCCGGAGCATCGTGTCATGCTTCTCAGGCATGCGTGGAAATCTATGCACATGCCCACAACATCATGGGTGGGCATGCCTCTGCTTCAAGTTGGTGGAGGCTGACCTGCTCTCCTTCAAGATTTATGGGCATTCAGGCGCTCGTCTTGGCTGATGCGAGGAGAGATCGAGTGATGTCAAAATCTTCTCCTAGAGTGATAGCACTGACGAGGAGAGTGTCGGTGAAGACGATGACGGTGAGCCCCCAGCCATCAAGTCAGAGTATCCTGACTCGGACTCAAGCTGAGCACCGGTCACACCATCATCGTAAGCTAAACTCCCCCGTCAAATCATTTTCTTCTCTTCCGGTGTGCCTACCGTCCATGCAATGTTGGTCTTGACGGGGTCAGGCTAGGCCTCCGTTGGGGCCTTTCTTTCATCCCCTTTTTTCTTTAGTGTCTTGTTTCTAGGGGAGAAAGTCAAATAAAGGGTTATTAAAAACATGCCTTCTAATGTAATCTTTATCCATTTTGTATCGAAAATGAATGAAAATATGCCATTTTCTTTCACAAGTACTATCCCTTTCTTTCCTTGTTTATACTGTATTGGTACATTTGTCCTTGTCGCATGGAGCCACCTGTCGAATTATCACTTAACCACGAGTACCAAGAGGGGAAACGAGCACGTGGCAACAGGTTGGCGTTGTTCCCCGGCAGGACTCCTTGTCGGTGTCAGCGCATCCCCCCCCCCATAGTTGTAAAACAAAGCAGGGGGACGGCTCATACCGACAAGGGTTTTCACCATGTGGAGGACTCCACTACCCACATTAAGGAAGATACTAAGGATTTCCTCGAGGAATCAAAAGGCATTGAACTTGGGATATGTGATTATACTTATCTTTTCCATGTAGTATACCTCTTTAGAGTACGATGGGCCGTTATCCTTGTTCCTTTGCTTCTCTTCCCTGTTTTCTCGACAGTCAAACACATAGGGTGAGAACAGTAACAAAGCTTACATGTTCATCAAGTACTCTAGCAGATCTTATAACTTAAAAGCTATAACACCGCAATCATAAAAATGTGTAATGAGCATGTAAGTGATGATATGATGCAATGCCTAGCTTTATTATAGTTGCATAGGGTCTATGCCTGGCTTTGTACAAAGGGTTACATGCAACATTGGCAAGGCTTGTACAAAAGATGGTTGTCGGGGAATCAGCCCTGCATCCATGCCTCACGGGTAGAACTTAAGAAGATGCTCAATATTCCACGAGCTAAGTACCTTGGTGCCATCTTTGGTCTCCATACGGACTACGCCAGGTCTGGTGGCTCTTACTACCCGGTAAGGGCCTTCCCACTTTGGCGTCAACTTGTTAGTAACCTTGGCACACTGAACGTGCCCAAGGACAAGGTCGCCTTCCTCAAGGCTCTGGGCGTGGACCCTGCGACTATGGTAGCGGTGCAGGGCTTGCTGGTAGCATGCAACATGCACAACGGCCCAGAGACGGTCGTCCTCGAGGAGCATGGTATCGTCATGCCGTAACTATAGTTGTTCTACTTCATCATAGTCAAGCACTTGAGGTGACCCGTATATGAGTTCTATGTGGAGCACTGCTTCCGCCCCATATACTAGGGAGAAGGGCGTCTAGTCGGTAGCTCGATTTGGTGTCATCCTAAGGGACCAAAGAACCAGTGACAGTTCATCTATCCAGCGCCTCCCACTCTTCCGCAGCTTATCGAAAGTCCTTGTCTTGAGCCCTTGCAACACTTCAGCATTCATCCTCTCGACTTGCCCGTTGCTTCTCGGATGGGCAACAGAGGTGAAGGAGACCTTGCTTCCAAGGCTTTGGATATATTGCATGAAGGCGCGGCTCGTGAACTGGGTGCCGTTATTAGTGATCACCCTGTTAGGCACTCAAAAGCGGCACACCATTCCTTTCATGAACTTGATAGCTGAGTGGGCGTTCACCTTTCTCACCGGTTCTACCTCAGGCCACTTTGTGAACTTTTCAGTTGCCACGAACAAGAACTATAAGCCCCCAACAACACGGGGGAAAGGGGCGACGATATCGAGCCCCCAGACCGAGAATGGCCAGGATAGAGGGATCGTTTGTAGAGCTTGCACTAGTTGATGAATGTTCTTGGAATGGAACTAGCAGGCTTCACACTTGGTGACTAGCTCAGTAGCGTCTTGGAGGGCAGTGGGCCAATAGAAACCCTATCGGGAAGCTTTTCCAGGAAGGACCCTGGATCCAATGTGGGAACCACATACTCCTTCGTGGATCTCTGCCAACAGCCTCAGCCATCCTCCCGGCTGATGCACCATAATTTCACACCATTTGGTTGTCTTCTATATAGACTGTCATCGACAAACTGGTACATACTTGACTAACAGGCTACTTTTTCGGCTTCCTCTTGCTCTTCGGGGAGTTCTCCCATTTGAAGGAAGTGGACTACATGATGTGCCTAGGTCGGAGCCTGTGGCCTGACAACATGGACTAAAGGCGTCTCCTCGTTCGCGGGAGCGCTTGCCTCAACCATGAGAACCTAGGGCCCCGCGGGGGGGAGCTGCTCATCAACCGGAATGGGACTTTCCCTGGCAGCTTCTCTACCAACGGCTTCTGGGAGCCCTAGCGGGAAATGCTTGCTAGAGTTCAGCTTCCTTCAGGATACCGATGGTTGATTGAGGCGAAGAACAAAAATCCCTGGTTCCACAGGAAGCTTCTGCGCAGCGCACTTCGAGAGATGGTCAGCAATGTTGTTCTCTGCTTGTGGCACATGCTCCGTTTGCAGTCCGTCGAAGTGCTCCTCCAATTTCCTCACTTCTTCCATGTATGCTTCCATCAGCGGGCTCTGGTAATCCTTGTTTACTTGCTTTACCACAAGTTGAGAGTCTACTCCGACAATAAGTTTCTTAATCCCCAACTCTACCTTGATTCTAATCCTGGCAAGGAGCCCCTCGTACTCAGCGGTATTTTTGGTGGCTTCCTCCCAGGGAAAGTGCATTTGAACGACATACTTGAGGTGCTCTCCGATGGGGGTGATGAGGAGCACGCCTGCCTCGGCACCCTCGAGTGAGAAAGCACCATCAAAGTACATGATCCAATATTTGGGTGCTTCTTTGTTAGGGAGAATTGTCCATGGAGCTTCCTCATCAGTCATCTGCCATGGGTGTTCATTCTACAATAAACTCTACCAACACCCTGCTCTGAATGGTGGAAGTGCTCTCATACTTCAATCCGAAACTTGACAACTCCAGCGCCCACTCAACTATCCTGCCAGTGGCTTCGGGGTTCCTTAATATACATTTTAGCGAGAAACGGGTAACAATCGTGAGTTCATGGGCTTGGAAGTAGTGGCGCAGATTCCTCGAAGCCATGATGAGGTCAAAGATCAGCTTTTGTACTCCATAGTACCTTGACCTAGCCCCTTGTAATAGGGAATTGACAAAGTACATGGGTCGCTGCGCCATTTACTTCTTTGCCGCCTCCTTTGATGTGCCATTGTTCATTTGCTGAGGTCCCCCTTGATGTGTATCTGGTCCTGCCGTGGATATTTCTGTCTCATCCCTGGCATCATTGGTCGTAGTCGCTGAATCTACATCCACTTCTCACTGCGCCACCAGCGCTACACTAACGACTTGATTTGTCATTGCTAAGTACAGCAGCACCAGCTCTTGCGGTTTAGGAGCGACCAAGGTGGGAGGAGAGGAAAGGTAATTTCTAGGTCTTTTAGTGCTGCTTCTGCCTCCGGGGTCCACTTCATCAGGGCAACCTTCTTCAAGATCTTGAAGAACAGCAAGGCACGCTCAACGGACTTGGAGATGAACCTACTCAACGCGGCAACACATCCGGTCAAACGTCAGATATCCTTGATGGTCTTGGGTGCTTGTATCTGCTCAATTGCATTGATCTTGTCAGGATTGGCTTCTATTCCTCGTTGAGATACAAAGAACCCAAGCAGTTGAATGGATTTGACACCAAATACGCACTTTTTAGGGTTGAGCTTTAGATTGATCTTGCGCAAGTTTGCAAAAGTTTCTTCCAAATCATGTATGAGAGTTGCTTCGTCTTTGGTCTTGACTACAATGTCATCCATGTAGGCTTGCACGTTTCTGTGGAGTTGAGGTCCAAAACCAATCTGAACTGCTATGGCAAAGGTTGAACCAACATCCTTTAACTTGAAGGGCTTACGCACAAAACAGTATGGTTCCACAGGGAATTATGAACATAGTCTTCTCTTCATCTTCTTTACCAATAAATATCTGGCGGTATCCGGAGTAGGCATCCAACATGGATATGAAGTCACATCCGAAGGTGGAAGCAACAATCTGATCTATGCGCAGCAAGGGAAAAGGGTCTTTTGGGCAAGCTTTGTTGAAGTCGGTGAAATCTATGCAAAGCCTCCATTTCCCATTCGCCTTGCATACCACCATTGGGTTTGCTAGCCAAGTTGGATGCAGCACTCCTCTAACCAGAGTAGCTACTTCAAGTTTCTTGATTTCTTTGGCAATGAATTGTTGCCTCTCCAAGGCTTGCTTCCTAACCTTTTGCTTGACGGGTAGGGCATGAGCGCAGACAACAAGGTGGTTCTCAATTACCTCCCTGGGAATATCGGGAGTGTCAGATGGTTGCCAAGATAACATATCGACTTTCGCCTGCAGGAAGGCAATGAGCGCGCTTTCCTATTTGTGACTAAGGGTAGCACTAATGGTGAACGTACCACCAGTGCCGTCCAACCTTGCTGGGACTTTCTTCGTCTCAGGATAGGTGACCTTGGTCTTCTTGCTAGTGGAACTCTCCGACAGGTCATCGTCGGGTTCTGCACACTCTGAAGAGTCGTGCTTCCTGGAGTCCTTGCTAGCGTTCCTGCTAGCCTTCTTTGATTTCGTTGATTCCTTGGCAGGAGCTGGAATTTCTATAGCCTCGGCTGCTACCATGTCATGGTACATCTAATCCATGCAGATAACTGAATTCTTCTTGTCGGATGGGATGGAAATGATTCCAATGGGCCCTGGCATCTTCGAAGTTGTCACAGCCCTAGAGTTGGTTGGTATTTGTTTGCATCAACATCAGAATGTGCATCATGTCATCATGTCTAGATTCAAATGAAACCTGAAATGGGGATTGTCAAACCCTAGCATCTCATTAAATAAACCAAATTCCAACAATTGAATTTTCAATGACCTAAAAATGCTTTTCAAAAATGTTCCCCCTCTCTGATAAATGTTGGCAACAACATATCAGGGGTGAACTATAATTTAACAACTATTTTGATGAGTTAAATAAAATAAGATAGCTCCTGAAACCAATTAATAAAGCATTATAAATATAATAGTTGTCTAAATATTCCCAAACCATTTGTGGAAAATTTCATTATAGCCAGACTATATTTAATAAAATATTGGGCATCATTGTGCTAGGTATTTTGGCTTCACAAAAATTAAAAGAAGATTGTCAGAATAAAAGAAAACAGGAATTAAAAAAATAGAGAAGGAAAGGGACTACCTGGCGCTTACCTGACCCAGACCGGCCCAGCCCACCTGGCCATCGCCAGTCGTCCCCTACCTCTGCCAGAAGGTAGAGGCGAAGGAAGGCACGGCGAGCGTGGCCAGGGTGCCACGCCTCCTGCCTGCCAGCCTCGCTAGAGGAGGGGATTAGGCCCGAGAGCCGTCCAGATCGGGACGACCCCTCTCCTCTCCTCTCTCTCCCTCGCTCTCTTCCCTCTCCCCTGTCTCCTCCTCCCGGACCCGAAGGCCGTCGTCGCCATTGCTCGCCCCGTCGTTGCCCTGACCACCCCTCGCCTCTCCAGCCGGTCCAAGAGCTCCGTCGCGTCGAGTTGCCCGTGCACGCTGGAGGAATAACGCCGGGAAGCCCCGAGGATGACAACCATTCCCATCTTCTCCGCCTCCGGTCACCGGACGCCGTCGTCGATTCGCGTCGCTCCGGTTGTCCCCGAGCCTGCTGGCCAGCCGTCCGACTCCCTGTGAGCCTCCCTGTCCTTTCCCCTCTCTCCTCGCGGTCCTCCCCATACTCTAACCGCTAACCTCGCCGTTGCCGAGCTCCGGTCGCCGCCGAAGTCAACGCCATGCCCGAACCCGACCTCCCCGCAACCTCCCGTTGCCCCTGTTGGATGCGGCGTCTCGCCAGCAATCCATTCCGACCATTCGCGCCCCGAATGGATGCCGGAGCCACGATTCCGGCGAGCTTCTGCCGCTCTGTTGGTCGCTGGCGTCGCCGACCGGTGCCGATGACGTGGCCCCGTCATTAGGAGCTAACCCCCTTCGTTAACTAACTAATAGACACTGACTAGCGGGCCCCGCAGCGGGTCAAAGCTGTAGTCAACGTGGGGATTAGCCTCTACGAATGACATACGGGACCCACAGGTCAGCTTTGACCTGGCCACGTCAGGGTTGACTGGCCCCACCAGTCAGCCTCTGGAGCTGACCCAGTGTCACTGACTAGTGGGCTCGACTGGTCAGGTTTGAACCGGACCTGGCCCTGTTGACTACTGACGTAATGGTGACGTCATGGTGACGCAGTATCTATTTCTGGATTTAAAACAAATTAGAAAATGGTTTAATAATTACAGAAAATGTTTAAAACTTCTAAAAATCATAGAAAATAATCTGTAAATCAGATGAAAATAATTTATATATGAAAAATGATCAAAAAATCCAATGAACCTGTTTATGACATGATCATGCATGTTTGAACAAGGTAACATCATCAAGTAGGACATTTTATGATTAGGCTAATATATGAAATATCATTTGGAGTTGGAAATTCAAATTTGTTTGGATTCCACTTCAACCAATTTGGCTAACCACTCCTCTAGGTTAATTAAGTACCTTAATATGCCATGTCATACATCATGATTGTTTCATTCCATTGAATGTGTTCTTTCTTCCTGTTTGCCGGTGTTTTATTCCCCCGGTAGATGATGGTTCCGACGATGTGAACGTTGACACTAATGAACAGAAGTATATCTTCAGGACTGTCAGGCAAGCAAAACCCCCTTGAGCATGCTGATATTAACCCACTTTCTCGCTCCTGCTCTCTTTTAATGCATTAGGACAACAATGATTCAACTGTTACATGTCATCGGTAGTTTAACTCATTCCTTTGCATGACCTGTCTTTGCCACAGTAAATAGTTGAAACCACTTAGCATGAGTAGCAACTTCTTGAGCCTTGTTGTGCTTACTCATCCATGCTTGCTTACTTACTGTGCCTGCTATGCTTAGAGTCGTGTCGTGTCGGGACTGATACATCTGGGTGATGGATCAGAATGGCAGTATTCATGTCCTACTGTGTGAGAGCTAAGTGTGTGCACATGATTTGGTAAAGGTAGCGATGAGAGGTCATGTAGGAGTACATGGCGGGTTGTCTCATTGGGACCGTCTTTAAGAACTGATTTCTGTGTTTGTGATCCAAGACAGTTACTACCACACATTGGGCCCTGAAATATGACCCCGCTCGACTTATTAATCGCCTAGACCTCTGTCCAGGAGTTGCAACTAGTTTCTGGCATTTGTAGGGAAAGTGTTGGCGGCCATGCATAGTGCTGCCCGACGGGGTGGACTGTGATGCGGTACAGGCACAGTGGCACGGTGTACAAAGTGGCACCCGAATGGTGGGCTGGGGAACCCTGCGCACATCGTTTGAGGCCGTAGCGGAAACTTTGGCCGGACTTTCGTGCGGGTTCAACCTCGGATAGGCGATAAACCTGGACTAGGGTCTTGTGTGGTTGACGGTCGTGGCCGACACCCACGCCAGTGCTTCCGCTTGAAGGTTGTCGAGATGTATGACGTGCATATGGTGTTAAGTGACGAGAGCGTGTGTGAAGAAGTATACCCCTGCAGGGTGAAATAATTTGTTTGAATAGCTGCATCCTCGGATATGGACTACTTGGAGAACTTATGTGGTTCATAGACAACTGAAAGTGGATACTCTAAAATACGCAAGATAAGCGTGAGTGCTATGGATGGCCTTCTCATAGGGAGACGGAAGTGGATCCATAGTGGTGTATTGATTGTTGAATATGTGGACTCGTGTGCGCTACCCCACCTCAGAGAAAGTACTTGTAGTCGTAGTATAGGTTAGCCAAGAGTCAAAGCTGGCTTACTGCAATAAACTCCACAACCCCCTTCGTTGATACTGATGCATATGTAGTTAGTTCTAATGTAAGTCTTGCTGAGTACTCTTGTACTCATGTTTGCTTAATTTATGTTCTGCAGAGAAGACGTCAGTCTCATTAGTGGTATTTATGACGTGAAGTTTGATGTTGACCGGATTAGCTTGGGAATCCCAGACAGAGGTCCGGTTCCTTTGGTAGTGTCGTTGTAGCTTTTCAGGCTCCTCTAGCCACTTTTGTAGATGTCTGTACCCAGACATGTTTAACTTCCGCTTGCTTGTTTGAATGCTCTGTATGTAGGGTCTTGTGACCTCTATTTGTTACAACTATTGTATTGGCTCTTCCGAGCCTTCTAAATAAATGTTGTAATGTCGTATGGTTATGTTGTGATGCCATAGTTGTATCTATGCATATCGGGCATGTCGTGCGTACGTGTGACGTGCAACGGTATGTATGGGATCCGACACCTAGTTGTGTGCCTTTAGTAGTACTCTTTACAGGGAACTGCCTCTTTGTGCTTCCATCGAGCCTTGGTAGCTTGCTACTGCTCCGGACACATTGATTGACCGACATGTATCCTTCTTTGCTGCTGTGATTGTCCCTTCGGGGAAATGTCTCGCAGTGTAATGGAGTCCCTGTAGCCTGCTACGACTCGTCTACATGCAGTGATGACATTTATGTCCCACAGCGTAATGGAGTCCTTGTAGCTTGCTATGACTCGTCTACACACGCGACAGATCGACACCTGCATTGCTGGGTTACATATGCCTGTCCCTGTACGGATGTGCTACTTGGGTTCTATGACTAGTCATGTCGGCCCGTGTTCTTTGACATTTGAATGCTAGCGACACTTTCACATACGTGAGTCAGAAGACGCAAACGGTCCCGGCCCAGGTAAGGTGGCAGCCGTGGAGATAACCGTGCGTGAGACCGCAAAGTGATGTGATGTGTTACATGCTGGATTCTTATGGCTTAGGATCGGGGTCCTGACAGCTTTGGTATCAGTGCTTGACTGCCTGTAGGATTACCAAGCCAAACTGGTTGATGTTGAGTCTAGAACTGCTTTAGTTATATAAGGGAATTGATTGTGGACGGGAATGTAAGGCTCTTTGTACTCCTTTCCTTGTGTCATTCTAATTCTGAGTCACCCTCTTCTTTATTCTACGGGGATTAAGAACTAGGCCTTCTCATCTATCTATTAGGAGGACGAGTTACTATGCTGGAGACCTGTCGCAAATTTGTTGTCTTCCTGGATCAGTGTCTCCATATGAATTCGTTGTCATGTTGTCAGTTTTCTTGTGCAGGTTGCCTCATATTTCATGCCCGTACAGCTGTTATGCTGTCTGAGTTATCCAATGTTTCTAAGTTATCTGATGCAATTGCAAAACTCTTTCCTCTCGAGTTAATGTCTTTCAGGCCAGACAAAGCACACTAATTTTTTAATTGAGGTACTATATTACCTCGACGTGTTTGATGAAGGTGCTTAGGAAACCGTGTTGTTCCAGTGAACCACCCAATAGTCTAGTGGTGTCTTATGTTTTCAGTGTGATAAATCTGGCCATCATCATCAAAGGCATGTTGTGATGCTACTTAGTCAATAGGTATCCTGTATCCGGGTTCTTGAACCCAAGGATCATTCTGCTCATTCCCGTTGATAATATTTGCTCATTCCTTTAGGATATTAGTAACCTTGTTATAGTTCTCAAGATTTGTGGTATATCATTCTTCCACTACCATGAATCAGTTATGGCAGAAGTTCTTTGTGAACGGAAGATCACAACATGAGTGCTCCTGATGAGTTCTCCATTCCATACTTGTGACTCTGCCAATCCTTCATTTCTGCATGGATTATCTGGAAGAAACATGTTGAACTATGTTCGACATATTCAATCTATGCATTTACAACTTAGGAAAAATCAGGTGCTCTTGAGTTGCCCTTCTTCAATTTTATTCTAACCGTTATCTATCAATGGATAGTCAAGAGTATGTTATGCATTGAGTTATCAATGTCGTCTATTCTTGTGATCAGTCAAGCCATTCTATTTTAGAATGACTAGGAGAAGCAAACTCCCGTATCTCATCCATTTCTTGGATTGGGTTGTATTCCACGGATCAAAATGCCAACTTAGCTTTTGCTCTGTTCTACCTTGAGGTATTACCCTCTTCATGTCAAGATTATCACAAGAACTGTATTCCCTCTTATGAAATCTTGATGTAGTAATACTTCTCGCCATCATCATTCATCTCTCAGTCTCTATGTTGTTTGTAACCAGGATACTGACAAGGGAATCGTGATGTGTGAAATCAATACTCCTAGCAACTTTGTTGCTTGGTAGTTAATGAACAATAATCTCACTCTTGCTGTGGTGATCATTGAATTGTCATACTAAGATTGATCGTGCTACCTAGTCCACTTTCCATGGTGCACTTTTCGGTCAATGAGTTAGGATTGTGTCAATCCTTTGCTCTATTGATCATATCGTCTTGTCTTGAAAAGCAAGATTGCTCTCGAGCTTGATAACATATGGGTGGATCGTGATTTTCCGAATATCTTCTCAGAAGTATTACCAAGGAGTTCCTTGACCATTATGTTGAGTTCGTGACCATGGTGATCTTTCTATGGATCACCCCTTCTCCAAGAATCCGTGTTGGATATCCCTGAACAAGTTGGTTAAGCTAAACAACAACTTGCAGAGTTGGAAGATAGAAGCTTAATCTAACTTGTCTCGTGTAAAAGGGATGTCTTGTGTTTTGTGCTTGTATGTGTAGAAGAAAGATGATATCTTCATCAATTGATCTTGTGACCAATTGATGCATCTATCATCTTGTACAACCATTGATTTGAGTTTGGGCTATCGTCAAATCAAAATCAGAACCAAAGATTTCGCTAATGCTGTTTTACTCGCGGATTTATCCTCGAGCATACACCATTATATCTTCAGTCTGACCAGTGCTATCGCCTTGTTTTCATAAGTTGTGGAAATCCATCTACATGGATATTTCGATGAATTATTGTTAAGCCCATTGACAACCTTTTCATCCCTTACATGACTCATGATGAATAGGAGGCTAGTGTTGGAAATTTTGTAGGCATATCTTCGTGTTTCGTACATGAACTATATGTGTTATGTAAGAAGTGACTTACTCTTGGTTCATGTGCTTATGGTGCAAGTTGCCGCCATGAACAGGGGAAATGTCGTTTTGTTTTCATTGGAATCATCCCAAGTCAGTCATGCACGTGCGAAGTATTCTATGGTTTGGTAAGACTGATCATCTCCATTCCACATGCAATCCCTAGCATGCTAAGCCCCTAATTGACTTGTTCAAGGAAAATAAGTTAAGTGCTACTCTTGAAGGTACCAGACGGACTTGCACCCAACTTCGTTATCCGCAATGATGGTTCCTAAACCGAACTCGGTAGTGTTTTGTTGTAAGTCCATGTAGTCATGCTTGTCCTGGACATTGTGTTCACATGTATCTTGCAATCCAGCTCATGTTTTGGAGTTGGCTTCCGTAGTTCATCTCCTGAGAATCTCGCAACGTCATCTCTTCGATTTGTGTTGCAACCTTTCACTTTCAGACATGCTCAGTCTGGAATATCGTGACACCAACCATATCTAAATCTCAGGCAGGTATGATGGTTGGAACATTTCTCAAGAATTATATCGTTGGTCTTGCTGAACCGGCAAAGGAATGTTGTGGCTAACATACCTACCCGGAAGGCCTATTACTATAATATCTTGAATTAGCAACCGTAGCCACTCCCCCATGAGGTTCTCATATGACTTTTTGAAAGTTGCTTCTTATGGACCCTTTGAGATTCCGAAGTCCGACCTTGACTTGGTGCTCTAGTGACAAAACCTGAGTTAAAATTGGGTTACACTATTTCATCAAGGAGAACAATAGAAGCGGAGTGCTAATTGTCTCTCGGTCGATCATCCAGATTTCGCTCCCTTGGCATAGCTAAGGTGAAATCTGAGAAAGTGTTGTCTTCCTTTGCATCTGCATCCTCCATCATTATTCATCATGGTAGTATGGAGTGTTGCCAGGATCCTTGGCACGGATGTTGATAAAATCCTGATGAATATGGAGATGCTCAAGTTCTTGAGAGCACGCTCAGACACTGGGTTATACCCTCGGTATTAATTGGAATGTGCCTTCCATTGCCGAGTTGTTTACAGCTCTAGCTTCCATTCCGCTCTGAGTATGCCATTCTTTGAATTCCTTCCAACGATCGCTTGTGAATTGCTTAGGCTGGTATGAAGAGTTTCAATGATCTCTGGATCAAGAAGTAGTTCTTTTTGCCACTTAAGGGATAATCCTATGAGTCACCTTCCCTAAGGTGCCCCGTAATGGTATTATGGTAATTAACTCCTCGCTACTTTCAAACCTCTTCACCATCTGTTTAGCGTGGAATTGTTGCCTACCAATTGAACCTCCGTCATCTGCTTCATTCATTGTTTATGATGTGTGTTTTGTGTCTCATCTCAAGAGATGTTATCACATCTCATTTTTCGAGTTGATCATGAGTGCTCGATCTTCGGGAAGATCGAATCTTGTAGAGCTCTCTATTCCTGTTGTCTTTCTGCTGGATGAAGATGCCGAAGACAAAGATGTCAAGATCAGCAAGATGCAATGAATCAACATCTTCGAGAAGAGCAACTGGATCATGAAGATTGTGGTAGTTGTGTCCCCTTTGACCTCTTACCCTACGCTTGAATCTCGGGCCGAGATTCTTGTTTAGTGGGGGTGAGTTGTCATAGCCCTAGAGTTGTTTGGTATTTGTTTGCATCAACATGAGAATGTGCATCATGTCATCATGTCTAGATTCAAATGAACCTGAAATGGGGATTGTCAAACCCTAGCACCTCATTAAATACACCAAATTCCAACAATTGAATTTTCAATGATCTCAAAATGCTTTTCAAAAATGTTCCCCCTCTCTGATAAATGTTGGCAACAACATATCAGGGGTGAACTATAATTTAACAACTATTTTGATGAGTTAAATAAATTACATAGCTCCTGAAATCAATTAATAAAGCATTATAAATATGATAGTTGTCTAAAAATCTCCAAACCTTTTGTGGAAAATTTGATTATAGCCAGACTATATTTAATAAAATATTGGGCATCATTGTGCTAGGTATTTCGGCTTCAGAAAAATTAAAAGAAGATTGTCAGAATAAAAAAACGGAGAAGGAAAGGGACTACCTAGTGCTTACCTGGCCTAGACCGGCCCAGCCCACCTGGCCATCGCTAGTCGTCCCCTACCTCTGCCAGAAGGCAGAGGCGAAGGGAGGCACGGCGAGCGTGGCTAGGGTGCCATGCCTCCTGCCTGCCAGCCTCGCTGGAGGAGGGGATTAGGCCCGAGAGCCGTCCGGATCGGGATGACCCCTCTCCTCTCCTCTCTCTCCCTCGCTCTCTTCCCTCTCCCCTGTCTCCTCCTCCCGGACCCGAAGGCCGTCGTCGCCATTGCTCGCCCCGTCATTGCCCCGGCCACCCCTCGCCTCTCCAGCCAGTCCAAGAGCTCCGTCGCGTCGAGTTACTCATCCACGCTAGAGGAATCACGCCGGGAAGCCCCGAGGACGACGACCATTCCCATCTTCTCCGCCTCCGGTCGCCGGACGCCGTCGTTGATTCGCATCACTCCGGTCATCCCCGAGCCCGCTGGCCAGCCATCCGACTCCCCGTGAGCCTCCACGTCCTTTCCCCTCTCTCCTCGCGGTCCTCCCCGTAATCTAACCGCTAACCTCGCCGTTGCCGAGGTCCAGTCGCCGCCGTAGTTAATGCCATGCTCGAACCCGACCTCCCTGCAACCTCCCGTTGCCCCTGTTGGATGCGGTGTCTTGCCAGCAATCCATTCCGACCATTCGCGCCCTGAATGGATGTCGGAGCCGCGATTCCGGCGAGCTTCCGCCGCTCTGTTGGTCGCTAGCGTCGCCGGCCGGTGACAATGATGTGGCCCCATCATTAGGAGCTAACCCCCTTCGTTAACTTACTAATAGACATTGACTAGCAGGCCCCGCAGCTGGTCAAAGTTGTAGTCAACGTGGGGATTAGCCTCTACGAATGACATACGGGACCCACAGGTCATATTTGACCTGGCCACGTCAGGGTTGACTGGCCCCACCAGTCAGCCTCTGGAGCTGACCCAGTGTCACTCACTAGTGGGCTCCACTAGTCAGGTTTGACCTGGACCTGGCCTTGTTGGCTGCTGACGTAATGCTGACATCATGGTGACGCAGTATCTATTTCTGGATTTAAAACAAACTAGAAAATGGTCTAATAATTACAGAAAATGTTTAAAACTTCTAAAAATCATAGAAAATAATCTGTAAATCAGATGAAAATAATTTATATATGAAAAATGATCAGAAAAATCCAATGAACCTGTTTACGCCATGATCATGCATGTTTGAAAAAGGTAACATCATCAAGTAGGAAATTTTATGATTAGACTAATATATGAAATATCATTTGGAGTTGGAAATTCAAATTTGTTTGGATTCCACTTCAACCAATTTGGCTAACCACTCCTCTAGGTTAATTAAGTACCTTAATATGCCATGTCATACATCTTGATTTTTGCATTGCATTGAATGTGTTCTTTCTTCCTGTTTGCCGGTGTTTGTTTCCCCCCGGTAGATGATGGTTCCGACGATGTGAACGTTGACACAAATGAAGAGAAGTATATCTTTAGGACTGTCAGGCAAGCAAAACCCCCTTGAGCATGCTGATATTAACCCACTTTCTCGCTCCTGCTCTCTTTTACTGCATTAGGACAACAACGATTCAACTGTTACATGTCATCGGTAGTTGAACCCATTCCTTTGCATGACCTATCTTTGCCACAGTAAATAGTTGAAACCACTTAGCATGAGTAGCAACTGCTTGAGCCTTGTTGTGCTTACTCATCCATGCTTGCTTACTTATTGTGCCTACTATGCTTAGAGTCGTGTCCTGTCGGGACTGATACATCTGGGTGATGGATCGAAATGGCAGTATTCATGTCCTACTGTGTGAGAGCTAAGTGTGTGAACACGATTTGGTAAAGGTAGCGATGAGAGGTCATGTAGGAGTACATGGCAGGTTGTCTCATTGGGACCGTCTTTAAGAACTGAGTTCTACGTTTGTGATCCAAGACAGTTACTACCACACATTGGGCCCTGAAATATGACCCCGCTCGACTTATTAATCGCCTAGACCTCTGTCCAGGAGCTGCAACTAGTTTCTGGCGTTTGTAGGGAAAGTGTTGGTGGCCGTGCATAGTGCTGCCCGACGGGGTGGACTGTGATGCGGTACAGGCACAGTGGCACGGTGTACCAAGTGGCACCCGAACGGTGGGCTTGGGAACCCTACGCACATCGCTTGAGGCCGTAGCGGAAACTTTGGCCGAACTTTCGTGCGGGTTCAACCTCGGATAGGCGATAAACCTGGACTAGGGTCTTGTGTGGTTGACGGTCGTGGCCGACGCCCACGCCAGTGCTTCCGCTTGAAGGTTGCCGAGATGCATGACGTGCATATGGTGTTAAGTGACGAGAGCATGTGTGAAGAAGTATACCCCTGCAGGGTGAAATAATCTGTTCGAATAGCCGCGTCCTCGGATATGGACTACTTGGAGAACTTATGTGGTTCATAGACAACTAAAAGTGGATACTCTAAAATACGCAAGATAAGCGTGAGTGCTATGGATGGCCTTCTCGTAGGGAGACGGAAGTGGATCCATAGTGGTGTATTGATTGGTGAATATGTGGACTCGTGTGCGCTACCCCACCTCAGAGAAAGTACTTGTAGTCGTAGTATAGGTTAGCCAAGAGTCAAAGCTGGCTTGCTGCAATAAACTCCACAACCCCCTTCATTGATACTGATGCATATGTAGTTAGTTCTGATGTAAGTCTTGCTGAGTACTCTTGTACTCACGTTTTTGTAATTTATGTTTTGCAGAGGAGACGTCAGTCTCATTAGTGGTATTTACGACTTGAAGTTCGATGTTGACTAGATTAGCTTGGGAATCCCAGACAGAGGTCTGGTTCCTTTGGTAGGGTCGTTGTAGCTTTTCAGGCTCCTCTAGCCACTTTTGTAGATGTCTGTACCCAGACATGTTTAACTTCCGCTTGCTTGTTTGAATGCTCTGTATGTAGGGTCTTGTGACCTCTATTTGTAACAACTATTGTATTGGCTCTTCCGAGCCTTCTAAATAAATGTTGTAATGTTGTATGGTTATGTTGTGATGCCATAGTTGTATCTATGCATATCGGGCATGTCGTGCGTACGTGTGACGTGCAACGGTATGTATGGGATCCGACACCTAGTTGTGTGCCTTTAGTAGTACTCTTTACGGGGAACTGCCTCTTTGTGCTTCCATCGAGCCTTGGTAGCTTGCTACTGCTCCGGACACATTGATTAACCGGCATGTATCCTTCTTTGCTGCTGTGTCTGTCCCTTCGGGAAATGTCTCGCAGTGTAATGGAGTCCCTGTAGCCTGCTAGGACTCGTCTACGTGCAGTGATGACATTTATGTCCCACGGCATAATGGAGTCCTTGTAGCTTGCTATGACTCGTCTACACATGCTAGAGATCGACACCTGCATTGCTGGGTTACATATGCCTGTCCCTATACGGATGTGCTACTTGGGTTCTATGACTAGTCATGTCGACCCGGGTTCTTTGACATTTGAATGCTAGCGACACTTTCACATACGTTAGTCAGAAGACGCAAACGGTCCCGGCCCAGGTAAGGTGGCAGCCGTGGAGATAACCGTGCGTGAGACCGCAGAGTGATGTGATGTGTTACATGCTGGATTCTTATGGCTTAGCATCTGTGTCCTGACAAAAGTATTGTAAACATAATGGGATTCTACCATAGATTTTGCCAAAGCTAGGCAACCGGGGATTCCATTGTAAGGCAGAGGGATCTCGGTTACGTCGAACACTATCCTCTCTGTCCAGAAGTTCAGTTCCTCGTCAAATGTCACAGGCAAAGTGATCTTTACCTTGGGTCAACTCCTCCTGGGGTTGATTCCTTTGAACATTCCCATAGCTTCGATCTCTTCATCAAGGATCTGCAGTTTCTCAAACACTCTAGAGGGGATCATGTTCAATGCCGCCCCACGATCAATTAACATCTTGGACACCTTGAGGTTGACGATTGTTGGGGAAACCAACAATGGAAAGCATCCGACCGTGGTGGTACGGTCAAGATGATCCTCTTCATCAAATATGATAGGCATGTTGGACCATTTGAGAGGCTCCCTAGATTCTACAGTTGGTTCCACGACATTGACCTCGCGTGCCCACTGTTTGAGTTGGTGGTGAGAGGAATGCAAGGATGCACCACTGTCAACACACATGACTTTGGTTGCTTTCTGAAACTCCCTATCATTGGAATCCTCATCCTCATCCTCATCCTCACTCATATCCTCTATTTCTTTCTTCTCATGGACTTTGGCGGGTTTTTCCTTTTGCTGCGGGGTTTTGTCACGGTGGCCTCCTCTACTGCCACGACCCTTCCTGACATTACCTTCTTGGCCTTTTTCCTTGTCGTGTTTCTCTTATTTGGCCCTCTGCTTCTCAACAAGTTGTTCGACTTGTCGGCATTCTTGGTGATCATGGCCCTTAGTGCGGTGAATTTGGTAGTATGGCTCATCGGACTTCCCGGTCTTCTCAGCGGCAGTAGCCTCCCGGCCATTAGCGCATGTGATAGCTTCCTTACCGAGGGTCTCGGCCTTCGCCTTCTTGCCTATACCGAGGTCTCCGGAGCTCTCAATAGCCAATACTGCTTTTCCCTTACACTTGTTGTTGCGCTTCCTGTTTCTTGTGCTTCGTGTGGGATTGATAGTCTTACTTTGAAAAGGCTACAACTAAACCTTGTGCACTTACATGCTATCATGTCACCGTTGTGGCTTGGTAAACTATTTCACCCTTGTGAGGTTGGATCGAGAATGAGACGCACACAACCACAAGAAACTCATCCAGAAGGAGAAACCCTAGCCTACAAAACGATTCTGGGGAGGAATCGACAAGGATGAGGCCACCGCCTTCACTACCATCACTAGAATGGCTTCAATGTCATCACCACTGTCATGATCGTCCACATCCAACCAATTGTAATCCTGGAGATCCATTGAGGATAACTCTTGTGATACATATGTGATCTATTCATGCTTTCCATCACTGGTGATATGATGTTTGTTGCCTCCATGTGTGAGCAGTTCCCTTAGTTCTAGGATATGGATGAATCTAGTCTTTGATAGATTGTTTGGTATTAGAATTTAATATCCTCTTCACATGTTTATGTTAACCATCTTGTTGATGTTGGGTGAAGTCGACCATCCAATCCATGCCAAAACGAAGGTTGTTACTGCTGGCGAACTGTTGGGGAACGTTGCATGGGAAACAAAAAATTCCTACGCACACGCAAGATCTATACATGCTGATGAGCATCTACGAGAGGGAGAGTCGATCTACATACCCTTGTAGATCGCTAAGAGGGAAGCGTTAAGAAACGCGGTTGGTGTAGTCGAACGTCTTCGCGATCCAAATTGCCGAGCGTCCCACGATCTCATCACGATCCGTCCCGTGAACTCATCACGATCCGTCCCGCGAACTCATCACGATCCGTTTCGTGATCTTGATCATGATCCGTCCCGCGAACTCATCACGATCCGTCCCGCTAACTCGTCACGTACCGTCTCGCGATCTTGACCACGGTCCTTCCGATCTAGCGCCGAACGAACGACACCTTCGCGTTCATCACACGTGCAGCTTGATGACGATCTCCACTGTCTTGATCCAGAAAGAGGAAGTGAAGAGGAAGAAGAGTTCACCGGCAGCGTGACGGCGCTCCAGCAATGGTGGTGGAGCAATTCCGACAGGGCTTCGCCTAAGCACTGTAGAAAACCGATCTAGAGGAGAAACTATGCACTAGAGGAACGGGTAGCACGTGGCTGAAAATTCTGTGCCAAACCCCTAAAATGCTCTAGTATATATAGGAGGAGAGGAGGAGGAGTCTTGGCTTCCAAAAAACCATCCCTTGGGTCGAACAAAGTGGGGAGGAGAGGAGGACTCCTCCTCCAATCCTAGTAGGACTAGGATTCCTCCTTTTCTTTTGCCTTTTTCCACCTTTTTCCCTTGGGGCTTTTTCTTCCAGCTGCATGGGCCTTGTGTGGGACTTACACCAGCCCACAAAAGGCTGGTATTTACTCTCCCACAGCCCATGAAGCCTCTTGGGTCGAAATACCCCTCCCGGTGGTCTCCCGGTACACTACCGGCACTCCCGGTACACTACCGATGAGCCCGAAACTTTTCCGGTGACCAAATTGGGACTTCCTATATATGAATATTTACCTCCGGACCATTCTGGAGATCCTCGTGACATCCGGGATCTCATCTGGGACTCCGAAAAACCTTCGGTCACCACCATACATAACTCTATACTAGCGAAACGTCACCAAACCTTAAGTGTGCAGACCCTGCGGGTTCGAGAACTATGTAGACATGACCGAGACACCTCTACCGTCAATAACCAATGGTGGGACCTGGATGTCCACATTGGTTCCTACATATTCTATGAAGATCTTTATCGGTCGAACCTCTGTGTCAAGGATTCAGTTAATCCCGTATGATGTTCCCTTTGTTCTTCGGTATGTTACTTGCCCGAGATTCGATCGTCGGTATCTCCATACCTAGTTCAACCTCATTACCGGCAAGTCTCTTTACTCGTTCTGTAATACAAGATCCCGCAACTAACAATTAGTCACATTGCTTGCAAGGCTCATTGTGATGTTGTATTGCCGAGTGGGCCCCGAGTTACCTCTCCGTCACACGGAGTAACAAATCCCAGTCTTGATCCATGCCAACTCAACAGACACCCTCGGAGATACCTGTAGAGCACCTTTATAGTCACCCAGTTATGTTGCGACGTTTGATACACACAAGGCACTCCTCCGATGTCCGTGAGTTGCATGATCTCATGGTCATAGGAACATATACTTGACATGTAGAAAACGGTAGCAATAAACTGACACGATCATATGCTACGTTTGTAGTTTGGGTCTTGTCCATCACATCATTCTCCTAATGATGTGATCCCGTTATCAAATGACATCTCATGTCCATGGATAGGAAACCTTAACCGTCTTTGATCAACGAGCTAGTCCATTAGAGGCATACTAGGGACATGGTTTCGTCTATGTATCCACACATGCATCTAAGTCTCCGATCAATACAATTTATAGCATGGATAATAAACGATTATCATGAACAAGGAAATGTGATAATAACTAATTTATTATTGCCTCTAGGGCATATTTCCAACAGTCTCCCACTTGCACTAGAGTCAATAATCTAGTTCACATCACCATGTGATTCACATTGTCATGAATCTAACACCCAATGAGTTCTGGGGCTCGATCATGCTTTGCATGTGAGAGAGGTCTCATAGTCAACGGGTCTGCGACATTCAGATCCGTCTGTACTTTGCAAATTTCTATGTCAAACCGTAAACACTGCTACCACACTCCACTTGGTACTATTCCAAATGGCTGCTCCGCTATATGTTTCCAGATTGCTACTACGAGTCATCCGGATTGGTGTTTAAAGCTTGCATCGACGTAACTCTTTACGACAAACTCTTTATCACCTCCATAATCGAGAAACATCTCCTAAGTCTTTTAGTTACTAAGGATAGTCTTGACCCCTGTCCAGTGCTCCATTCCAAGATCTCTTTGAAACCTACTGGCCATACTTATGGCAAGGCTGACATCGGGTCTTGTGCACAGCATTGCATACATGATAGAGCCTATGGCTGAAGCATAGGTGATGACACTCATCTTTTCTCTATCTTCTGCAGTCACTGGGCATTGAGTTTTACTCAACTTTATACCTTACAAATCAGGCAAAAACTCTTTCTCTGACTAATCCATTTTGAACTCTTTCAAAATCTTGTCAAGGTATGTACTCATTGAAAGTCTCATCAAGTATCTTGATCTATCTATATAGATCTTGATGCTCAACAATTAGGTACCTTTATCCAGGTCTTCCTTTGAAAAACTCTTTTCAAACAACCGTTTATGCTCTCCAGAAATTCTACATCATTTCCGATCAACAATATGTCAACGACATATGCTTACCAGAAACTCCATAGTGCTCCCACTCACTTTATTGTAAATACAAGTTTCTCATAAACTTTGTATAGACTCAAAACTTTGATCACCTCATCAAAGTGTATATTCCAACTCCAAGATGCTTGCTTCAGTTCATAGAAGAATCACTAAAGCTCACACACCTTTTAGCATCCTTAGGACTGACAAAACCTTCTGGTTGCATCTCATACAACCTTTCCTTAAGGAAGGAAACGATGTTTTGGCATCCATCTACCAGATTTCATAATTGAAAAATGCAGCAACTGCTAACATAATTCCAACAGACTTTAGCATCGCTACGAGTGAGAAAGTCTCATCGTAGTCAACTCCTTGAACTTGTCGAAAACTACTTTGCAACAAGTCGAGCTTTACAAATGGTAACATTTACCATCAGCGTTTGTCTTCATTTTAAAGATTCATTTGTAATTAACGACCTGCCGTCCAACGAGCAAGTCCACCAAAGTCTATACTTGGTTTTCATACATGGATCCTTTCTCGGATTTCATGGCCTCTAACCATTCGTTGGTTTCTGGGCCCATCATCGCTTCTCCATAGTTTGTAGGCTCATCGTTGTCCAACAACATGACCTCCAAGACAGGGTTGTCGTACCGCTCAGTAGAAGTATACATCCTTGTCACCCTACGAGGTTTGATAGTAACTTGATCCGAAGCTTCATGATCATCATCATTAACTTCCTCTTCAACTAACGTAGGCTTCACAGAAACAACTTCCTGCGCTGCACTACTCTTTGGTTGAAGTAAAGGTTCAATAACCTCATCAAGCTCTAATTTCATCATAGGTCGATAGTAACTTGATCCGAAGCTTTCATGATCATCATCATTAACTTCCTCTTCAACTGACGTAGGTTTCACAGAAACATCTTTCTGTGCTGCGCTACTTTCTGGTTGAAGCAGAGGTTTCAACAACCTCATCAAGTTCTATCCTCCTCCCACTCAACTCTTTCAAGAGAAACTCTTTCTCACCCAATTTTAGCAACAAACATTTTATGCTTGGATTTGAGATAGAAGGTTCACCCAACTGTTCTTAGGGTATTCTATGAAGATGCATTTGTCCTCTTTGGGTTCGAGCTCATTAGGTGAAAACTTTTTCCACACAAGCGTCACAGCCCCAGACATTAAGAAATGACAGCTTAGTTTTCTATCAAACCATAGTTCACATAGTGTCATCTCAACGGCTTTAGATGGTGCCCTATTTAAAGTGAATGTAGTTGTCTCTAATGCACAACCCCGAAATTATAGTAGCAAAATGATAAGAGACATCATAACATGCACCACATCCAATAGAGCATGACTATGATGTTCGGACATACCATCACACTATGGTGTTCCAGGTGGCGTGTGTTGTGAAACAACTTTCACATTGCCTAAAGTTGTATGCCAAACTCGTAACTCAGATATTCACCTCCATGATCATATCGCAGATACTTTTATCTTCTTGTCACGATGATCTTAAACTTCACTCTGAATTTGCTTGAACTTTTCAAACGATTCAGACTTGTGTTTCATTAATTAAATATACACTATATCTACTTAAATCATCAGTGAAGGTAAGAAAATAACGATATCCACTCATGCTACAAGACACACTGGATTGCATACATCAACATGTATCATTTCCAATGAATCACTTGCCCGCTCCATCCAACGGGGTTTTTTTAGTCATCTTGTCCAAGAGGCATGGTTCGCATGTCTCAACCGATTCGAAATCGAATGAGTCCAAAGATCCATCAGCATGGAGTTTCTTCATGCGCTTTATTCCAATATGACATTTAGTGGCAGTGCCACAAGTATGTGGTACTGTCATTATTAACTTTGTATCTTTTGACATCAATGTTATGAACATGTGTATTACTACGATCAAGATTTCAACAAACCATTCTCACTGGGTGCATGACCATTGAAGGTATTATTCAGGTAAACAAAATAACCATTATTCTCTAACTTAAATGAATAACCGTATTGCAATAAACATGATCTAATCATGTTCATGCTCAATGCAAAACACCAAATAACATTTATTTAGGTTTTTCACTAATCCTGAAGGTAGAAAGAGCATGCGATGTTGATCTCATCAACGTTGGAAACATTTCCAACACACATCGTCACCTCACCCTTGGCTTAGTGCTCCGTTTATTCTGTAGCTTTTATTTTGAGTTACTAACATTTAGCAACCGAACCGGTATCCAATACCCAGGTGCTACATGGAGTACTAGCAAGGTACACATAAATAACACATATATCAAATATACTTCTGTCGACGTTGCCAGCCTTCTTATCTACCAAGTATTTAGGGTTGTTCCGCTTCAGCAACCTTTCTCCTCATAATTGAAGGACATAGTCTCGGGTTGGGTTTCAACTTTAGGTTGCTTCACTGGAGCAGCAACTGACTTGCCATCCATGAAGTTTCCCTCCTTGCCCTTGCCCTTCTCGAAACTAGTGGTTATACTAACCATCAACACTTGATGCTCCTTCTTGATTTCTACCTTCGCGGTGTCAAACATCGCGAACAGCTCAGGGATCATTAATTCTATCCCTGGCATTCAATAGTTCATCACCAAGTTCTAGTAGCTTAGTGAAAGTGATTTGGAGAACTGTATCAATCACTATCTTATCTAGAAGATGAACTCCCACTCGATTCAAGCGATTGTAGCACCCAGACAATCTAAGCACATGCTCAACGATTGAGCTATTCTCGTTCATCTTGCAGGCAAAGAATCTTGTTGGAGATCTCATATCTCGCAACATGGGCACGAGCCTGAGATCCTAATTTCAGCTCTTAGAACATCTCATATGTTCCATGACGTTCAAAACATTTCGAAGCCTCAATTCTAAGCCGTAATGCATGACGCACTAAACTATCAAGTAGTCATCAACACGTACCTGTCAGATATTCACAACATCTACAGACGACGCTAGAGGGGTTGGCGCACCGAGCGGTGCATTAAGGACATAAGCCTTCTGTGCAGCAACGAGGACAATCCTCAGATCACGGATCCAATCCGCAATATTGCTACCATCATATTTCAACTCTATTTCTCTAGGAACATATAAAAATTCAAGGGAGCTACAACGCGAGCAAGTAATCTACAACATAATTTGCAAAGACACTACTGACTATGTTCATGATAATGAGTTCAATTAATCATACTACTTAAGAACTCCCACTCAAATTGACATCCCTCTAGTCATTCGAGTGATACATGATCCAAATTCACCAACTCAAGTCCGATCATCACGTGAGTTGAGGTGGTTAGAATGGTGAACATCATTATGTTGATCATATCTACTATATGACTCATGTTCGACCTTTCGGTCTCTTGTGTTCCGAGGCCATGTGTGTACATGCTAGGCTCGTCAAGTTTAACCCGAGTGTTCCGCATGTGCAAACTGGCTTGCACCCATTGTATGTGAACGTACAGTCTATCACACCCGATCATCACGTGGTGTCTCAACACGACGAACTTTCGCAACGGTGCACACTCGGGGAGAACACAATTCATCTGGAAATTTAAGTCAGGGATCACCTTATAATGCTACCGTCGTCCTAAGCAAAACAAGGAGCATAAAAGGATTAACATCACATGCAAATCATAAGTGACATGATATGGCCATGAACTTGTGCTTTTGATCTCGATCTTGAAAGCACCGGCATGATCTCCATCGTCACCGGCAAGACACCATGATCTCCATCATCTTGATCTCCATCAACGTGTCGCCATTGGGGTTGTCACGCCCACCATGCTTCTACTACTATTGCTACCGTTTAGCGATAAACTAAAGCATTACATGGCGCTTAATGATTGACACGCAGGTCATACAATAATTAAAGACAACCCTATGGCTCCTGCCGGTTGCCGTACTCATCGACATGCAAGTCGTGATAATCTATACATCACCTGATCATCTCATAAATCACATATATCACATCATGTAATTGGCCATATCACATCACAACATACCCTGCAAAAACAAGTAAGACGTCCTCTAATTGTTGTTGCATGTTTTACGTGGATGCTACGGGTTTCTAGCAAAAACGATTCTCACCTACACATAAACCACAACGGTGATACATAATTTGCTTTTCAACCTTCTCAAGGACCGCCTTTGTCGAATCCGATCCAACTAAAGTGAGAGAAACTGGCACCCGCAAGCCATCTATGCAACAAGTTGCGGTCGAGGGAACCGGTCTCTCGTAAGCGTACGAGTAATGTTGGTCTAGGCCGCTTCATATTACAATACCACTGAACCAAAATCCGACCAAGGGAGGAAGCAATCTAGGCATCAACGCCCACAAACTCTTTGTGTTCTACTCGAGATCTCATCTACACATAGACCTAGCTCATGATGCCACTGTTGGGGAACGTTGCATGGGAAAAAAATTCCTACGCACACGCAAGATCTATACATGGTGATGAGCATCTACGAGAGGGATAGTGGATCTACATACCCTTGTAGATCGCTAAGCGGGAAGCGTTAAGAAACGCGGTTGGTGTAGTCGAACGTCTTCGCGATCCAAATTGCCGAGCGTCCCGTGATCTCATCACGGTCCATCCCGTGAACTCATCACGATCCGTCCCGCGAACTCATCATGATCCATTTCGTGATCTAGATCACGATCCATCCCGCGAACTCATCACGATCTGTCCCGCTAACTCGTCACAAACCGTCTCACGATCTTGATCACGGTCTCTGATCTAGCACCGAACGGACGACACCTTCGTGTTCAGCACACGTGCAGCTTGATGACGATCTCCACCGTCTTGATCCAGCAAGAGGAAGTGGAGAGGAAGAAGAGTTCACCGGCAGCGTGACGGTGCTCCGGCGATGGTGGTGGAGCAATTCCAACAGGGCTTCGCCTAAGCACTGCAGAAAACCGATCTAGAGGAGAAACTATGCACTAGAGGAACGGGTAGCACGTGGCTGAAAATTCTGTGCCAAACCCCTAAAATCCTCTAGTATATATAGGAGGAGAGGAGGAGGAGTCCTGGCTGCCAAAAAACCAGCCCTTGGGTCGACCAAAGTGGGGAGGAGAGGAGGACTCCTCCTCCAATCCTAGTAGGACTAGGATTCCTCCTTTTTTTTTGCCTTTTTCCACCCTTTTGCCTTTTACCCTTTTTAGCCCAGCCACATGGGCCTTGTGTGGGACTTCCACCATCCCACAAAAGTCTGGTATTTACTTTCCCACAGCCCATGAAGCCTCTTGGGTCGAAATACCCCTCCCGGTGGTCTCCCGGTACACTACCGGCACTCCCGGTACACTACCGATGAGCCCGAAACTTTTCCGGTGACCAAACTGGGACTTCCTATATATGAATCTTTATCTCCGGACCATTCCAGAGCTCCTCGTGAAATCTGGGATCTCATACGGGACTCCGAACAACCTTTGGTCACCACCATACATAACTCTATACTACCGAAACGTCACCAAACCTTAAGTGTGCAGACCCTGCGGGTTCGAGAACTATATAGACATGACCGAGACACCTCTACGGTCAATAACCAATGGTGGGACCTGGATGTCCACATTGTTTCCTACATATTCTACGAAGATCTTTATCGGTCGAACCTTTATGTCAAGGATTCAGTTAATCCCGTATGATGTTCCCTTTGTTCTTCGGTATGTTACTTGCCCGAGATTCGATCATCAGTATCTCCATACCTAGTTCAACCTCATTACCGGCAAGTCTCTTTACTCGTTCCATAATACAAGATCCCGCAACTAACAATTAGTCACATTGCTTGCAAGGCTCATTGTGATGTTGTATTACCGAGTGGGCCCCGAGTTACCTCTCCGTCACACGGAGTAACAAATCCCAGTCTTGATCCATGCCAACTCAACAGACACCCTCGGAGATACCTGTAGAGCACCTTTATAGTCACCGAGTTACGTTGTGATGTTTGATACACACAAGGCACTCCTTCGATGTCCGTGAGTTGCATGATCTCATGGTCATAGGAACATATACTTGACATGTAGAAAACGGTAGCAATAAACTAACACGATCATATGCTACTTTTGTAGTTTGGGTCTTGTCCATCACATCATTCTCCTAATGATGTGATCCCGTTATCAAATGGCATCTCATGTCCATGGCTAGGAAACCTTAACCGTCTTTGATCAACGAGCTAGTCCATTAGAGGCATACTAGGGACATGGTTTTGTCTATGTATCCACACTTGCATCTAAGTCTCCGATCAATACAATTTATAGCATGGATAATAAACGATTATCATGAACAAGGAAATATGATAATAACTAATTTATTATTGCCTCTACGGCATATTTCCAACACGAATTGTGTAGTTGTACAAGTGGGTGACATGACAGGCCCCATCTCCCTTCATAGCGGATCATTTTAGGAAGGGATAAAACAGATACCACCTATAGGTTGTGTCCACGGGGACCTCTTTCCCCTTAATCATCGTTTGAAAACCGGTGCGGGGAATAATAATGGTGGAGTATGTGATACAGGGTTGCCTAGTGTAGGCATGTATACGTAACGGCTCTGCCCACAAATAGAAAGATGCAAAGTGGCTTAGGAATCCGATGTAGAATTGTGTTTAGGCATCGCTATGTAAGCACACTAGTGGGGATTCCGGACTCCCTGGGAATGCGTTAGCCCCATTGATCTCCACACTCTTCTTTGCAATATTTCCTAATTGCTTTCCATTAAATATTAACTTTTACTCCAACTACACTTCTCATATTTTAGTATTACTGCTTGGGGTTGCTGACAACTTGTAGGCATAGTGTTTAAATCATCCAAGAGACAAAACATTGATTCATGCGCTCCCTACAGGATCGATTCTCTTACTTCGAAAAAGCTACAAGTAAAGCATGTCCACTTGCAGGCTATTAGGTGTTAATGACCCCCGATGCATGCAGAGTCTGCAATGGTCCCGTCGGGCACATTTTATTCTACCCTTTCCCAATGTCCACCGTTGGATTGAGCTTGCATGGGACCATGGAGGGAAGGGAGGGGACCGATTCCATGGTCAGAAGGAAGATTGTGGGTGGGGGCGTGTGTGTGTGCGACAAATCAAAATGGACGTGAGGAAGAAGATGATGTGACGGGGGGGCGAGCCGCCGCCCCCGTTCAACTCTTTATAACCGAGGTAGGCAGTGCGACAACCGCCTGCTAGTTGGGGAGTGGTGCCCCACTTTCTCCACTCCTCGAGGCCGTGTACTAGGTGTGGTGCAGTAAAAGTGAGGGGCATTTTTCTTTCTACAGTTCGTCCCGTAACCACCATAAATGCGGCTAGAGCAGGATCGCAGGAGCAATGTCCAAACTACCAACGTCAGCAGCCATGTATGAAGTCCCCCTCTGACTCTAGGCCCCCATCCCCTTTTAGGCCCTATCGAACTAACAAAGGGGTGTTCGTACACCTCACAATGTCGGGTTCCTAGATGCCGATAGTGACCAAAGAACAGTATAGTACATGTCGGGTCTACCACCAGACATTGAGGCGCGGGAGAGATGGTCGGTAGTAGGGAAGATCACTAGGCAGATAAATAAATGTATGGGAATGCGGCAATGTCCCGACAAGAGCGTCGGGACGACTTGCAATTGGCAACATCGAGACGATGGGAAGGAAGGTCTGGAGAGGCTGCCATAGATCAGTAGTCGTAGGGGGAAGAGGGACAATAGGGAGGCTAGCGGAAGGGAGGGACTAGACTGCCGTAGTGAGGGTAATGAATGAAAATAAGGAATGAACGATGATTATAACATGTACATACAGAACAACACTAACCGGTGAAGAAGAAAAGGGTCGGATTTAACTCAACTATACAGATGGGACAAGTAGTGCAGGCGGTCCAATTTTCTCATATGTACAACATATCACACACCTGGTGAGTGGTAATGATCATCCATGGCGCGTGGTCAGCGATGAGCATTCACTAGTGTTTAGATCTGTAGTAGAGGTTTGCGTCAACGATAGGCTTGTGGAGTCCAAGCTGTTGGATTGGCTTTGATCTGGCATTGTGTCTAGTGGCGGCGAAGATGAGCTGCTCTTGGAGTGTGATGGTGATGACTGTTGCGGATTTGCGAAAGACGATGGAGGATCTGACCGCATGTTGAAGAGAGGGTTAGCGTTGGCCCAGGATACTATGTTGAAGAAGCTCGGAGGGCTCTAGCGATTGATGTTACTTATTAATATGGACCTAACCTTCACGGGTTGGTGACTATCATGGCCCGCCTCTTGGCAAGGTTTTTTTCACCATCAAGATGTGGACCGGCTTCTAGTACTCTCCTTTGACTACAGCGAAGGTCATGGGTGCTTGGTAGTTGTGGCAAAGGAGGTATAAAGCAGTACAACCGCTTGTATCCTCCTTGATTCCTATTGCTTGTATGTGTATTATCTCTCTATCCTCATTACTATGAACGGAAACACTTTTTCCAACCAACTGATTTCTGGTTGTCGTAAACAACATCGTTGTAGGATGGAAACTAGGTCTAGAGAAGGGGTGATTAGACTACTTCACAAATTAAAAACCTAACGTTTTCCCAATTTTAATTCCAGGCAAGCTTTAGCATTTGTTGCAACTACTTACACCCTACACATGCATGTCTACGAGTACAGCCGTGGAAAGTAAAGACAAGCACATGTAAATAGAGGATAGGGATAGGAAGATCAAACGCAAAGTTGACATGGAGGTTTTTGGTGTGCTCAATAGGTCATTCTATCGTACGTCTACGTTGATGTAGACTTCAACCCATGGAGGGTAGCGGCCGCGAGAGTCCATGAAGGGCTCCACATACAAAGGGTACATGGATAAGCAACCTTGTTTATGCCATCATGGCCTTCGTCCATGGTGGACTAGCCTTACTCGGGGTAGATTTTCACGAAGTAGGTGATCTCCTTGCCCTTAAAAACTTCTTATTTTGACTTCACGGCACGAAGTAGGAGGCTCCCAAGCGACACCTAACCAATCTAGGAGGCACCACCCTCCAAAAGGTAATAGTGGTGGTAGTATGATGAACTCCTTGCTCTTGTGCTTCAAAAGATAATCTCCTCAACACTCAATCACTCTCTCACAGATTTAGCATGGGTAGAAGAAATTGATTGGGTGGAAAGCAACTTGTGGAGGCTAGAAATCAAGATCCATATGATTCGAGTGGATGATCTTGATCTCAACACATGAGGAGGTGGAAATCTCTCACAAAATTTGATGGGGAAAGTGGTTGTATGTTCTGAGTGCTTTCTCTACGAGTGAGAGGTGGTTGAGGGGTATATATAGGCATCTCCAAAAACCCAACTATTACAACATTATTTCCCAACTTGGTGAAACTGAAGTGAAAACTCGGTCCTACCGACTAGTGCAAAATGTGGCAACTTTGGCCTTTTTGGTGAAACCGGTATACACAACTCGATCCTACCGATTTTGGTCTGGCCAGGGCAGTTACTCATCTCGGTGACACCAATTCACGAAAATGGAAAATTCCGAGTTTAGGAATTAGCTAACCAAAGGGTTGGTCACTGATTCTCGGCCATACCGATACCAGTATTGGTTGTACCGAGTTGATAGGGTTTTGGCTAGGTTTTGTCTCATGGGAAAATCTATATGGCCAAAATAAGAATCTTGGTGGCACCAATTTTGGATGAATGATTTTGGACAGAGAGTTTAGTGAGAGATTCGATGAGTAATATTTGGTGGCTAATCTTTAAGCACTTGAGTAACCAGATCATCATATTGACCTCACCCCCTTTTAATAGTATTGGCTTTCCTATAGACTCGAGAGTGATTTCTAACAAAATATAAAATGAAGAGTCTTGTAGATTGAAGCATATCTCATCCTATTCCTTTCCTTTCCTTGGGGAGGTTCTCCAGACAATCCTTTAGCCATTCCATCATTGAACTTTTTTCTTGAGAAACACTTGGTGGAAACATGAGTCCAATGAAATATATGTTGTTATTAATTACCAAAACCACCTAGGGATAAGTTGTGCTTCAATCTCCCCCTTTTTGTTAATTGATGACAACATATAGATCAAAGCTTCAACAAAAAATAAAATCAATGGTTAGCATCATCGCTTTGAGAGGTATGTGATAAGAAAAAGCTCCCCCTAAATTTGGGCACTATTTTCTAATTTGCGTTTGAATGCAAATGCACATCGATTAGGTTCGTGGGTCACTCTTCCATGTCACATACAACTTGGTCATGCGCATAAATGATATGAATGAATAACAATGCACATAACACCACACAAACGTGAATGATCATAACATAAGCAACACATAGATATGACATAGTAGCATTGACCATCAAATCATATGATAAAACACAACGAAGTTTAAGCCATAACACATGATAAAATGTTTTGAAACCAAAAAGAGAGCAACAAAAGGCAAAACACTCTCTCTCAAAGCCCTACAATCTATATTACTTCTCCCCCTTTGGCAACAAGTTACCAAGAAGTTCAAAGAATATAGAGCTAAGTGTCGCTCTGGGCCTGATCTCCTACGGTAGATATTGAAGGAGTCAAGATAAGGGTGTCTGCGAATGCTTCGGAAGATGTCCTCTTGAGTGGTGGTGTAGACACTGGAGGTGCTGAAGGAGCATATGGGGAAGTAGATGGTGCTGATGAAGATGGTTTCGACTCGGGAACTATCATGGCAGACAATATTTCCTGAGTCTTGAACTAAGTGTTGGTCCGGAGAGGAGGACTATCATCGTCTGTGGAGTGGGGACTGGCCACTACATCAACCCCGTGCTTCAGCTTAGTGACAGTTCGTGTAAGCTCATCCACCTTGTTGTCCAGAGCATGAAACTTGGTTCCCATGATCCGCAAAATGCTCTTCTAGTTCTTAAGAATCTCAACAACATTCTTCTCTATACCTTGGACAGATTTGCTAAGAAGTGCCATTTGTTCTCTCTTTGCCTTGGGCACTTGAGCATGATTGGCTCTCACTACCTCAGACTCTGCATGTGCAGTAGCTAAAGTGGGATGAGAAGGATCCTTCACCACAACATTGTCCTCTAGTTCCGGCTGAAGTGACATATAAGGACGATCAAGTGCATACACATTCTTCTCCAACTTGGAGTTGATGAGCATCCGAATGTATGGTGCATATCCACATGATCGTTTCTGATCGGAAGCAGTCCTCTTGATTGTCTCTACAATCAAATCCATCACCCTGAATCTGATGTGGGTGTCTACATGGTGCAACATGTTAATGGAGTACCCCCTGGTCATCTTATCATCTCCAGACTTGGGCATCAAAGTATATCTCATGATCGTGTTGGTGGTGGGTAATCCTGCTTGCAAATGATAGACAGAGCCAAACATATGTGTGTTCACATATGGAAGAGGGATAGGAGTGTACATGCCAGCCATGGAGTTATGACTCATCTTGGCTTCGGTGTAGACATCAATATCTCCTTCTTCTAACTATGTGGCTCCTAAGATGGTAGCCCACTCATCCACGGTAGACCGGTATCTGACTCCCTCAGTCATACATATGATACGACCATCTAGATAGAAATGTGTTGTGGAGTAAAACTGCATAACCATCTCGTCATTCCAAGTTGTGAACTCTCTCCCAACAAAGTTCTCAATATCTATGCATCTGAAGTTGTCCTGCACATTGCGGAAGTAGTCCTCATTTTCCTTGATGTAGGCCCAATTGACACATCTCATGTCACTGACTGTTGGGCTCTTGTCCAATAGGATAGTCTCACAGAAATCTTGTTGTTCCTTAGTGTAGAACCAGTTATCAACATCAGTCTTCCTCCTAGAGGCATCTCGGTCATTTGCTCTCCATTTCCTTAGCCCTTGATCTGTCCTCTTCTTCATGTCCTCAGCAACTAGATGAGCATCATTATGATTTGGAATATGAAGTCTGAGCTTCCTCAACACTATCAACTCTCCTTCCTCAGCTGCTGCTCCGGATGTGGAACTTGTGTTCCTCTAAACAGCTCAAATATCTCTGGTAGTTCTCTTGGGATTGGCTATTGCAGGTTTCTTTGGAGCAGTTTGCTTGCTCTTGGATAGAGCCTTGCTAGGCATTGCATCATCTAGCAATTTCTTCTTCTTGGAAGAAGGAGGTTTCACAACTTATTCTTCCTCTTCCTCTTCTTCCTACTCTATTGGGTCCTCATACAAGATGGTTGGCCTGCCAATAACATGCACTATCCTCTTCCTAGATCTCTTCTCCTCTCATGCCTTCTTAGGCATAGACTTTGATGTCTTTGGGGACTCAAGAGTGAGAGTAATCCCATACATAGAACTATCTTGTGCTCTCGTAGCCTCAGTATGGTCATACTCCTTCCTAAGTGGCCTCTTGGAAAAAGTGGCCTCATTGGCAAATTTCCTTGTAGCTTTTTCCTTCTTGTCTTGCTGCTTCTTGGAGGTTACCTCTTCAGGAACAAAGTCTGCATCCTCTTCGTCTAAATTCAGTTTTCTCCTTGCCCTTGTGGTAGCCTTAGGCAGCCATGTGAACTGGGAGTGCATGGATCCTTTGAAGATTAGGAACTAGCTTCTAGGCTAGTGCCAGCAACAAGGTCAACACTCTGATCTCTGAAATCATTGTCACTGTCTCCTAAGCCTGACATACTGACCATGTGAATAGATGTAGGTGACCAAAAGGGATGAGCATCATAAAACCCAAAAGTTTTGAAAAACAAAGCTCAAAAACATAGTTCTGGAATTCTACAACATGTAATTTGGTTCCATTGAGTTTCAATTTTCGGAGCTGCCGAGGCAAACTTTCTCCTCTGACAGAAACTTGGTCACCTTTCTGGTTTCACCAAAAAGAATGACTTGGTCTTACCGAGAAAATTCTCTCAGCCCAAAACCAAATTGGTCGTACCGATTCTTTCCACTCGGTAACACCGAGATGCAGGTTACGGAACCTTAAACCTAATTTTTTTTGTTCTGCTAATCTAAGGGATTTGCTTTGAGGTTGGAGTCGTTTCAACCGTGAAAAGAAGAGGAACAAAGCCTAATGCGCATGAATCAGAAAAGTGGAGCGCATTGGGGGCCAAAACCTGAACCTTATCTGGTGAAGGTTCCGCTACAGTGGCGACGGCGGGGTTGATTGCCGATGATGACAAAGGAATTCGGCAGCGAGGGCGAGCTGGAGATGAGGTGGCGGTCAGTAGACCAGAGCAGCGGCAGCAAAGGGGTGCGGGAGGCCGAAGAGTCAAAGTATTTTTCAATCTCGGGTTCTTGGAGTATATATACCTTGTTCCTATCGGCGACATCGATTCGGAAATTTTGGTGCCACCGAGTTTCTTAACTACCAGGTGACACTAAAACTCGAAGAGGCCAAGATTTCGGGATCAGTTGCACCGAGGTTCAAAAACTAGATCAACCCTAATGCTTCGGTGGAACCAAGATTTGGGAGTTGGTTACATCAAGTGGCATATGGGAGGTTTTGGATATTAGCTCTTGTCAAAACGGACTCCAAGTGCTCCTCACACACAGGGTTTGAGAAGTGCTTGTTCAAGTTTTTTAATGAAGCATGAATATAATTTGAGACAAGAAAGCATAAATAATTAGAGGGAGGTACTTTGACATTCTTGTATATCCAATTGTCCAAAGAAAGTGAAATCCAAATAACAACAATTGGACATCCTCGAATGAGAAAAGGTATGCATACCAACATGCTCACACAATAAAATGTCAAATGAAATATGGAAAACATGCAAAAACTAGTCTAGTCTCTATAAGGCACTTTGGTGATGGCGGAGTCATCTATATATGAGTATATTTACTTAGGATCCAAGTGATAATGCTTGATCATAGGTCATACTCACCGTTTAAGCACAAGTGGGGTTACAACTTTTACATAAAACACTTAATGTGTTCACATCTTTAAGAGATGCTTCGACTCAAGTCTTAGGATAAAGCTCCCCTTGATGTGACATCCCCCAAAATAGGGATAAACTAAACTAGGGTTTTGTCGTAGAAGACTTCATGTAAGTGTTTTTGTAGTGGATGCTCACAATAGAGGAAGATCACCTTGAGTTGGGAGCAATCCTTATTGTTTCTTACTCTTCTCACCTACATGGGTTAGTCCGACACAAGGAACAAACACAAGTGTATCTATGGACATGGAGTGAAATCCATACATGATGATGTCCATTGATTCATTCATTACCTTGTCCCTTGCTTACCTATGAGGGAATGTGTGACTCCTTGAACTATTACATAAAGTTGAAGTTTATTGCAAATAGTCCTTGCCAAATGAATATGAGTAAATTTTGTTGGCGGAGTCACCCCTCAAAGAACTTATCTAGTTATTCTTCTTTGGGACCCACATCAACTTGATGGGGATCCTTGTAGTTGAAGTAGAAGTTGTTGTAGTAGAGCTTCTAGTAGCTTTGGGAACCCACATGACCATGGCTTGGTACTCTTCTTCAAATGTGTCAATCTCCCCTTGAAGATTGTCCTTGCCCTTGAGCATGTGGTCTTGTGGTGGAAGGTCATCTTGAGTATTTGTTTCCTTGGGAAGAGTATGTTCATACTTCTCCTTTTGGGGAACAAACTTTGGATTGGGGTATTGACCTTCTTCCCATTCAACTCCATTGGCGTTGAAGTAGCCAATGGCTTGGTTCTTCCGGTATCACCCATGCTTGCATAGAATCTCCTCGAATTGCTTACATCCGGCAAGACTTTTGTAGACAACTTTTTATATAATACCTTTCAATATATCTTTTTATTGCTCAAGTGTAACTTTGCTAAGAGAATCATTAGTGGGATCAATAGAACTACTAGAAGCAACATCATTGGATTTATCATGTTTGTTGTTGATACTAGATGAAGAACCTTTCTTGCATTTGTTACTAGTTTGGTTAGGTTTAACTTGTGGAACTAATGTAGACAAGAGTAGTCGTTTGGATAGATAACAGGAAGTCTTCTTTCAAAGATCATCATTGATAGCTTTAGGAAATTCATGTTCTTGCACTTAATTTAGCTTCTCGAAGCGTAGCTTCTCATGAGTTCTTACAAGCTCTCTGTGATCTTCTAGAGTAGATTCATGGGCTAAGTTAAGAGTGTTTAATTGTTTGGTTAGTCTCTCTATTTCCTTATTATCATCATCACACAACTTACCTTGACTAGCATGGTTATTATCAAGTTCATTTTGACTAATATCATTAGTTTTATCAAAGAGCAAGTCATCATCTCCAAGTAAGTCATCCTCATCACTATTAACGTCATGTATACGGGGTGTGATACCTTGGGGACTTTAGCCATGAAGCAACTTCCACTCCCTTCATTTGGTGAATCAAATATGTCCAGGAGTTGAAGGAAACGAGTGCAAGTCTAGCAACACCTTCATCTTGACTATAGTCGGAGTCGGAGTGATAGCTTCCCTCGGATTTGTTGTCAAATTTGGAGCCGGATACCCATTCACCAAAATGATCTTGATGTCTTCTTCTTGTGTAGCTCTTGGTGTCCTTTTTCTTCTTCTCTGAGTCTTTACTTCTCCGGGAGGGTCTTCATTCATAAAGATCATCTCTACTCCCTATCTCTCTCCGAGGTGACTCATCTCTCAAGCACTTTCTTCTAGGTAACTCTTCTCTCCTTTTGTGGGGGCCATGCACTCATTGGAGTAGTGTTCAGGCCTTCCATAATTGTAACAATTCCGGTCATGACTAGATGAACGCTTCTCCTCATATCTTGAGTTGGAGCTTCTCTATTTGCCTCTACTCTTGTAGAACTTGTTGAATTTTCTGACCATGAGGCTTGTCTCTTATTTGGTTACAAGGTTTTCACTTGATGTAGGGGGGGGGGTCGCTTGAAGTTTTGTATGCACCGCTTGACTTGTTATCAAGCTCTTCATTATCTTTGAGTGACATCTCATGAGTAACAATCCTTCCAATGACTTCTGTGGGCTTGAGATATTTGTAGTTTGGCATTATTTTGATCATTTTGCAAATGTGTCATACTTCCCATCCAAGTCTCTAAGTATCTTCTTGATGATGAATTTGTCAGTCATTTCTTTACTTCCTAAACCGGCAATCTCATTGGTGATGAGAGCAAGCCTAGAGTACATTTCCGCGACTCTTTCACCATCCTTCATCTTGAACTTATGAATTTGACTTTGTAGCACATTCAACTTAGATTACCTGACGGATTCGGTACCTTCTTCCATATCAACCAAAGTATCCCAAATTTCCTTTCCATTCTCAAGACGGCTAATCTTGTTGAATTCTTCAGGGCATAAGCAGTTGAATACAATGTCGCATGCTTGACTGTTGTATTGCAACATCTTCAATTCTTCCGCTATCGCTTCACGACCCGGTTCCTTTCGATCACCAAAGAATTCACCTTGCAAGCCAACATGAAAAATAGCCCATACGGCAGGTTATGACCAATAATATGCATTTTCATCTTATGCTTCCAACTAGAAAAGTCTGTACCATCAAAATATGGACCTCTATGGTGATAATTTCCCTTGCTAGACGCCATACTCTCCTAGGTTGTGAAACTAATGCAATGGAGACCAATGCTCTGATACCACTTGTAGGATCGAAAGTAGGTCTAGAGGGGGGTGATTAGACTACTTGACAAATTAAAAACCTAACCTTTTCCCAATTTTAATTCTAGGCAATTTTTAGCATTCGTTGCAAATCAAGTACACCCTAAACATGCATATCCACGAGTATAGTAGCAGAAACTAAAGATAAGGACATGTAAATAGAGGATAGGGATAGGAAGATCAAACACAAAGTTGACACGGAGATTTTTGGCATGGTTCGGACAGGTGGTGCTATTGTACGTCCATGTTGATGGAGACTTCAACCCACGGAGGGTAGCGACCACGAGAGTCCATGAAGGGCTCCACATACAAAGGGTCCACGGAGAAGCAACCTTGTCTATACCATCATGACCTTCGTCCACGGAGGACTAGGCTTACTCGGGGTAGATCTTCACGAAGTAGGTGATATCCTTGCCCTTACAAACTTGTTGGTTCAACCCCACAACACGAAGTAGGAGGCTCCCAAGAGACACCTAACCAATCTAGGAGGCACCACCCTCCAAAAGGTAATAGATGTGGTAGTATGATGAACTCCTTGCTCTTGTGCTTGAAAAGATAGTATCCTAAACACTCAGTCACTCTCTCACGGGTTTTTCATGGGTAGAAGAGATTGATTGGGTGGAAAGAAACTTGGGGAGGCTAGAAATCAAGATCCATATGGTTGGAGTGGATTATCTTGATGTGAACACATGAGTAGGTGGCTATCTCTCAGAAAAATGGATGGGTCATGTGTTTGTATGTCCTGAGTGATTTCTCTACGAGTGAGAGTTGGTGGAGGGGTATATATAGGCATCTCCAAATATACAATCGTTAGAACATTAGTTCCCAACTCGGTAAAACCGAAGTGAAAAGTCGGTCCTACCAACTAGTGCAAAATGTGCCAACTTTGGCCTTTTTGGTGAAACTGATATACACAACTCGGTCCTATCGATTTCGGGCTGACCAGGGCAGTTCCTCATCTCGGTGACACCAATTCACCAAACTCGGAAATTCTGAGTTTAGGAATTAGCTAACAGAGAGTTGGTCACTGATTCTTGGTCGTACCGAAACCATTATTGGTTGTACCGAGTTGCTAGGGTTTTGGCTAGGTTCTATCTCATGGGAAAATCGGTATGGACAAAATAAGAATGGTGGCACCGATTTTGGATGCATTATTTTGGACAGAAAATTTAGTGGGAGATTTGATGAGTAATATTTGGTGGGTAATCTCTTAGCACTTGAGTAACTAGATCATCATATTTACCTCACCCCCTTTTAATAGTATTGGCTTTCCTCTGAACTCAAGAGTGATTACTCACAAAATATATAGTTGTAGCATGAACTATGGCCCATCCTATTCCTTTCCTTGGAGAGGTTCTCCGCACAATCCTTTAGCCATTCAGTCATTGAACTTTTTCCTGAGATACACTTGGTGGAAACATTAGTCCAATGAAATCTACGATGTTATTAATTACCAAAACCACCTAGGGATAAGTTGTACTTTGAGTCGTGAGGAATCCTATCGAGCTCGATTGTGCAATGCTAGTATCTCGCGTGCAAACTTATGTCAACTGACTAAAAGCATGCCATGTTACCATGGGCCCCACCAACCACAAAACCTTATCTCCTTATCGTTTGTGAGCTTGAGCCACACATTTCTCCTTCCCCCTTGTCTCTACTGCTAGGTTCTACCGTAGGTGCATCGCATGCGAGTTAAAATTTTCTATGCGTAGAACAACCAAGAACATGCTACAGAGATGGATCACAGATTGTTACCACTAGACGCGCAGTGTCGTGCAGCAGAAGTAGAGTTGGGGCGGCACGTTCCTGTGGTCCGTCTCCTCCTCGTCCGATCTCCCTCGAACAGTTGTTATGGTCTCCCTCGAATATCCGGTCGCCGGATACCACATATAGGTTCGCCGGAGCGGTGCAAGTGCATCGCCTCTAACAGTATCCGCACGTGCAGGAGGAACACTCGTGCGGCGGACTGCGAGGTCCGATCACACGATCGTCGGCGGCAAGTGGAGGTGGCTAGTTGCAACTCATGCAAAGCCCTAATGACGGAACCGAAGCGATCAACTGGATGGGTGTGCCGCACCTCCACTATATATAGGCATCCGACGTAGGCTCAACTCTTGGGCCTCGCAGGATCCTAAAGACCACGAGTTCCTTCCCTTAAGCGCGTGACCCTTTAGGTTCTCATCCACTTGGTTGCAAGTCAGATGACATCCGACTCGACCAGTCGGTAGCGGCCTCTAGCAAGACTTGCCGACTCCAAGTGTCCGATGAAGCTGGTTAGGCAAACCTATACTCCACACTTCTGTTCCCTTTGCTACACGATATATGTTGCCGTGCACAAGGCGATATGGTCACCCTTGTTGCAGCACGACCTCTTTCTCGTTCCGGTGAATCCGACCAACATTCGGATTATCTCAGAATCCTCATCGCATGGCCATGCTTATCCAAGTCGGATCACACGTGGGGCCCAAGTATATCTCTCCTGATCGGAGGGGCAAATCCCATCTTGCTCGACCATGTCTCGTAGCATGGGTCTAGACAAGCCTGAAACCTACCTTTGTAACTACCCAGTCATGGAGTAGCGTTTGGTCGGCCCAAAGCAAGTCTGTCACCATCCCGAGTACATGCGCCAGCTCAGGTCTTAGGACATAGAATGTATGTTGTACTAGAGACTCACAGATGACGTATCGCTGCGTCTCGTAGTTGGGTCTGTCCAACTTAGACCTTATCCCGACTCGGATCCGACTATGTCGAATCTGACCAGACCTTTCTGAGTCCATATTATCTGGCTAGCATCCAATGCTACATGGCCAGTGAGACCGAACCATCCACCGTGTCATATGCTAGTCTGATTAGTTGTGCGTGCACACAACCCTTTTGGACTAGGGACCATTTAGGACACTTATCATACAATGCATAGTCTCACAAACAAGTCACGTACTTGTTAATACACATCAATGATAATGTCCAAGGACTATATTTATTCATAAACACATAGGAAATATCATCATACATGATTGCCTCAAGGGCATATCTCCAACATCTACTCTCCCATTCACTTTGCCATGAGCTTTGTTTTCCAAGATGCTCCAATAGAGATGCAAAGCCAGTGGCCATATAGCGACACAACACCGATGTTCTGATGGAACACTTGCGACACTCTAGATATGCACTGATGATGTGATCTATCACCTATCGTTGGTTGTCGGTGTTGTGATGCAGCGTTCAACGGTGTTGTCGGTGTTGTGGCATGGTAGTCGTCATCGGTTGCTAGTGCTCAACACAACCCTCAGCGGCGCCGGTATGTGGCACTTGTGACACTGTGCTGCTATGTGCCATGTCGATGTAGTGTTTGATGATGATACGAGTGTAGTGACGCGGCAGTCATTAGAGGATGCCGGTGTTGCAACGCATCCCTCAACATCGCGGCTATGTAGTACTAGTGAGATTCTTGATGGTCCAACGATGTTCCATTGCATCTCCACCATGACATCTGATGGTTGTTTCCGAATCTATGGCAATGTCTACTATGAAGCGGTGTGTGTCTGCTACACAAGATGTTGTGAAGCGGTAGGTGTGCTGCGATGTGGGGATACAAATTGATGGTCTTGATTAAGCATATCGAATGGTAGATAAGTCGGTAGGTAAGGGCATCTCCAATGTCAACTCGCAAATTCCCTCTAGGAGAACAAGTCCGCGGACATAGATGTTGGAGGCTGACATTCAATGCTACCCACATACATTTCAACAACTAATTGAACTAACTGGATGACATACGTAAAATCCTGGTGCATTTCATACGGAACAGACGACATTCACACAAACACGACAGATTTTCATCACATTCTGAATATTTAGAACAAAAAAATCATTCCGGCCCTAAACTTATCTGATACGGGGCAAGCCCACGAGTGTCGATCTTTTAAAATTTGGAAGGGGGACGGGAGAAAGTCAAAGACAAATCACAAACTCACGAACGATCTCTGATCACACATCCACTAGAAACACACAAACACACGAGATACAAAGATACACGATCAACAAAAGGATACATGTAACCGATAGTTCTCCTCACTCCAAAGGAGGAGGCCTTGAATCCCTTAGGATCTTCCCTCTAGAGGGGCCTTGGCATCACTTCAGATCTTCTCATGTAGAGGTGTATCACTCCATGAGGGAAGGAAGTAGATGGAGATACACTCACAATGGTCTTTGCTAAACATAAGATAACCCTAGCTAGAGTAGGGGTGGAGTTTATATAGTCTTAGGCGAAAGCGGGGGTACATGGACCAAGGACCTTGGTCCTGTGCGCAGACAAGGTCCGGACGTCAGGATGGTGTCGGACGTCAGACGGCTCAAGACGGTCTAGATGTCCGACGGATCAAGATGGTCTGGATTTCCGACGACTCAAGACGGTCTCGACGTCCGGAGGAGGCCGGACTTCTGAGTGTTTGGTGCGGGTGCGCCTTGGCCGGATTTCCATAAGTTGTCAGACGTCCAGGGCTGAGTCGTCCGGAGGCTCCGGTATTCCGACGTTTTGGAGCTATGGGCTTGGTGTCTGATTTCTCGGATAGCTTTGACGTCCGTGTGTTGCAGCGTGTCGGTCGTCCGGGTAGTGTCGGTCGTCCATGCGCTGTAGAGTCCTGGTGGTCTTCGAGCAAGGTTGGTCTCAAGGTGTCGGACGTTCGAGATGTGTCGGTCGTCCGGGGTCTGGTCGTCCGAGGCTTGCCGGTCATCCGAGAGCTGGGACTTGTCCGCAGTTCCTCCCTTGTCCTTCCCATCTTGACATCCTTCGTGCTTGCTTCCATGTTCTTTGTCCGAGCACCTGAGTATACAGAGTACTTCCGTCTGAGGTAGTGACCATGTCTCGAGTGGATCAAATGGTGATTGAGCAAGGATAGATGACACCTCGTTTTCAATGGCATGTGCACGGGCTCTCGTCATGGGTGCTCTCATAGCTTGAGATGTTGGTGATGGGTCCATGGGGGTGATCATGGGATGCTCTGCATCATCTCCCCCTTTGCAAGAGATAAGTCTATGACGTTGAAGGTGTCGCTCACATTGTACTTGTCACGTGGTATGTCGATCTTGTAGGCATTGTTGTCGTAGCGTTCCAACACCTTGAACACCATGGGATGTTTTTTGATGTTGTGCTTTGTGGTGACGTGCTCCACTTGATGTTCTATCGTGTGCCTTGTATCGTCATGCATCTTCTTGATGTAGCTTGCCCTTGCACTTGCGTCCATGTTGACTCGCTCTTGGAGTGGAAGCAGGAGTGTGTCCAATGGGGACAAAGGACTGAAGTAGTAGATCACCTCAAACAGAGACTTGTCAGTGGTGAAGTGTCGTGCGCGATTGTAGGCATACTCGGTGATGGGTAGGAAATATTCCCATTCCTTGATGTTTTTGTTGATCAACACGTGTAGTAGAGTTGAGAGAGTCCAGTTCGTCACCTCCATTTGGCCATCGTTTTGTGCATGATAGGCCGAAGAGAATAGAAGCTTGATTCCGAGCTTGGCACATAGGGTCTTCCAAAACTAGCTTAGGAACTTGACTTCGCGATCCAAGACAATGTGGTCGCAAGATGTTCCTACAAAAGAGATTTGCAGCATGTGAAGCATCGTCTATCTTGTGGCATGGAATGAAATGAGCCATTTTGGAAATGCGGTCCACGACGAGAAAAACAGAATCATGGACATTTTTTATTGTGTAAACCAAGCACAAAATCCATACTAATTCCTTCCCAAGGTTGGAAAGTTATAGGAAGAGACATGTAAACACCATGGGATTGAGCTTTAGGCTTAGCTTTGCGGCATGTAGAGCATTGGATGGTGAAGCGTGCAACACCACGAAACATCTTCGGACAATAGTATTTGTTGGATAGTGTGGCGTACGTCTTGTCGCATCCAAAGTGACCCATAAGTCCTCCACTGTGAGCCTCTTGCAAAAGCAACAATGAAGAGAAGACTCAGGTATACAAAGTTTGTTAGCATGCATAAGATATCGATCTTTCATATAGTAGTTCTCCCAACAAGTTTTTACTTGGCACTTAGAATACGGAGTAGCAAAAGAAACTTCATGCTCATACAAGTCTTTTATGTTCTCAAAACCAATAACGTTTAATTAAAGTTGAGAAACGAGTATGCATTTGCGGGAAAGAGCATCCGCCACAACATTTTCTTTACCCTTAATGTATTTTATGGCATATGGGAAAGACTCAATAAATTCGCTCCATTTAGCATGTCATTTGTTCAACTTAGTTTGACCCTTAATATACTTGAGTGTTTCATGATCAGTATGAATAACAAATTCATGTGGACGGAGATAATGCTCCCAAACATGTAACACTCTCACCAAAGCATGCAATTCCTTATCATAGATGGGATAGTTAAGTTGAGCGCTGGAAAGTTTCTCACTAAAATACGCAATTGGGCGCTTTTCTTGCATTAGCACGCCACTTATGCCATTACCACTAGCGTCACAATGCACTTCAAAAGTTTTGTCAAAGTTGTGTAATGCAAGCAAAGGTGCATGAGTAAGCAACTTTTTAAGCTCAAGGAATGCGGTGTCTTGCGTTGGTCCACAAATGAAAGGTGCATCTCCGTGTGGGACAAGTTTTAATACCATCAAATTTAGTTTCATCCACATGAACACCCTTAGAAGAAACCACAAATCCTAGCAAAACAATCTTGGCAACACCAAAAGTGCATTTGTCCATGTTAGCATACAATTGATCCTTCCTAAGAACTTGCAATACTTCCCTAAAATGTGTAGCATGCTCCTTGAGAGATTCGCTAAAAACAAGAATGTCGTCAAAGTATACCACAACACAATATCTAATAAATGGGCATAAGACATTATGCACTAGATGCATAAATGTACCTGGTGCTTCGGATAAGCCCATGGGCATCACTAACCATTCATATAGACCAAACTTGGATATGAACAACGTTTTCCACTCATCGCCCTGTTGTATGGGTATTTGATATTAACCACTTTTGACGTAAATCTCGGAAAAATATAGTGTCACCACTAAGTTCGTCTAGCATATCATCTAGGCGAGGAATAGGGTGGCCATATCCAATTGTTATAGCATTGATAGGGCGGCAATCCGAACACATGCGATACTTGCATCTTGCTTAGGTACTAGAATCACGAGAACCACACAAGGACTTAAAATCTTGCGTACATGCCCTTTATCTAGGAGGTTTTCGACTTGCCTTTGTATCTCCTTAGTTTCTTCGTGATTGATGCGGTAGGGTGCCTTGTTGGGAAGCGGTGCGCCGGGTATGAGGTCGATGCGGTGTTCGATCCCTCGTTTTGGTGGTAGTCCTGCAGGTATCTCATCAAGAAAACATCTTGAAATTCATGTAACAATTGAGATAACACAAGAAGAAGATGTTGTGAAGGGTTAGGTTGTATAACATAATCCTTGCACACAAGCACATAGTGAAGAACAGTCGAATGGATATCACTCACATCCCTCAAATCTCTTTTTGTGGCTAAAAGAACAAGGTATCTCATGTACGTCATCGTGGAGTCACTCATTTTTAGTTTGTGGCACTCACTCTCTTTGAGGTGGATCACTCTCTCACTTTTTTCTCAATGATGGGATGAAGCTTGCTTGTCAACGTTCACTTAACTTGCAGACATTGGTCGAAGCACATATTACTTTCCCTTCAATTTGAAGCTATAGTGATTGGTTCAACCATTGTGGATGATGCCATGGTCAAATTGCCAAGGTCTCCCAAGGAGTAGGTGGCAAACAGACATGGGAACCACATCAAACTCCAAGGTGTCTTCATAAGCGCCTATCTTGAAGGAAACTTGCATGGTGTGATCAACTTGAATAGTGCCAGAGTCACTAAGACATTGGACCTTGTAGGGCGAGGGTGCTTATTCTTGACCCATTGGAGTTTGGAGCAAAGTTCTTCACTTGCCAAATTGTGGCAACTTCCACCATCGATGATGACCTTGACGGATTTGCCTTGGATACCCGCCTTGGTGTGGAGGATGTGGCAATGTTGGTCCTCATCTTCTTGTTGTTGAAGAGTCAAAACCTTGGTAACAACGACGGCGGGGATCGGATCGTTGTCACAAAATATTTGTGAATCTTCATTTTCATTGACTTGTCAATGCATGGCGACATGCTCCAATGCTTGCGTCTCGTCATCTCTCATAGAGTCATAGGTACTGTCGTCTTGACGAATCCTGGTCCGTCTTGTTGGACACTCATAGGTCTTGTGGCCACGACATTGGCATGTGAAACACTTGATGGAGCTTGATTTAGCGGTGTCGTCCGGTGTTGGTGTAGAGGATGAAGCCTCTGGCTTGTAGTTGCTTGAAGTAGTATGACAGCTTGAAGGAGTCATCTTGTCCTTGAAACTTGACTTGTCGCTGGTAGGTGTCGTAGATTTCGTAGTCAAAGGTGTTGTTGTCATAGAAGTTTGAGCACTTGAGTCGTAGGTCTTGGAAGAGAACTTGGAATACTTGTAGTCATCTTGCACTTGACGTTCTGCCTTGGTTGCTTGATGGACTAGTTGAAGTAAGTTGAAGTATGATTGAAAGTCCGTGATTTCCTTGACTTGGTAGTTGAGACCATTTAAGAAGCATGCCATTGTTTGCTCGTCATCTTCCTAGACATTGTCTCGGATCATGCCAATTTCGATTTCTTGATAGTATTGTTCTACGGACTTTATGCCTTGCTTGAGTAGTTGGAGTTTCTTGAAGAAATCCTGGTTGTAGTGTGTAGTCACAAAATGAGCTCTCATGAGGTCCTTCATTTGAGCCCAATTGGTGATAGGAGGTTCCCCTCTTTGTCTTCTTCGCTCAATCACTTTGATGCGGAGCATGCTACTGACATCACCATGACAAGAGTCCATTTTCCAAGTGACACATGCCACAACTACTTAACCTACATAAAGGTGAATCATCTCCTTTACACGTGTTCACTTGACCCCTTCGAGGATGCTATACTACCTGACACTCCACTCATGTGAATACATAGGTATTGTCGGAGCTTCACGGAAGACAAGGAGAAATGCAAGTGATGAGAAACGACTACACCATCCGCGAGGGAAGCATGGAAGAAACGACGGAAGAAGGCCAAGCAACCTCCCAGGCCCCGGACATCCGGCCTACACCCTGGACATCCGGCCCCTGGAGATCCCTACTGGGCCAAGACCAAGCCGGAACAGCTATAGGCATCGGACATCCGTCCCCGGCCCGAATATTTGGCACCCAGCCGGAAATCCGGACATCACCCGAGAAATCCGGCACGTGAGGATGCGAACCACACAGAAACTAGGAGCCCGAGCCCCGGACATCCGGCACCCCCATGAAGCCTCGAACATCCGGCCCTTTGCCCGGACATTCGGCACCCCCATGAAGCCCTGGACATTCGGCCCCTATGCGGGCAGACACGTGCCAAAGGCCATGTATCCTCTCTCTCTCACCCCCATCTCGCCTAGCACTATATAAAGAACCCCATCCCCTCTTTCTAGGGTTAGCAATGGTTCAACTCATAGTTAGTTGAGCCTAGCTCCTTTCACTACCTCTCTCATGCAGAAGATGTCTCTATGAAAGAAGATCACCTAGTGGATGTCAAGGCCCCTTGTGAGGGAAGATCCCTAGTGGATTCGAGGCCCCATATCTCCATGGGATTTGGGATGAACTCTATCATGTATCCTCTTTCCCTTTGTTGTTCTTGTAACTTTGTGGATCTTGTGTGTGGTGAGTCTAGTGGATGTGTGATTGGGCTTGTTCTTGAGTGTTTCCTCTTGTGATTTCTTCTCGTTCTTCCTCGTGTTCTATGTGTTCTTTGTGAAATGCCCCTCCAATTTGAAAACGATCGACACCCACGGGTTTGCTCCATATCATATTGGTATCAAGAGCCACGTTTCTCACGAATTTGGAGTCACCCCTTTGTTTTATAGCCTAATTTTGTCTCATTTCGTCTCAATTCCAAAATCCCCACCAAAAATAGCCTCACCAAAAAATTTGTGATTTGTTGGTTCTTGTGAGATTTTATTGATTTTGATCCATGGAATTCGTGTTTGGCAAGTAGATCTAGCTTTCCCACCGCGAAATCCACCCCAATTTTTCTTCCCCCCCCCCATCAATTTTGACACCCGAGATAAAAAATTTCCACTCAATCGAGTTCTCCAGTCCCAAATCGCGATCTGGATCTGTCGGCCTGGACATTCGGCTCCTGGAGCTCAAAATCGCGCACATTCTGTACATTAGGTCCCAGATTTCCGGCCCAACCCTCCTGATGTCTGGCCCTTGGGAATTCAGCCTCTCGTGTTTCCCATTTTGACTAGAACTTCCATATCCGGAGTTTGATTTTGACGTTCTTTAGCTTGTTGGATAGCTATTGGCATCCTCCATCCATCTATATAGGTTCCATATCATTTGAGTCCATCATATTTTTGAAGTTTTGGCAAGTTTGTCTAGGCCTCCACCATAACTTCCCCAAAACCATACCACGATAAGCTTCCACCACCCTAACCCAATTTTGTTTGAGATTCTGAGTTGCGGTTTATGTTTCCTAATGTGTTTCGGCTAATTAGGACGGTTCTACATCGATAATGCCACCACTCATGTTCGCCTCGGCCTCGGCCTCGACATCGACAATGGTCGCTTCACCTTTTGGCACTACAACCGTAAGCAAGGACGGTAACCTCGACGACATCATTGTCTATTTCCTTGCCATTGCATTGATCGCTTCGAGCCTATTGCGTACCTTACCCATTGATACTAGTGAGTTGAGAATTGTCGGGCCATGTTACTTGTGCACCGTAGCGATACTCTTATGCCTCAAAGCTACTTTTAGCGTGCAAACATCTTATTATCTACATTGTGCCATAATTCTCTCTCGTGCTTATCCATCATACTTGTATCATATCTTGGTTCGAGCATCAAGCATAGAAAAAAAGAGCAAAAAAGAGGAGATACAAAACAGCTTATAAGCAATAGCAATAGCATTGAGCCATTTTGCATAGTACATACACTTTGATCATACATACATATCATACTTAGGACTGAAGACGGCACATTTACTCTTTTAAGTTGGTGCACAAGTGCGTATCGAGCCCATTTGAGCAATCGAGCTATTGTCTCTTCTAGTATCCGTGCAACCCGAGCTTTTTCCGGGTCTATCACATTTTGTGCTCATTCCTTGGTTGCGCGGATCCCATTTATCTATCTATGTGTGTGTTCCTAGTGCCACCATAGCTATTTATATATTTACTTTGCATTGCAATTTTGTGAATCTTCATCAACATTTTTGATATCTTGGACTAACAATTGCTTAAATTTTGTGCCACTTGTCCTAACAAAGCCACTCGATAAGCTTTATGTTGTAGGTGTGAGTGAACAAGTCCAGTACCAATTCCACTACTCTCTCGATTCACATTGAGTGAAATGGGATACATCCTCAATTTTGGGAACATTATCTTGGTATTGTTTATGTCGTTCCACACTCACCTTTTCTCGAGTCTTGTAATGGCTAGGCAAATCACATCATCTATTGTCTTCGACGACTACATCAACATGAGCAACGACAACAAACAAAAACTCGAGTGACTCGGCATCGACATACGACACTCGGAAGCTCGGAAAAGAGACTACATCGACAACAAGTTGGACGCACACATGGATGAACTTCGGCACATGGTGGCCAACTACAAGTGTTCTTCGCCTTCATCATCTTCAAGGCGGAGACACTCAAGTCGCACATGTTCGGAGCGCCCATCCGATGCAGGAACAAGTAGGCCATGTCCTCATCTTCGAGATGACCGCCATCACAACCATCCCGTAGTGATCTACATCATCGCGAAGGGCAAGCCACCTCCAAGAAACAAGTGTGCGAATACCAAGAACACCACCAAGGACAAGCTTCGACGCCAAGATCAAGGCGATTGACTACACGAATGGATGACCCTTCCATCTTTGGAAGCATACCAAGGAAGATCGCCGAGCATGGGAATTTCCCTTCGGTCATGGAGGCGAGTGATGATGTGCCATCTTCGGCCTTCATCCAGGACAACGATGAGGAGGAGGTTGATCATGGGACTATCCCTTCAACCACAGTGGCGCAAGGAGTTGAGCATGGAGATGTTTGCACCTACATTTCTCCGACACCCACATATGTCGAGATGTCCCAATTTCCATGTGAGGAGAGCCACTACCACATGAGTGACATGAGTGAATCCACAATATGTGACATTGAGCGCATTTCCTATGAGAGGATGAGCGTGACCACCACTAGCCCCATATATGATGAGTTATCGCAATTCCCATACAAGGAGAGCCACAAGCCCCACCACTTGACTAAGATGAGTGACTCCATCATATGTGACTTTGAGTGCACCTACCAAGAGGGAGTGAGTGAGCCACCACCACATAGAGAGAGTGAGGTAGTTGATAGGGCATGTGAGTCCACTATGATTTCTAACAACTTAACCTCTATTCCTATTGTATCTTCTTCTTTGGTGCAAGGTCTCCTACATGAAGATGTGCCCAGCCTTGACGAGTCCCTCCCTCCAATGGGAATTATGATGGCCATGGCGGGTGATGATGCACCCCCCACATGGTTCCATCGTGATGAAGATAACCACAAGTTGGTCTATGCCACCTCACCTACACCACATGTGTGGAATGAAAAAGGTAACATAGCCACATAGGTCAAGATGATGCTCTTGTCCCACTAGTGTACATTGATTTCTTGCATTATGTTGATCACCTTATGGATACCTCGCATGCTATGTATTCTTCATGCTTAGATGTCACACCAATTATGATGCATATGATGATGAGAATATATCAAATTACCTAGTTGCGTATGCTATACTCCATAGGATATCATGTGAAAATTCAATTGGTCACATCATGTTTGACAATCTGCTTGACTTGTCATATGCTGTGCATGAGATCACCCATATTGCATCTTTGCAATCTCTTCAAAGTAACTATGCATATGCCCTTGAAAAACTAATTTGCACATATGGCATAGATGACAAGACCATGGTTATTGGCATATGCTTTCTTGTGATAACATTGCTATGCTCCATTTGCATCATTTGCGCAATTTTTCTCATATCCATGCCATGATCACCATACACTAGAAATGCATTGTTTTGTATGTTGATGCGGAGCATCCTACAGACATAACCATGACAAGAGACCGTTTGGCAAGTGACACATGCGACATCTACTTCACATACATAAAGGTGAATCATGTCCTTTACACGTGTTCACTTGATACCTTCGAGGATGGTATACTACTTGACACCCCCCTGTCTGCATGCTTAGGTATTGCTGGAGCTTCACGGATGACGAGGAGGAGTGCCAGAACCTATGTACAACTACACCATCCGCAAGGGAAGCTTGTAAAAGAAGAAGGAACAAGAGGACATGAAAAACCCCAGGAATTAGGGGTAAAACCGGTGCACCATCGATCAACCACCGTTCCCCCGGTACAACCGGCCCACCACCGCCAACAACCGCTACTATCGCGGCCAAGATTCTATTGGGGAGCGGTTCAAGCCCGGTACTATCCCGGCTGTACCGGTTGATGGCTTAATACCGGTACAACTGGTCCAACCACCGGTACAACCAGCCTGCCTGCGAGCATGGACGGGCCCGAGGCCCATGTATCCCCCTCTTACTTACCCCTTCATGCCTATGACTATATATACTCTTCTCCCACCTCCATTCTAGGGTTAGCAATGGTTTATCTCTTAATTAGTTGAGCTTTGCTCCTTCCACTACCTCTCCCATGGAGTAGATGCCTCTATGAGAGAAGATCCCCTAGTGGATGTCAAGGCCCCTCGCGAGGGAAGATCCTCCGGGATATCAAGGCCCCATCTCCCCATGGGATTTGGGATGAACTCTACCATGTATCTTATTTCCCTTTGTTGTTCATGTACCTTTGTGGATCTTGTGTGTGGTGAGTCTAGTGTATGTGTGATTGGACTTGTTCTTGAGTGTTTCCTCTTGTGATTTATCCTTGTTCTTCCTCGTGTTCTTCGTGGAATCTCCCTCCAATTTGTGAAAGATCGACACACACGGGCTTGCCCCATATCATATTGGTATCAAGAGTCACGTTTCTCACGAATTTGGAATCCTCCCCTTTGTTTTCTAGCCTTAATTTTGTGTGTTTTTGTCCCAATTCGAAAATCCCCACCAAAATTAGCCTCACCAAAATTTTGTGATTTGTTGTTCTTGTGAGTTTTTGTTGATTTTGATCCTTGGATTTGGTGTTTAGCAAGTAGATCCACACCCCTTTTGCGTCACCATCACCTAATTTTTCTTTTCCGCTTCAAATTGGTCCAAACTTTCGATCATGGTCCGCCCCAAGTGCACCCCGTGCTCAGATCTGGAAAAGTTGCCTGTTATTTGCGGTACAACCGCCCCCACAAAGTGGTACAACCGCTCTAGGAGCAGTACAACCGCCCCCCAAAGTGGTACAACCGCTAATTCACTTCTGACACCTCCAGGACGCTCCAGGAGCGGTACAACCGCCCCTCCTAGTTTCAGCCAAGGCTGTTTCACCGTTTCAACCATAACTTCCACTCCCGAACTCCGATTTGAGTGTTCTTTGGCTCGTTTGAATGATATCGATGTGCCAGAGCTGCTCATCGTGGTTTCACCACCATTTGACTCCATCATTTTTTTCAAATTTTTGCAAGTTTGCCTAGGCCCTCCACCATATCATCTGCATTACCACCTTAGTCTTCCACAAACTAACCCATTTGGTTTACCTTTGCATTTGTGGTTGCTTGTGTTGTGATTTGAGTCTCCTAAGGTGTTTAGGATACTTAGGGACGATGACATCTTCATCCACCACCGGTGACTTGTATTGCGCCTTCGACTACATCGACCACCGACGTTCGACATCGACGACCATCCATCCTTTGAGACCATCTTCAACCGGAAGCAAGGACGATTACTCCCAACTGCATGAAAAGTTAAGTGGGATGAAGGTATACATTCCGTTATACACTTTTCCTTCCTTGCCATTACATCTTGATAGCCCCACCATCTTTGCGATTACCTTAATACCTATTGAGACTAGCTATCCGAGTATTGCAGGCTTCGTGAAAACTTGTGCACCATAGTGATACTTGTGACACTTCTCTCATATAGTCGGTTGAGGCTCAATAATAATAGTGGAATGGAAGAGAAGACTCGAAAAAATCTTCTAAGCAAGAAAGAAAGATCATAAGCTTATAAGCAAAGAGATGAGCAAGAAAAGAGATACTTGTGCATGAGGATACTTGGAATAGGAAACGTTTTGCTTGCATAAATAGGATTGGTGCCAAGTGGTGAATCGTGCCCAAACTTGCAATAAGATAGCGTCTCTCCTTGTGTTTGTGCAACGCGAGCTTTGCTCATCCCTATAGTTGCACAAGCCCCATTATCCCACCGTGTGCGTTTCTCTCTTGCCCTCCCTATATTTGTGATCTCTTGCTTTGCATTTTGAGTCCATTGGATTTATTTCAACATTTACAATATCTTGGACTTTATTTTACTTGAATTTTGTGCCACTTGTCCTAACCAAGCCACTCGATAAGCTTTATGTTGTAGGTGTGAGTGAACAAGTCCGGTACCAATTCCACTATTCTCTCAATTCACATTGAGTGAAACAGGATACCTCCTCAACTTTGGGAACTATATCTTGGTATTATTTATCTCATTTCCCACTCACCTTTGCTCGAGTTTTGTGATGGCTAGGCAAAGCACACCATCTTCGTTATTCGACGACTACATCGACATGAGCAACCACATCAACCAACAACTTCGTCATCGTTAAGGCATAGATGCTCAAGTCGCACATCTTCGAAGAAACAAGGGCGCGAAGACCAAGATTACCAGGAGGGACAAGCTTCAATGCCAAGATCAAGGCAATCGACTACATGCATGGATGACCCTTCCATCTTCGGAAGCATCCCAAGGAAGATGGCCGAGCATGGGATTTTCCTTTTGGTCATGCAGGAGAGTGATGATGTGCCATCTTCGACCTTCATCCACGACAACGGCAACAAGTTGGTTGAGCATGGGATTTTCCCTTCGACCACGGCGACATTTGGTGATGAGTTGAGAAACTTTTGCCACCATATTGAGAGTGAGAATGACTTCACCACTAGCCCCATATATGGTTAGTTGCCCCCATTTCCATGTGAGGAGAGCCACAACCCCCACCACTTGAGTGAGATGAGTGACTCCACCATATGTGAGTATGAGCGCAACTACCTAGAGGGAGTGAGTGAGCCACCACCACATAGAGCGAGTGAGGTAGTTGATAGGGCTTGTGAGGCCATTTCGATTTCTAACAACTTAACCTCTACCTATATTGTGTTTTACCTTTGGTTCTAGGTCCCATATACGATGACGCACCGACCCTCGACGATTCCATCCCTCCAATAGGAAAGATTATGGCCATGGTGGAATATGATGCACCCCCACATGGTTCCATCACAATGAAGATGACCATGATTTGGTCTATGCCACCTCACCTTCACCACATGTGTGGAATGCAAACGGTAACATAGGTGAAGGTGATGCTCTTGTCCCACTAGTGGACTAGCTTGAGATTGATTGCCTGCATGATGTTGATAATCTTATGGATACTTCACATCCTATGTCTTCTTCATTCTTGGATGTGCCCCCTATTTATGATGAATATGATGATGAGCATGTCTAATTGCCTAGTTGTGATGCTATACTCCATAGGATATCATGTGAAAACTATATTGGTCACATCATGTTTGATAATCCGCTTGACTTTTCATATGCTATGCGTGAAATTTCCTGTATCGCATCTTCGCAATCTCACCATAGTGACTATGTGTATCCCATAAAAGTAAATCCCATTTGCTCGTATGGCATAGATGACAAACCCATGATTATTGGCATTTGTTTTTCTTGTGATAATATTGCCATGCTTCCTTTGCATCATTTGCGCAATAATTCTAATATGACATGCCATGGCCACCTTGCTTCGGATATGCATTACTTTGGATGTTGTCCATATTCTCCATATTATGCTACCAATAGTGCACATGAGGAGAACCCCATAGTTCCCTCATACATTCTTGTCGATTTGGTTCCACCCCATCCATTACATGATCCCCATACTTATGTGCACAATATGCTCCACATGAATATGAATGTCATTGTTGCGCCATATATTAGCATGCTCAATTTCTGTCCCCATCGTGTTATACACAATATGTATCCTTTCATGATGGATGACATGTTCCAATACCATGCATCAAATTTCTTTGAGCATTTCTTATCTTGTGCTAACTCTCACATGCACATACACATCATGATGGATGATGTGTATATTTACCACGCACACACCTTGTTTCGTATGTCTCTTTGTTCTGTAGGTACACACGATTCTTCGTCAACCTCGCAATCCCGTGAGTTGACGAAATGAGATCTTGAGAGCACTGATGCTTTGGGATGCACCAGAATGTGTCTCCAACCATTCCCCTCATGCAAGGACTACACATGCCTCTTCTACTTGGCTCTCACATGGCTATGGCTTATTTCCCATTACGCTTATTATGCCCATATTGCCATGTTCATTTTGCATGTTATGCCTCTTCCTATGATTTTGCCATGCTATTGTGACCCTTGCGTGCATTTACCCATGATTCACCATTCTACTATTTCTATGTGTACTTGCATGCTTGGTGGAGATCCTCGTTGCTATTGCTATGTTCCCCTTACGATCCATGCTATTTATTTTTGTGTTGGGAGAGTCATGATGTTCCATTGCTATTTGCATATGACGTCTTGCCAATACGATGATGATGCTTTGCTCTTGCTTTGTGTTCATACTCGCGATGTGTCATGTGCATTATTTGTGCCTATTATTTGCTCAAATGACATGATCTCCATGATTTCCTCTAGTATGTTGCATATTCGCACTACTATTATGCATGCCAAGATCACTATGCTTGCTTATGTTGCATCACTGATGTGCTCCTCTTATGCGGTTGATGACAACCATTGCCATGCTTTGCACATGATTTACATTTCATATTGTCACATATCTCCATGTGTTGCCTCTTTCTTGCTATATGCTTTGCCATGTATTGAGTGCAACAATGCTTCTACTCATGCTAATGAGATTGCCCCCATAGCTTTCTCACATATTATTGGAGCTTTTGGCATCTTTCATGAGAAGCATGCTTATCTTCCTTATTTGCACCATATGCCTAGTGCCATGAATATAGCCATTGTTGCATCATCTTGTTCCTGCACTTTTGATCCTAATGGTTATGTGCAAGAGAGGAGAACCATCATGATGGACGATGTGTTTATCTACCATGCACATACATTCTTTGCTTTGTTGTGTGTATGTGTAGGATACTTTGCCGATTTGTCAACTTTCACTTCACGTGAGTTGACGATTCGAGCTCTCGAGAGTGCGCTTTGCTACACTGACAAGTTTGTACATCGCACTTGCTTGCGCATCGGCATTGTGACGGGCACACGAGGTCACACCTTCAAGGTGACATCCTTCTTGCGCATGCATATTTTGGCTCATCCTACTTGTGTTGCTTGTACCATGACATATATTGGTCATCTTCGACCACTTACTTGCACACATGTTAGAGATATTGCTTTCACTCATGATTGTCATCGTTCCATGCCTCATGACTTACATGCCTTGTGTGGAGCACCCAACTTGTGGATTGTTTCTCCTTATCATATGCTTGGTTGCAACAATGTCCACTCGTCAAAATTGCCATGCCACATTGCTTACTACATGCTTGAATTGATTGTCTCACATATGTTGAGCACTTGCTCTTTCTATCGTGTTGAGTGCCTCACTATCTTCACTACACCATGTGCACATTATGCTTGGATTGTCTTGCACTTGCCCCATGTGTTTAGACATGTCACTTTCTTTGGTATTGTGAATGATTCCTTCGCCTACCATAGACCTTTCGTTGATTGCTATGTGCATGAGTGCTATGACCTTGAGGTAGATGATTGTTCTATTAACTCACCTATTAGCATCCCTACCTCACCTAGGCATCCTTGTTTCCATGATTTCCTTGCTTGTGCTCAATTTGTATGCTTAGATGCCATGACACAATCCCTTGTCACACTATATGTTATGCATGACGACAACACTTGTTCAGGGAATAACCACTTGAATGCTTGGTTTTGCACTAACACTAACCACATTTGCTTTTCCAAGTGTTTGTCGTGTTTGCTCCTTTTGAAGGAATTGCTAGTTGGTGCGACATTGGAGAGTGCCCATTGCGAGGTTCGTGATGATGAGTGTTTTGTGATCATCCACTTCTAAATGGTGACGCCATCTCCTTCCCATGGTGATTGGGATCTTGATCTGAGAATGGATCTTTCCCAAGGGGAGGGGATTATCTGAAGCATCCTACAGACATCACCATGACAAGATCCCGTTTGGCAAGTGACACGTGCGACATCTAATTCACATAAATAAAGGTGAATCATCTCCTTTACATGTGTTCACTTGATCCCTTTGAGGATGGTATACTACATGTCACTCCTCCTGTGTGCATGCATAGATATTGCTGGAGCTTCACGGGTGACGAGGAGGAGTGCCAGCACCTACGTACAACTATACCATCCGCAAGGGAATCTTGGAAGACAAGAAGGGAGAAGAGGACGTGCAACAACCCAGGAATTAGGGGTACAACCGGTGCACCACCGGTCAACCAGCGCTGCCTCCAAACAATCGGCCCTCCACCACCAACAACCGCTACCATCGTGGCCAAGATTCTGTTGGGGAGCATTTCAAGCCCAGTACTATCCCAGTTGTACTGGTTGATAGCTTAATACCAGTACAACCGGTCCAACGACCGGTACAACCGGCGTGCCTGCGCGCATGGACGGGCCCGAGGCTCATGTATACCCCGTCTCACTTACCCCTTCGTGCCTATGACTATATATACTCTTCTCCCACCTCCATTCTAGGGTTACCAATGGTTTAGCTCATAGTTAGTTGATCTTTCCTCCTTCCACTACCTCTCCCATGGAGTAGATGCCTTTGTGAGAGAAGATCCCCTAGTGATGTCAAGGCCCCTCATGAGGGAAGATCCTCCGGGATATTAAGGCCCCATCTACCCATGGGATTTGGGATGAACTCTACCATGTGTCCTATTTCCCTTTGTTTTTCATTTACCTTTGTGGATCTAGTGTGTGGTGAGTCTAGTGGATGTGTGATTGGACTGCTTCTTGAGTGTTTCCTCTTGTGATTTCTCCTCATCCTTACCCGTGTTCTTTGTGTTCTTCGTGGAATCCCCCTCCAATTTGTAAAAGATTGACACACACGAGCTTGCCCCATATCATATGTTGTCCATATTCTCCATATTATGCTACTACTATTGCACATGAGGAGACCGCCATAGTTTCCTCATACATGTTAGGAGATTTTGTTCCATCCCATCCATTGCATGATTTCGATAATTGTGTGCACAATATGCTCGCCATTGGTATGAATGATATGCTTGTGCCATATTCTCCATATTCTACTAATGAAAACAAGCACATGCACATCCCAACGGATGATGTGTACATATACCATGCGCACACAATTTGCAACAATACTTTTGATACTCATGATTACGCGTCAACCTCACAATCCCATGAATTGGCAGCAAAATCTCTTGAGAGCACCGATGCTTTGGGATTCATCGGAATGTGACTCGAACCATTACCCTGATGCAAGGACTACGTGCCTCGCTTCTACATGGCCCTCACATGGTTATGGCTTATTGTGCACTATATATCATTTTCCCATATTGCCATGTTCAATTTGCATGATATGCTCATTTGTATGCCTATGCCATGCATTTGTGACCCATGCTTTGCATTACACATGAACTATGGTTATCGCATTTATATGTGTATTTGTGAGCTGGGTGGAGATACTACTTGTTATTGTCATGTTTGCTTTATGACCCACACCTATGATGATACATTGATCATGTTTTGTTCTCGTTCTTGTGATATGTCATGTGCATTGTCTATGCCTACTATTTGCTCATATGACATGATTTTCGTGATTTCATCTAGTATGTTGCATCTTCGTAGTACTAGCTTGCACGACAAGGTCACTATGCTTGCTTATGTTGAATCACCGATGTATTCCTTTTATGTAGTTGATGACAACTATTATCATGCTTCGTACATGATTGATACTGCTATTGGGGAACATTACATGGGAAACAAAAAAATCCGATGCACATGCAAGATCTATCCATGGTGATGAGCATCTAAGAGAGGGAGAGTGGATCTACATACCCTTGTAGATCGCTAAGTGGGAAGCGTTAAGAAAACCGGTTGATGTAGTCGAACGTCTTCGCAATCCAAATCATCGAGTGTCCCGCGATCCCATCACGATCCATCTCATAATGCAATCATGATCCATCCCGCGTCCCATCATGATTCGTCCCACGATCCAATCATGAATCGTCTCGCGATCTTGATCACGGTCGTTCCGATCTAGCGCTAAACGAACGGCACCTCCGCTTTAGCACATGTACAGCTTGATGGTGATCTCAGCCTTCTTGATCCAGCAAGAGGGAGTAGAGAGGTAGATGAGTTCTCCGGCAGCACAATGGCGTGGTGGCGGTGGTGGTGAACTAATCCTGTAGGGCTTCGCCTAAGCACCGCACAACAAATCTAGAGGAGAAACAGATCTAGAGGAAGAACAGGGCAGCACGTGGCAATTACGGTTGGCTTTCCCCTCTAAATCCTCTAGTATATATAGGAGAGAGGGAGGGGAGGAGGCAGATTCAAACTCTCAGGATTTGGCCGAAATAGGAGGTGGAGGAGTCCTACTCCAATCCTATTAGGAGTAGGATTCCTCCTTTCCACTTGGGAACTCTTTCCACCTTATCACATTTGGATTTTTTCCTTCTAAAACCTCATGGGAGATAGTGGAGGATTCTGCCAGCCCAATAGGGGTTGGAATGTCTCCTCCCACAGCCCATGAGGCCCCTCGGGCCATGACACCCCTCCCGATGGTCCCCCCGTACCCTCCCGGCACTCCCGGTATACTACCGATGAGCCCAAAACTTTTCCGGTGACCAAAATAGGACTTCCAGATATCAATCTTTACCTCCAGACCATTCCGGAGCTCCTCGTGACATCCAGGATCTCATCTGGGACTCCAAAAAACCTTTGGTCACCACCATACATAACTCTATACTACCGAAACATCACCGAACCTTAAGCGTGCAGACCCTGCGGGTTCGATAACTATGTAGACATGACCGAGACACCTCTATGGTCAATAACCAATAGTAGGACCTAGATGCCCATATTATTTCCTATGCATTCAACAAAGATCTTTATCGGTCTAACATCTATGTCAAGGATTCGGTTAATCCTGTATGATGTTCCCTTTGTTCTTCGGTATGTTACTTGCCCGAGATTCGATCATCAGTATCTCTATACCTAGTTCAATCTTGTTACCGGCAAGTCTCTTTACTCTTTCATAATACAAGATCCCATGGCTAACTCTTTAGTCACATTGCTTGAAAGGCTTATAGTGATGTTGTATTACCGAGTGGGCCCTGAGATACCTCTCCGTCACACAGAGTAACAAATCCTAGTCTAGATCCATGCCAACCCAACAAACACCCTCGGAGATACCCGTAGAGCACCTTTATAGTCACCTAGTTACGTTGCGACTTTTTATACACACAAGGTACTCTTCCGGGGTCAGTGAGTTGCATGATCTCATGATCATAGGAACAGATACTTGACATGCAGAAAACTGTAGCAATAAACTGACACAACCATATGCTACATTTATAGTTTGGGTCTTGTCCATCACATCAGTCTCCCAATGGTATGATCCTGTTATCAAATGACATGTCATGTCCATGGCTAGGAAACCTTAACCATCTTTGATCAACGAGCGAGTCTATTAGAGGCATACTAGGGACATGGTGTTGTCTATGTATCCACACATGTATCTGAGTTTCCGATCAATACAATTCTAGCATGGATAATAAACGATTATCATGAACAAGGAAATATGATAATAACTAATTTATTATTTCCTCTAGGGCATATTTTCAACAATCTCCCACTTGCACTAGAGTCAATAATCTAGTTCACATCACCATGTGATTCACATTGTTATGAATCTAACACCCAATAAGTTCTGGGGTTCAATCATGCTTTGCATGTGAGAGAGGTCTTTAGTCAACAGTTCTATGACATTTAGATCCTTGTGTACTTTGCAAATCTCTATGTCTTACTGTAGACACTTCTACCACACTCCACTTGGAACTATTCCAAATTGTTGCTCCACTATACCTATCTGGATTGCTACTCAGAGTCATCCGGATTGGTGTTAAAGTTTGCATCGATGTAACCCTTTACGACGAACTCTTTAACACCTCCATAATCAAGAAATATTTCCTTAGTACTCTATTTACTAAGGATAATCTTGATCATTGTCGAGCGGTCCACTCCTGGATCACTCATGTACCCCTTGATAGACTCATGGCAAGGCACACACCAGGTGCGGTACACAACATGGCATAATATAGAGCCTATGGCTAAGGCATAAGCGATGACCTTCGTCCTTTCTCTTTATTCTATCGTGGTCATGCTTTGAGTCTCACTAAACTCCACACCTTACAAATCAGGCAAGAACTCTTTCTTTGACTGGTCCATTTTGAACTCTTTCAAAATCTTGTCAAGGTATGTACTCATTGAAAATCTCATCAGGTGTCTTGATCTATCTCTATAGATCTCGATTTCCAACAATTAAGTAGATTTATCTTGGTCTTCCTTTGAAAAAATCTTTTCAAACAACCCTTTATGCTTTCTAGAAAATCTACATCATTTCCGATCTACAATATGTCATCCACATATGCTTATCAGAAATTATATAGTGCTCCCACTCACTTTATTGTAAATACAAGTTTCTCATAAACTTTGTATAGACTCAAAAACTTTGATCACCTTATCAAAGCATATATTCCAACTCCGAGATGCTTGCTCCAGTCCATAGAAGGATCACTGGATCTTGCACACCTTTTAGCATCCTTAGGACTGACAAAACCTTCTAGTTGTATCTCGTACAACCTTTCCTTAAGGAAATGATGTTTTGACATCCATCTGCCAGATTTCATAATTGAAAAAACGCAGCAACTGCTAACATAATTCCAACAGACTTTAGCATCACTAACGGTGAGAAAGTCTCATCATAGTCAACTCCTTCAACTTGTGAAAAAACCTTTGCCACAAGTCGAGCTTCATAGATGGTGACATTCACCATCAGCGTCTGTCTTCATCTTAAAGGTCCATTTATACTCAATGATCTACCATTCAACAGGCATGTCTACCAAAGTACATACTTGGTTTTCATACATGGATCCTTCGTCGGATTTCATGGCCTCTAACCATTTGTTGGAATCTGGGCCCATCGTCACTTCTCCATAGCTCGTAGGCTCATTGTTTTCCAACAACATGACCTCTAAGACAGGGTTGCCATACCACTCAGGAGCCGTACGTGTCCTTGTCGACCTACGAGGTTTGATAGTAACTTGATCCGAAGCTTCATGATCATCATTAACTTCCTCTTCAACTAACGTAGGCTCCACAGAAACAATTTTCTGTGCTGCGCTACTCTCTGGTTGAAACAAAGGTTCAACAACCTCATCAACTTCTATCTTCCTCCGTCTCAATTCTTTCGAGTGAAACTCTTTCTCGAGAAAGGACCCGTTTTTAGCAACAAACACTTTGCACTCGGATCTGAGATAGAAGGTATACCCAACTGTTCTTAGGGTATTCTATGAAGATGAATTTGTCCGCTTTGGGTTCAAACTCATTAGGTGAAAACCTTTTTCACTTAAGCGTCGCAGCCCCAAACATTAAGAAATGACAACTTAGGTTTCTATCGAACCATAATTGATACGGTGTCATCTCAACGGATTTAGATGGTGCCCTATTTAAAGTCAATGTAGTTGTCTCTAATGCATAACCCCAAAACAATAGTGACAAAACGATAAGAGACATCATAGTATGCGCCATATCCAATAGAGCACGACTATGACATTCGGACACACCATCACACTATGGTGTTCCAGGTGGCATGAGTTGTGAAACAACTTTTCACATTGTCTAAAGTTGTATGCCAAACTCGTAACTCAGATATTCACCTCCACGATCATATCGTAGAGATTTTTATCTTCTTGTCACAATGATCTTAAACTTCACTCTAAATTTATTTGAACTTTTCAAACGTATCAGACTTGTGTTTCATTAAGTAAATATACTCATATATACTCAAATCATCAGTGAAGGTAAGAAAATAAAGATATCCACTGCATGCTACAACATTCATTGGACCGCATACATCAACATGTACTATTTCCAATAAGTTACTAGCCCGATCCATCATACCAAAAACGAGGTATTTAGTCATCTTGCCCATGAGGCATGGTCCGCATGTCTCAATCGATCAGAAATCAAATGAGTCCAAAGATCCATCAGCATGGAGTTTCTTCATGCGATTTATACCAATATGACATTTAGCGGCAGTGCCACGAGTATGTGGTACTATCATTATTAACTTTGTAACTTGTGGCATCAATGTTATGAACATGTGTATTACTATGATCAAGATTCAACAAACCATTCTCATTGGGTGCATGACCATTGAAGGTATTATTCATGTAAACAGAATAACCACTATTCTCTAACTTAAATGAATAACCATATTGCAATAAACACGATCTAATCATGTTCACGCTTAACGCAAACACCAAATAACATTTATTTACGTTGGAGATGTTGATCACATCAACCTTGGAGACATTTCCAACACACATCGTCACCTCACCCTTAGCTAGTCTCCATTTATTCCGTAGCTTTTATTTTGAGTTACTAACATTTAGCTATCAAACCGGTATCCAATACCCAGGTGTTACTAGGAATACTAGCAAGGTACACATCAATAACATGTATATCAAATATACTTTTGTCGATGATGCTAGCCTTCTTAACTACCAAGTATCTAGGGTTGTTCTGCTTCAGCGACCGCTCTCCTCATAATAGAAGCACTTAGTCTCGGTTTTGGGTTCTACTTTGGGTTGCTTCACTGGAGCAGCAACTGACTTGCCATCCATGAAGTTTCCCTCCTTACCCTTTCCCTTTTCGAAACTAGTGGTTTTACTAACCATCAACACTTGATGCTCCTTCTTGATATCTACCTTCGTGGCGTCGAACATCGCGAATAGCTTAGGGATCATCATTTCCATCCCCGGCATAATTATAGTTCTTCATGAAGATCTACTAGCTTAGTGACAGTCACTTGGAGAACTATATCAATCAGTATTTTATTTGGAAGATCAACTCCCACTTGATTCAAGCGATTGTAGCACCCAGACAATCTGAGCACATGCTCAACGATTGAGATATTCTCCTTCATCTTGCAGGCAAAGAATCTTTGTTAGAGGTCTCATACCAATTTCAGCTCTTAACACGGGCACACGCTTGAGATCCCAATTTCAGCTCTTAGAACATCTTGCATGTTCCGTGACGTTCAAAACGTTTTGGAGCCTCAATTCTAAGCCGTAATGCACGACAAACTGAACTATCAAGTAGTCATCGGAACATGCCTGTCATATGTTCACAACATCTATAGCCGACGCTACAGGGGGTGGCGCACCGAGTAGTGCATTAAGGACATAAGCCTTCTATATAGCAATGAGGACAATCCTCAGATCACCGACCCAGTCCGCAATATTGCTACCATCATCGTTCAACTGTATTTCTCTAGGAACATATAAAAATTCAAGGGAGCTACAACGTGAGCTAGTAATCTACGACATAATTTGCAAAGACACTACTGACTATGTTCATGATAATGAGTTCAGTTAATCACATTACTTAAGAACTCCCACTCAAGTTGACATCCCTCCGGTCATTCGAGTGATACATGATCCAAATTCACCAACTCAATTCCGATCATCACGAGAGTTGAGGTGGTTTCAATGGTGAACATCATCATGTTGATCATATCTGCTATATGACTCATGTCCGACCTTTCGATCTCTTGTGTTCCGAGGCCATGTCTGTACATGCTAGGCTCGTCAAGTTTAACTCGAGTGTTCCATGTTGGAGATATGCCCTAGAGGCAATCATGTATGATGACATTTCCTATGTGTTTATGAATAAAGATAGTCCTTGGACATTATCATTGCTGTGTATTAACAAGTATGTGACTTGTTTGTCAGACTATGCATTGTATGATGACTGTCCTAAATGGTCCCTAGTTGAAAGGGTTGTGTGGACGCGCAACCAGTTAGACTAGCATATCACACGGTGGATGGTCCGGTCTCACAGACCATGTAGCGTTGGATGCTAGCCGAATAATATGGACTCATAAAGGTCTGGTCGGATTCGACATAGTCGGATCCGAGTCGAGATAAGGTCTGAGTTGGACAGACCCAACTATGAGACACATCGATAGGTCATTTGTGAGTCTCCGGTACAACATACGTTCGTCCTAAGAACTTAGCTGGCGCATGTACTCGGGATGGTGACAGACTTGCTTTGGGCCGACCAAATGCTACTCCGTGACTGGGTAGTTACAAAGGTAGGTTTCGGGCTTGTCCAGACCCATGCTGCGAGACATGGTCGAGCAAGATGGGATTTTCCCCTCCGATCAGGAGAGATATACTCTGGGCCCCTCGGGTGATCTGACCTGGATAAACATGGCCATGCGATGAAGATTATGAGATAATCCGAATGTTGGTCGGATTCACCGGACCGAGAAAGAGGTCGTGCTGCAACAAGGATGACCATGTCGCCTTGTGCACGATAACATATATCGTGTGGCAAAGGGAAGAGAAGTGTGAAGTACAGGTTCGCCTAACCAGCTTCATCGGACACTTGGAGTCAGCATGTCTTGCTAGAGGACGCTACCGACCAGTCGAGTCAGATGTCATCTGACTCGCGACCAAGTGGACGAGAACCTAAAGGGTCGTGCGGTTAAGGGAAGGAACACGTGGGCTTTAGGATCCGTGCGAGGCCCAAGAGTTGATCCCGCGCCGGATGCCTATATATAGTGGAGGTGCGGCACACCCATCCGGTTGATCGCTTCGGTGCCATCATTAGGGTTTGCATGTGTTGCGAATAGCCACCTCCACTCGCCGCCGCCCACCGTGTGATTGGACCTACCAGTCCGCCGCACGGCTGTTCCTCCTGCACGCACGGATACCGTTAGAGGCAGTGCACTTGCGCCGCTCTGGCGAACCTGTATGTGGGATCCGGCGATCGGCTGTTCGAGGGAGATCGGAATGGCTATTCAAGGGAGATCGTACGACGAGGAGACGAACCACACGAACGCGCTGCCCCAACTCTACTTTTTCTGCACGGCACTGCGCGTCTAGTGGTAACAATCTGTGATCCATCTCCGTAGCATGTTCTTGGATGTTCTGCGCGTAGAATTTTTTTAATATGCATGCGATGCACCTACGATAGAACCCAATAGTGGTATCAAAGCCTCTGCTATAGGTTTTGGATTCAGATCGATAGCATATGTGATATGTGGCGGTGGCGGATGTGATCTGTCGTCATTCATGAGATCGGCTATGTGCACAGTTGATGAGATAAACTACACGTCGGGATCGTTGAGGCTATGTTTTCTGTCAATCAGAATCGATGAGGTCGTGACACAACCTACCCCTACCAGTCGGTATCCGCCATTGGGGTTAACGTGAAACGTAAATCTGAATTGGGTTCGCAATGATCGATGAGATCGGTCAGATCAGAAAATTGGGCATGATCGATGGGACCGCTGTGTGCGTAACGCCTTGTATTTCGTACACGATCACACAAACCGGTAGAATGCGATTATATGCATAAGTTTGTTTTGCTGGTTTGATGTGAATAGTATGGCTCATATGTATGTGATGCATGTGTGTAATTTAACCTTACATGCATGTCATGATTGTCAGCCGGTAGGAGCCAAAGTGTTGTCATTATATTGTATAACGACCTATGTGTCGACTTGTGATTCTCTGTAAATTCATTACTAGCTGTAGTAGTTGGAGGACAGAGATCAAGTTCGAGGCTTTGGCGTCCTGGCGAGACGGACAAGATGGAGTTCCGCCTTGGTCATTGGAGTTGGAGCCGACCTGGAAGGATGTCCATGAAAGAGCCATACTATTTCACATATTTATGTTTATATGTGATTGATATTGCTTCTTGTTTCTATGCATGTTAATATGGTAGAAAGATCCCTCATTAATATCAAGCACATTGCCATTCCAGATGTTGCACCTTCGCACGTCAAGTACGTCTAGTGGTGGGCTCATAAAATTGAGGTGGTACTAGGTGTCCTTTAACTGGAGGGTTCGTGTTGGACACGAACATGCACTGCATCAGGTGAACTTGACAAGGCTATCAAAACAGTTTTTGGCTTTGTGGCAAAGAAGGTTGGGAGCCGGGGTATAAGATACCTACCCGACCGAAAGGAGTCGTATACAGATACAATTAGCAAGGAGTTGCTTACTGAATAGGCATGTTTCTAGTAGTGATGCTCAAGCTCACTAGTCGCTCGAGCTAGGCGGGTCCTAAATCACTGGTAGTTTGCGGAGGGATGCTGACTTCAGTAGGAGTAGTTCTGTTTAAGGCTTGAATTACTCTACATAAACACATTGCTTAGTCATTGCATATTTTCTGTTGTAGATCAATGGCACCACCTGCTCAACCCAACTTTGCATTGAACTCAATTCTGGAAAAGGATAAACTAAATGGAACAAACTTTACCACATGGTATAGAAATCTGAGAATTGTTCTCATGCACGATAAAAAGGAACATGTTCTAGAGGATCCACTTCCAGAGGAACTTGCCGAGAATGCTAACACCACAACCAAGAATGTCCACCAGAAACTCGTTGATGAATCAAACAAGATCAGCTGCCTCATGCTGGCTTGTATGGAGCCTGATTTGCAATAGCATTTCAAAAACATCCAGGATTTCGATATGATCGAGAGTTTGAAGAGCATGTTTCAGGTGCGGACTAGGACCGAAAGGTTCAACGTCTGGCAGTCCTTGACGAATTGTAAGATGAAGGAGGGTGATCCACTGAGCCCGCATGTGATCAAGATGATCGGGTACGTGCAAGCTTTGCATTGGTTAGGCTTCCCACTTGGGGACGAGCTGTGCACGGATGCAATTTTGGGTTCTCTTCCACCTAGCTATGGGACGTTCGTCTTGAACTATCATATGCATGACATGGATAAGAAGCTCATTGAATTGCATGGGATGCTCAAGGTGGCAGAGCAAGATATTAAGAAAGGCACGCATCAAGTGTTGATGGTGCAAAACTTGGCTAAGTTCAAGAAGAGTTGGCCAAGAAAAAGGGTAAGGCAAAGGGCACGGAGAAGGCTGTCTACGCCGTTGAGCCAAAGTCCGGACTGAACTCAAAGACCATTTGCTTTCACTGCAAGGAAGATGGTCACTAGAAGAGGAACTGTAGCAAGTGGCTTGCTGAGCACGGCAATTAGGCCGGAGATGCTTCTTCAAGCAAAGGTACACTTGTTACATATGTTATAGACATTTACCTTGCTGACATACCTAGTAGCTCTTGGGTATTTGATACCAGATCGGTTGTTCATATTTGCAACTCGATGCAGGGGCTGGTAAGAACTAGGCGTGTGGCACAAGGGGAGATTGACATCAGGGTCGGCAACAAAGCAAGATTTGCTGCGTTGGAGGTCGGCACGATGCAGCTCAAGCTTCCTTCTGGATTTATTTTGGAATTGAATAATTGTTATTACATTCCCGCACTTAGTCGGAACATTATTTTTGCCTCATGTTTGATGAGTCAAGGTTATGAATTCAATATAAAGGACAATGGTTGTTCATTTTATTTGAATGGAATGTTCCATGGCTATGCACCCATAGTAGATGGGTTATTTATTTTAAATCTAGAAACGGAACCAGTCTATAACGTGAATGTCAAGAGGCATAAGCCTAATGAGATAAATCCGACATACTTCTGGCATTGCCGGCTTGGACACATTAGTCTGAAACACATGAAGAAGCTCCATGATGATGGACTCCTAACATCGTCCGACTTCAGGTCGTTCGAGACACGCAAATCATGCTTGCTAGGAAAGATGACAAAGTCTCCTTTTACAAAGAGTTGTGAAAGGGCGTCCGAGCTGTTGGAGCTTATACACAGTGATGTGTATGGTCCAATGAACACAACGGCTAGAGGTGGCTATCAGTACTTCGTGACTTTTACCGACGACTTGAGTAGATATGGATATATCTATTTCATGAGGCACAAGTCGGAAACTTTTGAAAAGTTCAAAGAGTTTTAGAATGAGGTTGAAAATCAGCTCGGCAAGATGATAAAACTTCTATGATCAAATCGTGGAGGTGAGTACATGAGCCAGGAGTTTGATAATCATCTGAAAAGCCGAGGTATAGTACCTCAACTCACACCTCCGGGTACGCCAGAGAGAAACGGTGTGTCAGAACGAAGAAATCGAACCTTGTTGGACATAGTCCGGTCAATGATGAGCAAATCGGATTTACCCTTGTCATTCTAGGGATACGCTCTAGAAACTGCAACTTTCACACTTAACAGGGTACCATCAAAATCCGTAGACAAGACACCACATGAGATGTGGACTGGGAAGACTCCTAGTTTGTCTTTTCTAAAGATTTGGGGTTGTGAAGCATTTGTCAAGCGACTCATGTCGGACAAGCTTACACCCAAGTCAGATAAAGGCATATTCATGGGATATCCGTGGGAGACCTTGCGATACAGCTTCTACAACCGAGAAGAGAACAAAGTGTTTTTTGCTCGGAACGGTGTTTCCCTAGAGAAAGAGTTTCTCAATCAGGAGGCCAGTGGGAGAACGGTGCGACTCGAAGAAATTTGAGAGCCACTTGGGGACGACTCGGCTGGTGATGAGATCATACCGGAGTTGATCAAGGAACCCGTAGTGGAGTCAGCACCGGAGCCATAGAGGTCGGAAAGATTTCATAGAGTGCGTGATGTTTTGTTGCTAGAAAGCGATGAGACGACCACGTATGTGGAAGCGATGGTGAGCCCAGATTCCAAGGCATGGCTAGAGGCCATGAGATCTGAGTTAAAGTCCATGGATGAGAATCAAGTCTCGGACTTGGTTGATCCGCTACCTGGCGTAGTTGCCATTGGTTTAAAATGGGTCTTTAAGAAGAAAACCAATGTGGGTGGAAATGTTCAGATCCACAAAGCTCGGCTTGTCGCTAAAGGTTATGGACAAGTTCAAGGAATTGACTACGACGAGACCTACTCGCCGGTAGCGATTCTAAAGTCAGTGAGGATCATACTAGCTATAGCTGCATATTTCGATTATGAGATATGGAAGATGGATGTTGAAACGGCTTTCCTTCATGGAAATCTAAAAGAGGATGTATGCACGATACAACCCAAAGGTTTTGTCAATCTAACTAATGTTGGTAAAATATGCAAGCTCAAGAGATCCATTTATGGATTGAGGCAAGCAGCTCGGAGTTGGAACATTCGTTTTGATGAAGTCATCGTTGACTTGGTTTCATCAAGAACGAAGAGGACTATTGTTTATACAAGAAGTCTAGTGGGAGCTCGGTAGTATTTTTGATCTTGTATGTGGATGACATACTGCTGATCGGAAATGATGTTTCGATGCTGAACTCAGTCAAGGAATCATTGAATGCCAAGTTTTAGATGAAAGACCTTGGAGAGGTACTGTACATTTTAGGCATCAAGATCTATAGAGATAGATCGAGGAGGCTGCTTGGCTTAAGCCAGAGCACGTACATAGACAAAGTGTTGAAGAGGTTCAACATGAGTTAGGCCAAGAAAGGGTTCTTGCCCGTCTCACATGGTGTAAGGCTAAGCAATACTCAGAGTCCTATGACTTCTGATGAGCAAAATCGGATGAGTAGGATTCATATGCCTCGGCAATTGGATCCATCATGTGTGCCATGCTATGTACGCGTCCTGATGTTACCTATGCAATAAGCTTAACAAGCAGATACCAGGCTGACCCAGGTGAGAGTCACTAGGCAGCGGCGAAAACTATCTTGAAGTACCTGAAAAGGAGTAAAGAGATGTTCCTAGTTTATGGAGGTGAGGAGGAGCTTTGTGTAAAGGGTTACGCTAATGCTAGTTTCCAAACTGATAGGGATGATTCTCGATCACAAACTGGATTCGTGTATGTCATGAATGGAGGAGCAGTGAGCTGGACGAGTTCCAAGCAAGATACGGTGGCCGACTCCACAATAGAGGCCGAATACATTGCGGCTTGTGAAGCCGCAAAGGAAGGTGTTTGGATTCGGAAGTTCCTGGAAGATGTTGGTGTGTTCCTGGGCTGGTCAAAACCGTTGGACCTTTATTGCGATAATTCAGGTGCCATCGCACAGGCCAAGGAGCCGAGACAACACCACAAGACCAGGCACATAGACCGAAAATATCACCTGATACGAAAGCTCATAGAGAAAGGTGATACCAATTTGCGCAAGATTCATACGGATGCAAATGTTGCAGATCCATTTACTAAGCCGCTTCCACAACCCAAGCATGAGGGGCACGTTAGAGCTATGGGCATTTGATGTCTATTTGATTCACTCTAGTGCAAGTGGGAGACTGTTGGAGATATGCCCTAGAGGCAATCATGTATGATGATTTTTCCTATGTGTTTATGAATAAAGATAGTCCTTGTACATTATCATTGATGTGTATTAACAAGTATGTGACTTGTTTGTCAGACTATGCATTGTATGATGACTGTCCTAAATGGTCCCTAGTTGAAAGGGTTGTGTGGATGCGCAGCCAGTTAGACTAGCATATGACACGATGGATGGTCCGTCTCACTGACCATGTAGCATTGGATGCTATCCGGATAATATGGACCCAGAAAGGTCTGTTCGGATTCGACATAGTCGGATCCGAGTCAAGATAAGGTCTGAGTTGGATAGACCCAACTATGAGACGCGGCGATAGGTCATCTGTGAGTCTTCAGTACAACATACGTTCATCCTAAGAACTGAGCTGGCACATGTACTCGGGATGGTGATGGACTTGCTTTGGGCCTACCAAACGCTACTCCGTGACTGGGTAGTTACAAAGGTTGGTTTCGGGCTTGTCCAGACCCATGCTGCGATACATGGTCAAGCAAGATGGGATTTTCCCCTCCGATCAAGAGAGATATACTCTGGGGCCCTCGGGTGATCCGACCTGGATAAACATGGCCATGCGATGAGGATTATGAGATAATCTGAATGTTGGTCAGATTCATAGGAACGAGAAAGAGGTCGTGCTGCAACAAGGATGACCATGTCGCCTTGTGCACGACAACATATATCGTGTGGCAAAGGGAACAGAAGTGTGAAGTATAGGTTCACCTACCCAGCTTCATCGGACACTTGGAGTCGACACGTCTTGCTAGAGGCCGCTACCGACTGGTCGAGTTGGATGTCATCTGACTCGTGACCAAGTGGACGAGAACCTAAAGGGTCACGCACTTAAGCGAAGGAACACGTGGGCTTTAGGATCCGTGCGAGGCCCAGGAGTTGAGCCCGTGCCGGATGCCTATATATAGTGGAGGTGCGGCACATCCATCTGGTTGATCTCTTCGGTGCCGTCATTAGGGTTTGCATGTGTTGCGAATAGCCACCTCCACTCGCCGTCGTCGACCGTGTGATTGGACCTAGAAGTCCGCCGCACGGCTCTTCCTCCTGCACGCGCATATACCGTTAGAGGCGGTGCACTTGTGCCGCTCCGACGAACCTGTACGTGGGATCCGGCGACCGGCTGTTCGGAGGAGATCGGAACGGCTGTTCGAGGGAGATCGGACGAGGAGGAGATGGACCACACGAACGCGCTGCCCCAAGTCTACTTCCGCTGCACGGCACTACGCGTCTAGTGGTAACAATCTGTGATCCATCTCCGTAGCATGTTCTTGGATATTCTGCGCGTAGGAAAATTTTAATTTGCATGCGATGCACCTATGGTAGAACCCAACATTCTGCACATGCAGCATTGGCTTGCACCCGTTGTATGTGAACGTAGAGTCTATCACACCCGATCATCACGTGGTGTCTCGACACGACGAACTTTCGCAAAAGTGCACACTCGGGGAGAACACAATTCACCTTGAAATTTAAGTGAGGGATCACCTTATAATGTACCGTCGTCCTCAGCAAAACAAGGTGCATAAAAGGATTAACATCACATGAAAATCATAAGTGACATTATATGGCCATGAAGTTGTGCTTTTGATCTCCATCTTGAAAGCACCGGCATGATCTTCATCGCCACCGGCATAACACCATGATCTCCATCATCATGATCTCCATCATAGTGTCGCCATCGGGGTTGTCGCGCCCACCATGCTCATACTACTATTGCTATGGCTTAGCGATAAAGTAAAGCCTTACATGGCACTTAATGATTGACACGTAGGTCATACAATAATTAAAGACAACCCTATGGCTCTTGCCGGTTGCCGTACTCGTGGACATGCAAGTCGTGATATTCTATACAACACGTGATCATCTCATACATTACATATATCTCATCATCTAATTGGCCATATCACATCACAACATACCCTGCAAAAACAAGTTAGACGTACTCTAATTGTTGTTGCAAGTTTTACGTGGTTGCTACGGGTATCTAGCAAGAACAATTCTCACCTACGCAAAACCACAATGGTGATACATAAGTTGCTTTTCAACCTTCTCAAGGACCGCCTTTGTCGAATCTGATCCAACTAAAGTAGGAAAAACAGACACCTGCCAGCCATCTTTGTGCAACAAAGTTACACGTCAGTTAATGGAACCGGTCTCTCGTAAGCGTATGAGTAAGGTTGGTCCGTGCCACTTCATCCCACAATACCGCTGAACCAAAACACGACCAAGGGATGAAGCAATCTAATCATAAACGCCCACAAACTCCTTTGTGTTCTACTCAAGATCTCATCTACACATAGACCTATCTCATGATGCCATTGTTGGGGAATGTTGCATGGGAAACAAAAAAATTCCTACACACACGCAAGATCTATCCATGGTGATGAGCATCTATGAGAGGGAGAGTGGATCTACATACCCTTGTCGATTGCTAAGCAGGAAGCGTTAAGAAACGCGGTTGATGTAGTCGAACGTCTTCATGATCCAAATCACCGAGCGTCTTGCGATCCCATCATGATCTATCTCGTGATCCAATCACGATCCGTCCCGCGATCCCATCACGATCCATCCTGCAATCCAATAACGAATCGTCTCGCGATCTTGATCACGGTCCTTCTGATCTAGCGCCGAACGTACGACACCTCCGCGTTCAACACACGTACAGCTCGATGACGATCTCCGCCTTCTTAATCCAGCAAGAGGGAGAGGATAGGTAGATGAGTTCTCTGGCATAGCTTTCTCACATATTATTGTAGCTTTTGACATCTTTCATGTCAAGCATGCTTGTCTTCCTTCTTTGCACCATATCCCTAGTGCCATGAATATAGCCATTGTTGCATCATCTTGTTCGTGCACTTTTGATCCTAATGGTTATGTGCAAGAGAGGAGAACCATCATGATGGATGATGTGTTTATCTACCATGCACATACATTCTTTTCTTTTTTGTGTGTATTTGTAGGATACTTCACCGACTTGTCAACTTTCACTTCACGTGAGTTGACGATTCGAGCTCTTGAGAGCGCGCCTTGCTACATTGACAAGTTTGTACATCGCACTTGCTTGCGCATCGACATTGTGACGGGCACACAAGGTCACGCCTTCAAGGTGACATCCTTATTGCGCATGGATATTTTGGCTCATCCTACTTGTGTTGCTTGTACCATAACATATATTGGTCATCTTCGACCACTTACTTGCACACATGTTAGAGATATTGCTTTCACTCATGATTTCCATTATTCCATGCCTCATGACTTACATTCCTTGTGTGTTGCATCCAACTTGTGGATTGTTTGTCCTTATCATATGCTTGGTTGCAACAATTTCCACTCGTCACAATTGCCATGCCACATTGCTTTCTACATGCTTGAATTGATTGCCTCACACATGTTGAACACTTTCTCTTTCTATCGTGTTGAGTGCCTCACTATCTTCACTACACCATGTGCACATTATGCTTGGATTGTCTTGCACTTGCCCCATGTGTCTAGACATGTCACTTTCTTTGGTGTTGTGAATGATTCCTTTGCCTACCATAGACCTTTCATTGATTGCTATGTGCATGAGTGCTATGACCTTGAGGTAGATGATTGTCCTATTGACTCACATATTAGCATCCCTATCTCACCTAGGAATCCTTGTTTCCATGATCGCCTTGCTTGTGCTCAATTTGTATGCTTAGATGCCATGACACAATCCCTTGTCACACCATATGTTATGCATGACAACAACACTTGTTCGGTAAATAACCGCTTGAATGCTTGGTTTTGCACTAACACTAACCACATTTGTTTCTCCAAGTGTTTGTCGTGTTTGCTCATTTTGAAGGAGTTGCTAGTTGGTGCGACATTGTAGAGTGCCCATTGCGAGGTTCACGATGATGAGTGTTTGGTGATCGTCCACTTCTACATGGCGACGCCATCTCCTTCCCATGGTGATTTGGATCTTGATCCGAGGATGGATCTTTCCCAAGGGGGAGGGGATTATGCAAAGCATCCTACGGACATGACCATGACAAGATCCCGTTTGGCAAGTGACACGTGCGACATCTACTTCACATACATAAAGGTGAATCATCTCCTTTACATGTGTTCACTTGATCCCTTCGAGGATGGTATACTACTTGACACTCCTCCTGTCGCATGCATAGGTTTTGCTGGAGCTTCACGGATGACGAGGAGAAGTGCTAGGACCTACGTACATATATACCATCCGCAAGGGAAGCTTGGAAGAGAAGAAGGATGAAGAGGATGTGCAACAACCCAGGAATTAGGGGTACAACCGGTGCACCACCGGTCAACCATCGCTGCCCCGGAACAACCGGACCTCCACCGCCGACAACCACTACCATCACGGCCAAGATTATGTTGGGGAGCGGTTCAAGCCCGGTACTATCCCGATTGTACAGGTTGATGTCTTAATACCAGTACAACCGATCCAACAACTTGTACAACCGGCCTGCCTATGCGGATGGACGGGCCCGAGGCCCTTGTATCCCCCCTCTCACTTACCCCTTCGTGCCTATGACTATATATACTCTTCTCGCACCTCCATTCTAGGGTTACCAATGGTTTATCTCTTAGTTAGTTGAGCTTTTCTCCTTCCACTACCTCTCCCATGGAGTAGATGCCTCTGTGAGAGAAGATCCCCTACTGATGTCAAGGCCCCTCACGAGGAAAGATCCTCCAGGATATCAAGGCCCCATCTCCCCATGGGATATGAGATGAACTCTACCATGTGTCCTATTTCCCTTTGTTTTTCATTTGGCTTTGTTGATCTAGTGTGTGGTGAGTCTAGTGGATGTGTGATTGGACTTGTTCTTGAGTGTTTCCTCTTGTGATTTCTCCTTGTTCTTCCCCGTGTTCTTCGTGGAATCCCCCTCCAATTTGTGAAAGATCGACACACATGGGCTTGCCCCGTATCATATGTTGTCCATATTCTCCATATTATGCTACCACTATTGCACATGAGGAGACCGCCATAGTTTCCTCATACATGTTAGGAGATTTTGTTCCATCCCATCCATTGCATGATTCCGATAATTGTGTACACAATATGCTCGCCATTGGTATGAATGATATGCTTGTGCCATATTCTCCATATTGTGCTAACGAAAACAAGCACATGCACATCCCAACGGATGATGTGTACATATATCATGTGCACACAATTTGCAACAATACTTTTGATACTCTTGATTACGCATCAACCTCACAATCCCATGAGTTGGCCAAAAGAGCTCTTGAGAGCACCGGTGCTTTGGGATTCATCAGAATGTGTCTCGAACCATTACCCTCATGAAAGGACTTCGTGCCTCACTTCTACATGGCCCTCACATGGTTATGGCTTATTGTGCGTTATATATCATTTTCCCATATTGCCATGTTCACTTTGCTTGATATGCTCATTTCTATGCCTATGCCATGCATTTGTGACCCATGCTTTGCATTACACATGAACTATGGTTATCGTATTTGTATGTGTATTTGTGAGCTTGGTGGAGATACTACTTGTTATTGTCATGTTTGCTTTGTGACCCACACCTATGATGATACATTGATCATGTTTTGTTCTCGTGCTTGCGATATGTTATGTGCATTGTCTATGCCTACTATTTGCTCATATGACATGATTGCTGTGATTTCATCTAGTATGTTGCATCTTCGCACTACTAGCTTGCATGACATGGTCACTATGCTTGCTTATGTTGCATCACCGATGTGTTCCTTTTATGCAATTGATGACAACTATTACCATGCTTCACACATGATTGATATTGTTGTTGGGGAACGTTGCCTGGGAAACAAAAAAATTCCTACTCATACACAAGATCTATCCATGGTGATGAGCATCTACAAGAGGGAGAGTGGATCTACATAACCTTGTAAATCGCTAAGTGGGAAGCGTTAAGAAACGCGGTTGTTGTAGTCGAACGTCTTCGTGATCCAAATCGCCGTGCATCCCGTGATCCCATCACGATCCATCTCACGATGCAATCACGATCCAACCCGTGATCCCATCACAATCCGTCCTGCCATCCAATCACAAATCATCTCGCGATCTTGATCACGGTCCTTCTGATCTAGCACCGAACGGACGGCACCTCCGCTTCAGCACACGTACAGCTCGATGAAGATCTCTGCCTTCTTGATCCAGCAAGAGGGAGCAGAGAGGTAGATGAGTTCTCCGGCAGCACAATGGCGTGGTGGCGGTGGTGGAGAACTAATCCTGCAGGGCTTCGCCTAAGCACCACAGAACTAATCTAGAGGAGAAACAGATCTAGAGGAAGAATAGGGCAGCCCTTGGCAATTAGGGTTGGCTTTCCCCTCTAAATCCTCTAGCATATATAGGAGGGAGGGAGGGGAGGAGGCAGCCTCAAACCCTCAAGAGTTGGCTGAAATTGGAGGTGGAGGAGTCCTACTCCAATCCTATTAGGAATAGGATTCCTCCTTTCCACTTGGAAACTCTTTCCACCTCTCCACCTTTGGATTTTTCTTTCTCAAACCTCATGGGATTTAAACCTCATGGGCTTTAGTGGAGGCATCGGCCAGCCCAATAGGGGCTGGTCTGTCTCCTCCCATGGCCCATAAGGCCCCTTGGGGCATGACACCCCTCCCGATGGTCCCCCGGTACCCTCTTGGCACTCTCGGTACACTACCGATGAGCCCGAAACTTTTCGCGGTGACCAAAACAGGACTTCCTATATATCAATCTTTACCTCTAGATCATTCCGGAGCTCCTCGTGACGTCCAGGATCTCATCCGGGACTCCAAAAAACCTTCGGTCACCACCATACATAACTCTATACTACCGAAACGTCACTGAACCTTAAGCATGCAGACCCCGCAGGTTCGAGAACTATGTAGACATGACCAACACACCTCTATGGTCAATAACCTATAGTGCGACCTAGATACCCATATTGTTTCCTACATATTCTATGAAGATCTTTATCGGTCGAACCTCTATGTCAAGGATTCAGTTAATCTCGTATGATGTTCCCTTTGTTCTTCGATATGTTACTTGCCCGAGATTTGATCGTCAGTATCTCTATACCTAGTTCAATCTCGTTACCGGCAAGTCTCTTTAATCATTCGTAATACAATATCTTGTGTCTAACTCTTTAGTCACATAGCTTGCAAGGCTTACAGTGATGTTGTATTACCGAGTGGGCCCTGAGATACCTCTCCGTCACACGAAGTAACAAATCCTAGTCTTGATCCATGCCAACCCAATAGACACCCTAGGAGATACCTGTAGAGCACATTTATAGTCACCCAGTTAAATTGCAATGTTTGATACATACAAGGTACTCCTCTGGTGTCAGTGAGTTGTATGATCTCATGGTCATAGGAACAGATACTTGACATGCAGAAAACTGTAGCAATAAACCAATACAATCATACGCTACGTTTATAGTTTGGGTCTTGTCCATCACATCATTCTCCCAATGGTGTGATCCCGTTATCAAATGACATCTCATATCCATGGCTAGGAAACCTTAACCATCTTTGATCAACAAGCTAGTCTATTAGAGGCATACTAGGGACATGGTGTTGTCTATGTATCCACACATGTATCTGTGTTTCCAACCAACACAATTCTAGCATGGATAATAAATGATTATCATGAACAACGAAATATGATAATAACTAATTTATTATTACCTCTAGGGCATATTTCCAACAAATGCTTATTGCTATATGTCTCCATATGTTGCCTCTTTCATGTTTGATGCTTTGCCATGTATTGAGTGCAACAATACTTTTGATCTTGCTAATGAGATTGCCCCCATAGATTTCTCTCATATTAGTGGAGCTTTTGACATATTTCATGAGGAGCATGCTTGTCTTGCTTCTTTGCAACATATGCCTAGTGCCATGAATATAGGCATTGTTGCAACATATTGGTCATGCACTTTTGATCCTAATGCTTATGTGCAAGAGAATAGAACCATCATGATGGATGATGTGTTTGTCTACCATGCACATACATTCTTCGTTTTGTTGTGTGTATGTGTGGGATACTTCGACTTCATATCAACTTCCACTTCACGTGTGTTGACGATTCGAGGTCTTGAGAGCGAGCCATGCTACACCGAGGCGTTTCTACATCGCACTTGCTTGCGCATCGGCATTGTGTCGGACTCACAAGGTCATGCTTTTGAGATGACATCCTTCTTGAGCATGGATTGATGAGGACATCCCTACTAATGTTACACTTGCATCCCCACCAGCTACACATATTGGACCAATTACTAGAGCCCGTGCATGCCAATTAAATTATGGAATACTTTCTTTTCTTGGAAATCCCTCTAACGTTCATGAACATATGATGCTGCCTAAATTAGATACTTTTGTTTTACTTATGAATGAAGGACCTAGCATGGACAAGAAGGATGGCCATTGGAGCGGGATCAAGCATGGAGCAGAAGGTGCGCATGCAGGAAATAACAATGGAGTTTCCGGTGGTGATTTTCGCACTTTGAAGTCACCCTAAGGAGAGTATGAAGGCTTGGAATATATATACAAGACACCACTTCATAAATTTCGTCCATAGGCATAGGTGATGCGTCACCTTATTTCTGGGCCAAGCCCATGTAATTTCAAAATACCACTTTATAGGTTGTTTTTATAGTCCATATGCGTGGGGAAGATTGTTAGGATCAGTTTCGAACCCCTCCTCTAAGGGATCAAGAAATTTCTCCTCTATTCCCCCATATATATATAGCCCTTAGGGCGCTGTTTAGACTTGGGTTTTGTTTAGATTACAAGTTCGCCATAGTTGCAACTTCGCGTTCTTCGTCTATGTTCCACGACCAAACAAAGGTGTCACAGAACCCCACCTCCATCAATAAAGCATCCCTCTTATATTTGCAATATCCAGATTACAATCCTAGTTTGTTGCTTGTTCTTCGTTCCGTGTAGGAAATAGACCTTCGTGGTCAGGTTGATCATGCTCTGGTGTGGTCAATAACCTCGGAGTTGGTTTAGCGATTGCTAAGGCGCAACATCCTTGCACATTCGTAGGCGGATCGTCAAAGTTGACTCTACCATAAACGATAGGCACATATCATCGAAAGATAGGGACAACTTTGCATCTATCAAGTGGTATCAGATTTCCAGGTTGCTCGGTGAGACTTTACCAGTTTTTGTAGTTTAGATCGCATCTGTTCTTCATACCAATAGTCCACCAAAAAGCCACAAAAAAATTAGGGTTAGTTCATCCTATCCGAAACAATCTGAGCCTTTTGCAATTATTTGTTCTGTGTTTTTGCTTTGTTGAATTTGCGGTTGCATCGTCGTGTCGAGTTGCTGGTCTTAGCGTCTAGTCTTTTAGAGTTTCGAGTTATGTTCACTTGCCATGTCGTCGCCGCACCATCTTCATCGCTGCCATATACGATCACCACACCATATACATCACCGCTGCCATATACCACCACCACACCAGATACATCACCAATGCCATCTACCACCACCTCATATCTACCACCAATCGGAGTCATATAGACAACCACATATCTGCCATCATGCCAATCCGAGTCCACCTCCATCACAGATTCACAGGTAGTCCATGTTCCACCACCCCTACATACATCCGCCACTAGTCCGAGTTACACCAGATTTGTATCCACCACCAATGCTTGTCTGAGTCCAGTATTTGTTGCTTTGTTGTTGATTTCGATATCCAGCGATACTACGTGTCGTGGGCAAGGCAGACTCCCCAACTTCAGTGCTTCCCACAAAAGAAAAATAGTTCTAGTTTGAAAAAACTAAGTCTGGAAAATTCTAGGTAAGCAGTTTTGAGACCATTCTAAGACTTTTTCGGAAAAAATGTTGTCGGGCAAAAAAAGAGGAAAAAAGTCAAAAAATCAGTGTGTCCTCCACCCTTGTTTACGTGCAGCATCATGATTTTGTTGGTGTTCTAGGCTCGCGTCTCTAGCACAGTCTAGCCTAGGACCAGCACAGTACCGTCGTTGAGCGTTTATTCAACTTTGCATCTTTGAATTGATTATTGCTGACCCTTTTCGCTACAATATTATAAGCCATGCCAGCTCCACATATCTCTACGTCGTGAGTTTGACACCACGTGGCAATTGCTCTATCCATGCATTGAGAGTTTTGACTACACAGGTTGCCGATCACCACCTGCTGTTGGGTAAGAACTGGTAAGAATTTAAGATTTGCTTCACGGATTTGTGACACACCACCATCACCACCACCACTTGCTAGTAGTATGTAGGTTCATATTCTTGTGTGTTCCTTTTATTGCTAACCATGCTAGGATCACAAGCTAACGACATCGACTGGGAGAGCATGACCAACAAGGCCCTCCATGATAAATTTCAGCAAATGATGTCTGACCAGGTACAAGACTTCGTGACCAGCCTTGGATAGGCCATGGAGAAGCTAGATGGTTTAGAGAAGACATTCGACACCAAGATGAACGCGAAGTTCAATGAGGTGCTTGCCCGTCTACCACCACCAGCTGTTACTATCCCTCTCCAATGACAAGCGCGACGTGTGCCTCTCGACAAGGTCCAGAATTCTGGTGCCATTGCGACGGCTGCTACTGCTGAAGCTTATGTGGATGCTGCTTCTGCTGCTACTGTCATTGAGAAGAATGGCGATTATGATGGTGACTACGATGATGATTGGGAGGTTGCTCCAAATCAGCCCCAGGGCAACCACCACCACACGCACCAGGTCGTCCACATGGATACCATCGTAATGGTAGGGCTGCGCCACCCCGTTAGGTACAAGATCATGAACATCTCCCTAAACTTAAATTGAATATTCCGACATTTGAGGGTAGATACATTCCTGATATATATCTTAATTGGGAGTTAGAAACAGAACAACATTTTACATGCTTACAATATCCTGAGAGTAGACGTGTTGCTGCTGTTGTTTGTCCATTCACTAGTTTTGCTTGTGTTGGGTGGTCTGAACATTGTAGAATATATCATGATAATATCCCTACTACTTGGCCTGCTTTGAAAACTGTTATGCATAATCGTTTGGTTCCACCATATTATCAACATGAATTGCTTCAAAATTTGTTGCGTTTAAGACAAGGAAAAAATCATAGAGGAATATTATCAGGAATTATAAAGTAGCATGATTAGATGTGGTATTGTTGAAGAGAATGAAGCTATGCTTGCATGTTTTATGGGTGGATTAAATAGAGAGGTTCGGACTATTCTTGAGTATAAGGAGTATAACACTATTACTCGTTTATTCCATCTTGCTTGAAAAGCTGAACATGAAGTGCACGATCGACAGGCCATGGCGAGAACAAATTTTTCTGCAAGTCACACTTCATCATGGATGCCATCGACCTCATCTACTTCCACACGTCCTGCAGCAGCACCGCCTATTTCAGACACCAACTCCAACCGAGATACTAGGACTTAAGCACCGCCACCAGGCTCCAGCAAGGGCACTCCTTCGGGGCCTACACAGACCTCTTCTTCATTCATGGCATCTACAGGGCAAACGCATGAGGTTATATGTCATTGTTGCAAGGTTAGAGGTCACTTTGCGAGAGAATGCACATCTAGGCGTGTGATTATTGTTACTGTGGATGGTGGATATGCCTCCGCTATTGATTATGATGAGGAGACTTTGGCTCTTATTGCAAGTGAACAAAAGAGTGCCGAGGATACTGAACAAGAGACACACTACATGGCTCCTGACTACGCAGACAAGTATGACACTTTAGTTTCTCAACGTATTCTGAGTGTGCAGGTTACACAGGCTGAGTAAAATCAGAGGCACAACTTGTTCCATACAAAGGGAGTTGTGAAGGAGCGTTCTGTTCATGTCATCATCGATGGAGGGAGTTGCAACAACTCGGATAGCATGGAGATGGTGGAGAAGTTGTCTCTAACCACCAGACCACATCCTCATCCTTATTACATCCAATGGTTCAACAACAGTGGCAAGGTTAAGGTAACACATACTATTTGTGTGCATTTTAGCATTGCTACATATTCTAATTATGTTGATTGTGGTGTAGTACCGATGCAAGAATGTTCCGTTTTACTTGGTAGACCATGGCAATTTGATAAAAAAAATGTACACCATGGTAGGACAAATCAGTATACTCTTGTTCATGATCAAAATATAACTTTGCTTCCTATGTCTCCTGAACATATTATGAAAGATGACACTTCTAGAGCTAGTAAAGCAAAACAGGAGCTAAATAAGAGTGAAGATCAGATTGTAGCAAAGGATTTTGAGCAACACCATAAGCCTAATAAACCATCATCTAGTGTTGCATCTGAAATAAAATTGAAGAGTGGATGTTTACTTGATACTAAATCTGATATTACTGATTTGGATGTTACTAGATATGTTTGTTGTGCTTTTATATGCAAATAGGTATTATTTTCATTTGAGCACAACCTCCCTCTTTGTCGCATGTTGTCATTAACATTTTGCAAGAGTTCGCTAACGTCTTTCCACAAGACGTGCCATTGGGATTATGTAGGATTGAAAGTAGTGCTAGAGGGGGGTAATTAGACTACTTGACCAATTAAAAATCTACCATTTTCCCAATTTTAAGTCTTGGCAGATTTTAGCATTCATAGCAAGTAAAGTACACCCTACACATGCATGTCTACGAGTACTGCAGCGGAAAGTAAAGACAAGCATGTAAGTAAAGGAAGGGTAGGAAGATCAAACGAAATTTGAAGACATGATGATTTTTCCCGTGGTTTCGATAGGTGGTGCTATCGTACGCCCATGTTTATGGAGTCTTCAACCCACGGAAGGTAACGATCGCAAGAGTCAATGGAGGGCTCTACCCATGGAGTGTTCCATGGGGAAGCAACTTGACTATACCATGATGGCCTACGTCCACAGAGGACTAGCCTAACTCGGGGTATATCTTCATGAAGTAGGCGATCTCCTTGCCCTTACAAACTTCTTGGTTCACTCCACAACACGAAGAAGGAGGCTCCCAAGGGACACCTAACTAATCTAGGAGGCACCACCCTCCAGAAGGTAATAGGCTCGATAATGTCGATGAACTCCTTGATCTTTTGCTTCAAGATGATAGACTCCTCAACACACAATCACTCTCTCATACATTTGTCTATGGTGGAAGAGATTGATTGGGTGGAAAGAAACTTGGGGAGGCTAGAGATCAAGATTCATATGGTTGGAATGGAATGGCATGATCTCAACACATGAGTAGGTGGCTCTCTCTTGGAAAATGAGTAGGTATTAGTGGGGAACTATTCTGAGTGCTTCTCTTGCGAGTGAGTGGTGGAGGAGGGGTATATACATGCATGTCCAAAAAACCAACCGTTATACCTAATAAGTCAGACTCGGTGACACCGATGTGTTAATCTTGGTGGTACCAAGTTGCCTCAAATGTAGTAACTTTTGAATCTCGGTGAGACCAATACATAAAACTCGGTTGCACCGATAAGGTGACCAACGTTCATATTGCCAAACTTGGTGATGCCGATTCAACAAACTCGATGGGACCGATTTTGTGAATTTGCATAACAGGAAGTTGGCAACCTAACTCTGTGGCACCAAAATGGAATTGGTTGCACCGAAGGGCTAGGGTTTGGCTGCGTCTAACTGAGGCTGAGAATCAGTGGCATCGAGTGGAAAGTGTTGGTTGCACTGATTTTCGATATTTGGCTTTGGACATACTTTTGTGAAAGATCTTGTGGGTGTATGTGGGGACTATCACTTGTACACATATGAGCATTTTGTTCACCAACAGTACCTTACCCCCTTTTGATAGTATTGGCTTTCCTATGGACTCAAAGTGATTTCTCACAAAAGGTAAAATATAGAGTCCTCTTTGCTTGAAGCTTTGCTAATCTATTTCGTTACATCTTGGGGAATTCCGCAATCCTTTTGCCAACCCATCGTTGAATTTTGCCTGAAACATGCTTAGTGGAAACATTAGTTCAATGGCATAGATGTTGTTATTAATTACCAAAACCACCAAAGGAGCAAATGTGCTTTCAATCTCCCTCTTTTTGGTAATTGATGATAACATATAGATCAAAGCTTCGACATATGATATAATCAATGAATATAATCATTGCTTTGATAAGTACATGATAAGCAAGAGCTCCCCTAAATTTGTGCATTATTTTTAAATTTGCGTTTGAATCCAAATGCACAATCGATTAGGTACATGGGGCACTTCTTCCATGTCACATACATCTTGGTGGTGTGCAAGAGTAATCAGAGTTAACATCATAGCACAACATATCAAGCAAAGTGAACGATCATCTCATAACCATCAAAAGGATAGGAAGTAGTAGCAACACACATTAAAGCGTATGATCAAACACAAACAAAACTATATCACATCCAAACCAAAATATCAAATGTTTTGTAAAGCAGCAATAAAAACCAGACGCTCTCTCACTCGAAGCCTAAAGATCTATATACAACTTGTCCACCTTTGGCAACAAGTTACCAAAAAGTTCGAAGAGATATAGCTAATCGTCCTTTTGCGGCTGATCTCCTCCGGTGGTCGATGTCGGAGTCGAGAGAACTGTGTCGGTGAAGACCTCTGCTGATGTCCTGGACGGAGTTGGTGTAGCAACGACATGCACTGGACGAGCTGATGGAGATGAAGTCACAGTAGCTGGAGAAGAAAATGAAGATATCGTCTCCGGAGCTGGCACTGTAGGTGTCCTGGCCTGTGTCCTGAACTGGGCAGTCGTCTTGAAAGGTGCACTATCCTCATCATCAGAAGAAGAATCAGACTCTAAAGATGTGCGACGGATAGGAGCTTCATCTACCTCCTTATTGATCTCGGTGTTGGTCTTGGTCAGCCCATCCATGTTGTCATTAAGATTTTTCACTCTATCCTCAGAGATGTTCACAACGCTCTCCTGACTATCCAGTATGCTTTTGATGTCCTTCTTCATGTCCATGACACTAGAGATCAAGAGATCCATCTGCTCGTTCCTAGATCTGGGGACCTAAGCAGTAGTGGCTCTAGCTACCTCTGCCCGAGCTGCAGCTGATGTGGGATGGTCTGGGTCCATCACCACAAAATTGTCCTCAGAGCCTGGCTATAGTGGCAAGTGGGGTCTATCGAGAGCAAAGATGTGCTTCTCAAGTTTGGAGTTGATGAGCATCTGAATGTAGGGTGCATAGCAGCATGAGCGCTTCTGATTAGCAGCAACCCTCTTCACAGTTTGTACTATCAAGTCCATCACTCGTATCTTGGTATGTATATCAAGATGGATCAGCATGTTGATTGAATGGCCTCGAATCATCTTTTCATCTCCAGACTTAGGCATCAATGTATGCCTCAAGATGGTGTTCATGGTACGGAGGCCAGCCTGCAGGAAGTAAATAGATCCTAACTTGTGTGATTTCAAGTTAGCAACAGGGATAGCATTGTATATATCCTTCATAGCATCATGGCTCTCCTTGGATTCAGAGTACACATCCAAGTCACCATCTTGCACCTCTGGGACTTCTAATATGGTAGCCCATTCATCAACTGAAGGCTCGTATCTTGCTCCTTTTGTGATCCACACTATCATGCCATCTCCATAGAAGTGAGAAGTGGAGTAGAATTGCATAATCATCTCATCATTCCAAGCAGTAACTATTTGCCAATAAACTCATCTAGGCCAATGCAGCGAAAGTTGTCTTGAACATTTGAAAAGTAATCTTCATTAGCCTTGATGTACTTCCAGTCAACGTATCTCATATCACTGATAGCTCGACTCTTGTCAATCAAGATTGTCTCATAGAAATTGTGTTATTCCTTGGTGTAGAACCAATAGTCCACATCAGTTTTTCTTCTCTGGGCATATGGATCAATAGCTCTCCATGCCCTCAAACTAGAATACTTCCTCTTCTTCATGTCTTCAGCAAGTGGATGGTTGGCATTGTGTTCAGGAAGGTGAGGTCTAAGCTTCATCAAAGCAGTCATAGCATCATCATCAGCTTCTCTAAAAGTAGATCATTTGTTCTTCTCAGGAGCTGGAATGTGTCTGGTAGTCAACTTGGACTTCTTTGTATCAGCTTTCTTAGGTGCAGCCTTGGTGATCTTGGAGGGTCCTGGCTTTGGCATAGCATCTGTCAACAACTTCTTCTGTTTCTTCTTGGGAGGAGCCTTGACAACTTACTCCTCCTCCTTAGTAGCAGCACCAGTAGCCTCTTCTGGATCCTCAAACATAGAGGTAGGTCTGCCAACAACCCGAATGATCCTCTTCCTGGCCTTCTTCTCTCCTGCCTTCTTAGGCAATGACTTCCTTGCGGGCTCAATAGTCATGGTAGCCCTAGCACTCTCAGGTGCTCTCATTGTCTCTGGAGGTGCATAAGTCTTGCTGACCACCGTCCTGGATGAGGTGGCCTCATTGGCTGACTTCTTCTCTTGCTTCTTAGCAAGAACCTCCTCTACCTGAAAATCTAAATCCTCTTCATCTGAATTCAGTCTCTTGCTGGTCCTTGTAAAATCCTTAGGCAACCCATGAGAACTAGGGGTGCCTGGATCTGAAAAAGAGCTGGATCCAGGGCTAGTGCCTGAACTCATGTCAATGTTCTGCTCCTGCAAGTTCTAGCTATCCTCTGAACCTAACATATCTAACCCTTTGAATAGAGTTGAGAAGAGTGGAATAGGATAAGTCATCACAAAATGCAGAGTTTTTAAAGTTTGAACAAAATATTTTCAAGGTTTGCATTCTATCACATGTAAACCGGTACAACCAAGCAAAAATATCAGTGCTACCGAGACTAACTTTCTCATTAACAGAAACTTGGCACTCCTTTCAGTGAGGCCGAAAAGGAGTACTCGGTTTCACCAAGATAGTTCTTAGCAGCACAGAGGGAAAATTGATGACATTGATTTGTTTGCTTCGGTTCCACCGAGTTTCATCGGGCGGACGGCGAACCCTAGAAAATCAAGTGTTCGCTATCTAAAGGAATTTTCTTGTGGATAGAACGATCTCAAACAATGGCTGGACGAGAAGAAACCCTAAGGTGCATGAATCAGAAGGTGGAGCGCAAGAAGGGGCCGAATCCATACCCTAACTTGGTGATGGATCCGCTACAATGGTGATGATGGTGTAGAATTCGTCGACGGCGGCGATTCCTAGCGGTGGAGACGCTCGGGGAGGCAAGGCGATGACCAAGGGTCTTCAAAATGGTTGCTTAGGGTTTTGGGGTGCGACGTTTGAAGATAGAATTTCAAAGTGTCGGGGTCCACAACATATATACCCTTCACTGTCAGTGACACCGATTCTAAATTTTCGATGTCATCGAGTTTCTCAACTGTCAGCTAACAGGGAAACTCGGTGTAACCGAGAATATGAATAGGTAGTACCGATATTGAAAACCAGATCAGCCCTAGGCATTCAGTGAGACCCATATTTGTGAGTTGGTTCCACTGAGATGCACTTGGGAGGTTTTAATTGTCAGTCCTTTGTCGATACGGAACTCCGAGTGCTCCTCACATAGAGAGATCGAAAAGTACTTGTTCAAATTTTGTGATACAACATGAATAGTACATGACGTGATGAAGCATAGATAGCTAGAGGAGTGGTCCTAGGAATTCTTGTACATCTAATTGGCAAATGAAAAATCAAAAGCCAAATAGCAACAATTGGATATCCTCGAATGAGTAAATAAATGCAGACCAACATGCTCACACAATAAGATGCCAAATGAAAACATGGCAAACATGCACAAATACACTAGCATCTAACAAGCACTTTGGCGATGACGGAGTCATTTATATATGAGTATATTGACTTAGGATCCAAGTAAGAATACTTGATCATAGATCATACTCATCATTTAAGCACAAGTGGGATTACCACTTTTACATAAAGCATTTAATGTTGTCACATACTATGAGATGCTTTGACTCAAGTTGTAGACTAAAGCTCCCCCTTGATGGGACATCCCCCTATAGGAGGAATAAACTAACCTTGGGTTTTGTCAATGAAGACTTCATGTAGGTGAAGTAGTGGTGGATGCTCAAACTTGATGAAGATCACCAAGAGTTGGGGGCATCCTTGTTGTTTGATTACTCTTATCACCTACATGGATTAGTCCCAACACACAAGAGACGAATACAAGGATATCTATGGACATGGATTCCAAAGCATATATGATGATGTCCATTGATTTGTTGATTACCTTGTCCCTTGCTTTCCTTTGAGGGAATGTTTGACTCCTTGAACTATTGCATGATGTTGATGTTGATTGCAACTTCTTGCCAATAATGAATATGAGTGGATTTCATTGGCGGAGTCACCCCTTAAGAACTTCTCTAGTTCTTATTTTTGGGGACCTACATCAAGTTGATGGGGATCCTTGGTGTTGAAGTATCACTTGTAGAAGTTGAGCTTGTAGTAGACTTGGGGACGCACTTCACCAAATCTTGGAATTCATCTTCTTATGAGTCAATGTCCTCTTGAAGCTTGTTCTTGCCCTTGAGCTTGGGGTCTTGTGGTAGAAGGTCGGCTTGAGCTTTTGTTCCCTTGGGGAGAGTATTTTCATACTTCTCCTTTTGAGGAACAAACTTGGGATTGGGGTATTGAACTTCTTCCCATTGAACTCCATTAGAGTTGAAGTAGCCAACTCCACCATTCTTCCGGCATCCTCCGTGCTTGCATACAATCTCCTCAAATTGTTAGCACCCTTCAAGACTCTTGTAGATACCTTTCTCTATAATCCCTTTCAAAAGTTCATTTTCTTGCTCAAGTGTAACTTGGCTAAGATAAGAGTTACTGGGATCAATGGAACTACTAGAAGCTATATCATTGGATTTATCATTTTTATTGCTACTAGTTGAAGAACATTTCTTCACTTTGTGATACGGGGCAAACCCGTAGGTGTCGATCTTTCACGAATTGGAGGGGGGTTCCGCAAAGAAAACGAAGAACACGGGGAAGAACGAGGAGAAATCACAAGAGGAAACACTCAAGAACAAGTCCAAACACACATCCACTAGACTCACCACACACAAGATCCACAAAGGTACATGAACAACAAAGGGAAATATGATACATAATATAGTTCATCCCAAATCCCATCGGGAGATGGGGCCTTGATATCCTGGAGGATCTTCCCTCGTGAGGGGGCCTTGACATCCACTAGGGGATCTTCTCTCATAGAGGCATCTACTCCATGTGAGAGGTAGTGGAAGGAGCTAGGCTCAACTTACTAAGAGAAAAACCATAGCTAACCCTAGAATGGAGGTGGGAGAGGAGTATATATAGTCCTAGGCACGAAGGGGTAAGTGAGAGGGGGATACATGGGCCTCGGGCCCATCCATGCGAGCAGGCAAACCGGTTGTAATGGAGGTTGGACTGGTTGTACCGGGCTTGAGACATCAATCGGAACAACCAGAGTAGTATCGGTCTTGAACCGCAGTAGAACAGAACCTTGGACGCGATTGGAGCGGTTGTTGGCGGTGGTGGACCGGTTGTACCGGGGGAGCGGTGGTTGACCGATTGTACCCCTGATTCCTGGGTTGTTGCAAACCCTCTTCTTACTTCTTCTCTTCCAACCTTCCCTCACGGATGGTGTAGTTGTACGTAGGTGCTGACACTCCTCCTCATCATCCGTGAAGCTCCGGTAATACCTACGCATGCACATGGGAGGAGTGTCAAGTAGTATACCATCCTCGAAGGGATAAAGTGAACACGTGTATAGGAGATGATTCACCTTTCTGTATGTGAAGTAGACGTCGCACGTGTCACTTGCCAAATGGGCTTTTGTCATGGTGATGTTCGTAGGATGCTTCGCATCATCCCCTTCCCCTTGGGAAAGATCCATCCTTAGATCAAGATCCAAATCACCATGGGAAGGAGATGGCGTCGCCGTGTAGAAGTGGACGATCAGCAAGCACTCATCATCATCAAGCTCGCAATGGGCACTGTAGGACCAAAAGTATGTCTAGAGGGGGGTGATTAGACTACTTGACCAAATAAAAGTTTTGCATATACCAAGTTTTAGGGTTGACAGTTTTTAACATTTCATGGCAAGTCAAGTACACCCTACACATGCAAGTCTAAGAGTATATAGCAGCGTAAAGTAACAACAAGCATGTATAGAAGGGATAGGGTAGGAAGATCAAACACAGTTGTAGACACGATGATTTTTCCCATGGTTCCGATAGGTGGTGCTATCCTACATCCACGTTTATGGAGTCTTCAACCCACGAAAGGTAACGGTCGCGAGAGTCCACGGAGGGCTCCACACAAAAGGGTCCACGAAGTAGCAACCTTGACTATTCCATAACGGCTTCCGTCCACGAAGGACTAGCCTCACTATGGGTAGATCTTCACGAAGTAGGCGATCTCCTTGCCCTTACAAACTTCTTGGTTCACTCCACAACACGAAGTAGGAGGCTCCCAAGTGACACGTAACCAATCTAGGAGGCACCAACCTCCAAAAGGTAATAGGCTCGGTAATGACGATGAACTCCTTTCTCTTGTGCTTCAAGATGATAGACTTCTCAGCACCCAATCACTCTCTCATATATTTGGCATGGTGGAAGAGATGGGATTGGTGGAAAGCTACTTGGGGAGGCTAGAGATCAAGATCCATATGATTTGAGTGGAAGATCTTGATCTCAACACAAGGGTAGGTGGTTCTCTCTTAGAAAATCTGATAAGATAGTTATGGAATAGTTCTGAGTGTTTCTCTCTTGAGTAGGTGGTAGTGAAGGGGTATATATAGGAATCCCCAAAAATCTAACCGTTACACACAAAACGACCAACTCGGTGACACCAATGTGTTAAACTCGGTGGTACCGAAGTGACCAAAAGGTGGCAACTTTTGAATCTCAGTGAGACCGGTATAGGAAACTCGGTTGCATCGATAAGGTGACCAACGGTCAGATTTCCAATCTCAGTGACGCCGATCCAACGTTCTCGGTGGGACCGAAAATGTGAATTTGTGTAACCAAAAGTTGGCAACCTAAACTCAGTAGCACCGGTATGAATCGGTTGCACCGAAGTGGCTAGGGTTTGGCTTGAGTCTGTCTAGGTTCTGGAATCGGTGGCACCGGTATGGGAAAGTTGGTTGCACCGATTTTGAGTAGCACCGGTATGAATCACTTGTGCACGTTTGAGCATATTGTTCACCAACAAAACCTTACCCCCTTTTAATAGTATTGGCTTTCCTATGGACTCAAAGTGATTTCTCACAAATATAAAATGTAGAGTCCTCTTGCTTGAAGCTTGGCCAACCTATTTCCTTGCATCTTGGGGTATGTCCACAATCTCCTTTTGCCAATCCTATCATTGAACATTTCCTGGAATATACTTGGTGGAAACATTAGTTCAATGACTTATATGTTGTTATTAATTACCAAAACCACCAAGGGAGCAAATGTGCTTTCAATCTCCCCCTTTTTGGTAATTGATGACAACATATCGATCAAAGCTTCGACATATGATAAAATCAAAGAATATAATAGTCGCTTGAGAGGTATGTGATAAGCAAGAGCTCCCCCTAAATTTGTGCATTATTTTGAATTTGCATTTGAATGCAAATGCATAATCTATTAGGTATGTGGGGTACTTCTTCCATGTCACATACAACTTGGTGGTGTGCGAAAATAATTAGAATGAATAACAACACACATCAAAATCAAGCAAAGGTGAATGATTATCTCATAAGCATTAAGATGATAGGAAATAGTTGCATCACACATAACAACATAAGATCACACACAAACACGAAAGTATCTCACATCAAACCAAAAGAACCAAATGTTTTGAAAAGCAACAAACACCAAAACACTCTCTCGCTCGAAGCCTAAAGATCTATATACACTTCTCCCCCTTTGGCAACAAGTTACCAAAAAGTTCAAAGGCATACATATAAACGTTCTTGGGCTGATCTCATCAGGTTATTGATTAAGTAGTCGAGAGAACAACATCGGCAAAGATCTCTACAAATGTCATGGATGGAGCTGGAGTGGTCACTAGAGGAACTGGAGTTGATGGAGCAGGAGCTGATGGAGCTGGCACAGTGGCTGATCTGGCTTGAGTGGTGAACTGAGTGCCCGACCTTAGAGGTGATTCATCCTCATCATCATCATCATCATCATCATCATCTGCATCTGAAGAAGTGGTGTGAGGAAGTGGCATTGAGTCAACTTCCTTCTGGATCTCTGTGACTGTCTTAGTCAGCCTGTCCACCTTATCAGTAAGGGTCTTGATTCCGGTATCAAAGATCCTGACAAGACTGTTCTGGTTGTCCAGAATCCCCTTAATGTCCTTCTGCATGCCCTGAACTGACGATATTAACAGATCCATTTGCTCATTCCTGGATTTAGGGACTTGATCACTAGTGGCTCAAACTGCATTTGCTTCTTCCTGAGCTACAGCTGAAGTGGGATGATTAGCATCCATCACCACAACATTGTCCTCGAGATCTGGCTGTAGGGGAAAATGTGGATGATCTACAGCAAAGATGTGCTTCTCCAGCTTTGAGTTGATAAGCATCTGGATGTAGGGTGCATAACAGCAAGAGCGCTTCTGGTCAGCAGCAACCCTCTTGATTATCTCAACAATCAAATCCATGACTCTGATCCTGGTGTGTCTGTCAAGGTGGATCAAAATGTTGATGGAGTGGCCTCGGATCATCTTGTCATCTCCTGACTTGGGCATCAAAGTATGCCTCAGAATGGTGTTCATCGTGCGGAGGCCATCCTGAAGAAAGTAGATATATCCTAGCCTGTGAGACTTCACATTGGCAGCAGGGATCTCCTTATACATTTTTGCCATAGCATTGTGGCTTGCCTTGGATTCTGAGTATACATCCAATTCACCATCTTGTGCTTCAGGAACTCCTAAGATATCAGCCCATTCTTCAACAGTTGATTCATACCTTGCACCTTCAGTCATCCATATGATTCTACCATCTCCGTAGAAGTGTGCAGTGGAGTAGAATTGCATGATCATATCATCATTCCAAGTTGTGAATTCTCTGCCAACAAATGCATCCAGCCTTATGTAGTGGAAATTGTCTTGGACACTTGGAAACTAGTCCTCATTCTCCTTGATGAATTTCCAATCAACATAACGCATATCACCCACAGCTGGACTCTTGTCAAAAAGCACAGTCTCATAGAAATCTTGTTGCTCTCTGGTATAGAATGTGTAGTCCACAGTTGTCTTCTTCCTCTAGGCATAAGGATCTATAGCTCTCCAAGCTCTCAATCCAGAATCCTTCCTCTTCTTCATATCCTTAGCTAGTGGGTAGCTAGCATTGTGAACTGGAAGATGTGGTATGAGTTTCATCAATGTTGTCAAGTCATCTTCTTCCTCAACTCTGGAAGCAGTCCCTTTGTTCTTCTCAGAAGCTGGAATCTGCATAGTTGTCCTCTTAGGCTTCTCAGCAACAGCCTTCTTGGATGTGCTAGTCTTTGGCATAGCATCAGACATTGGTTTCTTTGCCTTCTTCTTGGGAGGAGCCTTTGTAGCTGGCTCATCCTCCTCTTCCTCAGCAGCAGCACCAGTTGCTTCCTCTGGATTTTCATACATGGAAGTAGGCCTGCCATTCACATGAATAATCCTCTTTCTGGACTTTTTATCCCCTGTCTTCTTAGGCATAGCTCTCTTGGGGACCTCAAAAGAAATTGTTGCTCTAGCAGTCTCATGGGCCTTGAAGGTTGAAGCAGTTGCATAGATCTTGCTGACAACTCTCCTGGAAGAAGTGGCTTCAGTAGCAGACTTCTTAGCAGCTTTCTCTTGCTTCTTAGCAAGAATCTCCTCAGGGACAAAGTCTGAATCCTCCTCATCTGAATTCAGCTTCTTTCTAGTCCTTGTAGCAGCCTTGTGCAACCCATGGGAGCTTGGGGTGCCTGGATCTGAAAATGAACTGGGCTCTGGGCTTGTGCCTGAACTCATGTCTGCACCATGCTCTGGCATGTTCTGACTGTCCTCAGCATCTCACACACTGACCCTGAGAATGGAATATAAATGAGCGGAAGTAGATGAGTCATCACAAAATTATCAGCTGGTTTTTGAAATTTTGAACAAAGATTTTCAAAGTTTTGCATTCTGTCAGAAACAAATCGGTAAGACCGACGCAATAGTTTTGATGACACCAAGACTGACTATCCCTCTTAATAGAAACTTGGCACCCTTTTCGGTGAGACCGCAAAGGAGTGCTTGGTTTCACCAAGATAGTTCTCAGAACACAGAAACAAAAATCGGTGGTGCCGATTTTCTTGATTCGGTTCTACCGAGTTGCGTCGGGCGGAAGGCAAAACCCTAGAAATCAATGGTTCTCTATCCTATGGAGATTTCTTGTGGATAGGAATAAGTGCAATGAGTGGCTTATAGATAAAATTAAGTCCAATGCACAAGAATCAGAAGGGAGAGCGCAAGGGAGGTCGAATCCGTACCCTAACTTGGTGCGGATCCGCTACGGCGGCGACATTGTAGCAGATTTTGTCGACGGCGGCGATTCCCAGCGGCGGAGGAGCGCAAGAAGATAAGGGCGACGACCAGGGGTCTCGAGGCGGCAGCTTAGGGTTCTGAGGCGCGACGTTTGAGGATAAAATTTCAAAGCGTCGGGGTCCACAGCATATATACCCTCCACTGTTGGTGATACCGATTTTATGTTTTCGGTGTCACCGAGTTCCACAACTGTCAGCTGACAGGGAAACTTGGTGTAACCGAGAATATGAAATCGGCAGTATCGAGATTGAAAACCAGATCAACCCTAGGCAATCGGTGAGACCGAGATTGTGGGGTTGGTGCCACCAAAATGCAATTGGGAGGTTTTAATGGTCAGTCCTTGTCGATACGGAACTCTAAGTGCTCCACACACAGAGGGATCGAAAAGCACTTGTTCAAATTTTGCGATGCAGCATGAATGGAATAGGAGGTGAGAAAGCATAGATAGCTTGAGAGTGATCCTAGGAATTCTTGTTCATCCAATTGGAAAAAGATAAATCAAAAGACAAATAGCAACAATTGGATGTCCTCGAATGAGAAAATAAATGCAGACCAACATGCTCACACAATAAGATGTCAAAAGAAATCATGACAAACATGCACAAACACTCTAGCATCTAACAAGCACTTGGGCGACGACAAAGTCATCTATATATGAGTATTTGACTTAGGAGCCAAGTAAGAGTACTTGATCATAGGTCATACTCAGTGTTTAAGCACAAGTGGGGTTACCACTTTCACATAAAGCATTTAATGTTGTCACATACTAAGAGATGCTTTGACTCAAGTTTTAGAGTAAAGCTCCCCCTTAATGTGACATCCCGCATAAGAGGGATAAACTAACCTTGGGTTTTGTCGATGAAGACTCCATGTTGGTGAGGTAGTTGTGGATGCTCAATGTTGATGAAGATCACCAAGAGTTGGGAGCATCCTTGTTGTTTCCTTACTCCTCTCACCTACATGGGTTAGTCCCAACACACAAGAGACAAATACAAGGATATCTATGGGCATGGAGTGCAAAGCATATGTTATGATGTCCATTGATTAGTTGATTACCTTGTCCCTTGCTTACCTTTGAGGGAATGTGTGACTCCTAGAACTATTGCATTGAGTTGATGTTGAGTGCAAAAAGTCCTTGCCAATAAAGAATGTGAGTGAATTTCATTGGTGGAGACACCCCTCAAGAACCTACTAGTTCTTCTTCTTGGGGACCCACATCAAGTTGATGGGGATCCTTGGTGTTGAAGTAGCCTTTGTAGTAGTTGAGCTTGAAGTAGCCTTGGGAACCCACTCCACCAAAGCTAGGGGTTCATCTTCATATGAGTCAATGTCCTCTTGAAGCTTGTTCTTTCCCTTGAGATTGTGCTCTTGTGGTGGAAGGTCATCTTGAGTGTTTGTCGCCTTGGGAAGAGTATTTTTATACTTCTCCTTTTGAGGAACAAACTTGGGCTTGGGATATTGACCTTCTTCCCACTCAACTCCATTAGCGTTGAAGTAGCCAACACCACGATTCTTCCGGTATCCTCCGCGCTTGCGTACAATTTCCTCAAATTGCTTACATCCGGCAAGACTCTTGTAGATGCCTTTTTCTATAATTCCTTTCAATAAAGCATTTTCTTGCTCAAGTGTAACTTGGCTAAGAGAATCATCATTAGTGGAATCAATAGAATTACTAGAAGCAACATCATTGGGTTTAGCATTTTTATTGTTGCTACTAGATGAAGAACCTTTCCTGCCTTTGTTACTAGATTGCTTAGTTTTAACTTGAGGCGTGAAATTAGACAAGAGTAGTCGTTTGGCTAGATAAGATGAAGTCTTCTTTAAGAGATCATCATTGATAGTTTTGAGAAACTCGTGCTCTTGCTCCAAGTTGAGCTTCTCGAAGCATAGCTTCTCATGAGTTTTCACAAGCTCTCTATGATCTTCGAGAGTAGATTCATGAGCTAACTTAAGAGTGTTTAGTTCTTTAGTTAGTTGTTCTATTTTAATCTTATCATCATCAAATGACTCATCTTGACTAGCACGAGAATTATCAAGTTCATTTTGATCAACATCACTAGTTTTATCACAAAGCAAGTCATCATCACAAAGCAAATCATCTTCATCACTATCAAAATCAAGATACTCGGGGTGTGATACCTTGGGGCCTTTAGCCATGAAGCAACTTCCACTCCCTTCGTTTGGTGAATCAAATAGATCATAGGATTTGGTAGTCACTAGAGCAATTCCGGCAACACCATCATCTTGACTATAGTCGGAGTCGGAGTGATAGCTTCTCTCAGAGTTGTTGTCGGAGTCGGAGCCTGAAACCCATTCACCAACATGAGCTTGATGTTGTCTTCTTGTGTAGCTCTTGGTGTACTGGTCCTTCTTCTCCGAATCTCTACTTCTCCTTGACTGTCTTCGTTCATAACGATCATCTCTACTCCTTCTCTCTCTTTGTGGTGACTCATTCCTTGAGCTTCGTCTTCGAGGTGAATCTTCTCTTATTTTGTAGGGAGCCATGCACTCATTTGAGTAGTGTCCGGGCTTCCCACAATTGTAGCAATTACGGTCACGACTTGACAAACGCTGCTCTTCATGTCTTGAGTTGGAGTTTCTTTCTTCGCCTCTATTCTTGTAGAACTTGTTGAATTTCTTGACCATGAGGCTTATCTCTTCATTGGTGACAAGGTTGTTGCTTGAAGTTGCAGGAGCATCACTTGTGGCTTTGTAAGCACCGTTAGACTTGTGATGAAGCTCTTTCTTATCTTTGAGTGTCATCTCATGAGCAACAGTCCTTCCAATTACTTCCATAGGCTTGAGATCTTTGTAGTTTGGCATCATTTGGATCAATGTGCACACGGTGTCGTATCTCTCATCCAAAGCTCTAAGTATCTTCTTGATGATGAATTTGTCGGTCATTTCTTCGCTTCCTAAGCCGGCAATCTCATTTGTGATGAGAGCTAGCCTAGAGTACATCTCTGCGACTCCTTCACCATCCTTCATCTTGAACTTGTCAAGTTGACCATGAAGAACATCTAACTTCGATTCTCTCACGGACTAGGTTCCTTCGTGCATATCAACCAAAGTATCCCAAATCTCTTTTGCATTCTCAAGACGGCTGATTTTGTTGAATTCTTCGGGGCTTAAGCAGTTGAAGAGAATGTCGCATGCTTGAGCATTGAGATGCAACATCTTCAACTCATCCGCGGTCGCTTCACGATCCGGTTCCCGTCCATCCGCAAAGAACTCACCTTGCAAGCCCACACGAACAACAGCCCAAACGGTAGGGTTATGACCAAGAATATGCATTTTCATTTTGTGCTTCCAACTAGCAAAATTAGTGCCATCAAAGTACGGACCTCTACGGTGATAACTTGCCTCACTAGACGCCATACTCTCCTAGGTTGTGAGACCTAAGCAATGGAGACCAAAGCTCTGATACTACTTGTAGGACTGAAAGTATGTCAAGAGGGGGGGATTGGACTACTTGACCAAATAAAAGTTTTGCCTATACCAAGTTTTAGGGTTGAAAGTTTTTAACATTTCATGGCAAGTCAAGTACACCCTACACATGGCAAGTCAAGTACACCCTACATATAGCAGCATAAAGTAACAACAAGCATGTATAGAGGGGGTAGGGTAGGAAGATTAAACACAGTTGTAGACATGATGATTTTTCCCATGGTTCCGATAGGTGGCACTATCGTACATCCACGTTCATGGAGTCTTCAACCCACGAAAGGTAACGGTCGCGCGAGTCCACGGAGGGCTCCACACAAAAGGGTCCACAAAGTAGCAACCTTGACTATTCCATAACGGCTTCCGTCCACGAAGGACTAGCCTCACTATGGGTAGATCTTCACGAAGTAGGCGATCTCCTTGCCCTTACAAACTTCTGGGTTCACTCCACAACACGAAGTAGGAGGCTCCCAAGCAACACCTAACCAATCTAGGAGGCACCAACCTCCAAAAGGTAATAGGCTCGGTAATGACGATGAACTCCTTGCTCTTGTGCTTCAAGATGATAGACTCCTCAGCACCCAATCACTCTCTCACAGATTTGGCATGGTGGAAGAGATGGGATTGGTGGAAAGCTACTTGGGGAGGCTAGAGATCAAGATCCATATGATTGGAGTGGAAGATCTTGACCTCAACACAATGGTAGGTGGTTCTCTCTTAGAAAATCTGATAGGATAGTTATGGAATAGTTCTGAGTGTTTCTCTCTTGAGTAGGTGGTAGTGAAGGGGTATATATAGGCATCCCCAAAAATCCAACCGTTACACACAAAATGACCAACTCGGTGACACCAATGTGTTAGACTCGGTGGTACCGAAGTGACCAAAAGGTGGCAACTTTTGAATCTCAGTGAGACCGATATAGGAAACTCGGTTGCTCCGATAAGGTGACCAACGGTCAGATTTCCAATCTCAGTGATGCTGATCCAACATTCTCGGTGGGACCGAAAATGCAAATTTGCGTAACAGAAAGTTGGCAACCTAAACTCAGTGGCACCGGTATGGAATCAGTTGCACTGAAGTGGCTAGGGTTTGGCTTGAGTCTGTCTAGGTTCTCGAATCGGTGGCACCGGTATGGGAAAGTTGGTTGCACCGATTTTAAGTGTTAGGTATAGAACAAACTTTGGTGGGAGAGTTTGTGGATGTTTTTGGCATCTATCGCTTTTGCATGTTTGATCATATTGTTCACCAACAAAACCTTACCCCCTTTTAATAGTATTGGCTTTCCTATGGACTCAAAGTGATTTCTCACAAATATAAAATGTAGAGTCCTCTTGCTTGAATCTTGGCCAATATATTTCCTTGCATCTTGGGGTATGTCCACAATATCCTTTTGCCAATCCGATCATTGAACATTTCCTTGAATATACTTGGTGGAAACATTAGTTCAGTGACTTATATGTTGTTATTAATTACCAAAACCACCAAGGGAGCAAATGTGCTTTCAGGCACTCTCCAATGTCGAACCAACTAGCAATTCCTTCAAAAGGAACGAACACGACAAACACATGGAAAAACAAATGTGGTTAGCATTAGTGCAAAACCAAGCATTCACGCAGTTATTCACCAAACAAGTGTTGTCGTCATGCATAACATATGGTGTGACAAGGGATTGTGTCACGGCATCTAAGCATACAAATTTAGCACAAGCAATGGAATCACGGGAACAAGGATGCTTAGGTGAGGTAGGGATTCTAATATGGAGTCAATAGAACAAGCATCTACCTTAAGGTCATAGCACTCATGCACATAGCAATCAACGAAAGGTCTATGGTAGGCGAAGGAATCATTCACAACACCAACGTAAATGACATGTCTAGACACATGGGGCAAGTGCAAGACAATCCAATCATATTGTGCACATGGTGTAGTGAAGATAGTGAGGCACTCAACACGATAGAAAGAGCAACTGTTGAACATGTGTGAGGCAATCAATTCAAGCATGTAGTAAGCAATGTGGCATGGCAATTGTGACGAGTGGACATTGTTGCAACCAAACATATGATAAGAACAAACAATCCACAAGTTGGATGCAACACACAAGGTGTTGGGAGACGTAGTAGTAAATCAAAATTTTCCTACGTTCACCAAGATCTATCTATGGAGAAACCAGCAACGAGAGGGGAGAGATTGCATCTTCATACCTTTGAAGATCGCTAAGCGGAAGCGTTACAAGAACGCGGTTGATGGAGTCGTACTCGCAGCGATTCAGATCGCGGTAGATCCGATCAAGTGCCGAACGGACGGCACCTCCGCGTTCAACACACGTGCAGCCCGGTGACGTCTCCAACACCTTGATCCAGCAAGGAGGAAGGAGAGGTTGGGGAAGGGCTCCAACAGCAGCACGACGGCGTGGTGGTGGTGGAGTAGCAAGGTATTCCGACAGGGCTTCGCCTAAGCGCTGCGGAGGAGGAAGAAGAGAGGTAGGGCTTCGCCGTGAGAGAGAGAGATCAAATCTTGTCTCAAAACATCCAAAACCTCAAGTATATATAGGAGGAGGGACGTGGAGGGCTGGCTTGGCCTCTACTCCAAAGAGGAGATGGCCGGCCGAATTAAAGGGAGAGTCCACCTCCCACAAGGGAGGTGGATCTCCTCCTTTTAAATCCTTTTTGCCTTATCTCCTTATCTCCAGCCGCATGGGCCTTTAGCAAAAGTCTTGCCCAGCCCAATAAGGGCTGGCACACTTTATCTAACAGCCCATGTGGTCCTTTGGTCGTCACACCCCTCCCGGGGGTCATCCGGCACCCTCCCGGCACTCCCGGTACACTACCGATGAGCCCGAAAACTTTCTGGTGACCAAAACTGGACTTCCTATATATCAATCTTTACCTCCGGACCATTCCGGAGCTCCTCGTGACGTTCGGGATCTCATCTGGGACTCCGAACAACCTTCGGTAATCACGTATACCTTTTCCCTATAACCCTAGCGTCATCGAACCTTAAGTGTGTAGACCCTACGGGTTCGGGAGACACGTAGACATGACCGAGACACCTCTCCGGTCAATAACCAACAGCGGGATCTGGATACCCATGTTGGCTCCCACGTACTCCACGATGATCTCATCGGATGAACCACGATGTCAAGGATTCAATCAATCCCGTATACAATTCCCTTTGTCTATCGGTATGATACTTGCCCGAGATTCGATCGTCGGTATCCCCATACCTTGTTCAATCTCGTTACCGGCAAGTCTCTTTACTCGTTCCGTAATACATCATCCCGTGACTAACTCCTTAGTCACATTGAGCTCATAATGATGATGTCTTACCGAGTGGGCCCAGAGATACCTCTCCGTCACACGGAGTGACAAATCCCAGTCTCGATTCATGCCAACCCAACAGATACTTTCGGAGATACCCGTAGTGCACCTTTATAGCCACCCAGTTACGTTGTGACGTTTGGCACACCCAAAGCATTCCTACGGTATCCGGGAGTTGCACAATCTCATGGTCTAAGGAAACGATACTTGACACTGAAAAGCTTTAGCAAACGAACTACACGATCTTGTGCTATGCTTAGAATTGGGTCTTGTCCATCACATCATTCTCCTAATGATGTGATCCCGTTATCAATGACATCCAATGTCCATGGCCATGAAACCGTGACCATCTATTGATCAACGAGCTAGTCAACTAGAGGCTCACTAGGGACATGTTGTGGTCTATGTATTCACACATGTATTATGGTTTCCGGTTAACACAATTATAGCATGAACAATAGACAATTATCATGAACAAGGAAATACAATAATAACCATTTTATTATTGCCTCTAGGGCATATTTCCAACAGTCTCCCACTTGCACTAGAGTCAATAATCTAGTTCACATCACCATGTGATTAACACTTACATCACCATGTGATCATATCATCATGTGATTAACACCCAATAAGTTCTGGGGTTTGTTCATGTCCTGCTCGTGAAAGAGGTTTTAGTCAACGGGTCTGCGACATTCAGATCCGTGTGTACCTTACAAACTTTCCATGTCATATTTGTAGATACTACTCCCATGCTCCACTTGGAGCTATTCCGAATGGCTGCTCCACTATACGTAGCTGGATTTCTACTAAGAGTCATCCGGATTGGTTTTAAAGCTTGCATCATCGTAACACTTTACGATGAACTCTTTATCACCTCCATAATCGAGAAATATTTCCTTAGTTCTCAAGTTACTAAGGCTAACTTTGACCGCTGTCTAGTGATCCACTCTTGGATTACTCTTGTACCCCTTGACAGACTCATGGCAAGGCACACACAGGTGCGGTACACAGCATGGCATACTATATAGAGCCTATGGCTAAGGCATAGGAGATGACACTCATCTCTTCTTTATCTTCTGCCATGGTCGGGTATTGAGTCTTACTCAATTTCACACCTTACAATACAGTCAAGAACTCCTTCTTTGACCCATCTATTTTGAACTCCTTCAAAAACTTGTCAAGGTATGTCTTCGTCGAAAAAACTTATCAAGCGAATAGATCTATCCCTATAGATCTTGATGCTCAATAAAATAGTAGCTTTATCTGGGTCTTCCTTTGAAAAACAAAACTTTTCAAACAACCCTTCATGCTCTTCCAGAAATTCTACATCATTTCCGATCAATAATATGTCAACTACATATTCTTATAAGAAATTCCATAGTGCTCCCACTCACTTTCTTGCAAATACAAGTTTCTCATAAACTTTGTATAAACTTAAACACTTTGATCACCTCATCAAAGCATATATTCCAACTCCGAGATGCTTGCTCCAGTCCATAGAAGGATCGCTGGAGTTTGCATATTATTAGCATCCTTAGGATTGACAAAACCTTCTGGTTGTATCACATACAACTCTTCCTCACAGAAACCATTACGGAAACCTTGTTTTGTCATCCATCTGCCAGATTTCATAATCGAAAAATGCAGCAACTGCTAACAAAATTTTAATAGACTTTTAGCATCGCTACAGATGAGACAATCTCATTGCAGTCAACTCCTTGAACTTGGCGGAAACTTCTTTGCGACAAGTCGAGCTTTATAAACGGTGACATTTCACCATTAGCGTCTATGTTTATCTCAAAGGTCCATTTGTACTCAATGACCCGCCATTCAACAGGCAAGTCTACCAAAGTCCATACTTGGTTTTCATACATGGATCCTTTCTCGGATTTCATGGCTCCTAGCCATTTGTTGGAATCCGGGCCCACCATCGCTTCTCCATAGTTCGTAGGTTCATCGTTGTCCAACAACATGATTTCCAAGACAGGGTTGTCGTACTACTCAGGAGCAGTACGCGTCCTTGTCGACCTACGAGGTTCGATAGTGACTTGATCCGAAGCTTCATGATCATCATCATTAACTTCCTTTTCAACTAAGTAGGCTCTACAGAAACATCTTTCTGTGTTGCGCTATTCTCTGGTTGAAACAAAGGTTCAACAACCTTATCAAGTTCTATCTTCCTCCCACTCAATTCTTTCGAGAGAAACTCTTTCTCAAAAAGGACCCGTTCTTAGCAACAAACACCTTTTGCGCTTGGATCTGAGATAGAAGGTATACCCAATGTCTCATTAGGGTATTCTATGAAGATGCATTTGTCTGCTTTGAGTTCGAGCTCGCTAGGTGAAAAACCCATTTTCACATAAGCGTCGCAGCCCCAAACATTAAGAAATGACAGCTTAGGCTTCTGTCAAACCATAATTCTCACGGTGTCATCTCAACAGACTTAGATGGTGCCCTGTTAAAGTGAATGGATTTGTCTTTAATGCATAACCCCATAACGATAGTGGTAAAACGATAAGAGACATCATAGTACTCACTATATCCAATAGAGCACGACTACGACGTTCGAACACACCATCACACTATGGTGTTCCAGGAGGCGTGAGCTGTGAAACAATTTCCACATTGTCTAAAATTGCATACCAAACTCGTAACTTAGATATTCACCTCCATGATCATATCATAGACATTTATCTTCTTGTCACGATGATCTTTAACTTCACTCTGAAACTCCTTGAACCTTTCAAACATTTCAGATTCGTGTTTCATTAAGTAAATATCCCCATATTTACTCAAATCATCAGTGAAGGTAAAGAAAAACAACGATATCCACTGTGTGTTTCAACACTCATTGGACCACATACATCAACATGTATTAATTCCAATAAGCCACTTGCCCGCTCCATCATATTGGATGACGGGGTCTCAGTCATCTTGCCCAAGAGGCATGGCTCGCATGTCTCAACCGATTCGAAATCGAGTGAGTCAAAAAACATCCATCATCATGGAGTTTCTTCATGCGATTTATACCAATATGACATTACGTGGCAGTGCCACAAGCATGTGGTACTATCATTATTAACTTTGTATCTTTTGGTACCAATGTTATGAATATGTGTACTACTACGATCATGATTCGATAAACCATTTCGAGTGGGTGCATGACCATTGAAGGCATTATCCATGTAAACAGAATAACCATTATTCTCTAACTTATATGAATAACCGTATCGCTCTAATCATGATCTAATCACGTTTATGCTCAACGCAAACACCAAATAACATTTATTTAGGTTTATCACAAATCCTGAAGGTAGAGAGAGCGTGCGATGGTGATCACATCAATCTTGGAAATACTTCCAACACACATCGTCACCTTTCACCTAGCTAGTCTCCATTTACTCCGTAGCTTTTATTTCGAGTTGCTAACACTTAGCAACCGAACCGGTATCTAATACCCAGGTGCTACTAGGAGTACCAGCAAGGTACACATCACTAACACGTATATCAAATATACTTCCATTGACATTACCAGCCTTCTTATCTACCAATCATCTAGGGTTTTTCCGCTTCAGCGAACATTCTCCTCATAACAGAAGCACTTAGTCTCGGGTTCGGGCTCAACCTTGGGTTTCTTCACTAGAGCAACAACTGGCTTGCCATTCCTGAAGTTTTTCCCTTCTTGCCCTTGCCCCTTTTGAAACTAGTGGTTTTCACTTAACCATCAACACTTGATGCTCCTTATTGATTTCTACCTTCGTGGTGTCAAACATCACGAACAACTCAGGGATCATCTTATCCATCCCTGGCATGTTATAGTTCATCACGAAGCTCTAGTAGCTTGGTGGCAGTGACTTGGAGAACTGCATTAATCACTATCTCTTGATTCAAGTGATTGTAGCACCCAGACAATCTGAGAACACGCTCACCGATTAAGCTATTCTCCTTTATCTTGCAGGCAAAGAATCTTGTTGGAGGTCTCATACCTCTCAACATAGGCACGAGCTTGAGATCACAATCTCAGCTCCTAGAACATCTCATATGTTCTGTGACGTTCAAAACATTTTGAAGCCTCAATTCTAAGCCGTAATGCATGACGCAGTGAACTATCACGTAGTCATCAAAAAGTGCCTGTCATATGTTCACAACATCTACAGACAACGCTTGAGGGAGTGATGCAGTTAGCGGTACATCAAAAACATAAGCTTTCTGTGCAGCAATGAGGACAATCCTCAGATCACGGACCCAGTCCGCATTATTGCTACCATCAACTTTCAACTTACTTTTCTCTAGGATTGTATCAATAAAACTGGGGAGCTACAGCGCGAGCTATCTACGACATAATTTGCAAGGACATTTTTAGACTAAGTTCATGATAATTAAGTTCATTTAATCAAATTATTAATGAACTCCCACTTAGATAGACATCTCTCTAGTCTTCCAAGTGATACATGATCCATGTCAACTAGCCCGTGTCCGATCATCACGTGAGACGGACTAGTCATCCATGGTGAACATCTCTATGTTGATCGTATCTTCTATACGACTCATGTTCGACCTTTCGGTCTTCCGTGTTCCGAGGCCATGTCTGTACATGCTAGGCTCGTCAAGTCAACCTAAGTGTTTCGCATGTGTAAATCTGGCTTACACCTGTTGTATGCGAACGTTAGAACCTATCACACCCGATCATCACGTGGTGCTTCGGAACGACGATCCTTAGCAACGGTGCACAGTTAGGGTGAACACCTTTCTTGAAATTTTATTGAGAGATCATCTTATTTACTACCGTCGTTCTATGCAAATAAGATGTAAACATGATAAACATCACATGCAATCAATATAGTGACATGATATGGCCAATATCATTTTGCTCCTATGATCTCCATCTTCGGGGCACCATGATCATCACTGTCACCGGCACGACACCATGATCTCCATCATCATGATCTCCATCATTGTGTCTTCATGAAGTTGTCTCGCCAACTATTACTTCTACTACTATGGCTAACGCTTAGCAATAAAGTAAAGTAATTACATGGCGTTTATGATTGACACGCAGGTCATACAATAAATAAGACAACTCCTATGGCTCCTGCCGGTTGTCATAATCATCGACATGCAAGTCGTGAATCCTATTACAAGAACATGATCAATTCATACATCACAATGCATCACATCACATCCTTTGGCCATATCACATCACAAGGCACATGCTGCAAAAACAAGTTAGACGTCCTCTAATTTGTAGTTGCAAGTTTTTACGTGGCTGCTATAGGTTACTAGCAAGAACGTTTCTTACCTACGTCAACACCACAACGTGATTTGCCAATTGCTATTTACCCTTCATAAGGACCCTTTTCATCGAATCCGATCCGACTAAGGTAGGAGAGACAGACACCCGCTAGCCACCTTATGCATCTAGTGCATGTCAGGCGGTGGAACCGGTCTCACGTAAGCGTACGTGTAAAGTTGGTCCGGGCCGCTTCATCCCACAATACCGCCGAATCAAGATAAGACTAGTAGCGGCAAGCAAATTAACAAACTCGACGCCCACAACTGCTTTGTGTTCTACTCGTGCATAGATTCTACGCATAGACCTAGCTCATGATGCCACTGTTGGGAGACGTAGTAGTAAATCAAAATTTTCCTACGTTCACCAAGATCTATCTATGGAGAAACCAGAAACGAGAGGGGAGAGATTGCATCTTCATACCTTTGAAGATCGCTAAGCGGAAGCGTTACAAGAACGCGGTTGATGGAGTCGTACTCGCAGCGATTCAGATCGCGGTAGATCCGATCAAGTGCCGAACGGACGGCACCTCCGCGTTCAACACACGTGCAGCCCGGTGACGTCTCCAACACCTTGATCCAGCAAGGAGGAAGGAGAGGTTGGGGAAGGGCTCCAACAGCAGCACGACGGCGTGGTGGTGGTGGAGTAGCAAGGTATTCCGACAGGGCTTCGCCTAAGCGCTGCGGAGGAGGAAGAAGAGAGGTAGGGCTTCGCCGTGAGAGAGAGAGATCAAATCTTGTCTCAAAACATCCAAAACCTCAAGTATATATAGGAGGAGGGACGTGGAGGGCTGGCTTGGCCTCTACTCCAAAGAGGAGATGGCCGGCCGAATTAAAGGGAGAGTCCACCTCCCACAAGGGAGGTGGATCTCCTCCTTTTAAATCCTTTTTGCCTTATCTCCTTATCTCCAGCCGCATGGGCCTTTAGCAAAAGTCTTGCCCAGCCCAATAAGGGCTGGCACACTTTATCTAACAGCCCATGTGGTCCTTTGGTCGTCACACCCCTCCCGGGGGTCATCCGGCACCCTCCCGGCACTCCCGGTACACTACCGATGAGCCCGAAAACTTTCTGGTGACCAAAACTGGACTTCCTATATATCAATCTTTACCTCCGGACCATTCCGGAGCTCCTCGTGACGTCCGGGATCTCATCCGGGACTCCGAACAACCTTCGGTAATCACGTATACCTTTTCCCTATAACCCTAGCGTCATCGAACCTTAAGTGTGTAGACCCTACGGGTTCGGGAGACACGTAGACATGACCGAGACACCTCTCCGGTCAATAACCAACAGCGGGATCTGGATACCCATGTTGGCTCCCACGTACTCCACGATGATCTCATCGGATGAACCACGATGTCAAGGATTCAATCAATCCCGTATACAATTCCCTTTGTCTATCGGTATGATACTTGCCCGAGATTCGATCGTCGGTATCCCCATACCTTGTTCAATCTCGTTACCGGCAAGTCTCTTTACTCGTTCCGTAATACATCATCCCGTGACTAACTCCTTAGTCACATTGAGCTCATAATGATGATGTCTTACCGAGTGGGCCCAGAGATACCTCTCCGTCACACGGAGTGACAAATCCCAGTCTCGATTCATGCCAACCCAACAGATACTTTCGGAGATACCCGTAGTGCACCTTTATAGCCACCCAGTTACGTTGTGACGTTTGGCACACCCAAAGCATTCCTACGGTATCCGGGAGTTGCACAATCTCATGGTCTAAGGAAACGATACTTGACATTGAAAAGCTTTAGCAAACGAACTACACGATCTTGTGCTATGCTTAGAATTGGGTCTTGTCCATCACATCATTCTCCTAATGATGTGATCCCGTTATCAATGACATCCAATGTCCATGGCCATGAAACCGTGACCATCTATTGATCAACGAGCTAGTCAACTAGAGGCTCACTAGGGACATGTTGTGGTCTATGTATTCACACATGTATTATGGTTTCCGGTTAACACAATTATAGCATGAACAATAGACAATTATCATGAACAAGGAAATACAATAATAACCATTTTATTATTGCCTCTAGGGCATATTTCCAACACAAGGCATATAAGTCATGAGGCATGGAACGATGGCAATCATGTGTGAAATCAATATCTCTAACATGTGTGCAAATAAGTGGTCGAACATGACCAATATATGTCATGCTACAAGCAACACAAGTAGGATGAGCCAAAATATCCATGCACAAGAAGGATATCACCTTGAAGGTGTGACCTTGTGGGTCTGTCACAATGCCGATGCACAAGCAAGTCGGATGTAGAAACTCGTCGGTGTAGCATGGCTTGCTCTCGAGAGCTCGAATCGTCAACTCACGTGAAGTGGAGGTTGACATGTGGTCGAAGTATCTTACACATACACACAAGAAAGGAAACAATGTATGTGCATGGTAGATAAACACATCATCCATCATGATGGTTCTCCTGTCTTTCCCATAACTATTAGGATCAAAAGTGCATGAACAATATGATGCAACAATGGCTATATTCATGGCACTAGGCATATGGTGCAAAGAAGGAAGACAAGCATGCTTCACATGAAAGATGTCAAAAGATCCAATAATATGTGAGAAATCTATGGGGGCAATCTCATTAGGAAGAATAGAAGCATTGTTGCACTCAATAAATGGCAAAGCATAGAGCAAGAAAGAGGCAACACATGGAGATATGTGACAATATGCGATGTCAATCATATGCAAAGCATGGCAATGGTTGTCATCAACCACATAAAAGGAGCACATCAATGATGCAACATAAGCAAGCATAGTGATCATGGCATGCAAACTAGTAGTGGAAGATGCAACATACTAGAGGAAATCATGTCGGTCATGTCATTTGAGCAAATAATAGGCATAGACAATGCACATGACATAACGCAAGCACAGGAACAAAACATGATCAATATATCGTCATAGGCATGGGGCACAAAGCAAACATGGCAATAGCAAGTAGTATCTCCAGCAAGCTCGCAAATACACATACAAATATGGTAACCATGGGACGTGTAATGCAAAGCATGGGTCACAAATGCATGGCAAGGTCATATTAATGAGTGTATCATGCAAAGTGAACATAGCAATATGGGCAAAGGATATATAATGGAAAATAAGCCATAACCATGTGAGAGATATGTAGAAGAGGTGTGTGTAGTCCTTGCGCGAGGGGAATGGTTGGAGAAACATTCCGGTGAATCCCAAAGCATCGGTGCGCTCAAGAGCTTGTTTCGTCAACTCATGGGATTGCGAGGTTGACGAAGTATCCTGTGTACCTACAAAACAAAGAGACATACGAAACAAGGTGTGTGCATGGTAAATATACACATCATCCATCATGATGTGTATGTGCACGTGAGAGTTAGCACAAGATAAGCAATGCTCAAAGAAATTTGATGCATGGTATTGGAATATGTCATCCATCATGAAAGAATAGTTATTGTGTATAACACGACGGGGACACAAATTGAGCATGCTAATATATGGTGTAGCAATAACATTCATATTTAGGTGGAGCATATTGTGCACATAAGTATGGGGATCATGTAATGGATGGGTTGGAACCAAATCTATGAGAATGTACGAGGGAACTATGGGGGTCTCCTCATGTGCACTATTGGTACCATAATATGGAGAATATGGACAACATCCAAAATAATGCATATCCGAAGCAAGGTCGCAATGGCATGTCATATTAGAATTATTGTGCAAATGATGCAAAGGAAGCATGGCAATATCATCACAAGAAAAACAAATGCCAATAACCATGGGTTTGTCATTTATGCCATGTGAGCAAATGGGATTTACTTTGATGGGATATGCATAGTCACTATGGTGAGATTGCAAAGATGCAATACGGGAAATTTCATGCATAGCATATGACAATTCAAGCGGATTGTCAAACATGATGTGACCAATAGAATTTTCACATATTATCCTATGTAGTATAGCATCACAACTAGTTAAGTCAACATGCTCATCATCATATTCATCATAAATAGGGGCACATCTAAGCATGAAGAAGACATAGCATGTGAAGTATCCATAAGGTGATCAACATCATGCAAGCAATCCATGTCAAGATAGTCCACTAGTGGGACAAGAGCATCACTTTCACCTATGTTACCTTTTTCATTCCACTCATGTGGTGTAGGTGAGGTGGGAGAAACCAACTCGTGGTCGTTTTCATCGTGATGGAACCATATGGGGGTGCATCATATTCCACCATGGCCATCGTCTTGTACAAAGGGAGCACGAAGTCATCAAGGATCGACGCGTCATCAAATATGGGACCTTGCACCAAAGGAGTAGACACAATAGAGGTAGACATTAAGTTATTAGAAATCGAAATGGCCTCACATGCCCTATCAACTACCTCACTCGCTCTATGTGGTGGTTGATACGTCCTTTTTGCATCATGCTTTTATATTGATATGTATTGCATTATGGGTTGTTATTACACGTTATGGTACAATACTTATGCCTTTTCTCTCCTATTTTACAAGGTTTACAGGAAGAGGGAGAATGCCGGTAGCTGGAATTCTGGACTGGAAAAAGGGCAAATCTGAGATATTTATTCTGCACAATTCCAAAAGTCCTAAAAATTTATGGAGAATTATTTTGGAATATATAAAAAAATACTGGGTGAAACAGATACCAGAGGGGGTCCACCAGGAAGTGGCAAGCCTGCCAGGTGTGGCCACCCCCTGGTCGCGCCTAGCAGGCTTGTGACCCACCTGCAGGTCCCCGACGCCCATCTTCTACTATATGAAGGGTTTTGACCAGCAAAAAAATCAGAAGGAAGCTTTCGGGACGAAGCGCCGCCGTCTCGAGGCAGAACTTGGACAGAACCAATCGAGAGCTCCGGCAGGGCTGTTCTACCGGGGAAACATCCCTCACGGAGGGGGAAATCGAAGCCATCATCATCACCAACGATTCTCTCATCGAGAGGGGGTCAATCTCCATCAATGTCTTCACCAGCACCATCTCCTCTCCAAACCTTAGTTCATCTCTTGTATCTGATTTTTGTCTCAAACCTCAGATTGGTACATGTGGGTTGCTAGTAGTGTTGATTACTCCTTGTAGTTGATGCTAGTTGGTTTACTTGGTGGAAGATCATATGTTTAGATCCTTTATGATAATTAATACTCCTCTGATTATGAACATGAATGTGCTTTGTGAGTAGTTATGTTTGTTCTTGAGGACATGGGATAAGTCTTGTTATAAGTAATCATGTGAATTTGGTATTCGTTCGATATTATGATGAGATGTATGATGTCTCTCCTCTAGTGGTGTTATGTGAACGTCGAATACATAACACTTCACTATTATTTGGGTCTAGGGGAAGGCAATGGGAAGTAATAAGTAGATGATGGGTTGCTAGAGTGACAGAAGCTTAAACCCTAGTTTATGTGTTGCTTCGTAAGGGGCTGATTTGGATCCATATGTTTCATGCTATGGTTAGATTTATCTTAATTCTTCTTTTGTAGTTGCGTATGCTTGTGAGAAGGGTTAATCATAAGTGGGAGGTTTGTCCAAGTAAGGGCAGCACCCAAGTACCGGTCCACCCACATATCAAATTATCAAAGTAACGAACATGAATCAAATGAACATGATGAAAACTAGCTTGACAGAAATTCCCATGTGTCCTCGGGAGTGCTTTGCTTTATATAAGAATTTGTCCAGGCATGTCCTTTGCTACAAAAAGGATTGGGCTACCTTGCTGCACCTTTGCTACACTTGTTACTTGTTACTCGTTACAAATTATCTTATCACAAAACAATCTGTTGCCGATAATTTCAGTGCTTGTAGAGAGTACCATACTGGAAACCGCTCGTAATTTCCTTCTACTCCTTGTTGGGTTCGCACTCTTACTTATCGAAAGGACTATGATAGATCCCCTATACTTGTGGGTCATCAGTGGTGGCTCACACACTCCCTCTAGGTAGTTGCGCTCATACCAACATATGGTGGAGTCACTCATCTCACTCAAGTGGTGGGGGTTGTAGCTCTCCTCACATGGAAATGGGGGCAACTCATCATATATGGGGCTAGTGGTGAAGTCACTATCACTCTCAATATGGTGTAAAAAGTCCCTCAACTCATCACCAAACGTCATCGTGATCAAGGGGAAAATCCCATGCTCAACCAACTCGTCGACATCGCCGTCATCATGGATGAAGGCTGAAGATGGCACATCATCACTCGCCTCCATAACTGAAGGGAAATTCCCATGCTCAGCCATCTTCCTTGGGATACTTCCGAAGATGGAAGGGTCATCCATGCGTGTAGTCGATCGCCTTGATCTTGGCGTTTAAGCTTGTCCTTGGTGGTAATCTAGGTCTTTGCGCACTTGTTTCTTTGAAGATGTGCGACTTGAGCGTCTACGCCGTGACGATGATGAAGGGGAAGAATACTTGTAGTTGGCCACCATGTGTCGAAGTTGCTCCATGTGTGCCACCACCATGTCTCTTTTTCGAGCTTCGAAGTGTCGTATGTCGATGCCGAGTCGCTCGAGATTTTGGGTGATGTCATTGCTCATGTCGATGTAATCGTCGAAGACTAAAGATGGTGTGATTTTCCTAGCCATCACAAGACTCGAGCAAAGGTGAGTGGGAAATGAGATAAACAATACCAAGATATCGTTCCCAAAGTTGAGGATGTATCCCGTTTCACTCAATGTGAATTGAGAGAATAGTGGAATTTGTACCGGACTTTTTCACTCATACCTACAACATAAAGCTTATCAAGTGGCTTGGTTATGACAAGTGGCACAACATTCAAGGAAAATGTGATTCAAGATATTGAAATGTTGAGGAATATTCAAAGAAATTCAATGCAAAGAAAATAGATCAATAGCTATGGTGGCACTAGGAACACACACACGGATAGATAAATGGGATCCGCGCAACCAAGGAGTGAGCACCAAAATATGATAGACCCGGGAAAAGCTCGTGTTGCACGGATACTAGAAGAGACAACATCTCGATTGCTCAAATGGACTAGATACGCGCTTGTGCACCAACCTATGAGAGTAAGTGTGTCGTCTTCAACCCAATTATGCTATATATGTATGATCCAAGTGTATGTACTATGCAAAATGGCTCAATGTTATGTCTATTGCTTACAAGCTCTTTTGCATCTCCTCTTTTGCTTAAAAGCTTTCTCTTGTTTTGCTTTTTTCTATGCTTGATGCTCGAACCAAGATATGAGACAAGTATGATGGATATGCAAGGGAGAGACTTATGGTACAATGATGTTTGCACGCTAAATGTTGCTATGCGGCACAAGAGTAACACTAGGGTGCACAAGTAACGTGGCCCGACAATTCTCAACTCGCTAGTCTCAATGGGTAAGGTACGCAATAGGCTCGAAGCAATCAAAGCAATGGCAAGGATATGGACAATGATGCCGTCGAGGTTACCGTCCTTGCTTACGGTTGGGGGGCCAAAAGGTGAAGTGGTCGTTGTCGATGTCGAGGCCGAGGCGATGATGACTGGTGGCGTTGTCGATGTACAACCGTCTATAATTAGCTGAAACACCTTAGGAGACAGAAACCGCACCTCAAAATCTCAAACCAAATTGGGTTAATGTGGCGGAAAAATATGGTGGGACAACTATGCGGAGGTTATGGTGGAGGCCTAGGCAAAGATGCCAAAATGCAGAAATTTGATGAAGTCAAATGGTGTTAGAACCAATATGAGGATCTTGGGCATGTCAATAGCTTCAAAACGAGCCAAAGAACACTCAAATCGGAGTTCAGCAGTAGAAGTTATAATCAAAACAGTGAATCAGTCGATGCTGAAACTGGGAGGGGCGGTTGTACTGCTTGTAAGAGCGGTTGTACCGCTCCTAGAGCGTCTTGAAGTTGTCAACCTGGGAATTAGCGGTTCTACCGCATGCGGGGGGCGGTTGTACCCCCCGCCCTTCGAGATACTAGGACAACGCCCGCACCAGACTCGTTCAACATTTTAGAACCATCAAAGAACATGGTCCAGTGTGCCGAGTGAACGTGGATTGGCTACTGCTGTTCGATCCACTCATCCATAAAATCTAGAAGGGTGTGAGACTTGATCACTTTCTTAGCTTCAAACTTGATGTCAAAATACAGGAGCTTGATTGCCCACTTTTCCACTCGACTAGTTGCATCTCGATTGTTGAGAATCTCGGATAATAGAGCATCACTACCGACTGAAATTGAGTGGTCTTGAAAATAATGTGCCACCTTCTTTGCTGACAGATAAATGCCATAAACCAACTTCTGGTAGTGAGGACATCTTTGTTTCGAAGGAGTCAATACTTCATACACATAATACACTGGGTGTTGGACTTTGTAATCCTAGCCCTCCTCTTCCCGCTCGACGGTTAACACTGTATTGACGACCTGATTAGTGATCGCGATGTACAGGAGCAAGGGCTCTTTGCTGCGAGGGGCAGCAAGAACCGGTTGGGTGGAGAGCAGGGTTTTGAGCTCGACAAATGCTGCTTCGGCCTATGGATTCCACTCGAACGTATCTGACTTCTTCATCAGTCGGTACAAAGGCAATGCCTTCCCACCGAGACGAGAAATGAATCAACTCAATGTGGCCAAGCAACCTGTGAGCTTCTAAACATCGTGCACTCGCACGGGAGTCTTCATTCGGGTAATGGCGCTGATTTTCTTAGGGTTGACGTCGATCCCTCATTCGGAAACGAGAAAACCGAGTAACTTGCCGCCAGGGACACCGAAAGTACACTTAGCCAGATTCAGCTTTATATTGTACCTCCTCAGATTAGCGAAAGTTTCAGCCAAGTCAGCCAGCAGGTCGGAATCTTTGCGGGACTTGACAACAATATCGTCCATGTACACTTCGACATTCCGAGGGATCTGGTCGAGTAAACACTATTGAATCATGCGCATGAAAGTAGCACCGGCATTTTTCAAACCGAATGGCATGGTGATGTAGCAAAAACGCCCGAATGGGGTGATGAAGGTTGTTTTTATTTCATCTGGGCCAAACAAGTGGATCTGATGGTACCCATAGTAAGCATCTAGAAACGATAAACGCTCGCACCCCGTGGTCGAGTCAACAATCTGATCTATGCAGGGGAGCGGGAAATGATCCTTTGGGCAGGCTCGATTGATATGCTTGAAGTCAATACACATGCGTAGTGACTTGTTCTTCTTGGGAACCATGACAACATTCGAGATCCACTCGGAGTGGTAAATCTCCTGAATGAACTTGGCTTGCAACAGACGAGCCACCTCTTCACCGATTGCTTTACGCTTCTCTGCCGCTGATCAACGCAAATGCTCCTTTACGGGCTTGGCCTTGGGATCAACTCTCAGTCGGTGCTTAGCCAGCTCCCTGGGAACCCTTGGCATGTTAGCAGGCTTCCATGTGAAGATATCCCAGTTCTCATGGAGGAACTAGATGAGTCGGCTTCCTATTTGATGTCGAGTGTTGATGATATGTTGGTCGAAGCGGCAATTGAATCTATCGGGTGGATGTGCACTTTTTTCACTTCCCCTGCCGACTGAAACGCCGACTCGGAGGCAGGCTTCTTAGCACGCAGTAAATCAGCAGGGTCAACACTCTTCTTGTATTCTTCCAGCGCAACCATGGCCATATGGTGATCAGCGATTTTGGAGCCTTGTTGGAGGCACTCTTCAGCCTGCTGTCGATTGCTAGTGACCATAATCACACCTTTGGGACCTAGCATCTTCAACTTAAGATACAAGAAACATGGACGGGCCATGAACCGAGCATACGCGGGTCGACCCAGAATGGCATGATAAGCGCTCTGGAAATCCATGACTTCAAATGTCAACTTTCCTTTCGAAAATTTGTATTTATTCCAAATGTCACATCCAACACAATTGGCCGAGCGACTTGGCCTTCTTCCCTGGGATGACTCAGTGGAATTGCATGTTGCTCTCACTGAGTCGGGACATCGGAATGCCCATCCCTTTAAGGGTATCAGCGCAAAGGATATTCAGGCCGCTACCGCCGTCCATGAGGACCTTGTGGAGTCGAGTGCACCCCACAACCGGATCAACCACCAAAGCATGTTGACCGGGAGAGGCCACGTGAGCGGGATGATCCAACTAATCAAACGTGATGGCAGTCTGAGACCACTTGAGGTAGGTGGGGGTGGTAGGAACAGCCATGTTGACCTCCCTATTGATGTCCTTCAATCAACTCTTGCTTTCAACATCAGCAAAAATCATCAGTGTAGCGGTGACATCAGGGAACGTTTCTTTGTCTTCATCATCCTTCTCAAGAGTTTTCTCACTCGACGGAGTCTCCTTAAACTGCTGATTGAGTAGTCGACACTACCGAGTGGTATGCTTGGGCAATATCAAGTTGCCTTCTTCATCTTTCCTCATGTGGATTGCACACGATAGATCCAACACATCAGTCCCCGACTGATTCTTTCCTTTCTTGGAGTTAAACTATCCTTTGGCCTTCCCCTTATTCTTTCCTTGGGCCGCCAGAGCGGCCGCCTCAGCCTGGACAGGGGCATCAGCCTTCCGCTTCTGCTTCCGACTGGAATTGCCGTCGGCCTTGTTGTCGACTGCCTTTCCTTTTCCGCTATGGAGGCGGTCTTCCTCTTCGCCATTAGCATACCTAGTGGTGATTTCCATCATCTTACTCAACGAGATATCGCCTGTTCGACCACACTTCAAGTAGAGCTCTCTGTACTTCACTCCAGCCTTGAAAGCACAAACAACCTGATGTTCAGAGACATTTTCCATGGTATGATGCAGAGTGGACCAGTGCTGAATATAATCCAAGGTTTCATTGGGCTTCTGAACACAATGTTGCAAGTCGACCAGTCCATCAGGACGCTTGCAAGTGCATTCGAAAGTTCTGATGAACACTTGGGAGAGATCCTCCCAGCAGTATATGCTAGATGGAGCCAAGCAATTCAGCCATCCACGAGCCGAACCATCCAACATCAAGGATAAATGTTTCATCGCGACGTTATCATTGCCACCACCAATCTGAACTGCCAGTCGGTAGTCATCCAACCAAGTCTCTCGCTTTGACTCGCTAGAAAACTTCCCGATCCCAGCTACCAACCTAAAGGTGGGGGGAATCTCTACGGAACGAATGGCCCTGCTAAAGCACTCGGGGCCAGATATTACAATTGTGCTGCCACTCAAAAAATCTCTGTCTTGCCCATCTCGGTGGGCTCTACCTTTTGTCTATCCGCCTTTGAGTGAGGAGATTGCGAGCATCAAACCCTGCATTCTGCTCATCACCGAATGAGCGGCTTTCATCCTGGTGCTAGGGCACATGCGGACCACCCTGAGGAGGAGTGGGCACTTGATGGTGGTCATCACGGTGAAACTAATCCCTGAGCTGATCTTCGTGAAAACATCTGCCCCTTCGGCACAAGGGAGATCTAGGTCTATGTGCCGACTGAACTGTTTCTGCCCTGGGTGAGTTATTGTGAATCCTATTGCGCGACTGCGAAACAACAGAATTCTGATGCTGCGCTGCATCCAGCAATGCTCTAATCTACATCAACCCTCTGCCAGCCTCTGACTGGGATGGTTGAATGGAATCTGCTATCCTAGCAGCAGCTGCAACGTTTAACACAGGATTACGGTATACCTCAACATTGTTGTGAGATCCAATCGAAAACAGCTATCGTGGACGTCAACTAGAAACCGATGGACACTGGCGAGCATGCTCATAAAGCTCTCTCTGAAGCTCTTCAAGCCGTATGTGAGTGGCCTCCAAGGCTTGGGCCTCGGTGGTCGTACCAACGTTGGGAGTATGAAGAACTTCACCATCGCGATTCGGCTGCTCACTCGACGGTCCGCCAGTTTCCCGCCTGCCGTGGCTGAAGCCTGGCGGCGGGCATTGATGAGAACCAGCCATAAGGACCTTTGCTACAGGATTGCAGCTCTCGCACTTGGAAGGAATGTCAGACTAATCGGAGTCCGACTAGAACAAACCATGAAGGGACTCGACAGGCTTGATCGTCGCAATCTGTGGAGAAGAAATTTGGTGAGCCGCTGCATGCTCGACCCAGTGCTGGAGTCGTGAGCGACCAGATCGCTTGCGACGACGAACATCGGGCAAATTCGACGAATACAGAGTCGACGGCTGCCGCAACAACACGCTGTAGGAACTCGCGCGGAAGTGCGCAGCCCCGTGGACTGGTAGCACCTCGATGTCGAGAGGCACTTCCTGAAGCCATGCCGAATCGTCGGCGATGAAGGTGAGCGCTCCAAAACGGATCTCTTGGCCCATAGCAAAAACACCACCGGAAGACATGACGAAGGGTGAAAAACTCAACCTCGCCGGAAGTCGCTTAGACGCCTGCCCCACGATGGACGCCAACTGTCATGGGAACAAGCCTGATAGTAGAAGGTAGGGGTACGAAAGGAGAGGGCAGAGTCCTAGCTATGGCGAGGATGTACACACAGATGTATGAGTTCAGGACCCTCTCGTGGAGGTAACAGCCCTCCGTCTCAGTGCTATGGAGCTTAGTCGTGTGGAGAATAGAGATTACAATGGTTGCGAAGCCTTGTGCCAGAGGGGAGGGGCATCTTATATAGAGTTCGCTGCCCCTCATAATTACCATGCATCCAAGGGTCCGATCGTGGGTATAAAGACTAACGTTACTGCTAACATACTCATAATTGCTATTAATGACGAATGGCCTGACGACTACCTGTTGGTTTCTCAGGGGCGACTTCTGGTCTTCTGTTGTCGACTGTAAGCGGGGTCGTCCGAGTGACAGGTGACTATCGAGTGGAGGAAGGAGCCGCCAAATGGATTGGTTGTTGAGTGACTTAAACTCCATGGATGATCCAGTCGGAATCTCTCCTGTGGTCCTTAAGTTTTCCAACATAGTGTCCTTAGGTAGGGTATGTAGGTCAGGCCTAGGATCCTACCCTAGGTATATATCCTCATCAAAAGTGAAATAGGATACATGGTAGAGTTCATCCCAAATCCCGTGGGGAGATGGGGCCTTGATATCCCGGAGGATCTTCCCTCGTGAGGGGACTTGACATCCACTAGGGGATCTTCTCATAGAGGCATCTACTCCATGGGAGAGGTAGTGGAAGGATCTAGGCTCAACTTACTAAGAGCAAAACCATAGCTAACCCTAGAATGGAGGTGGGAGAGGAGTATATATAGTCCTAGACATGAAGGGGTAAGTGAGAGGGGGTATACATGGGCCTCGGGCCCATCCATGCAAGCAGGCATGCCGGTTGTACTGGAGGTTGGACCGGTTGTACCAGTCTTGAGACATCAATTGGAACAACCGGAGTAGTACCGGTCTTGAACCGCACCAGAAAAGAACCTTGGCCGCGGTTGGACCGGTTGTTGGCGATGGTGGACCGGTTGTACCGGGAGAGCGGTGGTTGACCAGTTGTACCCCTAATTCCTGGGCTATTGGAAGCCCTCTTCTTCCTTCTTCTCTTCCAAGCTTCCCTCGTGGATGGTTAGTTTTACGTAGGTGCTGGCACTCCTCCTCGTCATCCATGAAGCTCCAGCAATACCTATGCATGCACACGGGAGGAAATTCAAGTAGTATACCATCCTCTAAGGGATCAAGTGAACATGTGTAACGGAGAAGATTCACCTTTATGTATGTTAAGTAGATGTCGCACATGTCACTTGCCAAACGGGCTCTTGTCATGGTGATGTATGTAGGATGCTCCGCATCACTTTGTTACTAGCTTGCTTAGTCTTAACTTGTGGCATGAACATAGACAAGAGAAGTCGCTTGGCTAGATAAGAGGAAGTCGTGTTTTAGAGATCGTCATTGATAGCTTTAAGGAACTCATGCTCTTGCTCTAAATTGAGATTCTCGAAGCGGAGCTTCTCATGTGTCCTTACAAGCTCACTACAATCCTGTAGAGTAGAGTCATGAGTTAACTTAAGAGTTCTTGAGTTAGTCATTCTATTTCCAACTTATCATCATCGCACGACTTATCTTGATAGATTGAGTACTAGCAAGTTCATTTTGACTAGCATTACTAGATTTGTCAAATAGCAAGACATCTTCAATTAACAAGTCATCCTCATCACTATTGAAATCAAGATACTTGGGGTGTGATACCTTGGGGCCTTTAGCCATGAAGCAACATCCACTCCCTTCATTTGGTGAATCAAATATGTCGTAGGAGTCGGTTGTCACTAGTGCAAGTCCGACAACATCTTCATCTTGACTATAGTTGGAGTTGGAGTGGTAGCTTCTCTCGGAGTGGTTGATGGATTCAGAGCTGGAAACCCGTTCACCAACATGAGCTTGATGTTTTCTTCTTGAGTAGCTCTTGGTGTACTTGTCCTTCTTCTCTGAGTCCCTACTTATCCTTGAGGGTCTTTGTTCATAACGATCATCCTACTCCTTCTCTCTCTTCGAGGTGACACGTATCTTGAGCTTCATCTTCTCGGTGACTCTTCTTTCCTTTTGTAAGGAGCCGCACACTCATTGGAGTAGTGTTCGGGCTTCCCACAAATGTAGTAGTTTCGGTCATGACTTGACGAATGCTTCTATCCATATCTTGAGTTGGAGCTTCAATCTTTGCTTCTATTCTTGTAGAACATGTTGAATTTCTTCGCCATGAGGCTTATCTCTTCATTTGTGACAAGGTTGTCGCTTGAAGTAGTGGGAGCATCACTTGTGGCTTTGTAAGCACCACTAGACTTGTGGTGAAGCTCTTCCTTGTCCTTGAGTGTTATCTCATGATTAACAATCCTTCCAATCACTTTCGTTTGCTTGAGATCTTTGTAGTTTGGCATCATTTGGATCAATGTGCATACGGTGTCATATCTATCATCCAAAGCTCGAAGTATCTTCTTGATGATAAATTTGCCAGTCATTTCCTCGCTTCCTAAGCAGACAATCTCATTTGTGATGAGAGCTAGCCTAGAGTACATCTCAGCTACTCCTTCACCATCCTTCATCTTGAACTTGTCAAGATGACTTTGAAGAACATCCAACTTGGATTCACTCATAGATTCGGTACCTTCATGCATATCAACCATAGTATCCCAAATCTCTTTTGATTTCTCAAGACGGCTGCTTTTGTTGAATTCTTCGAGGCATAGGTAGTTGAAGAGAATGTCACATGCCTGAGCATTGAGTTGCAACATCTTCAATTCCTCCGCCGTCGCTTCGCGATCTGGTCCCCTTCCATCCACAAAGAATTCACCATGCAATCCAACATGAACAACAGCCCAAACGGCGGGGTTATGACCAAGTAGATGCATTTTCATTTTGTGCTTCGAACTAGCAAAAGTAGTGCCATCAAAGTACGGACCTCTATGGTGATAACTTCCCTCACTATACGCCTTACTCTCCTAGGTTGTGAAACCAATGCAATGGAGACCAAAGCTCTGATACCACTTGTAGGATCGAAAGTAGTGCTAGAGGGGGTGATTAGACTACTTGACCAATTAAAATTCTACATTTCCCAATTTTAAGTCTTGGCGGATTTTAGCATTCATAGCAAGTCAAGTACACCCTACACTTGCATGTCTATGAGTATTGCAGCGGAAAGTAAAGACAAGCATGTAAGTAAAGGAAGGGTAGGAAGATCAAACGCAATTTGAAGACACGGTGATTTTTCCCGTGGTTCCGATAGGTGATGCTATCGTACGTCCACATTTATGGAGTCTTCAACCCACGAAGGGTAATGGTCGCGAGACTCCATGGAGGGCTTTACCCACGGAGGGTTCCATGAACAAGAAACCTTGACTATACCATGATGGCCTACATCCACGGAGGACTAGCCTAACTCAGGGTAGATCTTCACGACGTAGGCGATCTCCTTGCCCTTACAAACTTCTTAGTTCACTCCACAACACGAAGTAGGAGGCTCCCAAGCGACACCTAACCAATCTAGGAGGCACCACCCTCCAAAAGGTAATAGGCTCGATAATGTCGATGAACTCCTTGCTCTTGTGCTTCAAGATGACAGACTCCTCAACACACAATCACTCTCTCACAGATTTGGCTATGGTGGAAGAGATTGATTGGGTGGAAAGCAACTTGGGGAGGCTAGAGATCAAGATTCATATGGTTGGAATGGAATGGCATGATCTCAACACATGAGTAGGTGGCTCCCTCTCGGAAAATCAGTAGGTATGAGTGGGGAACTGTTTTGAGTGCTTGTCTTACGATTGGTGGTGGAGGATGGGTATATATAGGCATATCCAAAAATCCAAGTGTTACACCTAATATGTCAGACTTGGTGACATTGATGTGTTAATCTTGGTGGTATCGAGTTTCCTCAAAGGTAGCAACTTTTGAATCTCGGTGAGACCAATACATAAAACTTGGTTGCAGCGATAAGGCGACCAACGTTCATATTGCCAAACTCGGTGACGCCGATTCAACAAACTCGGTGGGACCGATTTTGTGAATTTGCATAATAGGAAGTTGGCAACCCAAACTCAGTGGCACCAAAATGGAATCAGTTGCACCGAAGGGCTAGGGTTTGGCTGAGTCTGTCTGAGGCTGAGAATCGATGGCACCGAGTGGAAAGTGTGGTTGCACCGATTTTGGATATTTGCCTTTGGACAGACTTTTGTGAAAGCTCTTGTGGATGTATGTGGTGACTATCACTTGTGCATGTATGAGCATTTTGTTCACCAATAGTACCTTACCCCCTTTTGATAGTATTGGCTTTCCTATGGACTCAAAGTGATTTCTCACAAAAGGTAAAATGTAGAGTCCTCTTTGCTTGAAGCTTTGTCAATCTATATTCCTTGCATCTTGGGGTATTCCACAATTCTTTTGCCAACCCATCATTCAACTTTTCCTGAAACATGCTTAGTGGAAACATTAGTTCAATGACATATATGTTGTTATTAATTACCAAAACCACCAAGGGAGCAGATGTGCTTTTAGATTACCACCTATTAGAGGGATTGTGCATTAGATTGACTTAATTCCCGGTGCATTGCTACCCAGCCGTGCACCATACCGTACCAATCCATAGGAGACAAAGGAGATTGCGCGTCAAGTACAAGAGCTGCTCAACAAAGGTTATATACATGAATCTCTTAGTCCTTGTGTTGTTCCTATTATTCTAGTGCAGAAAAAGGATGGTATATCATGTATGTGTGTTGATTGTAGAGGCATTAATAATATTACTATTTGTTATCGTCATCCTAATCTTCTGCTTGATAAATTAAGTGGCTCTTTTCACCAAAGTTAATTTGCATAGTGGATACCATCAAATTCGTATGGGAGATGAATGGAAAACGGCATTTAAAACTAAGTTTGGATTACATGAGTGGTTAGTCATGCCTTTTGGGTTAACTAATGCACGTACCACTTTGATGAGATTAATGAACGAGGTTTTACTTGCTTTCATTGGACGATTTGTGGTAGTCTATTTTGATGATATACTAATTTATAGTAGATCTTTGGAGGAACATTTGGAACATTCATGTGTTGTTTTTATTGCTCTACATGGTGCGCATTTGTTTGGTAACCTTGGGAAGTGCACCTTTTGCACCTACCGCATATCTTTTCTTGGCTATGTTGTTACTTCATAGTGAATTGAAGTTGATAAAGCCAAGATTGAAGCTATTGAGAGTTGTTTGCAGCCGAAAACGGACACGCAAGTGAGGAGTTTTCTTGGCCTCGCTGGTTTCTATATGTGTTTTATGAGAGATTTCAGCACCATTGTTGCACCTCTCAATGAGCTTACAAAGAAGGATGTGCCCTTTTCTTGGGGTACCGCATAGGAAGAAGCCTTTACGGTATTGAAAGATAAGTTAACACATGCTCCATTACCCCAACTTCCTGATTTTAATATAAATTTCAAGCTTGAATGTGATGCTAGTGGAATTGGGTTAGGAGGTGTGTTATTACAAGATGGTAAACCTCTTGCGTACTTTTCTGAAAAATTGAGTGGGCCTAGTCAGAACTATTCTACTTATGATAAGGAATTATATGCTCCTGTTCGGACTTTGGAAATATGGCAACATTATTTATGGCCCAAAGAATTTCTTGTACATTCTGATCATGAACCTTTGAAACATATTAAAATTCAAGAAAAACTGAATCGTGGATATGCTAAATGGGTTGAATTCATTGAGACTTTCCCTTATGTCATTAAACACAAGAAGGGTAAAGAAAATGTTATTGTTGACGTATTGTCTCGTCATTATACTATGCTTTCACAACTTGACTTTAAAATATTTGGTTTGGAGACCATCAAAGATAAATATGTGCATGATGCTGAATTTAAACATGTGTTGCACAATTATAAAGAAGGGAGGACATGGAACAGGTTCATAATTAATGGTGGATTTGTGTTTTGTGCTAACACGCTTTGCATTCCAGCTAGCTCTGTTTGTCTTTTGTTGTTGCAGGAGGCACATGGAGGAGGATTAATGGGACACTTAGGCGTGAAGAAGATGGAGGACGTTCTTGCTACACATTTCTTCTAGCCAAAGATGAGACGCCATGTTGAGCGTTTTGTTGCTCACTTCACTACATGTTAAAAAGCTAAGTCATGACTCAATCCTCATGGTTTATATATGCCTTTGCATGTACCTAGTGTTCCTTGGGAGGATATATCTATGGACTTTGTTTTAGGTTTACCTCGAACAAAGAACGAGAGGGATAGCATATTTGTTGTCGTGGGTAGATTTTCAAAATTGGCACACTTTATACCATGTCATAAAAGTGATGATGTTGCTAATATTATTGATTTGTTCTTTCATGAAATTATTCGCTTGCATGGTGTGTAAAATATAATTGTTTCAGATCGTGATGCTAAATTCCTTAGCCACTTTAGGAGATGATTATGCGCTAAGTTGGGGACTAAACTTCTTTTTAGTACTACATGTCATCCCCAAACATGGACAAACTGAAGTAGTCAATAGATCAGTGTCTACTATGCTTAGGGATGTTTTGAAGAATAACCTGAAAAAGTGGGAAGAATGCTTGCCTCATATTTAATTTTCTTATAATCGTTTGCTGCATTCTACTACTAAGATGTGCCCTTTAGAAGTTGTGTATGGTTTCTTACCTCGTGCACCTATTGATTTGTTACCTCTTCCATCTTCGGAGAAGGTTAATTTTGATGCTAAAGAACGTGCTGAATTGATATTAAAGATGCATGAGTTAACTAAGGAAAACATTGAGCGTATAAATGCTAAATGCAAACTTGTTGGCGATAAGGGTAGAAAACATGTTTTGTTTGCAGCTCGAGATCTTGTTTGGTTACATTTACGTAAGGATAGATTTCCTGATTTTCGCAAGTCAAAACTAATGCCACGTGTTGATGGTCCTTTTAAGGTGTTAGAGAAAATAAATGATAATGCATATAAACTTGAGCTGCTTCCAGAGTTTGGGGTTAGTCTCACTTTTAACATTGCAGATTTGAAGCCTTATTTGGGTGAGGAAGATGAGCTTTCATCGAGGACGACTTCACTTCAAGAAGGGGTAGATGATGAGGACATCCCTACTAATGTTACACCGACATCTCGACCAGCTACACATATTGGACCAATTACTAGAGCCCGTGAATGCCAATTAAATTATCAGGTACTTTCGTTTATTGGAAATCCCTCTAATGTTTATGAACATATGGTGCTGCCTAAATTAGATACTTTTGTTTTACATATGAATGAAGGACCTAGCATGGACAAGAAGGATGGCCATTGGAGCAGGATCAAGCATGGAGGAGAAGGTCCGCACGCAGGAAATAACAATGGAGTTTCCGATGGTGATTTTCACACTTTCAAGCCACCCTAAGGAGAGTATGAAGGCTTGGATGAAATATACAAGACGCCACTTCATAAATTTCGTCCATAGGCTATTATAGGTGGTGTGTCACCTTATTTTTTGGCCAGCCCCATGTAATTTTGAAATACCACTTTGTAAGTTGTTTTTGGAGTTCGTATGTGTGGGGAACCGGAGTTAGGGTCGGTTTCGGACCCCTCCTCTAAGGGGTCATGAAATTCCTCCTCTATTCCCCCATATATACAACCCTTAGGGTGTCGTTTAGACTTGGGTTTTGTTTAGATTACAAGTTTGCCATAGTTGCAACTTTGCATTCTTCGTTTGTGTTCCACGACCAGACAAAGGCGTCACAGAACCCCACCTTAATCAATAAAGCATTCCTCTTATATTCACAATATCCATATTGCAATCTTAGTTTCTTGCTTGTTCTTCTTTGCATGCGGAAAGCATACCTTCGTGGTCAGGTTGATCATGCTCCGGTGTGGTCAATAACCTCTCAGAGTTAGTTTAGTGATTACTAAGGCGCGATGTCCTCGCACATTCGTAGTTGGATCATCAAATTCGACTCTAACATAAACAACAGCCACATCTCATCGAAAGACATGAACAACTTCGCCTCTATCAGATATTGTGTCTCATCCTACTTGTGTTGCTTCCATCATGACATATATTGTCATCTTGGACAACTTACTTGCACACATGTTAGTGATATTGCTTTTCCTCACGATTGCTACATTGGCATGCCTCATGACATCTATACCTTGTGTGTTGCATCTAACTTGTGGATTGAATTCTCTTTTCATATGCTTGGTTGCAATAATGTCCATTCTTCACATTTTTCATGCCACATTGTGTGCTACATGCTTGACTTGATTGCCTCACACATGTTGAACACTTGCTCTTTCTATTGTGTTTAGTGCCTCATTATTTTCACTACACCATGTGTACATTATGCTTGGATTATCTTGCACTTGCCCCATGTATCTAGACACTTCATTTTATTTGATGTTGTGAATAATTCCTATGCCTACCATAGACCCTTCATTGAGCACTTCGCACATGTTTGCTATGACCATGAGGTAGATGCTTGTTATCTTGACACACATATTAGCATCTCTACCTCCATTTTTCATGCTAGTTCCCATGATGCCTTCGATTGTGCTCAATTTGTATGCTTGCATATTATGCCACAATCCCTTGTCACACCATATGTTATGCATGATGACAACACTTGTGCGGTGATTCACCACTTGAATGCTTGGTTATGCATTAATGCTAACCATATTTGTTTTTCCAAGTGTTTGTCATATTTGCTAGTTTCGTGTAAATTACTAGACACTCAGACATTGTAAAGTGCGCCTTTGGAGCTTGATGATGATGAGCGCTTGGTCATTGTCCACTTCTACATGGCGACGCCATTGCCTTCTCATGGTGATTTGCATTTTGATCCGAGAACAGATCTTTCCCAAGGGGGAGGGGATGATGCGGAGCATCCTGCGGACATCACCATGACAAGAGTCTTTTTGCCAAGTGACACGTGCCACAACTACTTCACCTACATAAGGGTGAATCACCGCCTTTACACGTGTTCACTTGAACCCTTTGAGGATGGTATACTACTTGACACTCCCCTCATGTGCATACATAGGTATTGTTGATGCTTCATGGATGACGAAGAGAAGTGCAAGTGCTGAGGAACGACTACACCATCCGCGAGGGGAGAATGAAAGCGACGACGGAAGAAGGCCAAGCAGCCTCCCAGGCCCCGGACATCCGGCCTACACCCTGTACATCCCGGCCCTAGAGATCCCTACAGCGCCAAGGCCAACCTACAACAGCTACACGCGCCAGACATGTGGCCTCAGCCCGGACATCCGGCCCCCAGTCGGGTATCCGGACATCACCCCGGAAATCTGGCACGCCAGGACTCGAACCACGCAGAAACCTGGCACCCGAGCCCCAGACATTCGGACCCTGGCCCGTACATCCGGCACCCCCATGAAGCCCCGGACATCTGTGTCACAGCCCTAGTTTAGCTTTGCTTGTCATTGTGTAGTCATGCATGCATTTTAAATTCAAATGAATTTGAATTGGGGAATTGTCAAGCCTTAGAAATAATTTTGTCAAAACAGGCAAGATAAAAAGTGCTTCAAATCAGTCCAACAAATTGTTCCAACTATTTTGTGAAAATATTGGCTCGAGTTTAAATTCAAACCAATATTTTTGGAATCACAGAAATATTTTTTATGCGCATCTGACTTAATCCAAATATTATTAGCATTGGATTTATATTATTATATATAAGATATATGTCCAAACAAATAATGAGAATTATTTGTGGCCTTTGGAAGAGTCCATCTAGTCACACACACACACACACACACACACACACACACACACACACACATATATATATATATATATATTCTTGTGTTTTTATGAAATGGTTAGATATTTTTATCAAACCAAAACATATCGTTGAAAATAGAAAAAAAGGAAACAGAAATAGAAAAACACACACGTGAGAAGAACTTACCTATGCACCCCATCAGAGCCGGCCCAGCCCATCGCCTCCCCTGTCGTCTTCCTCCTCAGATAGTAGGCACACGTCGTGTCACCCATGCGCGCCGCGAGCTCCACCTCCTGCTTTCACCTCCTGCTATCCTCCCCGTCCTCGTCCCCTCTCCAGAGAGACGGCCTCGAGCTCCTCTCTCATTACCTTCCTCCTATGGCCATTCTTCCCCATTCCCTCGCCTGATTTCTGCCATGGCCGAGGCCCCCATGTCCGCACCACTATAGGACCCGCGACCACTATAATCGCCTAGCCTCCCCGAGTTGTCCATTGCCTCCGCCATCGAGCGTAGCTTCTCCAAGCCAAAGTAATCAAGCCTAGGAGCCCTCCATTGCCATCACAGTCGTTGTTTCCTCACCGGCCACCAAAGTTCTCTAGTGTTGATTCATCGCGTGCATGCCTTCCCCGAGCTCTACGTGAGCTCTTCTAGAACCGTGGTGAGCCACTGCATCTTTTCCCCTTGACCATATCATCGTCGCCGCTTCCTAGCTAGCTGCCGCTTTGGATGGAGTTTCTCGCTGTCGCACATATCACTGCCATCGTTGCAAGGCATAGACATCACATTCGAGCACCGGATTGATCTTGTGGGGCTTCTAGAAGCCTAACCGCGCATCCACCCCTTTTCCTCGAGCACCACAGCAACCTCCCGAGCGAACTCGAGGCGATGTCGCGCCAAACCACGTCATCAGCCTACCTCTGGTGCCCCCGCGTCATCCTGACCCCCCCCCCCCCGCTCTATTTGCGTAAGCGCGACGAGTGCACTAGAGCCCCACCTCCAGCAGTTCCTGTGGCTCCAGGTCTGACTCCTCCATGGCCAGAGGCCAATGGCGATGAGCCCCGCCGGCCTGGCCCACTGGCCGTTGGGCCCGGTTTGTTAGGTGATTAAGTTAAGCCTAATCACCAACTAATTAACACCGCTCAATGACTGACATTGGACCCCACATGCTAACTAATCCGCGGGATAAAAACAAACTAGTTTAATTAAAGCCACACACACTGACATACGGGTCCCGGTCATCAGGTTTGACCCACACCTGGTGCCTTTGACCTGTTGACGCATGGCTGACGTCATGCTGATACGGTAAATGTTTTCTGTGATTTTAAATAAATCAAAAATGATTTATTAATTTCAAAAAATGTTTAAAACTTCTAAAAATCATAGTAATTCAACCATAACTCCAATAAAAATATTTTTATATTATGAAAAATGATCAGAAAAATCTAATGAATCTGTTTATGCCATGATCATGCATGTTTGAACAAGTTAACATCACCAACTAGGACATTTTATGATTAGGTCAATTTATGAAATAGCATTTGGATTTGGGATTCAAACTTGTTTGAACCCCACCTCGAATAACTTGGTTAATTATCACTCTAGGTCAATTAAGTACCTTAATCTTCCATGTCATCCATCATGATTGTTGCATTGCATTGAATGTTATTCTTTTGTTGTTTGCCGGTGTTAGTTCCCTCTTGATAGATGTTATTCCAACGTTGAGATCGATGCCACCGATGAAGACTCAGTGCTATCTTCAGAAATGCCAGGCAAGCAACCCCCCCCCCCCTTGAGCATTCCGATACAATCCCACTCTCTGGCTCTTGCTCTCTTTTACTACATTAGGACAACAATGATTCAACTATTACATGTTCTGGTAGTTGAACCCATTCCATTGCATGACCAGTCTTTTCCACAGTAAATAGTTGAAACCACTTAGCATGAGTAGCAACTGCTTGATACTTGTTGTGCTTACTCATCCATGCTTGCTTACTGTGCCTACTATGCTTAGAGTCGTGTTGGGTCTGATCCATCTTGGCGGTGAATTGGTATGGTGGTATTCATGTCCTACTGTGTGAGAGTTAAGTGTGTGAATCCGATTTGGTAAAGGTAGCGATGAGAGGCCATGTAGGAGTACATGGTGGGTTGTCTCATTGAAACCGCTATTAGGACTTGAGATCATGTGTTTGTGTTCCAAGACAAGATACTACCGAACATTGGGTTCTGATAACTCGACCCCTCTCGGCCTAGTAACTTCCATGTTCTCCGTCCAGGAGTCGCAGTAGTTTGAAATGTTGATAGGTGTGGTCAGGCCTGCGAAGTGGATGAACGGCCCAGTCGGGGCCGGCTTGGGGCCCTGCACACAACGTTTGAGGCCATATTGGAAACCTCGGCCGGACTTTCATTTCTGGGTTCCAACTCAGATAGATGACTACCTTGGACGTGAGTCGTTGAAAGTTAACGTCCGTGTCCGACTCCCTCGCTGGGATTCCGCTTCAAGGTTGCCGAGGTACCTTTCACGTGCACATGGATGTAAGTGGCGGAGCATGTGTGAACAAGTATACCCCCTACGGGGTAAATGATTTGTTCGAATAGCTGCGTTGTCGGATATGGACTACCTGGACAATTGTATGGTTCATAGAGAAGTGAAATGGATACTTTAAAATGCGCAAGATAAGTGTGAGTGCTATGGATAACCTTCACGTGGTGAAACAGGAGTGGATCCATGGTGGTGTATTGATATGGTGAATATGTGGACTCATGTGCACTATCCCACCTCAAAGGAAATACATGTAGTCGTAGTACAGGTTAGCCAAGAGTCAAAGTTGGCTTGCTGCAATAAACTCCACAACCCCCCTTGTTGAAAATGATGCATATGTAGTTAGTTCTGATGTAAGTCTTGCTGAGTACCTTTGTACTCACGGTTGCTTAATTTATGTTTTTGCAGAGGAAACGTCAGTCTTGTTAGTGATTCTTACAACGTGAAGTTCGATGTTGATCGGATTAGCTTGGGAATCCTAGACAATGGTTTGGCTCCTTTGGTAGGGTCATTGTAGCTTTTCAGGCTCCTCTAGCCACTTTAGTAGATGTCTCTACTCGGACATGTTTTGCTTCTGCTTGTTGCTTGTATGACTTGAGTGTTGGGTCGTGTGACCCCTGTTTGTAATACCACACTATGTTGGCTCTGATGAGTCTTAATAAATACTTGAGACATAGAGTTATGTTGTGATGACAAGTTGTATCTACGCATATCATGCATAATGTGTGTATGTATTAAATGCATTGGTATGTGTGGGTTTCGACACCTAGTCATATACTTCAATCGAGCCCTGGTAGATTGCTACTACTCCGGACACATTGATTGACCGACATGTATCCTTCGTTGTTGTTGTATCTGTCCCTATGGAGAAATGACACGCAGTGTAATTGAGTCCATGCAGCTTGCTACGATTCGTCTACACACATTGATGACCGACACCTACACTGATAGGTTATGTATGCATGTCCCTGTATGGTTGTGCCACTTGGGTCTATAACTAGTCATGTCGACCAGGGTTCTTTGACATATGATTGTTAGCGACATATTCATATACGTGAGCTAAATGGTGCAAATGGTCCCGACCAAGTTAAGGTGCCAGCCGTGGGGATTACCATCCGTGAGGTCGCAAAGTGATATGATGATTTACATGCTAGACTTGTATGGCTTAGGATCGAGGTCCCGATAATTTGATCCTCAACCCAGACATCCAGAACCCCCATGAAGCCCCGGACATCCGGCCCCTGTGCTGGCAGATGCAGGCCAAAGGCCATGTATCCTATCTCTCACCCCCCCCCATCTCGCCTAGCATTATAAAAAGTACCCCTTCCCCTCTTTCTAGGGTTACTAATGGTTTAGCTCATAGTTAGTTGAGCCTAACTCCTTCCACTACCTCTCTCATGGAGTAGATGCCTCTATGAGAGAAGATCGCATAGTGGATGTCAAGACCCCTTGCGAGGGAAGATCCCTAGTGGATTGAAGGCCCCATCTCCCCATGGGATTTGGGATGAACTCTACCATGTATCCTCTTTTCCTTTGTTGTTCTTGTACCTTTGTGGATCTTGTGTATGGTGAGTCTAGTGGATGTGTGTTTGGGCTTGTTCTTGACTGTTTTCTCTTGTGATTTCTCCTCATTCTTCCTCGTGTTCTTCATGTTCTTTGTGGAATCCCCCTCCAATTTGTGAAAGATCGACACCTACGGGTTTTCCCCATATCACACTTGTTCCCACCAAATGAGCACATAGTATTGGAAATCAAGAGAGGCCATGGAAATATTCTTATCTTCCTCAAAGTTGTGCAAACGGAATATCTTGTCAACTTTGAGTGCCCATGAAAGTTAGTCTTCGGGGTCATTGCTTCTGGAGAACTTAGGCATGGTGAACTTGAGCTTGCCAAAGCGTTGTTCCTCATGGTAGTTGTTTTGCGGATGCCCTTGATGAGGAGGAGGTGCGTCAACGTTGTTGTCAGGTTGGAGTTATGGTTGCCTTGGGACGTCGGCCTTGTTGTGCTCATCGTGATGTGCTTGAGGCCGTTGACGAGGTCTGCGCACATGGTTTCGTCATTCTTGTTTCTCCTTTTGGCGAGTGACTTCTTCTTGTCGTTCTCATTGTTCCTCTTAGCGAGCAGCTTCTTCTTGTCATTCTCGCCGGAGTGCTTCTTGTTCGCGGTGATCTTGGCGGTTGCGCTCCTCCAAGATGTGAGTAGATTCTTGCAAGGCATGATGTGATTGAAGCAATTGTTCCTGAAGACAATGGTGTTCTTCTCCTCGGCGATGTTGTTCTTGCTCCAATGCATCTTGATCTTGTTGATGGCGACGATCTCGAGTGCGGACGCGATCTTGCAATCCATTGCCATCGAATGGATTCTCAGTGGCTTGACATTGGCGACCTTTAGGTGAACTTGGAAAGGAGCATTTTCTTGGTGATGAACATGTGCTCGCGGAGGACTTGTGTCAGAAGAGTACTCCGAAGAGTGGCGACTTGAGCGACGTCTTGACGTATTGAATGTAGAGGGAGCGCGGTTGACCATCAACAACCGAAATTCCTCCATTTGGCTTGATAGCTTAGTGTCGCGGTAGTCCTATGTGCGTACCTAGGATTCGCGCAAGTTGGAGGCGAGTTGTTCGATGCAGTTATTCAAGACATCTTAATCTTGAGTAATTTCCTTGTTTGCGCCGAAGAACTGCAACTTGGTGACGTGAGTGTTTGCGTCATCTTCATTCTCCTCAAATGTCGGGTTCGACATGATGCTCCTATCCATAGCACTCAAGAAGATATAAGTGGAAGAGTGAGAAGACAATACCAATTACCGTTCGAAAAGTTGAAAGTGGATCAAGATCACTCAATGTGCACGTATGGAAATAGTAGAATTGGTACCGAAGATCATCCCTCTCACACCTACACAAATAATGCTTATGGAATAGCTTGGTTAGGATGATGGCACAAAATTCAAGCAACTCGAGAATATTATTCAATAAAATTGAAAGAGATTCATAAATTCACAAGTAAAACAAGGTAGATCAATAGCAATGAGTGTACACGAAAACACACACAAAGATAAATAAGTGGGGTCGTGCAACCAAGGAATGAGCACAAAATGTGGAATCCACGGAAAATGCTCCTGTTGCACAACACTAGAAATACACTAGCACGGTTTCTCAAATGGGTGTGATACAAAATTGTGTGCAACCTATAAGAAACAAAATGTGTCATCTTCCAATTCCCGACTTGCTATGTATGTATGAGGCACCAGTCACTCACTCAAGTGATCCAAGATGATCAAGTATGAGATGCAAATTTGGTGATGCTATTGCTTTTCTTCTTTTGTCCTTGCCTAAAAGCTTTGCTTCTCTTTCTTTTAGCACTGATATTTGGAATATCACTATGCGGTACATGCACACTAAGATAGCAATTATGTACGCGGGAGCTATTTGTAACACAAAAGATGATACTAAGATATATGCATGTAATTGGAGCTATGCGGAGTATGTATCACTAAAGTGCACAAGTAGCATAGCCCGATAATACTCAATGGCTCGTGATGACCCAAAAGTATAGGGGACCAATCGTAGTCCTTTTGATAATTAAGAGTGTCGAACCCAACAAGGAGCAGAAGGATATGCAAGCGGTTTTCAGCAAGGTAATTTCTACAAGCACTGAAATTGTAAGAAGAAAATGTTTTGATAGCAAGGTTGAAAGCACAATATGCTCCCTTGGTGGTTTTTATAATTCATGACAACATACATTGTCTCTTGTACTAATTCTTTCATCTATTATATTTCAAGAAAAGTCCATAGAGAGAGATGGGTTGACAAAAAGGAGTGTGGAGGGTATCCCCAAGAAGAAGGAGAAGGAATAGCATTGGCAAAGCTTCAAGGAAGAGGACTCTACATTTTACCTTGAGAGAAATCAGTTTGAGTCCATAGGAAAGCCAATACTATTAAAAGGGGGTAAGATACTATTGGTGAACAAAATGCTCATACGTACACAAGTGATAGTCACCAAAAACACCCACAAGATCTTCCAAAAAAGTCTGTCCAACGCCAAATACTCAAAATCGATGCAACCAACAACTCCCACTCGGTACCACCGATTCCCAGACTCATATAGACTCGAGACAAACCCTAACCATTCGGTGCAACCGATTCTGATTCAGTGCCATCGAGTTTAGGTTGCCAACTTCTTGTTGCCCATATTCACAAAATCGGTCCCACCGAGTTTGTTGAATCGGTGTCATTGAGTTTGGCAATTTGATGGTTGGTCACCTAACCAGTGCAATTGAGAATTATATATCGCTCTCACTAAGATTCAAAAGTTGCTACCTTTGCAGCAACTCGATACCACCGATATTCGCACATCGGTGTCGCCGGGTTGGTCACTTAAGGTGTAACGGTTGGATTTCTGGAGATGCCTATATATACCCCTCCACCACCGGTCACTCGAAAGTGAAGCACTCAGAACAGATCCCCACTCATCCTATCATTGTTTCTGACAGAGAGCCACCTACTCATGTGTTGAGATCATGCCATTCCATTCCAACCATATGAATCTTGATATCTAGCCTCCCCAAGTTGCCTTCCACCCAATCAATATCTTCCACCCAAGCCAAATCTGTGAGAGAGTGATTGTGTGTTGAGGAGTCTATCATGTTAAAGCACAAGAGCAAGGAGTTCATCGACATTATCGAGCCTAGTACCTTTTGGAGGCTGGTACCTCCAAGATTGGTTAGGTGTCGCTTGGGAGCCTCCTACTTCATGTTGTGGAGTGAACCAATAATTTTGTAAGGGCAAGCAGATCGCCTACTTCATGAAGATCTATCCCGAGTGAGGCTAGTCCTTCGTGGACGGAATCTGTTATGGAATAGTCAAGGTTTCTCCTTCATGGACCCTTATGGGTGGAGCCCTCCGTGGACTCTCGTGACCAGTACCCTCCGTGGGTTGAAGACTCCATAAACATGGACGTACGATAGCACCACCTTTCGGAACCACGAGAAAAAATCTTCGTGTCCTTCATGTGTTTGATCTTCCTATCTCTAGTCCTTACTTTCATGTGCAATGTCTTTACATTCCGCTTCAATACTTGATGACTTGCATGTGTAGGGTGTGCTAGACTTTATATATTTGCTAAAATTTGCCAACACTTAACTTTGCACCTTGTGTAGATTTTAAATTCCTGCAAGTAGTCTATTCACCCCCCCCCCCTCTAGACGTACTCTTCTAGTGATCCCACAAAGGTAATTTGTAACAAGCAAGTAACGGTAACAATAGGTGAGGTGCAGCAAGGTATCCCAATCCTTTTGTGGCAAAGGACGGGCCAAAAGTATCTCTTATGATGAGCAAAGTGTTCTTGAGGGTACACGGGAATTTCATCTAGCCACTTTCGTCATATTGGTTTTATCTGTGTTCGCTACTTTGATAATTTGATATGTGGGTGGACCGGTGCTAAGGTGTTGTTCTTACTTTAACTAACAACCTACTTATGATTAACCCCCTCGCAAGCATCCGCAACTATGAGAAAAGTATTACTACAAAGTCCAACCCTAGCATTAAACATGTAGACCCAAATTAGCCCCTTACGAAGTAGCACATAAACTAGGGCTTAAGTTTCTATCACTCTCGCAACCCATCATCTAATAACTAGTCCACAATGCATTCCCTTAGGCCCAAGGATGGTGAAGTGTCATGTAGTCGACGTTCACATGACACCACTAAGGGAATGACAACATACATATCATCAAAATATCAAACATATATCAAATTCACATGAGTACTTGCAACATGACTTCTCCCGTGACCTCAATAACAAAAGTAACTACTCAAAAATAATATGCATGCTCAAGATAAGAGGTGTATTGAATATCATAATAGATCTGAACATATAATCTTCCACCAAATAAACCATATAGAAATAAACTACACAAGGTAATCAACATTACAAGTCACCGAAAGGTACCAATCTGAGGTTCCGGTACAAAGATTGAACATAAGAGATGAACTAGGGTTTGAGAGGATATGTTAATGTTGAAGATGTTGATGAAGAATGGCCTCCCCAAGATGAGAGGGTTGTTGGTGATGACGATGGCTTTGATTTCCCCCTCCGGGAGGGAAGTTCCCCCAACGGAATTGCTCCACCAGAGGGCAAAAGTGCTCCTGCCCAAGTTCCGCCTCGAGGCGGCGGCGTTGTGTCCCAAAATTCCTCTCCTAATTCTCTCTAGGTTTTTTGGGACTAAATACCAGATGATGGGCTCCGGAGGTGGGCCTGGGTGCCCACCCTCCATGAGGGCGCGGGCAGCGGGGTATGCGCGCCCTGGTGGAGGGTGGCCCCCCTCCGGTAGTTATTTGCTCCAAAAATCCTTATTCAATATATAAAAATTCCCCATGAATTATTAGCTACATTGGAGTTGTGTAGAATAGGTATCTCTGACGTGCTTTTTCAGGGTGCTGAATTCCAATTGCCGGCATTCCCCATCTTGATGTAAACCTTGCAAATTATGAGAGAAAAGGCATTAGAATTACTCTGCAAAGAATTATTATGCATAAAAACATTATAAATAACCGTAATAAAACATGATGCAAAATGGATGTATCAGCTAGTCTCGATAGGCAAGTGACGCAAATAGGCTCGGGGTAACAATGCAATGGCAAGGGTATGTGTCAAGAGTGTCGTCACGGTTATCGTCCTTGCTTACGGTTGGTGTCAATGAAGAGGTGGTTGGCGACGGAGCAATGACGAGCGGCGATGTCGATGAAGAACCACTCCTAATTAGCCAAAACGCCTTAGGAAGTGGCAGGGCTCGTGACTCAAAATCTCAAATACAAACGGTTGCAGAAGAAAAATGGTGGAAAAACAAAAAAGGGGAAATTCAGTTTCGACAGAGTTGCTCGGACGTCCAGGCCCTGTCGTTCGTCCGGCATCCGGTCGTTCAACATTTGCCGGTCGGCTGAGACCTGCGGTATTGACGATTTCACCACGGAGACGATGAACTCGAAAACAAAAGAAAATTTTCGGTAAAATTGGGGCAATTTTTCGAATGAAAATGATGGGGAAGATGGGGGCAAGATAGATCCACTCATCCACAACGTAATCCATGGATCCGAATCAACAAAATCTCCTCAAATCCAACGAATCCAATAAATTTTGGTATGGCTATTTTTGTGGGGATTTTCGAAATTAGGTCAAATCAAAACAATAATTGGCTAGAAAGTGGAGGGCGAGACTCCAAGGTGTGAATCAACGTGGCTCATGATACCAATATGATATGGGGCAAGCCCACGGGTGTCGATCCTTTCACACTTGGAGGGGGCAAAGGGAGAAAGTCAAAGAGAAATCACAAACTCACGAATGATCTCCGATCACACATCCACTAGAAACACATGAGCACACGAGATACAAAGATCTATGATCAACAAAAGGATACACATACCCGATAGTTCTCCTCACTCCAAAGGAGGAGGCCTTGAATCCCTTAGGGTCTTCCCTCTAGAGGGGCCTTGGCATCACTTCGGATCTTCTCACGTAGAGGTGTATCACTCCATGAGGGAAGGAACTAGATGGAGCTATGCTCAACAATGGACTTTGCTAAACATAAGCTAACCCTAGCTAGAGGAGGGAGTCGAGTTTACATAGTCTTAGGCGAAATAGGGGGTACATGGGCCAAGGCCCATGGTCCTATGCGCAGACAGGTTCTGGACGGTGTCACACTCCGACAGCTCAAGATAGTCTGGACGTCCGAAGGAGGCCGTACTTCTGAGAGTTCGGTGCGGGTGTGCCTTGGTTGGATTTCCGAAAGCTGTTCGACATCCGGGGCTCGGTCATCCAGAGGCTCTAGTCTTTCGAAGTTTTGGAGCGGGTGCCTTGGCGTCGGATTTCCGGAATGGCTTGGACGTCTGTGTGCTAGAGCATGTCGGTCTTTCGGGTGGTGTCGGTCGTTTGTGCACTGTAGAGTCCTGCTAGTCTTTAGGCGGGATCGGTCTCCAGGCGTCGGACGTCCAAGACATGTCGGTCGTCCGGGGTATGGTCGTCCGAGAGTTGGGACTTGTCCGCATGTCCTCCCTTGTCCTTCCTAGCTTGACGTCGTTCGTGCTTGCTTCCATGTTCTTCGTCCAAGCACCTAAGTATACAGAGAACTTCCGTCTAAGGTAGTGACCATGTCTCGAGTGGATCAAATGATGATTGAGCAAGGAGAGATGTTACCTTGTTTTCAATGCCACGTGCGCGGGCTCTCGTCATGGGTCCTCTAGTAGCTTGAGATGTTAGTGATGGGTCCATGGGGGTGATCATGGGATGCCCCGCACCACTATCCTATGGTGGCGGCCATGTCCAAGGCCTCATCGTCCTCCATCTGTCTTCTCCATGAGCATCGGCGATAAGGCCGACGAAATGAAGCTACAGCCTCCATCGAAGAAGAGTAGAACATGGGAGACGGATGGCCCACATGGGACACAAGGTCGTGTCGCCTCCCATGCTGTACTCAACTCAGAGGAGTCTCTGCCTTTTCCGTTGGTGGTGGACGTGTGGTCCACAATTGAAATTGTGGCGTCGGTGCTATCGCCGTCCCACCGGGCCATGTGATAGTTCCTCGGTGGGGCGTAGGAGGCACAGTTGGCATTGTTCTCGTCCACGATGGCCACTTCTAGCAAGCAACATCTTCAGCACAGAGGGCCTCATGGATCGCACGCTGCTCCATCATGAAGTTGGGGTTCGCCGTGGCCATGGAGGCCATGGCCTCCTCGCTCGTGTGCTCCACGTCAATTTGGCCCTCCGCTAGCCGGTGTTGATCTAGGAGGAACAGGTTGTGATAGAGGCGAGGGTCCCAATCTTTCGATGAGATGATAACTATTGATTTGGTGGAGAATACTTTGACGATCCAACTATGAACGTGCACGACGTTGCGCCTTAGCAATCGCTAAATCAATCTCCAAGAGGTTATTGACCACGCCGGAGCACGATCAACCTGACCACGAAGGTCTATTCCTGCAAGCAATCGAAGAACAAGCAACAATATGATAATGCAATCTGAATATTGTGAATATATATGAAGTATTGATAAGGGTGGGATTCCGAAAGCGGTCTTGGTCTGGTCGTTGGACACAAACGAAGTACACGAAGTTGCAATGGCTAACTTTTAACTAACCAAAACCCAAAGGAAAAGCTACTAGATTGATCTACTTATATAGGAGCAAGGGGTAGCGGACAAGGAGGTGGGAGGATGTCCCAAGACACCCTAAAACCAACCCTAGGTCGTACAAGGCCCATGGGCCCAAGTGGAGGTGATGCAACACCTTTGGACTTGTAGTTTGACTTGGATTCTGATGCAACATAAGATTGTTTCGTCGATATCTTCGTGATCCAGACGTATTTTAAGGTGATTCCAACTGTTCTGGAACTCACATTAAATCTAGTTTGCAGCAAAAAAAATAATCACCCAATTCCGAGTCCAAATGAAAAAGTTGTTGCCGTTTTGAGACAGGTGTGTCTGTGCAGTCCGAATCTGAATCCAGAACGTGAGAGACTTGGACTCTATCTTCTCTTGTGATAAAAGTGGCGTGAGAGAACTTCTTGAACAATACCTAATTGTTTCCTTTGACATTAGAGGACCTCTTGAATAGCACCCAATCATTTCGTCTTCCTTTGTCATCACACGTGGTTCATACAAGTGTTCGACCATTCTGCATTTAGGCATAAAATAAAAATAGGTGAAGTATTTTTGTTCCGGATAACATAAATAAATTATTGCATAACTCTTATAAGAAATCACCTCACAAATATGCATGTATGCAACATTTTTGGTCGTATTGAAGGTAGTCATGTCCTCATCATCCTCCCCTTTTTGAAAACAAAGTCGTCCTCGGCGTTGCTTAATCTGAAATGTGGCTACCAAAAAAGAAAAGTCGTACACATTGTATATGTATTTGTCATCCATTTTTATTGTTCTCGGTTGTGACACATGCGACACATATATGCAAGGACACTCATCACATGTCATGAAATATGAAGCCAAAAAATCATCACAAGAAGTAGAAGGCATGACAATATTACAACTCAGTTTGCACATATAAGTGAAGTCTTTATTCATATAAAAAATCATAATGTTCATCATTAAATCATCCTAATATTGGTAGATAAACGTGAATCATTTCAAATTTAGATGCTACAACATGCTTAAATAAGCAAACATGCAACATGTCATTTGACACAGAATTATCACCAAGATTGGAGGTCATATCAAAATGATTAAACACCGACAAAATTATTTTCAAACATATTTGACCAAAATTTAATTGATTTTCTGATTCACATGGTTCTTGCTCATCAATAGTTAATTCAATGGGTGCACTCACAATTGCTGATATTGTAGTTATTTGATCACATGACAAAGTAAAATCATGAACATAGCCCTCTAAAATAGGTGGTGTGATCAAAGTAATGGTTAGATCATCACAAGGTACATTGGAATTGACAAGGCATTCAACATACTCATGTGGAGGTGGAAGATCAATACCTTTGTCATTACCTCTTATGATCAACTCAGATGATGTAGGCACTTTCGGTGCTGACGTGTTACATGGTGAAGGTGATGTAGCCCTCACAAGAATTGATGTGGTTGTCACGGTACGCCTAGTAGTTGAAGGAACAATTGTATCCACTCTTGGAATGTGCACCTTGCACTCTATTTCCTTTTGGGCAACACGTTGATTTATTTCCTGTTCAGCTTTGCAAGCAAGGCCAAACAAACGATCCATAGAATAACACTTTTCATGAATTAGTATCTCCTGAATATCACGGTTTAATCCTCCCCAAAATCTATCCATAAAATCTTCTTCACTTTCTTCTAATGAGGAATGCAACAAGGTCATTTGTAAATCATCATAATATTTCATTACGGTGTCACTACCTTGTTTTAAATATTGTAACTTTTTAAGGTTGTCACGAGTATAATAAGCAGGAACGAATGTGTGTCTCATGGCAAGTTTCAAATCATCCCAAGTAGTAGGTATAATATCTTTGTGTAACCGACAATATTCGCTCCACCAAACTAAAGCATAACAAGTGAAAGAACCAACTGCGACCTTAACTTTCTTATGTGCAGCAAAATTATGGGAAGCAAATATTTCATTTATTTCAAACTCCCACTCAATATATAAAGCAGATCTAAATCGGCCATTAAATGGAGGTATAGAAACATTAACCTGATCATGTGCATTTGGATCTCTTTGCATCTCTCGTATCGGTTTTTGTGGTGGCACGTCTCCCATGATCGAAGAAGCCCATGAACTAACAACTCTGGATCCTGTCATGACTAGTAGAAAAAAGAAACAAAGATCCAAGTATATTGTTCCTATGAACTACTGGGATGTGGTGGTAAAAAGCTCACAATAAAGCAAATATCAATGTCTTACAAATTCTTACCATGCAGCAGGTGGCGACTGGCAACCGACGGTGTCAATATCTCCGAAGATTGGGTAAAGCGATTACCAGGTGAACGTATGTATACACGATGTAGAAATATGTGGATCTTGGAAGGCTTAATATATGGTAGCAAAAGATTAGAAATAATCAATTCAGAGATACAATGTTGAATAAATGCTCAACGACGGTACTGTGCTGGTCCTAGGCTAGATGCTAAGACCAGCAACTCGACACGATGATGCAACCGATAATTCAACTATGCAAGCACTAAAAAGAAAATTGCAAAGGCTCAAACTGTCTTGGAGTAAAGATGAATAGATCTAACTTTTTTTTTCTGGCTTTTCTTGGGCAATAGGTAAGGAAAATAAATCTAATCTACAAATAACTGGAAATTCTCACCGAGCAACCTGAAAACTGATACCACTTCATAGAGGCGAGGGTCCCGATCTTTCAATGAGATGATAACTATCGATTTGGTGGAGAAGACTTTGACGCTCCGACTACGAACGTGCACTACGTTGCGCCTTACCAATCGCTAAATCAATCTCCAAGAGGTTATTGACCACGCCAGAGCACGATCAACCTGACCACGAAGGTCTATTCTTACAAGCAATCGAAGAACAAGCAAGAATATGATAATGCAATCTGAATATTGTGAATATATATGAAGTATTGATAAGGGTGGGGTTTCAAAAGCGGTCTTGGTCTGGTCGTTGGACACAAACGAAGTACACGAAGTTGCAATGGCTAACTTTTAACTAAACAAAACTCAAAGGAAAAGCTACTAGATTGATCTACTTATATAGGAGCAAGGGGTGGCAGCCAAGGAGGTGGGAGGATGTCCCAAGACACCCTAAAACCAACCCTGGGTCGTACAAGGTCCATGGGCCCAAGTGGAGGTGATGCAACACCTTTGGACTTGTAGTTTGACTCGGATTCTGATGAAACATCAGATTGTTTTGTCTATATCTTCGCGATCCGGACGAATTTTAAGGTGATTCCAACTGGGCTGGAACGCATATGAAATCTAGTTTGCAGTAAAAAAGAATCACCCAATTTCGAGTTCGTATGAAAAGGTTGTTGGCATTTTGAGACAGGTGTGTCTGTGAAGTCCGAATCTAAGTCCAGAACGTGAGAGACTTGGACTCTATCTTCTCTTGGGCTAAAAGTGATGTGAGAGAACTTCTTGAGCAACACCTAATTGTTTCCTTTGATATTATAGGACCTCTTGAATAGCACCCAATCATTTCATCTTCCTTTGTCATCACACGTGGTTCATACAAGTGTTCGACCATTATGCATTTAGGCATAAAATAAAAATAGGTGAAATTTTTTGTTCTGGATAACGTAAATAAATTATTACATAACTCTTACAAGAAATCACCTCCCAAATATGCATGTATGCAACATTTTTGGTCGTATCGAAGGTAGTCATGTCCTCATCTGGTTGTGCCATTGTTCCACCGATATAGGTGTCGACGCAACCTGCTCCTCCGCCAGGGCGGTGTCGAACTACGCTTGCGCCTGCTCCATGGTGAAGCTGGTTTCTAAAGGTGCGTGCTCTGGTGCGGTGTCCTTGGATCCTCTCACCATGATACATCTCCTTCGTATCCACTTTTCCAAACTCTTTTGCCCTTGTTTTGGACTCTAATTTACATGATTTGAATGGAACTAACCCGGACTGATGTTGTTTTCAGCAGAATTACCTTGGCCTTATTTTTGTGCAGAAATAAAAGTTCTTGGATCGTCCTGAAAATTTATGGAGAATATTTTTGGATTTAATAAAAAATACTGGTGCAAGAATTAACTAGAGGGGGGCCACCTGCAAGCCACAAGCCTGCTAGGCGCGGCCACCCCCTGGTCGCGCCTAGTAGGCTTCTCGAGCCCTCATGGCTCCTCTGACCTCCTCTCTAGCTTCATATAACCCTATTCGCGGAGAAAAAAATCAGAGAGAAGAGTTCATCGCGTTTCACGATATGGAGCCACCGCCACCTCCTGTTCTTTGTCGGGAGACCAGATCTAGAGTCCGTTTTGGGCTCCGGAGAGGGGAAATCGACGTCACCGTTATCACCAACCATCCTTCATCACCAATTTCATGATGCTCTCCACCGTTCGTGAGTAATACCATCGTAGGCTTGCTAGACAGTGATGGATTGGATGAGATTTATCATGTAATCGAGTTAGTTTGGTTAGGGTTTGATCGCTAGTATCCATTATGTTCTGAGATCGATGTTGCTATGACTTTGCTATGCTTAATGCTTGTCACCAGGGCCCGAGTGCCATGATTTCAGATATGAACCTATTATGTTTTCATGAATATATATGTGTTCTTGATCCTATTTTAAAAATTGTAGACACCTATTACGAGTTATGATCCGCATCCCCCAGGGTGACAATAACTGGGATTCTTTCCGGTGATTACCATAGTTTGAGGAGTTCATGTATTCACTAAGTGCGAATGCTATGGTCCGGCTCTCTATTAAAAGGAGGCGTTAATATCCCTTAGTTTCCATTAGGACCCCACTGCCATGGGAGGGTAGGACAAAAGATGTCATGTAAGTTCTTTTCCATAAGCATGTATGACTATATATGGAATACATGCCTACATTACATTGATGAATTGGAGCTAGTTCTGTGTCACCCTATGTTTTAACTATTGCATGATGAATGCCATCCAGCATAATTATCCATGACTGATCCATTGCCTACGAGCTTTCCTCATATTGATCCTAGCTAAGTTACTTCTCCGCTGCTACTGTTACAATCACTATAAAACTTCTACTGTTACTTTTGCTACCGTTATTGTTACTTCCATACTACTTTGCTACTGAATACTTTGTTGCACATATTAAGTCTTTCAGGTGTGCTTGAATTGACAACTCATCTATGAATACTCGAGAATATTCTTTGGCTCCCCTTGTGTCGAATCAATAAATTTGGATTGAATACTCTACCCTTGAAAACTCTTGTGATCCCCTATACGTGTGGGTTATCAAGACCTTATTCTGGCGTTGTTGCCGGGGAGCATAGCTCTATTCTCTGATTCACTTGGGATTTATATTTTTTTATCACTATGAAGAATCTGAAAGATCCAAAAACCAAGATCTATCCCTGTACTACGGGGGGAGGTAAGGAATTGCCACCTAGCTCTACATTTGATTCACCTTCTGTTATGAGTAAGTTTGCGACACCACCACCTGCTAGTAATTCTGATGTGTCACAAGTAATTGATGACGCCACTTCTGCTATGCATGATGCTTATGATGATACTTTGCTTGATAATACCGTGCTACTGGTGGAATTTCTTGATGAACAAATTTCTAGAGTCAATGCTGAAAATTATGATACTTCTGAAACTGATGAAATTATTGATACTGAACACTTTGAGATACCTTCTAGACCTAGCTCCTAGATATGAATTGTCTGATATTCCTGAGGGTTATGTTATGGATAGAGAGGTAGCTAGGGACTTTCTTGCTTGTAATGATAGAGATGATCTTAAGAAATTACTATGCAAGTGGAAAGAAAAATCTTTGAATGCTAGAATGAAATATGATCATAACTTTGCTACTTCACCTATCTTGTCACTGATAAAGATTATGAATTCTCTGTTGATCCTGAGTTAATTACTTTGGTTGAATCTGATCCTTTCCATGGTTATGAATCTGAAACCGTTGTGGCTCATCTTACTAAACTGAATGATATAGCCACCCTATTTACTCATGAGGAAAAAATTTGCTATTAGTATGTCCTTAAGTAGTTTCCTTTCTCATTAAAGGGTGATGCTAAGATATGGTTTAATTCTCTTGCTGTTGGTTGTTTGCATAGCCCCTAAGATATGATTTATCACTTCTATGAAAGATATTTTCCAGCCCATAAGAAACAAGCTGCCTTGCAGGAAATATTTAAATTTGTGCAAACTGGAGAAGAGAGTCTCCCACAAGCTTGGGGGAGGCTTCTCCAATTACTTAATGCTTTGAATGATCATCTCTCAAGAAAAATGAAATACTTGATATCTTTTATAATGGACTAACCGATGCTTCTAGGGACCACCTAGATAGTTATGTTGGTTGTGTTTTCAGGGAACGAACTGTTGAACAGGCTGAAATACTATTGAATAATATATTGAGCAATGATAATGATTGGACTATTCCCGAACCACCTCTGAAGCCATCTCCGAAGAAAAGAGGTATTCTATTTCTAATTCCTGGAAATATGCAAGAGGCAAAGAAATCTATTAAAGAAAAAGGTATTAAAGCTAAAGATGTTAAGAATCTACCACCTATTGAAGAAATACATGGTCTTGATAACCCGAAACAGGTAGTAGAGGTAAATTCTCTTTGTAGATTTGATGAAAGCGATATTCCTTATAATAAGTCTGCTAGCCAATGCTTGGATGAATTTGATAATTTTGTTGTTAAACAAGAAAAATTTAATGCTTATGTTAGTAGACAATTGAAACATAATGCTTTCATGCTTGATCGCTTAGGTGATTATACGATTAGAACTATCAATGATCTTAAACTTATTAGTAAACATGCTTCCATGGTAACTACTCAAGTAGAACAAGTACTTAAGGCACAGAATGATCTGCTTAATGAGATGAATAGTAAGAACAATGATCATTCTGTTAAAGTTGTGACTAGAGGTGGAAGAATGACTCAGGAACCTTTGTATCCTAAGGGCCACCCTAAGATAATTGAACAAGATTCCCAAAGGGGTAATATTGATGTACCTAGTTGCCCCAGTAATAAGAGGAACAAGGATGATGATAGAACTTTGCATGATGCTAGTGAACCTATTATAGATACACCTGAAAACCCAAATGATATTTTTGTTTCTGATGCTGAGACACAATCTGGTGATGAACATGAGCCTAGTGATAATATAAATGATGATGTTCATGTTAATGCTCACCCTAGTAATGATAATGATGTGGAGATTGAACCTGCTGTTGATCTTGATAACCCACAACCTAAGAATAAAAGATATGATAAAAGAGATTTTATTGCTAGGAAGCATGGTAAAGAAAGAGAACCATGGGTTCAGAAACCCATGCCCTTTCCTCCTAAACCATCCAAGAAAAAGGATGATGAGGACTTTGAGTGCTTTGTTGAAATGCTTAGACCTGTCTTTTTGCGTATGCGCTTGACTGATATTCTAAAAATGTCTCCTTATGCTAAGTATATGAAAGATATTGTGACTAATAGAATAAAGATACCAAAAGCTGAGATTTCCACCATGCTTGCTAATTATACTTTTAAGGGTGGAGTACCAAAGAAATTAGGAGATCCACGAATACCAACTATACCATGCTCTATTAAGGGGAATTATGTTAAAACTGCTTTATGTATTTGGGAGCTGGTGTTAGTGTTATGCCTTTCTATTTATATCGTAGACTTGATTTGAATAAGTTGACACCTACTAAAATCTCTGTGAAAATGGCTGATAAATCAACTGCTCTACCTATCAGTATTTGTGAGGATGTACATATCATAGTTGAAATGCTACTATCTTTACGGACTTTGTTATTCTTGATATTCCTGAGGACGACAGTATGTCGATCATCCTTGGTAGGCCTTTTTGAATACTACAGGGGTTGTTATTGATTGCAACAAGGGCAATGTCACTTTTCATATTAATGGTAATGAGCATACGGTACAGTTTCCCAAGAAACAACCTCGAGTTCATAGTATCAACTCCATTGAAAAAATTCCAACGATTGTTATTGGAGACTTTGAATTCCCTCTTCCTACTGTCAAGAAGAAATATGATATTGTTGGGGATATACATATCCCCATTGAGGTAACTTAGTGTTATTCGAAAATTCTTCGGTTTCATGTTATTCGAAAGAAGTTTGTTAATAAGACTTGATCAACCTTATTAATGGATTCATTTTGATGAGCATGAGATGGATGAATCTAGAAAGCACAACTCACTACACCCAACTTTTATTTTCTGTTAGTTAGATTAGATTAAGTAAGAATGCTATTATTTTTCTGATTTCTGAGTTTCCCATGCAATAGAAAAGTGACCTGAAAATAAAAGTTCTTCAAATGCCCTGAAAATGGAGTATGATTTTTTGTGGAATATTTAAAAATTTCTGGCACTGAGCACACTACAGGGGGATGCACCAGTGGGCCACAAGCCCACAAGGCACGACCACCCCCCTGGCCACGCCTAGCAGGCTTGTGGGTCCCACGTGGATCCCCTCCATTTATTCCAGCACCCATCCACTTCATCTTCCTCCAGAAAAAAATCCCACCGTTGCTCAAACCCATGTTCTAGCTCATTTTGCTGCCATTTTCAATCTCCTTGCTCGAGGCTTCATTCCAAAACTATTTTGGGAGATTGTTCCTCAGTAGGTGACTCCTCCAATGGTCCAATTAGTTTTTGTTCTAGTGCTTTATATATTGCAAATTTTTGCTGCTGTTGTGACCTTGTTCTTGAGCTTGCATGTCAAATTTCTATGGTCCCAAGTAGTTTTGATGCATGATATAGCCTCTAGGCACTTGACGGAGTAGTTGCTATGAGTTTTGTTGAGTTTTGTTCACCTTTATTTGGGGTCACTAAAAATTTCAGAATCTTTCAGAAATGTTGAGGAGATTATTAAGAGGTTCTTCAAGCCGGAGTTCTAAGGAAGATGAAAATGAAATGAGCGAGAAACCCAAGTATAATCTTCCTCGCGTAATAGAAGTTCGACCATGTGAATGGCGGTGTGACACATTCTTGAGGGCGGTCGGAATTTATGAAGATTTCTATTATTTGGCCGAGAATGCAGGCATCACCGACTTCCTCAACGATAAGTGTGACCAGTACCTCTTGCGCACGAATACCTTTGTGCAAAAATTTTACTTTCATTCTAGGGAAGACCCGCCTACAGTAGAATTTCACTTATATGATGTGCCTAAGAGAATGAAACTTTATGACTTTTGCAAAGTTTGCAAAATACCCTATGAGGGCAGCATCAGGGAACCACGTCCTCGAGACATGGAAGATTTATTGCCGTAGTCAATGTTGGGGAAGAGAGAGGCGTGTCAAAGGCAAGAGCAGCTAGTGTACATTTTCATGTGCTATGCTATTATTTATTATTTGCGGGAAGATGTTTAATTGGTCGCTGGGAGAGTGGAAGCCTTAGTGCCCCTGGCCTCGCTATTTTGCGCCAAGCTTTATTTCCTGACAGAACCTTTAGTCTGGGCGCTATGGTGGCCCAATGGTTGAACACCAACCGTTTGAAGGTGCCCATATTCGGAGGTATCTATGCATCTCATTTAGCCAAACATTTTGAGATACCCATTAGGCTTAATGAGAAAGATGAGAGGATGCTACCCGCGAAGTTTTTAGATTATAACCGTATGGTAGCTCATGATGTTATTAAGAAAAATGATGATAGGAGGCTGCTTTACAACTTAATTTTTAGCCAGGGTACAAGTGAAATTATTACTCTGCCTGCTTCTTCTTTGTTCGATATTCGCTCTAGCAAGTAGACCATTATGCCTGGAGACATTTACAGATATTGGGGTCTGACGCAACCCCCAGCCCCGGAGCCGGCACCCGCCTTTGATCCATACCCGGAGCCAGTCTTTCAGCGGGAGCCGAAGGAGTTCGCCAACTAATGGAACTATGAGGATGCTCCTGGGTATCCGGGAGAGATCTCTTTCCAGCCATGGCCATAGAACAACTTAGGCCGAAAGCCTAAGCTTGGGGGAGTACGTATTTCTCACCGACTTTACTTTCATGTTCACACACTCATCTTACTAGTCGGTGTTCATACTCTTTCATTGTACCATCCATGGCAGTTTACTCTCTTGTTTCGCTTTCTTCTTGTGTGTTTATTTAACTTTGAGAAAATACAAAGAAAATGTTCTAGATTTATTTCCAGTTGCTTAGTTGTATCATTAAAAAGAAAACCCAAAAGATTTTTCATTCTTCTTTTGCTTGTTGGGAGCTTTCCCGTGTAAATAGTTTTTCTCGTTCTTGTTTTGATTTTTCTTTCTTTGGGTCGTGAGGAGAAAACCACAATGAAATGTCGAGTGGCTCTCATATGCATTATTGGTTACCTATTAGAGAGACCATATTACCTTGTCTTCTCTTTTGGGTTAACGTTTTGCAGATTCCAGCTTAGTCCAATGCATGTGCACTCTTATTATTATCCACACCGTTCAGTCATGCAAGTGAAAGGCAATAATGACGATATTTGATGAAAATATTGAGGTGGAGAAAAGCCAGTATGAACTCGGCCTATCTTTCTTTTGTAAAGATGATTAGCTCATCGTTCCAAATTCAGTTCATCATGGGTGAAACATATTTGCAATGACAATTAGAGATTATAGTTACTCATGCCATGCTTAATTAGCTAGGAGTGGATAATGGTTTGTTTTGGGTGCCAACATGCATATTAAAATGGTTGTGATGTATTATGATGGGATGGTATGATCCTCTGAACGATTCAAGTGGCTCGACTTGGCACATGTTCATGCATGTAGTTGAAACAAAATCAACATAGCCTCCACGATATTTATGTCATAGTGATTTATATCCTACTCATGCTTGCATTCAATGTTGGTTAATCTCAAAGCATGTTGATGACTGTGTCGCTCTCAAGTTGGTCGCTCCCCAGTCTTTTGCTAGCCTTCACTTGTACTAAGCGAGAATACTACTTGTGCATCCAATCTCTCAAACCCAAAGTTTTTTCATATGAGTCCACCAGATCTACCTATATGAGGTATTTACCTGTCGTTCCAAGTAAATTTGCATGTGCCAAACTCTAAACCTTCAAATCTGTCAGTATCTTCCATGCTAGGTGGGCTATTCTCGCGATATGTGTTGATTCACTATCATTCACGAGAAAGTAGTCGGTAATCAGGATGCCCAGTTCCATGCTCAAAATAAAAGGCAAAATATAATTAGACAAAACTCCCCCATGACTGTGTTTGTATGGACGGTACCCATGGATTCGGTTCACCGTGGAGTGTGAATGATTGGTGGAGGGGGAGTAAAAACTTTCTCATTCTGTTTGGGAACTGCCTATAATGTATCTAGCATGGAAGATGTTCAAAACCTCTTGGTCGTTATGTGAGCAATGAAAGCATACCGCTCAAAAATCATTACTTCTCTCCGTTTTCAAAACTCGAGCTCTGGCACCTCTACAAATCAAAGCTTCCCACTACGAAGGGCATTTCCATTTACTTTATTGTTGAGTCATCACCTTCTTATAAAAGGCACCAGTTAGAGAGCACCACCATCATTTTTATGCTTTGTTTTTAATTAATATTGAGTATGAGCATGACTGGATCTCTTTCACCGTGAATTACAATGTCTAGTCAGTCCTTGTTCTTTAGAGGTGCTCTGCATTTATGTTTTGCGGTCTCAGAAAGGGCTAGCGAGATACCGTTTTGTCATATTACACCATGATTGTTTTGAAAATGTGTTGTCATTCAATAGTTATTATTATTGCTCGCTAGTTGATTATGTTATTGATATGAGTAAATGTGAGACCTAAATGTTATTGTGAATGTGGTTAGTCCATGATCTTTGCTGAAAATCTGAACATCAGTTGGACGTATTTACAACAACAAGATCAAACAGAGTTTGTAGAAGTTTTTCTTTATCACTTTCAGTTTATCAACTGAATTGCTTGAGGACAAGCAATGGGTTAAGCATGGGGGAGTTGATACATCTCCATCGTATCCACTTTTCCAAGCTCTTTTGCCCTTGTTTTGGACTCTAATTTGCATGATTTGAATGGAACTAACCTGGACTGACGTTGTTTTCAGCAGAGTTGCCTTGGTGTTATTTTTGTGCAGAAATAAAAGTTCTTGGATTGTCCTGAGAATTTATGGAGAATATTTTTGTATTTAAAAAAATACTGGCACAAAAATTAACCAGAGGGCGGGCCACCTGCAGGCCACAAGCCTGCTAGGCGTGGCCACCCCCCTGGCCGCGCCTAGTAGGCTTGTGGGGCCCTCGTGGCTCCTCTGACCTCCTCTCCACCTCCATATAATCCTATTCGCCGAGAAAAAATCAGAGAGAAGAGTTCATCGCGTTTCACAATATGGAGCCGCCGCCACCTCCTATTCTTCCTCGGGAGACCAGATCTGGAGTCCGTTTTGGGCTCCGGAGAGGGGAAATCGGCGCCATTATCATCATCAACCATCTTTCATCACCAATTCCATGATGCTCTCCATCGTTCGTGAGTAATCCCATCGTAGGCTTGCTGGACGGTGACGGGTTGGATGAGATTTATCATGTAATCGAGTTAGTTTGGTTAGGGTTTGATCCATAGTATCCATTATGTTCTGAGATTGATGTTGCTATGACTTTGCTATGCTTAATGCTTGTCACTAGGGCCCGAGTGCCATGATTTCAGATCTGAACCTATTATGTTTTCATGAATATATATGTTTTCTTGATCCTATCTTGCAAGTTGTAGACACCTATTACGAGTTATGATCCGCATCCCCTAGGGTGACAATAACCAGGATTCTTTCCGGTGATTACCATAGTTTGAGGAGTTCGTGTATTCACTAAGTGCTAATGCTTTGGTCCGGTTCTCTATTAAAAGAGGCCTTAATATCCCTTAGTTTCCATTAGGACCCCACTGCCACGGGAAGGTAGGACAAAAGATGTCATGCAAGTTCTTTTCCATAAGCACGTATGACTATATATGGAATACGTGCCTACATTACATTGATGAATTGGAGCTAGTTCTGTGTCACCCTATGTTATAACTGTTGCATGATGAATGCCATCCAGCATAATTATCCATCACTGATCCATTGCCTATGAGCTTTCCCCATATTGATCCTAGCTAAGTTACCTCTCCGCTGCTACTATTACAATCACTATAAAACTGCTACTGTTACTTTTGCTACCGTTACCGTTACTTCCATACTACTTTGCTACTGAATACTTTGCTGTAGATATTAAGTCTTTCAGGCATGGTTGAATTGACAACTCAGCTACGAATACTTGAGAATATTCTTTGGCTCCCCTTGTGTCGAATCAATAAATTTGGGTTGAATACTCTACCCTCGAAAATTGTTGCGATCCCCTATACTTTTGGGTTATCACACCATCATGGAGTCATCCTTGTCATCAGAGACCTCGAGCGAGCTGGTCGGCATGCCGACCTCGATCTGCATGGCACAGCGGCCCGTAAGGGCGGCTACCTTGTGCTTCATCTCCATCGACAGGCTCTCCCACGGTGTTGTCGCTTGCCACCATGGAGGATATGTGGCGTAAGGTAGGAGGATGTGGAGCGAGCGGCTTGTGTTAGCGGATCTGGTGAGGCCAGTCATCCGGTTGCGTCAATGCACGGCACTGGAGTGGTTTTGTCGGCCGACGAGCCTGCCTAATGATGGGATATGGATGAACGAGACATTGAACGGGCATGGTAGATATTTGTCCCGTCCCATAAAGCATCTTTGGCATTGAACAATGCAAACACCGGAGATGCATCACGAACGACGCTCTCGGCCGGTGCGTCACTTCGACGGTGAACCACTGAATGTTCATGCCCGCTCTGAACCAACTTCATTGAAAGCAACCGCTCTACAAAGGCATGGAGGCAGGCAGCTAACGCTAGGCGGGGACACGCACAAGTGAGGGAGGAGGGTTTTGGATGAACCAGGGTGGTCAGAAGGGAGCATGGATGCTATCCGGCCATGCACAAAGGCCCCCATGTTTGTCTCTGGTTTGCATAAAAAAAGCACTCTAAACCATCCAATGAACCAATACATACCTGCATTGGATGGCCTACACAGTCCGTACATATGCAAGCGGTTTAAGGGTCAGATGTCCTAACGCAGCTGATCACTGCAAGTAATGTATGCGTACGCACATACCAGTGGCGGAGGTATAGGGTGGCCGCAGACCACCCTAGATTACAAATCGGCCATTATACCATAGCAAAATAGATAGAATAAATAAATAAAAATATATCTTTATGGGTATATGCATTGTTGGCCCACACTAGCCTAGTGGGCTAGGTCCGCCACTAGCGCATACATCTTCAAAAAATTGTCTCATGTCACAAAACAGGGACAGATTGATTTTTTAGAAGATCAAGGAGGCTTCTCCCCGGTTCCATTTCATCAATGAAATCCACAGCATCGGAACATCAACCCACTAAGAGGGGTAGTTCAACAAAAAAGAAGGAAAATATTATCTGAGCTATTACATCCCAAACAGGAACCAGGAAAATGCAGAAACCACACACAAACGCTTGCTGGAACTGGTTTGGCTTCACAATCTTCAGTGGAGGTGTTGTCACCGCTTGTGGAGACCAGCAAATATCCATGGTCGACGCTGGGCTGAGGATTGTAGTTTGACCTCCAGCATCCCTCTTCTTCATTGGTGGTGTAGAGCAGTCAGCTTTGAAGATATGGTTCTGGAGCCTAAGAGCTTCGGCAGTCGCATCAGCAATGCTTGAGCTCAGCCAGTGGTGATCAGGACAAGGCGCTGAAGAAATCTGGCTAATTGGAGTGAGAAGGCCTTCAGTTGTGCACCACTTTGCTTGGGGGACAGGATTGTCCATGATTTTAACATTCTCAAGATCATCTCAAGACCTGTTTAATAGAGGTCCAAAGAGCATTGTCAAAGATCATAGAGTTTTTGAATTTCCATAGGCCCCATAGAGACGCAGAGGTAACAGTATTTAGAGCAGAGTTTTTTGTTGTTGGAGACCCAAAATCTGGCTACAGATTCAAAGTCTCCCCCAACATCACCCTAGAAATGTTCTCTGATAAAAGACCACACAAATTTTGCAACCACACACTCAAAGAAGAGACGAATGATGGATTCATGTTCCTCATGAAAGATACAATCAAGGGGCTTGATAATGTGTGTTTTCCTAATATTATCTCTAGTCGTTAGTTTATTATGAGAAATCAACCATAGGAAGACATGAATCTTGGGGGGGGGACTCTCAAATTTCAGACACTAGGGATGAAGACTGGCTACACTCCTCCGAAATTGATAACATGATATAAAGAGCTCGTCGAATATTTGCCATTATTTTCAAGCTACCACACTAGGGAGTCAGGATCGGCATTGAAGGTAATGCTACTAGCAATTTCAACTAACTGGTACCATTGATCCATCATTTTGTTATCAAAGTTTCTTCTAAAGGAAAGTTTCAGCTGGTGCCCATCCCACACCTCATTAACACACTTAGAGGTTTCATTACAAATAGTGTAAATAGGCCAAAATTGAATTGCAAGGGGGGAGGTGCCAAACCAAGTATCTTCCTATAATCTAATTTTATCACCTACACCAACTTTCCATCTATATCAAAATTTCAAAGCCTGGATGATGGATTGCAAATCTTTCCAGAATTTGGATGCAGCTTGGTTGGGATTTGGGGAGAAGAGGTTAGTTTTCCTATCCATGTACGTATGATCAATGATCATTTTCCAAGGTTTTCCTTCTCCATCATAATACCTTTTAATCCAGGAGCCCAATAGGCAAAGGTTGATATCTTGAAGATTAGGGATACCTAATCCACCAAAGTCTTTTTTCATACACAATAGTTTCTAGTTAGCAAGGTGAAGTTTCCTATGTCCTTCAAAATAATTCCAAAGGCAGTGGTCCATTTGAGAGTTGATCATCTCAATGGCCCATTCGGGAAATTTGAAGAAGGACAGCGGGTAAATAGGAATGCTAGCAAGGCATGCTTGTATGAGAATAGGTCTGCCTCTATAAGAAAGGAGCTTCCCTCTCGAGCCAGCAATACTTTTCACAATTTTATCAATAAGAGGTTGGATATCTTCTCTCCTAAGCTTATCATAATGCAGTGGGATGCCTAAATACTAAATGGGCAAGACTCCTCCACTACAAGCAAGAGCAGAGAGGAACAGCTGAAACCTATCACTATCTATATTGATAGGGAGCAGTTCACTCTTAGAGCAATTGATCCTCATACCAGAGACTTGCTCAAAGCAGGTTAGAACTATCTTTAGGTTATGTGCATGAGTGACATTATCATGCAAGAACGGGATGGTGTCATCTGCATATTGGAGGCAAATGATGCCCCTGGACAGACCTCGGGACATAGGCCAGCAATTAAATTGCAATTGGCAGCTTTAGCAAGCATCCTCGTAAGGACATCAACTAGTAAATTGAAAAGAAGGGGGAGATGGGGTCCCCCTATCTGAGACCTTTCCAGTTAGAAAGAAGTCACTTTCTACATTATTTAACTTGACACCAACAAAACCATCGTGAGTGATTTGTTGTATCCAGTGATTCCATTTATTTCCAAATCCTCTTTTCTCTAGAAGAGTAGCTAAGAAAGTTCAAGTCTACTTTACCAAAAGCTTTCTCATAATCAAAGCTTCAAGACAAGCCCCTGTCTCTTGCTAGAGTGGACCGAATCTAGCACTTCATGGGCAGTGACAACACTTTCCAGGATATATCTGCCTTAAGGAAGGCAGATTGGTTGCTAGCAATCAATCTATGCAAGATTTTGGCAAGCCTATTAGTAAGGACTTTAGAGAAAAATTTAAAACTAAGGTTAATAAGGCTGATTGGTATGAACTTCCTCATAGAAATGGCATCAGGTTTGTAAGAGCATATTTGTCCCTAAGTGGTTTTGGTGGGTTGATGACAATGCGCTTGCGGACTAACCGTGTGCATTGATCTTTCAAAGATTATCAGACGGCACAAGACAGTCTTCATCCCCTCAGATATTAAAAGAGAAGACAGAGCCTTTCTTTTGATTTAGTGTTGGTGGACGTGAGTTGTAGGAAAATCCGTACTATTAAGAGGGGACCCGCATTTGGAAAGGTTGGCAGGAATAATCATGTACACTTTGCACCCCTTTCCATTCCTGGCACAGTGGAGTGCTTTCTCTCCCAAAGCCCCTAAGTATCATCTCAGCGGAAGTACCGCCCCTCAGAGCAGTAGTACCGCTCCGGCGGTAATGCCGCCCTGCAGTTCCGTGGCTACTACCACTTACATTTACTTCTGGTGTCTACGAGTGTCACTGTCCGTTTTAAGCAGAAGTACCGCTCCAGCGGTATAGCCGCCCTGAGGTTCCGTGGGCACTTCCGCTTGAGTTTTTCTTCCGATCTTCTAGAATTATTGAGCAGAAGTACTGCTCCCCCTAGAGCGATACTACCATACAAAGCGGAAGTACCGCTCCCCCAGAGCGGTACTACCTCTCAGTTATTCCAGTATGGGTATAAGTGGAAGTACCGCTCCCCTGGGCGGTACTACCACTTATGCACGAAATGCAGGCAAAAAATGGTCAGTTTTCCTTCACCTATATAAGTGAGTCTTCTTCTCCATAGAGACGGGTCTCTTCCCCCTAAAACTTCATTGTTGCTCCTAAGCTTATTCTTGCTCCTTCTCCCTCTCTAGCCATCAAATCTTGTTGGTGCTCTAGGATTTGGAGGAGAGGGCATTGATCTACACGTCCACCAAGAGATATTTGATTCCCCTCATTAATCCCTTGCGGATCTTGTTACTCTTGGGTGTTTGAGCACTCTAGTCGAAAGAGGTCACTTCGAAGCCATAGTCCATTATGGTGAAGCTTCATGGTGTTGTTGGGAGCCTCCAATTGAGTTGTGGAGATTTCCCCAACCTTGTTTGTAAAGGTCCGGTTGCCGCCTTCAAGGGCACCACTGGTGGAATCACGGCATCTCGCATTGTGTGAGAGTGTGAGGAGAATACGGTGGCCTAGTGGCTTTTTGGGGAGCATTGTGTCTCCACACCACACCAACGGAGATGTACTTCCCCTCAAAGGGAAGGAACTTCGGGAACACATCCTCGTCTCCATCGGTTTCACCCGTGGTTACTTCTTACCTTTAGTTTGAGCAAGCTTTACCTATTGCCCATTCTTTGCTTGCTTGCGTAGTTATTATTGTTAGCATCATATAGGTTGCTCACCTAGTTGCATATCTAGACAACCTATTTGTTTCTATACCTAATTTGATAAAGATTAAGTAAAAAATTGGTAGTTGCCTATTCAACCCCCCCTCTAGTCAACCATATCAACCCTTTCAAGGTTCTTTTGGGATCAGGGTGAGCATGGCAAAATTGAGTCTAAAAATGTCCATATTTCCTTCATGTAAAACGTTGAACCTATTCATAAGATAATTCTTGGTCAAAGCCCAAAAAAGCTGATAAAAAAGGAAAGGAATTCCATCTCGACCAGGGGCCCCATCAGGATTGGAGCTAAAGACAGCTTGTTTAACTCTTCCTCACAAAAGATAGCTTCAAGGGAGTCATTTTCCTCTTGGGTGACCATTTCTTCAGGAGAGAAGAAGTTAGAGTTGAAGTTGAAGCCACTATTACTCTCTTCCTTAAACAGATATTTATAAAAATTACTAGCTACATCCAACATATCCTTAATGTTAGTGACATGACCAATAGGTCCATGTCACGCCCAAGATGCGACCCTATCCTTATTTTTTGTCTTGAGGGCCTCGACAGGGATAGGAGCGCATCTCGTCGTTTTTGCAAGAATAGATATCATTACAAGTACCTGTATAGAAGAGATGAGTATATGGAATAGGCTTACACTCGCCACAAGATACATCAATATCACATCAATAGAACAACATATTCGAACATCATACATAAGAGCAGGGTCCGACTATGGACGAAATCAAATGATAAAATGACATCCATCCTTGCTATCCCAGGCTATTGCCTGGAACCCATCCTAGATCGGTGGAGAAGAAGAAGAAGAACTCCAAATCAAACAAGCATCACTCTCACGTCAAAGCATCACATTACCTGTACCTGCAACTGTTGTTGTAGTAATTTGTGAGCCAAAGGGACTCAGTAATCTCATTTCCAAGGATATCAAGACTAGCAAAGCTTAATGGGTGAGGTATGTTTAAGTGATGAGGCTGCAGCAAGCGACTAAGCATGTATTTGAGTGGCTAACTTACGAGTACAGAAAGTAAAGTATGGTGGTCTACGCATAACGGACGTGAACAAGCAACGATCACTAAGTGATCCTAAACACCTACTTTCGTCAAACATAACCCCACCGTGTTCTCTCTTGGATAAGGACTCATGAGAAGAGACAGTCACGGTTACACACACAGTTGGTGTAACTTCAAGTTTTCTATGACCGGGTGTTAAACAAAGTTTCCAAGTTGCCACATAATCGCAGGCATGGCTTTCCGAAAGATTTAACCCTGCAGGGGTGCTCCAACTCATCCATCACAAATTAACCACTCTCAGCGGGAATAACCTCGACCACGAATCTCGTGATTTCTTAGGCAATTCCATTGGAAAACCTCTACCTCGAGATAGCCCGAAGTATTTTCAGAATTCCTCATACAAGACATTCAAGAAAGGTACAACAAATCCAGCAAGGACGCTCGGCAGGCCAGATCCGGATAGGAGTCGCGCGTATCTCGTTCTCAGGGCACTACCAGATGAGCTAGAGGTTGAGTTGGCAAAAAAAGGATGACCAGGGGGCGCCGGACATCGCTTGATTTGGACCAACACTCATGAGGAGCACTGGCCCGGAGGTTGATTAAATTATCCGCGGGTGCCGGCGGGTCCCTATGCAATTTTATTAGTTATTAGGCAAATTTAGTACCAATGTTGGGCCTTGCCAGACAAGTTTTATCCTAAAACGAAAATCAAGGGGGTCTCCATAACAACCCCGAACATGTTAGGAGCCTCAATATGGAACATAACACCGGTACACAACTAACTAGAGGCGGCCAAAGTGGAACAAAACATCGAGCAAAAGGCCAAGCCTTCCACCTTTTACCGAGTACATATGTGCATTAAATTAAATAGCAATAATATTGTGATATCAAAAATGTCCATGTAGTCACATGGAAGCAATTGCACCTGCAGCTAGAAACGTTATAAGAAGGGTTAAACAAGCGGTAACATAGCCAAACAAAGGTTTGCTGGGATGTGGAGAGGTTAGAGGCTTATCATGGCAATGTTGGGAGGCTTGTCAAACAAGTGGTAGGTAGCGTGACATAGCGATAGAAAACGAGACAACTAGCATGGCAATGATAGTAGTGGTATCCAGGGAAATATTTATCTTGCCTGATATCCCGCTTGGAAGAAGAACGAGTCCATGAAGAAGACGATCCGTGAAGTAGACAAACGAATCCTCACACTCCGAACGCTTTCGGCACTCTAACGAGAAGAAGCAATCTGGAAACAACAATCAACACACGAAACACCATCACATATGCATGACATGATGCGCTAACAAATATGATGCATGTCCATTTTAACTATGTGAGGCATGGCATGGCAAGAACAACAAACACCTACTACACATTAAGTGAAATTCAATATGCAACGAGTTGCATATTGACGAAGCTCCACGTTCGAATATTTAGTTCGCTCTCGTTAGGTGCACGACAATATTAAATATTGATAAACATGGCAAGAGGTGAAGCATAAGTAAACTACACTATCTAGGCATCTCAAATGATGTCGAAAACAATTTATAGCATTTTCGAAACGTCCCCATAAGTATAATATGAATTTGGTCCAGATATAAAATAAGTCTATTTTATTGATATTAAACAGAAATATAAAGTGCACCATGTTATTCTACACGATTTTCTAGTCAAGTTACATATATAGAACATTTTCAACGGAGCTACGGTTAATTAGTTATGAAATAAATCATTTTACATGGCATAAACACAAATCTAATGCAAGTTAAATATTTTAAACATGGATGAAAGTTGAATATTGTGAAACTACACGAAATTATACCCATTTTACATATATAAAACATTTTCATACGATACACGGTTATTTACATATTAACAATTTAAACTACTGTCATTATCGGTAAAATGCATGTTTGGGTATTGACAAATTGACAGAACCGAAAAAATAATAATTTGGGCCGAATATGCAGTGGCCCAAAACTGGAAACATGTGTGCTCATGTGGGAATGGCAACAGGGGCCAAGGTGTCAGGCCCCAACAACAAAATATTGTGAAATTACACGAAATTCTACCCATTTTACGTATATAAAATATTTTTATACGATGCACGGTTATTTGGATATTACCAATTTAAATTACTGTCGTATCGGTAAAATGCATGTTTGGATATTGACAAATTGGCAAAACCAAAATAATAATAATAATTTAGGCCGAATCTGCAGTGACCTAAAACTGGATCAAACCCAAGCTAACATGTGTGTTCATATGGGAATGACGAGAGGGGCTAAGGTGTCAGGCCCTAACAACAAAATACAACCGCAAGTAAAAACCAAGGTACATGGGACTCAAACCCAGGACCTCCTGGATGCAAACGTTTTAGGATAACCAGCTCGGCTAGTAATGTGCTACTGATGACACTGGGCATTCAAACCTAGATGAACCTGCTAAATGGTGGGTGCAGAAGAAAAGAAATAGGCCGAAAATAATAATAATAATTTAGGCCGAATTTGCAGTGACCTAAAACTGGATCAAACCCAAGCTAACATGTGTGTTCATATGGGAATGGCGAGAGGGGCCAAGGTGTCAGGCCCTAACAACAAAATACAGCCGCAAGTAAAAACCAAGGTACATGGGACTCAAACCCAGGACCTCCTGGATGCAAACGTTTTAGGATAACCAGCTCGGCTAGTAATGTGCTACTGATGATATTGGAACATTAATTTAAAAGAGATGATAGAAGCAGGAGTTCATTTTGGTCATGGTATTAAGAAATGGAATCCTAAAATGGTCCCTTACATTTCGGCAAAGCGTAAAGGTATGATACAGGGCATTCAAACCTAGATGAACCTGCTAAACGGTGGGTGCAGAAGAAAAGAAATAGGCCAAAAATAAAACAGGGACACGTGGGATTCGAAGCCCAGATACCATAGTTGGAACTGAGCTGCGCTAGCCAACTCGGCTACGAGACTACTTGTGCACTATATTAGTGGCGACACCATATAACATGGCAAAACGGATCTAGGAAAGAACTGAATTTCAGTTACGCAAGAGCTTGCTCACATCGGGGAATCAGAGAGGCCGGCGGCCATGGCGAGAAGATGCGGAGGGGGGGTCGGGGTTTTGACGGATCCGGGCATGAGGAATCCATTCCCGGTGACGATGGGCCTTGGGGGGATGAGGACGGGCGAGCTCCATGGACGGCATGGCGGGCTTCCGTTCTGCTCATGACAGAGAGACACGAAGCACACAGGAGAGGGATTAGAGGAGGATGGGGAAGGGGAGGAAGAGCAAGAATGTGACGGGGAAGAAGGAGACGAAGACCTGCGGGGCTTCACCTCGGGGTGCTGCTTAGAGGAGGAATGGGAAGGGGAGGAAGAGCAAGAATGTGACGGGGAAGAAGGAGACGAAGACCTGCGGGGCTTCACCTCGGGGTGCTGCTGCTCCATGGCACGGCTTCCCTTGGCGCGAGGATGTTGCTTCCTGTCCCGGCCTGAGACGACGCGGACGGGAGGCTGCAATGAGCTCCATGGGAGGCGTCAGGCGTGGCAGGCTCCCGTTTCCGGCGAGCTGCGATGGCCGGCTGGAGCGTAGGAGGTCGGCGATGCTGCTGTTCGAGGACACGACGTCCATGGCGGCGGCCTCCATGATCCCGAAGAGAAACAAACGGGGGAGAGAGATGAGCAGTGAAGGAGAGAGCAGAGGAAGAAGGGAAAAGAGCAGGGAGGATGCTCATCTGTTGGGTGCGCCGGCGACGTGGAGGAGGCACGGCGATGAAGGTGAAGAAGAGGTCGGAGCAGCGTGACAAAGCGGAGCGCCTGGCCTGCGACGAAGACGACGGCGGGGCCGATGGTGTAGAGCTGCTCCAGTTCCCCTAACACCGGGAATAGGACGAGGACGAAGCCGGGCGCTGGATGACATGACGGACAGCGACGGGAACCGGTCGGAGGCGAGACGACGAGGGCGACGAGCGATCGGTTCTCTGAACTTACCAGGGAAGAAGGAGAAGGGAAGGGGTGGCGGTGGCGCGAAGAGAAAGGGGGAAACCCTATGGAGGGCGCGGACGTCGAGGGCTTAAAAAGGGGGAGCGGGAACGCGCTGGCCTCGGCGTCCGTGAGACTTCACGGCACCGGAGCAGACACTCTCGCTCTCACTGCACTGAAGGAGACGACGGCGTTACAGCGAGCAGGTGGTCGTCAGGAGGGGAGCTGGGCAGTGGGAGCGAGGAGATGGGCCAGGAAAGGGGAGGCCAGGCCCAAGCGGCAGTCTGCTCTCCCTCTCAAATAACAGAAAGGGTTTTCCTTTTTTTATAAAACCACACAGTAAAAAAATTATAGAGAAGAGATAGGGATGTTTTGGAGAAAAATAAAAATATTTATAGACTCAAGGAAATACGCACTAGTTTATAAAAAATGGAATTAGCATTTTTAGGACAAACAATTTAATTCATGATTATTGAGAAGGGTTCTGTTTTGCAAAGATTCACAAAACAGAAATTGCCCAAACAAGGTTGAGATCTACTGAATAATTCTAATCAGAATATACTGAAGGAGTGCCACATTTTTTATAGAATTGATTTAGCAAGCAAAATTCCACATGTTGCAATATTTGAAAAGAGAGAGAGAATTGGGCATAGTTCCTATAGAAATTGAGAAGGGGTTCTACCCAGACATAACATGAAGCTCTCACACACCACACCACAAAACACACACTCACAACAAGCACAAGCATAACAAGCAAGCATGATGCACTTATGATATGATCAATATGGTGCCATGATGCAAAATGAGGAATGTCATTAAGCAAAATATATTATTCAATTCTCAAGGACACAAATAGGAAGGTTCACATATGACTAAAATTACAAATAAGGCAAGGGATGTTCTTGGGCTGTTTTACAGTCCATCCATTGAGTGGATAAGGGTTTTCCTTCTCCTCGGGTTTGCCATAGCATGCAAATATGTTGGGTTTCTATCTCCTTATTTAATATGTTTATATCTAGACCTCTATTTAGCTTTGACTTCCTCCTGGAGCCATATTTTCTGCAGTTCATTAATTATGAACTTCCATCTAGTAGTTTAAGCATCAGAGAGATCTGTGGTTTCTGCTTTAACATCTAAAACATCAAACTCTTCTATGAGCATTCTTTTGTATCTCTTAAGGTTGACCTATTCATTAGAGTTCCAACCTTTAGTGATTTTCCTCAATTTTCTAATCTTAGCCTGCCAAATATCAATGGGGGAGTTAGCTTGAACAGGTTCTGTCCAAAGCTTGGTAATTAGGTTAGATAAATCTTCTCTTAACGACAACCATTTTTCAAACTTATAACTATTGTTCCTAGGTTGGTGGAGCACACCTGAAGCCCACGGCAAGGGGGTGTGATCACTACCACATCTAGGGAGGGCTCTATATGTGGACATAGGAAAAATCATATCTAGATGAGTATCACAGAATAGTCTATCAATGGTGGACATAATAAGGTCCACTTGATTGTTAGCCCATGTAAATTTCCTACTGGAGAGCTTAATTTCTAGTAGGATCCATATTTCTATCCATGCATTGAAGTTATAACACCATTTATGGTTGATAATCCCATTGCTTTTATCCCTAGCACTTCTGAGCAGGTTAAAATCACCTCCAATGAGGGTGGGAATAGAGGAGTCAACAAAAAGAGTTTGCAGCTTAGAGATGAAGGCATCTTTTCCCCCATCATAGGGGGAGCCATACACTATGATTGTTATAAAAATGATATCATTAGATTTTAGTTTCATCACACGGCTAACAGAAAATTCTAGATGACACCAAGAAATGATATCAAAGATGTCTAAATCTATTCCCATAAGGATGCTAATGACCCACAAGTATATGGGATCTATCGTAGTCCTTTCGATAAGTAAGAGTGTCGAACCCAATGAGGAGCAGAAGGAAATGACAAGCGGTTTCCAGTAAGGTATTCTCTGCACGCACTGAAATTATCGGTAACAGGTAGTTTTATGATAAGATAATTTGTAATGAGTAACAAGTAACAAGTGTAGCAAAGGTGCAGCAAGGTAGCCCAATCCTTTTTGTAGCAAAGGACAGGCCTGGACAAACTCTTATATAAAGCAAAGCGCTCCCGAAGACACATGGGAATTTCTATCAAGCTAGTTTTCATCACGCTCATTTGATTCGCGTTCGTTACTTTGATCATTTGATATGTGGGTGGACCGGTGCTTGGGTGCTGCCCTTACTTGGACAAACCTCTCACTTATGATTAACCCCTCTCGCAAGCCATCCGCAACTACGAAAGAAGAATTAAGGTAAACCTAACCGTAGCATGAAACATATAGATCCAAATCAGCCCCTTACGAAGCAACGCATAAAACTAGGGTTTAAGCTTCTGTCACTCTAGGAACCCATCATCTACTTATTACTTCTCAATGCCTTCCCCTAGACCCAAATAATGGTGAAGTGTTATGTAGTTGACATTCACATAACACCACTAGAGGAGAGACAATATACATATCATCAAAATATTGAACGAATACCAAATTCACATGATTACTTATAACAAGACTTATCCCATGTCCTCAGGAAAAAACGTAACTACTCACAAAGCATGCCCATTTTTGACACCTGATTTTGGCATGGTGCAAAATGCAGTAAAAATGAACTCAAACGAAAAGGCTTTTTCTATGAGAAAGTTTGTATTGCCGAATGAAACAACCTTGATGTTTAGGCCATCACCATTTGGCATCATTTCAAGGGTCAAATTATACTTGGATTGTCATGTAGATGTTCTAAGTGCTTTTTGGTCAATTACGCATCCAAGACAACCTCGAATGAAGGAACATTCTACATGTATTGTCTTCGTCTCGTCGAGCTGATTAATTTTGATATATAAAACATCTCAATCCGAGGTCGTATGCAAAAGTTAAAGTAAGCAGAGTGCAGCCCTACCACAAGGCAAAATGTGGCGCGGGGGATCAGACACATGTCTGATGGCTCGCGCGAGTCATTCGGCCCTCAAGACATCCACGTATGGAAAAACAACATGAAAAAGTTTTGCGTCGTCGAGCCGATTGATTTTGTTATATAATTATTCTCAATTTGAATTCGTATGCGACCTGGAGAGGCAAAATAATATCAGGTTGAAGTTTCAATTGGGACATCCGAGTGAAAGTTTGTCGGTCGAGTGAAAAGTTTGCCGTCCGGCTGAGTGAAATGTTTGCCGTCCGATCAATGAAAAGTTTGCCGTCCGGTCGAGTGAAAAATCGCCGACCGAGTGAAAAGTTTGCCGTCCAGCCGAGTGAAAGTGTCGTCCGAGTGAAAATCGCCGTCCGAGTGAAAACTGTCGGCCGGGTGAAAGTGTCGGTCGAGTGAAATTTCAAGTTGGCCTCGGATGGAAAAGTGTTCAACATGAAAGTTGTTCGTAATGTTGAAAAAGTCAACTTTTCTTTTAAGGTCATTATCATCTGAGATAGTATACGGCCTGTGGAGATGGTATAACACTCAGACAGTCCAGTCCGCTACATGACCGAGTCCGATTCAAAGTTAAAGATGACCTCGTGGAGTATTTAAGATGGATTTATTTGGGAAAGTGATCAACATATGGATTGTTTTTCTCATAGAGGCACACAAAATTGATGTTTGGACCACCTCCATCGAAGGTCATATGCAGATTCCACGGCCCACACAAGAAGCGAGACAAAAGATTGGGCCGGATTTGGGTTGAATCCGAGTGGGACTAGAACTAGGACTCTAGGACGTGAATTGATGTAATTTTATTGTAAGGAAAGCCTAGATGAATCCTTTTCTTGTATGGTAAGTCCAGCCGCCTCTTATATATGTTGGGGGTGACGGTCGATTGAAAACAACAACAATCGAACCAATCTATCAATTACACTTTCGTGTTCATCTACTTTTACCTCCTACCCTCGTATTTTCTTCCTCGTTCTTCATTTGTTCTTCTCTTGGAGGGCAGCGATCCGCGAGGCCCTAGGGGCGATCAGGTCAACCTAGGGAAGCCCATAGCCACCGTGCGTCCTGACGGGATCCCTCCCGGGCGTGCGGGGTTTCAGGTCTGCAAAAGTGTCTGTTGGCTGTCTTGCATATCGCGTTGCCGGACGGACCTCCCTCGACGTGAGCTGCGGTGCATCAACCCCGGTGTCGAGGGTACACGGTGACGTGTTCGTGTGTCAACACACTTTTTGGCGACTCCGCTGTGGACGAAGCTTTGAACGATCTCCAGCCCGTTCTTGCTAGGAGGAGAGCGTCATCAAGCGGTTGCAATCCACACGGTAACATGTATCATAAATATGCTTATGTAGATGCAAATAGCCATTATATTGCTGTCACTAGATCCTTTGATGGGTATACCATGTCAGCTAGCACTAACGAGCAAAGGCCGACTAAGTATCATGTTGGAGAAGCTTGGGAATTACATAATTGTGACATGCAACTTATAGGTCCAAATTGTCGTGCATCGGCAACTCCCTTCAATATGCCGGTGAACAACATGATGAGTTCGACTGATCAATATAAGACACCTCATGCACATGAGGGTGTTCCACAGTTTTGTCCATCGGCGGCTGGCTCACAATATGCGGGTTCATCCCCAAACATGCCGATGGATGGGGGAATCGGCCATGCTTACATTATCTATTTGGCCAGTTATCCTCACTCATCATATACCACACCTCGTGAGGTTAATTTTTCAACAGCATATGCAAATAAAAATATTCATGACTCGACTCACCTTCATGGTTATTGCCAAGTGAGTGCAAATTCTATAGGAGCATCTGTGTCTAATATTGCAAAAGATGAGGTGGCTTTGGATGCTTTAAAAAGTTTAGCCTAGAATAAGCAGATTACTGCTCTTTGCCTTGAGAAACATGATAAGGGTTTGGTACCTAATTATGATACAATAAGAGCTAAGGTTTTGCAAGAAGACAATGTGTTGACAATTGACCAAATTGGCGAGAGGAAATATGGTTCAACAACAGTGCATACGTCTTCACCTATCATTGCAACGTGTCATACACCCCCTATACAATTGTAAAATTTTGGCAACATCAGTTCATCGCCGAAAGATCCTAAAAGCAATGGGTGGCAAGCCGATCCAAGCAGGGACGAATTTAAATAAAAATATGTGGCCCGAATGGACAAGGTCAATCCAAGCTCACAGGGAATTGCGTCAACAATTTTACCACACCGACTCTTGAGGAGTTACCAGCAAAATATCGACAGGACTATGAAGCACTCAAGAAGAAGCGTGAGGAGGAAGATTTGCAAGAATATGTCAAGTCTCTTCCTTTATGCAGCAACCATGTTGGTCACTCTGCGATGTTGAGGCAAGATAAAACAGAAGCTTTGCAAGCCAAACAACAAAAAAGGATTCACTCGGTTAATACGGTTGATTCGGTAGAAACCGAGTCAAATATGACTATGTAGTCTACAGTCGATTCAAACGGTTCCTTTAAAGCCAAGACAATGATGGATTCGGTTGAAACCGGATTGAGCACCGAGACGGCCAAGGTCGAGTGCATAGAGTCAATATCGAGTGCATCGAGCCAACCTAGTGCACCAAGCCAGTTAAGGCCGAGTGCACCAAGTCAGTCGAGTGCATTGAGTCATCCAAGTGCATCACCGACTAATTTCGAGTGCATCAACCCAGTCATTGCCAGGTGTACCAAAATAAAAGATGCAAGCTTCACCGAGCAAAGGAACGACAAACGCAACAAATTGGCAGTGCTCGATTTTTTTGGATGTGAGGAAGCTTACATGTTGCCCTATGAGTTTCGTGCTAAGGAAATTAATGAGCATCAAGAACAAAGTAATATGTCTGAACACAGTTCGATTAACGATGAACATCAAGAACAAGAACATGTTGGTAAGCAAAATTCAGCTGACCAAGAACGCCTGAGTGGAATCCATTTGGATAGTCCGAGTGAAATCTACACATGAAATCCAAATGATGATGCAAGAGATCTAGAAAAACAGGAAGGGGCATTGGATAATTATTTAGAAGTGGAGCAAGATATTGTTCCAGTTATGCAACCATATTCTCCCCCTAACGTCTTCACAAAGGTACGCCTAGATGACAGTATACTCAATTTTCGATTCGGTCAAAATCATATTGTTGATCCACCCGTTAGCAAGATTCTAATTAATTTTGAAAGACCAATCGAGCTGAGTAATTTGTTTGTTTGGAATAATCTTGTCACTATTCATGCTGATCAACACATGGCACCATTCACAAAAGCTAATAGTGACAACTTATCACAACCAAAGTTGGTCACTTCATGTCGGCTAAACTTTATATTCATATGGACAACTTTTTTTTTATGCCTAGCTAACATTTGGTCTCAGATGGGACATATATTCTGTAATTATTTTGGTTGCAGAAACATAAAACCAGGTCCAAAGTCCTCCAAGATAGCCGATTCAAGAGCATAGGGAAAGTAGGACGAAAATCAATGCATAGCCGAGTCGGACGACGTTAAGTCGGCACCACTCGGTTGTTTTGTTTCAGAGCCGGTATCACAATATCAGTTAATGGATGAGCAGTCTACCTTCAGTCCAGGCATATGCGATCGCATTGTCAGTGCATCACCGACTAATCCTATTATTATAATTGATCACGATGCTGAGCTGTCAAAACAAGAACAAGTGCAATGTTCGTTTGAACAGAATGTCAAAGACAACAATGTGATTCATCAAGCCACACAATCGGCCAACACAGGACGATTGGAGCTCGTTGAGGCACAAGCATACGGCCAGTCGACTCAGATTTGTTTTGATGGTGATCAAGTGTTGACTCAGCTACCTCAAGCAGGATCATCCAGAGATGGACAGATATACGCTAGTGATGATGGGATCAAATCTTCAAGTGAGGTAATTATTCAAAAACGCATCAGCAATAATATTGAAGACCGGAATTCCATCAAAGTTACAACTGACACGTCTAGCACTTGGGGGCAACAAGAAAATTCAAGACCGATGCACTCAAAACCAAAGAAAGCAAAGGCCGTGGTAAGCACAAAGGTAAAAAGCCGAAAGTCACTTTCGCGCAGCTATTGGAAAAATATCAGAAGATAAGTGAGGCGAAGAGTGCTTATTAGACGAGTGAAACAAAGGCATCGAAGTCACCCCAAGGAATAAATCTGAATACTGGGATTGGCGAAGGAAGAAGTTGACTCCATATCCTCCTTTTGGGCCACCAATGCCAATGTCATACGTACCTCCTCATGCCAACTATTATTCATATCAATCATGGGACAGGTATAAATTGAGGGATCACCATCCATCATATTCTAAACCACCTCACCAAAATTATGCAGCTCTGAGAGGATCATTGTTTGTTCAACAACCACATGTTAAAGACCGAATCAACCAAAAATAATCGGTCCGGAGCTTGGCGAAAAAGATGGACATGGTCAAGCAAATTTACTGAGTAAAAAAGGATGGCCACAAGTGTGCTCTTTCAGATCCGACTCCGAACGACAAAAAGCCAGCTGAGTCTACGTTGGCTATTAAAGGCAAGGAGATGAAGCGTGTATCTTTCAAGGATCCAATTGCCGAATTTCAACAGGCCAAGTTGGAGGTTGCCAAAGCCAAGAAAAACTTGTCTGTGCATAAAACAAAGCCACAACCGAGATGCCCACTCGGCTTATCATATTTGGAAGAGAAGAAGCTGAAGCGGCTTAAGGCCTATGAGCTAGAGAAGAGGAACATGGCGTGGGTCCCCAAAGGAAGTCGTCAAGGCAAGAATGATGTGACAGCTCCTGTTGCAGGAGTAAGGGGGGACGAGCGTGAAGCCCGTAGGCAAAAACAATGATTTTCATGTCATAATACAAGACTTCACACAGTGCATCGTCCATGTTCTTCAACCGTCCCATCAGAGTTTGTGCCCAACAATTTATCGCCAGCTAAAATTTCTGATTTATTTCGGCTATTCACACTTTTGTGGGCAGGTTCCCCAGATCCTTTGAGATGAGGATGCATGGCCGATAATTAATTATCGTCCTGAGATTTCGTCATGTTGGTACAACAAGCATTAGGCTACTATCTCAGCTGAGTCCGAGTGGATCATCATTTAGGTAATATTGCCAAGGTTCGAACCGAGTGAAATACAGTCGTATGACCGATTGAAAATCTTTGTAATGACCCGACTGGTCCTAAAGCATCAGGTTGTGATCTGGGTGATTTTAAAATCCATGTGGATCGCCACTCGAGTAATATTGATAAAACTGAAGATGGACCCATTAGAACTGTTCAAATAACTTCAGATGGATTTTATCCAACAAGAGACATGTTTTTTCACATCTGAATAGTCTGATGTTTGGTGTAGCCAATTCACATATGGTCGGCTTATTTATTCACTCAGCTCATGAGGAAAATACGATTGACTCATCTTTGAATTGGCCAGGAAAACTACATGTGACTGACTCCTTAGTCGATTCAGCCAGTAATGAAGGATCTAGTGCTATTCAGGAAGCTAACTAGAAGAAATCCGAGTGTCAGTCATTTGCAGGATCCGAGTGAAGCAAGATTGTTCGGCACATGGTTTCATATAAAGTTTGATATTTGATGATTTGTGTTGCCGAATCATTAACGGTATTCCTTTGAGGTGCATGGTCATAATCGTTCGACGGCCAGAATAGTGTATCGTCTAACTGTTCTAATATCCCCCAAGGAGTGCCTGAGCATATGGCCGATAATAATTGTCGTCCTTAGCATGCACAGCCGATGGAGTGTTGACATCGTCCTTGGAACAAACGTGGTGCAAAATAGTTTTTGGCATGCTCTGCCGAAAAACGGGGGGGGGGGCATGTGTTGACACCTGATTTTGGCACGGTGCAAAATGCAGTAAAGATGGACTCAAACAAAAAGGTTTTTTCTACGAGAAAGTTCATATTGCCAAATGAAACAACCTTGATGTTTAGGCCATCACCATTCGGCATCATTTCAAGGGCCAAATTACACTTCGATTGTCATGTAGATGTTCTGAGCGCTTTTTAGTCAATTACACATCCCAGACAACCTCGAAAGAAGGAAAGTTCTACATGGATTGTCTTTGTCTCGTCGAGCTGATTGATTTTGATATATAAAACATCTCAATCTGAGGTCATATGCAAAATTTAGAGCAAGCAGAGTACAACCCTACCACAAGGCAAAATGTGGCACGGGGGATCAGACACATGTCTGATGGGTTGCGCGAGTCATCCGTCCCTCAATATGTCCTTGTATGGAAAAACTTACAGCATGAGAACGTTTTGTGTCGTCGAGACGATTGATTTTGATATATAATTCTTCTCAATCCGAGTTCATATGCGACCTCAAGAGCCAAAACAAGATCAGGCTAAAGTTTCAGTCGGGACATCGGAGTGAAAGTTTGTCGGCCGAGTGAAGAGTTTGCCGTCTGGCCGAGTGAAACGTTTGCCGCCCGGTCGAGTGAAAAGTTTGTTGTACAGCCGAGTGAAAATTTTGTTGTCTGGCCGAGTGAAAAAGCACCGACCGAGTGAAAAGTTTGCCGTCGGGCCGAGTGAAAGTGTCGTCCGAGTGAAAATCGTCGTCCGAGTGAAAGCTGTCGGCCGAGTGAAAGTGTCGGTCGAGTGAAAGTTCAAGTCGGACTCATATTGAAAAGTGGTCAACATGAAAGTTGTTCGTAATGTAGAAGAGGTCAACTTTTCTATTATGTTCATTATCATCTGAAATAGTATACGGCCTGCTGAGACGCTACAACACTCGGACATTCCAGTCCCCTACATGACCGAGTCCGATTGAAAGTTAAAGATGACCTCGTGGAGTATTCAAGATGGCTTTATTTGGGAAAGTGATCAACATATGGATTGTTGGCCTCATCGAGGCACACAAAATTGATGTTTGGACCGTTTCCATCGGAGGTCATATGCAGATTTCACGGCCCACGCGAGAAGCAAGACAAAAGATTGGGCCAGATTTGGGCTGAATCCGAGTGGAACTAGAACTAGGACTCTAGGATGTGAATTGATGTAATTTTCTTGTAAGGAAAGCCTAGACGAATCCTTTGCTTGTAAGGTAAGTCCAGCCACCTCTTATATATGTTGGGGGTGATGGACGATTGAAAACAACAACAATCGAACCAATCTATCAATTACACTTTTGTGTTCATCTACTTTTACCTCCTACCCTCGTATCTTCTTCCTCGTTCTTCGTACGTTCTTCTCTTGGAGGGCAGCGATCCGCGAGGCCCTAGGGGCGATCAGGTCGACCTAGGGCAGCCCATAGCTGCCATGCGCCGTGACGAGGTCCCTCCCGGGCATGCGGGGTTTCGGGTCTACAAAAGCGCCTGCCGGCTGTCTTGCGTATCGCGTTGCCGGACGGACCTCCCTTGACGTGAGTTGCAGTGCATCACCCCCGGCGTCGAGGGTACACGGTGACGTGTTCGTGTGTCAACACCCATGTTCATAATCATAGGAGTATTAATTATTATAAAGGATCTGAACATATGATCTTCCACCAAGTAAACCAACAAGCATCAACTACAAGTTGTAATCAACACTACTAGCAACCCACAGGTACCAGTCTGAGGTTTGAGACAAAGATCGGATGCAAGAGATGAACTAGGGTTTGGAGAGGAGATGGTGCTGGTCAAGATGTTGATGGAGATTGACCCCATTTCGATGAGAGGATCGTTGGTGATGATGATGGCTTCGATTTCCCCCTTCGGGAGGGAAGTTTCCCGGGCAGAACAACCCTGTCAGAGCTCTAGATTGTTTCTATCCAAGTTCCGCCTCGAGACTGCGGCGTTTCGTCCTGGAAGCTCTCTTCTAATTTGTTTCCAGGTCAAAACCCTCCATATAGTAGAAGGGCGTAGGGGGCCTGCCAGGTGGGTCACAAGCCTGCGAGGCATGACGAGGGTGGTGGCCGCACCTGGCAGGCTTGTCACCTCCTGGTGGGCCCCCTCGGGTATCTGGTTCACCCAGTATTTTTTATATATTCCAAAATAATTCTCCATAAATTTTCAGGACTTTTGGAGTTGTGCAGAATAGGTATCTCAGATTTTCTCCTTTTCCAGTCCAGAATTCTAGCTGCCGGCATTCTCCCGCTTCATGTAAACTTTGTACAATAAGAGATAAAAGGCATAAGTTGTTGGGGAACATTGCATGGGAAACAAAAAAATTCCTACGCACACGCAAGATCTATCCATGGTGATGATTATCTACGAGAGGGAGAGTGGATCTACATACCCTTGTAGATTGCTAAGCGGGAAGCGTTAAGAAACACAGTTGATGTAGTTGAACGTCTTCGCGATCCAAATCGCCGAGCGTCCCGTGATCCAATCAGGACCCGTCCCGATCTAGCATCGAATGGACGACACCTCCGCATTCAGAACACGTACAGCTTGATGATGATCTCCGCCTTCTTGATCCAACAAGAGGGAGCGGAGAGGTAGACGATTTCTCTAGCAGCATGACGGCGTTGCGGCGATGGTGGTGGAGCTATTCCAGCAGGGCTTTGCCTAAGCACCGCTGAAACCGATCTAGAGGAGAAACTACGATCTAGAGGAGAGGTAGCACGTGGCTGTTTTTCTATCGCAAAAAACCCTCAAACCTCTAGTATATATAGGAGGAGGGGAGGGAGGAGTCTTGGCTCCCAAGGGAGCCAGCCCTTGTTCGGCCGAAGTGGGGGAAGGAGTCCACCTCCTCCACTCCTAGTAGGATTAGGACTCCTCCTTTTCCCACTTGTGCCTCTCTTCCCACCTTAGGTTTTCCTTCCCAGCCGCATGGGCTTCCTGTGGGGCTTCGGCCAGCCCACTAAGGGCTGGTATACCTTCTCCAAAAGCCCATGTAGCCTCTTGGGTCGAAATACCCCTCCGGATGGTCCCTCGGTACCCTCCCGGCACTCCCGATACACTACCGATGAGCCCAAAAACTTTTCCGACGGCCAAAACAGGACTTCCTATATATAAATCTTTACCTTAGGACCATTTCGGAGCTCCTCATGCCATTTGTGATCACATATGGGACTCCGAACAACCTTTGGTCACCACCATATATAACTCTATACCACCGAAACGTCACCGAACCTTAAGTGTGCAGACCCTACGGGTTCGAGAACTATGTAGACATGACCGAGACACCTCTACGTTCAATAACCAATAGCGAGACCTGGATGCCCATATTGATTCCTACATATTCTACGAGGGTCTGTATCGGTCGAACCTCTATGTCAAGGATTCAGTTAATCCCATATGCCTTTTCCTTTGTTCTTCGGTATGTTACCTGCCCGAGATTGATCATCGGTATATGTATACCTGGTTCAATCTCGTTACCAGCAAGTCTCTTTACTCGTTCCGTAATACAAGATCCCGTAACTAACACTTTACTCACATTGCTTGCAAGGCTATTTGTGATGTTGTATTACCGAGTGGGCCCTGAGATACCTCTCCATCACACAGAATAACAAATCCCAGTATTGATCCATGCCAACTCAACAGACACTCTCGAAGATACTTGTAGAGCACCTTTATAGTCACCCAATTACGTTGCGACATTTGATACACACAAGGCACTCCTCAAGTGTCACTGAGTTGCATGATCTCATGGTCATAGGAACAGATGCTTGACATGCAAAATACTGTAGCAATAAACTGACACGATCAAATGCTATGATTATAGTTTGGGTCTTTTCCATCACATCATTCTCCTAATGATATGATCTCGTTATCAAATGACATCTCATGTAAATGGCTAGGAAACCTTGACCATCTTTGATCAACGAGCTAGTCTACTAGAGGCACACTAGGGACAAAGTGTTGTCTATATATCCACACATGCAATGTGTTTCTAGTCAATACAATTATAGCATGGATAATAAAAAATTATCATGAACAAGGAAATATTATAATAACTATTTTATTATTGCCTCTAGGGCATATTTCCAACAGTCTCCCACTTGCACTAGAGTCAATAATCTATCTCACATCACTATGTGATTTACATTGTAATGAATCGAACACCCATACAGTTCTGGTGTTCATCAAGCTTAGCCCTTGGAAGAGGTTTAGTCAACGGGTCTGCAACATTCAGATCTGTGTGCACTTTGCAAATATTTATGTCCTCCTTCTTGATGTATTTGCGAATGGAATTGAAGCGTCGCTTTATGTGTCTGGTCCTCTTGTGAAACCTTGGTTCCTTGGCCAGGGCAATGGCACCAGTGTTATCACAGAACAAATCCACTAGATTCAGTGCACTGGGCACTACTCCAAGATCTGTCATGAACTCCTTCATCCAGACACTTTCCTTCGTTGCCTCCGAGGCTGCGATGTACTCCGCTTCGCATGTAGAATCGGCTACCACGCTCTGCTTGGAACTACACCAGCTTACCGCTCCCCTATTGACAATAAATACGTATCCGGTTTGCGACTTAGAGTCATCTGGATCAGTGTCAAAGCTTGCATCGACGTAACCCTTTACTACGAGATCTTGATCACCTCCATAAACGAGAAACATTTCCTTAGTCCTTTTGAGGTACTTAAGGATATTCTTTACCGCGGTCCAGTTCTCCATTCCAGGATCACTTTGAAACCTTCTGGCCATACTTATGGCAAGGCTGACATCGGGTCTTGTGCACAGCATTGCATACATGATAGAGCCTATGGCTGAAGCATAGGGGATGACAGGCATCTTCTCTCTATCTTCTGCAGTCACTGGGCATTGAGTCTTACTCAACTTCACACCTTGTAACACAGGCAAGAACGCCTTCTTGGACTGATCCATTTTGAATTTCTTCAAAACTTTATCAAGGTATGTGCTTTGTGGAAGTCCTATTAAGCGTCTTGATCTATCTCTATAGATCTTAATGCCCAATATGAAAGCAGCTTCTCCTAGGTCCTTCATTGAAAAACTCTTGTTCAAATATTCCTTCACGCTTTCCAACATTTCTATATTGTTTCCAATAAGCAATATGTCATCCACATATAATATTAGAAGCGCTATAGAGCTCCCACTCACTTTCTTGTAAATACAAGTTTCTCTGTAAACTTGTATAAACCCGAACGCTTTGATCACCTCATCAAAGCGTAGATTCCAACTCCAAGATGCTTGCACCAGCCCATAGATGGATCGCTGGAGTTTGCAAACTTTGTCAGCATTCTATGGATCGACAAAATCTTCTGGTTGTATCATATACAACTCCTCCTTAAGGAAATCGTTAAGGAACGTTGTTTTGACATCCATCTGCCAAATTTCATAGTCGAAATATGCAGCTATTGCTAACATGATTCTGACGGACTTAAGCATCACTACGGGTGAGAAGGTCACATCATAGTCAACTCCTTGAAATTGTGAAAAACCCTTTGCCACAAGTCGAGCCTTATAGACGATGACATTACGTTTGTGTCCATCTTCTTCTTACAGATCCATTTGTTCTGAATGGCCTTTCGCCCTTCAGGTAATACTTCCAAAGTCCATACTTTGTTTTCATACATGGATCCCATCTCGGATTTCATGGCCTCTAACCATTTCTTGGAATTTGGGACCATCATCGCTTCTCCATAGCTCATAGGTTCATCGTTGTCTAACAACATGACCTCCAAGACAGGGTTGTCGTACCACTCAGGAGCAATATGCACCCTTGTCGACCTACTCGGTTAAATAGTAACTTGATAGGAAGTTTCATTATCATCATCATTAACTTCCTCTTCAACTATCGTAGGCTCCACAGAAACATCTTTCTGCACTGTGTTGCTCTCTGGTTGAAGTAAAGGTTCAATAACCTCATCAAGTTCTATTTTCCTCCCACTCAATTCTTTCGAGAGAAACTCTTTCTCAAGAAATGTTCTGTTTTTAGCGACAAACACATTGCCTTCGGATCTGAGATAGAAGGTATATCCAACTATCTCTTTGGGTATCCTATGAAGACGCATTTCTCCGCTTTGGGTTCCAGCTTTTCAGGCTGAAGCTTTTTGACATAAGCATCACATCCCCAAACTTTAAGAAACGACAACTTTGGTTTCTTGCCAAACCATAGTTCATATGGCGTCGTCTCAATGGATTTTGATGGTGCCCTATTTAAAGTGAATAAAGCTGTCTCTAATGCATAACCCCAAAACAATAGTGGCAAATCGGCAAGAGATATCATAGAACGCACCATATCTAATAAGGTTTGATCACGGCGTTCGGACACACCATTAAGCTGTGGTGTTTCAGGCGGTGTCAATTGGGAAACAATTCCACACTGTCTTAAGTGACTGCCAAACTCATAACTCAGATATCCACCTCCTCGATCAGATCGCAGGAATTTAATCTTCTTGTTACGATGATTCTCAACTTGACTCTGAAATTGCTTGAACTTTTCAAACGTTTCAGACTTGTGTTTCATTAAGTAAATATACCCATATCTACCTAAGTCATCAGTGAAGGTGAGAAAATAACAATATTCACCGCGCGCCTCAATGCTCATCGGACCTCACACATCAGTATGTATGATTTCCAACAAGTCACTCACCCGTTCCATTGTTCCAGAGAACGGCGTTTTAGTCATCTTGCCCATGAGGCATGGTTCACATGTGTCAAGTGATTCAAAATCAAGCAACTCCAAAAGTCCATCGGCATGGAGCTTCTTTAGGCGTTTTACACCAATATGACCCAAATGACAGTGCCACAAGAAAGTGATACTATCATTATCAACTCTACATCTTTTGGCATCAATGTTATGAACATGTGTATCATCACTATCAAGATTCGATATGAATAAACCCCTCACATTGGGTGCATGACCATAAAAGATATTACTCATACAAATAGAACAACCATTGTTCTTGGATTTAAAAGAGTAACCATCTCGCAATAAACAAGATCCAGATATAATGTTCATGCTTAACGCAGGCACTAAATAACAATTATTCTGGTCCATCACTAATCCCGATGGTAGTCGAAGAGAGAGCGTGCCGACAGCGATCACATCTACCTTGGAACCATTTCCCACGCTCATCGTCACTTCGTCCTTAGCCAGCCTCCATCTATTTCGTAGGTCCTGCTTTTAGTTGCAAATGTGAGCAACCAAACCGGTATCAAATACCCAGGCACTACAACGAGAGATTGTAAGGTACACACCAATAACATGTATATCATATATAACTTGTTTGTTGTTGGCCGCCTTCTTGTCAGCCAGATACTTGGGGCAGTTCCGCTTCCAGTGACCAGTTCCCTTGCAATTAAAAGACTCCGTTTTTGGCTTGGGTCCAGCCTTGGGTTTCTTCATGGGAGGAGCAACTTCTTTGCTACTCTTCTTAGAGTTACCCTTCTTCCCCTTGCCATTCTTCTTGAAACTAGTGGTTTTATTGACCAACAACACTTGATGTTCTTTCTGGATTTCAAACTCAGCGATTTTCAACATCGCAAACAGCTCGGCGACTGACTTGTTCATCCCGTGCATGTTATAGTTCAGCACGAAGCTTTTGTAGCTAGGTGGCAATAATTGAAGAACTCTGTCAGTGATCGCCTCCGGTGGAAGGGGCATCCCTAACTCCGCCAGACGGGTCGAATACCCAGACATTCTGAGTATATGTTCACTTATAGAACCGTTCTCCTCCATTTTGCAAGCATAGAACTTATCGGAGGTCTCATACCTCTCGATCCGGGCATTCTTCTTCAAGATAAAGTCCAACTCCTGGAACATCTCATATGCTCCATGACATTTAAAATGTCTTTGAAGTCCCGGTTCTAAGCCATAAAATATTGCGCACTGAACTATTGAGTAATCTCCAGAATGTGCCTCCCATGCGTTCTTAACGTCTTCGGATGACATGTCAGCGGGTTGGTTACCAAGCGGTGCATCAAGGACATATGCCTACTAGGAAGCCGTGAGGATAATCCTCAGATTACGGACCCAGTCCACAAAATTACTTCCATCATCTTTCAACTTAGCTTTCTCTAGGAACGCATTAAAATTCAGGGGTGCTACTATGCGAGCCTTGATCTACAACATAAATAAGCAAATGTTGCTAAGACTATTGTTCAAGATAATGAGTTCAGTTAATCAAATTACTAAAGTTCCCACTCAAATCGACATCCCTCGGGTCATCTGAGTGATACATGATCCAAATTCACCAACTCAAGTCCGATTATCACGTGAGTTGAGGTGGTTTCAATGGTGAACATCATCATGTTGATCATCTCTACTATATGACTCATGTTCGACCTTTCGGTCTCTTGTGTTCCGAGGCCATGTCTGTACACCATGATCTCCATCATCTTGATCTCCATCAATGTGTCGCCATCGGGGTTATCGCGCCGACTGTTGCTTCCACGACTATTGCTAACTCATAGCGACAAAGTAAAGCAAAACAACGAAAATAATTAAAGACAACCCTATGGCTCCTGCTGGTTGCCATACTCAACGACATGCAAGTCATGATATTCTATACAACACATGATCATATCATACATCACATATATCTCATCATGTAATTGGCCATATCACATCACAACATACCCTCCAAAACAAGTTAGATGTCCTCTAATTGTTGTTGCAAGTTTTACGTGGCTGCTACGGCTATCTAGCAAGAATAATTCTCACCTACGCAAAAACCACAACGGTGATACATAAGTTGCTTTTCAACCTTCTCAAGGACCACCTTTGTCGAATCCGATCCAACTAAAGTAGGAGAAACAAACATCCGTCGGCATCTTTGTACAACGAAGTTACACGTCAGTCGAGAGAACCAGTCTCTCGTAAGCGTACGAGTAAGGTTGGTCCGGGCCGCTTCATCCCACAATACCGCTGAACCAAAACATGACCAAGGGAGGAAGCAATCTAAGCATCAACGCCCACAAAATCCTTTGTGTTCTACTCGAGATCTCATCTACCCATAGACCTAGCTCATGATGCCATTATTGGGGAACGTTGCATGGGAAACAAAAAATTTCCTACGCACATGCAAGATCTATCCATGGTGATGAGCATCTATGAGAGGGGGAGTGGATCTACATGCCCTTGTAGATCGTTAAGCGGTAAGCATTAAGAAACATGGTTGATGTAGTTGAACGTCTTCGCGATCCAAATCGCCGAGCGTCCGGCGATCCAATCATGATCCGTCCCGATCTGGCGCCAAACGGACGGCAGCTTTGTGTTCAGCACACGTACAACTTGATGATGATCTCCGCCTTGTTGATCCAGCAAGAGGGAGCGAAGAGGTAGATGAGTTCTATGGCATCGTGCTGGCATTGCGGCGATGGTGGTGGAGCTATTCCAGCAGGGCTTCCCGTAAGCACCGTTGAAACCGATCTAGAGGAGAAACTGCGATCTAGAGGACAAGTAGCACGTGGCTGTTTTTCTGTCTCAAAAAACCCTCAAACCTATAGTATATATAGGAGGAGGGGAGGGAGGAGGCTTGGCTCCCAAGAGATCCAGCCCTTGTTCGGCCAAAGTGGGGGGAGGAGTCCACCTCCTCCACTCCTAGTAGGATTAGGACTCCTCCTTTTCCCACTTGAGCCTCTCTTCCCACCTTAGGTTTTCCTTCCTAGACACATCGGCTTCCTGTGGGGCTTCGGCCAGCCCACTAAGGGCTGGTATACCTTCTCCCCCAGACCATGTAGCCTCTTGGGTCGAAGTACCCCTCCTGATGGTCCCTCGGTATCCTCCCGACACTCCCGGTACACTACCGATGAGCCCGAAACTTTTTCGACGACCAAAACAGGACTTCCTATATATCAATCTTTACCTACAGACCATTTCGGAGATCCTCGTGACGTTCGGGATCTCATCTGCGACTCCGAACAACCTTCATTAACCACCATACATAACTCTATACTACCAAAACGTCACCGAACCTTAAGTGTGCGGACCCTGCGGGTTCGAGAACTATGTAGACATGACCGAGACACCTCTACGGTCAATAACCAATAGCGGGACCTGGATGCCCATATTGATTCCTACATATTATACAAAGAACTTTATTGGTTGAACCTCTATGTCAAGGATTCAGTTATGTCGTTCCCTTTGTTCTTCGGTATGTTACCTGCCCGAGATTCGATCGTCGGTATCTGTATACCTAGTTCAATCTCGTTACCGGCAAGTCTTTTACTCATTCCATAATACAAGATCATGTAACTAACACTTTAGATACATTACTTGCAAGGCTTGTTGTGATGTTGTATTACCGAGTGGGCCCTGAGATACCTCTCCGTCACACGGAATAACAAATCCCAGTATTGATCCATGCCAACTCAACAGACACTCTCGAAGATACCTGTAGAGCACCTTTATAGTCACCTAGTTACGTTGCGACATTTGATACACACAAGGCACTCCTCGAGTGTCACTGAGTTGCATGATCTCATGGTCATAGGAACAGATGCTTGACATGCAGAAAACAGTAGCTATAAACTGACACGATCAAATGCTATGTTTATAGTTTGGGTCTTGTCCATCACATCATTATCCTAATGATATGATCTTGTTATCAAATGACATCTCATGTCAACGGCTAGGAAACCTTGACCATCTTTGATCAACGATCTAGTCTACTAGAGGCACACTAGGGACAAAGTGTTGTCTATATATCCACACATGCAATGTGTTTCTAGTCAATACAATTATAGCATGGATAATAAACAATTATCATGAACAAGGAAATATAATAATAACTATTTTATTATTGCCTCTAGGGCATATTTCCAACATAAGTATTGTACCATAACGTGTAATAACAACCCATAATGCAATAAATATCAATATAAAAGCATGATGCAAAATGGGCGTATCAACTCCCCCAAGCTTAGACCTCGCTTGCCCTCAAGCGAAAGCCGGGATTGATAAATATGTCCACAAGTTTAGAGATAGAGGTGTCGATAAATACAATACGGACATGAGGGCATCATGAACATCTTTAGAACAACAATACTTATTGTATAAGATCTCTTATGCTAGAGTAACAACTCATTTACAAGATAAAGTATGAACCAAGAACTGTATTGACAACCAACAAACTATGATCTCAGTCATTGAAGCAATTGGCAATTTATCATAACATCAGAAAGACTCAATATAAGAGCTTGTAAAGCAAACCCAAATACTCAATCATCTTTTAGTCTTTCACAATTGCTAACACTCACGCGGTACCCATGAGATCAAAGCTTCACTCGGACACAGAGAAAGATAGGGGCTTATAGTTTTGCCTCCCAACTATTCACCTCTAGGGTGATGTCAACAATAATAACTCATGATCACCCACATCCGAGTGGATATATGCATCTAGATCATTCCCCAACACATAATGCTTGCCACGAGAGAGGCAAAATGTAGGAAGTGGTAAGGATCACCATGACTCTTGTGTGAAGGTAAGTACTTAAAAAGTAAAAGTAACAGGTAGGCCCTTCGCAGAGGGAAGCAAAGGTTGTCGTACGCTTTTTGTTTCGGGATGCACAAACCCTTAGTGAAGAGGAACGTTGCGTTGTATTGCCCTTTGTGATAGCAATCTTTATTATGCAGCCTGTCGCTTTTATTTCTTCACTACCACAAGTTTGTACAACACTTATTTCCCTTACAATAAAAGATCACACATATTTAGGAGCAATTTTTATTGCTTTTTGTGCTGATGACAACTTACTTGAAGGATCTTATTCAATCCATAGGTAGGTATGGTGGACTCTCATGGCAAAACTGGGTTGAGGTGTTTGGATGCACAAGTAGTATGTCTACTTGGTGCGGAAGTTTTTGCTAATATGAGGTGGAAGCAATCCCTACATGTTGAAGGATCTAAAACCATATAACTTCTATCCAGAGGCAAGAAAACATAACCCATTATGCTGTCTTCCTTGCCCAACATCAACTTCTTGGCATGTAATATTATAATGAGTAGTCACAATCATAAAAGATGTCCAAGATAATGTATTTATATGTGAATCTATCTTTCTTTATCACTTCCTCTTCAATTGCACCAATGACCAATTACTATGTTTGTTAACTCCCAACAAATTTCGATCGACATACTTTTTATATGTGAAGTCATCACTCCCCATAAGATCAATATATAAACCCTTTGCTTTTATTCAATTATTCTTTATTCATTACTCTCAAGAGCATAGTAATCTAGCAAAGCCCTCTCATCAAAACTGATTTTTATTATATAACACTCGGACTTGCTAACATAAGGGGAGCAAAAGCAAAAACTAAAAAGTAGATCATAATCAAAAAGTATAGAATTAAGAAAAACAAGAAAAATGAAAAAGGAAAAGGTGTGATGGTGATACGATACCGGGGTGCCTCCCCCAAGCTTGGCACAAGCCAAGGGGAGTGCCCATAACCATGTGCTCAGGTGTCCTTCTTCGGAGGTGATGGTGGTGGAGTTGTTGATGAGGATGGAAGCTTGTCCTCCGTCTTCCAAGGCATATGTTGACCATCGTAAAAAGATGAACAAGTCTCTGGAATCCTCAAATCTGCAGACAAACTCATTCTCTTAAATTTGTATTCATACTCACAGTTTTGGTTTTCCAAATCATATATCTGGGCTTGGAGATTCTAAATTTTCTCGTAAAGCTTGAAGATGTGCTCCCCGATGTCCTTAGTGTCCAGCTTGTGTTTATGGCTAAACTCTGAGATCATCATATGATTGGCATTGAGTCCACATTCCACCATCCCTTGACACTTGAAGACTTTTTGCGCCATTGCTTCAAGCCTTGTTTCCATGCTCTCGGTCTTCTTTGGCCCCTCAACGTCACGGATGTGCAGTACCCCCTCACACATCTCAGTGGTTTGAGGGTGTTGCAGCACCTCCGCGAGATAAGGGTTGATGACTTTCTCGAAAAACTTGTCCTTTGGAGCACTGGGGGACTCCATGACGATCGAAATCTGCTGCAGAAATAGCTCAAACGAAAACATGAGGTATTATCATGATATGAAAGTGCAAACCTTCGGGAGATTATATAATGAATTTTTGCCGACCCAAAGGGGTGTACCACAAGAAAACGGGGTCTGAAGGGCGCTCAGGGTGGTGACAAGCCCCCTAGGCGCGGCCAAGGGGTGGCCGTGCCTAGCAAGCTTGTCGCCTCCCCATGCGTCCTTCGGACTACTTTTCATTTTCCTAATTTTTTAAAATATTCCAAAACTGAGTAAAATTGCTATTGGGAAAGTTTTGGAGTTAGTTTACTTACCATACCACGTACCTATTCCTTTCGGAGTCTTAAACGTTCCAGTAGGTCTCCCTAATATGCTCATCAGAAGTTATGGTATTGATAACATTGGTTTCAACATGTATGGGAGTACCTGAGATATATTGTGTGATTCTTTGCCCATTTACCACCTTCGGATTTGTGCCTTCGGTGTTGTTGATCTTGATGGCACCGGAATGATATACTTCCTCAACAATGTAAGGCCCTTCCCATTTAGAGAGAAGTTTTCCTGCAAAAAATCTTAACCGAGAATTATATAGCAAGACATGATCACCTACATTTAATTCACACTTTTGTATCCTTTTATCATGCCATCTCTTAACTTTTTCTTTAAACAACTTAGCATTCTCATAGGCATGGGTTCTCCGTTCATCAAGTGAGCGCCTCTTCTGACCAGCAAGCTTGAAATCATAGTTGAGCTCTTTGATTGCCTAATAAGCTTTGTGCTCTAGATCTAGAGGTAAGTGACATGCTTTACCACAAACCATTTTATACGGAGACATACCCATAGGATTCTTGTAAGCAGTTCTATAAGCCCATAATGCATCGTCAAGTTTCTTAGACAAATTCTTCCTAGATCTATTAACCGTCTTTTGCAAGATCAATTTAATTTCTCTATTGCTTAATTCTACTTGACCACTAGACTAAGGATGATAAGGAGATGCAATTCTATGGTTAACATCATACTTAACAAGCAATTTACGGAAAGCACCATGAATAAAATGTGAACCACCATCAGTCATTAAATATCTGGGGACTCCAAATCTAGGGAAAATAACTTCTTTAAGCATCTTAATAGAGGTGTTATGATCAGCACTACTAGTTGGAATAGCTTCAACCCACTTAGTAACATAATCAATAGCAACTAAAATATGAGTATACCCTTTGGACTTTGGAAAAGGTCCCATATAATCAAAACCCCAAACATCAAATGGCTTCATAACAATAGAGTAATTCATAGGCACTTCCTGATGTCTACTAATATTGCCAATTCTTTGGCATTCATCACATGACAAGACAAACTTGCGAGCATCCTTGAAGAGAGTAGGCCAATAAAAACCAGATTGTAATACCATGTGCGCAGTTCTATCTCCAGCGTGGTGTCCTCCGTAGACCTCGGAATGACACTTCTGTAGGATTTGTTCCTGTTCATGCTCAGGTACACAACGTTTAATAACACCATCTACTCCTTCTTTATAAAGGTGTGGGTCATCCCAGAAGTAATGTATTAAATCACAGAAAAACTTTTTCTTTTGTTGGTATGTGAAACTAGGCAGTATAAATTTAGCGACAATATAATTAGCATAATTAGCATACCAAGGAGCATTACGAGAAGCATTTATGACAGCTAATTGTTCATCAGGAAAGCTATCATCAATAGGTAGTGGGTCATCAAGAACATTCTCTAACCTAGACAAGTTATCTGCTACAGGGTTATCAGCACCCTTTCTATCAACAATATGCAAATCAAATTCTTGTAGCAGAAGAACCCACCTGATAAGTCTAGGTTTAGCATCTTTCTTTTCCATAAGATATTTAATAGCAGCATGATTAGTGTGAATAGTTACTTTACAATCAACAATATAGGGTCTAAACTTATCACAAGCAAACACAACTGCTAAAAATTCTTTTTCAGTGGTATCATAGTTTCTTTGAGCACTATCTATAGTTTTGCTAGTAGACTGAATAACATTTAATTTCTTATCAACTCTTTGTCCTAGGACAGCACCAACGGCATAATCACTAGCATCACGCATGATTTCAAAGGGTAGGTTCCAATCAGGTGGTTGAACAACAGTGCAGAAATCAAGGCATTCTTAAGAATTTCAAAAGCTTCTACACAATCATCATCAAAAACGAATGGAACATCTTTTTGCAAGAGATTAGTGAGCGGCCTAGAAATCTTAGAGAAGTCTTTAATAAATCTCCTATAGAAACCAGCATGACCAAGGAAACTTCTTATACCTCTTATATCGGTAGGACATGGCATATTTTCAATAGCATCAACTTTAGCCTTGTCAACTTCAATACCTCTTTCGGAAATTTTATGTCCCAAGACAATGCCTTCATTCACCATAAATTAGCACTTCTCCCAATTCAAGACAAGATTAGTTTCTTCACATCTCTGCAAAACCCGATCAAGGTTGCTCAAACAATCATCAAAAGAAATTCCGTAAACGGAAAAATCATCCATGAAAACCTCAACAATCCTTTCACAAAAATCAGAGAATATAGCAGTCATGCATCTTTGAAAGGTAGCAGGTGCATTGCATAAACCAAAAGGCATACGTCTATAAGCAAAGGTACCAAAAGGGCAGGGAAAAGTGGTCTTCTCTTGGTCCTCTTTTGACATGGGTATTTGAGAGAAACAAGATAACCATCTAGAAAGAAGAAATGTGTGTGTTTGGATAATCTTTCTAGCATTTGATCAATAAAAGGTAGAGGGTAATGATCTTTTCTAGTAGCTTTATTCAATTTCCTAAAATCAATTATCATTCTATATCCTGTAACAATTCTCTGCGGAATCAATTCATTTTTATCATTAGGAACTACGGTAATACCTCCTTTCTTAGGGACACAATGAACGGGACTAACCCATCTACTATCAGCAATAGGGTAAATGATACCTACCTCCAGAAGCTTTAATATTTCATTTCTAACCACTTCCTTCATTTTAGGATTCAACCATCATTGGTGATCAACAACTGGTTTAGCATCAGGCTCCATTTTAATTTTGTGTTGACATAGAGTGGGACTAATGCCCTTAAGATCATCAAGAGTATGTCCAATAGCAGCACGGTGCTTCCTAGGAGTTTTCAATAATCTCTATTCTCCATGCTCTGAAAGGTTAGTGCTAATAATGACAGGATATATCTTCTTTTCATTAAGATAAGCATATTTAAGAGTATCTGGTAATTGTTTAAGCTCAAACACAGGATCACCCTTGGGTGGAGGAGGATCCCCAAGTATTTTAACAGACGAGTTGTGTTTCAAAATATGATGTTGATGCAAGAAAATCTTATCTAGTTCATTCCTTTCATTCATATGCATGTCATTTTCATGGTCTAGCAAATATTGCTCTAAAGGATCAGTAGGAGGCACATCAATAGAAGCAAGAACAATAATTTCATCCTTGCTAGGCAATTCTTTATCATGGGGTTGTCTATGAAATTTAGAGAAATTAAACTCATGAGATGTGTCCCCAAAACTTACGGTAATTGTTTCCTTCTCAGAATCTATCCTGGCATTAACGGTATTCAAGAAGGGTCTACCAAATATAATGGGACAAAAATCATCTTGTGGGGAGCCGATAACAAGAAAATCAGTAGGATGTTTTATTTTCCCACACAAGACTTCAACATCTCTAATAATCCCAACTGTGATATAGTGTCTCTATTAGCAAGCTTAATTGTAACATCAATTTCCTCTAACTCAGTTGGTGCAATATCATTCATAATCTCTTTATATAAGGAAAAGGGGATTGCACTCACACTAGCACCCATATCACATAAGCCATGATAACAATGGTCTCCTATTTTAACAGAAATAGCAGGCGTGCCAACAATGGGTCTATGTTTATCGTTAGCATCAGGATTAGCAATTCTAGCAGCTTCATCACAAAATTTAATAACATGCCCATCAATATTATCAGCCAAGAGATCCTTAACCATGGCAATACTAGGTTCAACTTTAATTTGCTCAGGGGGTGTAGGTGTTCTAGCACAGCTCTTACGAACCAGTTGAAGCCTTAGCATGTTCCTTTATTCTAACAGGGAAAGGTGGTCTTTCGATGTAAGCAGCGGGAAAATAGGATCAACATTATAAGTAATAGTTTTCTCTTCAACTTTAATAGGTTCAACTACTTTCACTTCAATGGGAGGATGATATTTAAACCGCTTATCCTTAGGGAGATCAACATGAGCAGCAAAAGATTCACAAAAAGAAGCTACTATCTCCAAGTCAAGTCCATATTTAGTGCTAAATTCATGAAAAGCATCGGTGTCTACGAAGGATTTAACACAATCAAACTTAAGGTTCATACCTGACTCCTTACCTTTGCCGAGTTCCCAATCTTCAGAGTTGTGTTTAATTCTTTCCAATAAATCCCATTTGAAGTCAATATGTTTCTTCATATAGGAACCAACACAAGAAGTATTGAGCATGGATTGATCATTACGAGAAAGCCGAGCATAAAAATTCTGAATAATAATCTCTCGAGAGCTCATGATTGGGGCATGAATATAACATTGATTTAAGCCTCCCCAAGCTTGAGATATTCTTTCTCCTTCACGAGGCCAAAAATTATAAATATAATTCTGGTCACGATGAACTAGCTACATAGGATAGAACTTCTGATGAAATTCCATTTTCATTCGGTTGTAGCTCCATGATCCAATATCATCACATAGCCTATAGCATGACAATGCCCTCTCCATCAAAGATAAAGGATATACCTTCTTCTGGACATGATCCCCGGGCAGACCTGCAAGCTTAAATAATCCACAAACTTCATCCACATAGATTAGTTGCAAATCAAGATGTAGTGTTCCATCTCCTGCATAAGGATTAGCCAGCAGTTTCTCTATCATACCCGAAGAAATTTCATAATAAATATTTTTAGTAGGTTCAGTAGGTTGAGGGACAACTCTTTGTGTTTCCGGTCGAGGTGAAGATACCCCGAACAAGCCCCTCAAAGGATTACCTTCAATAGTAACAAGTGACAGTAAATTTCAGCATACTATATACATTTTTCCTTACCAGATTCCACTTACCAAAGGCGCTTCACTCCCCGGCAACGGTGCCAGAAAAGAGTCTTGATGACCCACAAGTATAGGGGATCTATCATAGTCCTTTCAATAAGTAAGAGTGTCGAACCCAACGAGGAGCAGAAGGAAATGATAAGCGGTTTCCAGTAAGGTATTCTCTTCAGGCACTGAAATTATTGGTAACACATAGTTTTGTGATAAGATAATTTGTAATGAGTAACAAGTAACAAGTGTAGCAAAGGTGCAGCAAGGTAGCCCAATCCTTTTTGTAGCAAAGGACAGGCCTGGACAAACTCTTATATAAAGCAAAGCGCTCCCGAGGACACATGGGATTTTCTGTCAAGCTAGTTTTCATCATGCTCATTTGATTCGCGTTCATTACTTCGATAATTTGATATGTGGGTGGACCGGTGATTGGGTGTTGTCCTTACTTGGACAAACCTCCCACTTATGATTAACCCCTCTCGCAAGCATCCGCAACTACGAAAGAAGAATTAAGGTAAACCTAACCATAGCATGAAACATATATATCCAAATCAGCCCCTTACGAAGCAACGCATAAACTAGGGTTTAAGCTTCTGTCACTCTAGCAACCCATCATCTACTTATTACTTCCCAATGCCTTCCCCTAGGCCCAAATAATGGTGAAGTGTTATGTAGTCGATGTTCACATAACACCACTAGAGGAGAGACAACATACATCTCATCAAAATATCGAACGAATACCAAATTCACATGATTACTTATAACAAGACTTATCCCATGTCCTCAGGAACAAACATAACTACTCACAAAGCATGCTCATGTTCATAATCATAGGAGTATTAATTATCATAAAGGATCTGAACATATGATCTTCCACCAAGTAAACCAACTAGCATCAACTACAAGGAGTAATCAACACTACTAGCAACCCACAGGTACCAATATGAGGTTTGAGAGAAAGATCGGATACAAGAGATGAACTAGGGTTTGGAGAGGAGATGGTTCTGGTGAAGATGTTGATGGAGATTGACCCCGTTTCGATGAGAGGATCGTTGGTGATGACCATGGCTTTGATTTCCCCCTTTGGGAGGGAAGTTTCCCCGGCAGAACAACCCTGTCGGAGCTCTAGATTGGTTCTGTCCAAGTTCCACCTCAAGACGGCGGCGCTTCATCCCGAAAGCTCTCTTCTAATTTTTTCCCAGGTCAAAACCCTCCATATAGCAGAAGATGGGCGTCGGGGCCCTGCCAGGTGGGTCACAAGCCTGCTCGGCATGACCACAGGGGGTGGTCGCGACTGGCAGGCTTGTCACCTCCTGGAGGGCCCCCTTAGGTATCTGTTTCACCCAGTATTTTTTATATATTCCAAAATAATTCTCCGTAAATTTTTAGGACTTTTGGAGTTGTGCAGAATAGGTATCTTAGATTTGCTCCTTTTCTAGTCCAGAATTCCAGTTGTCGGCATTCTCCCTCTTCATGTAAACCTTGTAAAATAAGAGAAAAGGCATAAGTATTGTACCATAACGTGTACTAACAGTCCATAATGCAATAAATATCAATATAAAAGTATGATGCAAAATGGACGTATCAGATGCCTCCAACAGATCCTTTAGAAGGGAGATTATGCAGAATAGGTATCTCAGATTTGCTCCTTTTTCAGTCCAGAATTCCAGTTGCCGGCATTCTCCCTCTTCATGTAAAGTTGTAAAATAAGAGATAAAAGGCATAAGTATTGTACCATAACGTGTAATAACAGCTCATAATGCAATAAATATCAATATAAAAGCATGATTCAAAATGGATGTATCAGATGCCTCTAGAAGATCCTTTAGAAGGGAGATTATGCCATGCAAAGCCTCTCACACCTACAAGAGATTTCAGGTAACTACTAGTAAAAGATTCTTGTTTGGTCTCTAGAAATACTAGAATAGTATCATGGATTTTGGCTATAGTATCTATTGTTGGGGAGCGTTGCATGGGAAACAAAAAAAATCCTATGCACACGCAAGATCTATCCATGGTGATGAGCATCTACGAGAGGGAGAGTGGATCTACATACCCTTGTAGATTGCTAAGCCGGAAGCGTTAAGAAATACGGTTGATGTAGTCAAACGTCTTCGCGATCCAAATCGCCGAGCGTCCCGTGATCCCATCACGATCCATCTCGCGATCCAATCATGATCCGTCCCGCAATCCCATCACGATCTATCCCGCGATCCAATCACAAATCATCTTTCGATCTTGATCACGGTCCTTCCGATCTAGCGTTGAACGGATGGCACCTCCGTGTTCAGCGCACGTACAGTTCGATGATGATCTCTGCCTTCTTGATCCAGCAAGAGGGAGCGGGGAGGTAGATGAGTTCTCCGGTAGCACAACGGCATGGTGGCGATGGTGGTGGAGCGATCTCAGCAGGGCTTCGCCAAGCACTGTCGCGGACGCGTTTTGGAGGAGAAACAGATCTAGGGAGAGAGGGAGGGCTGCACCTATGCCTTAGGGTTGTGCTGCCCTCCATCTCCCTCTCTATTTGTAGTATGAAGGGGTAGGTAGGGCGCAGCCTTGGCCCCTCCTCCAAGGAGGGTTGCCGGCCAAGATAGGGAGGTGGGCGCCCTAGGGAGGTCTCCCTCCCCTCCAAGGCACCTCCCCACCTACCCTTGGGCGCAAGGGCCCTTTGTGATCGGTTTCCCAGCCCATTATGGGCCGGTGCACAACCACTTAGGCCCATGTGCCCCAATGGGGTGGGTGGGCCCCTCCCGATGGACCCCGTAACCCTTTCGTCACTCCCAGTACACTACCGGTAGTGCCCGAAACTTTTCTGGAACCCAAATACCACTTTCCTATATATCAATCTTTACCTCCGGACCATTTCGGAGCTCCTCGTGATGTCTGGTATCTCATCTGGGACTCCGAACAACCTTCGATCACCAACATACATAACCCAATACTACCGAAACATCACTGAACTTAAGTGTGCAGACCCTGCGGGTTCGAGATCTATGTAGACATGATCGAGACACCTCTACGGTTAATAACCAATAGCAGGACCTGGATGCCCATATTGGTTCCTACATATTCTATGAAGATATTTATCGGTCAAACCTCTATGTCAAGGATTCAGTTAATCTTGTATGTTGTTCCCTTTGTTCTTCGGTATGTTACTTGCCCGAGATTCGATCGTCGGTATCCCTATACCTAGTTCGGTATTGTTACCGGCAAGTCTCTTTACTTGTTCCGTAACACAAGATCCCATGCCTAACACTTAGTCACATTGCTTGCAAGGCTTATTGTGATGTTGTATTACCGAGTGGGCCCTGAGATACCTCTCCATCACATGGAGTAACGAATTCCAGTCTTGATCCATGCCAACCCAACAGACACCCTCGGAGATACCTGTAGAGCACCTTTATAGTCACCCAGTTACGTTGCGACGTTTGATACACACAAGGTACTCCTCTGGTGTCAGCGAGTTGCATTATCTCATAGTCATAGGAACAGATACTTGACATGCAGAAAACTATAGAAATAGACCGACACGATCATATGCTACGTTTGTAGTTTGGATCTTGTCCATCACATCATATACTACTATATTAAAGCTACTAAGCTAGCAGCCCCATCGTTTGTTTCAAGTGTATTGATGAAAGTGCTTTTCCTGTTGACACGTGTTCGCATATTCTATTTGGTTTACTATGTATTGTTTCTCTTAACACAGTACATATTACACTGGTCTTTTAATACAGTCCAGATACATACATCATTCCTACACACATACACTCATACATATGAACGTATGCACGTACACCATATTCACATGAGCATCTCTGAGAGACCGAGCCGCCACATCATTTTGAGATTAAGTATAGATTGTGTATTGTTTTTTAACACAGAACAGACGCATACGCTCATACACACACATACATTCATCCCTATGAATTCATGCACGCACACCCTAGCCACATGGGCACCTTCGAGAGATTGAGCCACCACATCATCTTAAGGTCCTGTTTGTTTCGGCTTTAGCTTCGGCTTTTGCAGCTTTTCCACTTTGGCCGAAAAGCCACAAAATCTCCTAAATAGGTGCTTTTGGAGCTTTTATGGCTTTTGGAGCCAAATATTGTTATATTTATTCATCAAAAGCCATAAAAGCTTCAAAAGCACTTATTTAGGAGTTCTTGTAGCTTTTTGGCCAAATTGGAAAAGTTGTAAAAGCCAAAGTTAAAGCCCAAACAAACAGGGCCTAAGATTGACGAAGTCTCCATAGACGATCTCATAGTCGATGGAAACGTCTCCTCTCAAAGATCACACATCGCTGAAAGGCGTGCAATAAAGTTAGAAACATGCGAGTCCGAATGTCAAGTCTGGGACTTGAACCTTGGTGGGTAGGGGATACCACTGTCCTCCTAACCGTCCAACCAGAGGTTGGTTCGCTCTACCTACTAATTTTTTCTTTTGTGTTTGCTACCGTTTGTAACGCAGTAAAGCACATATGCCAGCATACATGCGTATACAATTACCCCTACGAAGGCACGCGCGCACACCTTACCCCTATGGGCACATACCTGATACTAAGCCAGCGCAACATTTTTAGATTGATGAAGTCATCACCGACGCTTTCGTATTCGACAGGAACGTCTCCTTTCATTGAATGCACATCACCGAAAGGCATGGAATAAATCTAGGAAAATACGAGCACCAGTGCCAAGTCTATGTATTAAACCTGATGACATAACATTATATAAGGATCGTCTTCTAAGCCTCTATTTGCTGATTATGGTGTCCTTTATGTGAAAAAATAATTATGCTTAGGCATTAGAGATCTAGAAAATGCTATGAGACGGGGAACCTACGGCTACTTTTCGACGCCATTGCATAGGATAATTTTTTCCAGGGTCGGCCTCCTACTTCGGAGATTTGAACATTTCAAAGTAAATGAAAAAAAGGAATGTACTATCACCAATGGAGAGGCAAACCATATGTGTTACTAAATGATCCAACTATTTTAGCATGTCAATCTTTTGTTTCACATTTGTTTATGATAGCTTAGCCTCCAAACAAACTAATGTACTTCACTAGCTTTTCTTTTCTCATGAAAAAATTTGTACCATCTAGCCAACGCTATGTATCCCATAATGTTTAACCAGTTGTACTTTTCCATTCATCCTACATGTGTATTTTCTTGTTCTTATAATTTTTAAACAACAATAACAACTGTATAGGTCAAGGCCACTTGCACGGGCGCGACATCTACTGCATTGTTGGGCATTGGCTCCTCTTTGGCTTCCACGTGTCCTTCATTTTTTTGGTTTAATTTTGGTTTATAGTCCATTTTTTTGGCTCAGTCTGATCGGTTTATAGTTGGTCTATTAAAACTAATCTCTTTGTTTTTAACATTGTACAGACACATACACTCATATATACGCACATATATTCAACCCTATAAACACGTGCATGCACACTCTATCCCTATAAGCACCTTTACGAGACACTAATCTTCTTATAAGAATATTTGTTTTAACACGGTACAAACATAGATGCTCATATATACACACACATATATTCAACCCTATGAGTGCATGCACACACACTACCGCTATGATCATCTCTGAGAGATTGAGCCGGGACATCATCTTGAGATTGATAAAGTCGTTATAGACGCATTCGTAATCGATGATAACATCTCCTCCCACTGAATGCATATCGCTTAAAGGCCTAGAATAAATCCTTTAACCCTATAAATGCATGCACGCACACTCTACTTCTATGAGCACCTCTAAGAGACATTAATCTTCTCACAAGACTCTTTGTTTTTAATACGGTACAGACACAAATGATTATATGTACACACATACATGAACGAATGAAAACCTTTCAGGTGAGATGAAGTTTGTATATTTTAACATATATCTTCCAATGCCTATAAGTGGGTAGGACTTTGGTTTGGATGCATTTCTTCGTAAATCAAATCACAACACACATTTGCCTAGGCTTTTTCACGGGCGCGGCGTGTCGTCGCGCGACTGGCCGCTAGTTCTCCTAATGATGTGATCCCATTATCAAATGACATCTCATGTCCATGGCTAGGAAACCTTAACCATCTTTGATCAATGAGCTAGTCTATTAGAGGCATACTAGGGACATGGTGTTGTCTATGTATCCACACATGTATCTGAGTTTCCGATCAATACAATTCTAGCATGGATAATAAACGATTATCATGAACAAGGAAATATGATAATAAATAATTTATTATTGCCTCTAGGGCATATTTCCAATAGTCTCCCACTTGCACTAGAGTCAATAATCTAGTTCACATCACCATGTGATTCACATTGTTATGAATCTAACACCCAATGAGTTCTAGGCTCGATCATGCTTTGCATGTGAGAGAGATCTTTTAGTCAACGGGTCTGTGACATTCAGATCTGTGTGTGCTTTGCAAATCTCCATGTCATACTGTAAACACTGCTACCACACTACACTTGGACCTATTCTAAATGGATGCTCCACTATACGTATTCGGACTGCTACTAAGAGTCATCTGGATTGGTCTTCAAGCTTGCGTCGACGTAACCCTTTATGACGAACTCTTTATCACCTCCATAATTGAGAAATATTTTCTTAGTCCTCTAGTTACTAAGGATAATCTTGACCGTTGTCTAGTGATCCACTCTTGGATCACTTTTGTACCCCTTGATGGACTCATGGCAAGGCACACACCAGGTGCGGTACACAGCATGGCATAATATAGATCCTATGGCTACAGCATAGGGGGCGACCTTCGTCCTTTCTCTTTCTTCTGCCATGGTCGAGCTTTGAGTCTCACTCAACTCCACACCTCACAAATCAGGAAAGAACTCCTTCTTTGACTGATCCATTTTGAAATCTTTCAAAATCTTTTCTAGGTATGTACTAATTGAAAGTCTCATCAAGCATCTTGATCTATCTCTATAGATATTGATGCCCAACAATTAGGTAGCTTTATCCAGGTCTTCCTTTGAAAAACTCTTTTCAAACAACCATTTATGCTTTCCAGAAATTCTACATTATTTCCGATCAACAATATCTCAACCACATATACATATCAGAAATTCTATAGTGCTCCCACTCACTTTCTTGTAAATACAAGTTTCTCATAAACTTTGTATAAACCCAAAAACTTTGCTCACCTCATGAAAGCGTATATTCCAACTCAGAGATGCTTGCTCTAGTCCATAGAAGGATCACTGGAGCTTGCACACCTTTTAGCATCCTTAGGACTGACAAAAACCTTCTGGTTGTATCTCATACAACCTTTACTCAAGGAAGGAAACAATGTTTTGACATCCATCTACCAGATTTCATAACTGAAAAATGCAGCAACTGCTAACATAATTCCAACAGACTTTAGCATCGCTACAGGTGATAAATTCTCATCATAGTCAACCCCTTGAACTTGTCAGAAACTTCTTTGCGACAAGTCGAGCTTTATAAATGGTGACATTTACCATCAGCGTCTGTCTTCATCTTTTAAAGGTCCATTTGTACTCAACGACATGCCGTCCAATGAGAAAGTCTACCAAAGTCTATACTTGGTTTTCATACATGGATCCTTTCTTGGATTTCATGGCCTCTAACCATTTGTTAGAATTCGGGCCCATCATCACTTCTCCATAGTTTGTAGGTTCATTGTTGTCCAACAACATGACCTCTAAGACAGGGTGTCATACCACTCAGGAGTAGTGTGCGTCCTTGTCGACCTACGAGGTTTGATAGTAACTTGATCCAAAGCTTCATGATCATCATCATCAACTTCCTCTTCAACTGACGTAGGCTCCATAGAAACATCTTTCTGTGATGCGCTACTCTATGGCTGAAACAAAGGTTCAACAACCTCATCAAGTTCTATCTTCCTCCCACTCAATTCTTTTGAGAGAAACTCTTTCTCGAGAAAGGACCCGTTTTAGCAACAAACACTTTGTGCTCAGATTTGAGATAGAAGGTATACCCAACTGTTCTTAGGGTATTCCATGAAGATGCATTTGTCCGCTTTGGGTTTGAGCTCATTAGGTGAAAACCTTTTTTCACATAAGCGTCGCAGCCCCAAACATTAATGAATGACAGCTTAGGTTTCTATCAAACCATAATTCATACGGTGTCATCACAACGGATTTAGATGGTGCCCTATTTAAAGTGAATTTAGTTGTATCTAATGCATAACCCCAAAACAATAGTGGCAAAACGATAAGAGACATCATAGTACGCACCATATCCGATAGAGCACGACTATGATGTTCGAACACACCATCACACTATGGTGTTCTAGGTGGCGCGAGTTGTGAAACAACTTTCACATTGTCTAAAGTTGTATGCCAAACTCGTAACTCAGATATTCACCTCCACGACCATATCGTAGACATTTTTATGTTCTTGTCACGATGATCTTAAACTTCACTCTGAATTTGTTTGAACTTTTCAAACGTTTCAGACTTGTGTTTCATTAAGCAAATATACTCATACATACTCAAATCATCAGTGAAGGTAAGAAAAATAACGATATCCACTGCACGCTACAACACTCATTGGATCGCATACATCAAATGTATTATTTCCAATAAGTTACTAGCCCGCTCCATTATACTGAAAACGTGGTATTTAGTCATCTTGCCCAAGAGGCATGGTCCGCATGTCTCAACCGATTCGAAACCGAATAAGTCCAAAGATCCATCAGCATGGAGTTTCTTCATGCGATTTATACCAATATGACATTTAGCGGCAGTGCCACAGGTATGTGGTACTATCATTATTAACTTTGCATATTTTGGCATCAATGTTATGAACATGTGTATTACTACGATCAAGATTCAACAAACCATTCTCATTGGGTGCATGACCATTGAAGGTATAATTCATGTAAACAGAATAACCATTATTCTCTAACTTACATGAATAACCGTATTGCACTAATCACAGTCTAATCATGTTCATACTTAATGCAAACACCAAATAACATTTATTTAGGTTTGTCACTAATCCCGAAGGTAGAGAGAGCGTGCGATGTTGATCACATCAACCTTGGAAACATTTCCAACACACATCGTCACCTCACACTTAGCTAGTCTCCGTTTATTCCATAGCTTTTATTCGAGTCACTAATATTTAGCAACCTTACCGGTATCCAACACCCAGGTGCTACTAGGAGTACTCGCAAGGTACACATGAATAACACGTATATCAAATATACTTTTGTCGACGTTGCCACCCTTCTTATCTACCAAGTATCTAGGGTTGTTCCGCTTTGGCGACCGCTCTCCTCGTAATAGAAGCACTTAGTCTTGGGTTTGGGTTCAACTTTGGGTTGCTTCACTCGAGCAGCAACTGACTTGCCATGCATGAAGTTTCCCCTCCTTCCCTTGCCCTTCTCGAAACCATTGGTTTTACTAACCATCAACACTTGATGCTCCTTCTTGATTTCTACCTTCGCGGTGTCAAACATCGCGAATAGCTCAGGGATCATTATTTCCGTCCTTGGCATTTTATAGTTCATCACGAAGCTCTAGTAGCTTAGTGACGGTGACTTGGAAAACTATATCAATCACTATTTTATTTGGAAGATCAACTCCCACTCGATTCAAGCGATTGTAGCACCCAGACAATCTGAGCACATGCTCAACCATTGAGCTATTCTCCTTCATCTTGTAGGCAAAGAATCTTGTTGGAAATCTCATATCTCACAACACGGGCATGAGACTGAGATCCCAATTTCAGGTCTTAGAACATCTCATATGTTCCGTGACGTTCAAAAACATTTTGGAGCCTCAATTCTAAGATGTAATGCAGACGCACTAAACTGTTAAGTAGTCATCGGAACGTGCCTGTCAGATGTTCACAACATCTACAGACGATGCTAGAGGGGGTGGCGCACCGAGCGGTGCATTAAGGACATAAGCCTTATGTACAGCAATGAGGACAATCCTTGGATCACGGACCCAGTCCACAATATTGCTACCATCATCTTTCAACTCTATTTCTCTAGGAACATATAAAAATTCAAGGGAGCTACAACGTGAGCTACAATATAATTTGCAAAGACACTACTGACTATGTTCATGATAATGAGTTCAATCAATCATATTACTTAAGAACTCCCACTCAAATTGACATCCCTCCGGTCATTCGAGTGATACATGATCCAAATTCACAAAATCAGGTCCAATCATCACATGAGTTGAGGTCGTTTCAATGGTCAACATCATCATGTTGATCATATCTACTATATGAATCATGTTCGACCCTTCGGTCTCTTGTGTTCTGAGGCCATGTCTGTACATGCTAGGCTCGTCAAGTTTAACCAGAGTGTTCTGCATGTGCAACACTGGCTTGCACCCGTTGTATGTGAATGCAGAGTCTATCACACCCGATCATCACATGGTGTCTCAACACAATGAACTTTCGCAATGGTGCACACTCGGGGAGAACACAATTTATCTTGAAATTTTAGTGAGGGATCAACTTTTAATGCTACCGTCGTCCTAAGCAAAACAAGGTGCATAAAAGGATTAATATCACATGCAAATCATAAGTGACATGATATGGCCATGAACTTGTGCTTTTGATCTCCATCTACAAAGCACTGGCGTGATCTCCATCGTCACCGCCATGACACCATGATCTCCATCATCTTGATCTCCATCAACGTGTTGCCATCGGGGTTGTCACGCCCACCATGCTTCTACTACTATTGCTACCGTTTAGCGATAAAGTAAAGCATTACATAGCGCTTAATGATTGACATGCAGGTCATAGAATAATTAAAGACAACCCTATGGCTCCTTCCAGTTGTCGTACTCATTGACATGCAAGTAATTGGCCATATTCTATACAAAACATGATCATCTCATACATCACATATATATATCATCATGTAATTGGCCATATCACATCACAACATACCCTACAAAACCAAGTTAGACGTCCTCTAATTGTTGTTGCATGTTTTACGTGGCTGCTACGGGTATCTAGCAAGAACAATTCTCACCTATGCAAAAACCACAACGGTGATACATAAGTTGCTTTTCAACCTTCTCAAGGACCGCCTTTGTCGAATCCGATCCAACTAAAGTAGGAGAAACAGACACCCACAAGTTATCTTTGTGCAACAAAGTTACGCGTCAGTCGATGGAACCGGTCTCTCGTAAGCGTACGAGTAAGGTTGGTCCGAGACGCTTCATCCCACAATACCGCTGAACCAAAACACGACCAAGGGAGGAAGCAATCTAAGCATCAACACCCACAAACTCCTTTGTGTTCTACTCGAGATCTCATCTACACATAGACCTAGCTCATGATGCCACTGTTGGGGAACATTGCATGGGAAACAAAAAAAATCCTACGCACACGCAAGATCTATCCATGGTGATGAGCATCTACGAGAGGGAGAGTGGATCTACATACCCTTGTAGATCGCTAAGCGGGAAGCATTAAGAAACGCGGTTGATGTTGTCGAACGTCTTCGCGATCCAAATCGCCAACATCCCGCGATCCCATCACGATCCATCTCGCAATCCAATCATGATCCGTTCCGCGATCCCATCACGATCTGTCCCGTGATCCAATCACGAATTGTCTTAGGATCTTGATCACGGTCCTTTCGATCTAGCGCCGAACGGACGGCACCGCCGCATTCATCACACGTATAGCTAGATGACGATCTCCGCCTTGTTGATCCAGCAAGAGGGAGCGAAGAGGTAGATGATTTCTTCGGCAGCACAACGTCGTGGTGGCGGTGGTGGTGGAGCGATCTCAGCAGGGCTTCGCCAAGCGCTGTCGCGGACGCGTTTTGGAGGAGAAATAGATCTAGGGAGATAGGGAGGTCCGCACCTATGCCTTAGGGTTGTGCTGCCCTCCCTCTCCCTCTCTATTTATAGTAGGAAGGGGTAAGTAGGGCGCAACCTTGGCTCGTCCTCCAAGGAGGGCTAGCCGGCCAAGATAGGGAGGAGTCCACCTCCCATAAGGGAGGTGGGTGCCCTAGGGAGGTCTCCCTCCCCTCCAAGGCACCTCTCCACCTACCCTTGTGTGACAGCCCGAGACCGATGTTCTAGAAGATTCCAATAGATTCCCCTTTTATTTCCGTTCTTGTCATGTGTTCGTCTGGTTGTCGCATTCATCATCGCATCACTCACAACATATGCATTGCGTCATCACTCGTTTTTGAAAACTTGCATCCGTTCATAGTTGCCGGTTCTCTCTGTTTCGCCTTGCCCGTTTCGAGACCAACCACACACGCACGCGCCCGCGGCACCATTTAAATAAAACCATTTTTAAGTGCGCACAAAAAAATATTCTCGGATTGAGTTGAAACTTGGCATGCGGTCTTGTTATGTCGTAGGTAGACCGCCTATCGATTTTCATCGCGTTCTGAGTTTGTTTGATGCCCCGTCGGTAATCCATAGAAGTGAGGTTATCGGTAGTTTACCGGACGTTCGTCGGACGTTTCTCGGTGTTTTCAACTCAGTGCCATGGGTCACCATTCTCTCTCTCATCTGCCCGTAGCCCTTTGCACAGCCGTCGTAACCCCTCTCCGCTTCCGGACGTCGGATCGTCACCCGGCAGTCCGAAAACGGACAATGCCGTAACCCCAGCCCCGAAACCCTATATATAGCCCTAGCTCCTCGTTCCGCGCGCAAACCCTAGCCAGCCCCTTCTTCTCCCTCCTCCAGCCACCTGGCCCGCCAAGCCCATCCGGAGGCCCGGGAAAGCCCATCCGGCCCAACAGGAGCTCTCCCCGAGCCTCCCATGGCGCAGCCCGAGCTTCTCCCGAGCTACTCCCGTTCTCCTCCCGTGGACGGAGCCGCCGCAGTGCCGTCGGAGCCAGCAGCCTCGCCGGACCTCTCTCCTCTCCCTCCTTCTCTTCTCCTTCCCCAACCTAACCCTCCTCTCTCTCCCTTTGTGTAGCAGCCATGGCCAGCCCGTTCGAGCTCGCGCCGCCGCCGCCTTGGGTCGCCGCCGGCCAGATCCGGCCAGCCGGCCTCCGGATCCGGTTGCCCCGCCCCCGTCCCGGCCTTCCCCAGCCTTCCGCCGGCCATCCCCGCCTCCGGCTCGTGCAGTGGCCACCGCCGTTGTCCCTGCTCGTTGCGGGATCGAGCAGGAGATGACGCAACCTCGAGCCCCGCTGGCGTTGACCGGCTAGCTCGCCTGCGAGGGCCAAGGCCCAGTCGCCAGCTGCCCCTGCCTTCCCCCAAGCCGAATGGGCCCAAGGCCCATAGGTGAGCCAGCCCCCTCTGCTTTTTTTTCTCCTTTTCTTTATTTAATTATTTTGCGAATGTAGAAATGCCATTTTATAAAGAACCGTGCATCGTAATGAATTAATTTTAACATGTTATATGCATAGTAAATTATATAGATTAATATTATGCCATTTGCATCCCTATTTAAAATATTTAACTTGACATTTTGCATTATTGCCATTTACTTGCATTGTCATAATTATTTACCCATGCATCGAAATTAACAAAATCATATATTAAAAAAATGTTCATCTCATTCGCACCGCATTTTCATGCATGATAAAATTGTCGGATTGATGGTTGCATTTATTTTTGCAATAATGAATTGCTTTACCGTGAATAGGCCTAATACCCGCATATTAAATTGTGATTAATTTTCTATATAAACATATGCATATTATATATGTTTTCGGGGTAGAAAAATCCACCGGATTTATCTATGCATCTAGTTTAGCCATTTGAGCATTTTGTGTGCATGTCATTTATGTCGTGATGCCCTTTTGTCTTTTCCGTAGGATTTAATCCGGCATGATATTAATCAAGTTTCAACATGAAAGTTGCTCTTGGATATGTGTCCTAGCCCATGGACATTTTGCTTGTCTTAGATATGCATGTTTAGGTGTTATTTTGTTGTTTTCAACTTGCTATGAAAATCTGTTATTTTGAAGGTCCAAAATATTTCTGTCTGGAATCTGTTATATTTTGTTGTTGTCTTGCCAAGTGATTTGGTAGTGATCTAGAACTCTTTTGTGGTAGGTGTAATGGAGTTAATTGTTGTTGATATTGCCCTCTAGCATGATGTTAAGTTACATGCCATAATATGACTTGTAGCATATAGTTTTACTGCTGTCAATATGCCTTCATGATAAAAACTGCACTGTCTAAAACTGCTACTTTCACTAAGTCTGAAACTGTTTTCAAGTAGCTACTTTGAGAGCTTCCTACCAAATGATCCATGCATGTTTTGAATATGATTTGTGAAGTTGAAATGAAGTGGATGTTGTATGATATTGCCTCATGCTTAGTTTGTGCATTTTAGGATCTTATAGCTTGCTGTTTTCATATGTACAAAATGCCATGTTGCTGTTTTTGCAGATTTCACTAAAACTTGTTTTGATGATTGTGGTTGAACCGTAGCTCCGTTTTGGTCATTTCCTATATGAAACTTGCTGAGAATTTCATGTATTTCATAATGAATTTTTGCATTCATGATTTGAGATGGTTGTGATTGTTTTCCCATGCATTTGCATTCATGTCATGTGCATCTTGTGTTGCTCATATCTTTTGAACCGTAGCTCCGTTTGAGATGTTCTATATATGTAAATCGACTAGAATGACATGTAGAACAGTATGATATGCTTTATTCTGCTGTTTAATAAATATAAATACGATTAGTTCAGATCTGGGCCAATTTCGAAATTAACATATGAGGTCATTTCGGAAATGCTATAAGTTGTTTCTGACCTCATTTAAGATGCCTAGATAGTATAGTTACTTATGCTTCACCTCTTACCATGTTTAACAACATTTAATATTGTCGTGTACCTAACGGGAGTGAACTAAATAATTCGAATGTGGAGTTTCGTCAATATGCAACTCGTTGCATATTGAGCTTCACTTTAATGTGTAGAAGTATTTGATGTGAATTGTCATGCATTGCATATTAAACCAGACATGCATCATATTTGTTGTGCATCGTGTTTTGCATATGTTGTGGTGTATCTTGTGTTGATTGTTTGTTTCGGATTGCTTCTTCTCGATAGAGTTCCGAAAGCGTTCGGAGTGTGAGGATTCGTTCGACTACGTTGGTTCATCTTCTTCATGGACTCATTCTTGTTCCGAGCGGGATCTCAGGCAAGATGACACATTTCCCTGGATACCATTACTATCATTGCCATGCTAGTTGTCTCGCTTTTATCGTTATGTCTCGCTACCTACCACCTGTTTGATAAGCCTCCCAACATTGCCATGATAAGCCTCTAACCCTTCCACCTCCCAGCAAACATTGTTTGGCTATGTTACTGCTTGCTCAGCCCTTCTTATAGCGTTTCTAGTTGTAGGTGCATTTGCTTCCATGTGTCAGCATGGACCTTCTTTTGTTATATCACAATATTGTTGCTATTTAATTTAATGGACATATATACTTGGTAAAGGGTGGAAGGCTTGGCCTTTTGCTTGGTGTTTTGTTCCACTCTTGCTGCCCTTAGTTACTTGTGAACCGGTGTTATGTTCCATAAATGAGTGCTCCTAACATGCTCAGGGTTGTTATGGGGACCCCTTGATTTTTGGGTTAGAATAAAACTTGTCCGGCAAGGCCCAACATTGGTACTACATTTGCCTACCCAATTAAAACTTGCATAGGGAATGATCACCCCGCGGATAATTTAATCAACAACCCGGGCCAGTGCTCCGCATGAGTGTTGGTCCAACCTGTCAACCGCCGATGGCTACCAGGGGCAACTTTGTGTTTGGCCTACCGGAAGTTTGGACAATCCGTTGTGCCCTGAGAACGAGATCCGCGGCTCCTATCGGGATTGTCGGCACGTCGGGTGGCCTTGCTGGATTTGTTTTACCTTTCTCGGACGTCTTGAGTGAGGTTTTCCGATTATTCTTGGGCTATCCCGAGGTGTTGGATTTCCTTTGGAATTGCCTAGGAAGATCACGAGATCCGTGGTTGAGGTTATTCCCACTACGTGTGGTGAATTTGTGATGGATGAGTTGGAGCACCTCTACAGGGTTAAATCTTTTCGAGAAGTCGTGCCCGCAGTTATGTGGCAAACTTGGATACTTTGTTTAACACCCGGTCATAGCAAACTTGAAGTAAACTCTAATAAAATACACCAACTGTGTGCGTAACCATGACTGTCTCTTCTCGTGAGTCTTTATCCGGAAGAGAACACGGTGGGGTTATGATTGACGTAAGTAGGTGTTCATGATCAGTTAGTGATCATTACTAGTTTACGTCCGCTATGCGTAGACCACCATACTTTAATTTCTGTATTTGTAAGTTAGACACTCAAATAAATGCTTAGTCGCTTGCTGCAGCCTCACCACTTAACCATACCTCACCTATTAAGCTTTAATAGTCTTGATACCCTTGGAAATGAGATTGCTGAGTCCCTGTGGCTCACAGATTACTACAACAATAGTTGCAGGTATAGGTAATGCGATGATTTGATGTGAGCGCGTTGCTTGATTTGATTTGGAGTTCTTCTTCTTCTTCTTCCTCTTCGTCAATCTTGGATGGGTTCCAGGCAGTAGCCTGGGATAGCAAGGGTGGATGTCATTTTATCATTTCTTTTCGTCCGTAGTCTGACCCTGCTCTTAAGTATGACGTTTGAGACATTATTGTATTGATGTGACTCTGATGTAGCTTGTGTCAAGTGTAAGCCAATTCCATATACTCATATCTTCTGTACATGTACTTGTAATGATATCCATTCTTGCGAACGCATCGAGATGCGCTTCTATCCCTGTCGAGGCCCTCGTGCCAAATAAGGATAGGACCGCATCTTGGGTGTGATAAGTTGGTATTAGAGCCTGTACCGACCTAGGAGCCCCCTTGATTGATCGAACTTGGCCGAGTCGAGTCTAGTAAAAACTGTTTTGAGTCTAGTTATATCGGAGAGTAGGTTTCTTTTTGCTCCTCTTCTATGCTCTGGTGAGGTATCCGACTTAGGAATTTTGAGTCTACTTCTTTTCTCGCTCAAATATTTTCTAGGATCACGCAGGTATTTTGGAAACTATATGATGCCGATGTGACGGAGTTCTGTCTTGGTGCCTCCTGTCTGACTTGATTTCTTCCGGGGAGTTGAGCTCCGAGGGATTCTTGACACATCGTTATCATTCAGTTTTCTTAGTATCTCAGGACGAAAGATGTTCGAAATTGCTTCAATACTTATCGTGGTGAGATAAGGTCGGAGTCACCCAGTACTGGGGAGGCGTCCGGGGTACCACCATGGTTAGTATCGTTGTGAGTTCGAGGATTCGAGATTAGACGAGTTTGCAAAATTTCTTGAATTATGGTGTGGAAGATTGCGGATGCAGTTGCAGCTGATTGCCTAGGGCAGGTTCCTGATTCCGCAACCCGAATCGCATAAACAAGAAAGTTTTCGGAAGTTCTTAGGTGGGAATTCAACTAGGTACCTAGGATTATCTTTCAAACAAGTGCATAGTGGGTATGTATTTGTTCTGGCTTGTTTCATAAGCCTCATCCTTTGTTTTGTTTTGTTTTGTATATGGTAATTCGAGTTGCTTCGATGTCAAGTGGTGATTTCATATCTTGCTAAGTAGTGTTCTCATATTTTTGTGGGAATGCTAATTCTTCTGCCCAATCAAGTTGTCATATCAATTCTTTTCCTACCGGTGTCCTTCTCTTCAAGATAATTCTATCCTCTTCAATATTGCAAGATCAATTCTCATTTCGTTCTGGAGTTGTCTCATCTGTTCCAAGTTTTCTTTGTTTTTCCCTCCCTCCCACCCCTTTGTCTTCAGCGATTAAATTCTCATCCAAGTGTCTTTTCTATTCATGTAATGCTTCCGCTATCTTTCTTCTGTCTTGTATCCGCTGATTTCTTGTGGAGACCCTCAGGAGTTTCAATGTCAAGATCTATCCTCATATGCCTTGTTCTCATTGTAATTCTTCTCCGGTGATTCTTTATGAAGATGCTCATTACTCAATTTATCATTTATTAGTATTCATCTTGTTTCTTTTCCGATGGATTAAATTCAAGTTCTTGGTGTTCATCATATTATTTTCATTCTCTATTTGCTCTCCCATGTTGGAATTCTTCATCAAGCCTCCCTTGCTTATTCTTATCTCTATTCTATCCGGGGTGCTGAAGATATCTCAGAAGACGCCCTCGGAGATATCTGTAGAGCACCTTTATAGTCACCCAGTTATGTTGCAATGTTTGATACACACAAGGTACTCCTCTGGTGTCAGTGAGTTGCATGATCTCATGGTCATAGGAACAGATACTTGACATGCAGAAAACTATAGCAATAAACTGACATGATCATATGCTACGTTTATAGTTTGGGTCTTGTGCATCACATCATTCTCCTAATGATGTGATCCTGTTATCAAATGACATCTCATGTCCATGGCTAGGAAATCTTAACCATCTTTGATCAACGAGCTAGTCTATTAGAGGCACACTAGGGACATGGTGTTGTCTATGTATCCACACATGTATCCGAGTTTCCGATCAATACAATTCTAGCATGGATAATAAATGATTATCATGAACAAGGAAATATGATAATAACTAATTTATTATTGCCTCTAGGGCATATTTCCAACATCTATGATTAAAGGTTTTCTGCCTGTAGTAGCAATGCCTCTGACATTCCAGAACAGGGCATTCATAAAACCAGGATTGTCTTCGGGTGCTTGCCACATCTATTCTCACAAACTAGTGACCAAAGTACTGCATTGACTAGCAGGGGGATGAGAGGGGAGTTCATCTGTGTAACTAGAGTTGTTGGTAGGGGTCTCAGGGGAAACACCTTCAGTATTGCCTTGAGACATTTTACAATTGGGTGCTCTAATAGTGCTATTTTCTACATCTACCCCAATTGAGGAAGCAACAGAGATGAAATCGGGATTATTGAAAAGGGAGAAACTAGAGTTTTTCATACCATGAGTTTGCTGAGATTCTAGGTTCTGGACTTCTTTCAACTGTTGTGCTTTTTCCATGATGGTCCTCTTGTCACCAACCACCCTAGCACTAGCTCTGATAGCCTGAGCATGGCCCCATTTTTTTTGTTGCCAGTGTGGGTTGGTGCAACTGGGAAGTCCACATCATAGTGGGAGGGAGCTCGGGCAACAACATCATCAGCCAACTGAATAGATAGACCATCTTTTGGGAAAAGGGTTTACTTCAATTCATCTTCCTGAAACTCTTCCTCATCTTCAAGAAGTTTTATTTCTCTCGACGGGTTGAATCCCTCATGACCTCCTTGTGCAAAGTCTACAAGAGCTTCTAGGGTTCTGATCCTCATTGTGTGCTGAGATTCAAAGAGGTGAGATTTCAGCATGGATGTGGGGGTTGAAGTAGTTTCCATGTACTCTTGTCCAATGGCATGGTTTCTATGCCTATTAGTCCCAGAGCCAACAAGGGATCCAGTATCAAAGCTAGATCTTGAGCTTACTTGGGAAGCATTGTCAACAGAGGTATTATATTTGGAGTGAGAGGTCCTAGAAACATGATTATTCAGAGAGGGGTTGGTAGAATTGGCTGTTAACTCCTCATCACTACCAGGAGGTTCCATCTCAATAAGCAACCTATAGATTTTGCCCTAAATTCCAAAGAGTATTTCATTAGGGATCTTGGAATAATCCTTGCAGGAGATTTTCACTCTAATTGTCTCATGGAATGACTTGAAGTTATGTTGCCAATCTACATCAAGCAGCACTCCCGGAGTAGAGGTGATTTGGTCTAACATGATCCAATCACACCACTTTGGGTTCATCTTCCTGATATTAATCCAGACTTCTTGCAAGTATTCCACGGGTTCAACATTACCTTTCTAGACCTCAACCTTCACAGTGACATTTTCTCTTTCTAGCCCAAATCTGGGGTAACCAGCAACTTGAACCACATCAATCTCAGAAGGAAACTTGACTAGGAAGGTCCATTCATCAAGAGCATTGATAGGCTAGGGCCTATTGGTTTTGTAGATGTTGGAAAATTCTTTGGCAAGCTCCTCTTTAGAGATATCTCCAGATTCAACCAGCACGGTACCAACATTCTTGAGTACCCCTTGATGTTGAGAGTTGGCATCAGGAGTATCAAGGTGATAAAACCCTAGACCAGGGGTTGTGCTTCCAACATATCTAGCACAGGTGTGGTCCCTTTTCCTAACAGGGCAGGACTCAACTTTGTGAGTGAGGACCTTGCATATGAAGCAGCATTTGGGGCGCTCATGTTTGTTGACATGGTGTACTAGGTCTCCACGGTTATAGCAGGTTACAGGAGCATAAGACATAAAACCAGTAGCAATGAGAGGGGCCTTAGAGGTTGTAACAGCCCAAGCTCTCCCCTTGCCATTTATGGTCAAGTACTCTTGTGAACCTCTATGTTGCTCTGTGTTTGAATGATATGATTTTGCTCATTGCCATTCCATCTCATGCATCATGCTCATCATACCATTTGCATACTTGCGTTGCTTGCTAGTTTGGTCTTGTGTGATGTGGATGTGTGCAAGTGTGGTGCAACAACTCCCTCCCTTCTCCTTTCATTTTCAAAACCATGCCTACACCTTTTATTCTTTTGTTTTCTACATGAGAATTAACTTGATAATAAAATCTATTAAAAAGTTCTGTTATTAGGGAATTTCATGTTGAGTAGGATTGTGGTGCTCTCCTTATTGTTTTAAATTTGGACACATGGGGTTTTGCAAAACAGTGGTTGTTTATTTTAAAAAGTATTTATTTTACTTGTCCTAAAAATTGTCTTTTTATTTTTATTAAATAGGGCATATTCATTTCAGTGCCAAAGTATTTTTGTTTTAATAAAAATCCTTTTCTTTTCTCTGGTTTTGGTCTTGTTTCATTTATATCTAAAAAGGAGATCCTCTGTTTTTCTGTGTGAGAGAGAGAGAGTCGAGTTGGGCCTTTCCCCTCCCCTCGCGGCCCAGCCCAGCCGAGCCGATGGCAACCTGCCCCGTCGCCCTCCTCCGTCAGTCAGTTCATGAGAGAACAGAGAGAGCCTGCGTCGCCGTGAGTTCACGGACATCGAGGTCTGTCCCTCCGCAGCCTATTTAATCCCTCGGCGTGCATGCCCCTTCCCCTAGGGTTCCACGTCCCCCTTCTACCGCCACCATCTCCATATCCCTTCCTTCCTCTTCCTTCTACGGCAAAATTCAGAGAGAGAGGAGAGGATTCAGAGAGGTTCAGAGCAGAGTGCGCTGAAGTCGTCGTCGATGCCGTCGTCTCTGGTGGCCTCTTCTTCCCCCTCCAGGATAGCGAGGTGGTTCCTGGTGGCGTCCGCGCTCCGTTCTTGGTGCTAGAGAGGTCCAAGCTCCTCCGTGGCATTGCTCCGTCGTCGCTTCCCGTCGGCAAGCCGTGCGTGGAGCTGCGCTTCTTCAGGCTGCGCCAAGCCGTCGCCCTTGCATCACCGCGACTCCGAGCAGCCCCTAGGTGAGCTCCCCGTCGCCGCAGCCCTCTCGTCTCACCGTAGCCCCGCCTCGCGTCATCGCGTAGCTCCTCGCTGTCGCCGCCGTGTAGTTCAAGGCGTGGCCTTGAGGGCCTCGCCTTCATCCCCCTCGTCGCGAGGCGAGCAGGGGAACGGTTCCCCATAGGTTCCCGCAGCTCCCGCAAGAGGTTCCCCTCGCCAGAGAGCACCGCTATCGCCAGAATCGCCGCCGCCGTCGCACTGTCATGTGTGTGTCGTTTTTCTTCAGTTTTGTCACAGGTAGTCGTCGTCAGTTAGTAGATGAGGTGCGGGATTCCCCTTCAGTCAATAGCTCCCGCCTAGCGCAGTGGTAGATGACTCGGACCGAGACCGCGAGGTTGTGGGTTCGAATCCCTGGCGCCCCTTTTTCCTTCTTTTTTTCATTGGGTGTTTGTGTGTGTGGTGTGCGGATCTGCTGCGGCAACACAAGATCTGGTGTGGCCGTGTGCGTGAGTAGTGTGTGCTTGTGTGTGGTGGGATTCCCTGTGGCAGGGGATCCAGAGATGATTGTGTAGGTGTGTGTGTGTCTGCTGTGTGTGGTAGTGTGTGTATGTGTGTATGTGTGTTAGTGTGTGTATGATAAGTGGGCCCTGGCCCCACTTGTCATCCACTAGAGGGGCCCTGGTGTCTATGCCAGGTGGGCCCCTCCTACCTATTGTACTTTTTATTTATCTTGTTTGATTTTTTTATTGTGATATAAATAGATTTTCCCTTTTCTGGTATATTTCTAAATCTGGACATGAGCTTATTTGGACATGGGCAGTTTTAGTAAGTTTTCACTTATGGGAATGTATGGTATTTTTCGAGCTAGTGTTGTGCCATGTTGTTCCATGCAAGTATATGGGTATGATATATGATTTTGGGGTAGAATCACCCACGGAATCCATTGGTGCAACTTGTTTTGTCATTTGAGCAAGTTTGACAAAATGTCATTTTGTAACAAAGTGCCATTTTGTAACAAAGTGCCATTTTGTCATTTTAGTTAGAATTAATCCATGCTTGCTATGATCTTTGTGTCGACATGGAAGTGGTAGTATTTCATGAGTAGGATGCCATGGTATTTTCTTTTGACATGATAATCTTGCATATAAGTGGGAACCATGCTACAAAGTGGCTATTAAAATGTTGTTGTTTTCAACATGCTAAATATTTCTAAGTCTGAAATCTGTTAATATTTTTATGCCATGATGAGTGGATGCTAGCAAGTGATATGTTGTGTTTTAGCACTCAGTGCTAGTGTTTTTAAATAGATTTTGCCCTCTACCATCTTGTTAATTTTCATGCCATGAGGTGGTCTCTATCACCATTAGTTTCTGTTGTCAACTTGCTATCAGCTTAAATCAGATTCTAGAAAACTATGATTTTCACTAAGTCCCTAGAATCTGTTTCATCATACCAACTTGTGAGCTTCATGCTTATTGATATGTGCTTCCTTTCCAGTTTGTGTAGTTGGATGATTTGATAAGCATATTATGTGGTGGCTCTTCATGCTTTGTGTGAGGTTGGAAACTTCCTGTAGCTCTAGATATTTGCTATGAAAGATGTTATGTTGCTATTTTGAGGCTGATTGTTTGTTTTAGTGTTTTGTGACTTCTGGGAGCTATGCCCCTTTGTTTTGCTTGATCTTTGGCTCTATTGTGGTTGCATTTTCATTTCCTAACCAGTGGCTACCTTGGAATACCAAGGAATAGCCCATGGTCTTCATTGTCTTGTATTTTTCCTTCGTAACTTGCCGTGAGTGTAGCGTGAGATCCGTTACTCCATTTCCTACGTTCTACATATGCATTTGCATAAGTTTTGCATGAAGCATCCATATTTGCCATGATCATGCATGTTCAAACAACTTAACATGAGGTTCTGTCCAAAATTGTAAATAACTTAACTAATGCATGAGAAATATGACTAGTCTAGGATTGCCATGCTAAATACTTCAAATAAATCATGCATCATCTTGCTTGTGCATTGCACCTTGGTTGGTTGTTTATTGTTGATGTTTCTCTTGGGTAGACGCGAGTGTTGAACCTGAGTATGAGGATCCAAGAGAGTACCACTAGGAGGACCCCCGCTCTTTGTCCCTCTCAAGAACCAACAGGCAAGATGATCGTACCCAGATCCTGACACTATTTTTCCTTTGCAAGATGTCTCGCTCTTATCGTTACATATGCATTACCTACCACTTGAATCTCAAGCCTCCTACATTGCCATGATAGCCTCTAACCCCTCCACATCCTAGCAAACCTTGTTTGGCTAAGTTACCGCTGCTCAGCCCCTCTTATAGCATTCTTAGTTGCAGGTGCAGGTTGTTTCCATGTGATAACATGGATATCTGGATCTATCACAATATTTTCTGCTATTTAATTTAATGCACATATATATCTTGGTATGGTGGAAGGCTTGGCCTTTTGCTTGGTGTTTTGTTCCACTTTTACCGCCATAGTTACTTATTACCGGTGTTATGTTTCCATATTTTGTGCTCCTAACATGCTCGGGGTTGTTATGGGGACCCCCTTGATTATTCGGTTGAGATTAAAACTTGTCTAGAAAGACCCAAGATTGGTACTATTTGCTTAACAGCTTAATAAAACTGCATAGGGCTTTGCAACCCCGTGGATTAATCAACAACCCGGGCCAATGCTCCTCACGAGTGTTGGTCCAAAAATGTCAACCGCCGGTGTCCACGAGGGGCAACTCTATGTTTGGCCTACCGGAAGTTTGGACAATCAAGTCGTGTCCTGAGAACGAGATACGCGGCTCTTATCGGGTTCGTTGACACATCGGGGTCTTGCTGGACTTGTTTTACCTTTCTCGAGTGGCTTGCGTGAGGGAGTCTAATTTTTCTTCGGGCTATCTCAAGGTGTCGGAATTCCTTTGGAGTTCCCTAGGATGATCACGATATCCGTTGTCGAGGTTATTCCCGTGGAGTGTGATTAATTTATAATGGACTAGTTGGAGCACCCATGCAGGGTTAAATCTTTCGGAAAGTCGTGCCCGTGGTTATGTGGCAACTTGGATATTTGTTTAACACCCGGTTATAGTTAACTTGAAGTAAACTCCAATAAAATACACCAACTGTGTGAGTAACCGTGATCTTCTCTGCTCGTGAACATGATCCGAGAGAGAACATGGTGGGGTTATGTTTGACGTAAGTAGGTGCTCATGGTCGCTTAGAGATCATGCTAGTTCTCGATCATTTATCATAGACCGCATATCTACTTTCATGTTCTCGTAAGATAGCCACCATAAAATGCTTAGTGCTGCTACAAACTAAACACTTACCCCCATCCAACCCAACAAGCTTGAATAGCCTCGGTACCTAGTCGTGAGATTGCTGAGTCCCCATGGCTCACAGATTACTACAACAACTACAGGTGCAAGTTCAGATGAGATCGTGCCAGATGATGTGATACAACTCTAGTGGGAGTATGACGAGGAGTGTGGTAGGATGTATGTCACATATCCAGACGAGTAGAGTGGCCTTGGTCGTGATCTCCGGGGCTAGCAAGACAGTTTCATTGCATATCTTTTCTTGTTTGTTTTCGTCTGTAGTCGGACCCTGTCTTTGGAATGATGTTTGAATAAATTGTGTGGAATTGTAATTTAGCATGTGGCGAGTGTAAGCCAACTCATATACTCCTCTCTTCATAAATGTATGTGATGATACTGTACTTGCGAACGACTAGATGCGCCTCTATCGAGGCCCACGTGCCTAAATATGGATAGGCGTGCATCTTGCGCATGGAAAGTTGGTATTCAGAGCCATACGACCATAGGAGCCCTTTGCTTGATCGAACTTGGCTGAGTCGAGTCTAGTAAAACTATTTTGTGTCTAGTTATATCAGAGAGTAGGTTTCTTTTTACTCCTCTTCTATACTCTAGTGAGGTATTCGACTTAGGAATTTTGATTCTACTCCTCTTCTCGCTCAAAAAAATTTAGGATCACGCGGGTATTTTGGAGACTATATGATACCGATGTGATGGAGTTCTGTCTTGGTGCCTCCTGTCTGACTTGATTTCTTTTGGGGAGTTGAGCTCCAGGGAATTCTTGGCACATCGTTATCATTCAGCTTCCTTAGTATCTCAAGACGAAGGGTGTTCGGAATTGCTTCAATACTTGTCATGGTGAGATAAGGTCGGAGTCACCCAGTACTGGGGAGGCGTCTGGGGTACCACCATGGTTAGTATTGTTGTGCTTTTGAGGGTCCGAGTTAGATGGACTTGCGAAAGCCTCTGGTTATGTGTTGAAGGATGGATACAGTTGGGGTGTAGATTTGTTAGTTGTGTGAGATATTTCCTCCTTGTATCCCCAACACCAAATTGCATAACCAGAAAGTTTTCGGAAGTTCTTAGGTGGGAACTCATGTAGTTATCTGGGATCATCTTCTTCAGATGTATGAGGGCATATACATTTGTTCCGAGCAACATTAGCTCAATACTTTTGTGTTAATGCAAGTGGCTTCTAATATCTGATGACGTTATCACAAACCCGAAGAAGGTGTTCTTACTAATTTTTTAGTAGGAACCCTGTTTGTGTTATTCGTTCAATTTCTTTCAAGTCATTTGATTCAGCTAATTGCTATCATCTTTGTCAATGAGGCGTTGATGTTCTTGTCCATCTCTAGGATGGCTCCAACAACTCACGGGAATCCGGGTCGTGATGGGGAGCAGTCTGATCCTCCACCGCCCCTGCCACGGCCTCCTCCTCCAGAAGCTTGGCAAGCTATGATGGCCGCAACCAATGCGAATACTCAAATGTTGCTCAGGATGTTGCAAGAAAGAGATAAGGGTCAGCAAGGCTTTCAAGGGAACTTTCAGAATCAACCTCAGTTTGCGACGCTCAACCAGTTCCTTGCCAACCAACCCAAGTCTTTCACCTGTTGTGAGCAGCCTTTTGATGCTGATGATTGGCTCCCTGAAATGAGTAAGCATTTTGAGTGTAGCAATGTCAGACCAAAGGACTTTGTCAGATTCGCATTGTTCCAACTCAAGGGTCAGGCAGCAGATTGGTGGCAGCAATACAAGGACTCCAAGGGCGATCGTGTTGTCACTTGGGACGATTTCTGTCATGACTTCAGGGCCCATTACATTCCGACAAGCTTTGTCGAAGTGATGCGTGAGAAGTTTAGGCACGTGAAGCAAGGGAGCAAGTCTGCCTATCAGTACAACATCGAGTTCCAGAATCTGGCTCGCTATGCTAAGCAAGATGTTCCAGATGACAAGTCCATGATTTATTAGTCCAGAGGTGGTCTCAAGGATGAGCTTCTGTCGGGTCTGGTCCTTCAAGAGCCTCGTGAGTTTGATCAGCTCTACAGTATGGCTTTGAAGGTTGAGGCAACGCAGCTCAAGTTAGAGAACTCAAGGAAGCGTTCGAGGGATTCCTATTCTTCTTCTTCAGCTCTCAGATGGTCCCTAAGCAGCAGAAGTATTGGGTTCCTAATCCTCCTCCATTTCATCCTCCTTAGTAGTAGAGACAGTTTGGTGGTCGTGGTTCTTCCCACCCACCCAACCCAGGATATCAGCAGAGACCTTGGGCACCCAAGTCAGCTAATGTTCCTCCTCCACGCAAATTTTGTCCGCTCTCTAAGGTTACTTGTCACAAGTGTTGTCAGAAGGGTCACTACTCAAACAACTGCAACCAGCGACGTCTTCCGCCTCCTCCTCCAGTCAAGCCCCCAGGCAGTGCTATGGTGAAGCATAATACCAAGTATGCAAGGGTGAACCATGTGAATGCAGCTGAAGCAGAAGATTCTTCCCAAGTGATCATGGGTAATCTCTCAGTTAATTCTATTCCTGCAAAAGTTTTGTTTGATACTGGTGCATCGCATTCATTCATATCAAGGCCATTTGTTTCAAAGCATGAGTTGTGTTGCGAAGAATTGCCTAGATCATTAATTGTGGTGTCTCCGGGCTTGCAAATGAATTCTTGTTTTGTGGTTCGGGATGCTTCCATCAAGATGGGAAATTATTCTTTTCTGACTTCTCCAATTGTTCTCGGTAATTCTGATATTGATCTCATTTTGGGCATGGACTTTCTGGCAATGAACAAGGAATATGTTGTTTGCCAAGCAAAAGAAGTCAAGTTGACTCATCCTTCAGAAGACATGATTATTTTCGCAGCTCGCGATGACACAATCCGTCTCTTTGCTCTTAATGAGAAGGATGAGAACTCGGCTATTTCTCAAATTCCGGTGGTTAGTGAGTATGAAGATGTCTTTCCAGAAGAATTGCCAGAAATGCCTCTGCACCGGCCAGTCGAGTTCGTGATTGACCTCGAGCCCAAAACTGAACCGGTTTGCAAGCACCCTTATAAACATGGCCCCGAAGAGCTGAAATAGTTGAAGAAGAAGTTAGATGAACAAGAACGTCTGGGTCTGATCAGACCAAGTTCTTCTCCATGGGGTTGTGGTGTTTTGTTTGGCAAGAAGAAGGATGGAATGGACCGACTTTGTGTTGATTACCGTCCATTGAATAAGAAGACAATCAGAAACAAGTACCCACTTCCCAACATCAATGAGTTGTTTGAACAACTGAAAGGTGCCAAGGTTTTCCCGAAGCTTGATCTTAGCATGGGCTATCATCAGATTCGCATTCGCGAAGAAGATATTCCAAAGATCGCTTTCAGGACGAGTTTTGGCTCTTATGAGTACACCGTCATGTCGTTTGGTCTCGCCAATGCTCCTCCAACCTTCTCAAGAATGATGAACTTCATATTCTCTCCTTTCCAGAATGAGTTCATCTTGGTCTATCTAGACGATATCCTCGTGTTCTCGGATACTGAAGAAGAGCATGCAGAGCATCTCTGGCTTGTGCTTGACAAGTTAAGAGAGCATCGATTCTATGCAAAGTTTTCCAAGTTTGAATTTTGGCTCAATGAAGTGGTGTACCATGGGCATGTGATCTCTGTCGAGGGCATTGAAGTGCACCCTGAGAAAGTTGAGGCAATCTTGAAGTGGGAGCCTCCTCGGCATGTGAAGCAGCTTCATAGCTTCCTCGGGCTTGCTAGTTATTGCAGAAGATTCGTGGAGAACATCTCTCAAATTGCTAAGCCTCTGTCTAATCTCCTCCAAAAGAATGCCAAGTATGTTTGATCTCTTGAGTGTGATGTGGCGTTCAATACGCTCAAGCAGAGACTGACTTTACCTCGAGTTCTTGTCCCTCCCGAGCAATCAAAGCCTTTCCAAGTTTTCTATGATGCTTCTATCCAAGGCCTTGGTGGTGTTAGCATGCAAGATAAGAAGATAGTTGCTTATACCTCGCGTCAGTTGAAGCCTGCCGAGAAGAACTACCCCACTCATGATCTTGAGTTGGCGGCTGTTGTGCATGCTCTGATGACTTGGAGGCACTTGTTGTTCGGTAGACCAGTTGAGGTGTACACCGATCACAAGAGCTTGAAGTACATTTTCACTCAACCCAATCTCAATCTTCGGCAGTCTTGTTGGGTGGAAATGCTTGAGAACTTCAATCCAAGCATTGAGTATACTCCTGGGAAAGCAAATGTCATTGCAGACGCGCTCAGCTGAAAGGCATACCGCAACAGTCTCATCGTGAAGCCTCTTCAACCCGAGCTTTGTGAAGCCTTCCGCCAGCTCAATCTTCAAATGATTCCGCAAGGATTTCTTGCCAATCTTCAAGTCTCCCTAACTCTGGAAGATCAGGTTCACCAAGCTCAACTTCTTGATGCAATGGTGAAGAAAGTGAAGAAAGGTGTGGCCAAGGGCATTCCGAAGTATAAGTGCTTTCGCATTGATGACAAAGATACCTTGTTCTTTGAGGACCGTCATGGTTCCAAAAGGTGATTTTAGAAAGGTTATCATGGACGAAGCACACAATTCTCTTCTATCCATTCATCTAGGCAGTTCCAAGATGTATCAGGATCTCAAGCCAACCTTCTGGTGGACTCGCATGAAGCGTGAAATTGCTCAGTTCGTGAACGAGTGTTATTTTTGTCGCAGAGTGAAGGCGGAACATCAATGTCCAGCAGGTCTCCTTCAGCCTTTGCCTATTCCAGAGTGGAAATTTGATCATGCGGAGATGGATTTCGTCACTGGATTTCCCAAGTCCAAGAGGGGCAACAATGCCATCTTTGTGGTTATCGACAAGCTGCCAAAGTTGCTCATTTCCTTCCCGTCAGAGAATCTATCTCAGCAGCTCAGTTAGCAGAATTGTATACGTTAAGGATAGTTTCTTTGCACGGTATTCCTCAGCTCATCTCATCTGACCATGGAAGCCTCTTCACTTCCAAGTTTTGGGAGTCCTTCTAGACTGCTATGGGTACCAAGATCCGTTTCAGCACTACATTCCATCCACAGACAAGTGGTCAAGTTGAGAGAGTTAATCAAATCCTTGAGGACATGCTCAGAGCTTGTGTGATTTCATTCGGCATGAAATGGGAAGACTTCCTTCCATACGCTGAATTTTCATACAACAACAACTTTCAGGCTAGCTCAGGCAAGGCCCCTTTCGAGATTCTCTACGACAGAAGTGTTGTACCCCGCTCAATTGGTCTGAAACCGGTGAGCGTCAAATTTTGGGCAATGTCAGGATCACCAAAGGAGAAGAGATGTGTCGTGTCATTCATGAGAACCTCAAAGCAGCTCAATCTCAATAGAAGAGTTATTACGATAACAAACATCAGGATGTCTCCTTTCAAATTGATGATCTAGTCTATCTTAGAGTCTCTCCCATGAAGGGCACTCAGAGGTTTGGAATTAAAGGGAAGCTAGCTCCTCGTTTTGTCGGTCCTTTCGGAGTTGTCGGCAAGAGAGGTGAACTTGCATATCAACTAGAGCTTCCTCCAAAGTTCGCAAATGTGCACGATGTCTTCCATGTCTCTCAGCTCCGAAGGTGCTTCAAGACTCCCGAGCGTACCCTTGACCTCCAAGACATTGATCTTCAAGAAGACCTTTCTTATTGTGAGCATCCAGTGGCTATTCTTGATGAAACTAAGCGTAAGACTCGCAACAAATCAATCAAGTTTCTCAAGGTGAAGTGGTCTCATCATTTCGATAAAGCAGCTACTTGGGAACATGAGGATCTTCTCCGTTCCGAATATCCATAGTTCTTTCAGTCCTAGATCTTGGGTTGAGATCCTCTTGGAGTGTGTGAGAGTTGTAACGGCCCAAGTGCTCCCCTTGCCATTTATGGTCATGTACTCTTGTGAACCTCTATGTTGCCTTGTGTTTGAATGATATGATTTTGCTCATTGCCATTCCATCTCATGCATCATGCTCATCATACCATTTGCATACTTGTGTTGCTTGCTAGTTTGGTCTTGTGTGATGTGGACGTGTGCAAGTGTGGTGCAACAACTCCCTCCCTTCTCCTTTCATTTTCAAAACCATGCCTACACCTTTTATTCTTTTGTTTTTACATGAGAATTAACTTGATAATAAATCTAATAAAAATGTTTTGTTATTAGGGGATGTCATGTTGAGTAGGATTGTGGTGCTCTCCTTGTTGTTTTAAATTTGACTCATGGGGTTTTGCAAATCAGTGGCTGTTTATTTTAAAAATTATTTATTTTACTTGTCCTAAAAATCATCTTTTTTTATTAAATAGGGCATATTTATTTCAGTGCCAAAGTATTTTTGTTTTAACAAAAATCCTTTTCTTTTCTCTACTTTTTTTGTCTTGTTTCATTTATATCTAAAAAGGAGATACCTCTGTTTTTCTGTGAGAGAGAGAGTCGAGTTGGGCCTTCCCCTCCCCTCGCGGCCCAGCCCAGCCGAGCCGACGGCAACCTGCTCCGTCGCCCTCCTCCGTCAGTTAGTTTGTGAGAGAGCAGAGAGAGCCTGCGCCGCCGTGAGTTCACGGACGTCGAGGTATGTCCCTCCGTGGCCTATTTAATCCCTCGGCGTGCGTGCCCCTTCCCCTAGGGTTCCACGTCCCCCTTCTGCCGCCGCCATCTCCATCTCCCTTCCTTCCTCTTCCTTCTGTGGCAAAATTCAGAGAGAGAGGAGAGGATTCAGAGAGGTTTCGAGCAGAGTGCGCTGCAGTCGTCATCGACGCCGTCGTCTCTGGTGGCCTCTTCTTCCCCCTCCAGGATGGCAAGGTGGTTCCTGGTGCCGCCCGCGCTCCATTCCCAGCGCTAGAGAGGTCCGAGCTCCTCCGTGGCGTTGCTCCATCATCGCTTCCCGTCGGCAAGCCATGCATGGAGTTGCGCTTCTTCAGGCTGCGCTGAGCCGTCGCCCTTGCATCACCACGACTCTGAGCAGCCCCAAGGTGAGCTCCCCGTCGCTGCAGCCCTCTCGTCTTGCCGTAGCCCCGCCTCGCATCGTCGCGTAGCTCCTCGCCGTCGTCGTCATGTAGTTCAAGGCGTGGCCTTGAGGGCCTCGCCTCAGTCCCCCTCGCCGTGAGATGAGCAGGGGAACAGTTCCCCATAGGTTCCCACAGCTCCCGCGGGAGGTTCCCCTCACCGGAGAGCGCCGCTATCGCCAGAATCGCCGCCGCCATCCCATTATCATGCGTGTGTCGTTTTTCTTCAGTTTCACCAGAGGTAGCCATCGTCAGTTAGTAGATGAGGTGTGGGATTCCACTTCGGTCAGTAGCTCCCGCCTAGCATAGTGGTAGATGACTTGGGCCAAGACCACGAGGTCGTGGGTTCGAATCCCTGATGCCCATTTTTCCTTCTTCTTTTTCATTGGGTGTTTGTGTGTGTGGTGTGCAGATCTGCTGCGGCCACACAAGATCTGGTGTGGCCGTGTGCGTGAGTGGTGTGTGCTTGTGTGTGGTGGGATTCCCTATGGCAGGGGGATCCACAGATGAGTGTGTAGGTGTGTGTGTCTGCTCTCTGTGGCAGTGTGTGTATGTGTGTTAGTGTGTGTATGACAGGTGGGCCCTGGCCCCACTTGTCATCCACTAGAGGGGCCCTGGTGTCTATGCCAGGTGGGCCCCTCCTACCTATTGTTTTTTATTTATCTTGTTTGATTGTTTTTTTGTGATATAAATAGATTTTTCCTTTTCTGATATATTTCTAAATCTGGACATGAGCTTATTTGGACATGGGCATTTTTAGTAAGTTTTCACTTATGGGAATGTATGGTATTTTTCGAGCTAGTGTTGTGCCATGTTGTTCCATGCAAGTATATGGGTATGATATATGATTTTAGGGTAGAATCGCCCAAGGAATCCATTGGTGCAACTTGTTTTGTCACTTGAGCTAGTTCCATGAAGTCCACCCATGGATATTGTTCGGAAGGAACGTAAGTCCATCGTATGGTTTGACAGCCAGACCGGGGTGAGAGATCAGACTATCGCCATGGATGACCCCATCGGTGTGTCCGAAGAAGGGGCTCGAGGTTAAAGCCTTAGAGCCATTGGGGGCTACGGGCGAAGCTGCAAGCCCGGTTAGTGATAAGTCGCCCCGAGAGTCGACAGAAAACTCTAGGTTTCCGAATATGACCTCTTGATCTGGGGCGAAGTTCTCCACGCGGCCTAGATGGCCGGCAGAATCAGCATGCAGCACAACGCTGCCGAAGGCGAAGATCTGCCTAGGAACAAAAACGTCCATGTTATGGACCTCCTCGTTGATGACAAGGCGAGGCATCGATTCCATCTCGCTCACAGAGGAACTCTCAATGAAAGCACCAATGTCGGTGTCGAAACCGGCAGATCTCGGGTAGGGGGTCCCGAACTGTGAGACTAGGATCAACGATAATAGGAGACGAAGGGGACATGAGCTTACCCAGGTTCGGGCCCTCTCAATGGAGGTAATACCCTACATATTTCTTGATTCTATTGATGGTGAAAGGGTTACAGAGTTGATCTACCTCGAGATCGTATGTCTAACCCTAGATGAGTTGTTCTCTATCTACACCCTAAAACCCTCCGGCTTATATAGATGTCGAGGAGGCATAGGGTTTACACATGGTCGGTTACATGCCAAAGAGATAAACATGCCTATTTACTATATCAAAGGTGGAGCGCAATCCGTGCTCTTCGAAGCTCCCATCCCAGAAACTGGGCCTTCAGATCATCTAGTGTTTGGTAAGTAGCCCATACAGTCCGGCCCATAAACAACAGGTCGGCTATCCGAGGAACCCCTAATCCAAGACTCCCTTAGATGCATCTTCGGAGTATCACATGGACCACATTGTCTAGCTTGATACCCTCCTCGGCCAAGGAGCGGATGCGCTTCTGCAGATCGGTCACCTCCTTGCTTGATCCTCAAACAAGGCCCTTTTTGGGCCATGAAGCCAGTCTGGTGGGGGACCGGATCTGAATGCGGCGGTGGGGAGCTGGACCTCTTCTCGTGGTCCGGTGACATAGAACCACTCCTTCTAACATCCCTTGATGGTGTCGATGAAGGTGCCCGATGGCCACCCGACGCGGGCGAGCTTGTCAATGACTGCCCCACCGCAGTCCGCGTGCCTGCCGCCGACGCACTTGGGCTTGATGTTGAAGAGTTGTAGCCAGAGACCATAGTGCGACTCAACGCACAGGAAGGCCTCGCAGATGAGGATGAACATCGAGATATGCATGATGGAGTTCGGCAGGAGGTCATGGAAGTCTAGGCCTTAGAAGAACATTAGCCCCCTAACGAAGGGGTGGAGTGGGAAGCTCAACCCCCTGATGAAGTGGGGGATGTGGAAGCTTCCCACTGGCCATTGGAACCCGCCATTGTTGAGCTCAAAGGTGGGGGTAGAGAGACCTAGATCTGTGCTCTGGAGGCGCAAGGGAATGGGAGGCGGAGAAGTCGAATGGAGAGTGTAAAAGAGCCTTTGGGATTTTCCTTGTCTTTTAAGAGGTCTACCAATGTGGACTCCCCTCGCTGTGCCATGAATCCCTCCACTTCCCGAGATGCGTGAGCCGTTGTGTGCGTGTGATTAAGTATATCCCGTATAAAAATGGACATGATCGGTATATTGATAGATCGTGATGATTAAAACGGCCTCGAACCGCGAATTGAGTCTACCCAACTGGCGTGGCGGTCGTGGTGGGCCGTAGCCTTTCGTTAGAAAGGTCGTCAGGGGGGCGTTGTTTATCCCCTGACGTTTGGGCTTCAAAACCAATCAACTTACAGTATTCGGACGTGCCACTATGCGGGAGACTACTTGTCATCGGAGGCTGAACTATAATTCAGCAAGAAGGAACTCACCTCGCAAGCCGAAGACTCTGTTCGCAAAGCAGTTGGAGCTGAAGACCCTTGGCGTTGGAGGCAATTTCGGGGGATACTGAGGGAGTCCTGGATTAGGGGGTCCTCGGATAGCTAACCTATTATTGTGGGCTGGACTATGAGGGCTACTTACCGAACACCGAAGGATTTGAAGGCCGAGTCTCCAGGATGGAAGCTTCGGGAAGCACGACTTTCGCCCCACGTCTGATGTATTAGTTAGGCATGTTTATCTCTTTGGCATGTAACCGACCATGTGTAAACCATAGGCTTCTTCGGCATCTATATAAGCTGGAGGGTTTTAGGGTATAGAGACAGAACAACTCATCTAGGGTTAGCTATACGATCTCGAGGTAGATCAACTCTGTAATCCCTCACATCATCAATACAACCAAGCAGGACGTAGGGTATTACCTCCATAGGAGGCCCCAACCTGGGTGAACTCGTGTCCCCTTCGTCTCCTGTTACCGTCGATTCTAGTCTCACAATTCGGGACCCCAACCAGAGATCTGCCGGTTTTGACACCGACACCAGGGACCCAGCTTGGCCAAACTCTTAAGTCAAATTGATGCATATTTATGGCTCTAGAACGATGATTATGGAAGGTAGCACTGGCATATTGAAAACAATTGCTTTTATGATATATGTTATTTTCACTTCTTTGTGATCGTTTATCATTTGAGAGTGTCCCATCATCGGCTTCTACCCCTTTCTAGATGCTACGTAGGGTGTTTCCAGAGGCGGTTGTGTTAGCAGAAACGAGGCAGCCAGATATCTAGGCTTTATAACTTTCACTTAGTCATTGGAGCTTTAAAGTTTGGGAGGCCAGTTAGTATCCCTCGGTTAGTGTTCGACACCAGCAAGGTCGAGCCATTAACACTTTGGCCAATTTTATGGAAGACCCATGGGGTAAACTCTATCAGTCTATGGTTTGACAGAGTCATCGGATCGCTAACCAGTTTGCGCTCATTGTGATAGTCAGTTTTTGGCTTTCTCCACTGAGGTACTTGATTAGTTAAATCGGAAGTACAATCGTAGTGGTTGCCCCTTTGCGCACCTAGCCTAACAAAGTGTAATGTAGGAGACAATCACAGGAGCCGAACAACACAACTATTGACCAAAGACACAATTCGAAACTGGTGCATATAAAGCAATATCTGAGAACATTTTGCCGAGGTGTGGGTTGGCAGGGAAGATGTCGAACCGTGGGTCAGCAAATATTTCCCCACCTGGGTTATTACATAGGACACCCCAGTAAAAAGGGGACTCCCTCAATTCCAAGGTGGATCTCGGCAGGAAAGATGTCGACTGTGGGTTAGAAAAGATTTTCCGAGAAGATCCACCATGCAAAACACTTCGAACAAGAGGATGTCTTGCCTACTAAAAGAAAATATAAAAATATATTAAAGGTACCATAAGCTCGGCAATACCAAAAAACTTTAGCAAAAACTTTACGTACGAACTAAATCAATTTTCTTGGTGCCAATCTGGAAATTGGTCTTAAAATTTATATGTGCTTCGGTCGTTCTTTAACATGATACATCCGATCTCGGAAATTCAAGCGGCTCAGCCTTTGGCTTAAAATCCCATATCCAGAAGGTGGAGTGTCTCTCAAAGGCCTGTTTAGCAAACTAAACTCAAGCGGTTTTACTAAGAAACCAGGTTATCCGGCTTTTGATCACACACTAGTGTCGGAAAAAGGAGTAGTAGAGAGAGACTTTGCAATGACCCAGAAGAAAACACATTTATTATAAAATGACTCATTTAAATTTAAGAGCCCCCAGGTATCATGGGGAAAGAAGGTTGTTTTTTGAAGAAACACTACTAGGAGAAACCTTATAAATTGAACCTTGTCAGTAGCACTTGAGAAAAAGAGGCGTTACCGCTACATAGCCGTAGCGCGCATCCAGAACGGGAGCTACTGCTAACTACTTAGCAGTAGCACAACATTAAAAAAGCACTACTACTAATATTGCCCCATTGTTGCCGCCAGGCTAGGTTTAGTAGTAGCGCGCCCTAGGTAACCGCGCTACTGCTAACATGTCACGCCCAAGATGCGGTCCTATCCTTATTTCGGCACGAGGGCCTCGACAGGGATAGAAGCGCATCTCGATGCGTTCGCAAGAATGGATATCATTACAAGTACATGTACAGAAGAGATGAGTATATGGAATTGGCTTACACTCGCCACAGGCTACATCAGAGTCACATCAATACAACAACATACTCAATCATCATACAGAAGAGCAAGGTCTGACTACGGACGAAATCAAACGATAAAATGACATCCACCCTTGCTATCCCAGGATGCCGCCTAGAACCCATCCAAGATTGAAGAAGAAGAAGAAGAAGAAGAAGAAGAAGAACTCCAAGTCAAATCAAGCAACGCGCTCACATCAAATCATCGCATTACCTGTACTTGCAACTGTTGTTGTAGTAATCTGTGAGCCACAGGGACTCAGCAATCTCATTTCCAAGGGTATCAAGACTATTAAAGCTTAACAGGTGAGGTATGGTTAAGTGGTGAGGCTGCAGCAAGCGACTAAGCATTTATTTGAGTGGCTAACTTACGAGTACAGAAAGTAAAGTGTGGTGGTCTACGCATAACGGACGTGAACTAGAAATGATCACTAACTGATCCTGAACACCTACATACGTCAAACATAACCCCACCGTGTTCTCTTTCGGATAAGGACTCACGAGAAGAGACAGTCATGGTTACGCACACAGTTGGTGTATTTTATTAGAGTTTACTTCAAGTTTGCTATGACTGGGTGTTAAACAAAGTATCCAAGTTTGCCACATAACCGCGGGCACGGCTTCTCGAAAAGATTTAACCCTGCAGGGGTGCTCCAACTCATCCATCACAAATTAACCACACACAGCGGGAATAACCTCAACCACGGATCTCGTGACCATCCTAGGCAATTCCAAAGGAAATCCGACACCTCGAGATAGCCCGAAGAAGATCAGAATTCCTCACTCAAGACGTTCGAGAAAGGTAAACCAAATCCAGCAAGGCCGCCCGACGTGTCGACGAACCCGATAGGAGCCGCGTATCTCGTTCTCAGGACACGACAGATGGGACTAGCTACAAGGAAAACCAATCCTCAAGTTGCCTCGAGGCGGACCCGCGGGTAGCCCAGTTTGGACCAACACTCATGAGGAGCACTGGCCCGGGTTGTTGATTAATTATCCACGAGGTCTGGAAAATCCCCTATGCAAGTTCATTAATTATTAGGCAAATGTAGTACCAATGTTGGGCCTTGCCAGACAAGTTTTATTCTAACCCAAAAATCAAGGGGGTCCCCATAACAACCCCGAGCATGTTAGGAGCGCTCATTTATGGAACATAACACCGGTTCACAAGTAACTAGGAGCGGCAAGAGTGGAACAAAACACCGAGCAAAAGGCCAAGCCTTCCACCCTTTACCAAGTGTATATGTGCATTAAATTAAATAGCAGCAATATTGTGATATAACAAAAGAAAGTCCATGTTGACACATGGAAGCAATTGCACCTACAGCTAGCAATGCTATACGAAGGGCTGAGCAAGCGGTAACATAGCCAAACAAAGGTTTGCCGGGATGTGGAGGGGTTAGAGGCTTTTCATGGCAATGTTGGGAGGCTTAACAAACAAGTGGTAGGTAGCATGACATAACGATTGAAAATGAGACATCTAGCATGGCAATGATAGTAATGATATCCAGGGAAATGAGTCATCTTGCCTGAGATCCCGCTCGGAAGAAGAACGAGTCCATGAAGAAGACGAACCAACGTAGTCGAACGAATCCTCACACTCCGAACGCTTTCGGAACTCTATCGAGAAGAAGCAATCCGAAACAAACAATCAATACAAATACACCACAACATATGCAAAACACGATGAACAAACAAATATGATGCATGTCCGGTTTAATATGCAATGCATGACAATTCACAACAATCAAATACTACACATTAAGTGAAGCTCAACATGCAACGAGTTGCATATTGACGAAACTCCACGTTCGAATTATTTAGTTCACTCTTGTTAGGTACACAATAGTATTAAATGTTATCAAACATGGCAATAGGTGAAGCATAAGTAAACTAACTAACTAGGCATCTTAAATGAGGCCGGAAACAACTTATAGCATTTCCGAAACGACCCCATATGTTAATTTCGAAATTGGTCCAGATCTGAACTATTCATATTTTATATTCATTAAACAACATAATAAAGCATACCATGTTACTCTACACTTCATTCTAGTCGATTTACATATATAGAACATCTCAAACGGAGCTACGGTTCAAAAGATATCAGCAACACAAGATGCACATGTCATGAATGCAAATGCAAGGCAAACACAATCACAAACATTTCAAATCATGAATGCAGCAAGTTATTATGAAACTACATGAGATTCTAAGCAAGTTACATATGCAACATGTTCAAAACGGAGCTACGGTCTAACAAATACAACCAACACAAGTTATAGTCGAAATCTGCCCAAAACAGCAACTTGGCATTTTGAACACATGAAAACAACAAGTTACAATATCCCAAAATGCACAAACTAAGCATGGGGAAATAGCATACAACATCCACTTCATTTCATCTTCACAAATCATATTCAAACCATGCATGGATCACTTGGTAGGAAGCTCACAAGATGGCTACTTGAAAACAGTTTCAGACTTGGTGAAAATAGCAGGTTTTGACAGTGCAGTTTTTATCACAAAGGCATGTTGACAGCAGTGAAACTATATGCTACAAATAATATTATGGCATGCAACTTAACATCATACTAAAGGACATCATGAACAACACATAATTCCTTTACACCTACCACAAAAGAGTTCTGGAACACTAGCAAATCACATGGCAAGACAGCAACAAAATATAACAGATTCCAGACTTAGAAATATTTTGGACCCTCAAAACAACAGAATTTTTGTAGCAAGTTGACAACATCAAAACAATACCTAAACCTGTATTTCTATGACAAGCAAAATGTCCATGGGATAGGACACATATCAAAGAGAACTTCCCATGTTCAAAATTAATTCATATCATGCACGGATTAAATCACACGAAAATGACAAAAGGGCATCCCGGCATAAATGAAATGCACAAAATATGCTCAAATGGCAAAACTAAATGCACAGATAATTACTATGGATTTTTCTACCCCGAAAACATATATAATATGCATAGGTTCATGTGGAAAATTAACCATAATTAAATATGCAAGTTATGGCCTAATCACCTTAAAGCAATTCATTACTACAAATTAAATGCAAACATCATGCCAACCATTTTATCATGCATGAAAATGTGGTGCAAACGAGATGAACATTTTTAATATATGGTTTGGATTAATCCCGGTGCACGTTAAATAACTATGTCAATGCAAAATCATGTCAAATATGTAAAATTACAGAAAATGACATGTTCAATATTTAAACATGGATGCAAATGACATATTATTAATCTACACGTTTTCCTACACATTTTACATATATGAAATATTTTATTTTGACGTGCGGTTTATTATTTATTAGCAAATATTAAATTAGGCAATTATCTGAAATAGAAAAAAATGCAATGGCCTAAAATAAAATAAAAAACACAAAGGAGGGCTCCTGGGCTCACCATGGGCCTAGGCCCATTCGGCTGGCGAGCTGGGCCGAAGGGAGCTGGCTGGCACTGGCCCACGCGGGTGCTGGCGCGGGCAAGCGAGGCCGGTCGTCGTCCTTCCGCTCGTTCCCGAGCGAGGACGGTCATGGCTGCGTCGACAGCTGGCCGCGTCCGGCGAGGGGAGGCAGGACGATGAGCAGCAGGGATCGACAGATCCAGCCCAGGGCCATCGGATCCAGCGAGCAGCGGCGGCCGGCAGCAAGCTACGCCGGCGGCGGAGCTTCGAGGCATGGCGGCGGGGACCTGCGAGAGGGAGAGATGCGAGGGGTGAGCTCAACAGGGGAAGTAGGGGAAGAGGAGAGCGAAGGGCGGCGATCCGGCCAGGGTCTGGGCGGGGCTGGTCGCCGGCGACGGCGGCTCTCCGGCGATGGGCCGGCCGGTGGGATCTACGGGGTCGAGGAGCTCGGCACCATGGGAGGCTCGGGCTGCACTGCGATCGTCGGACACGTCCGGGTTGGCCGCCGGACATGTCCGGTAGGTGGGATTCTGGGCGATTTTCAGCCCCTAGATCGCGATCCGAGGGCCGAAAACGGGCAAATTGTTGGGGCTGCGGGATGGAGGAGGAGGGCTAGCAGGTGGGGTTTTTCTAGGGGTGTGGCTGCAATTTGGCAAGGGGGAAACCCTAGAAAGAGTGAGAGCTCTCTCCATGGCTTTATATAGGGAAGGCACTAGGGGTGGCTGGACAACGTCCGTCCGATCGAGATCCGACGACCACGAACGGAGGGAGTCGCTAGGTTAGGCTAGCGGGCTGTGTAGAGGGCCTAGGGAGAGATGAGAGGAAGTGCGGCCCGTGACATGAAGTTTTAAAACACCGACAAACGTCCTACGAAAATACCGATAACCTCACTTCTAGGACTGTCCGACGGGGTATCTAACGCACTCAGAACGCGACGAAATTCGACGGGCGGTCTACCTACAACATAGCAAGACCGCACGCCAAGTTTCGACCTGATCCAAAAATATTTTTGCGTGCGCTTAAAACGGTTTTATTTAAATGATGTCGCGGGTGCGTGCACGTGTGGTTGGTCTCAAAACGGGCAACGACAAGAACGGAGAGAATCGGCAACTACGAACGGATGCAAGTTTTCGAAAACGGGTGACGATGACATGCAGATGATGCGAATGATGAGATGATGAATGCGACAACCAGACAAACACATGATGAGAATGGAAATAAAAGGGGAATCTTCTGGAATCTTCTAGAGCGTCGGTCGCGGGCTGCTACAACTCTCCTCCACTACACGAGGATCTCGTCCCGACATCTAGAATGGAAAGGGGAAGAGAAAGAGCAAAAGGTAAAACTTAGTTGTTTCTTTGACAAACGAGTGAAACGAATAGAATATGAAGGATGCAAAGAGATGAAGAATGATGAACAAGAAAGAATTCACACGAAATTTCGGCAGCACTTCGGTAGGAAAGAGAGGCAAAAATTGATATGATGGAAAGAAATTGAAAGACAGGCACCAAACTTTGGTTGGAATAGAATCAAACTTCATAAGATGGAAGGAACATGAAAAGATTTCATAGCACTCCGATTAAATGAATAAGCAAGAAAGAACATGATCTTGACAAAACAACATAATAGATTGAAGAGAGCAATAACACAAGGCCTCCGGAACAAAAGAATAGAACATAGATCTTTGAAGAGAAGAGAACTGAGAAGAAATGAAAACTTCTAGCCCCAATGAATTTGAGAAGCATGGATGAACGGAGTTGTTGGAACACCAACAACGAAAAGAACAAGCTTATTGTGGACTTACGGAAAACATCTCAAAATTATGAGGTGAGAACCTACCACAACAAAAAAGAATTGATTGATTGAGTGCAACAAGATATGCAAAAACTTCTTTCACCAAGAAGAGGAGGAGAAAACTTGGATTACTTATGCCAGCATGATAGCAACAATCCTTAGGATATGCTTTAGGTGAAATCCAATCCAAGAGGACTCTGGGAAAACAAGATGGGCTTACTTATCTTATTCTTGACAATTTCCTTCGAGACTCCTCATAATCAAGAATTTAATAACACCATCTGAAAATACAAAGAAGAAGGAATTGAACTTAGAAGACCAAGATAAAGAACACTTGAGCACCTCCAACAAGAATCTTGAAGAACACTTGAAAAAGAAAGAAATCTTGATGAACCACCATGAAGAACCTCCGGAAGAACTTTGAAATGAAGGATGATAGAAAGAATTGAAGGATGCAAAAGAACAAGATTGGGCCTTCCAATGAATTAGATGATGCTTCGAAAAGAGATATTTGAGCAACCTGAACTCCGGAAAAGATGAGAACACTTGAAATCAAGAATTGATATCATGAACAACTCCGAAAGAAGGATTGAAATCACTTGATGAAACAAGAATAAGAATTATGATATGACTATCCTTCATCAAGTTAAATTGATGACAAGCAACGGATTTCACACATCACTTATTCTTCTTGAAAAAGAATGAAGAGAGATATAGAGCACAAACTTGAAGAAATCTTGCACGAGAACACCGGTTAGAATGAAACGAATGAATGATATAGCACGAGAACAAACAAAGCATGATCCACCTAATAGAAAACTTCAACGAGCACCAGAAAGAATTAGAAACTAAAGAGGACACACGAGAATGAAGAGATCAAGATTTGCCTAATAGAAACTGAACAAGGCACCGGAATAACTCAGATGCGAACGAAGGGACAACAATTGAGAAGAATTTGAGAACGAAAGCTGAAAGCTGAGAACGAAGAAATCTTCTGAAATGATGGCCTTCGGAGGATCAAGAAATATAAAAAAATCAGAATGCACCAGATAGATATGGGAGAAATTACCCATGATCAAAACAATTGAGATGATAGCAACCAGCTGAAACCATGAATCTTTGGTAGAAGTAACAATGATTGAAGAGAATTCTCCTTTGATCTTCAAGCAAGAATGATGACGAGAAACAACATCATGAATTACTGAGACACTCCGGGACAATGACTAAAGAAAGGTTGAGCCAACAATGAAAATGATTTAGAAGCGATCTTGAAGAAGGCATATGACTGATGAGATTCATCCTTACATCATATTTGAAAAGAACTTGAGGACATCTCCGGAAAGAATAGAAGAGTCAGGTAGGATCCTGGGAAAAACCTGTGGGTTATGGGCCCACTCAAAAGAAACCACCGTTGAAACAATTGATTACAAGAGAGATTGCACCGGTACAAATTAAGAACTTGATGATATGAGACCCTTGAAATAATTTGAAAGGATAAGAATGAAAATGAATGTCTTCTGAGATATCTTCAAAACTCCGGATAGAATAGAGAGGGATGAATAAACAAGAGAAGCTTGATACGAATTCCAACATGGGAGAGCAAAAAGAGAATGAAAATGATATGATGAACACCAAGAACTTGAATCAAATCCACTAGAAAAGAAAACAAGATGAATACTAACAACTGATAACTTGAGCACTGAGCATCTTCATAAAGAATCACCGGAGAAGAATAACAACGAGAACAAGGAATATGAGGATCGATCTTGAAATTAAACTCTTGAGAATCTTCACAAAGAAATCACCAGAAACAAGATAGAAGAAAAGATAGCGGAAGCATCACATGAATAGAAAAGACACTTGGATGAGAATTTAATCATTGAAGACAAAGGGCGGGAGGGTGGGAAAAACAAGAAAACTTGGAACCGATGAGACAACTCCGGAAAAGAATAAGAGGATTGATCTTGCAAATATTGGAGATGATAGAATTATCTTGAAGAGAAGCACACCGGTAGGAAGGATTGATATGACAACTTTATTGAGCAAAAGAATTAGCAATCCCACAGACATATGAGAACACTACTTAGCAAGACATGAGATCACCACTTGACATCGAAGCAACTCGAATTACCATATTGAAAACAAACGAAGGATGAGGCTTACGAAACAAGCCAGAACAAATACATACCCACTATGCACTTGTTGGAAAGATAATCCTAGTTACCTACTTGAATTCCCACCAAAGAACTTCCGAAAACTTTCTTGTTTATGCGATTCGGGTTGCGGAATCAGGAACCTACCCTAGGTAATCAGCTGCAACTGCATCCGCAACCTGCCACACCATAATTCAAGAAATTTCGTAAACTCGTCTACTCTCGAATCCTTGAACTCACAACGATACTAAACCATGGTGGTACCCCGGATGCCTCCCTAGTACTGGGTGACTCCGACCTTATCTCACCACGATAAGTATAGAAGCAATTTCGAACATCCTCCGTCCTGAGATATCCAGAAAACTGAATGATAATGATGTGTCAAGAATCCCTCGAAGCTCAACTCCTCGAAAGAAATCAAGTCAGACAGGAGGCACCAAGACAGAACTCCGTCACATCGGCATCATATAGTTTCCAAAATACCTGCATGATCCTAAAAAATTTGAGCGAGAAGAGGAGTAGAATCAAAATTCCTAAGTCGAATACCTCACCACAGCATAGAAGAGGAGTAAACAGAATCCTACTCTCCGATATAACTAGACTCAAAACAGTTTTATCCAGACTCAATTCGGCCAAGTTCGATCAATCAAGGGGGCTCCTAGGTTGGTATAGGCTCTGATACCAACTTGTCACGCCCAAGATGCGGTCGTATCCTTATTTCGGCACGAGGGCCTCGACAGGGATAGAAGCGCATCTCGATGCGTTCGCAAGAATTGATATCATTACAAGTACACGTACAGAAGAGATGAGTACATGGAATTGGCTTACACTCGCCACAGGCTACATCAGAGTCACATCAATACAAGAACATACTCAATCATCATACAGAAGAGCAGGGTCCGAGTACGGATGAAATCAAACGATAAAATGACATCCACCCTTGCTATCCCAAGCTGCCGCCTGGAACCCATCCAAGATTGAAGAAGAAGAAGAAGAACTCCAGGTCAAATCAAGCAACGCGCTCACGTCAAATCATCGCATTACCTATACCTGCAACTGTTGTTGTAGTAATCTGTGAGCCACAAGGACTTGGCAATCTCATTTCCAAGGGTATCAAGACTATTAAAGCTTAACAGGTGAGGTATGGTTAAGTGGTGAGGTTGCAGCAAGCGACTAAGCATTTATTTGAGTGGCTAACTTACGAGTACAGAAAGTCATGGCGGACGGTCATGGCGGCGCCGGCAGCTGGCCGCGTCCGGCAAGGGGAGGCAGGACGGCGAGCAGCGGGGATCGACAGATCCGACCCAGGGCCATTGGATCCAGCGAGCAGCGGTGGCCGGCAGCAAGCTCCGCCGGCGGCGGAGCTTCGGGGCATGGCGGCGGGGACCTACGGGAGGGAGAGAGGCGAGGGGTGAGCTCGACAGGAGGAGAAGGGGAAGAGGAGAGGGAAGGGTGGCGGTCCGGCCGGGGTCTGGGCGGGGCTGGTCGCCGGCGATGGCGGCTCTCCGGTGAGGGGCCGGCCGGTGGGAGCTATGGGGTCGAGGAGTTTGGCACCATGGGAGGCTCGGGCTGCATTGCGGTCGCTGGACACGTCCGGGTTGGCCGCCGGACATGTGCGGTAGGTGGGATTCTGGGCGATTTTCAGCCCCTAGATCGCGATCCGAGGGCCGAAAATGGGCAGATGGTTGGGGCTGCGGGATCTGGAGGAGGAGGGCTAGCAGGTGGAGTTTTTCTAGGGGTGTGGCTGCAATTTGCCAAGGGGGAAACCCTAGAGAGAGTGAGAGCTCTCTCCATGGCTTTATATAGGGAAGGCACTAGGGGTGGCTGGACAACGTTCGTCCGATCGAGATCCGACGACCACGAACGGAGGGAGTGGCTAGATTGGGCTAGCGGGCTGTGTAGAGGGCCTAGGGAGAGATGAGAGGAAGTGTGGCCCGTGACACGAAGTTTTAAAACACCGACAAACGTCCGACGAAAATACCAATAACCTCACTACTACGACTGTCCGACGGGGTATCTAACGCACTCAGAACGCGACAAAATTTGACGGGCGGTCTACCTTCAACATAACAAGACCGCACGCCAAGTTTCGAGCCAATCCAAGAATATTTTTGCGCGCGCTTAAAAACGGTTTATTTAAATGATGCCGCGGGCGTGTGCACGTGTGGTTGGTCTCAAAACGGGCAACGACAAGAACGGAGAGAACCGGCAACTACGAACGGATGCAAGTTTTCGAAAACGGGTGACGATGACATGCAGATGATGCGAATGATGAGATGATGAATGCGACAACCAGACGAACACATGACGAGAACGGAAATAAAAGGGGAATCTTCTGGAATCTTCTGGAGCGTCGGTCCCGGGTTGTTACATAATTGAATTGTAGTAGTGCGTTTTTTGGTAGGGCGCTACGGCTAAGTCTGAACCTAGCCACATGGCAGGGCCCACTTAGCAGTAGCGCCTCTCCCAGGAGCGCCCTATAGCTATGTCAGGTAGCACAAGCGTTGGTTCCTAAAACGCGCTACTGCTATCTTGACATAACCCTCACGCGGTCTTCCTCCTCCACTTCTTTCTTCTATCCATTCCCGTTCTATCCCTAGCTCTCCTCCGATGCCAAGGTCACCCTCCATCGCCGGCCCGCGCCCCATCCGTCGCCGCCCGCGCGCCCTCCGTCGCCGCCCGCTCCTCCACCTGTACCCGTCTATCGCCCCCGCGCGCCCTCTGTCTCCCCCAAGCCCCACCTCGCCACTGGCATCTCCCCCAAGCTCCACCTCGCCGCCGAAGTCTCCCCTAGCCCCTTGTAAGTCCTCTGCCCCTCTGTCTCTCTATTTGTCTCTCTAGGATAGATTAGGGTAGATTAGGTAGTATGAATTAGTATGAACCCTAGGATAGATTAGGTAGTGTGAAATTTAGCTAGGTTTCAAATTAGGACGGAAATTTAGGTAGGCTGAATTTAGTTTGAAATATTGTGAAGAAAAATGAATTATTGCATTTTTTTCAAGTTTTATATTTTTCTTGTTATTATATGCAAATGATCCGAGTGACTATGTTTCCCCGGAATGTTGATTCATTTCCGTTCCGGTGAATTTCAGGCACTCGATATGTCCACTTTTTAGCAAAAGTCATGCCGAAATTTCCCGTGATTTTTGGCATGACTTGTGCTAGAAAGTAGGAATATCGAGTGTCGGGATTTGCTGGGGAACGGCATTCCGGAAAATCGAGTAAAAATGAGTCTAAAATGAGTTTAAGAAATTAAGTATTTCTGAAATAGCAAAACATTAAACGATAAGAAAATGTTCTCATAGGAATTTGTCTCGACTTCGACGTTGCCTGGCCCGCATCCTCGTAGTCGAGTCGGAGCCGACATCCTTGAGAGGCGCTATATCCGGGACTGGGCTCTGTCGGGCTGGCACTGGGAGGTGCTACCTTCCTAGGCTCAGATCTTGGTGAGGAATCTAGGTCTCATCGTCGACCCAGAGCTTCTTGGGTGGCGGTCGCGTGGGCCACTTTCGGTGTAGAGGGAGCGGGTTGATAACCCACAACTATAGGGGGTCAGTTGTAGCCTCTTTCGATAAGTAAGAGTGTCGGACAGAATGAGGAGCTAAAGGTAGAACAAATATTCCCTCCAATTCTATCGACCACCAATACAACTCTACGCGCGCTTAACATTCGCTTTACCTAGAACAAGTACGGAACTAGAAGTACTTTGTAGGTGTGACAAGATAGGCTTCCAAGATAATAAAGTACACATAAATAAAAACTAGGGGCTTCTAAGATAAAGTAACAATTAAGTTAGTTTAAAGAGTGTGGAAAAGTGTTGGTAGGAGTTGCGGAATTGTTCCTAGGCAATCGATAACTAGACCGGTCATCATTATTGCAATTTTATATGAGGGAGAGGCATAAGCTAACATACTTTCTCTACTTGGATCATATGAACTTATGATTGGAACTCTAGCAAGCATCTGCAACTACTAAGGATCATTAAGGTAAAACCCAACCATAGCATTACAAGGTATCAAGTCCTCTTTACTCCCATATGCAACAACTCGGGTTTATGCTTCTGTCACTCAAGAAACCCACCATAGGCGAATCATGAACACATTGCAACACCCTACAGCGAGGATCCCTCATGCTTGTGCAACACGGAGAGCACCATAGGACAGGGCCAATAATAAAACATGCAACTCAAACCAATCATGATCATCAACCAACCCATAGGACAACGAAAATCTACTCACACATCATAGGATGGCAACACGTCATTGGATAATAATATGAAGCATAGAGCACCATGTTCAAGTAGAGGGTACAGCGGGTTGCGGGAGAGTGGGCCACTATAGATAGATGGGAGAAGGTGATGGAGGTGTTGGTGAAGATGACAGAGTTGTTGGAGTAGATTGTCGTCACGATGATGGCCCCGGCGGCGTTCTGATGCCACCGGGAGAGAGGGCGAGAGAGCCCCATCCTTCTTCTTCTGCCTTGACCTTCCCCCTAGATGGGAGAAGGGCTTCCCCTCTGGTCCATGGCCTCCATGGTGACGGAGGGGCGAGAGCCCCTCCAAGATTGGATCTATCTCTCTGTTTCTGCGCTCTCGGATTCTGGCCTTTCACCATTTCATAAATACCCGGAGAACCGTAACTCCGATCGGGCTGAAATTTTGAGGGATCTTTATCCAAAAATTAGCTTTCTTGTGGCCAAAGGACAGCTCCAACCGACCTAAGGGATGGCCACAAGCCTATCAGGCGTAGCCAGGGTGGCCGTGCCTAGCAGGCTTGCCACCTCCTCGGGCATCATCTCGTGTTGATTCTTTTTCCCAAAAATCACATATATTCCAAAAAAATCTTCGTAAGTTTTTGTCGCATTTGGACTTTGTTTCATATGGATATTCTGCAAAACAAAAAACATGCAACAAACAAGAATTGGCACTGGCACTAGATCAATATGTTAGTCCCAAAAATAGTATAAAAAGTTGCCAAAAGTATATGAAAGTTGTAGAATATTGGCATGAAACAATCAAAAATACGTTGGATTCTAGGATATTCGATCTGTATTAGTGATCTTATATGATAATATTCAAAATGTATTAGTTAATATTTGATGATGCATTAACTAGATTATTCAAGATGATGTATTAGTGATATTATATTCGAGTTCATTATAAATGTATTAGTGATATTATATCGTTATAATGCGTGTGTGACTTTCGGTCTGTTGTTGCTCCTTGTGTGACTTTCATGTGTGTTTGTGATGGAGGAATCCCGACTGTTGTCATGGGGGGCGCTTCCTCCTCTTCTCTTCTTGTGATATATACCTCGGTATAATGCACAAGGAGAGGAGAGGAGGTGCGTCCATCACCGACGGTCGAACTATTAGTGTGAAGAGTGTCCACCAACATATATACACCGCCATATCAGTGCGAGAGAGTGCGCACCAACACACCATGAGATATGAGAGTTATTTAAGGAAAGCCTCGACAAACCAAAAGTCAACCGATATTGAATTAGGTCTATTTGGACATGTGTGTATGTTATTGCAGGGAACCCCTCCTAGTGCCTATGTTTTGCCAGAATGTTGATTCATTTCTGCTCTGGAAACTTTCAAGCGCTCAATATGTCTTATTTTAATAATGGGATGCCGAATTTTTGAATCATTAACACAGGAAATGTCTGATGACGATAGGATCCCTCAGTGTGAACTCTGCGGCGAAGATTACGGTTTGTGCGACTAGCTGCCTCACCTGCGAGACAACAGGTTCTTCACCATCAAGCTTGACGAGACCTTCTTTGTTTCTACGGTATGCAACGATGACAAGTGTTTTTTTGTAATTAAGCATGACTTCCATTTCTTTGCTTCACCATGTAATTTCTGTTTTATACAATTCGACTAGTTCATCCCCTGCCATGCAAGATGATATGTCTTGCAGAGGCTTGGTTTTGAGGACCACCAGAGTATGGAGATGAGGAGAGCTAACCTGAGGACTTAAACATGGTCACGCATTTTCGTCAAAGTAATGAATGCAGTTAATAACACGGAATTAGGGTTCTCAAAATGGGAAGCTCTTTCAAGGCATATGGATTTCAGGAGGATATGGAAATAACCTTCGATCTTCGTCCTGAAGATCAAATTGAAGGTAACATCGACATTTGGGTGGATGTCGATATGCTTCCTATTTCACCTCCATGTGAGTTTGTCAACCATGCATATTTGTGAAGTAATTTTCATTCTATATTTAAAAATAGTTGGTGTTCATCCATACTAAATTTGTTAATTTATATTTTACAGCTTATTTCCCCTCTTTGAGTGAAACACGAAAAATAGTTGACACGACACACTACACTTATGGATCACATCTAACTTGGGAGGATAAGGATGTTCTTATCAACTTTGTTATTGGTGTCCTAGTTGGTAGGGACAACTTTCCGTATAATTTGGGAAATGGCCCAAATTATACACATTACATGCCACTAGTGCATAGGTTGAGGGGGATGACATTCGCCAAAATATCTTGGTAAGAATTATTAAGTACACTACTATTGCGTAAATGGTGTTGATTAGATTGCTAACTAGCACTACTAGGAGAAAGCCTAGTGGTAGCGCTAGAAATACCCTTACTAGTAGCGCTGGGTCCAGCGCTACTGCTAAGGCGCTATAGCTAAAGTGTAGCAGTAGCATGTGTTAGCCCGCGCTACTGCTATACCTGCTTAGCAGTAGCGCTTTTAGTAGAAAGTGCTGCTGGTAGTTACTAGCAGCGCGCCTCTCCGCCAGTGCTACTACTATTATTACGTATTTAATTTTTTATGTCATATATTCATACGCCACTATACAAGTTTTCATACAGTATCATCATAATACATCATTGTCATATAACAACTCCTCATCAACGTCATTTTCGTCAAACAGATAACTAGATTCCAAAAACCTTACAAGTCCAGACCGAACTGCTAGATCGTGACCAATAATGATAAAACTATTAAACCTTAAACTAGAGCTTAATCCTACTACAATACTATTAATGAGCAGAATCTGGCGGTGCAGAATCTGATGGTGGTGGGGGCATTCTTGGCGGAAGTATCCCGACAACACTTCCCCATCGGGCTCTTTGAGTCGTGCATGAAGATCTCAATTGTTGTAGTGCCCATTCCATAACCAAGTGGGGACTACTCTGAGGTGGCATCCGAGGCTGCTCTACGGCGTTGGCCTCCGCGAAGATGACGCCTGCTGCAACTTGTAGTTGTGTTTGGGCATAACTCTTGCACTCCTTGACTTCAAACTCCCAGTGACTACACTGAGTCTTCCGAAACGTTTCATCCGCCTCTTTCAGCTCCCGCATACAATCTCTCCATCTGAACACTTCATCGTCAATGCTTTTTTCCCGCGCCAGCAACTTCCTCCGCCACTTCAACTCCTCTTCACGAGAATGTCTAGGAGCCATGGAATCCCTGTAAATTTGGCATCACATTTGCTTAACAATGGACATATTAAGTAGACATCACATAGAACAAATCTCATGAAGAAATCATATCCATCCATCCATCTAAGTAGACATCACATATTAAGTAGACATCACATATCATGAAGAAATAATATTAATCCGTCTAACCATCCAAATGCATCCATTCACGTCATCCATCCATCTAACCATATAAATTTCATCCATCTAACCATGTAAACTTCATACATCCATTCATCTAACCATATAAATTTCATCCATCCATATGGAAGAGAGGAGGTACAGGGAGAGATACCGCTGCTTGGATGGCCGGTATGGGGAGAACCGCCACGTGGGGATGACCGGGAGGGGAGCCTCCGCGTGAGGATGACTGGGAGGGGAGCCGCCGCGTGGGGGAGGGCCTGGATAGGGAGCCGCCGAGTGGAGATGACCGGAAGGGGAGCCGCCGCGTGGGGATGGCCGGGAGGGGAGCCGTCGCGTGGGGGAGGGCTCGGATGGGGAGCCGCCGAGTGGAGATGACCGCGACGGGGAGCCGCCACGTGGGAGCCACCGTGTGGGGAGGGCCGAGACGGGGAGGGCCACCGCATCGGAGCGCCAGCGCGGGGATATGGTGCGGCGGCGCGAGGATGAGATCGATCTAAGAGTGAGGAGCGAGGGGCGCGCGGGGGAAGATGATAAATAGAGGGACCCGATTAGCAGCAGCGCTGGACGAGAACAGCGCTACTGCTATGCTATTAGTAGTAGCATTGCCCCCTGACAGCCGCTACTACTACCGTTTGCCCCCCGTCGGTCGGGATGGGACTGGTTAGTAGTAACACTGGTGAATAATCCAGCGCTACTGCAAATTAGCAATAGCGGCCATAATTTTCCAGCGCTACTAATGATGTCCTAGATATAACGTTTTTCCTAGTAGTGTAGGCTATTCGTATGTTCTTCAACGGAAACTACCAAATGATGTTGTGCCTCCGTTGATGCATGGCGAAGGTTATATGACAATTAAAAGCCCTATGAGGCCCCAGTTCTCTTTTGCATACTTGACTGAGTGCAAACCATCAAGACGGCTCCAAACTGAAGCATGGGGACAAATAAAGAAGGAAGCCACAAGTTGGAGACCGTTGGATCTCTTTGCTTCATCATGGAGACATAGGTGTTATTCGTTTTTATGTCATTTTACCTTGGAGGTAGGACTAGGTCCTCTAAGAGAGAAGTTTTTCCTGTTATACTAACTTGCATGATCGATAGGGATGATTGCTATTATGATGTTTTCCTGTTTTATGAAATTTTAACTTGGTATGATTAAGATGATGATGAGTTTTAGATGAGTAAGATGATGATGAGGTATATGTCATATATTTATTAAGGTGGATGGATGCAAGTGATCATGTTGAATTGGATGAAAATATGATGTTGCCAATCACAACATCATATTTTCCTCTAATTCAACATGATCACTTGCATCCATGCACTTTAAGGTAAATGTAGTTGCTCGCACAATAATTATTGATGTTGTGTATTAATATGTGTAACCGTGTGTAAATACAACACAAATATATAAAAAGGAATATGTGTGTTTAACAGTGGCGCGGGTGAAAGAAGCGCGCTACTAATAACTAGGTTAGCAGTAGTGCTGGTTAAGAGGCGCTACTGCTAAATATTAGTTTTAGCGCCATAGCCGTAGCACGGTCCCCCGCGCTACTGATACACCTAAAACCCACGCTAATTCTAGGCTTCTCCCTAGTAGTGAAACAACAATTTTAACAAAGAAAGTTTTTGTTTTGAGACATAAACATAACGCTAGGTAGAACCAAACAAAAATTTAAAAACTTAGAAAATTTGAGCATGAAAGCGACTTAGCTAGTTAATGTGCTCGGCGTTGATGACGTGAGCCGAGCTTGCGACGGATCGAGGTTCTAGCCCCCAAGCCGGCCCAGAGATGCCCGGGCAAAGAGATCGGCTTGATGATGTGGCGACGCAGCGCCATTGATGTGGTGAGGAGAAGCCCTAGGTCCAGCTAACATGACGAACCTTGTCGACTCGTGACGCCGAAGTCCCCGGAGCAGGTTGATGAAGAAGATATAGTGAAGCCCCCGGTCTAGGCAAGGTGACAGAGCAGGTTGGTAAGGTGACTCTAGAGCCCCCATGCCGTGTCGAAGGAGGTCGGCATGGTGGACCTTGGCCTTAAAAAGCGACGAAGCGATGATGCCGACGTAGGCTGGAATTTGTGACGTGGTCAATGCTGGCTGATGAAGCCACGAAGCGCCCAACCCGTACAACCCGTGGGGTGACGAGGTTCTGCGATGATAGTTCGGACCTCCCGATGTCGAAATCTTGGTCGGCTCACCAAGATGATGAGAGGATTTCCTTTAAAAAGGACGTCTGACAACCCGTTCATGAAAATGATGAACTTGTGTCGGATTTGTTTTCGCGCAGAAAATATATCCAAAATTTGTTGAAATCATCGAACGTTTCCTAGAGTTTGGACGGTCGGATCGAGCTGAAATTTTGACGGGTGATCGGTATAGAAGTTCCACAGCCGATGAATCGTGGGATTTCCCAACTGATTTCCCAGCATGATACTGGACACCTTGCCCAAAACTCGTCCAGATTCGACAGGGCTTCGGTATATCGGAGATTGCCGGAGATTCCTCCATCGGAACGCGTAGAAATTTTGCAGGCTTGTTGTAGATACAGTTAAGCACAATTCCTTCGAAGCAATTGTCAAAGGGACGCTCGAGGAAACAAGGATGACGAACACAAATTCGTTGTCCAAAAATAGTTGCAATCTGCAAACGAGCCATCAATCCTTCTGTGATCCCAGAGCGGAATTATCAATGAAATCACCAATGTCGGTGTCTAAATTGGCAGATCTCGGGTAGGGGGTCCCGAACTGTGGATCTTAGATTGATGGGTTACAGGAGACAAGGAAGATGATATTTACCCATGTTCGGGCCCTCTTGATGGAACCAACATCCTGCTTTGATTGTATTGAATATGGAGTAGCGAGCACAGAGTTGATCGACCTCGAAGTCGTATGATGTGGTCTAAACCCTTAGAGTAATGAGCTTAACTTATGATGATCTAATTGTTGTTTATCGACTAGCCCGGCCTCAGCTTATATAACACACCACAGGCCTAGGATAACAAGAGTCCTAGTCGGCTATGTCGATGGAGAGGAGTCATTCTCTTGATCACCAAGTCTTGTGGAATCTTCCTTGCATATGTCATCAGTTGTGCGAAGTGGCCCATGAATCTGGCCCGTAGATATACGCTGGCGGCCCGAGGACCCCTTAGTTCCGGACTCCCTTCGGAAGTCCGTCTTCCTCACCCAAATAAGGCTTCAAATCTGCAATGTTAAAAGTGGGACTAACCCCAAACTCTACAGGAAACTCAAGTTTATATGCATTATCATTTATTTTATCCAACACCTTAAAAGGACCATTAGCACGTGGAATTAGCTTTGACTTGCCCAAATCAAGAATTCTATCCTTACGCTAATGTAACCAAACAAGATATCCATGTGCAAAGACAAGATGTTTTCTACCCTTATCTCCAGCAAATTTGTATTTAGCATTCATACGCTCAATGTTTTCCTTTGTTACCTCATGCATTTTTAAGATCAATTCAGCACATTGTTTAGCATCAAAATTAACCTTCTTCGAAGATTGAAGAGGCACCAAACTAATAGGCGCACGAGGTATGAAACCATACACAATTTCAAATGGGCACATCTTAGTAGTATAATGCAATAAAAGATTATAAGAAAATTCGATAAGAGGCAAGCATTGTTCCCACATTTTCAAGTTATTCTTCCAAACAGCCCTAAGCATAGTAGGCAATTGTCACACCCTGTGTTTTGCGTCTCCTGACTAAGTTGACATAGCTCAAAAAATAGGACCAATTAAAACTTTTTGTGAGCTTATGATGTTTGACTTGATTGTTGATTGACTATTTGCTTACTTGTGCTCTAATTCATAAAATTCCTTCTACTCTCAAAACTCATCTCCTTGCTCCAAATCTTTGCCCAATGATTATGCCATGTGCATAGGACCAAAAACTATTTTTATCAAGTATTATTTTGGCAAAAAAACATTTATTCAAATTAGGCTTTATAAAACCCCTGAATTGAGATTTGTACTACAAGTCCTCAAATTGGGTGGAATGTTTTCCTCAGAGAGTTTATTTGGAACCTACTATATATAGGACTTCCCAAAACCACCAAATATTATTTTTAAAGATTATTTTCCTATTTCTCTTAAGGTTTTTTAAGGCCGGAAATGGTCTTTATTAGGGGAAAATTACTTTTATGCTTTAAAAATATTTGAGAGAATTTAGTAAAACTCAATGGACATATATTTTCCATATATAAGGGTTTCAACACATGGTCTTGTTCAAAATATTGGACAAAACCCTCCAAAACCCTTTAAACCTATTTCTTGTATTTGAAATATTTCTATATGAAATATTCTGAAAAAAATCCACGGAAATTCTAACAAGTCACACATGTTATATGTGATCATATTGTAAAGTTTCATCTCAATCCCCTTTTTTGATTCACCAAAATATTCCAAAACACTCTCTGTCCAGAACCAAGTTTGAGAAACTTTGCATTGCCAAGTATTTCCAATTGGTATCAAACCTTGTGGCATGCTATAATCACCTAATGATGCCACCATACCAAGTGGTGCATCAAGGAGAATAGTTTTGCATGACTAGATCCATAGAAACGTGATTCTGTTAATTTCTAGGATTTACCAAGTTTGTACTATCAACTTTGGTCTAATGAGCTGAAAACTTGTGATCGGGACCAAATGGACTTACCATTTATCCCTGGTAAATCTCAGGGCCATTGGATACCCCTAGATGCCCTAGGACAGTGTCAAACACCTTCAGCCAAAAGCTTGTGGGAAAGTATAGTTGACCCAAAATGATTCTCCTTGTCTCCAACTTTTTACTACAACATATTCTAACCCCCTTCGACCTTGAGTAACATTGCCATGGCCTCTTCTCAATTATTTGGGGTGTAACTCCCTCATTCCCCCCTCCTTTTACTATGGCACCACCTCTCCTTCCTCTCTCCCATTATTATGTTCATGAAAATGCCCCCAAGTTTTTCCACAACACCTCTAGTATGCTAATGCATCTTGCCACACCCAAAAATGGTATGCTCATGTGAAAATATGATCAAATCATCCAAACCTAGTTTATGGCAACAAATATAGCTTTGTACTACAAGTGCCAGTTATACTTGTCTCCCTAAGCTGAAATTTGGTGTGTTAGTACTCCTTCCATACCTAAGTCACCCAGACAATTGTTTACCTCTCATGCACTCCAGTAAGAACCCCTAATCTAGCCCCCAAGTTTTCTGCTGCAAACTTAACCTTAATGGAGAACCACCCCACCTAGCTCCATAGGTTATGAAACTCCACTAGTGCTCTCCTGCATGAGTGCCTCACACGTTAGAAAACTTTTCCCGACAAAAGGTTGCTCTGGACATGCCTTAGCATGGTGAACACATTGTTGGCATGCAAAAATGGTGCTCTGGCACGCAGCCTTATCATGTAGCTCGCCACTAGCCCAAGTTGGGCACCCCAACACGCCAAGCATCCCCCATCGACTACCCATGCCTCTCCCACACTCGCGCAAGCTTCCAAGTCTGCTCAGGAGCGCGTGCTCACCATGCCCGAGGGCCTCTGGCGGCCACCCAAGCCCCTCAGGTCGCTCCTGATGAGCCATAGGTATAGGGGATCAATCGTAGTCCTTTTGATAAGTAAGAGTGTCGAACCCAACAAGGAGCAGAAGGATATGATAAGCGGTTTTCAGCAAGGTAATTTCTGCAAGCACTAAAATTATAAGTAGAAAGTGTGTTGATAGCAAGGTAATTTGTAACAAGCATGTAATGGTAAAAATATGTAAGGTGCAGCAAGGTAGCCCAATCCTTTTGGGCAAAGGACAGGCCAAAACTATCTCTTATGATGAGCAAATCGTTCTTGAGGGTACACGGGAATTTCATCTAGTCACTTTCACCATGTTGGTTTGATTCATGTTCGCTACTTTGATAATTATATATGTGGGTGGACCGATGCTAAGGTGTTGTTCTTACTTGAACTAACAACCTACTTATGATTAACCCTCTCGCAAGCATCCACAACTACAAGAAACCTATTAAGACAAAGTCTAACCATAGCATTAAACATTTGGACCCAAATCAAACCCTTACGAAGTAGCGCATAAACTACGGTTTAAGCTTCTACCACTCTAGCAACCCATCATCTAATAACTACTTCACAATGCATTCCCTTAGGCCCAAGGATGGTGAAGTGTCATGTAGTCGACGTTCACATGACACCACTAAAGGAATCACAACATACATATCATCAAAATATCGAACACATATCAAACTCACATGATTACTTGCAACATGACTTCTCCCGTGACCTCAAGAACAAAAGTAACTACTCACAAATAATATGCATGCTCAAGATCAGAGTTGTATTGAATAGCATAGTGGATCTAAACATATAATTGTCCACCAAATAAACCATATAGTAATCAACTACACAAGGTAATCAATACTACTAGTCACCCACAGGTACCAATCTGAGGTTTCCGTACAAAGATTGAACACAAGAGATGAACTAGGATTTGAGAGGAGATGGTGTTGTTCAAGATGTTGATGAAGAATGGCCTCCCCAAGATGAGAGGGTTGTTGGTTATGACAATGGCTTCGAGTTCCCCCTCCAGGAGGGAAGTTCCCCCGGCGGAATCGCTTCGCTGGAGGGCAAAAGTGCTTCTGCCCAAGTTCCGCCTCGAGACAGCGGTGCTTCGTCCCTAAAGTCTCTTTTGGGTATACCCAACCGTCTCTTTAAGGTATCCTATGAAGGCGCATTTCTTCGCTTTGGGTTCCAGCTTTTCAGGTTGAAGCTTTTTGACATAAGCATCACATTCTGAAACTTTAAGAAACAACAACTTTGGTTTCTTGCCAAACCACAATCCATATGGCGTCGTCTCAACGGATTTCGATGGTCACATATTTATAGTGAATGTAGCCGTCTCTAATGCATAACCCCAAAACAATAGTGGCAAATTAGAAAGATAAATCATAGAATGCACCATATCCAATAAGGTTCGATTACGACGTTCGGACACACCATTACGCTGTGGTGTGCCAAGCGGTGTCAATTGTGAAACAATTCCACATTGTCTTAAGTCACTACCAAACTCATAACTCAGATATTCTCCTCCTCAATCAGATCATAGGAATTTAATCTTCTTGTTATGATGATTCTCAACTTCACTCTGAAATTGCTTGAACTTTTCAAACGTTTCAGACTTGTGTTTCATTAAGTAAATCTACCCATATCTACTTAAGTCATTAATGAAGGTGAGAAAGTAATGATATCCATCGTGCGCCTCAATTCTCATTCGACCGCACACATCAGTATGTATGATTTCCAACAAGTCACTTGCCTGTTCCATTGTTCCATAGAAAAGGGTCTTAGTCATCTTGCCCATGGGCATGGTTCAGGTGTGTCAAGTGATTCGAAATCAAGTGACTCCGAAAGTCCATTAGAATCGAGCTTCTTCATGTGTTTCACACTAATATGACCTAAGCGGCAGTGCCATAAGAAAGTGGTACTATCATTATCAACTCTACATCTTTTGGCATCAATGTTATGAGCATGTGTATCATCACTATCGATATTCAATAAGAATAAACCCCTCACATTGGGTGCATGACCATAAAAGATATTACTCATATAAATAGAACATCCATTATTCTCTGATTTAAATGAGTAACCGTCTCGCAATAAAAAAGATCCAGATATAATGTTCATGCTTAACACAGACACTAAATAACAATTATTCAGGTTCATCACTAATCCCGATGGTAATTAAAGTGTGAGCATGCCGACGACGATCATATCAACCTTGGAACCATTTCCCACGTGCATCGTCACTTCGTCCTTAGCCATCCTCCATCTATTCTGTAGCTCCTTCTCTGAGTTGCAAATGTGAGCAACCAAACCGATATCAAATACCCAGGCACTACAATGATAGTTGGTAAGGTACACATCAATAACATGTATATCATATATACCTTGTTTGGTGTTGGCCACCTTCTTGTCGGCTAGATACTTGGGGTAGTTCCGCTTCCAGTGACTAGTTCCCTTGCAATGAAAGCACTCAGTTTCTGGCTTGGGTCCATCCTTGGGTTTCTTCATGGGAGGGGCAACTGCTTTGCCACTCTTCTTGGAGTTACCCTTCTTTCTCTTGCCATTCTTCTTGAAACTAGTGGTTTTATTGACCACCAACACTTGATGCTCCTTCTGGATTTTAGACTCAACGACTTTCAACATCGCAAACAGCTCGGCGACTGACTTATTCATCCCTTGCATGTTATAGTTCATCACGAACCTCTTGTAGCTAGGTGGCAATGATTGAAGAACTCTGTCAGTGATCGGCTCCGGTGGAAGGGGCATCCCCAGCTTAGCCAGACGGTTCGAATACCCAGACATTCTGAGTATATGTTCACTGACAGACCCGTTCTCCTCCATCTTGCAAGCATAGAACTTATCGATGGTCTCATACCACTCAATTCGAGCATTCTTCTCAAAGATAAACTTCAACTCTTGGAACATCTCATATGCTCCATGATGTTCAAAACATCTTTGAAGTCCCGGTTCTAAGCCATACAACATTGCACATTGAACTATTGAGTAATCTCTAGAACGTGCCTCCCAGGCGTTCACAATGTCTTCCGACAACACTGGAGCGGGTGCTTCACCGAGCGGTGCATCAAGGACATAAGCTTTTGGGGAAGCTGCGAGGATAATCCTCGGATTATGGGCCCAGTCTACAAATTTACTTCCATCATCTTTCAACTTGGCTTTCTCTAGGAACGCATTGAAATTTAGGGGAACTATTGCGCGAGCCATTGATCTACGACATAAATTTGCAAAGGTTGCTAAGACTATTGTTCAATATAATGAGTTTAGTTAATCATATTAATTAAAAACTCCCACTCAAATTGACATCCCTCCAGTCATCTGAGTGATACATGATCCAAATTCACCAACCCAAGTCCGGTCATCATGTGAGATGAGGTGGTTTCAATGGTGAACTTCTCCATGTTGATCTTATCTACTATATGACTCGTGTTCGACCTTTTGGTCTCTTGTGTTCCGAGGCCATGTCTGTACATGCTAGGCTCGTCAAGTTTAACCCGAGTGTTCCACACATGCAACACTGGCTTGCACCCATTGTATGTGAATGTAAAGTCTATCACACCCGATCATCATGTGCTGCTTCAACACGATGATCTTTCGCAATGGTGCACACTCGGGGAGAACACAATTTTATCTTGAAATTTTACTAAGGGGTCACTTATAATGCTACCGTCGTCCTAAGAAAAATAAGACGCATAAAAAGATTAACATCACATGCAAATCATAAGTGACACGATATGGCCATGAACCTGTGCTTTTGATCTCCATCTCCAAAGCACCGGCATGATCTCCATCGTCACCGGCATAACACCATGATCTCCATCATCATGATCTCCATCACCATGATCTCCATGATTGTGTCTCCATCGGGTTTGTCGTGCCCACCATGATTCTACTACTATTTCTATCGCTTAGCGATAAAGTAAAGCATTACATGGCGCTTAAAGATTGACATGCAGGCCATACAATAATTAAAGACAACCCTATGGCTCCTGCCGGTTGCCGTACTCATCGACATGCAAGTCGTGATATTCTATACAAAACATGACAATCTCATACGTCACATATATCTCATCATGTAACTGGCCATATCATATCACAACATACCCTGCAAAAACAAGTTAGATGTCCTCTAATTGTTGTTGCATGTTTTACGTGGTTGCTACGGGTATCTAGCAAGAATGATTCTTACCTATGCAAAACCACAACGGTGATACACAAATTGCTATTCAACCTTCTCAAGGACCACCTTTGTCGAATCCGATTCAACTAGAGTAGGAGAGACAGACACCCGCCAGCCATCTTTATGCAACAAAGCCACATCTCAGTTGATTGAACCGGTCTCTCGTACGAGGAAGAGTAAGGTTGGTCCGGGCCACTTCATCCCACAATATCGTTGAATCAAGAAAATACCAAGGGATGAAGCAATATGATCATCAAAGCCCACAAACTCCTTTGTGTTCTACTCATGATCTCATCTACGCATAGACCTAGCTCATGATGCCAATGTTGGGGAACGTTGCATGGGAAACAAAAAATCCTATGCACACGCAAGATCTATCCATGGTGATGAGCATCTATGAGAGGGAGAGTGGATCTACATACCCTTATATATTTCCAATAGGGAAGCGTTAAAAATGCAGTTGATGTAGTCAAACATGTTTGCTATCCAAATCGCTAGCCGTCCCGCGATTCGATCACGATCCATCCCGATCTAGCGCCGAACGGACGGCACCTCCGTGTTCAGCACACATACAGCTCAATGATGATCTTCGCCTTCTTGATCCAGCAAAAGGGAGCAGAGGGGTAGATGAGAACTTCGGTAGTGCGACGGCACGACGACGGTGGTGGTGGAGCTATTCTGGCAGGGCTTTGCCTAAGCACTGCCGAAACTAGAATGAGGAGACGATCTAATGTGGGGAGAGAGGGTTGCACCGTGGCTTGGGGTTGGGTCCAGCTGCCCTATCTCCCCTAGAATATATATAGGAGGGAGGGGAGGGGTCGGTGCCCTAGGGTTTCCCCTAGGGGTTCGGTCGAAGGAGGTGGAGGCCAAGCCTCCCTCCAATCCTACTCCAAGTGGGATTCCTCTCCTACTTGGATTCCCTTCCCCACTTTGGGTTTTTTCCTTTTCCCACCCCCCATCCACATGGGCCCTTAGGGGCTGGCTTGCCCAGCCCACTAAGGGCTAGTGCGCCACCCCTAAGGCCCATGTGGCCCCGCCGTGGGTGGCCCCTCCCGATGGCCCCCCGGCACCCCCGGTACACTATCGAAAATAGCCGAAACTTTTCCGGCGACCAAAACAGGACTTCCTATATAGCAATCTTTATCTTCAGACCATTCCAGGGCTCCTCGTGATGTCCGGTATCTCATCCGGGACTCTGAACAACCTTCGGTCACCATGATACATAACTCAATACTACTGAAACATCATCGAACGTTAAGTGTGTAGACCCTGCGGGTTCGAGAACCATGCACACATGACCGAGACACCTCTATGATCAATAACCAATAGCGGGACCTGGATGCCCATATTGGTTCCTACATATTCTATGAAGATCTTTATTAGTCGAACCTGTATGTCAAGGACTCAGTTAATCCCGTATGATGTTCCCTTTGTTCTTTGGTATGCTACTTTCCCGAGATTCGATCGTTGGTATCTCTATACCTAGTTTAATCTCGTTACCGGCAAGTCTCTTTACTCGTTCCGTAATACAAGATCCTATGGCTAACTCTTTAGTCACTTTGCTTGCAAGGCTCATTGTGATGTTGTATTACCGAGAGGGCCCTGAGATGCCTCTTCATCACACGGAGTACTAAATCCCAGTCTCGATCCATGCCAACCCAACAGACACCCTCGAAGATACCTGTAGAGCATATTTATAGTCACTCGGATACATTGCGACATTTGATACACACAAGGTATTCCTTCGGTTTCAGTGAGTTGCATGATCTCATGGTCATAGGAACAGATACTTGACATGCAGATAACTATAGAAAAATACTAACACGGTCATATGCTACGTTCATAGTTTGGGTCTTGTCCATCACATCATTCTCCTAATGATGTGATCCCATTATCAAATGGCATATCATGTCTATGGCTAGGAAACCTTGACCATCTTTGATCAACGAGCTAGTCTACTAGAGGCACACTAGGACACAGTGTTGTCTATGTATCCACACATGTATTTGCGTTTCCAATCAATACAGTTATAGCATGGATAATAAACGGTTATCATGAACAGGGAAATATAATAATAACCACTTTATTATTGCCTCTAGGGCATATCTTCAACAGAGTATACTGATTTGTCCTATCATGGTGCATAGAATTTTTATCAAATTGACATGGTCTACCAAGTAAAACAGAATATGCTTGCATGGGAACCACATCACAATCAACATAATTAGAATATGTAGCAATGCTAAAATGCACACGAACAGTACGTGTTACCTTAACCTTGCCACTGTTGTTGAACGATTGGATGTAATAAGGATGAGGATGTGCTATGGTGGTTAGAGACAGCTTCTCCACCATCTCCATGCTAGCCAAGTTGTTGCAACTCCCTCCATCGATGATGACGTGAACAGAACGCTCCTTCACAACTCCCTTTGTATGGAACAAGTTGTGGCTCTGATTTTGCTCAGCCTGTGTAACCTGCACACTCCGAACACGTTGAGAAACTAAACTTTCATACCTGTCGGCGTAGCCAGCAACCATGTAGTGTGTCTCTTGTTCATTATCATGGACACCATGTTCTTCACTTGCAATAAGACCAAAAGTCTCCTCATCATAATCATTAGCGGAGTCGTATCCACCATCCTCTGTCACAATCATCACACGCTTGGATGGGCATTCCCTCACATGGTGACCTCACCCTTGCAATGACGACATATAACCTCATGTATTTTCCCTATGGAAGCAATGGATGAAGAAGAGCTCTGTGCAGGCCCGGAAGGTGTGCTCTTCATGGAGGGTGGGGCACGGACCTGTTTCCTGGTATCTCAGTTGGGGTTGGAGGCTGAAGCGGTCGGTGTTGCAGCAGGACGTGTGGAAGTAGAGGATGTATGTGCCATCTATGATGAAGTGCGACATGCAAAAAAATTAGTTCTCGCCATTGCATGTCGATCATGCACTTCACGTTCAACTTTGCAAGCAAGATGGAATAAATGAGTGATAGTGTTATGCTCCTTATACTCTAGAATAGTCTGAATCTGGACGACCTGGTGCATGTGGTGGTGGATGCCCCTGGGGATGATCTGGAGCAACCTCTCCCTCATTATCGCAATCACCATCATAATTCGCATCCTGCTCAACAGTACCACACAAACCGCCATAGTAGCAACGACACCAGAATCCTGGCCTTGGCCGAGAGGCACACGTCGTGCTCGTCCCACCAAATTCACGCCATGTTGATGTTGTGGTTGTTGCTGGCGTCCATCTTGGTATCGAATGTCTTCTCCAAACCATTTAGCTTTTCCATGGCCTCTCCAAGGCTAGTCATGATGTCTTGGACCTGGTCAGCCATCATTTGCTAAAATTTATCGTGGAGCTCCTTGTTCCTCATGTTGTCCCAGTTGATCTCGTCTAATTGTGATCCAGTCATGGTTAGCAGCAATAGGAACAGACAAGAATATGAAACTATAGACTACTAAGAAGTGGTGGTTGTGATGGTGGTGTGTCAAAAATCCGTCAAACAAATCTCAAATTATTACCAGTTTCTTACCCAACAGCAGGTGGTGATCGGCAACTGTTGTAGTCAAAACTCTTAGAGCTTGGATAGAATGATTGTCAGGTGGTGCCAAACACATGACGTAGATGTATGTGAAGCTGGGATGGCTTATAATATGGTAGTGAAGGGGGTAAGAAATAATCAATTCAGAGATGCAAAGTTGAATAAATGATCAACGATGGTCGTGATGGTCCTAGGCTATACCGTGCTAGAGACACGAGCCTAAAACACCAACAAAATCACGATGTTACATGGAATCAAGGGAAGAGCGCATTCTGAATTATTATTTTTGCACCTCTTTTTTTGCGCTCTTTTTTTTGCTTAGAAAATCACTAAATGGCGATGTCTCAAAACTTTTCCCAATCTAAAACCAAGATAGGCACGAAAAAATTGATAAATTTTTTTGGAGCAATCGGGGGCTACGACGACCAAAAAATGTGACAAAAAGTACTATGATGGCCAGTGTCTCAAAACGCTCTGAAAAGCCTAAAAATATAATAGGGAAAAATATTTTCACCCGCCGAAATTGTGGCCGAAAAACTACTCTGAAAAGCGTGTCAGACTCTTTTTTCCGAATCCTACTCGGGTAAGGAAAACCGAAACTGAAAACAAAAGGATCTCCAAACCAAACCTAATACTAGATGGACTCAGATTGGTGGTGGATCTGTGGTGGTATATATGGACACCAATGGATGGTGATGGTGGGTGTGATATGTGGCAACGTTAACAACGATTGTGGGTGACGGTATATGGTAGCGGTGACGATGCTGATAGACGATGGTATATGGCAGAGGTAATGATGGTGGTGGATGATGGCATATGGTAGCAGTGAAGATGAAACAGTGGCGGCATGACAACTTGTGAACATAACTCGAAACTCTAAAAGACTAGACTCTAAGACTAGCAACCTGACACGACGATGCAACCGCAAATTCAACAAAGCAAACGCTGAATAGAAAATTGCAAAGGCTCAGATTGGTTTGGATATGAAGATCTAACCCTAATTTTTTTGTGGCTTTTTCGTAGACTTTAGGTATGAAGAATAGATGTGATTTAACTACAAAAAATGGGTAAAGTCTCACTGAGCAACCTAGAAATCTGATACCACTTGATAGAGGCGAAGTTTTCCTTGTCTTTCGATGAGATGTGGCTATCTTTTATGGTAGAGCCGACTTTGACGATCCGACTATGGACGTGCGAGGACGTCGCGCCTTAGCAACCGCTAAACCAACTCCGAGAGGTTATTGACCACGTCGGAGCATGATCAACCTCACCATGAAGGTCTATTTCCTGCACGCAAACAAAGAACAAGCAAGAAACTAATATTGCAACCTGGATATTGTGAATGTAAGAGGAAAGCTTTATTGATGAAAGTGGGGTTCTGTGACGCATGTGTTTGGTCGTGGAACACAAATGAAGAGTGCGAAGTTGCAGCTATGGTGAACTTGTAATCGAAACAAAACCCAAGTCTAAATGGCGCCCTAAGGGTTATATATATGGGGGAATAGAGGAGGAAATTCGTGACCCCTTGGAGGAGGGGTCCGAAACCGACCCTAACTCCATTTCCCCACACATACGGACTCTAAAAACAACCTATAAAGTGGTATTTCGAAATTACATGGGCCTGGCCCCAAAATAAGGTGACACATCACCTATAATAGCCGATGGACAAAATTAATGAATTGCCATCTTCTAAATTTCGTCCAAGCCTTCAAGCTCTCCTTATGGTGGCTTCAAAGTGTGAAAATCACCATTGGAAGCTCCATTGTTCTTTCCTGCATGCGCACCTTCTTCTCCATGCTTGATCCTGCTCCAATGGCCATCCTTCTTGTCCATGCTAGGTCCTTCATGCATAAGTAAAACAAAAGTATCTAACTTAGTCAGCATCATATGTTCATGAACATTCGAAGGATTTCCAAGAAACGAAAGTACATGGTAATTCAATTGATGTGCGCGAGCTCTAGTAACTGGTCCAGTATGTATAGAAGCAGGGGTTGTGGGTGTAACATTGGTAGGTATGTCCTCATCATGAGCCATCTATTTATTCTTCATCCATTGCCTTATAATAATTATCATCTACTCCATATCTACACGATTTTCAATATCTAGAATGTAAGTGTCATTTTGCTATTCCATAGTTCACATCAAGATATCGTCTCCTCAAAATAGATCATATATATGCGGGCAAGAGGAATGAAGTTCCATGTAGTAAGTAGATCATATATAGCAAGTAATAGAAATATTTCCTTTTCCGTTAATGATAACATATACACTTTTCATTCATAGCTATTTATAAAACTCTCTACATTTCACCAAACATAAAGCTGGCAGCAAACCGACTTCTATCGGAAAACCACACCATGCCTACAAAATTCCGCTTGCCTTTGCTTCCATTAATCATGCCCATAGTTGGTAGAAAAAACCCCAACAAGATGGCAATCAATGAAACAAAAGGGAAAACAATGGACACTAAACAATAAAGAATAACTTTGTTGATAGATAACAAAGAGCATATTACTATTATAAAGCAAGGAAAACAATTTTACCACGACAATATGTACAGCTCGCAGTAGCAGCGGGAAATTAAGAAGCTAAACAAAGAAGGTGGACAAGTTGTCCTTAGCCTCAAACTGAATCTTAATACTCCACTCGATTCTTAGCAGAATTTGGAATGTTTATAGAAAAATTTGAGAGCGGTTCCAGAAGATGTAGGTGGTAAAACACACTTGAAACAGAAGGAATAATCATAACTGATCATTTACTTTAGATACTTTGTGCTTGTGTAGTCATGACATCCACATAATAGCTTACTGCAACCTCGAAGATAAATATAGGTTTGGCTCTTTCTGAATGCCAAGATACATCAATTCTGGTGCATCTCAACTCACCTACCACTCTGTTTGGGAGGAAGGAAATAAGTCAAAAAGGCATACTTATCCAAATGATTGTAGAAATATCCCCAAATCACTTCATATATAGTTTGTCATGATCAAAAGCTTGAAACTGTATGGCGATTCCTAAGCACATTTCCACATAAGCAGCACGACACTAATTCTGGAGCAAGCACATAGATAGTAAAAAATCATGAAAACATCTATCTTTGAGTAAAATGGATATGGGTGCGTGGAAGATTGCTATCCACATGCTAGTACCTTGAGGGTTGGTCACGAGATCTTATGGGTTTCACCTCTAGTCTACCCCAACTTGTTTGGGACTAAAGGCTTTGTTGTTGTTGTTGTTATTGTTGTTGTATATATGTTTGAGTATATTCTAGAGATAAATCTTGACGATTTGAGGAGGACATCAATACCATTGTTACACCCACAGCCCCTACTGCTATACATATTGGACCAATTACTAGAGCTTGTGCACGTCAATTGAATTATTGGGTACTTTCGTTTCTTGGAATTCCTTCTAATGTTCATGAACATATGTTGCTGCCTAAATTAGATACTTTTGTCTTACTCATGAATGAATGACCTAGCATGGACAAGAAGGATGTCCATTGGAGCGGGATCAAGCATGGAGAATAAGGTGTGAACGCAGGAAAGAACAATGGAGTTTTGAGTGGTGATTTTCGCACCTTGAAGCCACCAAAAGGAGAGCTTGAAGGCTTGGACAAAATATACAAGATGACACTTCATAAATTTTGTCCATAGGCTATTATAGGTGTTGCGTCACCTTTTTTTGGGCCAGGCCCATGTAATTTCGAAATACCACTTTATAGGCTATTTTTAGAGTCCGCGTGTGTGGAGAAACGGAGTTAGGGTTGGTTTCGGAACCCTCCTCCAAGGGGTCATAAAATTCCCCCTCTATTCCCCTGTATATACAGCCCTTAGGGCGCTGTTTAGACTTGGGTTTTGTTTAGAGTACAAGTTCGCCATAGTTGCAACTTTGCGTCCTTCGTTTTTGCTCCACGACAAGAGCAAGATGTCATAGAACCCCACTTTCATCAATAAAGCTTTCTTCTTATATTCACAATATCCAGATTGTAATCTCGGTTTCTTGATTGTTCTTTGCTTGCGTGCAAGAAACAGACCCTCGTGGTTAGGTTGATCGTGCTCTGACGTGGTCAATAACCTCTCGGAGTTGGTTTAATGATTGCTAAGGCGCGATGTCCTTGCGCGTTTGTAGTCGGATCGTCAAAGTTGACTCTACAAAAAATATAGGCACATCTCATCAAAAGACAAGGACAACTTCGTCTCTATCAAGTGGTATCATATTTCCAGGTTGCTCGGTGAGATTTTCCCGTTTTCCATAGTTTGGATTGCATCTATTCTTCCTACCTACAATCCATGAAAAAGCAACAAAAAATTAGTGTTAGTTCATCATATCTGAACCACTCTGAGCCTTTTGCAAATTTCTATTCAGTGTTTTGCTTTGTTGAATTTGCAGTTGCATCGTCGTGTCGAGTTACTGATCTTAGCGTCTATTCTTTTAGAGTTTCGAGTTCTGTTCATAGTTTGCCACGCTGTTGTCGCATCATCTTCATCGCTGCCATATACCGCCACCACACCAGATACATCACCACTGCCATATACCACCTCCATCACACATTCACCACCAGTCCGTGTTCCACCACCCATACTGATAGATGCGAATTTGTCCTTGTATTTCGATGAGATGGTGGCTATCATTCTTGGTGGAATAGACTTTGATGATCCGACTACGAACGTGTGATGATGTCGCGCCTTAGCGATCGCTAAACCAACTACGAGAGGTTATTGGCCACGCCGGAGCACAATCAACCTGACCACGAGGGTCTGTTTCCTGCACGCAAACGAAGAACAAGCAAGAAACTAAGATTGCAATCTGGATATTGCGAATATAAGAGGAAAGCTTTATTGATGGAAGTGGGCTTTTGTGACGCCTTTGTCTGGTCGTGGAGCACAAACAAAGAACGCGAAGTTGCAGCTATGGCGAACTTGTAATCTAAACAAAACCCAATGGAAAAGCTACTAGATTGATCTACTTATATAGGAGCAAGGGGTGGTGCCCAAGGAGGTGGGAGGACGTCCCAAGACACCCGAAAACCAACCCTAGGTCGTACAAGGCCCATGGGCCCAAGTGGAGGTGATGCAACACCTTTGGACTTGTAGTTTGACTCAGATTCTGCTGAAACATCAGATTGTTTTGTCAATATCTCCACGACCTGGACGAATTTTAAGGTGATTCCAACTGGTCTGGAACGCATATGAAATCTAGTTTACAGAAAAAACGAATCACCCAATTTTGAGTCCATATGAAAAAGTTATTGGGGTTTTGAGACAGGTGTGTCTGTGCAATCCGAATCTGAGTCCAGGACGTGAGAGACTTGGACTCTATGTTCTCTTGGGCTAAAAGTGTCATGAGAGAACTTCTTGAACAACACCTAATTGTTTCCTTTGACATTAGAGGACCTCTTGAATAGTACCCAACCATTTCCTCTTCCTTTGTCATCACACGTGGTTCATACAAGTGTTCGACCATTCTCACAAATATGCATGTATGCAACATTTTTTGTCGTATCCAAGGTAGTCATGTCCTCATCATCCTCCCCTTCTTGAAAACAAAGCCGTCCTCGGCGTTGCTTAATCTGAAATGTGGCTATCAAAAGAGAAAAGGTGTACACATTGTATATGTATACGTCATCCATTTTTATTGTTCTCGGTTGTGACACATGTGACACATATATACAAGGGCACTCATCACATGTCATGAAATATAATGCCAAAATATTATGACAAGAAGTAGAAGGCATGACAATATTGCAAATCAGTTTGCACATATAACTGAAGTCCTTATTCATATGAAAAGATTCATAATGTTCATCATTAAACCATCCCAATATTGGTAAATAAACGTGAATCGTTTCAAATTTAGATGCTACAACATGCTTAAATAAGCAAACATGCAACATGTCATTTGACACAGAATTATCACCAAGATTGGAGGTCATATCAAAATTATTAAACACCGGCAGAATTAATTTCAAACATATTTGACCCAAATTTGATTTATTTCCTGATTCACATGGTTCTTGCTCATCAATAGTTAATTCAATGGGTGCACTCACAATTGTTGATATTGTAGATATTTGATCACATGACGAAGTCAAATCATGAACATAGTCCTCTAAAATATGTGGTGTGATCAAATTAATGGGTAGATCATCACATGGTACATTGGAATTGATAAGACATTCATCATACTCATGTGGAGGTGGAAGATCAATACCTTTGCCATTACCTCTTATGATCAACTCAGATGATGTAGGCACTCTCGGTGGTGATGTTTTACATGGTGAAGGTGATGTAGCCCTCACAAGAATTGATGTGGTTGTCATGGTACACATATTAGTTGAAGGAACAACTGTATCAACTCTTGGAATGTGCACCTTGTGCTCTATCTCCTTGTGGGCAACACGTTGATTTATTTCCTGTTCAGATTTGCAAGCAAGACGAAACAAACGATCCATAGAATAACACTTTTCATGAATTAGTATCTCCTAAATATCATGGTTTAATCCTCCCCAAAATCTATCTATAAAATCTTCTTCACTTTCTTCTAATGAGGAATGCAACAAGGTTATTCTAAATCATCATAATATTTCATTACAGTGTCACTACCTTATTTTAAATATGGTAACTTTTTAAGCTTGTCACGAGTATAATAAGCAGGAACGAATGTGTGTCTCATGGCAAGTTTCAAATCATCCCACGTAGTAGGTATAATATCATGGTGTAACCAACAATATTCGCTCCACCAAACTGAAGCATAACCAGTGAAAGAACCAACTATGACCTTAACTTTCTTATGTGCAGCAAAATTATGGGAAGCAAATATTTCATTTATTTCAAACTCCCATTCAATATATAAAGCAGGTCTAAATCGGCCATTAAATGGAGGTATAGAAACATTAACCTGATCATGTGCACTTGGATCTCTTTGCAGCTCGCGTATCGGTTTTTGTGGTGGCATGTCTCCCACGATCAAAGAAGCCCATGAACTGACAACTCTGGATACATGACTAGTAGAAAAAAGAAACAAACATCCAAGAATATTGTTCCTATGAACTATTGGGATGTGGTGGTAAAACACTCACAGTAAAGCAAATATCAATGTCTTACAAATTCTTACCATGCAGCAGGTGGTGACCGGCAACCGACGGTGTTAATATCTCCGAAGATTCGGTAAAGCAATTACCAGGTGAACATATGTATACACGATGTAGAAATATGTGGAGCTTGAAAGGCTTAATATATGGTAGCAGAAGATTAGCAATAATCAATTCAGAGATGCAATGTTGAATAAACGCTCAACGACGGTACTGTGCTGGTCCTAGGCTAGACCGTACTAGATACGCGGACCTAGAAAACTAATGGAGTCACGGTGTAGGACAAATAGCAGCAATGGATGATATGAATTAGCTCTGGACAGCAATATATAAGTGAAGATCACAATGGCAGTAAAGACAATGATGATAAATGACCGCCAAGCAGGATATACAAAAACTCTCTCTACAACTTTCCTATGTAAGATAATACGTCAAAATGCTAATATTTTTCCCCGAGAATGCTACTGACTCAAGCTTTCGTATGCAAAAAAAATCACTCAATACCTAGTTCGTATGAGGAAGATACGCTTGTTTTACTGAACACTGTGCAAAACAGATTTCACTCCGAATTGAGATACGAGATTTGGGTCAAATAGATTCGAAATTTTTTTTTCTCTATTTTTTATCATCAATTTTTTTTTCTCACTTTTTTTCTCTTTTTTTCTTTTTTCTCTCCTTTTTTCTCGAGACCTACTCAGGTAGGAAAACTCGAATCCGAAATCAAAAAGGATCTCAAAACAAACCTAATAACTACCAAATTCGGATTAGAGGCGGATATTGGGTGGTGATATATGGTAGTGGAGATGATGATGGTGGGTGGTGATATATGGTAGTGGAGATGATGATGGTGGGTGATGATATATGGCAGCGGTGATGATGGTGGTGCTATATGGCAGCTTCGAAGATGATGCGGTGGCGGCATGACAACCTGTGAACAGAACTCAAAACTCTAAAGGACTAGACACTACGACCAGCAACCTGACACGACAATGCAACCGCAAAATCAACAAAGCAAACTCCGAACAGAAAATTGCAAAGGCTCGGATTGGTTCGGATATGAAGATCTAACCCTAAATTTTTTTTGGCTTTTTCGTACACTTTAGGTATGAAGAACAAATGCGATCTAACTATGAAAAACTGGTAAAATCTCACCGAGCAACCCAGAAATATGATACCACTTGATAGAGGTGAAGTTGTCCTTGTCTTTTGATGAGATGGTGGCTATCGTTTTTGTTGGAGTAGACTTTGACGATCCAACTACGAACGTGTGATGACGTCACGCCTTAGCAATCGCTAAACCAACTCCGAGAGGTTATTGACCACGCTGAAGCACGATCAACCTGACCACGAGGGTCTATTTCCTGCACGCAAACGAAGAACAAGCAAGAAACTAAGATTGCAATCTGGATATTGCGAATATAAAAGGAAAGCTTTATTGATAGAAGTGGGGTTCTGTGACGCCTTTGTCTGGTCGTGGAACACAAATGAAGAACGCAAAGTTGCAGCTATGGCGAACTTGTAATCTAAAAAAACCCAAAGGAAAAGCTACTGGGTTGATCTACTTATATAGGAGCAATGGGTGGCGGCCAAGGAGGTGGGAGGACGTCCCAAGACACCCTAAAACCAACCATATGTCGTACAAGGCCCATGGGCCCAAGTGGAGGTGATGCAACACCTTTGGACTTGTAGTTTGACTCGGATTTTGCTGCAACGTCAGATTGTTTCGTCGATATCTCCTTGACCCGAACGAATTTTAAGGTGATTCCAACTGGTCTGGAACGCATATGAAATCTTGTTTCCAGAAAAAAAAAGAATCACCCAATTTCGAGTCCGTATCAAAAGTTGTTGGCGTTTTGAGACAGGTGTGTCTGTGCAATCTGAATGTGAGTTCAGGACGTGAGAGACTTGGACTCTATCTTCTCTTGGGCTAAAAGTGACATGGGAGAACTTCTTGAACATCACCTAATTGTTTCCTTTGACATTAGGGTACCTCTTGAATAGCACCCAACCATTTCCTCTTCCTCTGTCATCACACGTGGTTCATACAAGTGTTCGACCATTCTCACAAATATGCATGTATGGAACATTTTTGGTCGTATCCAAGATAGTCATGTCCTCGTCACATACATACATCTGTCACTAGTCTGAGTTCCACCAGATTTTTATCCACCACCAATCCTAGTCCAAGTCCATTACATATTAGGTTTAGTTTCGAGTTCCTCTTGTTTTCAGTTTCGTGTTTCCTCGCCTAAGTAGGTTTCAAAAAAAGGAGTCTGGAGACCCCCGGACAGTTTTTAGGCAAAACATTTGGCGAGTGAAAATATTTTTTCCTATCCTGTTTTTAGGCTTTCCGAAGTGTTTTGAGACATTCGCCACCATAGTGATTTTTTGTCACACTTTTTGGTCGTCGCAACCTCAAATTGTTCCAGAAAAAATCCAGTCAAATTTTGTTGTGCCTATCATGTTTATACGTCTTGGGAAGAGTTTAGAGACAATCACCATTATAGTGATTTTCTAAAGAAGAAAAGGCACAAAAAAGAGGCACAAAAAAAGAGATACTTTTGTTCAGAGTGTGATCTTACCTTGATTACGTGTAGCGTCGTAATTTTATTGGTGCTCTACGCTCGCGTCTCTAGTACGGTCTAGCCTAGGACCAGCACGGTACCATCGTTGAGCATCTTTTCAACTTTGCATCTCTGAACTGATTATTGCTGACCTTTTTTGCTACCATATTATAAGCCTTCCCAACTCCACATACATTTACGTCTTGTGTTTGACACCACCTGGCAATCGCTCTATCCAAGCTTTCAGAGTTTTGACTACAATGATTGTCAATCACCACCTGCTGTTGGGTAAGAACTGGTACGAAATTGAGATTTGATTGACGGAGTTGTGACACACCACCACCACCACCACTTCCTAGTAGTCTATAGGTTCATATTCTTGTGTGTTCCTATTACTGCTAACCATGCGAGGATCAAAAGCCGACATGGTCAGATGGGAGGTCATGGCAAACAAGGAGCTCTAGATAATTTTCATCAAATGATGAGTGACCAGGTGCACGACTTGGTGATGAGCCTCGGAGAGGCTATGGAGAAGCTAGATGGTTTGGAGAAGACGATCGATGCCAAGCTTGATGCTAAATTCAATGAGGTGCTTACACGTCTACCTCCACCAGTTGTACCTGTCATACCTCCACAACAATGCCCAAATTTCACGGGACGAGCGCGACGTGTGCTTATCGACCAAGGCCAAAATTCTGGTGCCATTGCTACTTCTGCAGCTTCGGTGGCTATTTTTGTTGCTGCTACTGTCGTTGAGCAAAATGAGTATTATGATAAGGATTTTGATGGTGATTACGATGAGGGAGAGGTTGCTCAAAATCAGCCCCGAGGGCAACCACCACCACATGCACCAGGTCGTCCACATGGCTACATTCACAACACTAGGGCTCTACCACCCCCTCAGGTACGGGATCATGACCATCTCCCTAAAATTAAATTAAATATTTCGACATCTGAGGGTAGATATGTTCCTTATATATATATATATATATATATATATATATCTTACTTTGGAGTTAGAAACAAAACAATGTTTTACATGCTTGCAATTTCTTGAAGATAGACGTGTTGCTGCTGATGTTTGTGCATTCACTAGTTTTGCTTGTGTTTGGTGGTCTGAACACTGTAGAATACATCATAATAATATCCCAACTACTTGGGCTCCTTTGAATACTGCTATGCGTAACCGTTGGGTTCCACCATATTATCAACGTGAATTGCTTCAAAATTTGCAGCGTTTATGACAAGGAAACAATTTTGTAGAGGAATATTATCAGGAATTACAAACCAGTATGATTAGATGTGGTATGGTTGAGGAGAATGAAGCTATGCTTGCACGTTTTATGGGTGGCTTAAATAAAGAGATTCAGACTATTCTAGAGTATAAGGAGTATACCACTATCACTCGTTTATTCTATCTTGCTTGCAAAGGTGAACGTGAAGTGTAGGATCGACAGGCAATGGCGAGAACTAATTTTTCTACAGGACGAGCTTCATCATGGACACCATGTACATCATCTACTTCCACACGACCTACTACTACAACATTCTTTCGGACGCCAACTCCAACAAAGATACAAGAAAATACGCACTGCCACCAGCCTCCAGCAAGGGCACACCTTCAGGTCCTGCGCAGAGCTCTTCTTCATCCATGGCATCTACAGGGTAAACACATGAGGTTATATGTCATCATTGTAAGGGTAGAGGTCACTTTGCGAGAGAATGCACATCCAAGCGTGTGATGATTGTTACTGAGGATGGTGGATATGCGTCCGGTAGTGATTATGATGAGGAGAATTTGGCTCTTATTGCAAGTGAAGAATAGGGTGCCGAGGATGCTGAACAAGAGACACACTACAAGGCTGCTGACTACGCGGACAGGTATGAAAGTTTAGTTGCTCAACGTGTCCTGAGTGTGCAGGTTACACAAGCTGAGCAAAATCAGAGGCACAACTTGTTCCATACAAATGGAGTTGTGAAGGAGCATTCTATTCACGTCATCATCGACGGAGGGAGTTGCAACAACTTGGCTAGCATGGAGATGGTGGAGAAGTTGTCTTTAACCACCAGACCACAATCTCATCCTTATTACATCCAATGGTTCAACAACAGTGGCAAGGTTAAGGTAGCACGTAATGTTCGTGTGCATTTTAGCATTGGTATATATTCTGATTATGTTAATTGTGATGTGGTACCCATGCAATCATGTTTCGTTTTACTTGCTAGACCATGGCAATTTGATAAAAAAATTATGTACACCATGGTAAGACAAATTGGTATACTCTTGTTCTTAAGGATCAAAATATAACTTTTCTTCCTGTGTCTCCTGAACATATTATCAAAGATGACATTGCTAGAGCTAGTAAAGCAAAGCAGGAGCTAAATAAGAGTGAAAATCAGATTGTAGCAAAGGAATTTGAGCGATAAAATAAGCCTAATAAACCATCATATAGTGTTGCATCTGAAATAAAATGTAAGAGTGGATGTTTACTTGCTACTAAATCTTATATTACTGATTTGGATGTTACTACGTTTGTTTGATATGCTTTTGTATGCAAAGAGGTATTATTTTCATTTGAGGACATGCCTCCCTCTTTGCCTCCTGTTGTCACCGACATTTTGCTATCACTATTTGAGGGATTGAGTATCAGATTAACTTAATTCCTGGTGCATCGCTACCCAACTATGCACCATATCGGACCAATCGAGAGGAGACGAAGGAGATTATGCGTCAAGTACACGAGCTGCTCGACAAAGGTTATATACGTGAATCCCTTAGTCCTTGTGTTGTTCCTATCATTCTAGTGCTGAAAAAGGATGGTACATCGTGTATGTGTGTGGATTGTAGAGGCACTAATAAAATTACTATTCGTTAACGTCATCCTATTCCTAGGCTAGATGATATGCTTGATGAATTAATTGGCTCTACAATTTTCTTCAAAGTTTGCGTAGTGGATACCATCAATTTCGTATGAAATTGGGAGATGAATGGAAAACAACATTTAAAACTAAGTTTGGTTTTATATATGAGTGGTTAGTCGTGCCTTTTGGGTTAACTAATGCACCTGGTACTTTCATGAGATTAATGAATGAGGTTTTACGTGCTTTCATTGGATGATTCGTGGTAGTCTATTTTGATAATATACTGATTTATAGTAGATATTTGGAGGAACACTTGGAACATCTACATGCTGGTTGTATTGCTTTACATGATGCATGTTTGTTTGGTAACCTTGGGAAGTGCACTTTTTGCACCGACCGAGTATCTTTTCTTGGTTATGTTGTTACTCCACAGGGAATTGAAGTTGATAAAGCCAATATTGAAGCTATTGAGAGTTGGCCACAACCCAAAACGGTCACACAAGTGAGGAGTTTTCTTGGCCTCGCCGGTTTCTATAGGCGTTTTGTGAGAGATTTCAGCACCATTGCTGCACCTCTCAATGAGCTTACAAAGAAGGATGTGCCTTTTGCTTGGGGTACCTCACAGGAAGAAGCCTTCATGGTATTGAAAGATAAGTTAACACATGCTTCTTTACTCCAATTTCCTGATTTTAATAAGACTTTCGAGCTTGAATGTGATGCTAGTGGAATTGGATTAGGAGGTGTGTTATTACAAGATGGTAAGCATGTTGCATACTTTTTCTGAAAAATTGAGTGGGCCTAGTCTGAATTACTCTACTTATGATAAGGAATTATATGCTCTTGTTCGGACTTTGGAAACATGACAACATTATTTATGACCCAAAGAATTTGTTATACATTCCGATCATGAAACTTTGAAACATATTAAAAGTCAAGCAAAACTAAACCATAGACATGCTAAATGGGTTGAATTTCATTGAAACTTTACCTTATGTCATTAAACACAAGAAGGGAAAAGAAAATGTTATTGCTAGTGCATTGTCTCGTCGCTATGATATGCTTTAACAACTTGACTTTGAAATATTTGGTTTGGAGACCATCAAAGATCAATATGTGCATGATGTTGAATTTAAAGATGTGTTGCAGAATTGTAAAGAAGGGAGAACGTGCTACAACTTCATCATTAATGATGGATTTCTATTCCGTGCTAACAAGTTATGCATTCGAGCTAGCTCTGTTCGTTTTTTGTTGTTGCAGGAGGCGCATGGAAGATGATTAATGGGACACTTTGGCATGAAGAAGATGGAGGACATACTTGCTACACATTTCCTTTGGCCAAAGATGAGATGGGATGTTGAGTGTTTTGTTGCTCGCTGCACTACATGTCAAAAAGCCAAGTCACGACTAAATGCTCATGGTTTATATATGTCTTTGCCTGTACCTAGTGTTCCTTGGGAGGATATATCGATGGACTTTGTTTTAGGATTACCTCGAACAAAGAAGGGGAGAGATAGCATATTTGTTGTCATGGATATATTTTCAAAAATGTCACACTTTATACCATGTCATAAAAGTAATGATGCTCCTAATGTTGATGATTTGTTCTTTCGTGAAATTATTCGCTTGCATGGTGTGCCAAATAGGATTGTTTCAGATTGTGATGCTAAATTTCTTAGCCACTTTTGGAGATGTTTATGGGCTAAGTTGGGGACTAAAGTACTTTTTAGTACTACATGTCACCCCTAAACTGATGGACAAACTGATGTAGTTAATAGATCTTTGTCTGCTATGCTTAGGGTTGTTTTGAAGAATAACTTGAAAATGTGGGAAGAATGCTTGCTTCATATTGAACTTCCTTATAATCGCTCCTTGCATTCTACTACTAAGATGCACCCTTTTGAAATTGTGTATGGTTTCATACCTCGTGCACCAATTGATTTGTTGCCTCTGCCATCTTCGAAGAAGGTTAATTTTGATGTTAAACAACATGTTGAATTGATATTAAAAATGGATGAGGTAACTAAGGAAAACATTGAGCGTATGAATGCTAAGTACAAACTTTTTGGTGATAAGGGTAGAAAACATGTTGTCTTTGCACCTCAAGATCTTGTTTAGTTACATTTGGGTAAGGATAGATTTCGTGATTTGCACAAGTCAAATCTAATGCCATGTGGTGACGGTCCTTTTAAGGTTTTAGAGAAAATAAATGATAATGCATATAAACTTGAGCTACCTGCAAAGTTTGGGGTTAGTCCCGCTTTTAACATTGCAGATTTGAAGCCTTATTTGGGTGAGGAATATGTGCTTCTGTCGAGGATGACTTCATTTCAAGAAGGGGATGATGATGAAGACATCAATACCATTGTTGCACCCACAACCCTTGTTGCTATACATACTGGACCAATTACTAGAGCTCGCGCACGCTAGTTGAATTACCAGGTACTTTTGTTTCTTGGAAATCCTTCTAATGTTCATGAACATATGATGCTGCCTAAATATACTTTTGTTTTACTTATGAATGAAGGACCTAGCATGGACAAGAAGGATGGCCATTGGAGCGGGATCGAGCATGGAGAAGAAGGTGTGAACGCGGGAAAGAAGAATGGAGTTTCAAGTGGTGACTTTCGCACTTTGAAGCCACCATCAGGAGAGCTTGCAGGCTTGGACGAAATATACAGGATTCCACTTCATAAATTTCGTCCATAGGCTATTATAGGTGTTGCGTCACCTTACTTTTGGGCCAAGCCCATGTAATTTTGAAATACCACTTTATATGCTGTTTTTCGAGTCTGTATATGTGGGGAAACCGAATTAGGGTTGGTTTTGGACCCCTCCTCCAAGGGCTCACGAAATTCCCCCTCTATTCCCCCATATATACAACCTTTAGGGTGCTGTTTATGATGGAGGCAAAGTTGTTCCTGTCTTTCGATGAGATGGTGGCTAACATTTTTGGTGGAGTAGACTTTGACGATCCGACTACGAACGTGTGATGACGTCACGCCTTAGCAATCGCTAAACCAACTCCGAGAGGTTATTGACCACGCTGGAGCACGGTCAACCTGACAACAAGGGTCTGTCCTACACGCAAACAAAGAACAAGCAAGAAACTAAAGACTGCAATATGGATATTGCGAATATAAGAGGAAAGCTTTATTGATGAAAGTGGGGTTCTGTGATGCCTTTGTCCGGTCGTGGGACACAAACGAAGAACGCGAAGTTGTAGCTATGGCAAACTTGTAATCTAAACCAAACCCAAATTTAAACAGCGCCCTAAGAGCTATATATATGGGAGAATAGAGGAGGAATTCCATGACCCCTTGGAGGAGGGGTCCGAAACCGACCCTAACTCCGTTTCCCCACACATACGGACTCAAAAAATAGCCTATAAAGTGGTATTTCGAAATTACATGGGCCTGGCCCAAAAATAAGTGGCACAACACCTATAATAGCCAATGGACGAAATTTATGAAGTGGCATCTTGTATATTCCGTCCAAGCCTTCATGCTCTCCTTAGGGTGGCTTCAAAGTGCGAAAATCACCACCGGAAACTCCATTGTTCATTCCCGCGTGCGCCTTCTTCTCCTTGCTCTATCCCGCTCCAATGGCCATCCTTCTTGTACATGCTAGGTCCTTCATTCAACAAAAGTATCTAATTTAGGCAAAATCAATTGTTCACGAACATTAGAAGGATTTCCAAGAAACGAAAGTACCTGATAATTTAGTTGGCCTGCATGGGTTCTACTTAACTCGTCCAATATGTGTAGTAGGTGGGGATGTGTGTGTAACATTAGTAGAGATGTCCTCATCATCCTCCCCTTCTTGAAATGAAGTCGTCCTCGATGGAAGATCATCTTCCTCACCCAAATAAGGCTTCAAATCTGCAATGTTAAAGTGGGGATAACCCCAAACTCTGCAGGCAGCTCAAGTGTATATGCATTATCATTTCTTTTCTCTAACACCTTAAAAGGACCATCAGCACGTGGCATTAACTTTGACTTGCGCAAATCAGTAAACCTATCCTTACGCAAATGTAATGAAACAAGATCTCCAGGTGCAAAGACAACATGTTTTATATCCTTATCTCCAACAAGTTTATATTTAGCATTCATATGCTCAATGTTTTCCTTAGTTAACTCATGCATTTTTAATATCAATTCAACACGTTCTTTAGCATCAAAATTATCCTTCTCTGAAGATGGAAGAGGCAACAAATCCATAGGTTCACGAGGTAGGAAACCATGCACAACTTCAAAAGGGCACATCTTGGTAGTAGAATGCAGCGAACAATTATAAGCAAATTCAATATGAGGAAAGCATTCTTCCCATATTTTCAGGTTATTCTTCAAAAACAGCCCTAAGCATAGTAGACAATGATCTATTGACTACTTCAGTTTGTCCATCAGTTTGGGGGTGACATGTAGTACTAAAAAGCAGTTTAGTCCTCAACTTATCCCACAAACATCTCCAAAAGTGGCTAAGAAATTTAGAATCACGATCTGAAACTATTGTATTTGGCACACCATGCAAGCCAATAGTTTCACAAAAGAATAAATCGGCAACATTAGCAGCAGCATCACTTTTATGACATGGTATAAAGTGTGCCATTTTGGAAAATCTATCCACGACAACAAATAGATATCCCTTCCCTTCTTTGTTCGAGGTAAACCTAAAACAAAGTCCATAGATATATCCTCCCAAGGAACACTAGGTACAGGAAAAGGCATATATAAACCATGAGGATTGAGTCGTGACTTAGCTTTTTGACATGTGGTGCAACGAGCAACAAAATGCTCAATATATCGTCTCATCTTTGGCCAGAAGAAATGTGTAGCAAGTACGTCCTTCATATTCTTCACACCAAAGTGTCCCATTAATCCTCCTCCATGCGCCTCCTGCAACAACAAAAGACGAACGGAACTACCTGGAATGCATAGCTTGTTAGCCTTGTTCAAGAATTTGTCTCATTAACCAGTTAACTTATCAATTAATCTCTACTCTTAGGGTCACCGAGTAGCCGATAAACTGATAAATCGGCCGATTAATTGATTAAATGGCCGATTAACTTGCCGATTAGTCGATTAATCCCCTACTCGCAAGCCAACCGAGCAGCTACCAGTTAACGATTTCCTGAACAATGCTTGTTAGCACGAAACACAAATCCATCATTAATGACGAACTTGTTCCATGTCCTCCCTTCTTTACAATTGTGCAACACATCTTTAAATTCAGCATCATGCACATATTGATCTTTGATGATCTCCAAACCAAATATTTTAAAGTCAAAGCATAGTATAACGACGGGACAATGCATCGGCAACAACATTTTCTTTACCCTTCTTGTGTTTAATGACATAAGGGAAAGTCTCAATGAATTCAACCCATTTAGCATGTCTACGGTTCAGTTTTGCTTGACTTTTAATACGTTCCAAAGATTCATGATCGAAATGTGTAACAAATTCTTTGGGACATAAATAATGTTGCCATGTTTCCAAAGTCCGAACGAGAGCATATAATTCCTTATCATAAGTAGAATAATTCAGACTAGGCCCACTCAATTTTTTCAAAAAAGTACGCAACAGGTTTACCATCTTCTAAAACGATGGGGAAGAACATATGGGATTAACTGAATCCTTGACATAGAGGTACAACTGATAAAGATCTTCGTACAACATGTAGGAATCAATATGGGTATCCAGGTCCCGCTATTGGTTATTTACCGTAGAGGTGTCTCGGTCATGTCTACATAGTTCTTGAACCCGCATGGTCTGCACACTTAAGGTTCGGTGAAGTTTCAGTAGTATTGAGTTATGTATGTTGGTGACCGAAGGTTGTTCGGAGTCTCGTATGAGATCCTGGGCATCACGAGGAGCTACAGAATGGTCTAGAGGTAAAGATCGATATATAGGAAAGTGGTATTTGGGTTCCGGAAAAGTTTCGGGCACTTCTAGTAGTGTACCGGGAGTGACGAATGGGTTCCGGGGATTCACCAAGTGGGGTCCACCCACCCAAGGGCCACATGGGCCTAGGAGGGGGCGCACCAGCCCCTTGTGGGCTGGGCAGCCAGCCCCTAGGAGGCCTTGCGCAAGGGGTGGAGAGGAGGCCAAGTGGGAAGGAGTCCTACTAGGATTCCACCTCCCTTGTGGGAGGTGGATTCCTCCCCTCTTTTGTGCGCCAAGGACCTAAGGGAAACTCTATACCCTAGGGCCTCCCACCTACCCCCTCTCCTCCTATTTGGAGGGTTTTTTAGGGCAGCCACAACCTGAAAAGCCGCGTGCTGCCCTTTCTCCCTCTAGATTGCTTCTCCTCTAGACCTGTTTGGTATAGCTTATCGAAGCTCTACTGGATCAACTCCACCACCACTGCCACCACGCCATTGTGCTGTCGGAGAACTCATCTACCTCTCCACCCTCGCTTGCTAGATCAAGGAGGTGGAGATAATCATCGAGCTGTACGTGTGCTGAACGCGGAGGTGTCGTCCATTCGACACTAGATCGGAAGGATCGTTATTGGGACGGATCACAATTGGGTCGCAGGACGGATCTTGGTTAGATCGCGGGACGGCTTGCGATTTGGATCGCGAAGATGTTCGACTACATCAACCGTGTTTCTTAACGCTTCCCGCTTAGCGATCTACAAGGTGTGTAGATCCACTCTCCCTCTCGTAGATGCTCATCACCATGGATAGACCTTGCGTGTGCATAGGATTTTTTTGTTTCCCATGCAACGTTCCCCAATAGAAACTCCACTGTTCATTCCCGTGTGCGCGCCTTCTTCACCTTGCTTGATACCGCTCCAATGGCCATCCTTCTTGTCCATGCTAGGTCGTTCATTCATAAGTAAAACAAACGTATCTAATTTAGGCAACATCATATGTTCATGAACATTAGAAAGATTTCCAAGAAACAAAAGTACCTGATAATTTAGTTGGCGTGCACGAGCTCTAGTAACTGGTCCAATATATTAGTAGAGATGTTCTCATCAGTTTATACTTGAGTTTTGTTTAGATTACAAGTTCGCCATAGCTGCAATTTCATGTCCTTCGTTTGTGTTCCACGACCAGACCAAGACGTCACATAACCCCACTTTCATCAATAAAGCTTTTCTCTTATATTCGCAATATCCAGATTGCAATCTCAATTTCTTGATTATTCTTCGTTTGTGTGCAGGAAACAGACCCTCGTGGTCAGGTTGATCGTGCTCCGGCATGGTCAATAACCTCTTGGAGTTGGTTTAGCGATTGCTAAGGCACGACGTCCTCGCATGTTCGTAGTCGGATCGTCAAAGTCGAGTCTACCAAAAAACGATAGCCACATCTCACCGAAAGATAGGGACAGCTTCGCGTCTATCACGGTTAGCACAAATTTGTACAATGATAGTCTAGGGACCAAGATGCAAGGGGAAATCTAGCCATGAAGTTGAAATAATAAGATTGCCTCTTGACGAACTCCCAATTTGAACCATGGAATGACTGCATAAAATTGTATGGCGACCAGTCATCTCTGAGACTTCTTTTACTTGGTAGTATCAATATTCAATAAAGTAATTGTAGATGGATGAGGCAGTAAGCCCTATTCTAATGAGGAACATCTCATGGTAAGAACTTATATGCTATTTTCATGTGGCAAGTCTCATTTTTTCTTTCGTGGTCTTTGAGGATTCTAAGATGAATTCTGATATAAAAAGAAGTGAGAAGGAAAAATAGAACATGTAATTCAAAGTAAAAACGAGTAATTGTTAATAACTTCCCTTGGAAAACATTTTACACCTTTAAAAAATGGTTTCTAAGAAACAAAATAATGCGAAACATGAATTCCCATATAAAAATAAGTGATAAGAAAAGAACAAAATAGTTAGTGCAAAGTAAAAATGAGTGATTGTTAGCAACTTTCCAAGAAAGATTCCACTCTTAAAAAATAAATAAGAATCAAAAGATATGAAATAATGAGAAACGTGACAATAAGAAATGTAACTCGATCTTAAAAGTAAGTCATTGTATTATTTGTTTTTGCCAAAAAACACATCTGAATCCCTTCTAAAAGTTATATTCTGAACATCTAAAGTAGCGAGACATCATGTGAACAATTTGCTTGTGTTGAGCCTAGGTGCTCTGATTTTTACAGCACGCTCTCTTCAAGCACCGTGCTACTCGTAACAATTTCCAGATAACATGTTGACTCAAAAATTGTGAAGCACATCCATGCTCTACTAACTTGTAAATGCACAACACAGACCCACGGAGCAAAACAAATTTAACAATATCAACATAAAAATGTAGCAAACACCTATGAATCGTAGATGGCCCTACCCTCACTTGTAGCTTGCGCATACCAGTCGCACCTGACGTGCGCTCCGTCATCGTCGTCCACACCTCAAGCTCTCCAGAGTCATACCGGAGCATCACTGCCCCAGCTTCACCTCTATCGACCCCTACATGCGCTCCGCCAACCTCATCCTCCTCAGCCTCACCCACGTCGGATCCGAGCATCGCTGCTCCTCCCTGTACTACACCATTGGCCGCCACGTGTGTGTGTTTTTCCAATATTTTCTGTTGTGTGTGTAGTTAGCATAGTGCATGTGTGTGTATGTTCATGTGAGTGTGTTTGTGTGTGTGTATGTGTCACATGGTGATGCATACACCCACATGGGGGATGAGTGTGGTTGTGTGTGTATGCACAAGTGGCATATATACACATGTATGCATATAAGTGTGTAAGTGTGTGTGTTTTGTTTTGTGATGCTCATGTGAGTGTATTGTGCATGTGTTTGTGAGTTGTGGGTGGGTGTGTATGCTATGCATACATACCTCCATGTGTGTGTGTGGTTTTGCCATATGAGTGTGTGTGTGCTTCTTGCATACACCCATATATGTGTGTGAGTGAGTGTAGTGTGTAGGTGTGTGTATGTGTATGTGGGCATACATGTATGAAAGTGCATGTGTGCCTATATACACCCATGCTTGAGTGTGGTGTGCTTGTGTGTAGGTGTAGTGAGAGGTGTGTGTATGTATACATACACACACATGTGCATGTGAGTAGATGGTCATGTGTAGATATGCATGTATAGGTGTGTGGGGTTCCTTCTTACATGTTGCTGACATATTTAATGTATATGAGTTAGTGAGTGGATGCTAGACCTTGTGCATGTGTGGATTCATGTGTATGTGAGAGCTCGCATGTGTGTATGTGCATGTATATCTCTCCTAGCTTGTTTCCTTTCCTTGTTCTTGATGTTATGCCATGATATCATGTTCATCGGTTGCTATTTAACATTTTCCAACAAGTATCTATAGGGTTCATGCATTTTGGGCCATTTTCTTTATTGCACTTAAGTGACATAAGTCACCCTTGCATTAGGAGGACCATTTTCGACCCCCCTTATCTCCCTCTTGCTCCAAGCAAGTGTAGGGGTATGAGTAATGCATTTGGGGTAGAATCAACCCATGAATGCATCTGTGAAGCAACATTTGACTTTGGGGCAACTTCACAAAACTGCATTTTTATGCTGTGATGCCCTTTTGTCCATTTTATATGATTTAATCTAGACACGAATTTAAGTTCTTGCCAACATGAGATTGCTAGTTAGAGTTGTTGGGAATGTCCCAGTATTTTTGTTATTTGTGCTAAGTCACCAGAGAAGTGGGAACCATGTTGTTTCGAGAGCAACTTTATGTTTCTATCCAGCTGCTTAAAATGACTGTCTCGGAGCACTGCTGTTATTGTTTTGCCATGTAGAGTTGGTTGTAGCTAGTGATGTGTTCGGAATTTGGGCATGCTCAGTGCTAGTTATTTGTAGTAGATATTGCCTTCTACCATCCTGTTAATTTTCATGCCAATAGGAGCTTTCTAGCATATTTAACCTGTGCTATCAACTTGCTACTTTATTAACTCAGATTCCAAAAAACTGTAATTTTCACTATCCCAGAAAACTGATTCATCATGCCAACTTGTTTGCTTCTTGCTCATTGATGTGTGTCTCCTTTGCTGGTGGTGTAATTGGATGAATTGATGTGTGTGTTGAGTAGTTTCTATCAACATCTTGTTTGTGGCTGTAGGCTTCCTGTAGCTCCAGATGTGAGCTGTAGAAGTTGATATGTTGCTGTTTAGTGGCAAATTTAGTGTTTTATTGTTTCGTGGATTGTGGGAGCTATACTACATGGAATTGATTGATTCTTGAGTCTATTGTGATTGATTTTTTATCACATGTCCAGTGGCTCTCTTGGAATACCAAGAATCAGCCCATAGCTTGGTGATCTTGTGATATTGCCTCCGTACCTTGTCATGAGCGTATCGTGAGAACCGTAACTCCATTTCTTGCGATCTTTATATGAATTTCTATCAATTTTGCATGTTGCATCCATATTTGCCATGTTCATGGATGTCTAAATAACTTAACTTGAGGTTCTGTCCAGATTCATTAACAACCAACTTTGCACGTGAAACATGACTAGTTTTGGATTGCCATGTTAGAACTCTTCGTAAATGGTCAAGCATCATTTTGATTGTGCATTGCACCTTGATTGGATGTTTATTGTTGCTGTTTCTCTTGGGTAGACACAAGTGTTGATACTGAGTACGAGGAACCAGGAGAGTACCACTACGAGGATCCCGCTACTTGTTTCGCTGAAGAACCAACAGGCAAGATGATCGTACCCGGATCCCGATACTATTTTTGCTTGCTAGTTTCTCGCTCTTATCGTTACAATTGCACTACGTACCACTTGATATCAGCCCCCATGTTGCCATGACAGCCTCTAACCTCCACATCCTAGCAAACCTTTGATTGGCTAAGTTATCGCTGCTCAGCCCCTCTTATAGCATTCTTAGTTGCAGGTACAGGTTGTTCCATGTGATAACATGGATTTGGATATCATAATAAATTATGCTATTTAATTTAATGCACATATATATCTTGGTATTGGTGGAAGGCTTGGCCTTTTGCTAAGTGATTTGTTCCGCTATTACCGCCATTAGTTCCTTGTTACCGGTGTTATGTTTTCCATACTATGCGCTCCTAACATGCTCGGGGTTGTTATGGGGACCCCCTTGTTCATTCGGTTGAGATTAAAACTTGTCTGGCAAGACCCAACATTGGTACTACATTTTCTTAACAACTTAATAAAAACTGCATAGGGTCTTGCAAACCCGTGGATAATTTAATCAACCCCCGGGCCAGTGCTCCTCATGAGTGTTGGTCCAAACTAGAGCACCGTGCGGGGCCAACCCGGGGCAACTCAAGAGATTTCTATCAGGCCACCGTACGCTTCGCTTATCCATCATGTCCTGAGACTGAGATACGCGGCTCTTATCGGGTTCGTCGACACGTCGTGTGGTCTTGCTGGATTTGTTTTACCTTTATCGAGTGTCTTGCATGTGGAGTCCGACTTTCTTCGGGTTTACTCGAGGTGTTGGAATTCCTTTGGAATTACCTATGATGATCCCGAGATCCACGATCGAGGCTTTCCCACGGAGTGTGGTTAATTTTGGAATGGATTAGTTGGAGCACCCCTGCAGGGTTAGATCTTTCGGTGGGGTTAACTGTGTGAGTAACCGTGATGGTCTCTGCTCGTGAACATGATCCGAGAGAGAACACGGTGGGGTTATGATTGACGTAAGTAAGTGTTCAGGATCTCATAGAGATTGACTAGATTGGATCGTTCTTCGTAGGCCACTCATATTATTCATGTTGCGTAAGCTAGCCACCATACATGCTTAGAGCTGCTGCAAACTAAACGCTACCCCTTCCCAACCTTTAAGCTTGAATAGTCTCGGTACCCGGGCACATGATAGCTGAGTCCTCTGTGGCTCACAGTTTACTACAACAATCCAGGTACAGGTTCAGATGAGTTCGTGCAGGATGATCTTACCCAGCTCCAATGGCAGTATGATGAGGAAAGAGGCAGGATGTACGTGACATATCTGGATGACTAGAGGACCTGGTCGTGATCTTTGGGATAGCTTGATAGTTTCATTTGCAACTTCTTTTATTGTTTGATTTCGTCTGTAGTCAGACCCTGTGTTCAACTTGATGTTATGAGTTGAGTGACATTGTAAGTTAGCATGTGGCGAGTGTAAGCCAACCTGTATACTCTTCTCATTCAGTATTGTATGTTGTGATGATACTATTCTTGCTAACGGTAAGATGCGCGTCTATACCTTGCGAGGCCTCGTGCCTTAAATGGATAGGTGCGCATCTTGGGCATGACAAGTTGGTATTCAGAGCCATATGACCATAGGAGCCTTTTCTTGTTCGAACTTGGCCGAGTCGAGTCTAGTGAAAACTATTTTGAGTCCAGTTATATTGGAGAGTAGGATTCTTTTTACTCCTCTTCTATGCTCTAGTGAGGTTTCCGACTTAGGATTTTGTTTCTACTCCTCTTCTCGCTCAAAAAAAATTTAGGATCACGCGGGTATTTTAGAGTCTATATCATGCCGATGTGACAGGGTTCTGTCTTGGTGCCTCCTGTCTGACTTGATTTCTTTCGGGGAGTCGAGCTCCAAGGAATGTTGGCACATCGTTATCATTCAGCTTCCTTGATATCTCAGGATGGAGAATGTTCGAAATTACTTCAATACTTATCGTGGTGAGATAAGATCGAAATCACCCAGTACTGGGGAGGCGTCCGGGGTACCACCATGGTTTAGTATCGTTGTGAGTTCGAGGATTCGAGATTAGACGAGTTTGCGGAATTTCTTGAATTATGGTGTGGAAGGTTGCGGATACAGTTGCAGCTGATTGCCTAGGGCACGTTCCTGATTCCGCAACCCGAATCACATAAACAAGAAAGTTTTCAGAAGTTCATAGGTGGGAAATCTGTAGTCATCTAGGATCATCTTCTTCACATGTATATGGGCATGTACATTTGTTTCGAGCGCTTAGCTCAATACTTTCGTGTTATTGCAAGTGGCTTCTAATTTCTGATGATGTCATCATAACCGAAGAAGCATTCTTACTAATTGTTCAGTAGGAAGGCTATGTTGTTATTTGTTCAATTTCTTTCAAGCATTTGATTCAGCTTATGATTCATCTTATCAATGAGGTGCTGATGCGTTTTGTCCATCTTCAGGATGGCTCCACCAACTCGCAGCAATCTGGGTCGTGGTGAGGAGAAGACTGATGTTCCACCACCACCCCCGTCACCGCCTCCTCCTCCAGAAGCTTGGCAAGCTGTGATGGCCGTGACCAATGCAAACAACCAGATGTTGCTCAGGCTGTTGCAAGAAAGGGAGCAGGGTCAGCAAGGTTTTCAAGGCAATTTTCAGAATCAACTGCAGTTTGCGACTCTCAGTCAGTTCCTTGCCAACCAGCCCAAGACTTTCACCTGTTGTGAGCAGCCTCTAGATGTTGATGATTGGCTTTGTGATATGAGTAAGCATTTTGAGTGCAGCAATGTCAGGACAGAGGACTTTGTCAGGTTTGCATCGTTCCAGCTAAAGGGTCAAGCAGCTGATTGGTGGCAGCAATACAAGGATTTCAGGGGTGATCGTGTTGTTACTTGGGATGATTTCCGTCGTGACTTCAGGGCTCATTACATTTCGACAAGCTTTGTCGAAGAGATGCGTGAGAAGTTCAGGCACCTGAAGCAGGGAAGTAAGTCAGTCTATCAGTACAACGTCGAGTTCCAGAATCTAGCCCGTTATGCCAAGCAAGATGTTCCAGATGATAAAGCTATGATCTATCAGTTCAGAGGTGGTCTCAAGGATGAGCTTTTGCCAGGCTTACTTCTTCAAGAGCCTCGTGAGTTTGATCAGTTCTACAACATGGCTTTGAAGATTGAAGCAACTCAGCTCAAGTTGGAGAACTCTAAGAAGCGTTCAAGGGATTATTATTATTCTTCCAACTCTCAGATGGTTCCTAAGCAGCAGAAGTATTGGGCGCCAAATCCTCTTCCGTTTCGTCCTCCTCAGCAACAGAAGTAGTTTGGTGGTCGTGGTTCTTCCCACCCACCCAACCCAGGGTTCCAGCAGAAGACCCAGGCGTCCAAGGCTGTTCTTGTTCCTCCTCTAGGCAATGTTCGTCCGCTTTTTAGGTGACTTGTCACAAGTGTGGTCAGAAGGGCCACTATGCAAACAAGTGCAACCAGTGGCGTCTTCCGCCTCCTCCTCCTGTCAAGCCTCTAGGCAATGCTATGGTGAAGCATAATCCCAAGGCCACAAGAGTGAATATGGTGAATGCAGCAGAGGCAGAGGATTCTTCTCAAGTGATCATGGGTAATCTCTCAGTTAATGATTTTCCTGCAAAAGTATTGTTTGATTCTGGTGCATCGCATTGTTTCATGTCAAAGCCATTTTTCATTAAGCATGATTTCCCGTCTGCATCATTGGGGTAGACCTATGGGTGGGTATTGTATCTCCGGGTGTTTTCATGCGGACCAATTCTATTGTTCCGGAGGTTTCTATCAAGATGGGTAATTATTCTTTCTTGGCTTCTCCTTATGTGCTCCGAAATTCTGATATTGATCTCATCCTGGGCATGGACTTTCTGGCTATGAATAAGGCTCATATTGATTGCAAAGCAAAAGAAGTCAAGCTGACTCATCCTTCAGAAGACGTGATTATTTTTGCGGCTCGTGATGACACAATCCGTCTCTTTGCTCTTAATGAGAAAGGTGAAATCTTGGCGATTTCTCAAATTCTGGTGGTTTGTGAGTATGAAGATGTCTTTCCAGAAGAATTGCCAGGAATGCCTTCGCACCGGCCAGTTGAGTTCGTGATTGATCTCGAGCCTGGAACTGAATCGGTCTGCAAGCGCCTGTATAAACTTGGCCCCGAAGAGCTGAAAGAGTTGAAGAAGCAGCTAGATGAGCAAGAACATCTGGGTCTGATCAAACCAAGTTCATCTCCATGAGGTTGTGGTGTTTTGTTTGTCAAGAAGAAAGATGGCACGGATCATCTTTGTGTTGATTACCGGCCATTGAACAAGAAGACAATCAGAAACAAGTATCCACTCCCCAACATCAATGAGTTGTTTGAACAACTGAAAGGCGCCAAGGTTTTCTCCAAGTTGGACCTTCGAATGGGTTATCATCAGATTCGCATTCGCGAAGAAGACATTCCCAAGACCGCTTTCAGGACAAGTTTTGGCTCTTATGAGTACACCGTCATGTCGTTTGGTCTTGCTAATGCTCATCCAACCTTCTCAAGAATGATGAATTTCATCTTCTCTCCTTTCAAGAATGAGTTCATCTTGGTCTATTTGGATGATATCCTTGTGTTCTCGAATACAGAAGAAGATCATGCAGAGCATCTCCGCCTTGTGCTTGACAAGTTAAGGGAACATCGGTTCTATGCCAAGTTTTCCAAGTGTGAGTTCTGGCTCAATGAAGCGGTGTACCTCGGGCATGCCATCTCTGCCGAGGGAATTAAAGTGCACCCTGAGAAAGTTGAGGCAATCTTGAAGTGGGAACCTCTCAGAATGTGAAGCAGCTTCGGAGCTTCCTCGGGCTTGCTAGCTATTGCAGAAGATTCGTGGAGAACTTCTCTCAAATTGCCAAGCCTCTGTCCAATCTCCTCCAGAAGAGTGTCAAGTATGTTTGGTCTCCTGAGTGTGATGCAGCGTTCAACACGCTCAAGCAGAGACTGACTTCAGCTCTAGTTCTTGTTCCTCCTGAGCAGTCCAAGCCTTTCCAAGTTTTCTGTGATGCTTCTCTCCAAGGTCTTGGTGGTGTTCTCATGCAAGACAAGAAGATTGTTGCTTATACCTCTCGTCAGTTGAAGCATGTCGAGAAGAACTACCCCACTCATGATCTTGAGTTGGCGGCAGTTGTGCATGCTCTAATGACTTGGAGGCCTTTGTTATTGGGTAGACCAGTTGAGGTGTACACCGATCACAAGAGCTTGAAGTACATTTTCACTCAACCCAATCTCAATCTTCGGCAATCTTGTTGGGTGGAAATGCTTGAGGACTTCAATCCAAGCATTGAGTATACTCCGGGGAAAGCAAATGTCATTGCAGACGCACTCAGCCGTAAGGCGTACTGCAATAGTCTCATCTTGAAGCCTCTTCAGCCCAAGCTTTGCGAAGCCTTCCGCAAGCTCAACCTTCAAATGATTCCACAAGGATTTCTTGCCAATCTCCAAGTCTCTCCGACTCTAGAAGATCAGGTTCGCCAAGCGCAGCTTCTTGACGCTATGGTGAAGAAAGTGATGAAAGGTGTGGCCAAGAGCATTCCGAAGTATAAGTGCTTTCGTATTGATGACAAAGATACCTTGTTCTTTGAGGACCGTCTTGTGGTTCCAAAAGGTGATCTCAGAAAGGTTATCATGGACGAAGCACATAATTCTCTGCTATCCATTCATCCATGTAGTTCAAAGATGTATCAGGATCTCAAGCAAACCTTCTGGTGGACTCGCATGAAACGTGAAATTGCTCGGTTCGTGAACGAGTGTGATGTTTGTCGCAGAGTAAAGGCGGAACATCAACGTCCAGCAGGTCTTCTTTAGCCTTTGCCTATCCCAGAGTGGAAATTCGATCATGTTGAAATGGATTTCGTTACTGGGTTTCCCAAGTCCAAGAGAGGCAACGATGCCATCTTTGTGGTTATCGACAAGCTGTCAAAAGTTGCTCATTTCCTGCCAGTCAAAGAATCTATCTCGGCAGCTCAGCTTGCAGAGTTGTATACGTCAAGGATAGTGTCTTTGCATGGTATTCCTCAACTCATCTCATCTGACCGTGGAGGTCTCTTCACTTCCAAGTTTTGGGAGTCCTTCGAGAATACTATGTGTACAAAGATCTGTTTCAACATGACGTTCCATCCGCAGACAAGTGGTCAAGTTGAGAGAGTCAATCAGATTCTTGAAGATAGGCTCAGAGCCTATGTGATTTCGTTCGGCATGAAGTGGGAAGACTGCCTTCCATATGCTGAATTCTCATACAACAATAGCTTTCAAGCAAGCTCAGGCAAGGCCCCTTTCGAGATTCTCTACGGCAGAAAGTGTTGTACCCCGCTTAACTGGTCTGAAACCGGCGAGCGTCAGATATTGGGCAATGACATGATCACTGAAGCAGAAGAAATGTGCCATGTCATTCGTGAGAACCTCAAAGCAGCTCAGTCCCGACAGAAGAGTTATTATGATAGCAAACATCGGGATGTTTCCTTCCAAATGGGTGATCTAGTCTATCTCAGAGTCTCTCCCATGGAAGGCGCTCAGCGGTTTGGAATTAAAGGGAAGCTAGCTCCTCGTTTTGTTGGTCCTTTCAAAGTTGTTGGCAAGAGAGGTGGTCTTGCATATCAACTTGAGATTCCTCCAAATTTTGCAAATGTGCACGATGTATTCCATGTTTCTCAGCTCCAGAAATGTTTCAAGACTCCTGAGCGGACCATTGACCTCCAAGACATCGATCTCCAAGCAGATATTTCTTATCGTGAGCACCTAGTTGCAATTCTTGAAGAAACTAAGCATAAGACTCGCAACAAGTCTATCAAGTTCCTCAAGGTGAAGTGGTCTCATCATTCTGACAAAGAAGCTACTTGGGAACGCGAGGACCTTCTCCGTTCTGAATTTCCAGACTTCTTTCGTTCCTAGATCTCGGGTCGAGATCCTCTTGTAGTGTGGGAGAGTTGTGACATCCCAAGTGTTGTCCCTACCTTATTTGGCATGTAACCCCATGTATGAACCTTGTGTCATGATCTATGAGATGTTTTACAACTTGTCATCATGTGTGGTTTGCATTCATGCATCATTTAATCATGCATCATGCATTCTTTTCTTTTTCTTGTCATGTGTTTTTCATGTGCATGTTGTGATGTGCTGGGGTGAATGGGTTGAATTGTGATGTGTGAGATGGTTGTGTGTGGTTCGTTCCATGTGTGCAACCTATTATTTCCCCCTCTCTTTTCCTTTGCAACATCCCCTCCAAAACCCTTTTCTTCTTATTATTATTTATCTTCAGATTTAAGTTGTTTCCAAAAATTGTTCAAAAATGTTCATGAGGTGGCTCCATATGTTTTATGAAATGTGAGTATGTTGGATTTATTGTTTGGGGTTTGTTTGATTTGTGTTTTAAATTATCAGGAGCTGTCATTTTAAATGTTAAATAAAATACTTGGTTTATAATTCAACTTAATATTTTTAATAATAAGTGCACATTATTTCCTTCTCAAAATTATTTTTGTTTTGCTCAGGACTCTTTTAATTTGCTCTGGGAATTAACTGGATGGTGGCTGGTTTTATTTAAATGGAAAACCCTTTTTATTCTCTGTTTTTTTGAGAGTGTGTGTGTGTGTAAGAGGGACAGTGGGCCGCGGCCCAGCCCAGCTGGACACAATGGCCACCTGCTCCCGTCTCCTTCTCCGTCAGAAGCTTTAGAGAGAGCACGTGCGTCGCCAACGCTTTTCCGTCGCCTCGTCGTCAGCCTGGGGCTATATAGCCTCCCCTCGGCGTTTGTGTCGCTCCGCTAGGGTTTCTTCTTCCTCCCTCCGCTGCTGTAGCTCCTCTCCCCCTCTTCTTCTTCCTTATTCCTCCCCTTCTCTGTCGAGGCGCAGGTAAGCTTCAGAGAAGTGCAGAGGAGCGGTGCTTGTCGTCGTCGTCGCCTCCGACGGCCTCGTCCCCGCTCGTGATGGCGTGGCGCTCGCCGCTGCCGTCAGCGTCCCATTCCCGGCGCTAGAAGGCCTCGGGAGGCCTTCTTCTTCCTCCTACTCATCGTCAGAGCGTTGCCGAACCTTCTTCCTCTCCGTGCGCGTCGTCCCTGCCTCTCCTTCCCCTTCGTCGCCGTCGATCGCGTCCCCGTGTCTCCGTGAGCCCCTCGGTGAGCAGCCCGTCCTCGTCGTCCCTTCTATTCACGTAATTCGTAGGATTCGTCGCCATAGTGCCGTCGCCGCCGCTCGAAAGCTCCGAGCTTGAGCTCGCCTCCGGTCCCCCTCGTCGCGAGGTGAGGTGAGGGATGCATCCCCCGTAGATCCCTCTTTCGATTCCGCCGCCGCCCGTCGCCGGAGACCCCCTGCATCGTCGGGGATCGCCGTCGCCCTGCCACTATCGCCGCTGCCGTTGCTCTGCCTTTCTTCAGTTTCGTCAGTAGACATATAAGTGCGTGTGTATTAGTCAGCTCGATCCCTCCTTCTGTTAAGTATCGTATCGGTAGCGCAGTGGTGGCCGGCTCGTTCGGTGACCAGGAGGTTAGGGGTTCGACCCCCGAACCCTCCCTTTTTTGTGTGTTTTTCCTTTTTCTTTCCTGTTTTCTTTCTCTCTTGTTACATATGTGTGTGTGTGCACATATGTGTGTGTGTGTGTGTTTCCCTTATTTTCTGTTGTGTGTGTGTAGTTAGCATAGTGCATGTGTGTGTGTGTTCATGTGAGTGTGTTTGTGTGTGTGTATGTGTCACATGGTGATGCATACACCCACATGGGGGATGAGTGTGGTTGTGTGTGTATGCACAAGTGGCATATATACACATGTATGCATATAAGTGTGTAAGTGTGTGTGTTTTCTTTTGTGATGCTCATGTGAGTGTATTGTGCATGTGTTTGTGAGTTGTGGGTGTGTGTGTATGCTATGCATACATACCTCCATGTGTGTGTGTGGTTTTGCCATATGTGTGTGTGTGCTTCTTGCATACACCCATATATGTGTGTGAGTGAGTGTAGTGTGTAGGTGTGTGTATGTGTATGTGGGCATACATGTATGAAAGTGCATGTGTGCCTATATACACCCATGCTTGAGTGTGGTGTGCTTGTGTGTAGGTGTAGTGAGAGGTGTGTGTATGTTATACATACACACACATGTGCATGTGAGTAGATGGTCATGTGTAGATATGCATGTATAGGTGTGTGGGGTTCCTTCTTACATGTTGCTGACATATTTAATGTATATGAGTTAGTGAGTGGATGCTAGACCTTGTGCATGTGTGGATCCATGTGTATGTGAGACCTCTCATGTGTGTATGTGCATGTATATCTCTCCTAGCTTGTTTCCTTTCCTTGTTCTTGATGTTATGCCATGATATCATGTTCCTCGGTTGCTATTTAACCTTTTCCAACAAGTATCTATAGGGTTCATGCATTTTGGGCCATTTTCTTTATTGCACTTAAGTGACATAAGTCACCCTTGCATTAGGAGGACCATTTTCGACCCCCCCCCCCTTATCTCCCTCTTGCTCCAAGCAAGTATAGGGGTATGAGTAATGCATTTGGGATCGAATCAACCCATGAATGCATCTGTGAAGTAAGATTTGACTTTGGGGCAACTTCACAAAACTGTATTTTTATGCTGTGATGCCCTTTTGTCCATTTTATATGATTTAATCTAGACATGAATTTAAGTTCTTGCCAACATGAGATTGCTAGTTAGAGTTGTTGGGAATGTCCCAGTATTTTTGTTATTTGTGCTAAGTCACCAGAGAAGTGGGAACCATGCTGTTTAGAGAGCAACTTTATGTTTCTGTCCAGCTGCTTAAAAATGACTGTCTGGGAGAACTGTTGTTATTGTTTTGCCATGTAGAGTTGGTTGTAGCTAGTGATGTGTTTGGAATTTGGGCATGCTCAGTGCTAGTTATTTGTAGTAGATATTGCCTTCTACCATCCTGTTAATTTTCATGCCAATAGGAGCTTTCTAGCATATTTAACCTGTCCTATCAACTTGCTACTTTATTAACTCAGATTTCAGAAAACTGTAATTTTCATTGTCCCAGAAAACCGATTCATCATGCCAACTTGTTTGCTTCTTGCTCATTGATGTGTGTCTCCTTTGCTGGTGGTGTAATTGGATGAATTGATGTGTGTGTTGAGTAGTTTCTGTCAACATCTTGTTTGTGGCTGTAGGCTTCCTGTAGCTCCAGATGTGAGCTGTAGAAGTTGCTATGTTGCTGTTTAGTGGCAGATTTAGTGTTTTATTGTTTTGTGGATTGTGGGAGCTATACTCCATGGAATTGATTGATTCTTGAGTCTATTGTGATTGATTTTTCATCACCTGTCCAGTGGCTGTCTTGGAATGCCAAGTATCAGCCCATGGCTTGGTGATCTTGTGATATTGCCTCCGTACCTTGTCGTGAGCGTATCGTGAGAACCGTAACTCCGTTTCTTGCGATCTTTATATGCATTTCTATCAATTTTGCATGATGCATCCATATTTTCCATGTTCATGCATGTATAAATAACTTAACTTGAGGTTCTGTCTAGATTCATTAACAACCAACTTTGCACGTGAAACATGACTAGTTTTGTATTGTCATGTTAGAACTCTTCATAAATGGTCATGCATCATTTTGATTGTGCATTGCACCTTGGTTGGATGTTTATTGTTGTTGTTTCTCTTGGGTAGATGCGAGTGTTGATACTGAGTACAAGGAACCAGGATAGTACCACTACGAGGATCCCGCTACTTGTTTTGCTGAAGAACCAACAGGCAAGATGATCGTACCCGGATCCCGATACTATTTTTGCTTGCTAGTTTCTTGCTCTTATCGTTACAATTGCGCTACCTACCACTTGATATCAGCCCCCATGTTGCTATGACAGCCTCTAACCTCCACATCCTAGCAAACCTTTGATTGGCTAAGTTATCGTTTCTCAGCCCCTCTTATAGCATTCTTAGTTGCAGGTACAGGTTGTTCCATGTGATAACATGGATTTGGATATCATAATAAATTATGTTATTTCATTTAATGCACATATATATCTTGGTATTGGTGGAAGGCTTGGCCTTTTGCTAAATGATTTGTTCCGCTATTACCGCCATTAGTTCCTTGTTACCGGTGTTATGTTTTCCATACTATGCGCTCCTAACATGCTCGGGGTTATTATGGGGACCCCCTTGTTCATTCGGTTGAGATTAAAACTTGTCTGGCAAGACCCAACATTGGTACTACATTTGCTTAATAACTTAATGAAAACTGCATGGGGTCTTGCGAACCCGTGGATAATTTAATCAACCCCCGGGCCAGTGCTCCTCATGAGTGTTGGTCCAAACTAGAGCACCGTGCGGGGTCAACCCGGGGCAACTCAAGAGATTTCTATCAGGCCAGCGTATGCTTCGCTTAGCCGTCGTGTCCTGAGACTAAGATACGCGACTCTTATCGGGTTCGTCGACACGTCGGGTGGTCTTGCTGGATTTGTTTTACCTTTATCGAGTGTCTTGCGTGTGGAGTCCGACTTTCTTCGGGTTTACTCGAGGTGTTGGAATTCCTTTGGAATTACCTATGATGATCGCGAGATCCGCGATCGAGGCTTTCCCACAAAGTGTGGTTAATTTTGTAATGGATTAGTTGGAGCACCCCTGCAGGGTTAAATCTTTCGGAAATCCGTGCCCGCGGTTATGTGGCAACTTGGATATTTGTTTAACACCCGGTTATAGCAAACTTGAAGTAAACTATAATTAAAATACACCAACTGTGTGAGTAACTGTGATCGTCTCTGCTCGTGAACATGATCCGAGAGAGAACACGATGGGGTTATGATTGGCGTAAGTAAGTGTTCAGGATCTCATAGAGATTGACTAGATTCGATCGTTCTTCGTAGTCCACTCATATTATTCATGTTGCGTAAGCTAGCCACCATACATGCTTATTGTTGCTGCAGACTAAACGCTACCCCTTCCCAACCTTTAAGCTTGAATAGTCTCGGTACCCGGGCACATGATAGTTGAGTCCTCTATGGCTCACAGTTTACTACAACAATCTAGGTACAGGTTCAGATGAGTTCGTGCAGGATGATCTTACCCAGCTCCAGTGGGAGTATGACGAGGAAAGAGGCAGGATGTACGTGACATATCCGGATGAGTAGAGGACCTGGTCGTGATCTTTGGGATAGCTTGATAGTTTCATTTGCAACTTCTTTTATCGCTTGATTTCGTCCGTAGTCGGATCCTGTGTTTAACTTGATGTTATGATTTGAGTGACATTGTAAGTTAGCATGTGGCGAGTGTTGTGACATCCCAAGGGATGTCCCTACCTTTTATGGCATGTATCCCATTGTATGATCTTTGTGTCATGAGCTATGTTGGAGTTGTACCTTGTCATTCATGTGTTGGTGGCATTCATGCATCATATCATCCATCTTCATCATGCATCATTCTCATTTCATTCTTTGTGCCATGTTGGTTCTTGTGCTTGCTTTGATGTATGGTAGTGAGTGTGTTGTATGTGGTGGAGCCATGTGTGCAAACCCTCTTCCTTCCCCCTCTCTTTTCCCTTTGCAAGTTTCCTCCCCAAAACCCCTTCTTCCTATCTAATTTTTATCATCAGTTTCAAGTTGTTTTAAAAACCCTTTAAAAATGTTCATGGGTTAGCCAGGGTGATTTGATAAATATTGGAAGTGATCTTGGGATATTTGCATATGTTTGGTTTTGGAAAACTAGTCAAAACAGGGGCTGTTTTATTATTATATTAATAAAATAACTTGTTTTTAAAATCAACCTAATAATTTATTTTATTTAATAGGAGCATTTTGTCTTCTTCTCAAAAGTGTTTTTTTTGGGCTAAAACCTTTTATAAATGCCAGGGGAAATTAGTTGTGTTGGTTGTTTATTTAAATGGAGGAAAAAAACCTGGTTTTTGTCTGAGAGAGAGAGAGAGGCAGGTGGGCCGAGGCCCAGCCCAGGGTCACAGTAACGGCCACCTGCCCCATCTCCCACCTCCGTCAGTCGGGTTCAGAGAAGCAGAGCGGCGTCGCCGTCGCTTTCCGTCATGTCTCCGTCAGCCTGAGTCCTTTAAAGCCTCCCCTCGGCGTCCGTGCCCCCACGCTAGGGTTCCCCCTTCCTTCTCCCTCGTCGCCGCCGCCATCTCCTTCTTCTTCCTCCTCCTTCTTCCCCTGTTTCTCTTCTTCTTCGACGGGTTCAGAGAGAGGTAGGTTCGGAGGAGAGAGCTCGTCGTCGCGTCGTCGCCTCCGGTGGGGCTCGTCGCCGTCGGAGATGACCACCGCATTCCTGGTGGACCCGCCGTCCCGTTCCCGGAGCTAGGTGTCACGCCCAAGATGCGGTCCTATCCTTATTTGGCACGAGGGGCTCAAAGGGGATAGAAGCGCATCTCGATGCATTCGCAAGAATGGATATCATTACAAGTACATGTACAAAAGAGATGAGTATATGGAATTGGCTTACACTCGCCACAAGCTACATCAGAGTCACAGCAACACAATAACATCTCAAACATCATACATAAGAGCAGGGTCCGACTACGGATGAAATCAAACGATAAAATGACATCCACCCTTGCTATCCCAGGCTGTCGCCTGGAACCCATCCAAGATTGAAGAAGAAGAAGAAGAAGAACTCCAAGTCAAATCAAGCAACGCGCTCATGTCAATTCATCACATTACCTGTACCTGCAACTGTTGTTGTAGTAATCTGTGAGCCACAGGGACTCAGCAATCTCATTTCCAAGGGTATCAAGACTATTAAAGCTTAATGGGTAAGGTAAGGTTAAGTGGTGGGGCTGCAGCAAGGGACTAAGCATTTATATGAGTGGCTAACTTACGAGTACAGAAAGTACAGTATGGTGGTCTACGCATAACGGACGTGAACTAGTAATGATCACTAACTGATCCTGAACACCTACTTACGTCAAACATAACCCCACCGTGTTCTCTTCCGGATAAGGACTCACGAGAAGAGACAGTCACGGTTACTCACACGGTTGGTGTATTTTATTAGAGTTTACTTCAAGTTTGCTATGACCGGGTGTTAAACAAAGTATCCAAGTTTGCCACATAACCGCGGGCACGGCTTCTCGAAAAGATTTAACCCTGCAGGGGTGCTCCAACTCGTCCATCACAGATTAACCACACTCAGCGGGAATAACCTCAACCACGGATCTTGTGATCTTCCTAGGCAATTCCAAAGGAAATCCAAAACCTCGAGATAGCCCGAAGAAATCAGAGTTCCTCACTCGAGACATTCGAGAAAGGTAAAACAGATCCAGCAAGGCCTCCCGACGTGTCGACGATCCCGATAGGAGCCGCGTATCTCGTTCTCAGGACACGGCGGATTGTCCAAACTTCCGGTAGGCCAAACACAGAGTTGCCCCGGGTAGCCACTGGCGGTTGACAGGTTGGACCAACACTCATGCGGAGCAGTCCCGGGTTGTTGATTAAATTATCCACGGGGTGATCATTCCCTATGCAAGTTCATTAATTATTAGGCAAATGTAGTACCAATGTTGGGCCTTGCCAGACAAGTTTTAATCCAACCCAAAAATCAAGGGGGTCCCCATAACAACCCCGAGCATGTTAGGAGCGCTCATTTTTGGAACATAACACCGGTTCACAAGTAACTAGGGGCGGCAAGAGTGGAACAAAACACCAAGCAAAAGGGCCGAGCCTTCACCTTTACCAAGTATATATGTGCATTAAATTAAATAGCAGCAATATTGTGATATAACAAAAGAAGGTCCATTTTGGCACATGGAAGCATTTGCACCTGCAACTAGCAACGCTATAAGAAAGGCTGAGCAAGCAGTAACATAGCCAAACAATGTTTTGCTGGGATGTGGAGGGGTTAGAGGCTTATCATGGCAGTGTTGGGAGGCTTATCAAACAAGTGGTAGGTAACGAGACATAACGATAAAAGACGAGACAACTAGCATGGCAATGATAGTAATGGTATCCAGGGAAATGTGCCATCTTGCCTGAAATCCCGCTCGGAAGAAGAACGAATCCATGAAGAAGAAGAACCAACGTAGTCGAACGAATCCTCACACTCCGAACGCTTTCGGAACTCTATCGAGAAGAAGCAATCAGAAACAACAATCAACACAGGATACACCACAACATATGCAAGACACGATGCACAAACAAATATGATGCATGTCCGGTTTAATATGCAAGGCATGACAATTCACAACAATCAAATACTACACATTAAGTGAAGCTCAATATGCAACGAGTTGCATATTGAAGAAACTCCACACTCTAATTATTTAGTTCACTCCCGTTAGGTACACGACAATATTAAATGTTGTTAAACATGGCAAGAGGTGAAGCATAAGTAAACTATCTATCTAGTCAAGTTAAATGAGGCCGAAAACAACTTATAGCATTTCCGAAATGACCCCATATGGAAATTATGAATTTGGTCCAGATCTGAGCTAAACATATTTTATATTCGTTAATCAGCAAAATAAATATCACCATGTTATTCTACGCGCAATTCTAGTCGATTTACATATATAGAACATCTCAAACGGAGCTACGGTCTAAAAGATATGAGCAACACAAGATGCACATGACATGAATGCAAATGCATGGGGAAAACATTCACAAACACTTCAAATCATGAATGCACCAGGTTATTATGAAACTACAAGAGATTCTAAGCAAGTTTCATATATGGAATGCTCAAAACGGAGCTACGGTTCAACCACAATCAACAAAACAAGTTTTTGTTGAAATCTGCCAAAAACAGCAAGATAGCATTTTGAACATGTGAAAACAACAAGTTATAATACTCCAAAATGCACAAACTAAGCATGGGGCAATAGCATACAACATTCACTTCATTTCATCTTCACATATCATAAGCAAAACAAGCATGGACCACTTGGTAGGAAGCTCACAAGAAGGCTACTTGAAAATAGATTCAGACTTAGTGAAAATAGCACTTTTAGACAGTGCAGTTTTTATCACAAAGGCATATTGACAGCAGTGAAAATATATGCTACAAAACATATTATGGCATGAAACTTAACAGCATACTAGAGGGCAATATCAAAAACAATTAACTCCATTGCATCAACCTCAAAAGAGGTCTAGATCACTAGCAAATCACATGGCAAGACAGCAACAAAATATAACAGATTCCAGACTTAGAAATATTTTGGACCCTGAAAATAACAGATTTTCATAGCAAGTTGACAACAGCGAAACAACACCTAAACATGCATTTCCATTACAAGCAAAATGTCCATGGGCTAGGACACATATCAAAGAGCAACTTTCATGTTGAAAATTAATTCATATCATACCCGGATTAAATCACACGAAAATGACAAAAGGGCATCACGGCATAAATGACATTCACACAAACATGCTCAAATGACAAAACTAAATGCACCGATAAATCCTATGGATTTTTCTACCCCGGAAACATATATAATATGCATATGTTCATATAGAAAATTAATCACAATTAAATAAACGGGTAATAGGCCTATTCACGGTAAAGCAATGCAACAATGCAAAATAAATGCAAACAAGATTCCGACAATTATCCCGTGCATGAAAATGCAATGCAAATGAGATGGGCATTTTTAATATATGAATTTTATTAATTTCGATGCACGGTTAATTAATTATGAAAATGCAATTGAATGCAAATATGCAATATGACATGTTAAATAATTTTGTGCATGGGTGCAAATGGCATATTAATATACTACGTATTATTCTAGCCATTTTATACGTTCAAAGTATTTTGATACGGGGCACGAATAATTAATTCTAGGCATTTCTAAATTCGCAAAATAATCAAATAAAGAAAATAATAAGAAAAAACAGCAGAGGGGGTGGCTCACCTATGGGCCTTGGCCCATCCGGTGGCTGTGGCTGGGGGAGCTGGGAGCTGGGTCGGGCGAGCGCTGGTGGGCCGCGCGGAGCCGGGCCGGCCCACGCTGGCGAGCGCTGGCGCTCGACCTGCTCGTCCCGAGCGGAAGGCAGGGGCGGCGGCGGAGCACCCAGGCGGCGATGGCTGGCCACGCGAGGCGGGAAGGGGCGGGGATGGCCGGAGGAGGCCAGATCCGATGAAGGGCGGCCGGATCTCGGTGGCGGGGAGGCCGGCGGCGGCTTGGGCGGCGAGGAGCTCCGGCGGCGGTGGCACCCTGCAGGTCAATGGCGGCCGGAGGTGAGAGGGAGAGGAGAGGAAGGGAGCAAGGAGAGGGAGAGGAGAGGGGTCCGGTGGCGGCTGGCCGGGGCTGGGGCGACTCGGTGGCTCCGGCGGCCGGCTCCGGCGAGCTGCCATGGGAAGAGGAAGGAGAAGCTCCATGGGAGGCTCGGGAGAGCTCCGGAACGGCCGATTCGGGCCCGGATCGGCTCGAACGGGCCCAGATGGGCTCGGGCGGGCTGGAGGCCGAAGGAGGGAGAAGGAGAGGGCTGGCTAGGGTTTGCACGCGGAACGAGGGGGCTAGGGCTATATATAGGTTTAGGCTAGGGTTAGCTGGCACTGTCCGGAAGCGGAGAGGGGGGGTTATGAAAGGTTGTGTAGACGGGCTAAGGGGAGATGAGAGGGAAGATGGTGACCCGTGACACGAAGATTTAAAACACCAAGAAACGACCGGCGAACGTCTGATAAACTACCGATAACCTCACTTCTACGGATTACCGACGGGGCATCGAACGAACTCAGAACGCGACGAATATCGACAAGCGATCTACCTATGCTATAACAAGACCGTATGACAAGTTTCAACTCGATCCGAAAATATTTTTGCGCGTGCTTAAAAACGGTTTTATTTAACGGTGTCGCGGGCGCGTGCGTGTGTGGTTGGTCTCAAAACGGGCAACGGCAGAACGGAGAGAACCGGCTACTACGAACGGATGCAAGTTTTTCGAAAACGGGTGACGATGCTATGCAGATGATGCGAATGATGCGATGACGAATGCAACAACCAAAACGAAACACAAACGAAAACGGAAAAGAAAGGGGAATCTTCTGGAATCTTCTGGAACGTCGGTCTCGGGCTGTCACACTAGGAGAGCCCTGGAGGCCCTCGTCTTCCTCCTCGTCGCCGGAGCGGAGCCGATCTCCTTCCCCTCCGTCGTCGACACGTCCCCGAGCGGCTCCATCCCCTTCTTCCCCTCCGTCGAGCTTGTCTCGCATCGTTCGAGCCCAAGGTGAGCCGCCGGCCCCCATAGGTCTTCTCCTCCGCGCGTAGCTCGTTTCGGTCGCCGCCGGCGCATGGTCGCCGCCGGTAGGTTGTAGAGCTCCTGCCGCTCGCCACCGTCCCCCTCTTCGCGAGAGGAGACGAGGGATGGGTTCCCCGTTGGTTCCCCTGTCGATTCCGCGTGGTAGCGTCGTCGGAGTGGCCCTGTAGCGCGTAGGATCGCCGGAGCTGCGCCATCGCGTTGCTTTGTGTCGTGCTCTGTTGTTTCTTCAGTTTCGTCAGAGTTTCGGTTAGCGCGTGTGTATTAGAGCAGAGTGCTCCCTCCTCTGTTAACCGTCGCGTCCATAGCCCAATGGCCTGGTTCGATGGGCTGTGCAGGGAGGTCGTGGGTTCGATCCTCTTCCCCCCCCCCTTTGTTTTCTTTTCTGTTTTTCTTTTGTTTTGCTATTTCTTTCTTTTGCAAATATCTATAGTGTGTGTGTGGCTTATATTGTTTTATGTGGTGTTTTTGTGCGAGTGGCAGATGTGTGTGTGTGTTTGTGTGCACAGACACATGAGAGTGTGTGTTGTGTGTGTATGCACCTATGTGCATATACCCACATATTTGTTGTGTGTGTTAGCTAGTGAGTGTGTGTGTGTGCTTTGTTGCACATGCTCTTGTGGTGAGAGTGAGATGTGTATGTGTGTGTGTGTATGCACTATGTGCATATGCACCCATGCATGTGTGTGTATGTATGTTATGCATGTATGTGTGTGCTTGTAAGTGTATGTGTGTGTATGTGCCCTTGCACATACCCACATATGAGTGCTATTGGTGAGTACAACATAGTGTGGTGCTATGTGTGTGTGTGTGTTTCACGCCCACTTTCCATGTGTAGGTGTGTTAGGGAGTGTGTGTGTGTAGAGTGTGTGGTGCACATGTAGTGTGAGCTTGGCACATGGGGTGTGCCATGTGATGTAGGTGAGTGTGAGTGGTGTGTGTATGTTCTACATACACTCATCCATGTGCATTGTAGCTTCATGTGTAGGTTTTCCCTATATGTTCATATGAGCATGGATTCTTCTCTAGCTAGTTACATTCTTGTTTTTTGATGCTATGCCATGTTATCATGTCCCTAATATGCTAAATAACCACTTCCAACATGTATCTATGGAGCACATATCATTTTGGGGCATTTTCATTGAGTTTCATAAGTGACATAAGTCACCCATGCCCTAGAGAGGTCAAATTTCGACCTAGCTTTGTTCCTCCATGTTCCATGCAAGCACATAGGTATGAGTAATGATTTTGGGGTAGAATCCACCCATGAATGCATCTGTGAAGTCAGATTTGACTTTGGGGCAACTTGACAAAACTGCATTTTATGTTGTGATGCCCTTTTGTCTTTTTCATATGATTTAATCTATACATGCTTTCAAGTTCTTGTCAACATGAGATTGCTAGTAAAAGTTGATGTGAACATCCATGTATTTTTTTTATTTGTGCTAAGTCTATAGATCTGTGGGAACCATGCTGTTTATCAAGCTACTTTCTGTTTCTGCCAACCTGTTCTAAAAAAATGGCCAAGTCTGGGAATCTGTTGTTATTGTTTTGCCATGTTAAGTGGGGTGTATCAAGTGATGAGTTGTGAATTTGACCATGTTCAGTGTTAGTTATTTGTAGTAGATATTCTCATCTACCATCCTGTCATTTTTCATACCATTTGGAGCTTCCTAGCATATTTAACCAGTACTGTTAACTTGTTACTTCATTAACCCAGATTCCAGAAAGCTGGAATTTTCACTAAGTCCCTAAAAACCTGCTTCATCATGCCTACTTGACAGCTCCATGCATAGTGATGTGTAGCTCTTTTGTTGATTGTATAGTTGGATGAATTGGTGTATGTGTGGTGTAGTTTATGTCCATGTCTTGTTTGTGGCTGTAGAGTTCCTGTAGCAATAGTTGTGAGCTTTTCAAATTGCTATGTTGTTGTTTTGTGGCAGATTGAGTGCTATGTTGTTTTGTGTGTTGTGGGAGCTATACTCCATGGAATTGAGTGATTCTTGGGTCTATTGTGATTGGTTTTTCATCACCTGTCCAGTGGCTACCTTGGAATGCCAAGAATTAGCCCAGGTATTGGTGGTCTTGTGTTTTGCCTTCGAACCTTGTCGTGAGCGTATCTTGAGAGCCGTAGCCCCATTCTTCGCGATCTTTATATGCATTTCCATCGATTTTGCATGATGAATCCATATTTGTCATGTTCATGCATGTTTAAATAACTTAACATGAGGTTCTGTCCAGATTCATTAATCTACCACCTTTGCATATGAAACTTGACTAGAGTGAGCTTGTCATGTTAAATTCTTCATTATAATGATCATGCATCATCCAACTTGGTTGGTTAGTTATTTTCTGTTTCTCTTGGGTAGATGCGAGTATCGAATCTGAGTTCGAGGAACCTGGAGAGTACCACTACGAGGATCCCGCTACTTGTTTCGCTAAAGAACCAACAGGCAAGATGATCATACCCGGATCCCAACACTATCTTTGCTTGCTAGTTTCTCGTTCTTATCTTTACCATTGCGCTACCTACCACATGATATCAACCCCCATGTTGCCACGACAGCCTCTAACCTCCACCTCCCAGCAAACCGTTGATTGGCTAAGTTACCGCTCCTCGGCCCCTCTTATAGCGTTCTTAGTTGCAGATTGTTCCATGTGATAACATGGATTGGATATCACCATAAATTCTATTATTTAATTTAATGCACATATATATATGGTATTGGTGGAAGGCTTGGCCTTTTGCTAAGTGATTTGTTCCACTCGTGCCGCCATTAGTTCCTGGTTACCGGTGTTATGTTTTCCTTATTTTGCACTCCTAACACGCTTGGGGTTGTTATGGGGACCCCCTTGTTTATTCTGTGGAGATTAAAACTTGTCTCGCAAGACCCAACATTGGTACTACATTTGCTTAACAACTTAATTAATTGCATAGGGTCTTGCAAACCCGTCGATATTTTAATCAACCCCCGGGCCAGTGCTCCGCATGAGTGTTGGTCCAAAAATGTCAACCGCCGGTGGCCACCAGGGGCAACTCTGTGTTTGGCCTACCGGAAGTTTGGACAATCCGTCGTGTCCTGAGAATGAGATACGCGGCTCTTATCGGGTTCGTCGACACGTCGGGAGGTCTTGCTGGATTTGTTTTACCTGTATCGAATGTCTTGCGTGAGGAGTCTGACTTTCTTCGGGTTTACTCGAGGTGTTGGATTCCTTTGGAATTATCTATGATGATCGCGAGAACCGCGTTCGAGACTATTCCCGCGGAGTGCGGTTATTTGTGATGGACTAGTTTGGAGCACCCCTGCAGGGTTAAATATTTCGGAAAGCCGTGCCCGCGGTTATGTGGCAACTTGGATATTTGTTTAACACCCGGTTATAGAAAACTTGAAGTAAACTCTAATTAAAATACACCAACTGTGTGAGTAACCGTGATCGTCTCTGCTCGTGAACATGAACCGAGAGAGAACACGGTGGGGTTATGATTGACGCAAGTAAGTGTTCAGGATCTCTTAGAGATCATACCAGATTCAAGCGTTCTTCGTAGGCCACTCATATTTATTTCATGTTGCGTAAGCTAGCCACCATAAAATGCTTAGTGCTGCTGCAAACTAAACATCACCCCTTCCTTCCTAAAGCTTAAATAGTATTGGTACCCAGGCACATGATAGTTGAGTCCTCTGTGGCTCACAGTTACTACAACAATCCAGGTGCAGGTTCAGATGAGTTCGTGCAGGATGATCTTACTCAGCTCTAGTGGGAGTATGATGAGGAGAGAGGCAGGATGTACGTGACATATCCGGATGAGTAGAGGACCTGGTCGTGATCGTTGGGACAGCTTGATAGTATCATTTGCAACTTCTTTTACCGTTTGATTTCGTCCGTCGTTGGACCCTGTGTTCAACTTGATGCTATGATTTGAGTGACATTGTAAGTTAGCATGTGGCGAGTGTAAGCCAACTTGTATACTCTTCTCATTCAGTATTGTATGTTGTAATGATACTATTCTTGCTAAAGGCAAGATGCGCCTCTATCCCTTGCGAGGCCCTCGTGCCTTAAACGGATAGGCGCGCATCTTGGGCGTGACAAGTGTAAGCCAACCTGTATACTCTTCTCATTCAGTATTGTATGTTGTGATGATACTATTCTTGCTAACGGCAAGATGCACATCTATCCCTTGCGAGACCTCGTGCCTTAAATGGATAGGCGCGCATCTTGGGCGTGACAGGAAGGCCCTTGATTATGGGAGCTGTGTGGCAAGGAGTTCCGCGGGCGAAGGAGATACACGGGGATTGATGAAGCCATGAACTCGGGGAGGTGTCCCCGTGCGGCCGTGCTCACTTCGGCTGCCGCGCCAAGGGGAGCGGGCGCGGACTCCACCTTGCATAACAACACCTCTTTGGTTAGCAATAGGAGCGTGAGGGGGGATGGCAGAGAGGTGTCAGAGCCCAAGGGTTCTTGTGATGCTGCGCGGCGAGGAGAGGAAGGTCAACCGACAGAGCGGCATCGAGAAGTAATCTGGACGGGTGGAACGAAGGCAAAAGAGAAAATGTGAACCGATCGGCGAAACGATGGCACGCACGACGCACCGACTCTAATCACCCGCTCCCAAATGGGCCCCAAAGCGTCCTCGGCATCTCCGATTCACCGGGAGGCAACAATTTTCTAGAAGCTTAGAAACTATACTAATGCAGTCAATCAATTAACATGTAGATGTTCAGACAAAAGTTCCCGCGACAACACGGGAGAGAGTAGTTGTCATAAAAACACGACCCATGCCGGCCGAATCATCCTACAAGCAGGCCGCTGATACCTCTCACTATACCTAAGCATAGGTCGGGCAGGACCGGGCTAAAAAAAGTCCGATGCTGAAAACTCAGGCCCGAGCCTGACCGACCCGACCGCCGAGCCTAAATATTAGGCCCAAGCCCGACCGGCCCGACCTGACTACAGCTTAAATTTTGTTTTTTATAGACACAAGCTCGACCAGACCAGACCGACCCGATCCGACTACAGCTTAAATTTTGTTTTTTATAGACCCGAGCCCAAGCCAAACCCAATCATCGGGCTCAATTTCCCGGCCCGAACCCGAACCCGGCTCAATGGCACAATCCGACCCGGCCCGGGATTTTCGGGCCGTCCGGACCGGGTTGCAAGGTATACCTTTCTCCCCATACACGGCTACACCCCAACTCCGCTATGACTCCAATCCCCGAACAGTGAACGACACCACCCGGACGGCCCCGTCAGATCGGAGTCGAATCCGAACCCCGTCGGCGATGGCGCCGCCGCCGCGCCTCCTCCTCCTTGTCCTCTTCGGGTTCCTTGCCGCTGCCTCTCTGGCTACCATCGCCGCCGCTGTCTACGAAGATCAAGTCGGCCTCGCAGACTGGTACGCTTACCTCGCGCCCCTCCCGTAGCATAGATCCGATCCGCCCCCCCCCCCCCCCCCCCCCCCGCGCCAGATCTGATTCGCTAACACGACGCAGCGGACCTTCGAGTTTATAGTTCAGATCGCTGTTCCACTGTCATGTAGGAGTTACACGCCATGGTAATGTAGGGTTTTCGCGGCTTTTGAGTGACGTGTGATGTGCTTGTTAGCGTTTGAGCGATTTCTTCTTTGTTATATCTAGAGCTACTTATTCTAGCTACCAATTGAGTACTGTGCATGTGACGATCATGCCAGCTGTTTCAGCCTCTGGTGTTGGCTGCGCTTCCTGTAGATCAGATCAGATTGCGTTCTGGAACTTCTTGGTTCGAGGTTTTGTCGCTTTTGCGGACATAGAAGTGTCAGACACACCTCAGCTTAAAATTTCATTGTAGATGCACGGCTTTTTACGGATATGCAGTGTATTAATCTAGTAGGTGACTTTTTTTTAAGAACATATGGACCACCAAGTCTAGCCGGCGCCGTGTTGGTTTTATTTCAAAAAAATTGTAAACCACTGTGGATTTCACTATCCAATCATTCATTACTTGGACATTGGACCTCTTAACACCGCTTCTATTTCTAATTAGCACCATGGAGTCTATGGGACTAACCCTATCTCACTATTTGATATTTGAAAAACTGATGTTCTTTACAGGCATCAGAAGTACGTAGGCAAAGTTAAGCAGGCAGTTTACCACACTCAGAAGAGTGGGAGGAGGCGTGTCGTGGTCTTGACAGAGGAGAATGTGATCGCCTCTCTTGATCTTCGTTCAGGAGATATATGTCAGTTCTTCTTGTCACTTAGTTTCTTACGGTGACCTGCCACTAATGTGCTACAATTATGTGTCTTTAACATATGTCAATTTTGATGCAGTTTGGCGACATGTCATTGAGAAGAACAACCCCATTGATCAGCTTAGTCTATCAGCTGGAAAATGTGAGTCTACATTTTTGCTTTCATCTGGCACACCTTCTCTTAGAAGAACGACATTGTTGATGTTGTTTATTTTCATTCATTTTATTCTTTTTCTGTTCCTTGTTGATAGGAAATATATCCTTCGAGACCAGTTTTGTTCTTCTAAAAGTTATATTTTCTAAGTATGTTTCTTTTTTATCTATACTCCAAACCTTTATTTGCATGTGCAGAATAGCTTTCTTTAGCATCTATGTTTCAGATGCCTATTCGACTTCAGCATCCTCTTGGGTTATTCACATAACCCCAATATTTACTTACATACCAGTAAGAACATGAATCAACACGAATTAATGAGTATACTTGAGGTACCAATTAGCCAATAGGGATGTATATAGGTCCACCTACAAATAAAAAGGTAGATCTATACAGAATATCACTCAGGTATCCATGACAATTAATACTACAATAACTAAAGGTGAGCAGCATGATAGCCGCATGTCAGAGGTTCTAGTTTAACACATTATTTTGTTGGCGTGGAGAAGACAACATTGGAATGTTTACATCTATTGGTTCATAAATATTTACAGAAGTGTATAAGCCCAAGCAATGCAGATTAAAAAATTCACTCAGAGGCTCAGAGCTACTCGGCAATTTGTCATGGTTACTCACTGTGGAATGTCATGTCGTAGGCCTAGGAGAAACACAAAGTCCCAACAAAGTACATTACCCTCATCAAGGACATGTACGATAATGTTTTGACAAGTGTTCGAACAAGTGAGGGAGACACTGATGACTTTCCATTTAAAATAGGACTGCACCAAGGGTCAGCTTTGAGCCCTTATCTTTTTTGCTTTGGTGACGGACGAGGTCACAAGGGATATACAAGGAGATATCCCATGGTGTATGCTCTTTGCGGATGATGTGGTGCTTGTCGACGATAGTTGGATGGGGGTTAATGGTAAGTTAGAGTTGTGGAGACAGACTTTAGAATCGAAAGGTTTTAGGTTTAGTAGAACTAAAACTGAGTATGTGAGGTGCGGTTTTAGTACTACTAGGCACGAGGAGGAGGAGAAGGTAGTTAGCCTTGATGGGTAGGCGGTACCTCAGGACATGTTTCCATATTTGGGGCCAGTGCTGCAGAAGGGTGGTGATATTGATGAAGATGTGAACCATCGAATCAAAGCTGGATCGATGAAGTGGCACCAAGCTTCTGGCATTCCCTGTGATAAGAGAGTGCCCCAAAAGCTAAAAGGCAGGTTCTATTGGATGGCAGTTCGACCTGTGATGTTGTATGGCGCTGAATATATTGGCGAACTAAAAGGTGACATGTCCAACAACTATGTGTAGCAGAGATGTGCATGTTGAGATGGATATGTGGCCACACAAGAAGGATTGGGTCTGGAATGATGATATACGTGATAGATGGCATTGATTGAAGAGACACTTCTCCAACATCGTCTGAGATGGTTTGGGCATAATGCAGGCCTCCTAAAGCGTGAGTGCATGGTGGACGTTTAAGGTGTGCTGATAATGTCGAGAGGCCGGGGTAGACCAAACTTGTCATGGGAGGAATCCGTAAAGAGGGATCTGAAGGACTAGAATATCACCAAAGATGTAGCCATGGACAGGGGTGCGTGGAAGTTAGCTATCCACGTGCCAGAACCATGACTTGGTTTCAATATCTTATGGGTTTCAACTCTAGTCTACCCCAACTTGTTTGGGAGTGAAAGGCTTTGTTGTTGTCGTTGTACTCAACCTAATAGGCAAGAGATTCCTTTCAGCGAACATGAGGAGCTTAGTATTTTTTCTTTTCAAAAGCCAAATTGTGTTGGCCTTTTTCCTTACTGGTGATATAAACAATACTTACGTCATGAAGTGTGATTGCCTGTGATTTTGTCACTTGTCTATCAGTCATCAAAGCAATCACTGTCCAAATTGTTTTATGTCTTGCAATATGATTTTGAACCTTTTTTGAACCATCTGTTTTTTGACATGTATTCAGATGTTGTTACTCTTTCTTCGGGAGGTAGTATATTGAGGGCATGGAATCTTCCTGATGGACAGATGATCTGGGAAACCAATATTCAAACTTCCACATCATCAAAGTCGTTGCTGCATGTTTTGGTTTGTATTAGCAATTTGTTGTAATGTATGTGGATAATAAGATATGTTGTTCTTTGTATCGCCTATTCAGAGTTATCAATCTCCTTTTTATGTGCAGTCAAACAGTAAAGTGGTAAAGGATAATTTGGTTCTAGTTTCGGCTGGACAATGGATTTATGCTGTATCAAGCATTGATGGAGTCATTTCTTGGGGAAAGGAGCTCACCCTTGACGGGTACGCATAACTATGCCCCTTTGTTACTTGTTCAGAACATCAGGAATACAGTACTAACTTGCACTTAAATGTCTGTGCAGCCTAGAAATCAAGCAGGTAGTTCAATCACCTGAGAATGATATTGTCTATGTTGTTGGGATTGCTGGTTCCTCAAAGCTCGCTGTTTATCAGTTGAATGCTAAAACTGGAGAGATAGTAAAGGATGCCCAAGAGTCATTGGCTGATGGATTATGTGGTGAAATGTTACTTGGTTCCAGTAATGTGTTGGTAGCACTGGATGAGACCAGGTCAGCTCTGTTTATTGTTGAGTTCAAGGGTGAGAGCATCAGCTACAACAAGGTGCAGATTTCAGAGTTTGTTCAAGACTTTTCTGGAACGGTCAAACTTCTATCACTGATGTCTAATGGTATCATAGCTTTGCAATCATCTTCTACTGTTTCTCTTCTGAAGCTTAAAGGTATGGATGGGTTGGAAGTAATCCATAGCTTTGACCAACCAGCCTCTGTGAGTGATGCTCTGACAATAACAGAAAAAGATGAAGCTTTTGCTATTGTGCAACATGTGGGTTCTCAAATTGAATTTATTGTCAAAGTCACAAGTGATTTAACCAATGAAATTATTAGGGAGAAAGTTGATATAGATCAGCATAGAGGCAGTGTACAAAAGGTCTTCTTGAATAATTATGTCCGCACTGATAAATCTCATGGTTTTCGGGCTCTGGTTGTAATGGAAGATCATTCCATCCTGTTAATTCAACAAGGTGCGGTTGTCTGGAGCAGAGAGGATGGACTTGCTTCAATTGTTGATGTAATGGCTTCTGAATTGCCTGTTGAGAAGGATGGTGTCTCAGTTGCGGATGTGGAACACAATCTCTTTGAATGGCTTAAGGTAATCTTGACGAACTATTGAATATCTCCATGTTTTGGATATTTATATGGACTACATATGGACTGAAATGAGTGAACAAACACACTAATACGTGTCTACGTACATCCGGTTTTGAAAAAAGTTAGAACATCATATAATAGTGATTGGAGGGAGTATTTCAGGATGCCTGTTATTGAAACTTAGATCTTCTATCAATAGAATTTATCCACATGCATTTATGTTTGTTGTACAGCTTTCTTGGCTAATGGTAACACCGGTTAGGTAATACTGGTGTGTATTCATCGTCAATTCTTTTTCTGTTCATTGTGTTTGTGCCACCACAAGTTAGGCAACACTACAACCACAGCAAGGTTTTGACATTTTATTGCATGTGCTTCTCAAAATTCATGTATGGCACTTGACTCCTGATTTTTGTGTAGGGACATGTGCTGAAACTTAAAGGAACTCTAATGCTTGCTAGTGTTGATGAACTTGCTGCAATCCAAACATTGAGAGTCAGAAGCTCTGAGAAAAATAAGATGACCAGAGACCATAATGGATTCCGCAAACTTCTTATTGTATTGACCAAGGCTGGCAAAGTGATAGCTCTGCATACTGGAGATGGCCGTATTATCTGGTCAAATTTGTTGCCTTCCCTTCGAGCTTCTAAATCTGGCGAAATGCCTTCTGCCTTGAGGATATACCAATGGCAGGTACCCCATCACCGCGTGATGCGTGAGAACCCGTCTATACTTGTTGTGGGAAGATCTGGAGCCAGCTCTGTTGCTCCTGCTGTCCTCTGTATTCTTGATTCGTATTCTGGAGAGGAACTCAACTCTCAGAGCTTTGACCATTCTGTTGCCCAAATTATCCCATTGACACGGAAGGATTCATCTGAACAGCGTCTTCATCTTATTGTTGATTCCTACTCCAATGCTCACCTATATCCAAGATCTCCGGATGCCCTTAATTCATTTATTAGTGAAATGTCAAATCAGTATTTCTATTCTGTAGATGTTCAGAAAAATGCTATCAGAGGGTATTCATTACAGAAATCATGTGACTTCAATTTGGATGACACATACTGCTTTAGCACAAAGTTGTTATGGTCTATCATTTTCCCTTCCGATGCAGAAAGGATTTCTGTCTCAGAAACACGAAAGATGAATGAGGTTTGTTTATTTCCTCTGCTTGCTTCAATTCATATTAGGTGGCCCAACATCTTTTATTACAACACATGTTATAATGTAATCTTTGTTTTCGTATGTCCTAAAGGTTGTTCATACTCAAGCAAAGATCATAGCAGATCAAGATGTGATGTATAAGTATTTATCAAAGAACTTAATTTTTGTTGCTACGGTGTCTCCTAAAGCTGCTGGTGAAATAGGATCTGCGGCACCTGAAGAAGCTTCACTTGTGGCATATCTCATTGATGCTGTCAGCGGACGCATACTACACCGTGTGACCCATCATGGTGCACAAGGCCCTGTACATGCCGTGAGTATAACTTGGTTTTTATTCGCTGGCCCTAATCTTGTCAGTGAGAATTTGTGCATGAGACTGTTATACTCTATTTCCATCTTTTCACAACATATTCAACATGCTTGAATTGCTGCACATCTCAATTACACACGACATTTTTATCTTCAGGCACGAAGAATATGATATCATATGTTACTTTAAATCACTCTTCTTTACTAATTGTTAACATGCTTATTTCTGTTTGCGTTATCAAGGTTGTCAGCGAGAACTGGGTGGTCTATCATTATTTCAACCTCCGAGCTCACAGATTTGAAATTGCAGTGATTGAGATATATGATCAATCTAGGGCGGTATGGCTTGTGCGCACTGTTATAATATAAGCTCATTTAGCATTTTTTTTGGTGTTGGTAGTATTAACTTTACTAAGTGTTCACACAGGACAATAAATATGTATTGAAGCTCATACTTGGGAAGCACAATTTGTCTGCACCCATGACTTCTTATTCCCGACCAGAGGTTATGGTGAAATCCCAGTCATACTTTTTTACTCATTCGGTGAAGGCAATGGCAGTTACACAAACAGCCAAGGGTATCACTTCCAAGCAGCTTCTCATTGGCACAATTGGTGATCAGGTCTGTTGTCTTGTTTTTCATTTCATTGTTACCAGGAGTCCAGGATAAGTCATTGCGCATTTTTTGCCCTTGTTTGGATGTGGACATGGTTTGTATGGCTCATATATGTCCTTTCTACGTTCTAATGGGAAATTGAGGGACCTCCTATCAGCTGGTCCTCTTAGCATCATGTAGATTCTACATGTTTTCATTATGAATAGTTGCTGTGAATGATGTTTCTAATTTGATCTCTTATTCAATACAAACAAAAACATACAGTGCTTTGTCCCTAAAAAAACATGCAGTGCTAAAGGACAGACCCAGTGCATAGAAGCTCCCACACAAGGTGGGGTCTGGGGAGGGATTATAGGAACCTAGTCTTACCCCTGCTACAGTGCAACGCAGAGAGGCTGGTTCGAACCCAGGACCTCTTGGCACAAGTGGGGAGGACTTCACCACTGCGCCAGGCCTGCCCTCTTATGCAGTGCTCAGTTGATCAATTTTTATTTTTTGGATAGTTGCAAAAACATTGTTTAACTTTTTTTTTCTGGAACCTCAGATGTATGGTTTTACATTATGTGTCATATTTTTGTTTTCTGTTGAAATCTCCACGTCCACATTAATTCCTCTGGCAGTGCTGTCAGAATGATGTGTTATGCATGATGATGGTTCACCCTGGTTGCTGTTCCCTTGGGTACTGCTCATGTGTATTTTATGCGTGCAGGACCGTTGATTAGCTTGCAAAGCATGGAAACTTAGCTTCTACTGTATTAGTTTGATTACATGGGTTGGAGAGATTGTTTCTTTGTGATCAAGTCATCCCTAGGAAGGGGTTTTATCATATCTTCTTTAATCAATGAAAGACGGCCTGAAAAAAGCCACCATACTTCTTCTATGACCAGTTGCCTCACATGTTTACCTGCATTGTGAAGTAGATTGACAACAGCACGTGGCTGCATCAATAAGATTTTGTACCAACATAGCCCCATGAAACATATGCACCTTAACTCAAGCCTGTTAAGTTTGATGGCATCTACTTATACCATATCCGATTGAAATGAACGTGTTTCATCTTTTTAAACAAGATATTTGGCTATTTAATATGAATTCAGTAGCAGATGCTGGAATTAGATTCTTATGAAACATATTAAGTATTGCAGGTTTTGGCACTTGACAAGCGCTTTCTTGACCCACGCCGCTCACTGAATCCAACACAACAAGAGAAAGAAGAGGGTATTATACCATTAACAGATTCTTTGCCTATTATTCCTCAGGTATTTCTATTGTCATGCTGGTCTAAAGTTTTACCTTCACATTTGTTCTTGTATTAATTATATCAGTGTACTGCATCTGTGTTCTTATAATAATTGTATCACTGTTACAATATAAAAGAACTAACTGGTGTTACTATCTTGGCATGATGAAGTTGCGCAATGGTATTGCTTTATAGATTATAATTTTCTTTGTACGTATATTATGCTTTTGGTTACAGGTTTAGGACAAGGGCTTGTTTCTATTTGGATTTGGTAAAATAGTCGGTTCTCGAGCCACTGTTGCTAAGATGTAACATTTTCCTTCCCTAAAAAAGGGGCATTCATATCTTTTCTATTTGTGTAGAACTCTTAAACTTTTTTTCATGAGCTGTGATGGGCCGGTCTCCATCTAACAATGAGTGTCTACTGAAGTTCCAATCTTCAGTTTAAGTTTCAGAAACTTCAATAAAACGTGTATCCTCTGCTGCTGAATTAGTTCATCATTATTGTGTATGATAAAACTAACATGACTTCTTTTAGCACACTGGGAGGTGGAATTGGGACATAGACAACTTCAGTTGCATGGTTAAAATATGATTCTTCCTTCGAGTAAAGAAGACATCGATGATTTCAGAACCCAGTTGGTTTATTACTAACTTGTGCAGAACAAAGCTAGTTTATAAAATCTATGAACGTAGTTTCCTGAGTAACTTCTGGTTTTTACTAACATTGCTTAAAATTACTGGAACAACTTGCTTAAAGTATGTAAAGGGGTCCTTTGAATATCTCCTTCCAGCTTCATTTAACTACCAATCTCTTCCACATACTTCCTGGCCTCATGTCTTGTGCTTGATATAGTGTTGCATGTCATAATATTTTGGTCACATCTTGTCATGCATGTTTTGTCAAAGGTGCCACTATTTTCAATGCCTTGTGCTTATTTGATGTTCTGAAGTTCTATCTTGGGCTAATTTGTCATTATTCATTCTGCTTGTATATTTATGCTTAATTTGATGCGCTCTATATTGAGCTATTTAGTCATTATTCATCCTGCTTATGTCATTTTTCCTGCAGTCCTATGTGACACACTCTCTTCAAGTGGAAGCCCTGCGAGGAATTGTTTCTATTCCTGCAAAGTTGGAGTCCACTACTCTTGTTTTCACATATGGTGTGGATCTCTTCTACACTCGGCTTGCACCATCAAGAACCTATGATTCACTCACTGATGAATTCAGTTATGCCCTTCTTCTAATTACTATCGTCGCATTGGTTGCTGCTCTTTTCGTTACGTGGATTTGGTCTGAGAAAAAGGAATTAAGAGACAAGTGGAGGTAACTGAGGCCTCTATGTTGTGATGCAAATGAAATTTTGGGCCCTAGTCGACATCCTTATCTTCCTCTTTGTTAGTGCCAGGGTTCGTTTCACTTTTGACTAGGCTATTATTTATATAACATTTAATGTGTAACCTGTTACCTGGGATGACACTGCATGAGGTACTTGTGCAATTCGAATCCTGGACATGACATCAAACTGGCAGATCACGCATGACATCCTTACACGTCGTAAAATGTACCAGAGCGACCAAACTTTCCAGCAGAATGTTAGCAGTGCTTTGTAACATATCGAAGTTCTCATGTTCAACTTGCACCTTTTTCTGAATAGAAATAACATTCCTGTCCTTGACCTTACATTATAACGACCTGTGATTCTCACGATTATGGTTTGTTTTTGGGAAAGAAACCTGTTACGCAAAATATGCTGTAGCAATAGATCAATCTGTCCTTGTGAGAAGAATGCTCTCACATGCGTCCCACCTCCCGCTCCCATCCCCTCTGTCATTGCTCCCCCTCACCTTCGTTGTTGCTGCCATGGTGAGGGGTGTTGACGTTGCCGCCCTTTGTGCACCCTGCTTTGCATGGCCGGGGGTACCAGATCCATCGGAGCGAAGAGACTGGGAGAGCAGGGATTTCAAATCCCGCTTCCTCATGTCATCAAGCCTTCCTAGATTTGCTCAAGCCGATCACTCACATCTCTTTGGGGGAGCTTGCCGGATTGCGGGAGCGACGCTGGAAGGAGCGTGCGATCCAGATCCGTGACGACGCACTCTCCTGGATCCACTATGTCAGGGAGACGGGAGAAGCGGAGGAGGAAGCAAAGGAGAGCACATGGTTAGTTCGTTGCAGGTATGCCCAAATCTGCAAGGCCCAAGTGGAACGAGAATTGCTCAATTTAGCTTGGCGGATCTATTTCGAGGGCACGATGGAAGAGAAGAGAAGGATGTCGCATCCATCCGAACCCTTGGAGGCCTTCGTTTCTAGGCAAAGCGAGAGGCTCGATCTGGGGAGCACAGGAGGGAGATGCGTTGGGATTGCATCATGGGGCTGATGCCCACCAGAGTGTCGTCGGAACTGGAACCAGTCGATCTGCTCTTGTTCCTATCTCCAACACCGGCGATGGACTAAGTGGCCTTCCGAGCGTTGTACCTGGAGAGATTGCAAATGGTGCACAGAATGCCGAGTTTGCTCACCTAGCTGCCAATATTTGGATGATTGCGAGTTTTGAGAAGAGCCAACACTCATTAGATTTCTCAACGTACCATCGACTCCACAATTGCAATCACAACAAGTCTACAAACCGGGCGCCCGCGCATGCCATCGATCCTATTCTGGACATTCAAGCTGTTCCTGAGGTGACTGAGCTCAATCGGTTGAAACATCAACCTGAATATCCTCCTGAAGTCGCAATCAAACACCCGCAAGCCCATCTCGATGACCGCTCCAGTGCCGTCGAGGACTCAATTCCCCCTGACATTGACCCAAGAGTGATGGTCATGCAACAGTGTGGTGGTTTTCGGTTTGTTCAGAATAGGAGACACGCTTGATTTCAAAATACAAAGAAAAGTGGCAAGGATGCCACCCTGGCGAAGTTAGTGCCCTGCTGCCATGGTGACCAGGCAGAGAATTTCCACTGTCAGCTCTAGGAGGAGATAAAAAACCCTCTAGTGGGAAACCCTACCACCCCCATCCACCCCCACCTTCCTGCTCCCGAGATCTCGTCGCCGCCACCACCACTCCGTTGCCTCTCAAGATGTTGGAGAACGGTCGAGGCCGTGGCCGGAACATAAACAAAGGAGGGAGGGGGAGAACAGTAACGCCAACGCCTGACAGCAAGATCAGACGATGATGCACCCTCGATCGGTGCTCCCCCTTCCATAGTTCTTCGGTTTTGGGTATCAAGGACCTCCTCCATCGTGGAATTTCGCCAATCAATTCCCACCCCCTTTTCAGCAGCAATAATGGGGTGGAGCTCCCCGAGTATGGTTCGGCCCTGTGCCTCCCCAACAAGGTTAGCAATCAGGACATCTAACCCCTGGTGGAAATCTTGACTTGGGTAACTTCTCCGGCTCCCAAGGTGGGGGAAGAGCTCAGGGCAAGAATTCTCAGAAGAAGAAGAATGAGGCCACCTCTGTCACGCCCAAGATGTGTGCCTATCCATATTTAGGCACGGGGGCCTCGACAGGGATAGAGGCGCATCTAGTCGTTCGCAAGTACAGTATCATCACATACATTTATGAAGGGAGGAGTATATGAGTTGGCTTACACTCTCCACATGCTAAATTACAATTCCACACAATTTATTCAAACATCATTCCAAAGACAGGGTCCGACTACGGACGAAAACAAACGAGAAAAGATATGCAATGAAACTGTCTTGCTAGCCTCGAAGATCATGACCAAGGCCACTCTACTCGTCTGGATATGTGATGTACATCCTGCCATGCTCCTCGTCATACTCCCACTAGAGCTACGTCACATCATCTGGCACGATCTCATCTGCACTTGCACCTGTAGTTGTTGTAGTAATCTGTGAGCCACGGGGACTCAGCAATCTCGTGAGCGGGTACCGAGACTATTCAACCTTGTTGGGTTGGATGGGGGTAAGTGTTTAGTTTGTAGCAGCACTAAGCATTTTATGGTGACTATCTTACGAGAACATGAAAGTAAATATGTGGTCTACGATAAACGATCGAGAACTAGCATGATCGCTAAGCGATCCTGAACACCTACTTACGTCAAACATAACCCCACCGTGTTCTCTCTCGGATCATGTTCATGAGTAGAGACGATCACGGTTACTCACATAGTTGGTGTATTTTATTGGAGTTTACTTCAAGTTAATTATAACTGGGTGTTAAACAAATATTCAAGTTGCCACATAACCGCGGACACGATTTTCCAAAAGATTTAACCCTACAGGGGTGCTCCAACTAGTCCATCATAAATTAACCACACTCCGCAGGAATAACCTCGACCACGGATCTCGTGATCATCCTAGGCAACTCCAAAGGAATTCCGACACCTCGAGATAGCCCGAAGAAAAATTAGAGTCCCTCACGCAAGCCACTCGAGAAGGTAAAACAAGTCCAGCAAGACCGCCCGATGTGTGGACGAACCCGATAAGAGCCACGTATCTCGTTCTCAGGACACGACCGGATTGTCCAAACTTCCCGTAGTCCAAACATAGAGTTGCCCCTGGTGGCCACCGGCGGATGACATTTTTGGACCAACACTCATGAGGAGCACTGGCCCGGGTTGTTGATTAATCCACGGGGTTGCAAAGCCCTATGCAGTTTTATTAAGTTGTTAAGCAAGTAGTACCAATTTTGGGTCTTGCTAGACAAGTTTTAATCTCAACCGAATAATCAAGGGGGGCCCCATAACAACCCCGAGCATGTTAGGAGCGCAAAATATGGAAACATAACACCGGTAACAAGTAACTATGGCGGTAAAAGTGGAACAAAACACCGAGCAAAAGGCCAAGCCTTCCATCATACCAAGATATATATGTGCATTAAATTAAATAGCAGAAAATATTGTGATAGCTCCAGATATCCATGTTATCACATGGAAACAACCTGCACCTGCAACTAAGAACGCTATAAGAGGGGCTGAGCAGTGGTAACTTAGCCAACACAAGGATTGCTAGGATGTGAAGGGGTTAGAGGCTATCATGACAATGTAGGAGGCTTGACATTCAAGTGGTAGGTAACGCATATGTAACAATAAGAGCGAGACATCTAGCAAAGCAAAAATAGTGTCGGGATCCGGGTACGATCATCTTGCCTGTTGGTTCTTTAGAGGGACAAAGAGCGGGGTCCTCCTAATGGTACTCTCTTGGATCCTCATACTCAGGTTCAACACTCGTGTCTACCCAAGAGAAACAACAACAATAAACAACCAACCAAGGTGCAGTGCACAAGCAAGATGATGCATGATTTATTTGAAGTATTTAGCATGGCAATCCTAAACTAGTCATGTTTCTCATGCATTAGTTAAGTTATTTACAATTCTGGACAGAACCTCATGTTAAGTTGTTTGAACATGCATGACCATGGCAAATATGGATGCTTCATGCAAAATCGATGCAAATGCATATGTAGAACGTAGGAAACGGAGTAACGGATATCACGCTAAGCTCACGGCAAGTTACGAAGGCAAAATACAAGACAATGAAAGCCATGGGCTATTCCTTGGTATTGCAAGGTAGCCAATGGTTAGGAAATGAAAATACAACCACAATAGATCCAAAGATCAAGCAAAACAAAGGGGCATAGCTCCCACAAGTCACAAAACACTAAAACAAACAATCTGCCTCGAACAGTAAAAGCATCTTTCACAGCAAATATCTAGAGCTACAGGAAGTTTCCAACCTCACACAAAGCATGAACAGCCACTACATAATATGCTTATCAAATCATCCAACTACACAAACTGGAAAGGAAGCACATATCAGTAAGCATGAAGCTCACAAGTTGGTATGATGAAACAGATTCTAGGGACTTAGTGAAAATCACAGTTTTCTGGAATCTGATTTAAGCTGATAGCAAGTTGACAACATAAACTAATGGTGATAGAGACCACCTCATGGCATGAAAATTAACAGGATGGTAGAGGACAACATCTACTTCAAAACACTAGCACTGAGCTTGAGCTAAAACACAACATATCATTTGGTAGCATCCACTCATCATGGCATAAAAATATTAACAGATTCTCAGACTTCGAAATATTTAGCATGTTGAAAACAACAACATTTTAATACCCCATGAGTTATGAACAGTTGGATCAGACCGACCCCTCAACGATCGACGAAGCCTTGGAGCAACACTCGTCGATGAGGATCACTGACGATCCAGCCCCGATTTATGCCCGACCCGGTTATAGTTCGGGCGGGGATGGATTTTTTGACCCACCCCACCCACTTGATAGCCAACGTCGAAGACTTAACCGACGTGCTAGACTATGCCTCCGAGGAGGCAGAATAGATGGTTGAAGAGGACCGTTCTCCTACTCTCGTTAACATCGGGAATTGGACCGCCACTTCTACATATGACGTCTACATGGTGGATACTCCTGCTACCAACGGCGACAATACGCCTCACAACGACGGTGACAAATCGGGTAATGCACCATCAAGGCACCGGAAAATCGCATAATCGGTCCAAAAGCAAAAAGGCAAGAAGAGATATTTGTTGGGGAACGTCGCATGGGAAACAAAAATTTTCCTACGCACACGCAAACCTATCCATGGTGATGAGCATCTACGAGAGGGAGAGTGGATCTACGTACCCTTGTAGATCGCTAAGCGGGAAGCGTTAAGAAACGCGGTTGGCGTAGTCGAACTTCTTCGCGACTCAAATCGCCGAGCGTCCCGCGATCCAATCACGAACCGTCCCGCGATCTCGTCACGATCCGTCCCGCGATCCAATCACACGTCTCGTGGCCTTGATCACGATTCTTCCGATCTAGTACCAAACGGACGGCACCTCCGCGTTCAGCACACGTGCAGCTTGATGACGATCTCCACCGTCTTGATCCATCAAGAGGAGGTGGAGAGGAGAGAGAGTTCACCGGCAGCGTGACGGCGCTCCGGTGATGGTGGTGGTGGAGCAATTCCGGCAGGGCTTCGCCTAAGCGCTGCAGAAATCCGATCTAGAGGAGCACCGGTGAAACGGGTAGCACGTGGGCGTAAGTTGTGTCCAAAAGCCACCCAATCCACTAGTATATATAGGAGGGAGGGAGAGGAGGGGGGATGGCGCACCAAGTCCCCCTAGGGGATTCGGCCTGCCAAGGTGGGAGCAACCCTACTCCTACTCCAATCCTAGTTGGAGTAGGATTGCTTCCTATTGGCTGATTTTTCCCTTTTCTCTTTAGGACTTCCTCTCCCTGTGCCATGGGCCTTTGTGGCTGTTTCCCCAGCCCACTAAGGGCTGGTTATTATTCTCCCACAGCCCATGGACCTCTTGGGGTCGAAATACCCCTCCCGGAGGTCCCCCGGTACACTACCGGCACTCCCGGTACACTACCGATGAGCCCGAAACTTTTCCGGCGACCAAACTGGGACTTCCTATATATGAATCTTTACCTCCGGACCATTCCGGAGCTCCTCGTGACGTCCAGGATCTCATCCGGGACTCCGAACAAACTTCGGTCACCACCATACATAACTCTACACTACCGAAACGTCACCGAACCTTAAGTGTGCAGACCCTGCGGGTTCGAGAACTATGCAGACATGACCGAGACACCTCTACGGTCAATAACCAATGGCGGGACCTGGACGTCCACATTGGTTCCTACATATTCTATGAAGATCTTTATCGGTCGAACCTCTATGTCAAGGATTCAGTTAATCACGTATAACGTTCGCTTTGTTCTTCGGTATGTTATTTGCCCGAGATTCGATCGTCGGTATCTCCATACCTAGTTCAACCTCGTTACCGGCAAGTCTCTTTACTCGTTCCGTAATGCAAGATCCTGTGGCTAACATATTAGTCACATTGCTTGCAAGGCTTGTTGTGATGTTGCATTACCGAGTGGGCCCCGAGATACCTCTCCGTCACACGGAGTAACAAATCGCAGTCTCGATCCATGCCAACTCAACAGACACCATCGGAGATACCTGTAGAGCACCTTTATAGTCACCCAGTTACGTTGCGACGTTTGATACACACAAGGCACTCCTCCGATATCCGTGAGTTGCATGATCTCATGGTCATAGGAACATATACATTGACATGCAGAAAACAGTAGCAATAAACTGACACGATCATATGCTACGTTTGTAGTTTGGGTCTTGTCCATCACATCATTCTCCCAATGATGTGATCCCGTTATCAAATGACATCTCATGTCCATGGCTAGGAAACCTTAACCATCCTTTGATCAACGAGCTAGTTCACTAGAGGCATACTAGGGACATTGTGTTGTCTATTTACCCACACATGCAATGTGTTTCCAATCACTACAATTATAGCATGGATAATAAACGATTATCATGAACAAAGAAATATAATAATAAACACTTTATTTATTGCCTCTAGGGCATATTTCCAACAGTCTCCCACTTGCACTAGAGTCAATAATCTAGTTCACATCACTATGTGATTTACATGGTAATGAATCGAACACCCATACAGTTTTGGTGTTGATCATGTTTAGCCCTTGGAAGAGGTTTAGTCAACGGGTCTGCAACATTCAGATCCGTGTGCACTTTGCAAATATTTATGTCCTTCTCCTCGATGTAGAACCGGATGGAGTTGAAGCGTCGCTTTATGTGTCTGGTCCTCTTGTGAAACCTTGGTTCCTTGGCTAGAGCAATGGCACCAATGTTGTCACAGAACAGGTTTATTGGATTCAGTGCACTGGACACTACTCCAAGATCTGTCATGAACGGCTTCATCCAGACACCTTCCTTCGCTGCCTCCGAGGCTGCGATGTACTCCGCTTCGCACGTAGAATCAGCTACCACGCTTTGCTTGGAACTGCACCAGCTTACCGCTCCCCCATTAAGAATAAATACGTATCCGGTTTGTGATTCAGAATCGTCCGGATCAGTGTCAAAGCTTGCATCGACGTAACCCTTACGACGAGCTCTTCATCACCTCCATAAACGAGAAACATGTCCTTAGTCCTGTTAAGGTACTTAAGGATATTCTTGACCGCTTGCCAGTGCTCCATTCCAGGATCACTTCGAAACCTTCCAGCCATAGTTATGGCAAGGATGACATCGGGTCTTGTGCACATCATTGCATACATGATAGAGCCTATGGCTGAAGCATAGGGGATGACGCTCATCTTTTCTTTATCTTCTGTAGTCACTGGGCTTTGAGTCTTACTCAACTTCACACCTTGTAACATAGGCAAGAACCCCTTCTTGGCCTGTTCCATTTTGAACTTCTTCAAAACTTTATCAAGGTATGTGTTCTGTGAAAGTGCTATTAAGCGTCTCGACCTATCTCTATAGATCTTAATGCCTAATATGAAAGCAACTTCTCCTAGGTCCTTCATTGAAAAACTCTTATTCAAATATTCCTTTACGCTTTCCAGCATTTCTATATCGTTTCCGATCAGCAATATGTCATCCACATATAACACTAGAAACGCTACAGAGCTCCCACTCACTTTCTTGTAAATACAAGCTTCTCCATAAACTTGTATAAACCCAAACGCTTTGATCACCTCATCAAAGCGCTTGTTCCAACTCCGAGATGCTTGCACCAGTCCATAAATGGATCGCTGGAGTTTGCAAACTTTGTCATCATTCTCTGGATCGACAAAACCTTCGGGTTGCATCATATACAACTCTTCCTCGAGGAAACCGTTGAGGAACGCCGTTTGACATCCATCTGCCAAATTTCATAGTCGAAATAAGCAGCTATTGCTAACATGATTCTGAAAGACTTAAGCATCGCTACGGGTGAGAAAGTCTCATCGTAGTCAACTCCTTGAACTTGTGAAAAACCCTTTGCCACAAGTCGAGCTTTATAGACGGTGACATTACCGTCCGCGTCCGTCTTCTTCTTATAGATCCATTTGTTCTGAATGGCCTTTCGCCCTTCAGGTAGTACTTCCAAAGTCCATACTTTGTTTTCATACATGGATCCCATCTCAGATTTCATGGCCTCTAACCATTTCTCGGAATCCAGGCCCATCACTACTCCTCCATAGCTCGTAGGTTCATTGTTGTCTAACAACATGACCTCCAAGACAGGGTTGCCGTACCACTCGGGAGTAGTACGCGCCCTTGTCGACCTACGAGGTTCAATAGCAGCTTGATCCGAAGCTTCATGATCATCATCATTAACTTCCTCTTCTACCGTCGTAGGTTCCACAGAAACATCTTTCTGCGCTGCGCTACTCTTTGGTTGAAGTAAAGGTTCAATAACCTCATCAAGCTCTATTTTCCTCCCACTCAATTCTTTTGAGAGAAACTCTTTTCAAGAAATGTTCCGTTCTTAGCGACAAACACTTTGCCTTCGGATCTGAGATAGAAGGTATACCCGACTATCTCTTTCGGGTATCCAATGAAGACGCGTTTTTCCGCTTTGGGTTCCAGCTTTTCAGGCTGAAGCTTTTTGACATAAGCATCACATCCCCAAACTTTAAGAAACGACAACTTCGGCTTTTTGCCAAACCACGGTTCATATGGCGTCGTCTCAGCGGATTTCGATGGTGCCCTATTTAAAGTGAATGCAGTTGTCTCTAATGCATAACCCCAAAATGATAGTGGCAAATCGGCAAGAGACATCATAGAACGCACCATATCTAATAAGGTTCGATTACGACGTTCAGACACACCATTACGCTGTGGTGTTCCGGGCGGTGTCAACTATGAAACAATTCCACATTGTCTTAAGTGACTGCCAAACTCATAACTCAGATATTCACCTCCTCGATCAGATCGCAGAAATTTACTCTTCTTGTTACGATGATTCTCAACTTCACTATGAAATTGCTTGAACTTTTCAAAAGTTTCAGACTTGTGTTTCATCAAGTAAATATACGCATATCTACTCGAGTCATCAGTGAAGGTGAGAAAGTAACGATATCCACCGCGCGTTGCAACATTCATTGGACCGCACACATCAGTATGTATGATTTCCAACAAGTCACTTGCCCGTTCCATTGTTCCAGAGAACGGCGTTTTAGTCATCTTGCCCATGAGGCATGGTTCACATGTGTCAAGTGATTCAAAATCAAGTGACTCCAAAAGTCCATCAGCGTGGAGCTTCCTCATGCGTTTTACACCAATATGACCTAAATGGCAGTGCCACAAGAAAGTGGTACTATCATTAACAACTCTACATCTTTTGGCATCAATGTTATGAACATGTGTGTCATCACTATCAAGATTCAATATGAATAAACCCCTAACATTGGGTGCATGACCATAAAAGATATTACTCATATAAATAGAACAACCTTTATTCTCTGACTTAAATGAGTAACCGTCTCGCAATAAACAAGATCCAGATATAATGTTCATGCTTAACGCAGGCACTAAATAACAATTATTCAAGTTCATCACTAATCCTGATGGTAATAGAAGAGAGAGCGTGCCGACGGCGATCACATCAACCTTGGAACCATTTCCCACGCGCATCGTCACTTCATCCTTTGCCAGCCTTCGTTTATTTCGTAGTTCCTGCTTTGAGTTGCAAATGTGAGCAACCGAACCTGTATCAAATACCCAGGCACTACTACGAGAGCTAGTAAGGTACACATCAATAACATGTATATCATATATACCTTGTTTGTCGTTGGCCGCCTTCTTGTCAGCCAGGTACTTGGGGCAGTTCCGCTTCCAGTGACTAGTTCCCTTGCAATGAAAGCACTCAGTTTCTGGCTTAGGTCCATGCTTAGGCTTCTTTGTAGGAGTAGCAACTGTTTTGCCACCCTTCTTGGTTTTACCCTTCTTGCCTTTGCCTTTGCCATTTTTCTTGAAACTAGTGGTTTTATTGACCATCAACACTTGATGTTCTTTCTGGATTTCAGACTCAGCGACTTTCAGCATCGCAAACAGCTTGGCGACTAACTTGTTCATCCCGTGCATGTTATAGTTCATCACAAAGCTCTTGTAACTAGGTGGCAGCGATTGAAGAACTCTATCAGTGATTGCCTCCGGCGGAAGGGCAATTCACAACTCAGCTAGACGGTTTGAGTACCCAGACATTCTGAGTATGTGCTCACTAATAGACCCGTTCTCCTCCATCTTGCAAGCATAGAATTTATCGGAGGTCTCATACCTCTCGATCCGGGCATTCTTCTGAAAGATAAACTTCAACTCCTGGAACATCTCATATGCTCCATGACGTTCAAAACGTCTTTGAAGTCCCGGTTCTAAGCCATACAATATTGCACACTGAACTATTGAGTAGTCTCCAGCACAAGCCTCCCAAGCGTTCTTAACGTCTTCGGAGGTCATGTCTTCTGGCTGGTCACCAAGCGGTGCATCAAGGACATATGACTTCTGGGAAGCCGTGAGGATAATCCTCAGATTACGGGCCCAGTCAACAAAGTTACTTCCATCATCTTTCAATTTAGCTTTCTCTAGGAACGCATTAAAATCCAGGGGTGCTACTGCGCGAGCCATTGATCTACAACATAAATATGCAAAGGTTACTTAGACTATTGTTCAGGATAATGAGTTTAGTTAATCAAATTACTAAAGCTCCCACTCAAATTGACATCCCTCAGGTCATCTGAGTGTCACATGATCCAAATTCACCAACTCAAGTCCGATCATCACGTGAGTTAAGTTGGCTTCATTGGTGAACATCATTATGTTGATCATATCTACTATATGATTCATGCTCGACCTTTCGGTCTCTTGTGTTCCGAGGCCATGTCTGTACATGCTAGGCTCGTCAAGTTTAACCCGAGTGTTATGCGCGTGCAAATCTGGCTTGCACCCGTTGTATGTGAACGTAGAGTCTATCACACCCGATCATCACGTGGTATCTCAACATGACGAACTTTCGCAATGGTGCACACTCGGGGAGAACACAATTTTATCTTGAAATTTAAGTGAGGGATCACCTTATAATGCTACCGTCGTACTAAGCAAAACAAGGTGCATAAAAGGATTAACATCACATGCAATTCATAAGTGACATGATATGGCCATGAACTTGTGCTTTAGATCTCCATCTTGAAAGCACCGACATGATCTTCATCGTCACCGGCACAACACCATGATATCCATCATCTTGATCTCCATCAACGTGTCGCCATCGAGGTTGTCACGCCCTGCATGCTTCTACTACTATTGCTACCGTTTAGCGATAAAGTAAAGCATTACATAGCGCTTAATGATTGACTCGCAGGTCATACAATAATTAAAGACAACCCTATGGCTCCTGCCGGTTGTCGTACTCATCGACATGCAAGTCGTGAAGTTCTATACATCACATGATCATCTCATACATCACATATATCACATCATGTAATTGACCATATCACATCACAACATACCCTGCAAAAACAAGTTAGACGTCCTCTAATTGTTGTTGCATGTTTTACGTGGCTGCTACGGGTATCTAGCAAGAACGATTCTCACCTACGCATAAACCACAACGGTGATACATAGATTGCTTTTCAACCTTCTCAAGGACCGCCTTTGTCGGATCTGATCCAACTAAAGTGAGAGAAACCGTCACCCGCAAGCCATCAAAGCAATAAGTTGTGTCGAGGGAACCGGTCTCTCGTAAGCGTACGAGTAATGTTGGTCCGGGACGCTTCATCTCACAATCCCGCTGAACCAAAATCCGACCAAGGGAGGAAGCAATCTAAGCATCAACGCCCACAAACCTTTTGTGTTCTACTTGAGATCTCATCAAACCATCAACCTAGCTCTGATACCACTGTTGGGGAACGTCGCATGGGAAACAAAAAATTTCCTACGCACACACAAACCTATCCATGGCGATGAGCATCTACGAGAGGGAGAGTGGATCTACGTACCCTTGTAGATCGCTAAGCGGGAAGCGTTAAGAAACGCGGTTGGTGTAGTCGAACTTCTTCGCGATTCAAATCGCCGAGCGTCCCGCGATCCAATCACGAACCGTCCCGCGATCCAATCACGAACCGTCCCGCGATCTTGTCATGATCCGTCCCGTGATCCAATCACGAACGTCTCGTGGCCTTGATCACGATTCTTCCGATCTAGTACCGAAAGGACGGCACCTCCGCGTTCAGCACACGTGCAGCTTGATGACGATCTCCACCGTCTTGATCCACCAAGAGGAGGTGGAGAGGAGAGAGAGTTCACCAGCAACGTGACGGCGCTCCGATGATGGTGGTGGTGGAGCAATTCCGGCAGGGCTTCCCCTAAGCGCTGCAGAAATCCGATCTAGAGGAGCACCGGTGAAACGGGTAGCACGTGGGCGTAAGTTGTGTCCAAAAGCCATCCAATCCACTAGTATATATAGGAGGGAGGGAGAGGAGGGGGGCTGGCACACCAAGTCCCCCTAGGGGATTCGGCCTGCCAAGGTGGGAGCAACCCTACTCCTACTCCAATCCTAGTTGGAGTAGGATTGCTTCCTATTGGCTGATTTTTCCCTTTTCTCTTTAGGACTTCCTCTCCCTGTGCCATGGGCCTTTGTGGCTGTTTCCCCAGACCACTAAGGGCTGATTATTATTCTCCCACGGCCCATGGACCTCTTGGGGTCGAAATACCCCTCCCGGAGGTCCCCCGGTACACTACCGGCACTCCCGGTACACTACCGATGAGCCCGAAACTTTTCCGGCGACCAAACTGGGACTTCCTATATATGAATCTTTACCTCCGGACCATTTCGGAGCTCCTCGTGACGTCCAGGATCTCATCCGGGACTCCGAACAAACTTCGGTCACCACCATACATAACTCTACACTACCGAAACGTCACCGAACCTTAAGTGTGCAGACCCTGCGGGTTCGAGAACTATGCAGACATGACCGAGACACCTCTACGGTCAATAACCAATGGCGGGACCTGGACGTCCACATTGGTTCCTACATATTCTATGAAGATCTTTATCGGTCGAACCTCTATGTCAAGGATTCAGTTAATCCCGTATAACGTTCGCTTTGTTCTTCGGTATGTTATTTGCCCGAGATTCGATCGTCGGTATCTCCATACCTAGTTCAACCTCGTTACCGGCAAGTCTCTTTACTCGTTCCGTAATGCAAGATCCTGTGGCTAACATATTAGTCACATTGCTTGCAAGGCTTGTTGTGATGTTGCATTACCGAGTGGGCCCCGAGATACCTCTCCGTCACACGGAGTAACAAATCGCAGTCTCGATCCATGCCAACTCAACAGACACCATCGGAGATACCTGTAGAGCACCTTTATAGTCACCCAGTTACGTTGCGACGTTTGATACACACAAGGCACTCCTCCGATATCCGTGAGTTGCATGATCTCATGGTCATAGGAACATATACATTGACATGCAGAAAACAGTAGCAATAAACTGACACGATCATATGCTACGTTTGTAGTTTGGGTCTTGTCCATCACATCATTCTCCCAATGATGTGATCCCGTTATCAAATGACATCTCATGTCCATGGCTAGGAAACCTTAACCATCCTTTGATCAACGAGCTAGTTCACTAGAGGCATACTAGGGACATTGTGTTGTCTATTTACCCACACATGCAATGTGTTTCCAATCACTACAATTATAGCATGGATAATAAACAATTATCATGAACAAAGAAATATAATAATAAACACTTTATTTATTGCCTCTAGGGCATATTTCCAACAGTCTCCCACTTGCACTAGAGTCAATAATCTAGTTCACATCACTATGTGATTTACATGGTAATGAATCGAACACCCATACAGTTTTGGTGTTGATCATGTTTAGCCCTTGGAAGAGGTTTAGTCAACGGGTCTGCAACATTCAGATCCGTGTGCACTTTGCAAATATTTATGTCCTTCTCCTCGATGTAGAACCGGATGGAGTTGAAGCGTCGCTTTATGTGTCTGGTCCTCTTGTGAAACCTTGGTTCCTTGGCTAGAGCAATGGCACCAGTGTTGTCACAGAACAGGTTTATTGGATTCAGTGCACTGGACACTACTCCAAGATCTGTCATGAACGGCTTCATCCAGACACCTTCCTTCGCTGCCTCCGGGGCTGCGATGTACTCCGCTTCGCACGTAGAATCAGCTACCACGCTTTGCTTGGAACTGCACAGCTTACCGCTCGCCCGTTAAGAATAAATACGTATCCGGTTTGCGATTTAGAATCGTCCGGATCAGTGTCAAAGCTTGCATCGACGTAACCCTTACGACGAGCTCTTCATCACCTCCATAAACGAGAAACATGTCCTTAGTCCTGTTAAGGTACTTAAGGATATTCTTGACCGCTTGCCAGTGCTCCATTCCAGGATCACTTCGAAACCTTCCAGCCATAGTTATGGCAAGGCTGACATCGGGTCTTGTGCACAGCATTGCATACATGATAGAGCCTATGGCTGAAGCATAGGGGATGACGCTCATCTTTTCTTTATCTTCTACAGTCACTGGGCATTGAGTCTTACTCAACTTCACACCTTGTAACACAGGCAAGAACCCCTTCTTGGCCTGTTCCATTTTGAACTTCTTCAAAACTTTATCAAGGTATGTGCTCTGTGAAAGTGCTATTAAGCATCTCGTCCTATCTCTATAGATCTTAATGCCTAATATGAAAGCAACTTCTCCTAGGTCCTTCATTGAAAAACTCTTATTCAAATATTCCTTTACGCTTTCCAGCATTTCTATGTCATTTCCGATCAGCAATATGTCATCCACATATAACACTAGAAACGCTACAGAGCTCCCACTCACTTTCTTGTAAATACAAGCTTCTCCATAAACTTGTATAAACCCAAACGCTTTGATCACCTCATCAAAGCGCTTGTTCCAACTCCGAGATGCTTGCACCAGTCCATAAATGGATCACTGGAGTTTGCAAACTTTGTGAGCATTCTCTGGATCGACAAAACCTTCGGGTTGCATCATATACAACTCTTCCCGAGGAAACCGTTGAGGAACGCCGTTTTGACATCCATCTGCCAAATTTCATAGTCGAAATAAGCAGCTATTGCTAACATGATTCTGAAAGACTTAAGCATCGCTACGGGTGAGAAAGTCTCATCGTAGTCAACTCCTTGAACTTGTGAAAAACCCTTTGCCACAAGTCGAGCTTTATAGATGGTGACATTACCATCCGCGTCCGTCTTCTTCTTATAGATCCATTTGTTCTGAATGGCCTTTCGCCCTTCAGGTAGTACTTCCAAAGTCCATACTTTGTTTTCATACATGGATCCCATCTCAGATTTCATGGCCTCTAACCATTTCTCGGAATCCAGGCCCATCACTACTCCTCCATAGCTCGTAGGTTCATTGTTGTCTAACAACATGACCTCCAAGACAGGGTTGCCGTACCACTCGGGAGTAGTACGCGCCCTTGTCGACCTACGAGGTTCAATAGCAGCTTGATCCGAAGCTTCATGATCATCATCATTAACTTCCTCTTCTACCGTCGTAGGTTCCACAGAAACATCTTTCTGCGCTGTGCTACTCTCTGGTTGAAGTAAAGGTTCAATAACCTCATCAAGCTCTATTTTCCTCCCACTCAATTCTTTCAAGAGAAACTCTTTCTCAAGAAATGTTCCGTTCTTAGCGACAAACACTTTGCCTTCGGATCTGAGATAGAAGGTATACCCGACTGTCTCTTTCGGGTATCCTATGAAGACGCATTTTCCGCTTTGGGTTCCAGCTTTTCAGGCTGAAGCTTTTTGACATAAGCATCACATCCCCAAACTTTAAGAAACGACAACTTCGGCTTTTTGCCAAACCACAGTTCATATGGCGTCGTCTCAACGGATTTCAATGGTGCCCTATTTAAAGTGAATGCAGCTGGCTCTAATGCATAACCCCAAAACGATAGTGGCAAATCGGCAAGAGACATCATAGAACGCACCATATCTAATAAGGTTCGATTACGACGTTCAGACACACCATTACTGTGGTGTTCCGGGCGGCGTCAACTGTGAAACAATTCCACATTGTCTTAAGTGACTGCCAAACTCATAACTCAGATATTCACCTCCTCGATCAGATCGCAGAAATTTACTCTTCTTGTTACGATGATTCTCAACTTCACTCTGAAATTGCCGAGGAAGTATACGACACTGGTCTGTCAAACCAGCCCAAAAGCTACCCTCAGAGAAGGTTGCTGCCACAATTCGACGATGAGCTCACTGACACTCCGTCTTCGCACCATACCCCATATGACAAGCCGGACCGCCCCCCTCGTGGGCGTGACAGAGCGGCCAATGAAGACGGTTATGTACCGGCGATGCCCCGAGGACGGGATAAGGAGCCATTCGAACCCAACGACAGGGTCGACCTGCGCGATGACCTAGATCACAGAGCAGGCCGTACAAGATCCATCTACGGATCTAAAGATTACTCACCGGATAGACAGGGAGAGTATAGACCATGGTTCGACCAAAACCATAGAGCCTGGGAACGCAACCGGCCCCATACAGACGCCGAGCACAGGCAGGACATAGCTCGGGCGAGAGGCGCCGCTCACCCACTGTGCTTCACAGATGAAGTAATGCGGCATTAGTTCCCCGAAGGGTTTAAACCCGTAAATATATAACAGTATGACGGGACCACTGACCCAACTGTATGGATCGAGGACTTCCTCATCCATATCCTTATGGCACGAGGAGATGATCTCCATGACATCAAATACCTACCTCTTAACCTTAAGGGGCCAGCTCGGCACTGGTTAAACAGCCTCCCCGAAAACTCCATATGATCCTGGGAAGACTTGGAAGACACGTCTCGCTCTAACTTCTAGGGGACCTATGTCCGCCCGCCCGACTCTTCCGATCTCAGCAACATTGTCTAGAAGCCTGGCGAGTCTGCCCGACAGTTCTGGAATCGGTTCTTGACCAAGAAGAACCAAATCGTCGACTATTCGAATGCTGAGGCCATAGCCTCCTTCCGGCACAATATTCGGGACGAATGGCTGGCCCGCCAGCTAGGCCAGGACAAGCCTCGAACTATGTCCGCCCTTACCTCCCTCATGACCCACTTTTGTGCGGGCGAAGATAACTGGCTGGCAAGACACAACCATAATTCTGAAGATCCAGCGGCACCTGAAGCCCAGGATGGCAACTCAAAGCTAACACACAATAAGAACAAACGTCGTCACAATAGCAACGACGATGATGACACGACGGTTAATGCCAGATTCCGCAACTCCTGACCTGGGCAGCGGAAGAAGCCCCCTAAAGGCAATCGTGACGGACCCACTCAGCTCGAGAAGATCATGGACAACTTGCCAAATCCATGGAACTTCGGAAAGCCCGCCAATCACACACACCGCAACTGCTGGGTGTTTAAACAGGCCGGCAAGATACAACCCAAAGACCAGGGCAAAAGCTCACGCAGCGAGGACGAAGATGAGCCTCAGGGTCCAATGGATGGCGGTCGGAAGAAATTCCCTCCTGAAGTCAAAATGGTGAATATGATATACGCCACCCACATACCACGTGACAAAGGGATCGACGCAGTACTTCAACAAGACGGCCATCCGGTCGCTTTTATGAGCAAGAGCTTGAGCCCGTGTTACCAAGGCTTATCTACATATGAAAAAGAATACTTGGCCATAGTGGTTGCCGTGGATCAGTGGCGACCCTATATTTAGCACAACAAGTTCATCATCTATACTGATAAAAAAAGTTTAATCCATCTTGAGGAGCAACGCTTGACGACACCGTGGCAGCAGCGAGCTTTCACCAGGCTGCTTGGCCTACGTTACATCATCAAGTACAAGAAAGGGACTGAAAACACGGCCGCAGACGCATTGTCAAGGGCCAAACCGGTGTCTGCCCTATTCACGGTCATGTCTTGCCAACCCGCTTGGCTCAACGACGTCATTTCCAGTTACAATTGCAACCCGCAAGCTCAGAAGATTCTCGAGCGACTGGCTATCCGAGACGACCCGAAGGGGCGGTTCACTCTGCAGAATGGGATCATGCGCTTATACGGACGAATATGGCTCGGAGGATCCACATCCTTGCAACAGAGGATCATGGCGGCATTCGACGACAACCCGATGGGGGACATTCCTGGTTTCCAGCCACTTTCAGTCGCATCCGTCATTTGTTTGCGTGGCCAAAAATGAAGATTCAAGTTCTCCAGTATGTGCGCTGTTGATCGATCTGTCAGCAAGCCAAGCCAGATCGCTTAGCATCACCAGGCCTCTTGTCGCCATTGCCCATTCCCCAACAGCCGTGGGAGATGATAACTGTGGACTTTGTGGATGGGCTTCTGCAGTCAGGCAAGTACAACTGTCTTTGGGTGGTCGTCGACAAGCGTACAAAATTTGCACACTTCGTGCCCCTTGCCCATCCGTATACAGCGTCCAAGGTGGCTCTACTCTATATGAACAACATCTACAGAATCCACGGGTTTCCAGGATCCATTGTCTCAAATCGTGATCCCGTGTTCACAAGTCTCTTCTGGCGCGAACTGTTCAAATATGCTGGGACTGAGCTATGCATGAGCACTGCCAATCACCCACAGACATGTCAACCAGTGCGTTGAAACATACCTGAGATGCTTCGTCCATGCCTGCCCACGGAGATGTAGTTTCTGGATACCACTCGCCCAATTTTGGTACAATTCTTCCCACCGTTCCAGCATTGGCATGTCTCCCTTCAAAGCGATGTTCGGCCATGAACCACGCCACTAGGGTATTACTGCAACCACCGACTGCACGGTGCCTTCTCTGCAGTCCTGGCTTGATGAGAGGGCAGTGATCCAAGATCTTCTTCAGCAGCATCTACACCGAGCGCAGCAACATATGAAGACCCAGGCTGACAAAAGAAGGTCACCCGCACCTTCCAGATCGGGGACTTGGTGTACCTCAAACTTCATCCCTACATACAAACTTCCGTGGCACGGCGAGCGAAGCACAAGCTGTCCTTCAAGTACTACAGGCCCTTCAAGATCATCGTGAAGGTCAACGATGCTGCTTACAAGCTTGATCTGCCCGCACACTCTCAAGTGAATCCAGTTTTCCACGTGTCGCATCTCCGCCAATGCCTTGTTCCGGGTACGTCTGCTTCCATCGATCTTCCTGAACATTCTGACATTTCGGTCATACCAGTTGCAGTCCTGCGACAACGTTGGCGCAAGAAGAACGACTCCATGATCGAATAAGCCCTCGTCAGGTGGTCAAACCCGGTGGTCCTGCAAGACACCTGGGAAGACAAGGTGGCGCTGTAGGCCCGGTTCCCGGCAGCAGAGGCTTGGGGGCAAGCCTCTACGCAAGGAGGAGGGGATGTCAGCATCCCTATGTCGACCGGGCCCCAGGAAAATGCTGACAAGGAAACTGCCATGGCCCAAGGCTCGCCAGACTCGCCTAGGCCTCCCAGACCCACCAGGAGCGCTAGGCCCAACCCACGAATCTTCGGCCCAAGCTGGACGAGTGAGGCCCGATCCCTCCACTCTCTAATAGTCGACACACTGGAGAGCAGTGGCATCCAGTGGATCACGGCGGCGGCTCCGAACCCTAGTCCTCTTGTTGCTCATTCTTGTAATCTTCAATTTGTATCCCGAATTGGATTGCTACGAGAGACTATAGATCGATTCCCCCATCATCTCTCTTACACAACAGCAGTTGCTAGCGATCCTGCAGAGGAGCCCCGGGTGGAGGAGCAACAACTTACAGAGGAGCAACATCAGCAGGATCAAGACGTTCTTCTCCAGGCGATGGAGGCGACGCTGCTCCCCCCGCTCGCTGGCATAGCCGCTTCCGCTAGGGTTGGGCGGGACGACGTCACTGTAGCCCTCCTCCTCCTCCGCCCGGTGCCCCTCGAACTCCTCCCTCCTGCGGGACGCGTTCGTGCTGCTCCTGCCCCTGGACGCGTCCGTCACTGGCCCCTCATCCTCGTTCTCCTCGGCGATCTCGTGGATGGCGGCCACGAAGTCCGTGGGCAGGTCAGCGCTGGCGGGGGCAGGGCTTCGCTGGCGGGGGTCGGATCAGTGGCTCCGGTTCTTCCCGATGAACAAGGATTAGCAGGAGCTTGAGTAGCCTCGGTGCGGCCGGCGCAGGTTGGTCGTCGTCGAGCGCTAGGCCCGACGACGGGTGCCAATGGTGCGGGTGGACGACGGAGGAAGGTGAAAGAAGCACAGGGGGCTGATTAGCAACAATTTAAAATGTGAAAGGTTTTTTCTAAAAAATTGCAAATAAACTAAGGCGTGGACAATCTTTTTCGGACGAAGAGAGTATTAGGTAAAGATTTACGAGAACCCTAGACAGCAAAACAAAAATGGACGACCTGGATCTTTCAACCCCCTGTCTACCTATGAGTCCCCCGTGCTCAAATTGGGGGATTTTCTGCTTATACCGACAGCGGAGCGTGTCGGAGGATGCGCAAGAAACGTTCGGGCGGCGGAATGGACGCGACGGTGGACGAGCTGAGCGCGGCGTATAAGGAGTTCGTGGCGGCTGCGGTGGCCGTGATGGAAGCTCGCGAGCAGTCGTGCGGCCAGAAGACGGCAGCCACGGACGCGGCGCTTGAAGCCTTCAAGCAGCGCTGGGAGCTCTTCCGCGTCTCCTGCGACCACGCCGAGGAGCTCGTTGAGTCCATCCGCCAGCGCATCGGCTCCGAGTGTCTCGTCGACGAGGCCACGGGATCTTCCTCTTCCTCCTCCGCGCCCGCAAGCGTCGCGCTGGCTGCCCCCGGCATCAAGCCAATCAGCGCCGTCCGCCTCGAGCAGATGAGCAAGGCCGTCCGCTGGCTCGTTATCGAGCTTCAGCACGGCGCCGGAGGGCCCTCAGCAGCGGGACCTGGCGGTGGTGTCTCAACCCCGGCTGCCGGCGCCGGAGGGCAGCATGTGCACGGCGGGGTCGAATCTCGCTTCCCCGAGGATGGCACCCAGTAGGTACTGTTGTTGCTTATTAACTAGTAGTAGTATCATGTTTCAAAAAATAAAACAAGGAATTTATGTGATGTGTGTGTTAAGTTTTGAGATTCGAAACTTTACAGTTTGTTTTCTTCAGCATAGTACCTGATGCTTAAAGGTGCGAAATTTGGGGAAAGAATCACCAAATAATTGGCATTATGACTGCTAGCTTTTTTCCTTGGCTGGCTGATATTTTTTCCGTTTCTTAGGGCGTACAATGTTTGCAGTTAGTTATTTGTAGTGAATTGTGCTAATCATCAGCTCACTGCCTTGCCTTAGGTTTAAGTTTCTCTTCCTCACTTTTTGCGGTCACAGACAGTCTTCAGGCAAGGTAGCTAATCAAATGTCCCAGAAAATAATGCACAATTTCACAGCCTATAAGATTGTCAGCCTATCTCAACTATACTATGATAGGACTATCGACCTATGATATCTTTGAATATTAGTTTTGGCTCATTCTGGATTTCTTACGACTCTTGCATACCATATGTCCCAAGTGCTTTCCAAGATCTCCAATTTCCTAGTGAATCGTCTGTGTTTCTGGCATTGAGAAATAGTAAGATCCACAGGCATACACGATAATTAACTTCAGCCAGACATGGCTTATGATATTTGAATACGACATATAGTAGATGGTCATTAGATGTTTCATTTCCATGTAATGTTCTCTATGTTACTCATCTATCTGGATATAGGCAAAACTTTTAATGGATGGCATGTCATTTATTGTCTAATCAGTTGAATTTATGTAACATATGTTGGTCATATTGGCTCTCGACGCTGTTCTTACTATTTCAGTGTTGTAAGTCAAGGTCTCTGAGCACTTATACTGCCACCTACGCGTTAGCAGCAAGCTATAAATAGTGGTTAGTTTTTTGTTTTGTTTTTATAAATGGTGGTTAGTTAGGCGGCCACCTACCTGTTCACAACTCAGCCCTAAATTGGTTACGGTCTATCTGTTTCCACGTAACATTAGTCCAGTTTCTATGGGATATATGTTACATACTGTTGAACCAGTATGGGCTGTCTGGCCCATCTCACTTAAGCCCACAAGGCCCAGTCCTTGTGTGACCTAGAAAGGGGTGCTCCCAGTCCTCTGAAGGGCAAGCCCAAGCCGCCACACACACAGACTCAGGTGTACAACCAGGTTCGGCTCTCCTCTCGATCTCTACATGGTATCAGAGGTCAGGTTCGGCGAGGCCTGATGGCCGGCGGCGGGGTCCGGTGGGGATTGACGGCGGCCCTGTGCGTTGGAGAAGAGGCGGCTGCGCGGGCGACAGGGCGACGGCTGGGGCTGGTTCCTTGCTGCCCCGGCTCTCTTATCTCTCTCTGTTCTGCTGTGTTTCTGGAGGTGGAAGGGAGAAGAGAGAGGAGGAAGAGAAAGAAGGGCAGCTCTGCTGTTGTGGCTGCATCTGGAGTTGCGGCTGCTGCTGTTTGCCCGAGAAGGAGGTTGCAGCTGCTGTTGTTGCTGGTGGTGGTGTGCACTACAGGGACAGTGCTACTGCTGATTGGTGTTGAGGGCTGCTGCTGCTCTGCTGATTGGAGAGAAGGAGGTGGAGAGAGGAGGCTGTTGCTTCCTGAAGTTGAGTTTGCTTCTGCTTCTGCAGTTTGAGAAGGAAAAGGGAGCTGCTGCAGCTGGTTGAGGAGGAGAAGAACTGCAGTTGCTGTTGTTTGAGGAGGAGGCTGTTGAGCTGGGACTGCACTGAATAGCTGCTTGCTGTGTTTCTGCGCGTGTGTGTGCAGGGGAGACCGGGAGCTGGGTGCTGCTGCTAGAGGAGAAGGTGCTGGTGGTGGTCTGCACTGCTGTGTCTTTGCTGCTGAAGCTGCTCGTTGCTGTTGCTGATTATCCCAACCAAAGATGAGTGAATCAAATGCTCTCACTGCGGTTTTCGAGAAGCTAGCTAAGATCCTCGTGTAGTCCAACTCTCGGGCCATCTTTCCTTGACAGGAAGTGGCTCAGAAGCTCGAAATGTCACCCTCGGACATGAAGCTAGAGGGGGCCACAAATTATTTGGGCTGGTCCAGGAGGGCATTGCTGCTGTGGAACAGAAGGAACTTGAAGGACACTTATTGGGTGCGGTTGATGAACCCGGAAACAAGACTACCGCGGAGGGAAAGCGGTGGAAGGTCATAAACTCTGTGCTTGTTGGTTGGTTGTTGAACTCAGTGGTGCCCTCCATTGGACGCTTCGTGGAGGGACTATCCACGTCCGCCGAGATATGGAAGACTCTATCCACCCAATACTCTGGCAAGGGTAATTTCATGCTAATTGCTCAGATTGAGGGGAAGATCAGCCGGCTGCGCCAAGTTGACAACATGTTAGTGATGGCATATGTGGCAGAGCTGCAGGCTCTGTAGGCGGAGCAGGATAAATGTGATCCTCTGGAACTCTATGATGCGGCTTGCATCGAGTCAGGACGCAAGTGGATTGCATGCAGGCGTGTGCTGAAACTATTGGAAGGGCTTAGAGGTTGCTTCCATGGCAGGGGCATCCCTATTGCACCAACCTCTCCTGCCAACTATTGAGGTGATTATTGCAGCCATGTCTCAAGAGGAGGTGAGGCTATCTCTTGAGCATGCAGACATGAAGGCTGTGCCGACTTCGACATTCACAGTCACTGAGCGCATGGAGTGGGGAGATCCCAACAAATGTCATACCTGTGGGAAGGTAGGTCACTGGAAGAGGGAATGTCCAACTCGTGGTAGAGGCAGGGGATATTACAGAGGGGGAACTGACAGAGGCAGACATGCTAGAGGCAGAGGTGGATACCTAGGGACCTCAGGGGCTCAACTTTCTAGGGGCAGAGGTGGCCACTTAGGAAACTCGAGGGGCCAGAGGGCACATATGGTAGTTGACAGGGACACTGCGAAGTCAAAGGGCAAGGAAGTTGATGAGGCTGCCTATGGAGACTTTGCACATGCCTCCATTGGTGGACAAAGGCATCTCTTACTCCTAATGTGGATGCTTCAGAGTGGGTCCTTGACTCTGGAGAATCTAAGCATGTTGCGGGTAATATCTGTGTGTTTGAGTATTACAATAAGTATCCTCCTATTCACAAGGGCACTATCCAAACTGCTGATGGTACAAATCAGCCCGTCGTAGGGGTTGGCACAGTCAAGTGCACTTCAACTATCTCGTTATCATCAGTCTTACATGTGCCAGCTTTTCCTGTCAATTTGTTCTCTTTCAGCGCTCTCATTGATCAAATAGACTGTCCTGTGATCCTTGACAAGTTCGGTTGCTTGATTCAGGAGCGACAGACTAGCCAGACGGTTGGGCTGGCACCAGGCTTAGGGGGCTCTGGTACATGGACCATGAGGTGCAGCCGGACTTGGTGTATGCTGCAACCATGGAGGACAAGGAGAAGCAAGCGATGACCCATCAATGCAGGATGGGGCATGTATCTTTTGATAAGATGAGTAGAATATTTCCGGATGTTATGTGTGGAATAGGCAAGGGCAAGTTGACATGTGATGCTCGCGAATATGCAAAACACACACGAGCCTCATATGTGAGTAAGGGGCTTAGGAGCATATCTCCTTTTATGTTTATTCATTCGGATGTATGGACTAGCCCAGTAGTGTCAATGAATGGAAAGAAGTACTTTGCTACCTTTATTGACTGCTATTCTCGTGTGACTTGGATTTACTTGATGCGTCACAAGGATGAGGTGTTTAGCTGTTTTCAAAACTTCCATGCACTTGTAAAGAACTAGTTTCAGGTGCAGGTCAAGGTGCTTAGGACTGATAACGGCATAGAGTATGTGAACAACATCTTTGGGGCTTTCATGGCTGACCAAGGGATTCTTCATCAAACTTCATGTCCAGACACCGCCCCTCAAAATGGAGTGTCCGAAAGGAAGAATCGTCATATTCTCGAGGTTGCTCGGTCGTTGATGTTTACCATGAATGTGCCTAAGTTCTTGTGGGATGAAGCAGTTATGACGGCCACATACCTGATCAACCGGACATCTTCCAGGATACTAGGCATGAAATCTCCGTCTGAGTTACTCGTTGGAGATAATAAGTTTGTTGTTCCCCCAAAGTTGTTTGGCAGTACTTGCTTTGTTCGTGATCACCGACCATCTCGAATGCATCGATACTTTAGCCGACCAGCGAATCCGTATCGGATACCATATCCGATACCGATACTCCTCCGATACGCCCCCGATATGTATCCCTGGAGTATCGGAGAATAACTGATTTAAAACAATTGCGATACTCAAAGGATACTCTGCCAGTACGTTTCAGATACTTTTCCAGCTCGGGTAAGAACCCACCCAGCCCAGTTAAGAGGTAACCAGCAACCCTAGTGCCCCGATACCCCCCATCCTTTCCCTCACAAACGTCTTTCCTCCCTCCCGTGCTCAGACCAGGGAGCGCTGTGTCCCCAGCGGCTGCTCACCGAGGTTCCAGGGCCAACGGCAGCTGCAACTAGTCGACGACTAGCTCCTCCTCCTCCTCACCGACGTCCCCTCTCACGCAGCAGCCATATATGTACAATTGTACACTTCTTTTCTCCATTTCTCCTGCCCAGCCAAGCTCATCTCCTCTTCTTTCTTCTTTGATCTCTAAAGATTTCTTATTCTCATCTCCTCCAGATTTCTTTGAGTAGCTACCACGTATCCGTATTGGCACTTCTTTAAAATGACGAATTTGCGTATCCGTATTGGCCCGATACTGATACCTGTATCCGTATCGGTGCATTCGAGTCGACCATCTGTTGGCAAGCTTGATCCTCGAGCAGTGAAGTGTCTTTCTGGGATACTCTCCTAGTTAACAGGGGTATAATTGTTGGTGTCCCTCTATAGACGCAAGTTTGTAAGTACCGATGTTATCTTCAGGGAGTCTGAGCCATTCTATGGTGAGCCAACTGATCTCAGTCTGTTGTTTGCAGAGCTTGACCACCTACACCCTATGGTTGATGGTCAAGAGGGGGAGAAGGTGTCTCATACTCATGGTGATTCGGTCGGCATTAACATTGATAATGATGTGCATGTTCAGGTCCAACCAATAGTGGGTATAATTCTGGTTAGTACTCTCACTGATGATGATGTGCAGGTTCATGTTGAACCAAGTGTCGATGTACTTCAGGTTGGTGCTCTCCAGGTTCCTGTTTGGGATCGATGGCAGACGAATACCTCGGTGTACTCTCAACGACAACCACAAGTGCAGGGGAGCAGCAAGGCAGTGAGGCAAGGTCATCTGACACAGTCGAGCTGCCCATTGCGTTGCGAAAGGCTACACGTGAAGCAACAAAGAAGGGTGAAGTAGCAAGGAAGGCTCTACCAAAGGATGATGCTTGTGATGACCTTGATATTGGAAATTTCGTGTCTTGTAAGGCTTTGTCACCTTCATATAAGGCGTTTGTTGCCTCCCTTCAAACCGTGTCAATCCCAAAGGATTGGAAGGCTGTAAAGCAAGATCCGAAGTGACGTGAAGCGATGATAGAAGAGTTGAAAGTATCGAGAAAAAACAAGACATGGGTGCTAACCACATTGCCGACAGAAAAGAAAGCAGCTACAGTGAAGCAAAATCCAAAGGGGAAGGTGGAACGATACAGGGCTAGATTGCACCAGAGGATATAGTCAAACTTATGGAATTGACTATGATGAAACGTTTGCGCTCGTGGCAAAGATGAACCCGATTAGGATATTAGTCTCTTGTGCTGCAATCTTTGGGTGGAAGTTGCATCAATTAGATGTCAAGAATGCCTTCTTGCATGGTGAGTTGCAGGAAAGGATGTAGTCAAACTTATGGAATTGACTATGATGAAACGTTTGTGCCCGTGGCAAAGATGAACACGATTAGGATATTTGTCTCTTGTGCTGCAATCTTTGGGTGGAAGTTGCATCAATTAGATGTCAAGAACGCCTTCTTGCATCGTGAGTTGCAGGAAGAAGTGTACATGGAGATACCACCAGGTTTTGGTACTTCAGAGACCACAGGGAAGGTATGTAGGCTGAAGAAATCCTTGTATGGATTGAAGCAATCACCGAGGGCATGGTTTGATACGTTCAGACGTGTTGTCCGCAGTATGGGGTATGGTTAGTGTAACGGTGACCACACGATGTTCTACAGGCACTCTCATCGGAAAATCAGCATTCTTGCTGTTTATGTAAATGACATTATTATCACTGGAGATGATAAGGAGGAAGTAGAGAGATTAAAGGGTTGTCCGAGCAAGGAGTTTGAGGTAAAGGATTTAGGCAACCTAAAATACTTCCTTGGCATTGAAGTGGCTCGGATAGAGAAGGGAATTTCTATGTGCCAACGAAAATATACCTTGGATCTCTTGAGTGACATGGGCATGATGGAATGTCATGTTGCCCCTACTCCGATTGAACAAAATCGTCAAGTGACAGCACAGTCAGGCGAGCTAGTGAACAAGGAAGATTATCAGAAATTGGTTGGGAGATTGTTGTACTTGTGTCATACCAGGCCTGACATTACGTAAGCTGTGGGGGTGGTGAGTAGATACAGGCATGAACCAAGGAGTGGGCATCTTGATATTGTGCATAGAATCTTGAGATACTTGAAAGAGACTCCGGGTAAAGGGTCGTGGTTTGGGAAGAGTGGACATCTTGAGGTGGATGGCTATAGTGACTCTGACTGGGCTAGTTGTCAAGATGATAGAAGATCAACTTCTGGCTACTGTGTGTTTGTGGGAGGAAATTTGGTGTCATGGAGAAGCAAGAAACAACATGTTGTATCTAGATCAACAACAGAAGCTGAGTATAGAGCATTATCTCAAGGATTGTGTGAGATGCTTTGGGTGAAGTACGCACTGAGCGAGTTGAAACTTCTGAGGAAGGGACCCTTGAAGGTGTGGTGTGACAATCAGTCAGCTATAGCCATTGCTAATAATCCAGTTCAACATGACAGGACAAAACATGTGGAAATTGATTGCTTCTTCATTAAGGAGAAACTTGATGCTGGGATCATCAGTCTTACTCATGTCAGCTCTAGGCAGCAGTTTGCAGATTGCTCGACAAAGGGACTGGGAACAAAGGACTGTAACTTGGCATGTGACAAGATGGGGATGATAGATATCTACCACCCATCTTGAGGGGGAGTGTTGAACCGGTATGGGCTGTTTGGCCCATCTCACTTAAGCCCACAAGGCCCAGTCCTTGTGTGACCTAGAAAGGGGTGCTCCCTGTCCTCCGGTTCGGCTCTCCTCTCGATCTCTACACATACCGACAACATTATTTATGTTGAACGGTAAAATAGGCTTTGTGCAATTGAGCATAGCATGCAACAGATATTAAATGGATGTAGCAGCATACCATTAATGTTACTGGACGAAATGTAGTCATTATCCCAGCATGACCAACACCTTCCTTATTTTGGAAATAAATGTAAGATTTCCTGGAAATGCACTAGGCCAGTCTCATTTTCACCTTTTTTTAAAATTCTTGTGCATGTAAGTGATATTTAGTGTTTAAGGCCTTGCCCTAACAAAAATCACAAATGTGTAAGAATTTGTTAGTAGAGACAAACTGCATGCGCATGCAAGTATATCTTCGTACATATGTATTGAATATGTGTCCCACCCACTTAGTAGTATCTAAAATAGTCTCCGACATGTTTCCTTTTCTCACTTGACGACCTTACTGTGCTTACTTGTAGATGGTTGTGCTTTGGCACAAAAGCTTGGTTATAAACTTTGCATGATTTTTTTTTTAAAAGTCAAGGACCAAAGTAAATAATACCCAGTCAACTATATATACAATTTTTTTATTCCTTCGAAGTGTAATGGCTATTTTATGTTTTCCCAAACCTAGCTGTACAGTTTTGATGTTTTTAGTACACTAATCGTGTCTTTGTATGAACCTCCGGAGTAACAACATTAAGCCCATAATCCTCTGAAGTAACCATCGTCTCTGATGTATTGCAATGTAGATATTTGAGAGTACAATTTATTCCCCTGTTCCTAGATTTTGCTCTGCTTGGACTGATACGGTCTTGTTTCTGAATCAGTCTAGGGCGTTGTCTTGTGTAGTGTTTAGTTGAAACTTATTTCTTTGCTTGATACTTCCTCTGTCCGGAAATATTTGTCATAGGAATGGATGTATCTGGATGTAATTTAGTTCTAGATACATTTATTTTTATCCATTTGTACGACAAGTAATTCCGGACGGAGTGAGTATTTAATGACATGAATGGCTTCTTCCCTTTTATTTTTATACAATTTTCATATGACCGTATCACATGTTATTCATGCATGGTAATGGTAGCAATCTAGAATATTTACTAAAGATAGTGTTAAATAAGGAAACAAAATTTAAGTTAGTGTTAAATAAGGAATTGTTTCTTGCTTATGCCATCACACTGTTAAATTTGTTGGATTTTTGCCACTGCCCTTACATCTCAGGTGTTATCATCCCTTTTTCAGTTAGTCCAACTAGTTATCAACCGGTGCATCTCCATGGGCTAGCAATTTGAAAGCACTCAATCCAGTTGGAAGAAGAAGCTTATATATCCCAATCCATCGGGTCTAAGTCTACTTCCAATCAGATTTATAAACACCTAGCATAACAGCAGCCCACAAGTTCACTCAAATTTGCACGAATAAAGTACTAATATACTAAAAGTAACTTTACTGTCCCTTTTGACATATGGTCATCTTAGTTTAAGTGAATTTTACTGCTTTGTGGAGAAAGATAATTATATCAAACATGGAAATTGCAATAACTTAACCATGAATTTTGGCGCTAAATCACATCCTATGAGAGTAGGTATAATTTTATTGCATGATATATTCAGATATACCGAATAATCACTTGGCCAATCAGTACAAACAAACTTTTTTTTTTAGACAAGTACAAGCAAACTTGAATAAGTTCTACATCGATCTTTAGTAACTCCACGGGGCACCCTGTTTATTCTTTAAGAGAATGTAATATGAGTTTACCATTGAATTAGATAACAACCAAACATCTGTTCTATCAAAAGTTAACACTTGTAAGATATGAACTATACGTATTGTATCTAAACAAATATTGCTACAATATGTGAGCTACAGAATCTATTATACGTCCAAAATAACAATTTGGAAAATATAAATGTCATTATAAAATCTTATGTGAAGGTTAATATTGTAAGTGTAATCAGTGGCGGAGGACGATTTTTTTTAGGTGGGGTGAATTCTCGATTATAAATTGTTTGTTTGATGCAAAACCAAAATGACTATGCCATGATTGCATTTGTTTTTTCAATTGTCATACCCCAATTTGAGAAAAACCTCGTAGCCAAATTTAACATGCATTCGGTTATGTTTATAAAGAAAACAATCGAAGCAATAAGCTTTATTCATCACAAAAAATGTCACTAATCATAACACTGTAGTTGTAGATTGTCAAATCATTTTCTGAAAAATAAAATGATACTATAAAATTTTAAAGCAAAATTGCCTCTACCCTTAGTCTTTGCTAGCGTTTTTTCCTTTCCTATTCGTCATCTCCTTCTGGCCGCCAGCCTCAAGCTTGCAGCGCGCTCCTGCTGGACGCCGGAAATGCAAATAGAGACCACTTCCCAGTGCACTCTGTTGATCGTTGGCCTCGCAAGTCACATGCGCGCTGGCCGCTCTTGCTGGCTTTTGCGAACGTGCGCCGCTCCTTCGTTTGTGTCCAGGGACGGCATGGCATGGATGAACGTATGGCGTGGATGCACGTAGGACTGGATGAGGATTGAGCGCTGCTGGTGCTGGACCTGATAGATTGCTGGTTACTACGGCCCAATAATCTGTCGAGGTGAGTGCCAAGTTCCACCACGGTCCAAAAAGGTTTCACGGTGATTTTCAAGCGGCTTATTTTTTAACGGTTGATCAGTCTGTATATACGTATAAAATGGAATCGTCAGAAATCAAGTTAGGGCGAGCGCCCAACCTTGCCCTATCGGGAGCTCCGCCACTGAGTGAAATAGAGCTGTGTAGTTGCTCCTTTCTATAGGGGTATATATATTTTCTGAGGGGCAAAAGCTTCATTTATTCCAACTTACCATTTACTGAAATACAAAAGATTTCTGGGATAAAACCAAGCGAGACGTGACACCCTGAAGCTAAGGTCGAAGCAGCTTTTGCCAAACTATGTGCCTCTGAGTTGCGGCGGCGTCCTTCATGCTTGAACTCCATCTCACTGAAAGAAGCCCAGTGGCGATTGACTCTCGAATGCATGCCTACATGGGGAGCCTTTGTTGATTGAGGTATAACCTCTGAACAATCAGAGGCAACCTGGATCTTCAGGAGGTTCAAATCAAGGGTTAAAGATATGTCTTCATTGCATGCATGTGCTTCAAGGATGGCTGGGGCTACTAGACATCGCAGATGCTCAGTACTGCCCCTACAAACAACAGTAGCAGCACCCCTCATACCGGCAAAAATGACAAAAATGACCTAAAGACGAAACAAATTCATAGAATGAACTGCCTGCGAAACATTTTCATCCAGCTAACCTTTTCGGGTAGCACCCAACATGTAGGTGCTATGCTACATTTTCATCCAGCTAACCTTGTAGCACCAACATGTAGGTGCTATGCTACACGGGGTAGCGCCGTTTCGACAGATGCTATACTCCTTGACAACGTGGTGCGGCCAGGTCGGGGCTTACCCCTGATTGTGGGAAGCCTTTTGTCTAGGTGCTATGCTATGGAACATAAAGCCTTTCTCTTAGGCTTTACACGCTGGCTTAGAATTCCTAGCTCGCCCCAGCCCTCATATGTTCTCTGGCCCGGCAACGGTCAAACACTAAGTCCTAGAGTAGCTCATGTGCTTTCGGCGCTATCCAACACATCATAGGGCCTTCCCCTTATGATGTGTTGGAGGGGAAGGCCCTATGATGTGTTGGATAGCATCTAATTCACATGAGCTATGTTGCCGGGGCTAGAGAGTAACATAGAGCTTATGAGGGCTGAGAAGAGCTGAAAATTCTGTAAGTTAGAGTGTAGCACTTAATGGAAAGGCTTTATGCTCCATAGGATAGCGCCTAGACGAAAGACTTCTGTTTGCACACGAACACGTCACTGTGTACCCTCAAAGTCGGGGGTGATGCACCGTAGCTCGCATCGAAGGAGACCCGTCTGGCAGCGTGGTACGCAAGCAGCCCGACATGTGCTTTCTAGACCCGAAACCCTATGCGCCCTGGAGGGACTTTGTCTGGACACGTGGCGGCTAAAGGCTACCCTAGGTCGACCAGATCGCCCCTAAGGCTTCGAGTTTAGCCGCCCCACAACAAGAAGAACGAACGAGGAAAAAGAAGAACAAGGAAGAAGGTAAAAGATAAAAAATGGTAGATGATTTTATCGGTTGCGTGTTGTTCGATCAGCCGTCACCTCTCATCTATTTATGAGTTGGTTGCAATGTTGAGGATATCGCTTATCGTTAGCATCTCGGTCCGCTACGGATAAGAGGTTAATCGGAAATCGGCCGATTAATCTATTTTATCGGTCGACTGTTAATCGACCATTTTTTGCAAATACCAGGTTTTCAACACCGAAACATGCTATATTTAACACCAAAAAAATATTGGATAGAAGTTTTACCTTGATTCCTAGCCCTTGAATCCACGTATAATGACTAAAAATAGGGCAATAATACATATTGCATAACAAGGTCGACAAAAACACAAATAAACATAGTTTTTTTTTTGCAAACATAGTGCTAGAAATAGGCCTAATTTATTGGTAGATTGCCGATAAATCGCTTGTCAGAGTGATAAATCGGCCCAAAAGATAAACGGTGAAGATAAGGCATAATCTTATCGTTGACCCCATGAGTAGTGATAAATCGGACGATAAATCGCTGAATCGGAAGATTTATTGAACAGTGGCTGGTTGTACACCCCGTACAAGAAAATGACTTCAAATCCTGTCCAAATATTCTCAAAATTAACTAAACTCAGATTTTAGGTAAGTCTGAGACAACAGTTTAGCTTTTGGGTCTCACGGGCCGCAAACGACCTGGGATGAAGATGAGCCCAAAAGCAAATTTACCTGTTTCGACGAGACGAAAACTTTCTTTTTCGATTTGAGGCCGTCTTGAAGGCTGAATCCCTTGCGCGATCCATCAGACATCACCCACACAGGTGTCTGATGCCCCAAGCCATTTTTTACTCATGGTGGGTCCATAGTGCACCGGCTTTAAATTTTACTTATGACCTCAAATTGAGATGATTTTTATATCAAAATCGATCGTTTTGACGAGGTGAAGACAATCAATGTATAACATTGTCTCATATGAGGCCGTCTTGGAGGTGTAATCGACCGAACAGTACTTGATGAGGATATGACTACCTTGAATATGATCACAAATATTGCATATGTTATTTGAGATGATTTCTGATAAAAGTTATGCAATAATTTATTTATGCTATATAGAACAAAAGTACTTCACCTCTTTTTGTTTTATGCCTAATTGTAGAACTACCGAACACTTGTACAATCCACATATCAAGATAAGGGAAAAAAGACATTTAGATGTTGTTCAAGAAGTTCTCTCACGTCACTTTTAGCCCAAGAGAAGATAGAGTCCAAGTCTTACATTTTGGACTTAGATTTCGGACTGCACACACATACCTGTCTCAAAACGGCAATAACTTTTGCATCCAGACTCAGAATTGGGTGATTTTTTTGCTGGAAAGTAGATTTCATCTACGTTCCAACCCAATTGGAATCACCTTCAAATTCGTCCGGAGCATGGAGATATTGACGAAACAATCTAACGTTGGAGTAGAATCCGAGTCAACCTATAAGTCCAAAAGTGTTGCATCACCTCCACTTGGGCCCATATGCCTTGTATGACCTAGGGTTAGTTTTAGGTTGCCTTTGGACGTCCTATCACCTCCTTGGTCGTCTCCTTTGCTTCTATATAAATAATTCAACATAGTAGCTTTTTGCTTGGGATTTGTTTAGTTCAAAGTTAGCCATTGCAACTTAGTGTACTTCGTTGGTGTTCAACGACCAGACTAAGACCGCTTTCGGATCCCCACTTTTATCATTACTTCATATATACCCGCAATATTCAGATTGCTTTATCATATTCTTGCTTGTTCTTCGATTGCTTGCAAGAATAGTCCTTCGTGGTTAGGTTGATCGTGCTCCGCCATGGTCAATAACCTCCTGTAGTTGGTTTAGCGATTGCTAAGGCGCAATGTCGTGCACGTTTGTAGTTAGATAGTCAAAGTCATCTTCACCAAATCGGTAGTTATCATCTCATCCAAAGATCGGGACCCTCGCCTCTATCAAGTGGTATCAATTTTCAGGTTGCTCGGTGAGAATTTCCAGTTATCCCTAGATTAGATTTATTTTTCTTACCTATTACCCAAGAAGAAGTCACAAAAAAGTTATATTTATTCATCCTTTGTCCATGCCAGTACGAGCCTTTGCAATTTTCTTTTTAGTGCTTGCATACTTCAGTTATCGGTTGCATCGTCGTGTCGAGTTGCTGGTCTTAGTGTTTAGTTCCTTTAGAGCTTTGAGTTCTGTTTACATTAGTCACGCCACCGCTACATCATCATCCCTTCCATTGTCGCCCACCACCATCCATCAAGTTTCACCATGTGCTCCCATTGTTAATTGTCATTATCATACTTGATCCAATCTACATCTTATTTGGTTTGTTGGAGAGAAGAAAAAAGTGAGAGAAAAAATGAAGAAAAAAAACTATAAAAATGTGCAAAAGAGAAAAAAAGAGAGAAGAAAAAAAATTTAGTGAAAAAATAATAGAGTGAAGAGAAAAAGGAACAAATTTCGGATCTACCTAGACTCACTCTCGTATCTGAATTCGGATTGAAATCTGTTTTGGGTAGTGTTTAGTAAAATAGACATATATTCCTCATCTGAAGTCTGTTTTGGATCCACGAGTACTTAAATTCAAGCTATCGACGAGACGCACCTGAATAGTTCACCAAGCAAGTTCATTATTGTCACCTCCAAACCGACTTCTAAATGGTACTTTTTGCCCTCTTAATTTCGCAAACACAGTTTGTCAATATTTTTCAGGCCCATTTTTGATTTTTTTGACTCTTCATACGAACTCGGAATCGAATGATTCTTTTTTGCATTGGAAATCTTGAGTCAGTAGCATTCTTGAAAAAATATCAATTTTTTTGAAATAATATTTTCCAGAGGAAAGTTGCAGATTTTTTGTATATCGTGCTTGGCAGTGATTTTTCATCATTATCTTTAGTGCCACTGTGATCTTCAGTTGTATCTTGCTATCTAGAGCTACGTCATATCATATCATCCGTTGCTGCAATTTGTGCTTTGTCGTTACTCCATTAGTGTTTTAGGCTCGCGTCTCAAGTATGGTTTAGCCTTAGGACCAACACAGTACCATCGTTGAGCGTTTATTCAACTTTGCATCTCTGAATTGATTATTGCTGACCCATTTTGTTATCATATAATAAGCCATCCCAGCTACACATACATTTACGTCGTGTGTTGACATCACCTGGCAATCGCTCTATCCAAGCTTTGAGAGTCTTGACTACAACGATTGTCGATCACCACCTGCTACTGGGTAAGAACTGGTAAGAATTTGAGATTTGTTTGACGGATTTGTGACACACCACCACCACCACCACCACTTCCTACTACTTCGTAGGTTCATATTCTTGTGTGTTCCTATTGCTGCTAACCATGCCAGGATCACAAGCCGACGAGATTGACTCGGAGAGTATGATCAAAAAGGAGTTCCATGATAAGTTTCAACAAATGAATGGGTGACCGGGTACAAGACTTCGGGACCAGCGTTGGAAAGGCCTTGGAGAAGCTACTTGGTTTGGAGAAGACGGTCAACGCCAAGCTTGATGCTAAATTCAATGAGGTGCTTGCATGTCTACCTTCACCAGCTGTGCATGTCATCCCTCAACAACAACAACACCAACAACGCCCAAATTTCACGGGACGAGCGCGACGTGTGCCTATCGACCAAGGCCAAAATTCTGGTGCCATTGCTACTGCTGCAGCTTCGATGGCTATTGTTGTTGCTCCTACTGTCGTTGAACAGAATGAGGATTATGATGGTGATTACGATGACGAGGGAGAGGTTGCTCCAAATCAGCACTAGACAACCACCACCCAAGCACCTGGTCGTCCACATGGATACCATCGCAATGGTAGGGATACACCCCCTCCCTTGAGGTACGGGATCATGACCATCTTCCTAAACATAAATTGAATATTCCTACATTTGATGGTAGATATGTTCTTCATATATATCATACTTGGGAATTAGAAACAGAACAACGTTTTACATGCTTACAATTTCCTAAGGATATACGTGTTGTTGCTGCTGTTTGTTCATTCACTAGTTTTGCTTCTGTTTGGTGGTCTGAACATTATAGAATACATCATACTAATAGTCCAACTACTTGGACTGCTTTGAAAACTGCCATGCGTACTCGTTGGGTTCCACCATATTATCAACGTGAATTACTTACAAAATTGCAGCGTTTAAGACAAGGAAATAATTTTGTAGAAAAGTATCATCATCAATTACAAACTGGAATTATTAGATGTGGTATTGTTGAGGAAACTAAAGCTGTGCTTCCATGTTTTATGGGTGGATTAAATAGAGATATTAAGACCATTTTAGAGTATAAGGAGTATAACACTATCACTCATTTATTCTATCTTGCTTGAAAAGCTGAACATGAAGTGTAGGATCGATAGGCATTGGCCAGAACTAATTTTTCTATCGGTCGCACTTCATCATGGACGCTATGCATCTCATCTACTTTCACACGTCCTGCTGCAACACCGCCTACTTCAGCCACCAACTCCAACTGAGATACCAGGAAACATGCCCCTGCCTCACCCTCCGCCAAGAGCATACTTTCCGGGCCAGCACAAAGCTCTTCTTCATCTATTGCATCTATTGGATAAACACATGAGGTTATATGTCGTCGTTGCAAGGGTGAAGGTCACTATGCGAGAGAGTTCCCATCCAAGCGTGTGATGATTGTTACTGAGGATGGTGGATATGACTCCGCTTGTGATTATGACGAGGAGACTCTGGCTCTTTTTGCAAGTGAAGAACATGGTGTAGATGATACTGAACAAGAGACACAATACTTGATTGCTGACTACGCCGATAGGTATGAAAATTTAGTTGCTCATCGTGTTATAAGTGTGCAGGTAACACAGGCTGAGCAAAATGAGAGGCACACCATGTTCCATATAAAGGGAGTTGTGAAGAAACGTTCTGTTCGCGTAATCATCGATGGAGGGAGTGGCAACAACTTCGCTAGCATGGAGGTGGTGGAAAAGCTGTCTCTCACCACCAGACCACATCCTCATCCTTATTAAATCCAATGGTTCAACAACAGTGGCAAGGTTAAAGTAACATGTACTGTTCGTCTGCATTTTAGCATTGCTACATATTTTGATTATTTTTTATACATTCTGATCATGAATCCTTGAAACATATTAAAAGTCAAGCAAAACTAAACCGTAGACATGCCAAATGGGTTGAATTCATTGAAACTTCCCCTTTTGTCATTAACAACAAGAAGGGAAATAAAAATGTTATTGTTGATGCATTGTCTCGTTGCTATACTATGCTTTCACAACTTGACTTTGAAATATTTGGTTTGGAGACCATCAAAGATTAATATGTGCATGATGTTGAATTTAAATATGTGTTGCAGAATTGTAAAGAAGGGAGAACATGGAACAAGTTCGTCATTAATGATGGATTTGTGTTTCGTGCTAACAAGCTATGCATTCCAGCTAGCTCCGCTCGTCTTTTCTTGTTACATAAGGCACATGGAGGAGGATTAATCGAACACTTTGGCATGAAGAAGACGAAAGACGTACTTGCTACACATTTCTTTTGGACAAAGATGAGACGGGATGTTGAGCATTTTGTTGCTCAATGCACTACATGTCGAAAAGCTAAGTCACGAGTCAATCTCATGGTTTATATATGCCTTTGCCTGTACCTAATGTTCCTTGGAAGGATATATCCATGGACTTTGTTTTAGGTTTTCCTCGAACAAAGAAGGGAAAGAATAGTATATTTGTTGTCGTGGATAGATTTTCAAAAATGACACACTTTATACCATGTCATAAAAGTGATGATGTTGCTAATGTTGTTGATTTGTTCTTTCGTGAAATTATTCGCTTGCATGGTGTGCCAAATACAATTGTTTCAGATCGTGATGCTAAATTTCTTAGCCACTTTTGGGGATCTTTATGGGCTAAATTGGGAACTAAACTGCTTTTTAGTGTTAGGTAATCCAAACAATACCTAGTGTAATTTAGGTAATTTTATTAGGAAGTTGTCACGCATGATGTGGCAGTTGTGTTGAGTCCATGTGCTAGTTGGTTTAGGTAGCTAAGTTTGGTAAGTGATCTGTGTTGCCGGATTATTAGATTAGGAAAGCAACGTGGCTGAGTATGTGCCAGGCTGAAAGTACTAGACGTGTTGGGTTTGAAGTGCAAATCGAGCACAAGTCGGTTTGAGGTTTTGGTTCTGTCCGTGCATATATATATATATATATATATATATATATATATATATATACACACACATGTATTGCGTGAGTTTATTGTATCCTGGATGTAACCATGAGTTGAGAAAATAGGAGATAAAGAGAAAAAGCAATAAAGATAGGAATTAGAGGGTGCGAGACGCACCCTTGGCAAAAAGTGTTTATCACGTGTGTTCGTGATATTTTGATGTGATCGATCCTGTGGGCGAAACCCAACAATTGGTATCTAGAGCAAGGTTGATCTGAAGCTGCGGTTGCCCCGGGGTGGCGACCCGACTAGCGCCTTGGGGCGGGCGATGCAGTCCCTGGTGTAGCGACAAGGAGCGGGCGATGTTTTTCATTGGGTGATGCAACGATAAGGAGTAGCGGGCGATATAGTCGTTTGGTGGTGCAGCAACAAGTAGGCCCGAGCAATAGTCATTCGATGGAGCATCGGAAAGGAGGCAACGACTGTCGTAAGCGATGCAACGGGTGATTGCCGTTTGGCGGGACGACTTGGAGGAGGGCGACAGGCTGTCGTTGACAAGGCACTGGTGATTGTTGATGGTTATGGAAGTGTCTAGTTGGCACCGAGTAGTTCATCGAGATCATCTGTGGAGGGTGCAAGGTAGTGATGGCGAAGTTGCAAGCCGTCGTCAAGGTGTGTGCATGTGTTCTTGCAAGGTGCGTTCAAGAGCTCGGGGGTGTGAGTCTTCTGCTGCAGTTGAGATGCGTCACTGGCGGAGGAGATTAAGAGCGGATGGAAAAATGAATTTGTGCCTTGCGTTTCCGTTCGTGATCAAAGGGTTCCGGCGAGTTCATATATGGTGAAGATGAGGTGCGTGTATATGGTGAGTTGTGTTACCACCGGACTGGAGGTGTCGCTCGGTAAGATGTGGCATCAACGACAATGGGAATATGTGAAGATGTGGCGGGTGAAGAGATGCGTCTCCCCATGTGTGAACAACCGACGAGAAGATGAAGATCAACATGAAGTTGGACGCGAACCAGTTAAGATGAGTTCCTGCATGAGGCTATGTGTTTAGTCTACATGTAGCACGCTAGGATGCGGTAGCATGGCTGGTAGTCCGGATTATCGTTGGTTCCAGTCTACAAGTCGGCATGAAAAAATTATGATGAAGTGGTGGTCGCCACATGGCAAGATGAACATATGGTCTTCTGCATGTCTCATTGACTAAAGAATCGAGTGTTTGGATTAGGGGGTGATTGTTAGGTAATCCAAACAATACCTAGTGTAATTTAGGTAATTTTATTAGGAAGTTATCACGCATGATGTGGAGGTTCTGTTGAGTCCGTGTGCTAGTTGGTTTAGGTAGCTAACTGTGGTAAGTGATCAATGTTGTCGGATTATTAGATTAGAAAAGCAACGTGGCCGAGTATGTGCCAGGCTGAAAGTACTAGACGTGTTGAGTTTTAAGTGCAAATCAAGCACAAGTCGGTTTGAGGTTTTGGTTCTGTCCGTGCATATATATACACACAAGTATTGCGTGAGTTTATTGTATCCTGGATGTAACCATGAGGTGAGAAAATAGGAGATAAAGAGAAAAAGCAATAAAGAGAGGAATTAGAGGGTGCGAGACGCACCCTTGGCAAAAAGTGTTTATCATGTATGTTCATGATATTTTGATGTGATTGATCATGTGGGCGAAACCCAACAATACTACATGGCACCCCCAAACTGATGGACAAACTGAAGTAGTTAATAGATCATTGCCTACTATGCTTAGGGCTGTTTTGAAAGAATAACATGAAAATGTGGTAAGAATGCTTGCCTCATATTCAATTTTCTTATAATCGTTCGCTGCATTCTACTACTAAGATGTGCCCTTTTGAGGTTGTATATGGTTTCCTACTTCGTGCGCCTATTGATTTGGTGCCACTTCCATCTTCGGAGAAGGTTAATTTTGATGTTAAACAACCTATTGAATTGATCTTAAAAATGCATGAGGTAACTAAGGAAAACATTGAGCGTATGAATGCTAAATACAAACTTGCTGGAGATAAGAGCAGAAAACATGTTGTCTTTGCACCTAGAGATGTTGTTTGGTTACATTTGCATAAGGACAGATTTCCTGATTTGCACAAGTCAAAGCTAATGCCACGTGCTGATAGTCCTTTTAAGGTGTTAGAGAAAATAAATAATAATGCATATAAACTTGAGCTGCCTGCAGAGTTTGAGGTTAGTACCACTTTCAACATTGCAGATTTGAAGCCTTATTTGGGTGAGAAAGACGAGCTTCCGTCGTGGACGACTTCATTTCAAGAAGGGGAGGATGATGATGACATCAATACCATTGATACACCCACAACCCCTGCCGCTATACATACTGGACTAATTACTAGAGCTCACGCACGCCAGTTGAATTACCAGGTACATTCGTTTCTTGGAAATCTTTCTAATGTTTATGAACCTATGATGCTGCCTAAATTAGATAGTTTTGTTTTACCTATGAATGAAGGACCTAGCATGGATAATAATGATGGCCATTTGAGCGGGATCAAGCATGGAGGAGAAGGTGCGCACGCGGGAAAGGACAATAGAGTTTCTAGTGGTGTTTTTTGCACTTTGAAGCCACCATAAGGAGAGCATGAAGGCTTGGACGAAATATACAAGGAGCCACTTTCATAAATTTCGTCCATAGGCTAATATAGGGGTTGTGTCACCTTATTTTTGGACCAAGCCCATGTAATTTCGAAATACCACTTTATAGGCTGGTTTTAGAGTCCGTATGGTGGGGAAATGGAGTTAGGGTTAGTTTCAGACCCCTCCTCCAAGGGGTCATGAAATTCCCCCTCCATTCCCCCATATATATAGCCCTTAGGGCACTGTTTAGACTTAGGTTTTGTTTAGATTAAAAGTTCGTATAGCAGCAACTTGACGTTTTTTGTTTGTGTTCCATGACCAGACCAAGGCGTCACAGAACCCTACTTTCATCAATAAAGCATTCCTCTTATATTCGCAATATCCATATTGCAATCTCATTTTCTTGCTTGTTCTTTGTTTGCGTGCAGAAAATAAACCCTCTTGGTCAGTTTGATCGTGCTTCGGCATGGTCAATAACCTCTCGGAGTTGGTTTAGCGATTACTAAGGCGCGACGTCCTCACATATTCGTAGTCGGATCATGATGACCCACAAGTATATGGGATCGATTGTAGCCTCTCTCGATAAGTAAGAGTATTGAACCCAACGAGGAGCTAAAGGTAGAACAAATATTCCCTCAAGTTCTATCGAGCACCGATACAACTCTACGCACGCTTAACGTTCCCTTTACCTAGAACAAGTATGAAATTAGAAGTACTTTGTAGGTGTGATAGGATAGGTTTGAAAGATAATAAATAGCACGTAAATAAAAACTAGGGGCTTCTTAGATAAAGATACAACTAAGTTAGTCTTAGTAGAGAGCTTTTTGTCACAAGAAAGTTATTTCTCCCTAGGCAATCGATAACTAGACCGATAATCATTATTGCAATTTTATATGTGGGAGAGGCATAAGCTAACATACTTTCTCTACTTGGATCATATTCACTTATGATTGGAACTCTAGCAAGCATCCACAACTACTAAAGATCATTAAGGTAAAACCCAACCATAGCATTATAAGGTATAAGTCCTCTTTACTCCCATATGCAATAACCCACCTACTCGGGTTTATGCTTCTGTCACTCAAGCAACCCACATAGGCAAATCATGAACACGTTGCAACACCCAACAGAGAGGATCCCTCACGCTTGCGCGACACGGAGATCACCATAGGACAAAACCAATAATAAAACATGCAACTTAAACCAATCATGATCATCAATCAACCCATAGGATAAAACGGATCTACTCAAACATCATAGGATAGCCATACATCATTGGGAAAAAATATATAGCGTTGAGCGCCATGTTTAAGTAGAGATTACAGCGGGGAGATGGGGTGTTACACCGCTGCATAGAGGGGGAGAGAGTTGGTGATGACGGCGGCGAAGTTGTTGGTGTAGATTGCTGTCACGATGATGGCCCCGACGGCATTCCGGTGCCATTAGGAGAGAGGGGGAGAGAGCCCCCTTCCTTGTTCTTCTTCCTTGGAATCCCCCTAGATGGGAGGAGGGTTTCCCCTCTGGTCCTTTGCCTCCATGGCAGAGGAGGGGCGGGAGCCCCTCCGAGATTGGATCTGTCTCTCTCTGTTTCCTTGTGTTTCTGCTAGCTAGCATAATCTTGTTCATATAATCTTATCATGGCATGAATATTAAGACACGAGTGATTCAAAGCAATAGTCTATCATTTGACATTAAGACAATAATACTTTAAGCACACTAATAAAGCAATCATGTCTTCTCAAAATATCATGGCTAAAAGAAAGTTATCACTACAAAATCATATAGTCTGGCCATGCTCCATCTTCCCCACACAAAGTATTTATATCATGCACAACCCCTATGAAAAGTCAAGCAATTGTTTCACACCTTTTATTTTCGCAAACCTTTTCAACTCTCACGCAATAAATGAGCGTGAGTCATGGATATAACACTATAGGTGGAATAGAATATGGTGGAGGTTATGAAGAGAAGGAGAAGGTAGTCTCACATAAACTAGGCGTATGAACGGCCTATGGAGATGCCCATTAATAGATATCAATGTGAGTGAGTAGGGATTGCCATGCAATGGATGCGCTAGAGCTATAAGTGTATGAAAGCTCAAAAAGAAACTAAGTGGGTGTGCATCCAACTCGCTTGCTCAAGAAGACCTAGGGCAATTTGAGGAAGCCCATCATTGGAATATACAAGACAAGTTATATAATGAAAAATTCCTACTAGTATATGAAAGTGACAAAATAGGAGACTCTCTCTCATGAAGATCATGGTGCTACTTTGAAGCACAAGTGTGGAACAAGGATAGTAGCATTGTCCCTTCTCTATTCTCTCTCTCTCTCTTTATTATTATTTTTATATTTTTGGTGGGCATCTTTGGCCTCTTTTTTTTAAAGTCCGGAGTCTCATCCCAAATTGTGAGGGAATCATAGCTTCCATCGTCCTTTCCTCACATGGGACAATGCTCTAATAATGATGATCATCACACTTTTATTTAGTTACAACTCAATAATTATGTAACAACCCGAGACCGACGCTCTAGAAGATTCCCCTTTTATTTCCGTTCTCGTCTATGATTCGTTTTATTGTCGCATTCATCATTGCATCATTCGCATCATCGGCATAGCATCGTCACTTGTTTTTGAAATTTGCATCCGTTCGTAGTCGTCGGTTCTCTTCGTTCTTGCCGTTGCCCGTTTCAAGACCAACCACACACGCCCGCATCCGCGGCATCGTTAAAAAAGCCATTTTTAAGGCGCGCGAAAAATATTCTTGGATTGGGTCGAAACCTGGCGTGCGGTTTTATTATATTGTAGGTAGACCGCATGCCGAATTTCGTCGCATTCCGAGTTCGTTTGATACCCCGTCGGTCAACCGTAGCAGTGCGGTCATCGGTTATTCGTCGGACGTATTCGGTGTTTTAAAACCCTTGTGTCACAGGCCGCAACTTCCCTCTCATCCCCACCTAGCCCATCTACATGGCCACCGCAGCCCACCTAGCCCCCCTTCGCTTCCGGGCCGTCCGATCGAGATCGAACGGTCCGAAAACGGTGCAAAACTACCCTCCTACCCCCCTGCCTATATAAATATGAGCTCCCGTCCATTTTAGGCAGAAAACCCTAGACCCTAGGCCTCCTTGAGCCACCAGCCGCCGCCACCACCTTGTTTTCCTTGCTGTCCAGCCGAATCTCGCCACCTGGGAGGACGACGACCCAGCCCCCGCTCGCTCCAGCACCACGTGGGCCTCGCTAGCGCCCCGGCCCGGCTCCCCTCGCCTCCAAGTCCCAGCCAGGCGCAAGCCCATCCGCAACACCACCAGCCCATGATGGCCCATGGGTGAGCCGCCCCCACGCCTATCCTCCGCCCTAGCCGAAGCGTTGCTAAGATGCGCCCACAGTTTTCGGCCCATGTATTTTTTTCCCTATATGCGAATTTGCTATTTACCTGTGAATTACAGAATTACAGAAAAAACCATGTTTTTAAATTGTTAATAACTTTTTAACCGTGCATCGGTTTAAATAACTTTATATATGAAACTTGACTAGAATTTCATGTAGATTCACAATAACCAACTCTCACATGTGATAAAAATACTTAAACTTTCTGTTTGCATTAATTTGCATCAGTGCCATGTTAAAACGGTTTATTGCATAGCTAAATAACTGTAGCTCCGTTTAAAATGTTTTATATATGTAACTTGACTAGAAAAATGTGTAGAATCTCATGCCACACTTTATTTCCATGTTTAATAAATATAAAATTGGGTTATGACAGATCTGGACCAAATTCATATTATGCATATGGGGTTGTTTCAAAAATGTCATATATTGCTTCCGGCCTCATTTTAAATGCCTAGATGTTGTAATTGGTTGTGCTTCACCTCTTGCCATATTTAACAACATTTAATATTGATGAGTACCTAACGAGAGTGAAATAAATAATTCAAGCATGGAGTTTCGTCAATATGCAACTCGTTGCATATTGAGCTTGACTTAATGTGTAGGAGTTGTTTATTCTTCTTGCCATGCCATGCCTTGCATATTAAACCAGACATGCATCATATCTATTTGCACATCGTGTCTTGCATATGTTGTGGTGTATCTTGTGTTGATTGTTGTTCTGGTTTGCTTCTTCTCGATAGAGTTCCGAAAGCGTTCGGAGTGTGAGGATTCGTTTGACTACGTTGGCTCGTCTTCTTCATGGACTTGTTTTTCTTCCGAGCGGGATCTCATGCAAGATGACACATTTCCCTATATACCACTACTATCATTGCCATGCTAGATGTCTCGTTTTCCTATCGTTATGTCTTGCTACCTACCACTTGTTTGTCAAGCCTCCCAACATTGCCATGACAAGCCTCTAACCCCTCCACATCCCAGCAAACCTTTGTTTGGCTATGTTACCGCTTGCTCAGCCCTTCTTATAGCGTTTCTAGCTGTAGGTGCAATTGCTTCCATGTGACAACATGGACATCCTTTTGTTATCACAATATTATTGCCATTTAATTTAATGCACTTATACACTTGGTAAAGGGTGGAAGGCTTGGCCTTTTGCTCGGTGTTCTGTTCCACTCTTGTCGCCCTAGTTACTTGTGAACCGGTGTTATGTTCCATAATTGAGCGCTCCTAACATGCTCGGGGTTGTTATGGGGACCCCCTTGATTTTCGTTTTAGGATAAAGCTTGTCCGGCAAGGCCCAACATCGGTACTATTTGCTTAATAACAACTGAAATTTGCATAAGGCATGATCACCCCATGGATTAATTAACAACCCGGGCCAGTGCTCCTCATGAGTGTTGGTCCAAACTAGAGCACTGTGTGGGGCCAAGCCGGGGCAACTCGGGAGATTTCTATCAGGCCACCGTACACTAGCTTATCCGCCGTGTCCTGAGAACGAGATACGCGGATCCTATCGGGATCGTCGACACGTCGGGAGGCCTTGCTGGATTTGTTTTACCTTTCGCGAACGTCTTGAGTGAGGAACTCTGATCTTTTTCGGGCTATCTCGAGGTGTCGGATTGCCTTTGGAATTGCCTAGGATGATCACGAGATCCGTGGTCGAGGTTATTCCCGCTACGTGTGGTTAATTTGTGATGGATGAGTTGGAGCACCCCTGCAGGGTTAAATCTTTGGGAAAGACGTGCCCGCGGTTATGTGGAAAACTTGGATACTTTGTTTAACACCCGGTCATAGCAAACTTGAAGTAAACTCAAATAAAATACACCAACTGTGTGCGTAACCGTGACTGTCTCTTCTCGTGAGTCCTCATCCGAGAGAGAACACGGTGGGGTTATGATTGACGTAAGTAGGTGTTCAGGATCAGTTAGTGATCATTACTAGTTCACGTCCGTTATGCGTAGACCACCATACTTTAGTTTCTGTACTCGTAAGTTAGCCACTCAAATAAATGCTTAGTCGCTTGGTGCAGCCTCACCAGTTAACCACACCTCACCTATTAAGCTTTAATAGTCTTGATACCCTTGGAAATGAGATTGCTGAGTCCCTGTGGCTCACAGATTACTACAACAATAGTTGCAGGTACAGGTAATGCGATGATTGACGTGAGAGTGATGCTTCTTTTGATTTTGAGTTATTCTTCTTCTTCGTCTTCATCAATCTAGGATGGGTTCCAGGCGACAGCCTGGGATAGCAAGGATGGATGTCATTTTGTCGTTTGTTTTCGTCCATAGTTGGACCCTGCTCTTCTGTATGATGTTTGAGTATGTTGTTGTATTGATGTGATATTGATGTAGCTTGTGGCGAGTGTAAGCCAATTCCATATACTCATCTCTTTTGTACATGTACTTGTAATGATATCTATTTTTGCAACACGACGAGATGCGCTTCTATCCCTGTCGAGGCCCTCGTACCGAAATAAGGATAGGACCGCATCTTGGGCGTGACAAGTTGGTATCAGAGCCTGTACCAACCTAGGAGCCCCCTTGATTGATCGAACTTGGCCGAGTCGAGTATAGTAAAACTATTTTGAGTCTAGTTATATCGGAAAGTAGGATTCTTTTTACTCCTCTTCTATGCTTTGGTGAGAAATTACGACTTACGAAATTCCATTCTACTCCTCTTCTCGCTCAATTTTTTTTAGGATCACGCAGGTATTTTGGAAACTATATGATGCCGATGTGACGAAGTTCTGTCTTGGTGATTCCTATCTGACTTGATTTATTCTGGGGAGTTGAGCTCCAGGGAATTCTTGGCACATCGTTATGATTCAGCTTCCTTAGTATCTCAGGACAGAGGGTGTTCGGAATTGCTTCAATACTTTTCGTGATGAGATAAGGTCGGAGTCACCCAGTATCGGGGAGGCGTCCGGGGTACCACCATGGTTAGTATCACTGTGCTTTCGAGGATCCGAGTTAGATGAATATGCAGAAGCCTCTGGTTATGTGTTGAAGGATGGATACAGGTGGGGTGTAGGTTTGTTAGTTGTGTGAGATATTTCCTCCTTGTATCCCCAACACCGGATTGCATAACCAGAAAGTTTTTGGAAGTTCTTAGGTGGGAATTCAAGTAGTTACCTAGGCTATCCTTCAACAGATCATGATGTGAGGTTGGGGGTCGATATCTAGTGGATTCGTTTGTTCAGGGTCTTTCTTACAAAGGACAGTCTCGATATATATCATCAGATATGCTTCGTCAAGCCTTGTAGTTCTCTACGCCTAGGGAGCATATTTGAGCGTCATTTCAATATGACAATCCAATGTACGATCGAGCCCGTGCGAACCTTACCACAAAAATATCGGACGAAATCTCTGTTATGCATTTGTTTCTGGCTTGTTTCGTAAGCCTCATCCTTTGTTTGGTTTTCGAATATGGTAATTCGAGTTGCTTCGATGTCAAGGGGTGATCTCAAATCTTTCCGAAGTAGTGTTCTCATATTTCTGTGGGAATGCTAATTCTTTTGCCCAATCAAGTTATCATATCAATTCTTTTTATTCGATGTGCTTCTCTTCAAGATAATTCTATCCTCTTCAATATTGCAAGATCAATCCTCATATTTCGTTCCGGAGTTTGTCTCATCTGTCCCAAGTTTCTTTGTTTTTCCCACCCTCCCACCCTTTTTCTTCCATGATTAAATTCTCATCCAAGTGTCTCTTCTATTCATGTAAAGCTTGCGCTATCTTTTCTTCTATCTTGTTTCCGGTGATTCTTTGTGAATATTCTCAGGAGTTTCAATTCCAAGATCTATCCTCATATTCTTGTTCTTGTTGTTATCCTTCTCCGGTGGATTTGATTCAAGCTCTTGGTGTTCATCATGTGCTTTCTCATTCGTTCAATGGTTTCCATGTTGGAATTTCTACCCAAGTATCTCTTGTTTCTCGTCTCTCTCTATTCTATTCGGAGTGTTGAAGATATCTCAGAAGACATTCATTTTCATTCTTATCCTCTTAAATTATTTCAAGGGTCTCATATCATCAAGTTCTTAACTTGTACTGGTGCAATCTTTCTTTCTAATCAATTGTTTCAACGGTGGTTTCTTTTAAGTGGGCCCATAACCCACAGGGCTTTTCCCAGGATCCTACCTGACTCTTCTAATCTTTCCGGAGATGTTCTTAGTTCTCTTCAAATATGATGTAAGAGAATTTCACCAGTCATATGCCTTCTTGAAGATCGCTTCTAAATCATTTTCATTCTTGGCTCAACCTTTTCTTTATTCATTCTTTCGGAGTGCTTTGGTAATTCATGATGTTGTTTCTCGTCATCATTCTCTGTGTTGAAGACCGAAGGAGTGGTTCTCTTAAATATTTGCTCATTCTCTTGAAGATTCATGGTTTCATCTTGTTGCTATCATCTCAAATTGTTTTTGATCATGAGTTATTCCTCCCGTATCTATCTGGTGCATTCAGAGTTGTTTTCATTTCTCGATCCTCCTAAAGGCCACCATTTTAGAGATTTCTTCGTTCTTAGCTTTCAGCTTTCGTTCTCAAATTCTTCTCAATTGTTGTTCCTTCATTCGTATCTCAATTATTCCGGTGCTTCGTTCAAGTTTTCTATTAGGTGGATCATGCTCTCTTCGTTCTCATGTTATATCATTCATTTGCATTATCCTCTTTCGTTTCAAATTCTTACCGGTGTTCTCATGCAAGACCTCTTGAAGTTTGTGCTCTATATATCTTTCCTATCTTTTCCAAAAGGATAAGTGGTATGCCAAATCCGTTGTTTGTCATCAATTTAACTTGATGAAGGATAGGCATATCATAATTCTTATTCTTGTTTCATCCAAGTGATTTCAACCCTTCTTCCGGAGTTGTTCATGATATCAAATTCCTTATCCCAAGTGGTCATCTTTGTTTTTCGGAGTTCCTAGTTTTTTCTCAAGTATCTTGTTGCTAAGCTTCATCTAATTCATAGCAAGGCCTCAATCTTGTCTTTTCGCAACCTTCTATTCTTTTCTATCATCCTTTCATTCCGGAGTTCATCCCGATGGTTCTTCATGGTGGTTTGTTAAGGATTTAATTCTTTCTCAAAGTATTCATCAAGATTCTTGTTGGAGGTGCTCAAGTGTTCTTTATCTTGGATTTCTAAGTTCAATTCCTTCTCCATTGTCTTTTGAGATGGTGTTATCAAATTCTTGATTATGAGGAGTCTCGAAGGAAAATTGTCAAGAATAAGATAAGTAAACCCATAATTCCTTTCTTGGAGTTATCTTGGGTTGGATTTCACCTAAAGAATTTCCTAAGGATTGTAGCTATCATGGTGTCATGAATGATTCAAGTGTCTCCTCCACCTCTTGATGAAAGAAGTTTTGCATATTTTGTTGCTCTCAAGCAATCAATTGTTTCTATTGTGGCAGGTTGTCACCTCATAATTTTGAGATGTTTTCCATAAGCCCAGAACAAGCTAGTCTTTTCGTTGTTGATTCTCCATCAACTCCATTCAACCTATGCTTTTCAAATTCATTTGTGCTAGAAGTTGTCATTTTCTTATCCGTTCTTTTCCTTCCATCAATCCACTTTCTATTCTCTTTTTACGGAGGCCTTGTGATGTTGCTCTCTTCAATCTATCATCTTGCCTTGTCAAGATCATGTTCTTTCTTTGCTTATTCATTTAACCGGAGTGTTGTGCAATGTTTTCATGATCCTTCCATCTTATGAAGTTTTGATTCTTATCCAACAGAAGTTTGGTCTCTCTCTTTCATTTCTTTCCATCATATCAAATTTTGTCCCTCTTTCCTACCGAAGTGCTGCCAAAAATTTCTTTTGAATTCTTGCTTGTTCTTCATGTCGTTCTTCATATCCTTGTAACCTTCATGTTTCATTGGTTTCACTCGTTTGTCAAAGAAGCAACTAAGTTTTACCTTTTGCTCTTTGTCTTCCCCTTCTCGTTCGAGATCTCGGGACGAGATCCTCGTGTAGTGGAGGAGAGTTGTAACAGCCCAAGACCGACGCTCCAGAAGATTCCCCTTTTATTTCCGTTCTCGTCTGTGATTCGTTTTATTGTCGCATTCATCATCGCATCATTCGCATCATCGGCATAGCATCGTCACTTTTTTTCAAAACTTGCATCCGTTCGTAGTCGCCGGTTCTCTCCGTTCTTGCCGTTGCCCGTTTCGAGACCAACCACACACGCACGCACCCGCGACATCATTAAAAAACCATTTTTAAGGCACGTGAAAAATATTCTTGGATTGGGTCGAAACCTGGCGTGCGGTTTTATTATATTGTAGGTAGACCGCCTGCCAAATTTCGTTGCATTCCGAGTTCGTTTGATACCCCGTCGGTCAACCGTAGCAGTGTGGTCATCGGTTATTCGTCGGACGTATTCGGTGTTTTAAAACCCTTGTGTCACGGGCCGCAACTTCCCTCTCATCCCCACCTAGCCCATCTACACGGCCACCGTAGCCCACCTAGCCCCCCTCCGCTTCCGGGCCGTCCGATCAAGATCGAACGGTCCGAAAACGGTGCAAAACTAGCCTCCTAACCCCCTGCCTATATAAATATGAGCTCTCGTCCATTTTAGACAGAAAACCCTAGACCCTAGGCCTCCTCGAGCCACCAGCCGCCGCTACCACCTTGTTTTCCGTGCTGCCCAGCCGAATCTCGCCACTTGGCAGCCCAACCCACAACCAACCAAACCCTACTCAATCTGGACCATCGGATCTGAGATCCAACGACCCAAGATGCATCCCGCAGCCCCACAGAGCCCGCAACCAGTGCCTCCCCGATCCCGATCTGGATCGAGGGAGGGAAGCTGCGCTGCCCCTGCCAGCACCCCGCTAGATCCGCCTCGCCGGAGTCCAGCACCAGAGCCGCGTGCCGGCGAGCTCCAGGCCAGGACCGTTCCTCCCTGTTCCGCCTCTCGGTTCTCTCCCTCTCTCTCACCGAGCTCTCTCTCTCTCTGTTGCCCACAGGATCCCTTGCCATGGCAGTGCCTGAAGCTCCACCACCAGCCGCCTCGTCCCTCGCCGTCGTCGGGAATGGACGGATCCGGGCAGTCCCGGCCCAGATCCGCCTTCGCCGTGCCTCCCCATCGCCTGCTGCCAGTCGGCGTCGCGGCAACCGCCGCCCGCCGCCATGGCCATGTCCTCCAGCAGGAGGGAGGATGATGACCCAGCCCCCGCTCGCTCCAGCACCAGGTGGGCCTCGCCAGCGCCCCGGCCTAGCTCCCCTTGCCTCCAAGGCCCAACCAGGCGCAAGCCCATCCGCAGCACCACCGGCCCATGATGGCCCATGGGTGAGCCGCCCCCGCGCCTATCCTCCGCCCTAGCCGAAGCGTTGCTAATATGCGCCCACAATTTTCGGCCCATGTATTTTTTCCCTATATGCGAATTTGCTATTTACCTGTGAATTACAGAATTACAGAAAAAACCATGTTTTTAAATTATTAATAACTTTTTAACCATGCATCGGTTTAAATAACTTTATATATGAAACTTGAATAGAATTTCATGTAGATTAACAATAACCAACTCTCACATGTGATAAAAATACTTAAACTTTCTGTTTGCATTAATTTGCATCAATGCCATGTTAAAACGGTTTAGTGCATAGCTAAATAACTGTAGCTCCGTTTAAAATGTTTTATATATGTAACTTGACTAGAAAAACGTGTAGAATCTCATGCCACACTTTATTTGCATGTTTAATAAATATAAAATTGGGTTATGACAGATCTGGACCAAATTCATATTATGCATATGGGGTTGTTTCGGAAATGTTATATATTGCTTCCGGCCTCATTTTAAATGCCTAGATGTTGGAGTTGGTTGTGCTTCACCTCTTTCCATGTTTAACAACATTTAATATTGATGAGTACCTAACGAGACTGAACTAAATAATTCAAGCATGGAGTTTCGTCAGTATGCAACTCTTTAAATATTGAGCTTCACTTAATGTGTAGGAGTTGTTTGTTGTTCTTTCCATGCCTTGCCTTGCATATTAAACCGGACATGCATCATATTTGTTTGCGCATCGTGTCTTGCATATGTTGTGGTGTATCTTGTGTTGATTGTTGTTTCGGTTTGCTTCTTCTCGATAGAGTTCTGAACCCGTTCAGAGTGTGAGGATTCGTTCGACTACGTTGGCTCGTCTTGTTCATGGACTTGTTCTTCTTTCGAGCGGGATCTCAGGCAAGATGACACATTTCCCTGGATACCACTACTTTCATTGCCATGCTAGATGTCTCATTTTCCTATCGTTATGTCTCGCTACCTACCACTTGTTTGTCAAGCCTCCGAACATTGCCATGAAAAGCTTCTAACCCCTCCACATCCCAGCAAACCTTTCTTTGGCTATGTTACCGCTTGCTCAGCCCTTCTTATAGCGTTTCTAGCTGCAGGTGCAATTGCTTCCATGTGACAACATGGACATCCTTTTGTTATCACAATATTATTGCCATTTAATTTAATGCACTTATACACTTGGTAAAGGGTGGAAGGCTTGGCCTTTTTCTCGGTGTTTTGTTCCACTCTTGATGCCCTAATTACTTGTGAACCGGTGTTATGTTACATAATTGAGCGCCCTAACATGCTTGGGGTTGTTATGGGGACCCCCTTGATTTTCGGTTTAGGATAAAGCTTGTCCAGCAAGGCCCAACATTGGTACTATTTGCTTAATAACAACTAAAATTTGCATAGGGCATGATCACCCCGTGGATTAATCAACAACCCGGGACAGTGCTCCTCATGAGTGTTGGTCCAAACTAGAGCACTATGCGGGGCCAACCTGGGGCAACTCGGGAGATTTCTATCAGGCCACCGTACACTAGCTTATCCGCCGTGTCCTGAGAACGAGATACACGGCTCCTATCGGGATCGTCGACACGTCGGGAGGCCTTACTGGATTTGTTTTACCTTTCTCGAACGTCTTGAGTGAGGAACTCTGATGTTCTTCGGGCTATCTCGAGGTGTCAGATTTCCTTTGGAATTGCCTAGGATGATCACGAGATCCGTGGTCGAGGTTATTCCCGCCGCGTGTGGTTAATTTGTGATGGATGAGTTGGAGCACCCTGTAGGGTTAAATATTTCGGAAAGCCATGCCCGCGGTTATGTGGCAAATGTGGATACTTTGTTTAATACCCGGTCATAGCAAACTTGAAGTAAACTCAAATGAAATACACCAACTGTGTGCGTAACCGCGACTGTCTCTTCTCGTGAGTCCTTATCTGAGAGAGAACACGATGGGGTTATGATTGACGTAAGTAGGTGTTCAGGATCAGTTAGTGATCATTACTAGTTCACGTCCGTTACGCGTAGACCACCATACTTTAATTTCTGTACTCGTAAGTTAGCCACTCAAATAAAAGCTTAGTCGCTTGCTGCAGCCTCACCAGTTAACCATACCTCACCTATTAAGCTTTAATAGTCTTGATACCCTTGGAAATGAGATTGCTGAGTCCCTGTGGCTCACAGATTACTACAACAACAGTTGCAGGTACAGGTAATGCGATGATTGACGTGAGCGTGATGCTTGTTTTGATCTGGAGTTATTCTTCTTCTTCGTCTTCATCAATCTAGGATGGGTTCCAGGCGGTAGCCTGGGATAGCAAGGATGGATGTCATTTTGTCGTTTGTTTTCGTCCGTAGTCGGACCCTGCTCTTTTGTATGATGTTTGAGTATGTTGTTGTATTGATGTGATATTGATGTAGCTTGTGGCGAGTGTGTGCCAATTCCATATACTCATCTCTTCTGTACATGTACTTGTAATGATATCCATTCTTGCAACACGACGAGATGCGCTTCTATCCCTGTCGAGGCCCTCGTGCCGAAATAAGGATAGGACTGCATCTTGGGCGTGACAAATTACAACTCGACACTTAGAAGAAATTATTACTCTATATGAATGCCTCTGGCGGTGTACTGGGCTGTGCAACGATCTAGCATAGCAAATGACATAAAAATGGACAAGCCTTGAAAACATCATGCTAGCTATCTTACGATCATGCAAAGCAATATGACAATGATGGTGCGTGTCATAATAAATGGAACGGTGGAAGTTGCATGTCAATATATCTCGGAATGTCTGTGGAAATGACATAATAGGTAGGTATGGTGGCTGTTTTGAGGAAGGGTATATGATGGGTCTAATGCACCGACGAAAGTTGCGCGATACTAGAGAGGCTAGCAAAGGTGGAAGGATGAGAATGCGTATAATCCATGGACTTACATTAGTCATAAAGAACTCACATACTTATTGCAAAAGTCTATTAGTTATCGAATTAAAGTATTAGATGCATGCTCCTAGGGGAGAGGTTAATAGGAGTTAACCATCGTGCGCTCCCGACCCTCACACAAAGGATGACAATCAATAAACAAATCATGCTCCGACTTCGTTACATAAGGGTTCACCATACATGCATGCTACGGGAATCACAAACCTTTAACACAAATATTTCTACCAATCCACAATTACTCACTAGCATGACTATAATATCATCATCTTTATATCGCAAAACTATTGCTAGGAATAAACATATCATATTCAGTGATCTACAAGTTTTATGTAGGATTTTATGACTAACCATGTGAACGACCAATTCCTGTTAACTCACTAAATAGATATAACTGAAGCACGAGAGTTTAATTCTTTCTACAAAAGATATTCCCACACTCTAACAAATATAAGTGAAGCAAAAGAGCATTCTACAAATGGCGGTTTTCTATGTGTAGAGAAATAGGCAATCCAAACTTCAAATGTTATAAGTGAAGCACATGAAACATTCTATAAAGCCATACTCAAAAGATATAAGTGAGGTGCAAAGAGGCTTCTATAAATCAACCAAGGACTTTATCATACCAACATGGTGCATTATCAAAATAAAAATAAAAAGCACACGCGCTCCAAGATTTATGCATATCATGTGACGAATAAAAATATAGCTTCAAGTAAAATTACCGATGGTCGTTAGAAGAAAGAGGGGACGCCTTCCGTGGCATCCCCAAGCTTAGTTTATCGGTAATCCTTGAATATTACCTTGGGGTTCCTCAGGCATACCCAAGCTTAGTCTCTTTCCACTCCTTATTCCTTCATCCATCGTGATCTCAGCCAAAACTTGAAAACTTCAATCACACAAAACTTAACAAAACCCTCGTGAGATACGTTAGTATAATAAAACAAATCACCACTTTAAGTACTGTTGACAACCAATTGATATTTTTTTTCCGCATTGTAGATACTGTAATATTAGTTTTCCATGGCTTATACCACTGATACAATCAATATTTTCATCAAAACAAGCAAACCAATGCATCAAAAACAGAATCTGTCAAAAACAGGACAGTGTGTAGTAATCTGAACATTCACCATACTTCTGTAAATCTAAAATTTCTGAAATATTAGGAAAAAACAAAATAATTTCATATAAGTACTGTGTAAAAATTTCAGAAACTTTTGACATTGTAGTAAAAAAATATAAATTCACGCACTACAACCAAAGTTTGTGTTTTTGCACTGCACAGACCAAACAAGCAATCTAATCATCCTAAAGGCAAATCTTGGCACATTATTTTTTAATACAATGGATTTGTACAAGGGGATAATTTTTTTGTTGAAAATTTTCTGTAATCAAGATTCACAAAATTTCCATGGGCATGAACAAAGTTCAAGGTTAACCCCCACTTCAGCGTTGCTCGTCTTTCTCACTTTCACTTTTATTTTTGATTTTTTAAGTTCCCCACTTTTTATTTGTTTTTAAACTATATAAAATAACACAACAAAGTAAAATGACTCTCTAAAACTTCTGGGTTGTCTCTCTGGCAGCGCTTTCTGTAAATCCATTAAGCTAGGCATAAAGTTCTCAAGTAATGGATCCACTCGGATCCCAAGGTATATCAAAGCCAATTTTAATTAAAAATGATTTGTAATTCAGTAGTGAGCACGCAGTAACATATATCATGCAACAACGAAGTCCAACTCTCTTCCTATGCATCGGTATGTCATAAAGAACAATTCATGCACACAAAGTAAAGGCCAATGGATAGTATAAACAGTTTCTTGCAATTTTATCGTATTGGAAACATACAGAGGTGGAGATGTAGTTCCTCTCTCATAATAATTGCAAGTAGGAGCAGAATGCACATGCATATTATATCTATCAAAATCATCAAGTGTGATAGCAAAAGGCAACCCATCTATATAATCCTTAATAAGTGCAAACTTTTTCGATATAGTGTAGTTGGGATAATTCAAAAAGATAATATGACTATCATGTGTGGGTACAATAGCAACAATTTCACGTTTAACGTAAGGAAGTATAGCAAGTTCATCTCCATAAGAATCATTCATATTGACATCATGGCCAAAAGCATAGCAAGCATCAAGTCCATCAAAAAGGGATATTTCAAACGAATCCAAGGGATCATAGCAATTATCATAGCATTCATCCTTCGGTAAGGTCAAAGGGAAATTAAACAATGTATGAGTTGAAGAGTTACTCTCATTAGAAGGTGGGCACGAGTAGCTAATCCGCTCTTCCTCCTTTTGTTCTTCGCTCTCCTCCTCATCTTTTTCATCAAATGAGCTCACAATTTCAGCATCTTCCTCATCCATAGGTTCCTGCAAAATATTAATCTCTTCCAAGCCAATGGTCATTATTTCAATAAATTCTTTAATATAAGCATTAGAAGCATAGTTTTCATAGCAATATTTAAGTATGACAAAATTTTTAGACTTGTAGAGAGTAGCATCATACTTTTCAGTGAAAGAAGCAATTTCATAGGCACCCTTAAAAGCAAAAAAATTCTTCAATTTGTTCAACATAATTATAGAAATAGGCCTCCTTGACATAAGAGGATAATATTTCATTATCATTAAACACACATTGGTAGGGAAGGTCTTTTTTAGCTTCTTTAGAGCAACAAGTAAAGTCATAAATTTCACATAGATTCCAAGCATAACAACATAAAGTATTAATTTGATGCCACAAGAGTTTCCCTTTTTAATATATGCGGTGTCGCACATAATGAGAATGGCCAATTAATGATTTCCCTCAACTAAGCTAGCTGGGTTTTCAGCACGAGCACAAGTGGATCAAAGATGACCCAAGTAATATTCTTCGGTGGTACGGACCACTAGCGGTTCCTCAACTTTTGAAGTAGCAAGTACATCTATTTTTTTGGTATTTTGCGTTTCCTACCCATATCTAAAGATATAAAATAAGTTAATAGAAGAAAAAAAATACTTGGTGATAAAGCAAACAAGCACACACGAGAATATTCACCCCACGCTATTGCTCCCCCGCAACGGCGCCAGAAAAAGCTCTTCATGACCCACAAGTATAGGTGATAAATTCTAGCCTTTCTTGACAAGTAAGAGTGTCGAACCCAACGAGCAGCTAAAGGTAGAAAAAAATATTCCCTCAAGTTCTATCGACCACCGATACAACTCTACGCACGCTTAACGTTCGCTTTACCAAGAACAAGTATGTATCTAGAAGTACTTTGTAGGTGTGATATGATAGATTTGCAAGATAATAAAGAGCACATAAATACAAAATAGGGGCTGATTAGATAAAGAAACAACTAAGTTAGTCTTAGCAGAGAGCTTTTTGTCACAAGAAAGTTATTTGTCCCTAGGCAATCGATAACTAGACCGATAATCATTATTGCAGTTTTATATGAGGGGAGGCATAAGCTAACATACTTTCTCTACTTCGATCATATGCACTTATGATTGGAACTCTAGAAAGCATCTGAAACTACTAAAGATCATTAAGGTAAAACCCAACCATAGAATTATAAGGTATCAAGTCCTCTTTACTCCCATATGCAACAACCCACCTACTCGGGTTTATGCTTCTGTCACTCAAGCAACCCACCATAGGCAAATCATGAACACATTGCAACACCCTACAACGAGGATCCCTCATGCTTGTGTGACATGGAGAGCACTATAGGACATCACCAAAAATAAAACATGCAACTCAAACCAATGATGATCATCAATCAACCCATAGGACAAAACAGATCTACTCAAACATAAAAGGATAGCCATATATCATTGGGAGATAATATATAGCGTTGAGCAACATGTTTAAGTAGAGATTACAGCAGGACGAAGGGCTGTTACACCAGTGCATAGAGGGGAAGGGAGTTGGTGATGACGATGGCGAAGTTGTTGGTATAGATCGCCGTCACGATGATGGCCCCGACGACGTTTCGGTACCATCGGGAGAGAGGGGGAGAGAGCCCCCTCCTTATTATTCTTCCTTGGCCTCCCCCCTACATGGGATGAGGGTTTTCCCTCTGGTCCTTGGCGTCCATGGCGGTGGAGGGTCGGGAGCCCCTCCGGGATTGGATCTCTCTCTCTGTGTTTCCTACTAATTTTGCGTTCCCAGATTCTGGCCTTTCACCGTTTCGTAAATATCCGAAGATCCATAACTCCGACCGCACTTAAATTTCGTGGGGATTTTTGTTATAAAAATATCTTCCTTGTGGCAAAAGGAGATCTCCAACAAACCTAAGGACTGGCCACAAGCCACCCTGGCGATGCCAGGGGGTAGGCCGCGCCCCTGTGGCTTGTGGGCGCCTCGGGCATCGTCTCACATTGATTCCTTTTTCCGAAAAATCACATATATTCCAATAAAAATCACCGTAAGTTTTTATCATGTTTGGACTTTGTTTGGTTTGGATATTCTGTGAAACAAAAAACATGCAACAAACAGGAACTGACACTGGGCACTGGATCAATATGCGAGTCCTAAAAATAGTATAAAAAGTTGCCAAAAGTATATGAAAGTTGTAGAATATTGGCATGAAACAATCAAGAATTATAGATACGATGGAGACGTATGATATCATCAAAGTCGACTCCACCAAAAATGATAGCCACATCTCATCGAAAGAGAGGGACAAGTTCGCCTCTATCAAGTGGTATGTCGGAGCACGATCAACCTAACCGCGAAGGTCTATACCTACATGCAATTGAAGAACAAGCAATAATATGATAATCCAAATGAATATTGCGAATATAGATAAAGTACTAATAAGGGTGGGGAACCGAAAGCGGTCTTGGTAAGGTCGTTGGACACAAACAAAGTACACAAACTTAAAATGTCTAATTTTTAACTAAACAAATCAAAAGGCAAAAAGCTACTAGATTGATCTACTTATATAGGAGCAAGGGGTGGCGACCAAGGAGGTTGGACGACGTCCCAAGCCAGCCTAAAACTAACCTCAGGTCGTACAAGGCCCATGGGCCCAAGTGAAGGTGATGCAATAACTTTGGACTTGTATTTTGCCTCGGATGCTACTGCAACATCAGATTGTTTCGTCAATATCTCCATGCTACAGACGAATTTGAAGGTGAATATAATTGGGTTGGAAAGCATATGAAATGTAATTTCCAACAAAAAACTAGTCACCCAATTTGGAGTCTGGATGAAAACGTTCTTGGCGTTTTGAGACAAGCTTGTGTGTGTAGTCCGAATCTGAGTCCAAAATGTGAGACACTTGGACTCTATCTTCTCTTGAGCCAAAAGTGACGTGAGAAAACTTCTTGAACATCACCTAAACATCTATTTTACCCTTATATTCATATGTGGATTGTACAAGTGTCTGGTAGTTCTGCAATTGGGCATGAAACAAAAAGAGGTGACGTACTTTTGTTCTTTATAGCATAAATAAATTATTGCATAACTTTTATCAGAAATCACCTCAAATAAATACGCATATGCAATATTTGTGATCATATTTAATGTAGCCATGTCCTCATCACATGTTACTAGTATCATAAGAAGTCTAGGCATGAAAATTACTTTGAATCGGCCCTTGCACATAATTAGATGCATGATTGAGAAGTTAGGGCTGTCCGATAGAGTATATTTATTGAACGATGTAGTAACACCATATGAATAATTTTCATCTACACAAGGGGATCAGGTATTCATATTACCTTTGTGTATTGCAAACCCTTGATATCGATCTCTTTGTAGCTAGAACGAGCTAGAGACCGTTCGAAGCATCATCGCCAACGGAGTTGCCCAAAATTGCGTTCACACACGAACACCTCACCGTGTACCCTCGACTCTAATGGTGATGCACCACGTCTCACGTCGAAGGAACCCATCCGGAAGCGTAGTACACAAGTACTCCGATAGACACTTTTGTAGATCGAAAACCCCACGTGTCCGGGAGGGACCCCGTGTGGACGTGTTGCATGTATGGGCTTCCCTAGGTTAACTTGATCGCCCCTAAGGCCCCGAGGATCGCCACTGCAACAAGAAGAACGAACGAAAAATGAGGAAGAGGAAGAACAAAGAAGAAGGTTAAAGGTAAAAAGTGATAGATGATTTTATTGATTGTGTGTTGTTCAATCGGCCGTCACCTCTAATAAATTTATGAGGCGTCCAGACTTACCGTGTATGAAAAAGACTCTAATTTTTTTCTAAATCTTTCAAAAATTAATCGAACTCAGATTTAGGTAAGTCATACACAACAGTCTTTCTGTTTTTGGGTCCCACAAGCCGCAAAAAACCTCAATGAAGATGAGCCCAAAAGAAAAATTAACCATTTCAACGAGGCAAACAACTTTCTTGTTGACCATTTTTTGATTCGAGGCTAGTTTGAAGGTCGAATCCCGCACGCGACCCATTCGACACCACCCACATATGTGTTTGATGCCCCGTGCCATTTTGTACTCATGGTGGATCCATAATACTTCGGCTTTAACTTTTATGTACAACCTAGGATTGAGATGATTGTGATATCAAAATCAATCTTTTTGACTAGGTGAAGACAATTAGTGTATAACATTGTCTCATATGAGGCAATGTTGGAGGCGTAATCGGTCAAATAGTACTCTGCATCCAAAATCCTAGTACTTCACGCACAACTTCGGCCCTCGAGATGAGATCAGAAGGCGATGACCAAAACTTCAAACATGTTCATGTAGACAATACATAAGTTTTTAATGCATAGCACTTATTCGTTTGTGGCCATCTTAATCGGGTTTTTGACCATGCGAAATATGATGTCAACAGCTTCACACAACCAGGGTGGGCCCTGACCTGGCCGCACCATGCCACGTTGATAGGGAGTGTAGCACATGTAAGAATGGCGCTACCCCATGTAGCATAGCGCCTATATGTTGAGCGCTACTCGAAAGGGTTATCTAGGTGAAATTGTTTCACAGATAGTTCATTCTATGAATTTTTCACTTTGTAACACCCTTGTAATTAAGCTACCGTGATATCTCACTAATGATGCCATGTCATCTTATTTCATTAAGCTTAATTGCACCTTAATTAAAACCCTATTCTAATTCAAATTCAATTAACAAGTCAAATTATCACTTCTGCAAACACTAAATCAAAATTGTTGGTAATTTTGCAAATATTCCCTAATAAATCATGTTAAGGTAAACAACATCACCTAAATTACAAAAATATCCTGAGTAATTATTTTGGTGGAACAACAACAAATAACTTGATCATTTCAATTTCTAAAAATGTTATTTTTTCAAAATGCCTTCAAACTTTTTATGCACCTCTCGTATGTTACAAAGTATTTTTGTGCAAAGTTTCACTCACAAAAAAAATCGTTTGCTCGCTCAAATAAATGCAAATCAGTAGCTAACTTAAATATAGAAAAGAAAAAGGAAAAAAGGGAGAAATGCCAACTGTGCATTTGGGCCTTAAGTGCATAGTGAGGCCCAACCCACCTTGAGGTCATCTTCAACCTCCTATTCACAAGAAGCTCGGTGGCCGCCCCGCGCACATCCGTGGCCATGCATGGCCACATGTCGGCCATCTGCGGCTCCCCGACAACTTACAAGTGCCCGTCGACGTCCCACAAACCCTAGACCTCCCATTTCCCCTTCCTCGAGTTTCTTTCGTCGACATCGCGCACGGTTGAAGCACCATCGCCATAGTCGTCGATGTTTGCATGCTCATCGTCGTCACCGTGCTCTAGGATCCTGTCTACCAACGCCATCATCACCCACTACGTTGTTCACGACCATCATTAGAGCATGCAATGATTGTTACTGAGGATGGTGGATATGACTCCGCTAGTGATTATGACGAGGAGACTCTGGCTCTTATTGCAACTGAAGAACATGGTGTAGATGATACTGAACAAGAGACACAATACATGACTGCTGACTACGCCGACAGGTATGGAAATTTAGTTGCTCAACGTGTTTTAAGTGTGCAGGTAACACAGGTTGAGCAAAATAAGAGGGAGAACATGTTCCATACAAAGGGAGTTGTGAAGAAACGTTCTGTTTGCGTAATCATCGATGGAGGGAGTGGTAACAACTTGGCTAGCATGGAGATGGTGGAGAAGCTGTCTCTCACCACCAGACCACATCCTCATCCTTATTAAATCCAATGGTTCAACAACAGTGGCAAGGTTAAAGTAACATGTACTGTTCGTCTGCATTTTAGCATTGCTACATATTTTGATTATTTGTTATACATTCTGATCATGAATCTTTGAAATATATTAAAATTCAAGCAAAACTAAACCGTAGACATGCCAAATGGGTTGAATTCATTGAAACTTCCCCTTTTGTCATTAAAAACAAGAAGGGAAATAAAAATGTTATTGCTGGTGCATTGTCTCATTGCTATACTATGCTTTCACAACTTGACTTTAAAATATTTGGTTTGGAGACCATCAAAGATCAATATGTGTAGGATGTTGAATTTAAAGATGTGTTGCTGAATTGTAAAGAAGGGATAACATGGAACAAGTTCGTCATTAATGATGGACTTGTGTTTCGTGCTAACAAGCTATGCATTCTAGCTAGCTCCGCTTGTCTTTTCTTGTTATAGGAGGCGCATGGAGGAGGATTAATCGAACACTTTGGCATGAAGAAGATGAACGACGTACTTGCTACACATTTCCTTTGGACAAAGATGAGACGGGATATTGAGCGTTTTGTTGCTCAATGCACTACATGTCAAAAAGCTAAGTCACGAGTGAATCCTCATGGTTTATATATGCCTTTTCCTGTACCTAGTGTTCCTTGGGAGGATATATCCATGGACTTTGTTTTAGGTTTACCTTGAACAAAGAAGGGAAAGAATAGTATATCTGTTGTCGTGGATAGATTTTCAAAAATGGCACACTTTATACCATGTCATAAAAGTGATGATGTTGCTAATGTTGTTGATTTGTTCTTTTGTGAAATTATTCGCTTGCATGGTGTGCAAAATACAATTGTTTCAGATCATGATGCTAAATTTCTTAGCCACTTTTGGGGATCTTTATGGGCTAAATTGGGAACTAAACTGCTTTTTAATACTACATGTCACACCCAAACTAATGGGCAAACTGAAGTAGTTAATAGATCATTGCCTACTATGCTTAGGGTTGTTTTGAAGAATGACCTGAAAATGTGGTAAGAATGCTTGCCTCATATTGAATTTGCTTATAATCATTCGCTGCATTCTACTACTAAGATGTGCCCTTTTGAGGTTGTGTATGGTTTCCTACCTCGTGTGCCTATTGATTTGTTGCCCCTTCCATCTTCGAAGAAGGTTAATTTTGATGTTTAACAACATGTTGAATTGATCTTAAAAATGCATGAGGTAACTAAGGAAAACATTGAACGTATGAGTCCTAAATACAAACTTGCTGGATATAAGGGCAGAAAATGTGTTGTCTTTGCACCTAGAGATGTTGTTTGGTTACATTTGCGTAAGGACATATTTCCTGATTTGTGCAAGTCAAAGCTAATGGCATGTGCTGATGGACCTTTTAAGGTTTTAGAGAAAATAAATGATAATGCATATACACTTGAGCGGCCTCCAGAGTTTGGGGTTAGTACCACTTTCAACATTGCAGATTTGAAGGCTTATTTGGGTGAGAAAGACGAGATTCCGTCGTGGACGACTTCATTTCAAGAAGGGGAGGATGATGATGATATCAATACCATTGTTACACCCACAACCTCCGCCGCTATACATACTGGACCAATTATTAGAGCTCGCGCACGCCAGTTGAATTACCAGGTACATTCGTTTCTTGGAAATCTTTCTAATGTTTATGAACCTATGATGCTGCCTAAATTAGATACTTTTGTTTTACCTATGAATGAAGGACCTAGCATGGATAAGAATCATGGCCATTGGAGCGGGATCAAGCATGGAGGAGAAGGTGCACACGCGGGAAAGAACAATGGAGTTTCTAGTGGTGTTTTTTGCACTTTGAAGCCACCATAGGGAGAGCATGAAGGCTTGGACGAAATATACAAGAAGCCACATCATAAAATTTCGTCCATAGGCTAATATAGGGGCTGTGTCACCTTATTTTTGGACCAGGCCCATGTAATTTTGAAACACCACTTTATAGGCTGTTTTTAGAGTCCGTATGGTGGGGAAACGGAGTTAGGGTTAGTTTCAGACCCGTCCTCCAAGGGGTCATGAAATTCCCCCTCCATTCCCCCATACATACAACCCTTAGGGCAGCATTTAGACTTGGGTTTTGTTTAGATTAAAAGTTCGTATAGGTGCAACTTGACGTTTTTCGTTTGTGTTCCACGACCAGACCAAGGCGTCACAGAACCCCACTTTCATCAATAAAACATTCCGCTTATATTCGCAATATCCATATTGCAATCTCATTTTCTTGCTTGTTCTTTGCTTGCGTGCAGGAAATAAACCCTCGTGGTCAGTTTGATCGTGCTCCGACGTGGTCAATTACCTCTTGGAGTTGTTTTAGCGATTACTAAGGCGCGACGTCCTCACATATTCGTCGTGGGATCATGATGAGCCACAAGTATATGGGATCAATTGTAGCCTTTCTCGATAAGTAAGAGTGTTGAACCCAATGAGGAGCTAAAGGTAGAACAAATATTCCCTCAAGTTCTATCGACCACCGATAAAACTCTATGCACGCTTAACGTTCGCTTTACCTAGAACAAGTATAAAACTAGAAGTACTTTGTAGGTGTGATAGGATAGGTTTGCAAGATAATAAAGAGCACGTAAATAAAAACTAGGGGCTGCATAGATAAAGAAACAACTAAGTTAGTCTTAGTAGAGAGCTTTTTGTCACAAGAAAGTTATTTGTCCCTAGGCAATCGATAACTAGACCGATAATCATTATTGCAATTTTATATGAGGGAGAGGCATAAGCTAACATATTTTCTCTACTTGGATCATATTCACTTATGATTGGAACTATAGAAAGCATCTGCAACTACTAAAGATCATTAAGGTAAAACCCAACCATAGTATTATAAGGTATCAAGTCCTCTTCACTCCCGTATGCAACAACCCACCTACTCGTTTTTTTGCTTCTGTCACTCAAGCAACCCACCATTGGCATGATGAACACATTGCAACACCCTACATCGAGGATCCCTCACGCTTGCGCGACATGGAGATCACCATAGGATAGAACCAATAATAAAACATGCAACTCAATCCAATCATGATCATCAATCAACCCATAGGAAAAAATAGATCTATTCAAACATCATAGGATAGCCATACATCATTGGGAAATAATATATAGCATTGAGCACCATGTTTAACTAGATATTACAGCGGGGATAAGGGGTGTTACACCGCTGCATAGAGGGGGAGAGAGTTGGTGATGACAGTGGCGAAGTTGTTGGTGTAGATCGCCGTAACGATGATGGCCCGACGGCGTTCCGGTGCCATCAGGAGAGAGGGGGAGAGAGCCCCCCTCATTCTTCTTCTTCCTAGGCCTCCCCCTAGATGGGAGGAGGGTTTCCCCTCTGGTCCTTTGCCTCCATGGCGGAGGAGGGGCGGGAGCCCCTCCAAGATTGGATCTCTCTCTCTCTGTTTCCTTCTGTTTCTGCATTCCTAGATTCTAGCCTTTCATGGTTTCTTAAATACCCGGAGATCAGTAACTCTGATAGGGCAGATTTTTTGAGGTTTTATCATAAAAATGTATTCCTTGCGGAAAAGGAGAGATCCAGCCGACCTAAGGGCTGGCCACAAGCCACCCTGGAGCGGCGAGGGGGTAGGCCGCGCCCGTGTGGCTTGTGGGCCCCTCGGGCATTGTCTCTCATTGATTCTTTTTCCCCCAAATCACATATATTCCGAAAAAATCTTCGTAAGTTTTTATCGTGTTTGGACTTCGTTTTGTATGGATATTCTGCGAAACAAAAGACATGCAACAAACAGGAACTCGCACTGGATCAATATGTTAGTCCCAAAAATAGTATAAAAAGTTGCCAAAAGTATATGAAAGTTATAGAATATTGGCATGAAACAATCAAAAATTATAGATACGACGGAGACGTATCAACTTCCCCAAGGTTAATTCCTACTCTTCCTCGAGCAGGTAAATGATAAAAAAGATAATTTTGGATGTGGAATGCTACCTAGCATAATCTTGTTCATAGAATCTAATCATGGCATGAATATTAAGACACGAGTGATTCACAACAATAGTCTATCATTTGACATTAAGACGATAATACTTCAAGCACACTAATAAAGCAATCATGTCTTCTCAAAATATCATGGCTAAAAGAAAGTTATCCCTACAAAATCATATAGTCTGGCTATGCTCCATCTTCCCCACACAAAGTATTTATAATACGCACAACCCCGATGACAAGTCAAGCAATTGTTTCACACCTTTTATGTTCTCAAACCTTTTCAACTCTCATGCAATACATGAGCGTGAGTCATGGATATAGCACTATAGTTGGAATAGAATAATGCGGACGTTATGAAGAGAAGGAGAAGATAGTCTCAAATCAACTAGGCATATGAACAGCCTATGGAGATGCCCATTAATAGATATCAATGTGAGTGAGTAGGGATTGCCATGCAATGGATGTGCTGGAGCTATAAGTGTATGAAAGCTCAAAAAACTAAGTGGGTGTGCATCCAACTCGCTTGCTCAAGAAGACCTAGGACAATTTGAGGAAGCCCATCATTGGAATATACAAGCCAAGTTATATAATGAATAATTCCCAAAAGTATATGAAAGTGACAAAATAGGAGACACTCTATCATGAAGATCATGGTGCTACTTTGAGGCACAAGTGTGGAAAAAGGATAGTAGCATTGTCCCTTCTCTATTTTCTCTCTCTCTCTCTCTCTCTCTTTATAATTATTTTTATGTTTTTTTTGGTGGGCATCTTTGGCCTCTTTTTTTAAAGTCCGAAGTCTCATCCCAACTTGTGAGGGAATCATATCTTCCATCATCCTTTCCTCACATGGGATAATGCTGTAATAATGATTATCATCACACTTTTATTTTCTTACGACTCAATAATTACAACTCGATACTTAGAAGAAATTATAATTATGACTCTATATGAATGCCTCCAACGGTGTACTTGGATGCGCAACGATCTAGCATAGCAAATGACATAAAAAACAGACAAGCCATGAAAACATCATGCTAGCTATCTTACGATCATGCAAAGCAATATGACAATGATGGTGCGTGTCATAATAAACGGAACGGTGGAAGTTGCATGACAATATATCTCAGATTGTCTATGGAAATTCCATAATAGGTAGGTATGGTGTATGTTTTGAGGAAGGGTATATGATGGGTTTAATGCACTGGCGAAAGTTGCGTAGTACTAGAGAGGCTAGCAAAGGTGGAAGGATGAGAGTGCGTATAATCCATGGACTCACATTAGTCATAAAGAACTCACATACTTATTGCGAAAGTCTATTAGTTATCAAAGTAAAGTATTAGATGCATGCTCCTATGGGAGAGGTTGGTAGGAGTTAACCATCGCACGCTCCCGACCCTCACACAAAGGATGACAATCAATAAACTAATCAAGCTCCGATTTCGTTACATAACGGTTCACCATACGTGCATGTTACGGGAATCACAAACCTTTAACACAAATATTTCTACCAATCCACAATTACTCACTATCATGACTCTAATATCATCATCTTTATATCGCAAAACTATTGCAAGGAATCAAACATATCATATTTAGTGATCTACAAGTTTTATGTAGGATTTTGTGACTAACCATGTGAATGACCAATTCCTGTTAACTCACTAAATAGATATAAGTGAAGCATGAGAGTTTAATTCTTTCTACAAAATACATGCCCACACTCTAACAAATATTAGTGAAGCAAAAGAGCATTCTACAAATGGCGGTTTTCTATGTGTAGAGAAATAGGCAATCCAAACTTCAAATGATATAAGTGAAGCACATGAAACATTATATAAAGCCATACTCAAAACATATAAGTGAGGTTCAAAGAGCCTTCTATAAATCAACCAAGGACTTTATCATACCAACATGGTGCATTATAAAAATAAAAATAAAAAGCACACGACGCTCCAAGATTTACGCATATCATGTGACGAATAAAAATATAGCTCCAAGTAAAATTACCGATGGTCGTTAGAAGAAATAGGAGATGCCTTCTGAGGCATCCCTAAGCTTAGTTTCTTGGGAATCCTTGAATATTACCTTGGGGTTACTCAGGCATACCCAAGCTTGGTCTCTTTCCACTCCTTATTCCTTCATCCATCGTGATCTCACCCAAAACTTGAAAACTTCAATCACACAAAACTTAACAAAACCCTCGTGAGATACGTTAGTATAATAAAACAAATCACCACTTTAAGTACTGTTCCCAACCAATTGATATTTTGTTTTTGCATTGTAGCTACTGTAATATAACTTTTCCAGGGCTTATACCACGGATACAATCGATAGTTTCATCAAAACGAGCAAACCAATGCATCAAAAAAAGAATCTGTCAAAAACAGGACAATCTGTAGTAATATGAACATTTACTTTTGTAAATCTAAAAATTCTGAAATATTATTAAAATATAAAAGAATTTCATAGCAGTACTGTGTAAATTTTTTAGAAACTTTTGACATTCCAGTAAAAAGTGTAAATTCACGCACTACAACCAAAGTTTCTGTTTTTGCACTACACACACCAAACAAGAAATCTAATAATCCTAAAGGAAAATCTTGGCACATTATTTTTTAATACAATGGATTTGTACAAGGGGATAATTATTTTTGTTGAAAATTTTCTGTAATCAAGATTCACAAAGTTTCCCTAGGCATGAACAAAGTTCAAGGCTAGCCCCCACTTCAACGTTGCTCGTCTTTCTCACTTTCACTTTTATTTTTGAATTTTTTTTAAGTTCCCCACTTTTTATTTGTTTTTAAACTATATAAAAGAACACAACAGAATAAAATGACTCTCTAAACCTTCCGGGTTGTCTCCCTAGCAGCGCTTTCTTTAAAGCCATTAAGCTAGGCATAACGTGCTCAAGTAATGGATCCACTCGGATCCCAAGGTATATCAAAGCCAATTTTAATTAAAATTGATTTGTAATTCAATAGTGAGCACGAAGTAACATATATCATGCATCAACAAAGTCTAACTCTCTTCCTATGCATCGACATGTCATAAAAGAACAATTCATGCACACAAAGTAAAGGCCAATGCATAGTATAAACAATTTCTTGCAATTTTATCGTATTGGAAATATAGAGAGGTGGAGATGTAGTTCCCCTCTCATAATAATTACAAGTAGGAGCAGCAAGCACATGCATATTATATCTATCAAAATCATCAAGTGTGATAGCAAAAGGCAACCCATCTATATACTCCTTAATAAGTGCAAACTTTTCCGATATAGTGTAGTTGGGATAATTCAAAAAGATAATAGGACTATCATGTGTGGGTGCAATAGCAACAATTTCACGTTTAACATAAGGAACTATACCAAGTTCATCTCCATAAGCATCATTCATATTCAAACCATGGCCACAAGCATAGCAAGCATCAAGTTCATCAAAAAGGGATATTTCAAACGAATCCAAGGGATCATAGCAATTATCATAGCATTCATCCTTCGGTAAGAATGAATGGAAATTAAACAATGTATGAGTTGAAGAGTTACTCTCATTAGAAGGTGGGAATGGGTAGCTAATCCGCTCTTCCTCCTTTTGTTCTTCGCTCTCCTCCTCATCTTTTTCATCTAATGAGCTCACAATTTCAGCAACTTCCTCTTCCATAGGTTCCTGCAAAATGTTAATCTCTTCCAAGCCAACGGTCATTCTTTCAATAAATTATTTAATATAAGCATTAGAAGCATAGTTTTCATACCAATATTTAAGTATGACAATTTTTTAGATTTGTAGAGAGTAGCATCATACTTTTCAATCAAAGAAGCAATTTCATAGGCACCCTTAAAAGCAACAAATTCTTCAATTTGTTCAACATCATTATAGAAATAGGCCTCCTTAACATAAGCGGATAATATTTCATTATCATTAAACACACATTGGTAGGGAAGGTGTTTTTAGCTTCTTTAGAGCAACAAGTAAAGTCATAAATTTCACATAGATTCCAAGCATAGCAACACAAAGTATTAATTTGATGCCACAAAAGTTTCCCTTTTTGAGATATGTGGTGTCGCACATAATGAGCATGCCCATTTAATGATTTTCCCTCAACTAAGCCAACTGGGTTTTCAGCGCGAGCACAAGTGGATCGAGGATGACCCAAGTAATATTCTTCGGTGGTGCGGACCACTAGCGGTTCCTCAAGTTTTGAAGGAGCAAGTACATCTATTATTTTGGTATTTTGCATTTCCTACCCATATCTAAATATAGAAAACAAGTTAATATAAGAAAAAACAAAAAATATTTAGTGATAAAGCAAACAAGCACACACGAGAATATTCACCCCACTCTATTGCTCCCATGCAACGGCGCCAAAAAAGGTCTTCATGACCCACAAGTATAGGGGATCAATTGTAGCCTTTCTCGACAAGTAATAGTGTCGAACCCAACGAGGAGCTAAAGGTAGAACAAATATTCCCTCAAGTTCTATCGACCACCGATACAACTCTACACACGCTTAACGTTCGCTTTACCTAAAACAAGTATGAAACTAGAGGTACTTTGTAGGTGTGATAGGATAGGTTTGCAAGATAATAAAGAGCACGTAAATAAAAACTAGGGGCTGCTTAGATAATGAAACAACTAAGCTAGTATTAGTAGAGAGATTTTTTTCACAAGAAAGTTATTTGTCCCTAGGCAATCGATAACTAGACCGATAATCATTATTGCAATTTTATATGAGTGAGAGGCATAAGCTAACATACTTTCTCTACTTGGATCATATGCACTTACGATTGGAACTCTAGCAAGCATCCGCCACTACTAAAGATCATTAAAATAAAACCCAACCATAGAATTATAAGGTATCAAGTCCTCTTTACTCCCAGATGCAACAACCCACCTACTCGGGTTTATGCTTCTGTCACTCAAGCAACCCACCATAGGCAAATCATGAACACATTGCAACACCCTACAACGAGGATCCCTCATGCTTGCGCGACACGAAGAGCACCATAGGACAAGACCAATAATAAAACATGCAACTCAAACCAATGATGATCATCAATCAACCCATAGGACAAAACGGATCTACTCAAACATCATAGGATAGCCATACATCATTGGGAAATAATATATAGCATTGAGCACTATGTTTTAGTAGAGATTACAACGGGGAGAAGGTGTGTCACACCGCTGCATAGAGGGGGAGAGAGTTGGTGATGACGACGGCGAAGTTGTTGGTATAGATCACCGTTGGCGGCGGAGGGGCCTGATCCCCTCCGAGATTGGATCTCTCTCTCTCTCTCTCTCTATGTCCTTCTGTTTTTGCGTTCCCAGATTCTGGATTTTCACCATTTCTTCAATATCTGGATCTCCGTAACTCCAATCACGCTGCAATTTCTAGGGGATTTTATTATAAAAATATCTTCCTTGCGGCAAAAGGAGAGCTCCAACCGACCTAAGGACTGGCCACAAGCCACCCTGGTGCGGCCAGGGGGGTAGGCCGCGCCCCTGTGGCTTGCGGTCCCCTCGGGCATCATCTCGCGCTGATTCATTTTTCCCCCAAAATCACATATATTCCAATAAAAATCTTCGTAAGTTTTTATCATGTTTGGACTTTGTTTGGTATGGATATTATGCGAAACAAAAAACATGCAACAAACAGGAACTGACACTGGGCACTGGATCAATATGTTAGTCCCAAAAATAGTATAAAAGTTGCCAAAAGTTATGAAAGTTGTAGAATATTGGCATGAAACAATCAAAAATTATAGATACAATGGAGACGTATCAGATCATCAAAGTCGACTCCACGAAAAATGATAGCCACATCTCATCAAAAGACAGGGACAAGTTCACCTCTATCAAGTGGTATGCCGAAGCATGATCAACCTGACCGCGAAGGTCTATACCTGCATGCAATTGAAGAACAAGCAAGAATATGATAGTGCAATCTAAATATTGCGAATATAGATGAAGTACTGATAAGGGTGGGGATACGAAGGTGTTCTTGGTCTGGTCGTTGGGCACAAACCCTGTACACAAACTGGAAATGTCTAACTTTTAACTAAACAAATCAAAAGGCAAAAAGCTACTAGATTGATCTACTTATATAAGAGAAAGGGTTGGTGACCAAGGAGGTTGTACGACATCCCAAGGCAGACTAAAACTAACCCTGGGTCGTACAAGGCCCATGTGCCCAAGTGAAGGTGACGCAACAACTTTGGACTTGTAGTTCGACTCGGATTCTGCTGGAACATCAGATTGTTTCGTCAATATATATACACTACGGACGAATTTGAAGGTGAATATAATTGGGTTGGAAAGCATATGAAATCTGCTTTCCAACAAAAAACTAATCACCCAATTTGCAGTTTGGATGAAAAAGTTCATGGCGTTTTGAGACAAGCTTGTGTGTCGAGTTCGAATCTGAGTCCAGAATGTGAGAGACTTGGACTCTATCTTCTCTTGAGCCAAAAGTGACATGAGAAAACTTCTTGAACATCACCTAAACATCTATTTTTCCCTTATCTTCATATGTGGACTATACAAGTGTCTGGTAGTTCTGCAATTGGGCATGAAACAAAAAGAGGTGAAGTACTTTTGTTCTTTATAGCATAAACAAATTGTTGCATAACTTTTATTAGAAATCACCTCAAATAAATACGCATATGCAATATTTGTGATCATATTCAATGTAGCCATCTCCTCATCACATGTTATTAGTATCATAAGAAGCCGAGGCATGAAAATTACTTTGAATTGGCCCTTGCACATAATTAGATGCATGATTGAAAATCTAGGGCTGGCCTATAGAGTATATTTACTGAATGATCTAGTAACACCATATGAATTATTTGCATCTACACAAGGGGATTGGGTATTCATATTACCTTTGTATATTGCAAACCCTTGATGTCAATCTCTTCATAGCTACACGGGCTGCAGACCGTTCGAAGTATCATCGCTAGCGGAGTTGCCCAAAATTGCGTTCGCACACGAACACCTCACCATGTACCCCGACTCCGACGATGATGCATCGCATCTCACATCGAAGGAACCTGTCCGGAAGCGCAGTACGCAATCCGACATGCGCTCTTGTAGACCCAAAACCCCACGTGACCGAGAGGGACCCCGTCTGCACGCGTTGCATGTATGGGCTTCCCTAGGTCGACTTGATCGCCCCTAAGGCCTTGAGGTTCCCCTCGTGCAACAAGAAGAACGGACAAAAAATGAGGAAGAAGAAGAACGAAGGAGAAGGTTAAAGGTAAAAAGTGATAGATCACTGATATCTCACTAATGATGCCATGTCATACTACTTCATTAAGCTTAATTGCACCTTAATTAAAACCCTATTCAAATTGAAATTCAATTAACAAGTCAAATTATTACTTCTACAAACAGTAAATCAAAATTGTTCGTAGTTTTGCAAATATTCCCTAAGTAATCATGTTAAGGGAAAAAACATCACCTAAATTATAAAAATATCCTCAGTAATTATTTTGGTGGAACAACAACAAATAACTTGATCATTTCAATTTCTAAAAATGTTTTTTTTTCAAAATGCCTTGAAACTTTTTTTGCATCTCTTGTACGTTACAAATTATTTTTGTACAAAGTTTCACTCACATCAAAAATCGTTTTCTCGCTCAAATAAATGCAAATCAGTAGCTAACCTAAATAAAGAAAAGAAAAAGGTAAAAAAAAGGAGAAATGCAAACTGTGCACTTGGGACTTAAGTGCATAGTGAGGCCCAACCCACATTGAGGTCATCTTCAACCTCCTATTCACAGGAGGCTCGGTGGCCGCCCCACGCGCATCCGTGGCCATGCTTGGCCACATGCCGGCCATCCGGGGCTACCTGACAACTTACAAGTGCCCGTTGACGCCCCAGAAACCCTAGAACACCCATTTCCCCTTCCTCGCATTGCTTTCGTCGACATCGCGCACGGTTGAAGCACCATCGCCATAGTCGTCGACGTTTGCATGCTCACCGTCGTCACCGTGCTCTAGGATCCTGTACGCCAACACCTTCGTCACCCACTAAGTCGTCCACGACCATCATTCGAGCTGGGCAACCCTACATCACTGGATCGCCGTCTACTTCCACCTTCACTCGCCGGTCGTCGCCGAGCCTCCCCCGAGCCCACTAAGCATCTATACAAACTCTATGTGAGATATCCTTCCTTTCCCCTCTCTCCTCTGGCTTGCGCGTGTCCCCTAGATAGCTCGCCCGGGAGAAGAGCTCCGCCGTTCACCATGGCTGACGAGCTCGAGTGCCCCGTGCTCCTCTACCCGAACTAGTGCTGACGCGTGCTCCCGGACCTCCCAGGAGGCCGACGAGCCGTCCAATTGCTCTCCCCTGTGCCTCCTAGTGCCATCCCCGATAACTTCCCGAAGCGGCCTAAGCTTCGTCTCATCGTCGGTGCCGTTCCCGTCCTCCACAATGGAGGCCGCGACCACAGTTCGGCGCTGCTCGCTGCACGCATTCGAAAGCGCCTAGCCACGCATAAAAGTAGCCTCGCGACCTCGCGTCCGTGCAAAGCCGAACGCCGGCCGCTCCAGTCGTTGCACATGCTGCTACGGTGCATCTCTTGCCACCCGGGACTACCATCTTAACCGCGCAAGCTCCAGCTTCCTAGTGGTACCACCCACGCGTCCATCCGCCGCCGGAAACGGCCGTCTGGAGCTCATCCGTCGCGCCAGATCAACGCCGGAGTTAGCCGCTAGTTAACACCGGTTAATCAAGCTCTAATGACCCCCCTGATTATGACATGTGGACCCCATCTAATTAACTAAACTAATAAAACTCTGTTAAATATGTGCCTATGACATATGGGTCCAACTGGTCCCATTGACCAGTCAAGTGCTGACTAGGATTGACCTAGTCTATGACACGTGGGTTCCTTGGACCTGGTTAATGAGTCAACTGGTCAACAATTGACCCGGTGACTCATCTTGTGGCCTCACTTGTTAGCCTCAGAGCCCATTGTTGTGTACACTATTCTATGTGCACTTAGCAATTATATTTATATTAATTTTGAATTAAAATAAATCCAGTAAATTAGGAAAATCATTAAAATTTTGGAAATTCATATAAAATAATTCATAACTCGGATGAAAATAATATATGTATAAAATTTGATCAGAATAATATGAAGAGTCTGAATATGTCATTCACATACCTTTTAGACCCTTCTAACATAGTGAACATGGGAATTTTGCATCAGGATCACCTGATCGAATGATACTTACCTCTTCTTTTAAATTTTTTAGTGATGATTAGAGCATATCATCAGCACATGTTGACATGACATGCATCTGTGTTACATTTGTATGCCCGTTATTTATCGGTTTCCCCCCTCTCATCTATTCTTCCTGTAGACCCCGAGACTGCCGCTGCCCCCCAAGTATGACGACGTCGACGACGACCCGTCCTTCTTAACAGAGCTTCCAGGAAAGAAAAACCCCCTTGATCATTACGATATCGCCTCTTACTTCCCTCTACTTCTTGCTTTAGAGAGTGGTTTCAGTTGATACTTTATCGGTAGATCCTATTTTGTTGCATACCCTACTTTTGTTAAACTGTGTTGATACCTTACTTGTTATCCTATATGTTTGGTATAGTTATGCTAGAGTCTCATCAGTGACCGTACACTTGTGTGTTTCGCATGCTATATTAAGGGGATGTGATCCCTTCGGGAAATGATCACATATATGATATATGATACTACTATACTTATGATATTGTTCGGAATGGGGACTGAAAGGAATTTCCCCGACGTCCCCCTGAGTGATTCTTCGCGACGGATTGACAGGGCAGGTAGAGGCCACCTAGGAGAGAGGTGGCGTGGGCTCTGGTCGGTGTCCAAGGTTATTTCATAATAACACGCTTAACGAGATTGGGTGTTTGATCCGAGAAAACCACTAGCATATACGCACTAACCGCTACGCGGGATAATGGTTTATGGGGCCCTCGACGTCGTAAGTTCCTACTAAAAGCTCTGCTAGATGTCACAATGGAATGTGATGATTGTTGTGGTGAGCGGCATGCTTGTATATAGAGGTGAGCTTGGTCCCTGACCAATATCACAACATATAGGAGTGCTTAGGGTGATGGGCCCATGACCCTTCGGACTTAGGATGTAGACCAACGTGTTGACCTCTCTGGAGAGCTTAGTTAGGACTTCGGCATGTCGATCACCCGAGGCCAGGCATTACCCAGAAAAGTGTGTCGGCCAGAGGTAATCAAGCGTATCGGGAAATGTGGTGCACCTACAGGGAAGTTAATATATCCGGATAACCGTGACTACGGTAACATATGGCTTGGAGATGTATCCCAATATTATACTACTTGAACCAGATACCTGATAAAACACACCCTTATAACAAACAGATTTCCCCAGAGTTCCCTTTCTCGCAGGGAGTCGATGAGAGGATCTCCTATATGTATGTGCAAGATGTTACCAATACGCTCCTCTCTTCTACCGCTGAAAGACATGATTACTACTAAGTATTCCATCGCATTCCCCTACTTTTGTTGTTCTTACTTTCATGCCATTACAATTGTTAACATGTCCATGTTATTCTATTCAGAATGTCTGGGACAACCAATGGTGCACGTGATCGTGGTCGTGGTGATGACCACCGACCACCTCTACCATATGTTGCCGCCATGATGGCACAATTTGAGTTGAACAGTTAGTTCATTGTTGGGATCATGGACCAGTTCCCGAACCGCAACAACAACATCATCCTGGTCCATTCACTCTGTAGGACTTTGTGCATCTCAACCCAACTATCTACTACAGCTCAATGAAGCCACTTGATTCTAATGACTAGCTTCACGACATCACCTTAGAGTTGGAGTCTGCCAATGTTGCTGCTGCCACTACATCAGCTTTGCAACGTACCATATGAGGGGTCTAGTTACACAATGGTGGGACAGCCACATGCGTATGCTGCTTGTCGGTACCATCATCACCTGGGCTGAATTCCAGAGTGCCTTCTGTGCACGGCACATTCCCCAGGGATTGATGAAAATGAAAAAGGAATTCTGCAACCTCGTTCAAGGCAAGATGACAGTCGATGCATATCAGCGGGAGTTTCTCGACTTGTCACGTTGTGGTGAAGACGATGTCTCAACTGATGCACACAAACACGAGAAGTTCCGTGATGGTTTGACCCTTGACCTGAAGCTTGCACGCTGCCTTCATGGGTTTGACGACGTTGCCACTCTTGTCAACAAGGGCATTTTGGCTGAGACCAGTCGTATTGAGCACCAGGAGACCATCAAGCGCACTCGAGATGTTGGCTCATCTTCGGTCCCATCTGCTCAGAAGCGTCGAGTGTGGATTCCCCATAATGTCTACCTGCAAATTACCCTAGCACCAAGGCCTTCTTATGTTGCACCTCGTCTGCCCCCCACCACCGCCAAGACAGCCTAGAACTAAAGGTGGACAACCCAATACCATGGCTCCTCATCACAATGATGGTTTGTTCTTCAAATGTGGACAACCAGGTCATCCTGCTTGAGACTGCAGTGTGAACCAGAACCAACTTGCACTTCCTTCCACTGGTCGTGGAAATGGCCGTAGGAACAACCATAATACCAAGACGCCTCCATTCGGCCGTGGTCATACCAACCATGCTGACGTTGAAGAATCTCAAGAGGAACCGAACATTGTGATCGGTACCCGTCGTGGTAATTCAGTACCGACTTCTGTTCTTTTCTATTCAGGAGCATCACATTCATCCATCTTCGAAAATTTTGCACTCATGCATGACATAACTTATGAAAAGATGCATTCCCCATTAGTTGTAACTTCGGGATCCCATTGTCATGACACCAATATTATCCCTAACGTCTCCATAGAAATTGAAGGACCAGAATTACTTGCTTCCCTAATTGTCCTCCAGTCTTCCAACACAGATGTCATCCTTGGTATGGATTGGCTGAAAGCTCATTGCACTTTGATCTTTGGTCGACTGTGCTGCTAAAACAGTCCATCTCTTGCACCCCTCGGACCAGATAGTGAGATACTCTGCTTGAATGATCCAAAATGCCAAAGCCCAAATATATGCCATGAATGCGTTGAATGCATCACCGCTACTTAACATGGAGAACATTTGGGTGATTCATGACTTTGAAGATGTTTTTCCAGAAGAACTTCCAGGAATACCCCTTGCTCCAGCTGTCGAGTTCGTCACCCACTTGAAACCTGGTACCGCTCCTATCACCAAGCGCCCTTACAAAATGCCGCCACATGAACTTCTCGAGCTTAAGAAGGAAATCAAAGAATCACCTTGCAAGGGATTCATTTGGTCTAGCTCGTATGCATGGGTTCCCCCTTCGCTCTTTGTTAAGAAGAAGGATGTAACTAATCACTTGGTTGGTGATTATCGTCCTATTAATCAGGCGATAATTCAGAACAAGTACCCTTCCTAGAATCACTAACTTGTATGAGCAACTTTCTGGGTCATCTGTCTTCTCTAAACTTGATTCAGGTTGGGCTACCATCAGATTAGGGTCCACAACGAGGACGTTTTGAAAATTACTTTTGTTACTCTCTATGGTTCATATTAGTACATTGTCATGTTTTTTGGCTTGACGAATGCTCCAACCACCTTCTCTCGATTGATGAACTACATCTTCATGGATTACCTCGACGAATTTATGTTCGTTTATCTTGATGATATTTTGCTTTCCCCAAATTAAGAAGAACATGCCGAACATCTTGGGCTTGTACTGGTGAAGCTTCGTGAACATAAACTTTATGCTAAATACTCCATGTGTGAGTTCTGGTTACCTGAGGTAACCTATCTTGGCCATGTGATCTCTCCAGAAGGCATTGCTATTAATCCATAACGAGTTCATGCTGTTCTTGGCTGGACTCCTCCTAAAAATGTCAAGCAAGTTAGAAGTTTTCTCGGACTCGCCGGCTATTTCCATTGTTTTGTCAAGAACTCATCCAAGATTGCAAAACCCTTGACTGACCTGCCCACATAGGAAAGAAGTTCAAGAGGATGTCTAAATGCCACGAAGGTTTGCAAACTCTGAAACACAAATTGACTTCTGCCCCAATGCTTGCTTCCTTGATACTCACAAAGAATTCATGATCTATTGCGATGCCTCTCAGCAAGGATACAAGAGCGTAAAGTGATTGCTTATGGCTCTCGTCAATTGTGTCCTCATGAAGAGAACTACCCAACACATGATATCGGACTTGCTGGAGTTATATATGCTCTGAAGTTATGGCAACATTACCTCCTTGGTAATCGTTGCAAGATCTTCATAGATAATCAAAGTTTGAAGTACTTATTTACTCATCCGGATGTGAACCCTCGTTAGCAAAGATGGTTGGAGGCAGTTTCAGACTATAACTTGGGTGTTTCATATACCTCAGGCAAGGCTAACTTAATGGCTGATGTCTTGAGATACAAGTCGTATTGCAACAACCACATGGTTAAGCAAGCCCAACCCCTTCTCTATGAAGAACTCTGCAAGTTGAACCTCCATATTGTTCCTCAGGGTTCTCTCAATACCCTAGTAGTTGAACCAGATCTCGAGAACCTCATCAAACATATACAAAATTGTGACTCTGAAGTTGAGAAGATTAAGCGTTATAACTGTGAAGGAAGGTCCTCATTCTTGACTGTTGATGATGACATCGCCTTGTTCTTTAAAGGTCGCCTAGTGGTTCTTGTAAAGGACAACCTGAATTTGATGCCAAAGTTATGAAAGAAGCTCATGATACACCTCTTTAGATTCACCATGGTAGTACTTAGATGTACCAAGACATTCATCAAAGTTTCTGGTGGTCCAACATGAAGCAATACATTGCTCGCTATGTTGCTGAATGCGACGTTTGCCGTCGTATCAAAATAGAACATCAAAGATCTGATGGAACTCTCCAACCGGTTGCTATTCCTGAATGGAAATGGGACAATGTTGAGATGGACTTCATCACTGGATTGCCCAAATCACATAAGGGTCATGATGCCATTCTTGTTGTCATTGACCGTCTCTCTAAGGTTGCTCACTTTGTTCCCGTCAAGGAAACCATCACTGCTAGTCGGCTAGCAGATCTGTATGTTTCTAGAATTGCTTCACTCCACAACATTTCATTGCTAATCATCTCAGACCATGGCAGCATTTTCACCTCAAGATTTCGGGAAAGTTTTTAGGAAGCTATGGAAACTCATCAGTCGTTTAGCACTTCTTTTCACCCCGAGTCCCAGGGTCAAGTTGAACGAGTCAACCAAATTTTTAATGACATGCTTCGAGCTTGTGTCATTTTCTTTGGAAAGAAATGGGTGGAATCCTTCCCGCATGCTAAATTCCCATACAACAATAGCTATCAAGCTAGTACGAAGATGGTCCCCTTCAAAGTATTGTATGGACATAAGTGTTGAACTCCTCTGAATTGGTCACAAACAAGAAAACAACTACTCTTTGGTTGAGATATTACCCTACATGCTGAATAACAAGTCCATGCTATTTGCGAGAATCTAATGACTAATCAGTCTCATTAGAAGAGTCAGTATGACCACCATAACGAAAAGATCATCTATTAACCTGGCAAAACGGCATATCTTTGCGTCACACGGATGGAAGGTGCACACTGTTTTGGAATCAAGAGGAAGCTAGCTCCTCACTACATCGGCCCTTTCCCCATTATCGAAATACGGGGAAAAGTGGCATACGAGTTGGAATTGCCGTCGAACCATTCTCAGTTTCACGATGTCTTCCATGTATCACGACTCTGCCGCTACTTCATGGATCCTATCCGTGTAGTGGATCATGAAGTGCTTAAATTGCAACAAGACCTCTCTTATAAAGAGCATCTGGTATGCATTCTTGATCAAGCTAAACGTCACCCCGCCAAAAGGCAATCAAGTTCCTAAAAGTTTAGTGGTTGAACCATTTTAAAGATCAAGTCACTTGGGAACATGAGGACCGGCTCCGCGATGAATACCCCACTTTGTTTCTGTCTACCTCTTAAATCACGGGATGACATTTATTTTAGTGGAGGAGATTTCTAACAAGCATGTAATTAAGCTACAGTGATGTCTCACTAATGATGCCATGTCATTTTATTTTGCTAAGATTAATTGCCCCTTAATTAAAACCCTAGTCAAATTCAGATTCAATTAACGCGCCAAATTATTACTTCTGCAAATAGTAAATCAAAATTGTTGGTAATTTTGAAAATATTCCTTAAGTAATTATGTGAAGGAAAACAATATCACCTAAATTATCAAAATATCCCTAGTAATTATTTTAGTGGAACAACAACAAATAACTTGATCATTTCAATATCTAACAATGTTTAAACTTTTCAAAATGCCCTGAAACTTTTTGTGTAGCTTTGGTATGTTACAAAGTATTTTTGTGCAAAGTTTCACTCACAATAAACATTGTTTGCTCCCTCAAATAAATGAAAATCAGTAGCTAACTTAAATACCTATAAGAAAAAGGAAAATGGGGAAATGCCTACTGTGCCCTTGGGCCTCAAGTGCATAGTGAGGCCCAACCCACCTAGAGGTCATCTTCAACCTCTTGTTCGTAGGAGGCTCGGTGGCCGCCCCCCGTGCGTCCGTGGCCATGGATGGCCACATGCCGACCATCTGCCGCTCCCCAGTAACCTTCAAGTGCCCCTCGGCGCCTGGACAATCCTAGACCGCCCCAGTTTCCCTTCCTCGTGCCACTTTTGTTCACATCACGCACGGCCGAAGCACCGTCCCCATGGCCCCATCGTTTGCATGCTCACCGTCGTCCGCATACCCTAGGATCCCGTCCACCAGCACCGCAGTCACCCTGTATGTAGTCCACGACCACCCACCCGAGCGGGGCGACACTACATCACCGTATCGCTGTCTTCTTCCACCTTCAGTCGCCGGTCGCCGTCGTACGAATTTGTCGTCGTCGAGCCACCCGAGCCCACTAAGCACCTCTACACGCTCTCTCTGAGCTCTCCTTCCTTTCCCCTCTCTTCTCTACCTCGCGTGTTCCCCCTAGCTAGCTCGCTACGAAGCCGAGAACCATTTGTTAGGTTGATCTCTCCACCGAATGGGCCCAACGGCCCATCGGACCCTGATCTATTCGCGCCCTGATCGGGGGCGCCCAACCCTCTTATGGTTGGTGGCCCCTTGTGACCTGCGATATATAGTGAGGTGGGGGCCAGGGCACACAGTACGAGGTTCACCAAGCCGTGAATCTCCCTACCGAAACCCCTTCCGATCTAGGGCAATCGCAGTGCTCACGGGAAGCACCACCGCCACCCCTCCATCTCTCTGCCGTCATCACCACCACCACCGCAACGACATGGAAGGTGGCTCGAGCTCCTCTAGATAGGGAGCAGGTAATCTCCATAGCCCCCCTCTCAACACTACCGGACTCATCTAGCCTAGTCGATCTATAGGTTCTATCAATGGTAATCAGAGCCACTAGGATCTAGATTGTTTCGGTAGAAAGAAAGCAACAAGAAAAGATCCCTCTCCCCTAGAGCCCTAAAGGACAGGGCAAAAGAATACCACCGGAGAGGCCCTCGGGCTCACCGAAAAAGTTGCGCCGCCATCCCGGTCACGTCGTTCCTCTCGATCCCGACGCGCATCGGCAAGCCGAGGCGCCGGGATGAAGAACCACCGGAAAGCCCTAGGGCTCGCCGGCAAAGAAAAGAAACGGAGAAACAAAAAAGAGAAGGGGCAAAGGGCACCGCAGCCGAACCGCTCGACGGCGGCGCGCTCACCGCGAGGTGGACGCGCAGCCGGCGAGGGGAAAGGCCACGACACCGCGGCGACCAAAGGTACAGAAGGGGGAACGGAACTACCGCGGCGGTCAGGCTTGTGCTTGCATGGCGGCGGAGCGGCCAGGCGCGCACACAGGGGCTGTGGCCCGGCTCGCTCGTGCGCGCTGGCGGCGGCCCGGCGCGCATGCGGCAACTGCGGCCCGGCTTGCTCGCGCGCGGCGGCGGCCAACCCCTTCTCGCCGTCGCCGGTGGTCGGCGATGCCACATCCGGTCGCTATGAGCGACAAGGGGAGCGAGCGGCGCAGGGGGGGAGGGAGAGAAACTGATGAGGGTTTGCCCTCGGTTCCCCGACGCTAGTCGTTTTTGATCGAGCGATACAGATGGATGACCGTCGGATGCACATCGATGGCCAGGATGGGCCGGTGGGGAAACCCTAGCCTCGGATCGGGCCAGTGGGCCCGCAGCAGCCAGTGCTCCAGCTTGGGGTGCTGGGTGGCCGGGCCGGTTTTGGCCCACATAGGCCTGGCCGTATTTTTTTTCTGTCCAGTTTTAGACAGATTTTTAATAGTTTTTTCTATGCATTATTTTCCAACGAAAATTATGTTTAGAAAATAGAAAAGAAAAGTTGTAAAGTTTCTGAAAAAGAAAAATAGAAAAGTCTCTGAAAATAAAAGAAAAAAATTTCAGAAAAGAAAAGTTCATGAATTTGTTAAAGAAAATATAATAAAGTTCGTGAATTTTTTATTTAATAAAAGAAAAGTTTCTGTCAAGATTTAAAAGTTCATGAATTTATTTTCATGTTTTTCCGCTACGTAAATATTTAAAAGTGTGCTTTTATAAAAGAAATAAAGTTTAGAGAGAATTATTTTTTAAGAGCACATTAAAGAGATTAATAGAATTAATATGATTATGTTATTTTTATAACCAACGTTATTAATGACATGACCATGTTTTTTAAAGGTGCTTTTATTTCTATTAATTTGCCTAATGGTGATATAGATTTAATAGCATAGACAATTATATGTTTAATTTGACCAACGTTAGATTAACACGTATGGTTGTTATAATTTTCCGGAGGTTTCAACTTGATGAGTTGTTTAAAAGAAGTTCCGACACTCAGAGGTGATAATTACACCGAGTGGAGGAAGAAAGTTGATTTGGCCTTTGTGTGTGCTGAGGTTGACTAGGTTGTGGATGAACCACAGCCGGTCAGGCCTATAGAGCCAGTCAGAGCTGCCACTGATGCTGCTGCTGCATGGAATAAAAAGAGGAGTGACTATGGTGCGTTGGAGTTCTCCTATACTCTCAACAAACAAAAGTGGGTAAATGCCAACAAAAAATGTATGGCATTTATAAAGAACACAATCGAGAACGCCATTGTGGGCTCGATTGCAGACTGCACTTCCGTAGGGGAGTTGCTAAAAAAGATAAAGAGCCAGTTCACTGGTTCTTCAAAGACATATGCTACCCAGTTGATAAAACAGCTGGTCATAGAGAACTACACTAGTGGTGGTCATGGCATTCGAGAGCACATTCTCAGGATGAGCAACATGGCTACAAAACTCAAGCCCATGGATGCAGACTTGGAGCTCAAACCTGCGCTCCTCGTCCACCTGATTATGGCGTCCTTGCCTAAAGAGTTTGACACATTTGTTGTCAATTATAACATGTCGCCTGAAAAATGGGACATAGAGAAGACAATAGCCATGTGCGTCGAAGAAGAGGACAAACTAAAAGCCTCAAATGGTGGTTCTATCAATTATGTGAAGGACCAAAAGAAGAAGAAATACAATCCAAATGGCAAAGGTTCTCCTTCTAAGCCACATGGAAAAGCACCTTATCGGCATCAGAATCAACCAAAGTTCTTTCCAATGGACAAAGTCACTTGTCTCCACTGCAAGCAGACATGGCACTACAAGAAGGACTGCCCTGCTTGGCTAAAGTATGTTATGGCAAAGAGAGGTAACGACATCGTTTACTTTGTAAATGAATCCTTGTGTGTAAAGTTTTCAAAATCTACTTGGTGGATTGACTCTGGAGCAACTGTTCACATTGCAAACTCTTTAGATGGATTCCGTTCGACGAGGACTATGGAAAGAAGAGAAAGATGCATTGAGGTAGCTAATGGAGTCCAAGCAGAAGTTGAAGCTGTCGGCGATGTCTCTTTGGAGTTAGCTGATGGATTCAACCTTCTTCTTCGTGATGTCTTATTTGTTCCCCCATGTAATAGAAACTTAATTAGTGTTTCTTGTTTAGACAAAGACAATTATGAGTGTTACTTTGGACATGGGAAGTGTGCCATATGGTGTAATAATGCTTATGTTGGTGATGCTTTGCTTCATAATGAGCTTTATTTGCTATCACTCCATGAAAAAGTGCATCATGTGTCCAATGTGAATGCTCAAGCTACCTCGTCGAACAAAGAACAAAAGAAAAGAAAAAGAACTGATGACTCATTGAAATTATGGCACTGTCGCTTGGACCATATTTCTAGGGGGAGAATAGAAAGATTAGTAAAAAGTGAAATTCTTACTCCGTTAGAGTTTTCAGACTTAGAACAATGCATGGATTGCATTGAAGGGAAGTATGTCAAACAAATCAAAAAGGGTGCAATTCATAGCACAGGCACACTGGAAGTCATCCACACTGACATTTGTGGACCATTTCCGATGAAAAGTGTGGATGGATATGATTCATTCATAACATTCACAGATGATTACTCTCGTTTTGGTTATATTTATCCAATCAAAGAAAGATCCAAAGCATTGGATAAGTTTAAGATATTCAAAGCTGAAGTTGAAAATCAGCATGATAAAAGAATAAAGATAGTAAGGTCCGATCGTGGGGGAGAGTACTACGGTCGGCACACCCCATATGGCCAAGTCCCTAGACCTTTTGCAAAGTTCTTATAGGAGACTGTCATAGTTGCCCAGTATTCAATGCCGGGCGAGCCTCAGCAAAATGGAGTAGCTGAAAGGCGTAACCGTACTCTGATGGATATGGTGCGCAGCATGATGAGTTACTCAACTTTGCCATTGGGATTATGGATGGAGGCACTGAAAACCGCCATTCACATTCTCAGCAGAGTGCCAAGCAAGTCGGTGCCCAAAACAACGTACGATCTTTGGACAGGAAGAGTGCCCTCTTTAAAACACTTCAGGGTGTGGGGGTGCCCCGCTGAGGCCAAAATGTTTAATCCAAACATTGCAAAGTTAGATCCCAAAACAGTGAGTTGCCACTTCATTGGCTATCCAGACAGATCAAAAGGTTTTCGTTTCTACTGCCCAGACAGATATACAAAGTTTGTAGAAACGAGACAGACGGTCTTCTTAGAGGACGAAATGATGAGGGGGAGCTTGGTAGCTCAGAAAATTGATCTTGAGAAGAAGAGGGTGCGTGCACCTAATCCGATGATTCAGGAGCCATTTTTCTCACTACCAGCTGTAACTCCACCCGTGACAACTATGGGAGAAGACCCGGAACCTGTCCTTCAGGAGCCGACTGAACCCTTTGTTGAGCATGAAAGGGAGGTACAACAGTCAACAATAGAAGATGTGCCGCAAGTTGAGGCACACAATGTGCCAGAGACCGAGGCCCTTAGAAGATCTAATAGAAAAAGAAGATCTACTATTTCTACTGATTATAAAGTTTATAGCACAGAAATGGTTCATATGGAAGGTGATCCCGCTACATATGAAGAAGCCATTAAAAGCCCTAACTCATCAAAATGGCTACAAGCAATGGAAGATGAGATGAATTCTATGAGTTCCAAAGATGTTTGGGACTTAGTGGAAATTCCTAAAGGAGCCAAAACAGTAGGCTGCAAATGGGTCTACAAAACCAAGTATGATCCTAGTGGCAATGTAGAAAAGTATAAAGCAAGACCTGTAGCTAAAGGATTTACACAAAGAGAAGGGATAGATTACAATGAGACTTTTTCTCCAGTCTCATGTAAGGATTCCTTTAGAATCATAATGGCATTAGTTGCTCATTTTGATTTAGAGTTACGTCAAATGGATGTCAAGACGACATTTCTGAACGGTGATTTAAAAGAAAAGGTCTACACGAAACAACCCAAGGGTTTTATCATGGAAGGCAAGGAAAGTATGGGATGCCGCCTAAAGAAATCCATTTATGGATTAAGACAAGCCTCTAGACAGTGGTATCTAAAGTTTAATCAAACGATTAAAAGTTTTGGGTTCAAAGAAAATATTGAGGATAATTGCATTTATGCAAAGTTTAAAAATGGGAAATATATTTTCCTAATCTTGTATGTGGATGATATCCTGCTTGCTAGCAGTGATGTTAGTCTACTACTAGAGACAAAGAAGTTCTTATCCTCAAATTTTGATATCACAGATCTTGGTGAAGCATCCTATGTTTTGGGCATAGAAATTCTCCGAGATAGGAACAGTGGAGTCTTAGGACTATTGCAGAAGGCATATTTGGAGAAGGTTCTTCAAAAGTATAATATGCATGGGAGTAAAGCCACACCTGCTCCTATAGTCAAGGGCGATAGTTTTGGGAAATTCCAATGTCCCAAAACCAGTACGAGATCGATCTCATGAAACTAGTACCATATGCTTCGGCTGTTGGAAGCTCACAGTATGCACAAGTGTGCACCTGCCCTGACTTAGCTTTTGTTACTGGGGTACTTGGTAGATATCAAGAGAATCCAGGCATGGAGCACTGGAAGATGGAAAATAAAGCATTGCGTTATGCGCAAGGCACGAAGCACTACATGCTAACATACAGGAGGTCTGACTCCCTAGAGATAAAAGGGTATTCAGACGCAGATTTTGCGGGGGACAGAGATGATAGAAAATCCATGCCAGGATACGTCTTCACTCTCGCAGGAGGGGCTATTTCGTGGAAAAGCTCCAAATAGTCGATAGTTGCATCATCCACGATGTAAGCAGAATTCATAGCATGCTTCAAAGCCACGGGGCAAGCGATATGGCTAAAGAAATTTGTACCCGACTTGAAAGTGGTAGATTGTATTCACAAACCACTAAAGATGTACTGTGAGAACCAGCCCGCAGTATTTTATGCTCACAACAACAAGTCGAGTAATGCTGCTAAAACAATAGAGATAAAGTATTATGTTGTGAAAGATAAAATCCAGGATCACACTATAAGTCTCGAGCATATAAAGACAAAGGATATGCTTGCGGATCCGCTAACGAAAGGCTTACCACCCAATGTGTTCAAGGAACACTTAGCCGGCATGGGTATAAGGGAAAGCCTATGATTCCTGGATCATGAGAGGCCCAAAAAGAACAGAATTTGTTTCTGAACAAAACGTATGTTGTAGCTGTATGATTCTATCGGCAATCAAGCTATGACGATGAGACATGCTCAATGTACCAATATGCGATGAAACGAATAAACTAGAAAGTATAAAGTTAAAAGTAAAAGTTGAGATCAAGGGGGAGAATGTTAGGTTGATCTCTCCACCGAATGGGCCCAATGGCCCATCGGACACTGATCTATTCGTGCCCTGATCGGGGGCGCCGAACCCTCTTATGGTTGGTGGCCCCCTGTGACCTGTGATATAAAGTGAGGTGAGGGCCGGGGCACATGGTGCGAGGTTCACCATGCCGCCAGTCTCCCCACCGAAACCCCTTCCGATCTAGGGCAATCGCAATGCTCATGGGAAGCACCATCGCCACCCCTCCATCTCTCTGCCGTCATCACCACCACCACCGCAACGACATGGAAGGTGGCTCGAGCTTCTCTGGACAGGGAGCAGGTAATCTCCACAGCCCCCTCTCAACACTACCGGACTCATCTAGCCTAGTCGATCTACAGGTTCTATCACCATTATCCACCTTGGCCAATGGGCTTGAGCGCCCCGTGCTCCTTTTCCCAAACCACTTATGTCACATGCGCCTAGCCCTCCCTGGAGGCTGAAGAGCACTCCAGCTACTCCCCCATGCCTCCTAGCGCCATCCTCGACAAGCTCCTGAAGCGGCATCCGCCTTGGCTCATGGCTAGTGTCGTTCCCGGCCACCACATCGGCGGCCACAACCATAGTTCAACATAGCTTGCTACCCGCATTCAAACGCGCTAGTCGTGCATCCAAAGGCTCGTGCCCGTGCAAAGCCGAATGTCGGCCACCACTCCACCCACCGCAGATGCTGCTATGCTAAATCTCTGGCCACCCCGTAACCACCATCCGAACCATGCAAGCTCCAACTTGCCAACGATACCACGAACACGTCCACCCGTCGTTGGAAATGGTTGGCTGGAGCTCCTCCGCCACGCCAGTTCAATGTTGGAGTTAGCTACCGGTTAACACCGGTTAATCAACCCCTAATGACCCCCCTGTGAGTATGACATGTGGAACCCATCTAATTAACTAAACTAATAAACCTTTGTTAAATATGTGACTATGACATATGGGTCCAACTGGTCCCGTTGACCAGTCAACTGTTGACTAGGATTGACCCAATCTATGACATGTGGGTCCCCTGGACCCGGCTGACTAGTCAACTTGTCAACAATTGACTTGCTGACTCATCCTTTGGTACCACCTATCAGCCTCACAACCCACTGTTGTGTACACAATTCTGTGTGCATTTATGATTATATTTATATTAATTTAGAATTAAATAAGTCTAGTAAATTTAGAAAATCCTCAAAACTTTGGAAATTCATATAAAAAATCCGTAACTTGGATGAAAATAATTTCTGTATGGAAGTTGTCAAGGTACAATCTATGGGACTGGCAGGGCCCCTTTGCGGTTCTACTAGGGGAATCCACATGCACAAAGAGCAAAAACAACAGTCAACACAGTGGATTTACCCAGGTTCGGGCTACCGTGAGGTGTAAAACCCTACTCATGCTTTGGTGGATTATGGGTGTATGTCCTACTTACGGAGAGCGCAACTTGCCGTCTAGGATGCACGAGAGTGTGGCTACTACGTACAAAAGGTCAGGAAGTCGATCCCTATAACTGTTTCCATGGACCTACTTTTATAGGGAAGGGGTTACCAGAGTAGCAAAACAGTAAAAACACTATGTTGGTAGTGGCTACAGTGCCATAAACCTAACTCTGACAACTTAGGATAAACACATTAAAAACACTGTGAGGTGTCACACCGGCGTCGTCTCCCAGCAAGGATGGTCCCTGCCCATCTACGTTTTATTCCTTTGCCATGCCACCATGACATGTGTTAATAAAGGTGGATTAATACTTCGAAGCTGCCATGTGCCCCGGAAGGCTCTACCTAAGCACCTTGACACTCGACACTCACTGATAAGTGACAATCAAGCCAATGAGGTGGAGCGGTGGCTTGGTAGTTGGACCCTGCCGGCACGGAGCTTGTCGGGCCTTCTCCTGGCGGCAAGATGGCCTGAGTGCAGCCTGATCTTCAGTTGGCCGGGTCTTGAGCGCAACTATCCTCTGACAAGGCTTGCCGGGAGAAAAGTTGCTGTCGTCTATGCACAAGTCAGGGTACTAACGAACCCATTCATTATTACACCGACATGAGCCCCCGAGCCCGGGCTGCACTTGCATTCATGACGTTGTTGGGCTAGGCCCAAAATAGTGCACATACACTAATGACCCACAATTTTAGGGGATCAATCATAATCCTTTCGATAAGTAAGGTGTCGAACCCAACGAGGAGCAGAAGGAAATGACAAGCGGTTTTCAAAAAGGTATTTTCCGCAAGCACTGAAATTGTAGGTAATAGGTTGTTTGATAGCAAGATAGTTGGCAATGAGCAAGTAACGGTAACGATAAATAAAGTGCAGCAAGGTATCCCAATCCTTCTGTGGCAAAGGACAGGCCAAAATGATCTCTTATAATAAGCAAAGTTTTCTCGAGGTTACACGGGGATTTCATCTAGTCACTTTCATCATGTTGGTTTGATTCGTGTTCGTTACTTTGATAATTTGATATGTGGGTGGACCGGTTCTTGGGTGTTGTTCTTACTTGAACAACCTCCCAATTATGATTAACCCCCTGGCAAGCGTCCTCAACTATGGGAAGAGTATTAAGATAACATCTAACTGTAGGATCGAAAGTAGGTCTGGGGGGGGGGTGATTAGACTACTTGACCAAATAAAAATATACTTTTCCCAATTTTAAGTGTTGGCAGATTTTAGCATTCATAGCAAGTCAAGTACACCCTACACATGCATGTCTATGAGTATAACAACGAAAAGTAATGACAAGCATGAGTAGTAAAGGAAGGGTAGGAAGATCAACCGTAATTTGAAGACACGATGATTTTTCCCGTGGTTCCGATAGGTGGTGCCATTGTACGTCCACTTTTATGGAGTCTTGAACCCACGGAGGGTAACTGTCACGAGAGTCAATGGAGGGATCTACCCATGGAGGGTTCCATGAAGAAGCAACCTTGACTATACCATGATGGCCTACGTCCATGGAGGACTAGCCTAACTCGGGGTGGATCTTCACGAAGTAGGCGACCTCCTTGCCCTTACAAACTTCTTGGTTCACTCCACAACACGAAGTAGGAGGCTTCCAAGTGACACCTAACCAATCTAGGAGGAGTTAATATCATAGCACAACACATCAAGCAAAGTGAATGACCATCTCATAACCATAAAAAGGATAGAAAGTAGTAGCAACACACATTAAAGCGTATGATCAAACATGAATGAAAGTATAACACATCCAAACCAAAATACCAAATGTTTTTAAAACAACAATAAAACCAAACGCTGTCTCACTCGAAGCCTAAAGATCTATATACAACTTCTCCCCCTTTGGCAACAAGTTACCAAAAAAGTTCAAAGAGATATAGCTAATCGACCTTCTGAGGATGATCTCCTCCGATGGTTGATGTCGGAGTCGAGAGAACTGCGTCGGCAAAGACCTCTACAGATGTCCTGGACAGAGTTGGAGTAGCAACTGGTAGCATTGGAGGAACTGAGGGAGATGAATTCACAGTAGCTCGTGTAGATGATGTAGGCCTCATCTCCAGAGCTAGCACTGTTGGTGTCCTGTCCTGAGTCCTGAACTGGACAGTCATCCTAACAGGTGCACAATCCTCATCATCATCAGAATCAGACTCTGAAGAGGTGCGACTGATAGGAGCTTCATCTACTTCCTTCTTGAGCTCGTTTACGATATTGGTCAGCCCATCCACCTTGTCATTGAGGGTCTTCACTCTATCCTCAAATATGTTCACAAGACTTTTCTGATTGTCTAGTATGCCTTTGATATCCTTCTTCATGTCCATGACTGTAGATATCAACAGATCCATCTTCTCGTTCCTGGATCTAGGGACTTGAGCACTAGTGGCTTTAGCTGCCTCTGCTTGTGCATGAGCTACAGCTAATGTGGGATGGTCTGGGTCCATCACCACAATGTTGTCCTCAAAGTCTGGCTGTAGGGGAAAGTGGGGTCTATCCAGAGCAAAGATGTGCTTCTCCAGCTTGGATTTCATGAGCATATGAATGTAGGGCGCATAGTAGCATGAGCACTTCTGATCACCAACAACCCTCTTCACAGTGTCCACAATCAGATCCATCACTCTCAATCTCTGGTCATGGTCAATAACAAGCAGCAGATTGATGGAGTAGCATGGGATCATCTTCTCGTCACCTGACTTGGGCATCAAGGTATGCCTCAAAATAGTGTTGATGGTGTAGAGACCTGCTTGGAGGTGATAGATAGATCCTAGCTTGTGGGACTGAAGCTATGTAGCAGGAATGGCATTGTACATGTCCTTCATGGCATTGTGGCTGCCTTGGACTCTGAGTATACGCATATATCTCCATCCCGTGCCTCTAGGACTCCTAAGATAGCAGCCCATTCATCAAGAGTAGATTCATATCTTGCTCCTTCTGTCATCCACACAATCCTACCATCTCCATATAAGTGAGCAGTGGAGTAGAATTGCATGATCATCTCGTCGTTCCATACAGTGAATTCTTTGCCAACAAACTTGTCTAGGCCAATGCAGTGGAAGTTGTCTTTCACACTCGCGAAGTAGTCTTCATTTTCCTTGATGTACTTCCTGTCGACATATCTCATGTCACTCACGGCTGGACTCTTGTCACGCAACACAGTCTCATAGAAATCATGTTGCTCCTTGGTGTAGAACCTGTAGTCCGTAGCTGTCTTCCTTCTCTAAGAGTAAGGATCAATGGCTCTCTGTAAGTGCATCTAGTGCCCCTTAGTGATTTTGGTATATTGAAGACTTATAGGTTAAGATATTGATGTGTTTGTAAGTGTACACAAGCTCTATAAGTCGCTGAGGAGTTTGATATATTTGGAGATTATCGACCCCTAAAATGAATGTCTTCAACTGAAGACTTTGGTGAAGACTTTGTTGAAGACTTTGGTATTCCCAGAAGACTTTGAAAATGAAGAAGTTGGTGTGACCTTGAAGATATGAACGAGGACTATAAAGCATGAAGACTATTGTTTTTGTAGTTTCATTTCCTTTCTTTGAGTCATAGGAAACACCGTACTGTTAAAGGGGCCGAGGTAATACTAAGCAAAATTTCCAACTAATGCTCAACTCAAAAGCCTCAACCTATCCAATCCTTCGAGTGAAGCCTTTGGAAATCTCTTACGGTTTAGTCAAGTTCTTCAGTGACAGAGACGAAGTTCTTATGGTCTCTCAGGAAATTGGTCTGACCGAGGAGTTAGGATTTTGCTAGTGCGAATTGCCTACAAGTGAGGAACATGATAAGCCTGCGGACTTTCATAGTTCGAAATTCCGACCGTTTCTGTGCTTAGCCCCAGCTGTCCCCAATCATATTATCCACATAACAGTCATATCATCGGGGGCATTTATGTCTTATAATGTCAGGTTGCACCCTGGCTATAAATAGCCACCCCAACAACCACTAGTTGGTTGGCTGCTCTGAGAGAGAAGTGACACTTGTCATTTGAGAGCAACCCTTTCTCCGAAGACTTTGAGAGAAAATCATTAGTGAGGAAAAACCCAAATCCATACCACCAAACCCAAAGTTATTGAGCATCACTGAAGAGATTGTTCCTGTGTGGAACCGACACTTGTTACCTTTGAAGACTATGTATCTTCCAGATGGTTAGGCGTCATGGTCTAGTGCATCCTGCAGTTAATTGGGGATCATGAAGTGACCTTGGTCTAGAGCATCCAGCAGTCAATTGTGGATTGCCAGGTGACCGGTTTGTGAGGGTTTTGTAAGTCTACCCTGAAGACTTACCACGAGTGTTGGGCGAGGACTTTGTGACCTTAGCTCAAGGAGAATAAGGTAAGTACCGTGTGTCCTTTGGTTTAAATACTAGGCCACTCCAAGCCAGACGTACGACTGTCATGGCAGTTGGAACTGGGTCATCAAACCATTATCTTCATCGAGCTATCTGGTTCTATTTCCTCAAACCTTTTATTTCCTCATATAATTCTTGATGAAATTGATCGTTACTGTTTGAATAATTTGACTGAAGACTTTCTCAATTTCCTTACCTCAAATTCTTCAAGTTACCTTGTCCCTCACCTGCTTATCCTGTATCACGCTACCTGTAATCTGTGCATTCTTAATTTCATCATGATGACTATGCTACTACTATGTTTCTCATGCACTTGAGTACTTATTCTGCTGCTAGTTATTCATCAAATTTCAAATTCCTCAAGTTGAAATTCCTCAGTGATGAATTTGTAAAAAAATGCCTATTCACCCCTCCTTCTAGTCGATATAACGCACTTTCAATTGGTATCAGAGCAAGGTACTCCATTGTTCTTTGTGATTTTGGTTTAACCACCTGGAGTTCTAGTTATGTCAACTGTAGGTATGATCAAGGTTTCCGCAGGTTGTTCTACCTTCAATGGGACGGATTACCCCTACTGGAAGAACAAGATGCACATGCATCTTGAAGCTATTGACAATGATCTCTGGTATATTGTGGAAAATGGTGTTCCTCGCACCTCTTCGACTGTTACTGCTGCTGATACGAAGAAATTCAAGCAACTCGATTCTCAAGCAAAGAATATCATCTGTGGCCATCTGAGCAAAGGTTAGTATTGCAGAGTGAGTGCTTTGGAGTCCACTAAGCTTATCTAGGATAGGTTGTCCAAAGTCAACGAAGGTGTTTCCACACAATGTGACTCCCGTGTTGATGTGCTTCGCAATCTCTTCAAACCCTTCAAAAGACTCGACAATGAAAATGTTCAGCAAACTTTTGATCGTCCCACTGATATCTCCAACGAGCTTCAAGCACTGGGTGCAACTGATATCACCGACCACAAAGTGGTGAAGAAACTGCTAAGGTCTCTTGATTCCTCATTTGACACACATGCTTTGATGATTCAAGAGCGTGGAGACTACAAGTCACTTGATCCTACTGATATACTTGAGAGACTCAATACTCATGAATTCCAACAGGCCAAGCTATGGAAGATCTCGTGCTTTAAAGGAAAAAGCAATTTCCTCATCTGAAGGCAAAGATTCTGATAGTACCCTTGGTGATCCTGAAGAACTGAGTCAGGAGCTAGCAATGCTCATGAGGAAATTCCAGAAGTTCTCAAGGAGAGGCCGATTTGGAAAATCATCAAAAAGTGGTTTGAGGAAATGAGATTCCTCAAGCGACTAGAAGAAGAGAACTTGTCACAAATGCAAGAAATCTGGTCACTTTACCTCTGACTGTCCTCTCTAGGAAAAATAATCAAAGAAGAAGAAGTACAAGGAAGACATTTCTGATGACTCAAAAAAAAGAAAAAAACTTCAAAGTCCTCGTCTGTAAAGTCCTCATCTTCAAAGTCCACAACACACAAGAAGAATGGTTCTAGAAAGGCTCGAGCTTTCATTGGCAAGGAAATGGATTCTGAAGAAGAATCTGAAGAATATGAAGAAGAGGAAGAATCTGAGGTGGAGTCTGAATCTGGTGTTGCTAGCCTTGCTCTCGCTACTGCTTTCATTAGCAAGTCCATATTAAAAAATAAAGAGAATGGCTACTCCAACGACTCTGACGGCAACAATGATGAATATGCTCCTACTTATTGCTTCATGACGAAAGGCATCAAGCCAGTCACAAAATGTCCCAATCTTGATGACATTGAATATGCTAGGTGGAAAGTTCTGATGAAGAAGCATCTCATATCAATGAACAATGAGATATGGACTGTTACTGAACTTGGATTGACTGAACTCTGCAAGATGGCAAATGCTGAGGAAATTCACGAGTACACCCAACTTGATGCTTAGGTGAGGAACATCATCAGCTCAAGCCTATCGAGCGTCATGTTCAAAGGCATCTGTCATCTCCAAAACGCCAAGCTCATCCAGGATAGGATCATGGACATCAATGAAGGCTATCACACTCACCGAGACCCCATCTTCATCGAACTCAAGAAATTCCTCAAAACCAGGAAGCAGATCCCGCTTCATCTTCTACACTTTGTCTTATGGTAAAAGGTTCCGAGGTACACAAGCATTACTCCTCTTCTGAATCAAGTGAAGGAAAATCTGATGAATATGTGAAACCTAGCTATGCCAAACTTGCTAATATTGCCATTAAGCAACAAAGTGCACTTGAAAAACTTTAGAAACTGTTAGACAAAAGTGATGATCTGTTGAATGAGGAAGTGGATCAGACTCAAAATCTGTCCGATGATCTCAAAAGTCTTCAGACAAAGTATGATAACCTTCAGAGTCATCATAATGCTCTCTTAGTATACCATGAGAAGATTTCCTATGAATTTCTTCAAAGAAAGAAAGACCTTGAGAAACTAAGAGTGTCTCATGAGGATCTCCAAAGGGAAAACGATTCTTGACTGGCTCAACAGATTAGTACCGCCCATGAAGAATTTGTTCCACCTTGTTTGAAATGCATGAAATGTGAAACTGCTTATTCTTCACCTGAATGTTCAAATGCTTCTATTGCTGCAAATTCTTCAACTGTCCCCATGGTCACAAATTCCTCACCTAAGGATACCACAAGTATTTCTGACGAAAATGCAGGGTTGAAGGAATTGTATGTGATAGACATGTACAAAAGTATCAAAGGGCATCAAACTCTTTGCGATGTGCTCAAAAAGTAGATTCTGAACATGAACCCTAGGAAAGAGAGTATTGCATTTGAGAGGAAACTCAATGCTGATGGATCCTACTGGACACCCGAGCAGTAGCCCAAAACCTCATGGGTTGCTGCAAAAGGATCTCCTGTAGATCCATCCACTTTATGTGGCTTTACTTGTGAAACTTCATATTCCTCTAATGAGTCACTTGACTCCGACTATTTTTTTTTCAAAAATCAGAAAGGTGAAGTATTTGCCAGATTTGTTGGAACTAACTACAGGAACGGTTCACCTATGAAGAATATCTGGGTTCCTAAGAGCTGCTTACAAAATGTTCAAGTGAATGTCCTCACGACACCGCCCATGAAGAAAAGGAACCCCACATCAAATTCCTCATATGGACCAAAGTCTTCACTTGGACCAAATTCCTCAAATGGTCAAAAGTATCATTCTCGTGCTAATGCATCTGTTTCGTAGGGAAAATCTAAGAGTTCTGAATATGTGCATTATTCTTAAAATCATTATGTTCATAAGTCCTCGAAGAATTTTTCTACTTATTCATATGAGTACTCTAACCCTCGTCATGTGAAATGAAGCGCACTAGCTTCAATGCCTCCCTTCTCATATGGAGCACGCAGAACGATGAACTCTTTGCCACCCCTCGAGATGTGGGTGGTGAAGAAATTGAACTAATCTCTTATGCAGGGCCAGGTCTCCAGATGAACTTGAATGTCTGATGAATTTGCTGGAGACATGAGGAAATGCTTGAAAGGATGCAAGCTAAGCATCTAGAAATGAATTCCTCATTTCTCACGTCCTCACACAGCTTTACTTACCATATTGTGTGATGAAATTCTGCCTAATGAATTTGATGCCATATTCTTCACTCTGAGGCATATGAGTTCGTAAGTTGTACTAATTCACCTGCGGATGAACCTCCAAAAGCTACTGAGTGGGTCCTCGATAGTGGATGCACCAATCACATGACAGGTGACAAGAATTTACTGATGAATTTACCACTTGCCCCATCTCATCTTAAGCATATCACCTACACTAACAAAGGAAAAAGAAAGGTATTGTGTCTAGGTAAGGTTGCAATCTCAAAGGACTGACACATGGATGAGGTGATGCTTGTCGAGTCCCTCGGGTTCAACCTCATGTCTGTCTCAATGCTTTGTGATCTTGATATGATTGTCATCTTTGGATAATATCGTTGTGTAGTTGTCATGGAATCTGACCATTCCAAAGTCTTTGAAGGCTTTAGGAGAGGAGATTTGTATATTGTTGATTTCTCTATAGGTCCTCAGCCTGCCACATGCCTACTTGCAAAGTCCTCAAAAGGCTGGCTGTGGCATTGATGACTTGGACATGCTGGTATGAGGAACTTGCACATGCTCGTGAAGAAAAAGCACATCATTGGCATTGAAGGTGTCAAATTCCTAAGGACCACCTTTGTGGCGCTTGTGAGTCTAGGAAGATGACCAGATCCAAGCATCCCTCGAAGACAATCATGACCATGACTCGACCTTTTGAATTGCTTCATATGGGCCTCTTTGGCCCCACTCATTATTCCTCACTAACAAATTCTTCAAGTCTGTATGGCTTTGTCATTGTTGATGATTGATCCCGTTACACTTGGTTGAATAGTATTCTACACAAAAATAAAGTGCAGGATGTCTTCAGACGATTTGCTTCAAGGTCCTCAACTAACTTCGGGGTCAAGATCAAACATATCAGGAGTGATAATGGGACTGAGTTCAAGAACACCAATCTTGATGAATATCTTGATGAACTTGATATTACTCATGAGTTATCTGCCCCATATGCTCCTAGTAGAACGACGTGGTGGAGTGCAAGAACATGACTCTTGTTGATATGGCTTGCACCATGCTTGATGAATACAAGACTCCTCGTCGCTTCTGGCCTGAGGCAATTGATACAGCTTGACATCATCAACAGGGTATATCTTCACGAATTCTTCAAGAAGACTTCTTATGAGCTCATGACTGGCAAGAAACCCAATGTAAGTTATCTCAAAGTCTTCTGTGCAAAATGCTGGATTAGAGATCCTTGCCATAGTTCTAAATTTGCACCAAAAGCACATGAGTGTTTTATGCTTGGTTGCAGAAAGGAATCACACACCTACAGAGTCTTCAACACCTACCACTAAAAGGTTGTTGAAACTGTAGATGTGCGGTTCGATGAAACTAACGGCTCGCAAAGAGAGCATGTGCCTCCTATGCTAGATGAAAAGTGTCCTAAGGAATCCATTAAGCTGAAGGCTACTAAAGATGTCGTACCCACTGAAGAACCTCAACCTTCTGAGGAAGTCATTCCAACCAATGAAGACATTCATGTTGATACACCTGAAGAAAATTGTGCTGAAGAAAATCCTCAGCCGCGTCAACCTGCTCATCCAAGAGTTGCAAATGAAGTGTAGATTGAAAAAATCATCGACGACATCAATGCACCAGGTCCCCTCACTCGCTCGAGAGCTTCACATTTGACTAACTTTTGTGGGCACTTTGCTTTTGTCTCTATAACAGAGCCCACCAAAGTTGACAAAGCATTCAAGGATCCAGAGTGGATTCAAGCTATGCAAGAGGAATTACATCAATTCAAGCTAAACAATGTGTGGGAACTTGTCAAGCGGCCAGATCCTCGCAAGCATAACATCATAGGTACCAAGTGGATCTACCGCAACAAGCAAGATGAAAATGGCCTTGTGGTAAGAAATAAGGCTTGCCTTGTAGCTCAAGGCTACACACAGATTGAAGGAATTGACTTTGATGAAACTTTTGCACATGTTGCTAGACTTGAAGCTATTCGCATATTGCTTGCTTATGCTAACCATCATGATATCATCTTATATCAAATGGATGTGAAAAGTGCATTCCTCAATGGTAAGCTTGAGGAAGAAGTATCTGTTTCTCAACCCCCAGGTTTTGAAGACCTTGAGTATCCTGACAAAGTCTTCAGACTCAACAAGGCCCTCTATGGCCTCAGGCAGGCCCCTCGGGCATGTTACGACACTCTAAAGCAATTCCTCATGAAGAAAGGCTTCAAACCCGGTTCACTCAACTCAACTCATTTCACTAAATCCTATGACAATGAACTATTCATATGACAAATATATGTAGCCGATATTATCTTTGGCTGTACTGACAAACGTTACAATGATGAATTTGCCTATATGATGAGTGGAGAATATCAAATGTCTATGTTGGGAGAGTTGAAATTCTTCTTAGGTCTTCAAATTCGTCAGCAGACAATGGCATCTTCATCTCCCAGGAGAAATACCTCAAGGATGTTCTGAGGAAATTCAACATGCAAGACTGCAAAGGCGTCAAAACTCCAATGCCCTCAAAAGGCCACCTTTGCACTGACAAAAATGGTAAAGATTTCGATCAGAAGGTATATCACTCCATGATTGGCTATTTATTGTATCTATGTGCATCTAGGCCCGATATTATGTTGAGTGCTTGCATGTGTGCCCGATTCCAAGCAACACCAAAGGAATCACACCATGAGGCTATGAAACATATTCTTCGATACTTAGCTCACACACCAATGCTTGGATGATGGTATCCCAAGGGCTCAAATCTTAACCTCGTTGGATACTCAGATGCTGACTATGCTGGAGATTGTGTGGATTGCAAGTGAACCTTAGTCACATGTCATTTCCTCGGACGATCCTTAGTCTGTTGGTCCTCGAAGAAGCAGAACTGCATGTCACTATCTGCTGCTGAAGCGGAGTACATTCCTGCTGGCTCATGTTGCGCTCAGTTGTTGTGGATGAAGCAAACCCTCAAGGACTATGGCATCAAGGTGAATAATGTGCCTCTCTACTGCGACAACGAGAGCGCTATAAATATTGCTTACAACCTAGTTCAGCACTCCAAGACCAAGCACATCCAGATTCGTCATCATTTTCTTCGAGATCATGTACTCAAGGGCGACATCTCCATCGACCACATTCCCACTAAAGAACAACCGGCTGATATCTTCACAAAGCCCTTGGATGAAAAGAGATTTTGCAAGTTGCGGCGTGAGCTAAATATTTTAGAATCTTCGAATGTTCTTTGAAAAGACGCACATCCTAAAACTTATGCAAAATTGATGACTTAGATGTGCAACACACGGAGTGACGTTTTTCTTCAATCAATGAAGAATAACCCTCTAAGTTTGAAGAAATTAATGAAGAATTTGATTCTCAGAACCCTACAACAATTGTACGCGGTGTTTCAAATCATCATTCTTATACACTGGGTCACGCCACCAACAATTGTTGTAATTCTTCAAAGTTGAGTTTTTCGTCATTTTGCAAATTCTTCAAATTTTCAAATTCCTCAAGTTTGCAAAATCCTCAAACTTTCAAATTCTTCAAACTATGAAACTGATGTTCTTTATTGACTATATATATATTTGAGTCTTCAATGTCCTCAACAACATTCACTTATTGCTAATTCTTCAAGTTGATTTTCATCTAAGTGAATGAGATCAAACCCGTTCCCCCTCTATGTAAACTCAACCCAGTGTGTTCACAAATTCGTCATATGCGTTCTACTTTTATACTCGTTCAAAGTCTTCACTGTGTCTTTGACAGCTAAAGAATTTGCGAACAGAAACTTTAAAATTTCCACTATCAAAATTTTTGGCGCTTCCTGCTCAAACCGTTCTGATTCCCACGACCAGATAGCCCACGATCCCCCACTATCTCCTCTACTCAGAACGCGGGTGACACATGTCACGTGGAGAGCAAGGGTCAGGGGCAACCTGGTCCAAAATCTCCGGGCCGGTTGGTTTTCACCTCAACTATAAATAACCCTTCCCTTTCACTGTGCTATAGTTACTCCTTACTCCCTCACTCTCCCGAGCTCAAACCTAGCGCCACCGCTAAAATCATCGCTGCCAGAGAGGAAGAGCTTCACTGCCTCGACCTCACCGTCGTCGTACTCGCATCGGCCACGGAAGTCTTCACCCCGCCGCCGTCGTAGCTGCCTCCCACTGCCAAGCTAGGGCGTGGGAGATCTGGACGGACGAACTTCCCCAATTTCTTCTCACTGTTCATCGTGTTCTTCATCAGGGTAAATAAAATCTAATTTTACTACCCTTGGTTGATCTTCTTGTTTTCCACAAAATCCTCAAAGGTGTTTATTCTTCAAGAATCATCTTCTTAAGCACTTTACATGCTTCATTCCCTTGATGTTTTTCCTAAGTTAATGATTTTCTTCAAGATTCCTCAATTGTGTGGATCCTCAAAATTTGCACAACTCTGGAACTTAAGACAAGAACACTTAGTGAAATTCCTCAAGACACCTATGTCGAAATCCTGAACTTGATGTATTTTGAAAAATTTCTGAGAACGCATATGGCCTCTTCAAATTCCTCGCACCTATACTCTGTTCACAGGTACAAAATGTCAACTGATGAATCACTAGGTTCTAATCAACTTAACTCATTTGTAGCCTTCCTTGAGTTCAAAGTCATCAAGTGAAGAAAATGGCAGATGGTAAAAGACCTTAGAAAGGTGGAAAGAAGGTTGAACAGAACACTGCTTTTGAAATACCTAAGGATTTGTATGCTAGTTACTGTACTCATGATGAAGCCATTCATGGGAAAGAAACCAATGAGCAAAGGAAGATTAGAATTCAAAGGATTGAATGGAGGTGGGTGAAGGAATGGAGAGACTATCGCTATGTCACTCCTAAGTACATGAAGAAATTCACACTCAAACCTCCTTGCAGAAGGGCACCTCCTGATGATGATCAAGAGGTTGATCCCACAAGTGTTGCTTGTGGTGAAGACTTTCCAGCTGAATGGGCAAAGCATCAACGAAAACTTTAGAGAACTGCCAAAGCAGTCATGTCACGCCCAAGATGCGCGCCTATCCATATTAAGGCACGAGGGCCTCGCAAGGGATAGATGAGTATCTCGTCGTGTTGCAAGAATGGATATCATTACAAGTACATGTATAGAAGAGATGAGTATATGGAGTTGGCTTACACTCACCACAAGCTACATCAGAGTCACATCAATACATCAACATACTCAAACATCATATAGAAGAGCAGGGTCCGACTACGAACAAAATCAAACAATAAAATGACATCCACCCTTGCTATCCCAGGCTGCCGCCTGGAACCCATCCCAGATTGATGATGACGAAGAAGAAGAACTCCAATCAAATCAAGCAACGCGCTCACGTCAAATCATCACATTACCTGTACCTGCAACTGTTGTTGTAGTAATCTGTGAGCCACAGGGACTCAGCAATCTCATTTCCAAGGGTATCAAGACTATTAAAGCTTAATAGGTGAGGTATGGTTAAGTGGTGAGGCTGCAGCAAGCGACTAAGCATTTATCTGAGTGGCTGCCTTACGAGTACAAAAATTAAAGTATGGTGGTCTACGCGTAACGGACGTGAACTAGAAATGATCACTAACTGATCCTGAACACCTACTTACGTCAATCATAACCCCACCGTGTTCTCTTTCGGATAAGAACTCACGAGAAGATACAATCATGGTTACGCACACAGTTGGTGTATTTTATTAGAGTTTACTTAAAATTTGCTATGACCGGCTGTTAAACAAAGTATCCAAGTTTGCCACATAACCGCGGGCATGGCTTCTCGAAAAGATTTAACCCTGCAAGGGTGCTCTAACTCATCCATCACAAAATTAACCACACGTAGTGAGAATAACCTCAACCACGGATCTCGTGATCTTCCTAGGCAATTCCAAAGGAAATCCGACACCTCGAGATAGCCCGAAGAAGATCAGAGTTCCTCGCTCAAGACATTCGAGAAAGGTAAAACAAATCCAGCAAGGCCACCCGGCGTGTCGACGAACCCAATAGGAGCCGCGTATCTCGTTCTCAGGACACGACCAGATGAGCAAAGCATACAATGGCCTGATAGAAATCTCCCGAGTTGCCCCGGGTTGGCCCTGCAGATGACTCTAGTTTGGACCAACACTCATGAGGAGCACTGGCCCGGGGGTTGACTAATTATCCATGGGTGCCGGCGGGTCCCTATGCAATTTATTAGTTATTAGGCAAATGTAGTACCAATGTTGGGCCTTGTCAGACAAGTTTTATCCTAAAACGAAAATCAAGGGGGTCCCCATAACAACCCCGAGCATGTTAGGAGCGCTCAATTATGGAACATAACACCGGTTCACAAGTAACTAGGGCGGCAAGAGTGGAACAAAAAACCGAGCAAAAGGCCAAGCCTTCCACCCTTTACCAAGTGTATATGTGCATTAAATTAAATAGAAGCAATATTGTGATAACAAAAGAATGTCCATGTTGTCACATGGAAGCAATTGCACCTGCAGCTAGAAACACAATAAGAAGGGCTGAGCAAGCGGTAACATAGCCAAACATCGGTTTGCTAGGATGTTGAAGTGTTAGAGGCTTTTCATGGCAATGTTGGGAGGCTTATCAAACAAGTGGTAGGTAGCATGACATAACGATAGAAAACGAGACGTCTAGCATGGCAATGATAGTAATGGTATCTAGGGAAATGTGTCATCTTGCTTGAGATCCCGCTCGGAAGAAGACCGAGTCCATGAAGAAGACGAGCCAACGTAGTCGAACGAATCCTCACACTCCGAACGCTTTCGGAACTCTATCGAGAAGAAGCAATCCGAAACAAACAATCAACACAAGAGAAACACCACAACATATGCATGGCATGATGCGCAAACAATATGATGCATGTCCGGTTTAAATATGCAAGGCATGGCAATTCATATCAAACAACTACTACATATTAAAGTGAAGCTCAATATGCAACGAGTTGCATATTGATGAAACTCCACGTTTGAATTATTTAGTTCATTCCCGTTAGGTACACATGAATGTTAGATGTTGTTAGGCATGGCAAGAGGTGAAGCATAAGTAAACTACCTATCTAGGCATCTTAAATGAGGCTGGAAACAACTTATAGCACTTCAGAAATGACCTCATATGTTAATTTCGAAATTGGTCCAGATCTGAACTAATCATATTTTACATTGTTTGAATAACAGAATAAAGCATACCATGCAATTCGACACGTCATTCTAGTCGATTTACATATATAGAACATCTCAAACGGAGCTACGGTCTAATAGATACGAGCAACACAAGATGAACATGTCATGAATGCAAATGCATGAAAAATACAATCACAAACATTTCAAATCATGAATGCAGCAAGTTATTATGAAACTACATGAGATTCTAAGAAAATTTCATATATGGCATGTCCAAAACGGAGCTACGGTTCAACCACAACACCAAAACAAATTTTACTTGAAATCTGCCCAAAACAGCAAGATAGCATTTTGCACATATGAAAACAACAAGTTACACTATTCTAAAATGCACAAACTAAGCATGGGTCAGTAGTATATAACACACACTTCATTTCATCTTCACATATCATATTCAAAACATGCATGGATCACATGGCAGGAAGCTCACAATGTGGCTACTTGAAAACAGTTTTAGACTTAGAGAAAATAGCAGTTTTGACAGTGCAATTTTTATCACGAAGGCATATTGACAGCAGTAAAACTATATGCTACAGGTCATATTATGGCATGAAACTTAACAGCATACTAAAGGACAATATCAACTACAAATAACTCCATTACACCTACCACAAAAGGGTTCTAGATCACTAGCAAAACACATGGCAAGACAGCAACAAAATATTACAGATTCCAGACTTGGAAATATTTTGGACCCTCAAAACAGCAGAATTTTATAGCAAGTTGACAACAACAAAATAACACCTATACATGCATTTCTATGACAAGCAAAATGTCCAGAGGCTAGGAGACATATCAAAGGGCATTTCCCATGTTCAAAATTATTTCATATCATGCATGGGTTAAATCCCACAAAATTAACAAAAGGGCATCATGGCAAAAATGACATGCACACAAAATGCTCAAATGACACAACTAAATGCACCGGTAAATACTATGGATTTTTCTACCCCGAGAACATATATAATATGCATAGGTTCGTGTAAAAAATTAATCACAATTAATTATGCAAGAATGGCCTAATCACCTTATAGCAAGTCATCTATGAAAATAAAATGCAAACATCATGCCAACATTTTTATCATGCATGAAAATGCGATGCCGATGATATGAACATTTTTAGTATATGATTTATTTAATTCCGATGCATGACAAGTAATTATGCGCAAATGCAAAATCATGTCAAAAATGCCAAACAACAGAAAATGGCATGTTAAATAATTTAGGCATGGATGAAAATGACATATTAATAATCTACACAATTTTCTAGGCATTTAACATATATAAAATACTTTAATACGACTTACGGTTAAATAGTTATTAACGTTGTAAAATCGCATCGGGCCTACACACGAAATAACAAAAAAAGGCAGGGGGGAGCTGGGTTCACCCTGGCCACTTGGGCCGGCTCGGGCGCTGGTTTGGGCGAGGTTGGGCCGCTGCTGGGCCTAGGGCGCGGCCCACGTGGGGTCAACGCGAGCGCACGAGCGGGCGCTCGTCCTCGTCCTCTGCTCGCTCCCGAGCAGGGCACCCGGCGGCTCGGCGGCGTTGGCCATCAACGGATCCGACGAAGGCGGGCAGCGGATCCGGGCCAAGGACGGGGCATATCCAGCCAGGGGCACTCGGATCTGGCGACAGGGGAGGTCCTGGCGGCGGTGGAGGTCCGACGGCGGCGACCTGCGCGGAAGAGAGCTCGGGGGTAAGAGAGAGAGGAGCAGGGGCGAGAGGAAGAAGATGGAAGGAGAGGGAGGAGGAGCTGGTCTGACGCGACGGCTCTCCGGCGGCGGCTCCGGCAGCTCTCCAGCGAGGGCCGGCCATGGCCTGGTGCGGGGCTAGCAGCTGCGACGCTCGGGCGGCCATGGATCGAGGGGCTGCCATGGGAGCTCGGGCAGGAGCTCGGGAGCGGGCCCAGATGGGCTTTCCTGGGCTCAGATGGGCTCGGGCGGGCCTGACGGCTGTAGTAGGGGGAAGCTGGGGTTTGGCACGAGGAACGAGGGGGATTTAGGTTAGCTGCCCAATTAGGAAGGGGGAGGGGACTATTTATAGATTTCGGGGCTAGGGATGACGGTCTGTGTCCGTTTTCGGACCGTCGGATGTCGATTAGACAGTCCGGAAGCGGAGGGGGCTACGGTGACTGTGCAGATGGACTAGGGGGGAGATGAGAGGGAAGTGCAGCCCATGACACGAAGGTTTTAAAACACCGACAACGTCCGACGAAAACCGATAACCTCACTGCTACGACTGACCGACGGGATATCAAATGAACTCAGAACGCAACGAAATTCGACGGGCGGTCTACCTACAATATAACAAGACCGCACGCCATGTTTTGACCCAATCCAAGAATATTTTTGCGCGCACTTAAAAACGGTTTTATTTAAATGATGTTGCAGGCGCGTGCATGTGTGGTTGGTCTCGAAACGGGCAACAGCAAGAACGGAGAGAACCGGCAACTACGAACGAATGCAAGTTTTGAAAATGAGTGACGATGCTATGCAGATGATGCGAATGATGCGATGATGAATGCAACAACCAGATGAAACACAGACGAGAATGGAAAGAAAGGGGAATCTTCTGGAATCTTCTGGAGCGTCGGTCCCGGGCTGTTACAAGCCATGAAGCAATTTAATGAAGATTTTGCTGGTGCTGCCTCTGTCGGAGCCTCTGCTAGTGCTCCGAAGAAATCAATGGTGAAGAAGTCTGAAGTGAAGCCAAAATTCTCAACTTCAAAGTCCTCACTCTAGAATCCTCTAGCAAATTCTTCTAAGGCCACTACAATGCCTTCAATAGCTGCACAATCATCAGTTGCTGCCACAAAGTCCTCCACACCTGTACATCTTGCAACATTTCAGAGGATTATAGGCTTCTCAGTTGCTTCAGGAGTTTCCACAAGTTCATCAGCCCAAGCACATTCCTCAGCTGGTCCTTCTCTGTTGAAGATGAAAGCTACTGCTAGACGAGGAGATCGACCAAGTCCTCACCCCAAGAAAGTTGTGTTCCAGGTTCCATCAAATTCTTCAGATGATGAAGCAAATGATGAGGAACTTGAGGCAATCATCAGAAACAAGCAAGAACGAGTGGCTCAAGCAAAAGGCACTCAAATTCCTCTCTGTCTAGATCCTAAGATGGTGCTGAACTTCATTGACATTTGGCACAAGGATCCCAACACTCCAATTAATGACTTGAAACTGCCTCCCGGATTAGATCGTGTCCTCACTGCCTTCATAGCTGAAGAAAAATGGAAGTATGAGAAGGCCAGACAAACCAAGAAAGCTTAGTACAAGAAGGAACATTTCTTGAAGAGTAATGTTCTGAAGCTTTCTCCTGAACAGCTTGTGACCATACAATCTAAGATCAACGAACTCAGTGATGAATTCAACCGATACTATGCTGATTGGCAAGGCGCCAAGGTCTGGTTCGTCAAAGTGGCTGACAAAGCCATCAAGGACCGCAACAAGAGGGTTCCAGCTCAATCGCAACCGCAACTTCCCGAGGCTCAAGAATCCGCTCAGCCTGCTAAAGAAATTGCAAGCTTAGCTGAAGAAATTCAGGCTGCTGAAGAACCTGTCAGGGCAACCTCCACTATTGCACCTAAAGAAATTGCCAGGCCAGCTGAAGCTTTTGCTGCTCGTGATGAAATTGAGACCACCAGGATGACTGCATCAGTCGTGCCTGAAGAAACTGCTACCTCTTCACCATCTGCTGAAATTGCAAAATCTTCAAGGATGAAGAATATCAACCTTCCTTCTGCATCAGAAGTGAAGAAAACAAAGGCCGCGGAGAAGAAGGCTGCACATAAGAGAGAAGCATCAACTTCAGATTCCTCAACAGTGAAGAAGTTGAAGACTCTGTCTAGTTCTTCAACTGATCCAATTGATGCAACTCCTATCAGCTCTGTGCCAGCCTATGAGTTAGTACCATTTGGTGTCGACTATGTCATCCCAAATGATGAACAAGATGACAAGGATCAGTCTGCTGCTTCCTCAGAGTAGATTGATGAAGAAATTGAAGTGGAAGCAAATGCTTCACACCCCTGGTATCATCGCCCTAGCCCTCAGTTGACTGCTAAAGAGGCTGGTGTTGTAGAGATGGAAGAGGACGTGGACATTGGAAACACAACTCCTCTCATCAATATTGAATATTGGAAAGTTGCATACCCAAATTCACTAATGACCACTCATCTCACCCAAATTCCCCAGTCTCCAGCCCAGACTGAAGAAATTCATACAAGATCTAATAACTTGGCCGCACTTGTCACTTCAATCCCTGAGGATATTCTAGCTGCATCATCTGAAGAAATTACTGCTCGTACTGCAACTAAGGAAACTGCTGTTCAAATTCCTCAATCTGAAGAAGTTCCTCCAATGCCCAAGGAAATTGTGGGCCTCTTCAAGCCAAACCTTCAGTCAAAGCCTAACATGCCATTCAAAGGCTCAAAATGACCCAAATTCATCAAGACAAATTTCTTCAACGAGCACATATTCTTCACAGGGCTAAATCCTTATGATTCAGCAAGGTCCGGTCGTACCAGATTCTGGACACCCACACAGATGAATTACTATGCATCAGTGCTGTTTGACAAGGAGAAATTCTTCGAGCACCAACAAATTCCTCATGCGGATATGGAAACTACCCCATGCGTCACACCAGTGCTCATAGTTCTTCACGATGCTAGAATCCTTCCATTCTGCGTGGACATTTGTGATTGGATTGAAGAGCCAATTCTTCAATTCTATGCCACCTTGCACATCACAGGTGATGCTTTCCGGATGCTATTTCCTCAAATTACCTTAATGCGTACATGCTGAATTTCATTAGACACCATTTTCATCATGCATTTCAAATTCCTCATATCATATGTTAAATGCGTGTATGAAATACAAGATATAGGGGGAGTTCTCCATGTTTTCAACTTGTCAAGTGCATTTGCGGTCCAAAGTGAATTCCTCAAATATGCACATCTTCAGGGGGAGTTCTTCTATATCTTGCAATCAAATTCCTCAAACTCAGTACTTACACTTCATATTTTTACCCCCATTGAAATCTTAACCTATTTGTCATCAATCACCAAAAAGGGGGAGACTGTAAGTGCATCTAGTGCCCCTTAGTGATTTTGGTGTATTGAAGACTTATAGGTCAAGAGACTGATGTGTTTGTAAGTGTACACAAGCTCTATAAGTCACTGAGGAGTTTGATATATTCGGAGATTATCGACCCCTAAAAATGAATGTCTTCAACTGAAGACTTTGGTGAAGACTGTGTTGAAGACTTTGAAAATGAAGAAGTTGGTGTGACCTTGAAGATATGAACGAGGACTATGAAGCATGAAGACTTTTGTTTTCGTAGTTTCATTTCCTTTCTTTGAGTCATAGGAAACACCAAACTGTTAAAGGAGGCCGAGGTAATACTAAGGAAAATTTCCAACTGATGCTCAACTCAAAAGCCTCAACCTATCCAATCCTTCGAGTGAAGCCTTTGGAAATCTCTTACGGTTCAATCATGTTACTCAGTGACAAAGATGAAGTTCTTCTGGTCTCTAAGGAAATTGGTCTGACTGAGGAGTTAGGATTTTGCGAGTGCAAATTGCCTAAAAGTGAGGAACATGATAAGCCTGAGGACTTTCATAGTTCAAAATTCCGACCGTTGCCGTGCTTAGCGCCAGCTATCCCCAATCATCTTATCTACATAACGGTTATATCATTGGGGGCATTTATGTCTTATCATGTCAGGTTGCACCCTAGTTATAAATAGCCACCCCCACAACCACTAGTTGGTTGGCTGCTCCGAGAGAGAACTGACACTTGTCATTTTAGAGCAACCCATCCTCCGAGGACTTTGAGAGAAAATCATCAGTGAGGAAAAACCCAAATCCAAACCACCAAATCCAAAGTGATTGAGCATCACTGAAGAGATTGTTCCTGTGTGGAACCGACGCTTGTTACCTTTGAAGACCGTGTATCTTCTAGATGGTTAGGCGTCATGGTCTAGTGCATCCTACAGTTAATTGGGGATTACCAAGTGGCCTTGGTCTAGAGCATCCAACAGTCAATTGTGGAGCACCGAATGACCAGTTTGTGAGGGTTTTGGAAGTCTACCCTGAAGACTTACCACAAGTGTTGGGCGAGGACTTTGTGACCTTAGCTCAAGGAGAATACGGTAAGCACTGCGTTTCCTGGGATTGTGTATCCTCTGGTTTAAATACCAGACTGCTCCAACCAAGACGTACGACTGTCATAGCAGTTGGAACTGGGTCATCAAACCATTGTCTTCATCGAGCTATCTGGTTCTATTTCCTCAACCCTTTCATTTCCTCATATACTTGTTGATGTAATTGATCGTTACTGTTTGAAGAATTTGATTGAATACTTTCTCAATTTCCTCACCTCAAATTCTTGAAGTTACCTTGTTCCTCACCTGCTTATCCTGTATCATGCTACATGTATGTGACAACCCAAGTGTTGTCCCTACCTTATTTGGCATGTATCCCCATGTATGAACCTTGTGTCATGAGCTATGTATGATTTTCACCTTGTCATTCATGTGTTGTTTGCATTCATGCATCATATCATCCATCATACCATTCATTTTGCATGCTTGCTATTCTCATGTGTCTTAGCTTGATGTTGGTGTGAAGTGATGTGGGTGTGCCTTTGTGTCATGTTGGTGTTGAGTGTGGTAGGAGTCATGTTTGCAAGTCCCCTTCTTCTTCCCCTCTCTTTTCTCTTTCAACATCACCTTCCATCTCCCCCCTCTCTTCATATTAATTTTATGAGCAGAATTAACTTGCTGTTTTAATTGTTTAAAAATGTCCAAGAGGTGGCCCTAATATTCTTATTAATTTAGAGAGTGATGCTTTTGTTGTTTGGGGGTGTTTGGGTTTTGGGTTTTTATTAAACAGGAGCTGCCCTTTTTATTTAAGTATTAAAATGACTTGCTAAATAATTCAACTTAATATTTTTATTAAATGTAGCCCATTATTTTCTTTACAATAATATTTTGTTTTGCTCCAAACCTTTTTCTTAATTACCCTAGGGATTTATATTTTGTTGCTGGTTTTATAAATAGAAAAACCCCTTTTCTATTTTGTCTAGAGAGAGTGAGTGCGTGTGGGTTGTGATCGCCCGACCCACTCGGCCCAGCAGGTAGCCGATGGCTACCTGCCCCATCTCCCTCCTCCGTCAGGTAAGCGTGTGTAGAGCGAGAGAGAGCAGAGTGCGAGAGAGAGAGCGCCGACGCCATCGCCGTTAGAGGCTCACGGACGTCGAGGCCGGCCTTTAAATAGGCGCGGATCCCTAGGGTTTCTCCTTTCCCTTCACCGCCGCCACTTCTCTCCCTCCTTCTTTCTTACTCCCCTCCTCTGTCAGAGAGAATTCAGGTAAGGAGCGGGGTTCAGTTAGAGAGCAGAGAGCTCCGCCGTTTGTCCTTGCCGTCGCAGCTCGTCTCCGATGGATCTCCTCCGCGTCCAGGATGGCGTGGCGGACGCGGATAGCCCCCGCGTTTCGTTCCCGGCGTTAGTGCGCGTGGGAGGCTCCAGGGGCGTCATCTTCTTCCTCCTCACGCGGCTTGTCATCGGTCTGCTTCCCCTCAATCGTCGATGTCGTCTCCTCCTCTCCTTCCCCTTCGTTGCCGTCATATCGAGCCGCCCGTCGCCTCCTCCCCTTGGTGAGCAGCCTATGCCCATGTCGCCGTTGCTTACACGTCTCGCCATAGGTCCGTCGCCGCTGACTGCTGGTTTTATAAATAGAAAAACCCATTTTCTATTTTGTCTAGAGAGAGTGAGTGCGTGTGGGCTGTGATCGCCCGACCTACTCAGCCCAGCAGGTAGCCAACGGCTACCTGCCCCGTCTCCCTCCTCCGTTAGGTAAACGCGTGCAGTGCGAGAGAGAGAGTAGAGTGCGAGAGAAAGAGCGTCGACACCATCGCCGTTAGAGGCTCAAGCACGTTGAGGCCGGCCTTTAAATAGGCGCGGATCCCTAGGGTTTCTCCTTTCCCTTCACCGCCGCCTCTTCTCTCCCTCCTTCTTTCTTCCTCCCCTCCTCTGTCAGAGAGAATGCAGGTAAGGAGCAGGGTTCAGTTAGAGAGTAGAGAGCTCCACCGTTCGTCCTTGCCGTCGCAGCTCGTCTCTGGTGGATCTCCTCCGCGTCCAGGATGGCGTGGCGAACGCGGATAGCCCCCGCGTTTCGTTCCCGGCGTTAGTGCGCGTGGGAGGCTCCAGGGGCGTCATCTTCTTCCTCCTCGCATGGCTCGTCGTCGGTCTGCTTCCCCTCCGTCGTCGATGTCGTCTCCGCCTCTCATTCCCCTTCATCGCTGTTGTATCGAGCCGCCCGTCGCCTCGTCCCCTCGGTGAGCAGCCTATGCCCCTGTCGCCGTTGCTTACACGTCTCGCCGTAGCTCCGTCGCCGCCGACCGCAAGACGAGAAACTACCGCTCGTCTCCTTCCCCCTCTTCGCGAGATGAGCAGAGGGATGGGATCGCCGTAGACCCCGCGTGCCATGCCAGGACAAGCCGCTCCGCTAGTGCTTGCCATCGCTGGAATTTCGCTCGCCGTCGCACTGTCGCGGTACTTGCAGTTGCGGGTTCAGTTTCGTTAGTTAACTGAACCTGCGTGTGCATGTATTAGAGAAGCAGAGGACCCCCTGTGTTAGCATTCGGTGCCATAGCGTAGTGGTTGGGCTCGGGGGAGGTGAGCAGGAGATCGTGAGTTCGAGCCCAGACTCCCCCTTTTTGCTGTTTTCCTTTTTTTTCTTTTTCTTTCTCTTTTGTTTAACCTGCTATGTATGCCCCTGTGTATGTGTGTGTATTTACATCATGTATGTGTGTGTTCTGTTTTTTTTGCCATGATCAGTGTAGTGCATGAGTGTATGTGTAGTGCATATGCACATGTATGTGTTTGTGTGTGTATACACCTAAGGGTATATATATGAATGAATGCGTATGTTGAGCTTGTGTGTGTAGGTGTGTATGTGTGATTGCACTTATGGGTGTGTGGTGCACCATGTATGGCAGTTTGGTGTGGGTGTAGGTGCATGAGAGTGTGTGTGTGTAGGTTATACCTGCACACACACATGTGCATGTGTGGTGTGTGTATGTGTATATACATGAGAGTATATATGCATGTGTATGTATATGTTGGTGTGTGTAGAGTATGTGTGGTATGCCTATGCTATACATGCATGTTTTTGAATAGGTGAGTGAGATTGGAATTGTGTTATGTTCTTGTGCTTGTAGTGTATGTGAGTAGAGGTAAAGTTGGTGGAGGTGCCAGTGGCTCCCCACTTGATTGCACTTGTGTTAGTTATGCATGCCATGTTGGTTTTTCTTTCATTTCCATTCTTATCTAGGTTGCCAAGTGTGCTTATGCCCAATCATGATCTTTCCTTTAGAGTAAGTTTTGACTTTAAGAGCATGTGGTTGTTTTGCTAGTTTAGATGTGCATTGATACTTCACATCATCATAGGAGTATGATAGATGATTTTGGTGTAGAAAGAACCAATGAATTCATTGGGACTCTCAGATTTCACTTTTGGGCAAGTTCATAAATCTGTCATTTTAGCTGAGATGCCATTTTGCCATTTTTGCATGAATTAATCCATGCTTTCTTTGGGAGTTGTGCCAACTAGGAAGTGCTAGTATTTTGTATCTAGTATGCCATGGTATTTTTTTTAACATGAGAATCACCCATATAAGTGGGAACAATGCTGTTAAGTGACCTACTTTATGTTTCTGTTCAGCATGCTTAAAAATGACTAGTCTGAGAATCTGCTGTTATTTTTATGCCATGAAGTGTGGGTCGTATCTAGTGATATGTTTGATATTTGCTCATGCTCAGTGCTAGCTAATTGTAGTAGATATTGCCACATACCATCCTGTTAATTTTCATGCCAATAGGAGCTGCCTAAGATGTTTAACTTCTGCTGTCAACTTGCTACTTTATAATCTCAGATTCCAGAAAGCTGGAATTTTCACCGTCCCAGAAAAACTGATTCATCATGTCAACTTGATAGCTTCCTTATTATTGATGTGTGGCTCATTTTATGTTTGTGTAGTTGGATAAGTTGATGTATATGTTGAGTAGATTCTGTCAATATCTTGTTTGTGGCTCTAGGGTTCCTGTAGCTCAAGTTGTGACCTGTAGAAGTTGCTATGCTGCTGTTTAGTGGCAGATTTGGTGTTTTATTGTTTTGTGACTTGTGGGAGCTATACTCCATGGAATTGATTGATTATTGAGTTTATTGTGATTGGTTTTTCATCACCTATACAGAGGCTACCTTGGAATGCCAAGAATTAGCCCAGGTCTTGGATGACTTGTGTTTTGCCTCCGTACCTTGTCGTGAGCGTATCTTGAGAACCGTAGCTCCGTTTCTTGCGATCCTTATATGCATTTCTATCGATTTTGCTTGATGCATCCATATTTGCCAAGATCATGCATGTTTAAATAACTTAACATGAGGTTCTGTCCAGATTCATTAATAAACAAACTTTGCATCTGAAACATGACTAGTTTTAGGTTGCCATGTTGGATTCTTCATAAATGAATCATGCATCATATTGTTGTGCATTGCACCTTGGTTGGAGGTTTATTGTTGCTGTTTCTATTGGGTAGACGCGAATGTCAATACTGAGTACGAGGACCCAGAAGAGTACCACTACGAGGATCCCGCTACTTGTTCCGCTAAAGAACCAACAGGCAAGATGATCGTACCCGGATCTCGATACTATTTTCGCTTGCTAGTATTACGCTCTTATCATTACAATTGCGCTACCTACCACTTGATAACAGCCTCCTAATAGCCATGACATCCTTTAACCTTCACATCCCATCAAACCTTTGATTGGCTAAGTTATCGCTGCTCAGCCCTCTTATAACATTTTAGTTGCAGGTGCAGGTTATTCCATGTGATAACATGGATTTGGATATCACAATAAATTCTGTTATTTAATTTAATGCACGTATATACTTTGGTATTGGTGGAAGGCTTGGCCTTTTGCTAAGTGATTTGTTCCGCTGTTACCGCCACTAGTTCCTTGTTACCAGTGTTATGTTTTCCATATTTTGCGCTCCTAACATGGTCGGGGTTGTTATGGGGACCCCCTTGTTTATTCGGTTGAGATTAAAACTTGTCTGGCAAGACCCAACATTGGTACTACATTTGCTTAGCAACTTAATAAAATTTGCATAGGGTCTTGCAAACCCATGGATAATTTAATCAACCCCCGGGCCAGTGCTCCTCATGAGTGTTGGTCCAAACTAGAGCCATGTGTGGGGCCAACCCAGGGCAACTTGGGAGATTTTTATCAGGCCACTGTATGTTGTGCTTATCCATCGTGTCTTGAGAATGAGATACGCGGCTCTTATCGGGTTCGTCGACACGTCGGGTGGTCTTGTTGGATTTTTTTTACCTTTATCGAATGTCTTGCGTGTGGAGTCTGACTTTTCTTCGGGTTTTCTCGAGGTGTTGGAATTCCTTTGGAATTATATATGATGACCGCGATATCCGTGGTCGAGGTTATTCCCGCGGAGTGTGGTTAATTTTGTAATGGATTAGGTGGAGCACCCCTACAGGGTAAATCTTTCGGAAAGCCGTGCCCGCGGTTATGTGGAAACTTGGATATTTGTTTAACACCCGGTTATAGTAAACTTGAAGTAAACTCTAATTAAAATGCACCAACTGGGTGAGGAACCGTGATCGTCTCTGCTCGTGAACATGATCCGAGAGAGAACACGGTGGGGTTACGATTGACGTAAGTAAGTGTTCAGGATCTCATAGAGATCAGTCTAGAATTCGATCGTTCATCGTAGGCCACTCACATTTACTTTCATGTTGCATAAGTTAGCCACCATAAATGCTTAGTGCTGCTGCTAACTAAACACTCACCCCAACCCAACCTTTAAGCTTGAATAGTCTCGGTACCCGGGGACATGATAGCTGAGTCCTCTGTGGCTCACAGTTTACTACAACACTCCAGGTGCAGGTTCAGATGAGTTCGTGCAGGACGATCTTACGCAGCTCCAGTGGGCATATGATGAGAAAAGAGGCAGGATGTACGAGATGTATCCAGATGAGTAGAGGACCTGGTCGTGATCTTTGGGATAGCTTGATAGTATCATTTGCATCTGTTTTATCGTTTGATTTCGTCCATAGTCGGACCCCTGTGTTCAACTTGATGATATGAATTTGAGTGTTTTTGTAAGTTAGCATGTGGCGAGTGTAAGCCAATCTTGTATACTAATCTCTTTCAGTACTGTATGTTGTGATGATACTATTCTTGCTAACGGCAAGATGTGCATCTATCCCTTGAGAGGCCCTCGTGCCTTAAAATGGATAGGCGCGCATCTTGGGCGTGACACTGTAATCTGTGCATGCTTAATTTCATCATGATGACTATGCTACTGCTATGTTTCTCATGCACTTGAGTACTTATTCCGCTGCTAGTTATTCATCAGATTTCAAATTCCTCAAGTTGAAATTCCCCAGTGGTGAATTTGTAAAAATCGCCTATTCACCCCCTCTAGTCGATATAACGCACTTCCACTCTCCACTCTCTCAGACCTGCATCCTTCTTCTACTTCATGTCAACAACAAGTGGATGGTAGTCCTCTTGGAGTTCTTAGCAGCAACCTTCTTAGGTGCAGACTTGGTGCTCTTGGAGGGACCTTGCTTTGGCATAGCATCCACCAATAGCTTCTTCTGCTTCTTCTTGAGAGGGGCCTTGTAAACAATCTCTTGCTCCTCCTCCTCCTGCGCAACAGCACCAACAGCCTCCTTAGGGTCCTCAAACATTGAGGTAGGCCTGCCAACAACACGGATGGTCCTTTTCCTGGCCTTCTCCTCTCCTGCCTTCTTAGGCAACGACTTCCTTGGGGTCTCAATGGTCATGGTATCCCTAGCACTCTCAGGTGCTCTCATAGTCTCTGGAGGGGCATATACCTTGCTAACTAGCCTCCTAGAAGAGGTGGCTTCATTAGATGACTTCTTGGCTGCCTTCTCTTGCTTCTTAGAAAGAACCTCCTCTGGCACAAAGTCTGAATCCTCCTCATCTGAATTCAGTATCTTCTTGGTCCTAGTATCAGCCTTGGGTAACCCATGAGAACTAGGGGTGCCTGGATCTGAAAATGAGCTGACCCAAGGCTAGTTCTTGAACTCATGTCAATGTTCTGCTCCCGCAAATTCTGGCTGTCCTCGGCATCTGACATATCTGACCCTATGCATAGAGTATAGAAGAGTGGAATAGGATAAGTCATCACAAAATGCACCTGGTTTTTGAAAATTTGAACAGAAGATTCTCAAGGTTTGCATTCCGTCACATGAAAATCGGTACAACCAAAGCAAAAAATTTGGTGCTACCGAGACTGACTTTCTCTTTAACAGAAACCTGGCACTCCTTTTGGTGAGACCAAAAAAGAGTACTCGGTTTCACCGAGATCGTTCTCAGTAGCACAGAGGGAAAGTCGGTGAGACCGATTTGTTTGCTTCGGTTCCATTGAGTTTCATCAGGCAGACGACAAACCCTAGAAAATCGATTGTTCACTATTCTAATGGAATTTCTTGTGTACAGATCAATATCAAACGATGGCTTATGGATGGAAAAACCTTAATGCGCAAGAATCGGAGAAGGGAGCGCATGAAGGGTTCGAAATCATACCCTAGCTTGGTGACGACTTCGCTATGGCGGCGACGCGGGTGAAGATTCTATTGACAGCGTGGACTTCCAACGGCGGAGGTGCTCGGGAAGACGACGACGATGACAAGTGGTCCTTTTTGGCAGCTTAGGGTTTTGTGGCGCGATGATTTGAGGATTGATTTTCAATACGTCGGGTCCACAACATATATACCCCTCACTATCGGTGACACCGATTCTAAATTTTCGGTGTCGCCGAGTTTCTCAACTGCCAGCTAATAGGGAAACTCGGTGTAACTGAGAATATGGAATCATTAGTACCGATATAGAAAACTATATCAACCCTAGGTATTTTGTGAGACCGAGATTTTTGAGTTGGTTCCATCGAGATGCACTTGGGAGGTTTTAATGGTCAGTCCTTTGTCGATACGGAACTCCGAGTGCTCCTCACACAGAGAGATCGAAAAGTACTTGTTCAAATTTTGGGATGCAGCACAAATAGAACATGAGTTGAGAAATCATAGATAGCTAGAGAAGTGGTCCTAGGCATTCTTGTACATCCAATTAGCAAATGAAAAATCAAAAGCCAAATAGCGACAATTGGATGTCCTCAAATTAGAAAATAAATACAGACCAACATGCTCACACAATAAGATGTCAAATCAAAACATGGCAAAACATGGACAAACAGACTAGGATCTAACAAGCATTTTGGCGATGACGGGGTTATCTATATATGAGTATATTGACTTAGGATCCAAGTAACAATACTTGATCATAGGTCATACTCATCGTTTAAGCACAAGTAGGGTTACCACTTTTACATAAAGCATTTAATGTTGTCACTTACTATGAGATGCTTTGACTCAAGTCTTAGAGTAAAGCTCGCCCTTGATGTGACATCCCCCATAGGAGGGATAAACTAACCTTGGGTTTTGATGATGAAGACTTCATGTAGGTTAAGTAGTGGTGGATGCTCAAAGTTGATGAATATCACCATGAGTTGGGAGCATCCATGTTGTTTCATTACTCTTCTCACCTACATGGGTTAGTCCCAACACACAAGAGACAAATACAAGGATATCTATCGACATGGAGTGCAAAGCATATATGATGATGTCCATTGATTTGTTGATTACCTTGTCCCTTGCTTACCTTTGAGGGAATGTGTGACTCCTTGAACTATTGCATGATGTTGATGTTGATTACAACTAGTTATTGCCAATGATGAATATGAGTGGATTTCATTGGCGGAGTCACCCCTCAAGAACTTCTCTAGTTATTATTCTTGGGGACCCACATCAAGTTGATGGGGATCCTTGGTGTTGAAGTCGCACTTGTAGAAGTTGAGCTTGTAGTAGCCTTGGGAACCCACTTCACCAAAGCTTAGGATTCATCTTCATATGAGTCAATGTCCTCTTGAAGCTTGTTGTTGCCCTTGGGCTTGGGGTCTTGTGGTGGAAGGTCATCTTGATCTTTTGTTCCCTTGGGGAGAGTATTTTCATACTTCTCCTTTTGAGGAACAAACTTGGGATTGGGGTATTGACCTTCTTCCCATTAAACTCCATTAGCATTGAAGTAGCCAACACCATGGTTCTTCCGGCATCCTCTGTGCTTGCGTACAATATCCTCAAATTGTTTGCACCCTTCATGTGGGGACCCCAACTCGTAAGTCGTGATCACCGAATGCACGTGCATAGTGATCCCAAAGATCAATGCTCACTAAACACACAGGAATCAGAATACAAGAGTCTTACATCCTTATATACTATTTTACACAAATAAAGGCCATCTAGGCCAAGTCTTACATAGATAGGGCCACAAGGGCCAAACACTTAAACAAAACAAACATCAAAAATCTTGGTCGAAAACATGATCCCATGCCATCTTCCTTAAACCTACATGCATTCTGACTGGGAAGCGTCCTAGATCGCATGTTCCTCACCAACAAACTCTTCACCATACTCATGCTCTTCCATGCCTGGCCAATTAAATAACAAATGGAAAGCCAATGAGTACTTTGAATGTCCTTGCAAGCAACCCAAGTTTTGAAACAAGGTACAACAATGCATGATATAGCACTAAGTAGGTAAGTTTTGCAGAAAGCTAATTTCGAGTGCAATGACATGATCAAATGTCTATGTAAGCATACATCAACTGTTGGTAAACATCCGAGTGAACAAGTTACTGATATCATCATAAGTAGGGGTTGAACATCTCATGTTCATCATCATGCCAAGTCATCGGACTTGGCTCAGCTATCATCTTTGTCACCAACATACGCACACCAAGTTTGTGAAAACATCAGACGCAGTTTAAGTAGAACCTCCAACTGTCCATGACCATGGAAACGGCTATTCGAATAGTTTTACACTCTGTAGAGATCTCACACTTTACCCACGAGACTCTGGGAACTTCCGTGTCATCCACGACACGCGGTATATTACATACCCGAGGTAAGCACCCGAACAATGCCTTCCCCTAGCGATACTAAACAAAGAGTCGACTTGTTGGTGCCATCCCTGATGATGTACATCACAAGTACCATCCATGAGGGCACGCAATGGTGGGCCCGGTGCCTATAAAGACAGCGCATGATCGTCCATTTCGGTACGACCCCGTATTGAGAGTGACCACTTCACTCCCGCCACTAGTAATGAAGACTCTATGATAGTACCCACCATGGTAATCAACAAGGCCCCATCCCATAAGGGGTATCGTGGTTGTGCATGTAAGGTTGGGACGACCATCAAATCTTAAAACTCTCCATTTTCAAAAACACACACATAACTTGCTCCGGTACACCACTTCTTTATCAAGTGGTTACCCAACTCAACATCATATCCCTCGGGCATTAGTGGCACCCGACGGTGTTTTCGAAAAGCCTTTGAAATCATTTCTTTGTTTCCATCACCATGCATAATCCCGATCCCGCTCGCATAGCATCTACTAGCATCCTATCTACTCCCACCCGCAAAACCCTCATAAGGATGGTAGGGTCATGCACGATGCAAGTATCAAGAGTAAAAGTAACATAGGCATCCCACCGAAGTGGTCACCACATCACATGATCAACAACAAGGAATAAGGTGCTAATGACATGCATGAAAATGGTTTCTTAACATGGTCAAAGGGCTGCTTGCCTAGATCAACAAAGTGTTCGGGGTCTTCAAAGTATTTGGGTCCAATTCCCTCGTAAACAACGCAATCTATTGTCGCGATAAATAATGATAATAATAAGCATCACACAAAAACAGAGCACAAAAATCTACTGCTAAAATGCTACCCTACTCTGATAAATACTAAAAACTATTCTAAGAATATTTGTCTAAGGTTTTGGGGTGAAAAAGGTTTTTAAAACTATTTATAATAGAGGCTAAAAATGCCTAAAAGGGGTTTTAAAATAAAACAGTAGATAAAAGATTTTCAACAAATTATGAAAATGGCACTATTAATTTCTACCCAATGTTCTAAGATTTGTGGAGTTGGAATTATGACAATAATGCAATTACTTTGGCCTATGGAATTTTTGCAAGATTCTGAAATAAAACAAAGGAAAAAAAACCACGGAGTACTCTGGACAAAATGCCCATAGGTGAGCCGGCCCAGGGGGATTTGGCCCAGGACGAAACTGCGCGCGCGACAGGTTCAGTTTTGAACCTGCCCGCGGGCCATGTTTGGCAGCGACAGGGGGAAGGGTGAGGGTATGACAGGTGGGCTCCACCTGTCATCCCTCACCTCGCGACAGGGAGTAGGGGGAAGCTCACCGACGAGGCTACCGGCGGCGCCGAGGGGCGGAGTGCATGGGAATGAGCTCCGGGGGTTGTCGCTGTCACAATGGAGGAGGAGTTGGACGGAGAGGGGCAGCGGGTCGCCGGCGACAAGATGGCCGTGGCGGAGAGGCTCGGGAAAAGGTCACCGACGATGATTCCTGCAGAAAATAGCACGAGAGGAAAGGGGAAACACATCAGAGGGGGATTGCGGTTCCAGATAGAGCAAGGAGGGAGACAGAGGGGGTTTACCCAGGCCGGACGGTGGAGGTCCCGAAGCAGCGAGCTCAAGTCCGATCTGTGTTCTGGGGGCTTTGGAGGTGGAGTGGCCGGTGTAGGAGCACGATTAGGAGGTCAAGGGGGAGAGGGGGGAGCAAGAGGTGGCCCGGGGACTCCTCTTATAGGGGTGGTTGATCCTTGCCATGGACAGGGAACACGCCACGGTCGAGGGTGACGCCACGAGCCACGGAGATGCCCTGGGCTGTGCCTGTGGTGGTCGTGGACTCGGTCCGTGCCTGTGGATATGAAGAGGAGGGGCGAGAGGGACCATAAGCTCGTGCATGTGGCATCTCGCATTGGAGCTCTCACGCGGTGTCGTGCGTGCGCGAGGGGGGACAACAGGGGAGAGAGAAAGAAGGGGAGACGACCGGTAGGGAGACGCGAATGTCGCAGGGGCCCGATGGCGTTTGGCCCGAGGTGGTCGGAAGCATGGGGATGGGGGCGGCTATAGTGTGGGAGCGCACTGTAGAGTGCTCTAGAGCGCCAATATGGCCGGTATTGGCATAAACAATGGGCACATGCATGCCCATTTGTGTCTTGGAGGTTCCAGAGATGCCCTCGGGTGTGCAAGATCTAGGGGATAGGTAGAGGTGAAGAAATGGAGTAGGGGAGATGTAGAAAGGTTGCTATCCTTGCTGTCCAGAGGGTGAAAATGGGGTTTTACCCCACTTAACCATTGAGTATTGGCCAGATAAAGCGACTAGAGGTGAGGTGCAATGCTAGTAACCTATGGTAAAAATTTGAAGTGAAGGAGAATAGACGAAGGGGGTCAAACAAGGTCTTTTACAAAATATGAAAAAGTGTTTGATGATGGTTTGGCTAAGAAAATGGAGTTTGCTTGCCAAGAAATTTAATAGGGGCAAATGGTGATTAGAAATAGGGTTGATCACCAAGTATTCTTTTAGATCTAGTATGCATTTCCATTCTCCTTGATTCACCACTTGGTGTGGCATCCTTATTTGGGTAATGGAACATGCCCACAAAGTTTGGTGTCAAGGGAAGAAACTTCACAATGTAAAGTTGTTCAAATTTGAATCTGGACAGGTATGGTTTTGGAATATGTTTATGAAGCAAATCAATGGAGATTGATATGAAACTTTGCAAGAGCATCACATATAACATGTGTGACTTGCTGGAATTTTCTTGGAATTTATTGGGAATATTACTTACAGAAATATTTCAAAAGCTTGATTTGGGTAGAAAGGGTTTTGAGTGGTTTTTCCCATGATTTTGAATATGACCATGTGTTGAAACTCATATATACGGAAAATATATGTCCACTGAGTTTCCCTAAATTTTATAAAATATTTTCAAAACATTAAAATAATTTTTCCCTATGAAAAACCATTTCTGGCCTTAAGAGAAAGCCTTTAAATAAAATAGTAAAATAATCTTTAAAATTAATATTTGGTGGTTTTGAGAAGTCATATATATAGTAGGTTTCAAATAAATCCTTTGGCGAAAAAGGATCCACCCAATTTGAGGACTTGAGTGCAAACCTCAACTCAGGGGTTTTTGAAAACCTAATTTTAATAAATTCTTTTTGGTCAAAATAAATTTTCATAAAAATAGTCTTAGGTACTACACACATGGTATGATCATTGGCCAAGAAGTTTGGATCAAGGAAGATGAATATGGAGAGGAGTAGAACCTAAGAGTGCCAAACATAATCAACCAAACAATCAAACAAGCAAAAATTCAAACAAGCATGCACTAAAAAAGTTTTAATTGGCTCCAAATTTTGTAAATCCAAGCATAGCAAGGTGATACAAACACAGGGTGTGACAGATCTACCCCCCTTACAAGAATCTCGTCCCCGAGATTCCTAGGCTAAGCGCTAAAGATATAAGGGAACTCAGATCTAAGAGAGTCTTCACGCTCCCAGGTTGCTTCTGCTTCAGTGTGGTTGCTCCATTAGACCTTGAAGTACTTGATGGTGCAGCTCCGGGTGAAACGCTCTGCTTCATCCAAAATGTGAACTGGCCTCTCCCGATAAGTGAGGTCTGGCTGAAGATCGATGGCCTGATGATGGATGTCCTTGTAGAGGTCGGGACGGTTGGGTACTTGAAGACACTTCCGAAGTTGTGACACGTGAAAGACGTTGTGCATATCTGACAGCTCAGAAGGTAGCTCTAGATGGTAGGCACCTTCTCCTCGCGTAGCGGTGATCTTGAAGGGGCCGATGTATCTTGGCGCCAGCTTTCCCTTGACGTGGAAACGCTTAGTTTCCTTGAGGGGCCTGACTCGGAGGTAGACATGGTCATCGACACATAAGTTCACTTCTCGGGCGGTGGGAGTCGGTGCAACTCTTCTATCTTGACTTGGTGGTCTCCAGACGTTCTCAGACAAGTTGAACTTGCTCTTCTGATTCGCGGAGGATATCTGGTCCAAAGACCAATCCTTCTCCGGTTTCTGACCATTTTAGGGGAGTAGGACACTTGCGTCCATACAACACCATAAATGGCGCCATGTGAAGACTTGAATGATAGCTGTTGTTGTAGGAGAACTCGGCGAATGGTATGCAATCTTCCCACTTGGCTCCATATGACAAAACATAAGCACGAAGCATATCCTCGAGTATCCGATTGACTCATTCCGTCTGTCCACCGGTCTGGGGGTGAAAAGTAGTGTTGAAGGAGAGCTTGGTTCCCATTGCCTCTTGAAACATCTTCCAGAACCTTGAGGTGAATTGGGTGCCTCGGTCTGATACAATCTCCTTAGGAACTCCGTGGAGGCTCACAACATGCTCGATGTAAAGTTTGGCTAGCTTTTTACCATCATAGGTGGTCTTGATGGGAATGAAATGGGCTACCTTGGTTAGGTGATCGACAATGACCCAAATAGAATCATGTCCCTTGCTTGACCTTGGTAACCTGGTGATGAAATCCATCCCGACTTTGTCCCACTTCCATTCAGGAACTTTGAGAGGTTGCAATAGTCTAGTGGGTCGCTGATGCTCAGCCTTGACTCTCTGACATATGTCACACTTGGCAACAAAGGTGCCTATCTCCCGTTTCATGCCATGCCACCAGAATCTTGTCTTGAGGTCTTGGTACATCTTGATTCCTCTAGGATGGATGGAATAGGGAGTGTCATGAGCTTCTTGCAAGATCAAATTCTTGGGTTATTCTTTGTTGGGTATGCAGGTACGATTCCCAAACCATACGACTCCTTGCTCATCCACTAAGAATCCTGGGGCCTTGCCTGCCTTGATCTTCCTCTTGATGTCCTCAATGCTCTCGTGTCCCTTTCGAGCTTCCTTAATGTCATTCATCAAGGTAGGCTTTGCTTCAAGGTTGGCGAGGAATCTAGGTGCAACTAGCTCCAAGCCGAAGCTTTCAAGCACTTCATAAAGGGAAGGTAGCCTTTCCTTAATCATGACATTCAAGGAACAAGCCTTTCTCCTTAAGGCGTCTGCTACCACGTTAGCCTTTCCGGGGTGGTACTAACATTGAGGTCATAGTCCTTGATCAACTCCAACCATCTTCGCTGCCTCATGTTCAATTCCCTCTGAGTGAAAATATACTTCAAACTCTTGTTGTTTGTGTATATCTGACATCGCTTCCCTAGAAGGTAATGTCGCCATGTTTTCAAGGCGTGAACCACGGCTGCCAACTCAAGATCATGAGTAGCGTAGTTGTCTTCATGAGGACGTAGCTGCGTGGATAGATATGCTACGACTCTGCCTTCTTGCATCAGAACACCTCCAAGCCCGGTTCTCGATGCATCACAATATATCACAAACTCCTTGTGAATATCAGGGGTGGCCAAAATTGGGGACGTGGTCAATCTCTTCTTGAGCTCTTGGAAGCTTTCCTCGCACTTATCTGTTCATTAAAACTTCTTGTCCTTCTTCAAGAGCTGAGTCATGGGTCGGGCAATGCTCGAGAATCCTTCGACGAACTTGCGGTAATACCCCGGGAGTCCGAGGACGCTTCTCACTTCCTTCACATTAGTTGGGGATTGCCATTCCGTCATAGCTTCAATCTTGGCAGGGTCCGCTGACAATCCTTCTGTAGTCAACACATGACCCAAGAATCCAACTTCATGTAGCCAGAATTCACACTTGCTGAACTTGGCATAAAGGTGGTGCTCTCGAAGCTTGTCTAGGACCAATCTCAAGTGTTTCTCATTCTCTTCTTCAGACTTGGGGAAGACGATTATGTCATCAATGAACACGAAAACAAACTTGTCCAAGTACTCCATGAAGACCTTGTTCATGAGGTACATGAATTAGGCAGGGGCATTGGTCAACCCAAATGACATGACCATGTACTCATACATGCCATACCGGGTTACAAACGCCGTCTTCAGAATGTCTTGGTGTCTGATCTTCAGCTGGTAGTACCCAGACCTGAGGTTGATCTTGGAAAACACCTTAGCTCCATTCAGCTGATCGAACATGTCCTCAATCTTGGGTAGTGGGTACTTGTTCTTTATCGTGACTTCATTGAGAGAATGGTAATCGACACTGAGTCGGATAGTTCCGTCCCTTTGTGTCACAAACATAACAGGTGATCCCCAAGGAGAGGCACTAGGGCGAATGAATCCTTTTCTATGTTGCTTTGCCAGTTACTTCTTCAACTGAGACAACTCTTCGGATCCCATTCTATAGGGCTTCTTATATATGGGCCCTGATCCGTTGATTAGTTCAATGATGAACTCAATGTCGTGGTCAGGAGGCATTTTGGGCAGCTCATCAGGAAATACATCCAGGTATTCACATACCACTGGCACTTGATCCAACTCAACTCCCGACAGATAGTTAGGAAGTCTACCCCGTTGATGATGATCTCAACTCCCTTACATCTGATCTTGGACTTCATAACTGAGCCCGGTATTTGTATCAACATACAACTACCCAGGGGTGTAGGCTTCGTGCCACTCTCTAGTGCAAACTTTTGGGTGACAAAAGAATGCAAAGCTCCACAATCGAATAGTACTATTGCTGGGGTTGAGTTGAAGAGGAATGTACCCAGTATGACGTCCGGGTCTTCCTGGGCTTCCTATGCAGTGACGTGATTCACACGACCCTTTCCATTGTTGGGTTGGTTGCGGGGAGCTGGGTTCTTTTGTGGCGCTCCACTGCCTTGACCTTGGTTTGGTGCATTGGGGTGCGGTGCTTCGGGCTTCTTGTTGGGGCACATCTTAGAGATGTGTCCAAGCTGACCACGCCCAAAGCAAGTGACTTGACCATAGTTGTTCTTGTTCCTGCCGCTGTTGTTGTTATTGGGGTTGTTGTAGGCTGGCTTGGGATTAGCATACCATTGAGGCTGGTAGCCTTGACGAGGTGCAGGAGGTCTAGCCTGCTGTGGCTGATAGGTTGGCTTAGCTGGGGCTGGCTTCTAGGGGCGAGGCTTCTGGTTGCTAGAACTACCCTTGCTAATCATCTTGCACTTGTGAGTGTCGTCTATGGCACGATGCTTGTCTTCTAGCGTGAGGGCCTTGTTCACCAAGTCAAAGAAGGTCCGACTGTCACAGACAATGAGCTGATAATTCAGGGTCTGTTGAAGTCCTTCCATGAAGCGTTCAGTCTTGGTAGCCTCTGTGTTGACATGTTCAGGTGCATACCTTGACAGCAAGTTGAACTCCTGCATGTACTCCTTGACAGAGCCACTTCCTTGCTTCAATGCTCGAAATTCTCTCTTCTTGATATCCATGATCCCAAAAGGAATGTGGGTGGTGCGGAATCCTTCCTTGAAGTTATCCCAGGTGATCACACGATCGCCTTGCATGACCTTGAATCCATCCCACCATGCTCTGGCGGTACCTCCGAGGCAGTGAGAGGCATAAAATACCTTCTCACAATCCTCATTGCAATTGAATAGTGAAAGGAGGTCCTCGATGGTGCAGATCCAGTCGTCAGCATCCAAGGGTTTGGTAGTCTCAGTGAAGGTTGAGGGTGAATTCCTCATGAACTCAGACAAGGTGGAGCGGCCATTGCTGTTCCTACCTTGCTGCTGGTTGTTCACAAGTACTTGAGCCATCTGCTGAGCAACAGCGTTGGCCTGGCATTCCTCCCGGAGAACTTGGAGAGATTGAGCAATGATCATGTTCTCCGGTGGAGGTGGTGGCCGGGGAATGTCGCCTTGTGGCTGCTCCTGGTGTCCTCCATCCTGAGCAGTCCCACCAGCTCCCTGTTGCTAGATGGAGTTGCCGACTTCAGGGTTGGTGAAGGAGCTGTTGTGGGTGGTAGTTACCATCCTGTTTGGAGCAGCCAAGTCAAACAACTGGAATAGACGAGAGGAAAAGCAATAACGGGGAAAGCGCGCCTAAGGGGGTTGGCCGAGTGCAAGTGTGGTAAAACAAAGGTCGAAGGACCAACACATATATTAAGATAAAATAGATGATGGAGTCGCTTACATGTTGCCTAAGGCAAAAGTGTGACTTGCATCGGAACACAAACAGCAAAAACAAACAACAAGCACACGTGGTTTCATATGAACCATTACATGGACTCGACTTCGCATGAGGGGGGCATGACTGATCCTACCCTAGGGGCTCTCGGAGTCGGGTGGTGGAGTACTCGGTCCCTTAGTCACGCTCCTCTGGGTCTTCCTCTTGTTCATCATCTAAACGGGCATCGTCTCCAGTCGAAGGGGTCGGAGAACAAGGAGGACCATCCCACGATGCTTCATCGGTGGGTCTGTGAAGATCTCACAGTACTCTTTCCCACTCATGCGATGATGACATGTGGGTGCATCTCTATCTAGGGGTACTCCTCCTCGATAAGCGACAACTGATCATCCCTCGGGGACTCCGTCCTTCTTGATCTTGTATGGATTCGTCTTGGCTTGACGGAGTAGCTCCCGGGTGTGGTGAAGTTCCTTGTCGAGCTTCACAAATTCCTTAATCAAGTGGTGACCCAGACTGTTGGCGGAGAGGCTGAAGTAGGTCTGGAATCCGAGTGGTGTCCCATCCTCCTTCGATGGAACCAACGTCCAGATCTCGCCAATATCATCCCTCCTGAAGGGTAGATAGAGAGTAGCTAGTTCGTCAGCCATCTCTGGGATGATTCCTCGAAGGTGGACGAGTGCCTTCTGTGTAGCTGTCTCGACTGCGAGTGCAAGGGTCTCCATCTGTGGTCCTTCAAAGAACCAACTGGCCGGGGAGTCGTTTGCTTTCACGACCACATCAACGTGGTACTCCTTTGTGACGACATTGACCCAGTTCTTGTGATAGAGGAAAACGGGTGGTCGGTGATACTGGCACTTCTCCAGGTTATCCTCAAGGAGTAGGGGAAATATGGATGCTAGGAGGGCTTCGGGTACAACGGCCATCTACAAAGGTTTGAAGGGAGGAGAGTCAGCAGAGTGTTGCGTGAAGAATAGAAGAGGTAACAAGTGCAGAATCTCCTAAGTATAGGTGCTAGGTGTAGTTTGAAAATGGTTTCATCCTAACTAATGTCCATGCTAACTAAGGGCTTCCTACATTCAGGATGGATCTCATACGAGCTCTGTGGGGATCCCGACTGATAAGTCGTGATCGCCGAATGCACGTGCATAGTGATCCTAGAGATCAATGCTCACTGAACACATAGAAAATGGAATACAAGAGTCTTACATCCTTACATACCGTCTTACACAAATAAAGGCCATCTAGGCTATGTCTTACATAGATAGGGCCACAAGGGCCAAACACTTGAACAAAACAAACAATAGAAATCTTGGTCGAAAACATGAACCCATGCCATCTGCCTTAAACTTACATGCATTCTGACTGGGAAGCTCCTAGATCGCATGTTCGTCACCAGCGAACTCTTCACCAAACTCCCGCTCTTCCATACCTGGCCAATTAAATAACCAGTGGCAAGCCAATGAGTACTTTGAATGTACTCGCAAACAACCCAAGTTTTGGAACAAGGTACAACAATGCATGATATAGCACTAAGTTGGTAAGTTTTGTAGAAAGCTAACTTGAGTGCATTGACATGATCAAATGTCTATGTAAGCATGCATCAACTATTGGGAAACATCCGAGTGAACAAGTTACTGATATCATCATAAGCAGGGGTTGAAAATCTCATGTTCATCATCATGCCAAGTCATCAGACTTGGCTCAAGTATCATCTTTGTCACCAACATACGCACATCAAGTTTGTGAAAACACCGGACGCAGTTTAAGTAGGACCTCCAACTGTCCATGACCATGGACACGGCTATTCTAATAGTTTTACACTCTGCAGAGGTTGCACACTTTAACCACAAGACTCGAGGAACTTCCGTGTCATCCACGACTCGCGGTATATTACATACCCGAGGTAAGCACCCGAACAATGCCTTTCCCCTAGCGCTACTAAACAAAGAGTCCACTCGTTGGTGCATCCCTCATGATGTACATCACACGTATCATCCATGAGGGCATACAACGGTGTGCCTGGTGCATGTAAAGACATTGCATGATCATCCATTTTGGTATGACCCTGTATCGATAGTGACGGCTTCACTCCCGCCACTAGTAATGCGGGCTCTATGCTAGTACCCACCAAGGTAATCAAGAAGGCCCTGTCCCATAAGGGGTATCGTAGTTTTGCATGTAAGGTTGGGACGGTCATCCAATCTTAAAACTCTCCATTTTCGAAAACACACTATAGGATCACTAGAAGAGTGTCTAGAGGGGGGGGGGTGAATAGACTACTAGCAGGAATTTAAATTCTAACCTTTTCCCAAGTTAATTGGTTGGCAGATGTCAACAGTCTTAGCAAGTCTAGCAAGTCTAACAGCCCTACACATGCATGTCTACAAATATGGCGGCGGAAAGTAAAGACATTGCACATGAAGTAAAAAGATGAGACAGGGTAGGAAGATCAAACACAATTGTAGACACGATGATTTTTCTCGTGGTTCCAATAGGTGGCGCTATCGTACATCCACGTTTATGGAGTCTTCGACCCACGAAGGGTAACAGTCGTGAGAGTCCATGGAGGGCTCCACCCATAAGGGTCCACGAAGTAGCAACCTTGACTATTCCATATGGCTTCCGTCCACGAAGGACTAGCCTCACTATGGGTAGATCTTCACTAAGTAGGAGATCTCCTTGCCCTTAAAAACTTGGTTCACACCACAACACGAAGTAGGAGGCTCCCAAGCAACACCTAACCAATCTAGGAGGCACCACCCTCCAAAAGGTAATAGGCTCGGTAATGACGATGAACTCCTTGCTCTTGTGCTTCAACATGATAGACTCCTCAACACACAATCACTCTCTCACAGATTTGGCTTGGTAGAAGAGATGGTATTGGTGGAAAGCAACTTGGGTAGGCTAGAAATCTAGATCCATATGGTTGGAGTGGAAGATCTTGATCTCAACACAAGGGTAGGTGGTTCTCTCTGAGAAAATCTGATATGATAGGTATGGAATAGTTTTCAGTGCTTCTCTATCGAGTGGGTGGTGGTGAAGGGGTATATATAGGCATCCCCAAAAATCCAACCGCTACACACAAAATGACCAACTGATGACACCAATGTGTTAATCTCAGTGGTATCGAAGTGATCAAAAGTTGGGAACTTTTGAATCTCTATGAGACCGATATATGAAACCCGGTTGCACCGATAAGGTGGCCAACGGTCAGATTTCCAATCTCGGTGACGCCGACCCAACAATCTCAGTTGCACCAAAAATGTGAATTTACGTAATAGAAAGTTGGCAACCTAAACTCGGTGGCACCGGTATGGAATCGGTTGCACCGAAGTGGCTATGGTTTGGCTGAGTCTGTCTAGGTTCTTGAATCGGTGGCACCAGGATAGGAATGTTGGTTGCATCGATTTTGAATGTTTGGCTATAGACAGACTTTCGTGGGAGAGCTTGTGGATGTTTTTGGTGACTGTCACTTGTGCACGCATGAGCATTTTGTTCACCAACAAAACCTCACCCCCTTTTAATAGTATTGGCTTTCCTATGGACTTAAACTGATTTCTCACAAATGTAAAATGTAGAGTCCTCTTGCTTGAAGCTTGGACAACCTATTTCCTTGCATCTTGGGGTAATTACACAATCTCCACAATCCTTTTGCCAACCCGACTCTCCATGGACTATTATCTGAAATACACTAGATAGAGGTGTTAGTCCAAGAGACAATGTATGTTGTCATGAATTATCAAAACCACCTAGGGAGCATGTTGTGCTATCAATCTCCCCCTTTTTGGTAATTGATGACAACATACAATCATAGCTTCAAATAAAGATATGCATGGATGTAATGAAGACTTTGAGAAACACATGACTTAGATTTGCTCCCCCTAAATGTGTGAAGTCCTTTAAAGGATAGTTGCTTTGGAATGCATGGGCACACAAATAGTAGAAGGGACATGAAAGTTCATGTGTATCTTGGCCATTTGCATCAAATGTATATGAATGAGGTGTATCCTCGATCAAGACTTCATTCTTGCAAACAATATGTGCAAGAAGCAAGAGATCATATTGATCAAAGATATGATGCATATACTTACCTTGAGTTCTTGAGCATTCTAGTAGTAGAGACACACTTGAGAAAAAAATGTTAGTAAACACAAGAGTATTCTACTAAACAAAAGCAATATAACTCAAAGGATACCAAGATATGGAGAACATATAAAATATGATAATCCTTAAGATTGTTATGTCTCCTCCTTTAGCATTAATCTTTCATATTGTTTCTCCCCTTAGATATGAAAGTGGTAGTTCATCCTGTCCCCCTGAATCTCAGCATGTAGATATTGGGATTGGATAGGGTGAGAAAAAGTCTAAAGTGAACAGTCAAATAAGATAAAATAGTCTGCAAATTTTTCTCCAAAATATATTTTTTCTCCCCCTACATTGTTCTCACCTTGTATAAGTATAAACTTTTGATATTTTCCTCTCCCCCTAAATTATATCTTCCCCTTTGCATAAGCATTAAAACTCCCTTGAGCATGAAGCTTTGATATTCTCCCCCTTTGGCATAAATTACCAAAAATGTTAAACTTAGGAGTAGTGACAGGGATCATTGACAAGGAAGGGATCCTCGAGAAGAAGGGTCATTGAAAGTAGGGTTCATAGAAAAGAACTAAGGGAATCATTGAATGTAACTTCTCTCCATTTGGCAAATTTTAGTCTTCTTCTCCTTGGAGCTAGGGATCCGTGAATAAATAATTTCTCCCCCTGAGACTAGCTTGTTATTCTCTCTCCCTTTTCTTGTAAAAAAATAATGGGTTCATCAAACGAACAAGAACATCACAAGAACAAATACCAATAAAAAATCATTTAAGAAACACAGATTTAGAAAAGAAGGAAAATGGTGACTCCGGGATAAATAAGATTGTGTAGTGCAGCTCATCTGCAATTTTGGTAGAACCGAGTTATTTATATTGGTGGCTCGGAATAAGAGACCATGTTTCTGTTTTCACAGAGAAAAAAGAAATAGTTTCAAAAAGGGAAAGCGATTTTTTACAAAGGACATCAATTAGATAAGATTTGAGTGGTTACGAGAGATCATGTGAATAGAGAGCAAACCACACAAGATTCTTAACTAGATGACGGGCGGTGACTAGGTCACCTATATTAGAGTATATTGACTTAGGAGCCAAGCAAGAATACTTGATCATAGGTCATACTTTATGTTAAGCTCAAAATGGGGTTACCATTTTTTGATTAAGCATTTTAATGTCTTCATATCACTTGAGTTGCTTTAGCCCATGACTTGGAGTAAAGCCTTTTCAAGGATATGAGTAAATACCTTTGAGTGATGTCAATGATGTTGCTCGTAGGTGAACTTGTTGAGGATGCTCGAGGTTGATGAAAATTATCTTGAATTGGGATCAATCCTTCTCGTTCTAGTACACTAGTCACCTACAAAGGTTAGTTATGCAAGGAAGAACAATGGATATATCCAACTGACATGATACCACTTAAAATTTTGCAACTAAGATCAAGTATATGTCAAGGATATGTTTTTGTTGTCTTCTTCCTTCCATCATCAAGAGGGGTTGTGGATACTTGATAATGACAAGATTGCTTATGATTGGAGTTGATGGCAACCTTGTGGAATGAAGTTCTTCCAAGTACCTACAAAAGGTTAGATGCAATACAAGGGAGCATAGAATTCCATGGCATATGATAACGAGTTACGAGAACATGGAAATAACAAGAAATCTCATGCCCTTGCTTGCAACCGGGTGAGTCTAGCTCAAGTTTGAAGCATCAATGATGTTCAACTCACTAGTCAGGTGACAAAATATTTTCTCATAAAGTGGCTTGGTAAAGATATCGGCTAATTGCTTGTTAGTGCAAACATGCTTAAGATTAATATCTCCTTTGGCAACATGATCACGAATGAAATGATGTCAAACTTGAATATGCTTAGTTCGAGAATGTTGCACAAGATTATGACCAATTTTAATAGCACTTTCATTGTCACAAAGTAATGGAACATTTTTAACATAAATTCCGTAATCCTTAAGTGTTCGTGTCATCCATAGTAACTACACACAACAAGATCCAACAGCAATATACTTCGCTTCGACAGTAGATAGAGGTACTGAGTTCTGTCTCTTGGAGGACCAAGACAGAAGAGATCTACCTAAAAATTGACAAGTACATGAGGTGGAGTTTCTATCAACCTTGTCACCGGCGTAGTCCGAATCAGGATAGAGAACAAGATTAAAATAAGATCCCTTGGGATACCAAATGCCAAAGTTTGGTGTTTGTATCAAGTATCTTACAATACGTTTCACAGCCAAAAGATGACACTATTTAGGTGCATCTTGATATCTAGCACACATGCAGACACTAAGAATAATATCGAGATGAGATGCACATAGATATAGCAATGAACCAATCATAGATCAATAAACCTTTTGATCAACCAGTTCATCCTCCCTAGTAAGATCAACATGTCCACTAGTGGGCATGGGAGTTTTCATACCTTTGCACTCCTGCATGTTGAACTTCTTGATCATGTCTTTGGTATACTTAGTTTGAGAGATGAAAGTTCTTTCTCTTTATTGATTGATTTGCAAACAAAGAAATAATTTCAGCTCACACATCATAGACATCTCATACTTCTCGGACATCAACCTTCCAAATCTTTCACTAAATTGAGGGTTAGTGGAACCAAAGATACTATCATCCACATAGATTTGGCACACGAATAATTCACCATTAACTCTCTTAGTGAACAAGGTTGCATCAATTTCACCAATTTCAAAACCTTTTCCAATGATAAACCTCGTTAAACATTTATACCAAGCACGAGGGGCTTGCTTAAGACCATAAAGAGCTTTACGAAGCTTGCAAACATGATTAGGTTTCTTAGGATTCAGATAACCAGGTGGTTGCTTAACATAAACCTCTTTTTCAATTTCACCATTTAAAAATGCACTTTTGATATCCATTTGATAAAGCGTGATATCATGGTGATTAGCATAAGCAAGACGAATACGACTAGCTTCAAGTCTAGCGATGGGGGCATAAGTCTCACCGTAGTCCATACCTTCTACTTGTGTAAATCCTTGGGCTACGAGACGGGCCTTGTTGCGCACGACTTGACCGTCTCCGTCTTGTTTGTTTCGAAACACCCATTTGGTTCCCATGATGTTTTTTTTGTCCTCGGGCTTCTCCACGAGTGTCCACACTTCGTTCCTCTTGAAGTTGTGAAGCTCTTCATGCGTGGCGTTCACCCAATCCGCATCCTCAAGAGCTTGTTCTACCTTTAATGGCTCAATGCTAGAGATGAAAGAATAATGCTCACAAAAGTTAGCTAGACGGGTTTTAGAGAGAGTGATTCTCCCTGTTTGTATATCACCAAAGATTTGGCTTAGGGGATGGTTTTTGGTCACTTTTGCTCGAACTCGGGTCAACTTATAATTGTTGGATGGTGGATCTTCTTCTTCTTCATCATCATCTCCTTCATCTTCGTTGTTGTTGAAGGTGCCATTCCCTTGAGGTGGTCGTGAAGGTGGTTGTGATGGATCTTCAAGATGCACCTCCTCCTCTTCATCATCTCATCGTGTACCGCTTGTGGATGCCTCCATGTCATGTTGAGGTTCACGTTGACGTGAAGTAGGGGCTTCCACTTGAGTTGATGAAGTACTTTGCTTCACCTCCATGGGACGAATCTTGCCGATGGGTAGATCTAGAATAGCTTCCGAAGGGTCCTTATCACCTACATCATTTGGCAATTGTTCAAGTTGTGAACCATTAGATTCATCAAACTTCACATCTACCGACTCTTCAACTTTTCGACCGAAGTTGTTGTAGATACGGTAAGTGTGAGAGTTCGATCCATAACCAAGTAGGAATCCTTCATGAGATTTAGGAGCAAATTTAGTACGAAGATGCTTATCAAGAATGTATCACTTTGAGACGAATACTCGAAAGTATCCGACTTGGTTTTTTTACTGGTGAGTAGCTCGTATGCCGTTTTACCGAGAAACTTGTGCAAGTAAAGTCGGTTTGTGGCATGACATACTGTTTCAACGGCTTCTGCCCAGAAGTGTCTCGACATCTTGTATTCGTCAAGCATCGTTCTTGCCATATAAATGAGCGTCTGGTTCTTCCTCTCAACAACTCCATTTTGCTGAGGTGTGTACGTAGCTGAGAATTCATGTGAGACACCTTCTTTGTCAAGAAAGGTATCCACATGGGTGTTCTTGAACTCCGATCTGTTATCACTCCAAACCTTCTTGATCTTCACTTCAAACTGATTTTGCATTTTGCGAACGAAGTTCTTGAAGATCTTTTGAACCTGCGACTTATCATCAAGAAACAATACCCATGTAAATCTGGAAAAATCATCAACTATATCTAGACCATAGGAATTTCCACCGAGACTCTTGTAAGCATTAGGACCAAAAAGATCCATGTGAAGTAACTCGAGTGGTCTCCTAGTAGTCATGATATTCTTAATGGGATGACTTCCACCTACTTGCTTTCCAACTTGACAAGCACTACAAAGTCTATCTTTGTCAAAGATAACATCTTTAACACCAAGTACATGATCACCTTTGATAAGTTTGTCTAAATTACGCATGCCAACATGTCCTAGTCTTCTATGCCAAAGCCACCCTTTAGAAGATTTTGCAATAAGACAAGTACGAGGTTTGGATCTCTTAGTGAAATCAACAATGTATAGATCACCTCTACGGAGACCAATAAAGAACATTTTATGATTATCTTGACGAAACACTTGGCAATCTACTTTCGTGAATAACACATTGAAACCGAAGTAGGCAAGTCTAGATACGGAAACAAGATTGTAGCCAAGAGATTAAACAAGCATAACTTTTTGAATAGAGCTATCATGGGATATGGCCACCTTACCAAGACCAAGTACCTTACCTTTGGAGTTATCTCCAAACGTTACGTACCTTCGCGGTCCATGGTTTGTGTGATCTCTTTGAACATCTCTCTATCCCTGGTTTTATGATCGGTAAATACGCTATCAAGAAACCACTCTTTTCCTCCGGACATGTAATCCTTTAAGTTTGCCATAAGACTCAGATTCTTAATGATCTTTTCATGCTCGATGTCGAACAACTCATCTTCACCAAAGTAGTCATGTTCCACATTGTCATCATCAAGTGGGAAATCCTCGTCATAAAGAACAAGAGACTCGTTAGAATTGTGATCATGATAATGTTCAAGTTTATGAATGCAAATGGCTTCAAAGATAATGTTGTTGATAGTGGTGACATCTCCTTTAGCACACATAAGATCACGGAGCTCAAATAGTCATTTATCAAAGTTTGGATCACTAGGCTTCATTTTGTGAAAAGCAATGGTTTTATGAAGAATTTCATCAAGATTTCCTAATGAAAGATTCAGATAACATTTCTCCAAATCAGTCCACAAGGTATAAGCACATGGAAAGTTCTTCAATTGAGAAAGCATGAATCTTGGTAAGACTCTAACAATAAGATTGACAGTCCTAAGGTTACCAAGCATGTTAATTTCCTCTTCGTGTGTGGGATGCAATTCATCAATGGGGAGCACATAGGAGTTTTCAATATATTTTGTCAAATGAAATTTATCAAATATATCAATCATGACATTTTTCCATTGACTATAGTACTCTCCATCAAGAATGGGCACTCTACAACTCAAACTCTCTACACTAGACACATCCATCTCCTTCCACGGTGATTAAACTGAAGCAATGGAGACCAATGCTCTGATACCACTTGTAGGATCACTAGAAGAGTGTTTAGAGGGGGGGGTGAATAGACTATTAGCAGGAATTTAAAACCTAACCTTTTCCCAAGTTAGTTGGTTGGCAGATTTCAACATCTAAGCAAGTCTAGCAAGTCTAACAGCCCTACACATGCATGTCTACAAATATGGCACCAGAAAGTAAAGACATTGCACATGAAATAAGAACATGAGATAGGGTAGGAAGATCAAACGCAATTGTAGACACGATGGTTTTTCCCATGGTTCTGATAGGTGGCGCTATCGTACATCCATGTTTATGGAGTCTTCAACCCACGGATGGTAACGGTCGCGAGAGTCCACGGAGGGTTCCACCCATAAGGGTCCACGAAGTAGCAACCTTGACTATTCCATATGGCTTCCGTCCATGAAGGACTAGCCTCACTATGGGTAGATCTTCACAAAGTAGGTGATCTCCTTGGCCTTACAAACTTCTTGGTTCACTCCACGACACAAAGTAGGAGGCTCCAAAGCGACACCTAACAATTCTAGGAGGCACCACCCTCCAAAAGGTAATAGGCTCGGTAATGACGATGAACTCCTTGCTCTTGTGCTTCAAGATGATAGACTCCTCAACACACAATCACTCTCTCATAGATTTGGCTTGGTAGAAGAGATGGGATTGGTGTAAAGCAACTTGGGGAGGCTAGAAATCAAGATCCATATGGTTGGAGTGGAAGATCTTGATCTCAAAACAAGGGTAGGTGGTTCTCTCTCAGAAAATCTGATGGGATAGGTATGGAATAGTTTTGAGTGCTTCACTTTCGAGTAGGTGGTGGCGGAGGGGTATATATAGGCATCCCCAAAAATCCAACCGTTACACACAAAATGACCAACTCGGTGACACTGATGTGTTAATCTTTTTGGTACTGAAGTGATCAAAAGGTGGCAACTTTTGAATCTCGGTGAGACCGATATATGAAACCCGGTTGCACCGATAAGGTGACCAATTGTTAGATTTCCAATCTCGGTGATGCCGACCCAACAATCTTGATGGTATCCAAAATGTGAATTTGCGTAACAAAAAGTTGGAAACCTAAACTCGGTGGCACCGGTATGGAATCGGTTGCACCGAAGTGGCTAGGATTTGGCTGAGTCTGTCTCGGTTCTGGAATCGGTGGCACCGGGATAGGAATGTTGGTTGGACCGATGTTGAATGTTTGGCTATAGACAGACTTTGGTGGGAGAGCTTATGGATGTTTTTGGTGACTATCACTTGTGCACGTATGAGCATTTTGTTCACCAACAAAACCTTACCCCCTTTTAACAGTATTGGCTTTACTATGGACCCAAAGTGATTTCTCAAAAATATAAAATGTAGATTCGTCTTGCTTGAAGTTACCAACCTATTTCCTTGCATCTTGGGGTAATTCTACAATCTCCACAATCCTTTTGCCAACCTAATTCTCCATGGACTATTATCTAAAATACACTAGATAGAGGTGTTAGTCCAAGAGACAATGTATGTTGTCATGAATTATCAAAACCACCAAGGGAGCATGTTGTGCTTTCACACACACACAACTTTCTCTGGTACACCACTTCTTTATCAAGTGGTTACCCAACTCAACATCATCTCCCTCGGTCATTAGTGGCACCCGACGAGGTTTTCGAAAAGTCTTTGAAATATTTTCTTTGTTTCCATCACCATGTATAATACCGACCCCACTTGCTTAGCATCTACTAGCATCCTATCTACTCTCACCCGCAAAACCCTCATAAGGATCGTAGGTTCATGCACGATGCAAGTATCAACGGTAAAAGGAACAGAGGCATCCCACCGAAGTGGTGTCCACATCACATGATCAACAACAAGGAATAAGGTGCTATATGACATGCATGAAAATGGTTTCTTAACATGGTCAAATTGCTGCTTTCTTGGCTCAACAAAGTCTTCGGGGTCTTCAAAGGCCTCCGGTCCAACTCCCTCATCAACAACGCAATCTATCGTAGCGATAAGTAATGCTAACAATAAGCTTCACACAAAAACAGAGCAGACGAATCTACTACTAAAATGCTACCCTACTCTGATAAATACTAAAAACTATTCTAAGAATATTTGTCTAAGGTTTTGGGGTGAAAAAGGTTTTTAAATTTTTTATAAAAGAGGCTAAAAATGCCTAATAGAGGTTTTAAAATAAAATAGTAGATAAAAGATTTTCCACAAATTATAAAAATGGCACTATTAATTTCTACACAATATTCTAAGATTTGTGGAGTTGGAATAATGACAATAGGGCAATTACTTTGGCCTGTGAAGTTTTTGCAAGATTGTGAAATAAAACAAAGGAAAATAAGAAAACCATAGAGCGCTTGGGCCAAAATGCCTATAGCTGAGCCGGTCTAGGGGGATTCGGCCCAGGATGAAACACCTGCTCGTAGGCCATGTTTGGCAGCGAGAAGGGGAAGGTGAGGGTATGACAGGTGTACTCCACATGTCATCCCTAAGCTCGCGACAAGGAGCAGGGGGAAGCTCACCTGCGAGGTTACCGACGGCGATGAGGGGCATATTGCACGGGAATGAGCTCTTGGGGTTGTCGCTGTCACAGTGGAGGAGGAGTTGGACGGAGAGGGGTAGCTGGTCGCCGGCGATGTGGTGGCCATAGCGAAGAGGCTCGGGAAAAGGTCGCCAATGACGATTCCTGTAGAAAAGAGCACAAGAGGAAAGGGGAAACATATCAGAGGGGGATTGCAGTTATAGATCGAGCGAGGATGGAGGCAGAGGGGGCTTACCCAGGCCAGATGGTGGAGGTCCCGAAGCGGCAGGCTCGGGTGTGATCTGTGCTCTAGGGGGGTATGGAGGTGGAGTGGTTGGTGCCGGAGCATGATTAGGTGGTCGAGGGGACGAGGGAGGAGCAAGAGGTGGCCTGGGGAGTCCTCTTATAGGGGCGGTTGGTCCCTACCGTGGACAGAGAGCATGGCGCGGCCGAGGGCGACGCCACGAGCCATGGGGATGCCCTGGGCTGTGTCTGTGGTGGTCGTGGACTCGGTACGTGCCCACGGATAAGAAGAGGAGGGGTAAAAGGGCCCAGAAGCTCACGCGTGCGGCATATCCCATTGGAGCTCTCGGGTGGTGCCGTGCGAACGCAAGGCGGGATAACAGGGGAGAGAGAAAGAAGGGGAGACGACTGGCAGGGAGGCGCGGACGTCGTGGGCCCCCGGTGGTGTGCTCCCTTGGACCGAGTTGGTCGAGAGTATCGGGAAGGGGGCGGCTACAGTGTGGGAGCGCACTGTAGCGCGCTCGTGCCAATATGGCCAGCATTGGCATAAACAATGGGCACCTGCGTGTCCATTTGTGCCTTGGAGGTTCCAAAGATGCTCTCTGATGTGCAAGAGCTAGGGGATAGGTAGAGGTGAAGAAATGGAGTAGGGGAGAGGTAGAAAGGTTGGTATACTTGCTGTCCAGAGGGTGAAAATGGGGTTTTACCCCACTTAACCATTGAGTATTGGCCAAATAAAGCTACTGGAGGTGTCGTGCAATGCTAGTAAGCTATGGTAAAAATTTGAAGTGAAGGAGAATAGCAGAAGGGTTCAAACAAGGTCTTTTACAAAATATGCAAAAGTGTTTGATGATGGTTTGGGTAAGAAAATTGAGTTTGCTTGACAATAAATTTAATAGGGGAAAATGGTGATTAGAAATAGGGTTGATCACCAAGTTTGAGCTTGATTGAAGAAAGTTCACAATGTAGCTTTGTGAAACCCTAGAAATCAACAGAACTAGATTCCTATAGATGTAGTATGCATTTCCATTCTCCTTGATTCACCACTTGGTGTGGCATCCTTATTTGGGTAATGGAACATGCCCGCAAAGATTGGGGTCAAGGGAAGAAACTTCACAATGTAAAGTTGTTGAAATTTGAATCTAGACATGAATGGTTTTGGAATATGTATTGAGGGGTCTTCCCATGATTTTGAACATGACATGTGTTGAAACTCATATATATGGAAAATATATGTCCACTGAGTTTCCCTAAATTTCATAAAATATTTGAAAAGCATTAAAATAATTTGTCCCTATGAAAAACCATTTCTGGAATGAAGAAAAAGCCTTTAAATAAAATAGTAAAGTAATCTTTAAAATTAATATTTGGTGGTTTTGGGAAGTCATATATATATTAGGTTTCAAATAAAGCCTTTGGGGAAAAAGGATCCTCCCAATTCGAGGACTTGCCGTGCAAGCCTCAACTCTGGGGGTTTTCAATAGTTAATTTGAATAAATTATTTTTGGTCAAACTAAATTTTGATAAAAATAGTTTTAGGTACTACACACATGGTATGGTCATTGGGCAAGAAGTTTGGATCAAGGAAGATGAATATGGAGAGGAGTAGAACCTAAGAGTGCCAAACATAATCAACCAAACAATCAAACAAGCAAGAACTCAAATAAGCATGCACTCAAAAAGTTTTATTTGGCTCCAAATTTTGTAAATCTAAGCATAGCAAATTGATACAAACACAGGGTGTGACACTTCAAGACTCTTGTAGATACCTTTCTCTATAATCCCTTTCAAGAGTTCATTTTCTTGCTCAAGTGTAACTTGGATAAGATAAGAGTTAGTGGGATCAATAGAACTACTAGAAGCAATATCATTGGTTTTATCATTTTTATTGATACTAGTTGAAGAACCTTGCTTGCCTTTGTTACTATTTTTCTTAGTCTTAACTTGTGGCATGAACGTACACAACAGAAGTTTCTTGGCTAGATAAGAGGAAGTCTTCTTTCGAAGATCATCATTGATAGCTTTAAGGAACTCATGCTCTTGCTCTAAATTGAGCTTCTCGAAGCGTATCTTCTCATGTGTCCTTTCAAGCTCTCTATGATCTTGTAGAGTGGACTGATGAACTAACTTAAGAGTGTTTAGTTCTTGAGTTAGTCGTTCTATTTCCAACTTATCATCATCACAAGACTTATCTAGACTAGAGTTATTACTAGCAAGTTCATCTTGACTAACATTACTAGATTTGTCAAATATCAAGTCATCTTCAATTAACAAGTTATCCTCATAACTATTGAAATCAAGATACTCGAGGTGTGATACCTTGGGGACTTTATCCATGAAGCAACATCCACTCCCTTCATTTGGTGAATCATATAGGTCGTAGGAGTTGGTTGTCACTAGTGCAAGTCCAGGAACACCTTCATCTTGGCTATAGTAGGAGTTGGAGTGATAGCTTCTCTCGGAGTGGTTGTTCGATTCGGATCTAGAAACCCATTCACCAACATGAGCTTGATGTCTTCTTCTTGAGTAGCTCTTGGTGTACTTGTCCTTCTTCTCCGAGTCCCTACTTCTCCTTGAGGGTCTTCGAGGTGACTCGTCTCTTGAGCTTCATCTTCTTGGTGACTATTCTTTCCTTTTGTAAGGAGCCATGCACTCATTGGAGTAGTGTCCGGGCTTCCCACAATTGTAGCAGTTTCGGTCATGGATTGACAAACGCTTCTCTTCATATCTTGAGTTGGAGCTTCTATCTTTGCTTCTATTCTTGTAGAACTTGTTGAATTTCTTGACCATGTAGAATATCTCTTCATTTGTGACAAGGTTGTCGTTTGAAGTTTTGGGAGCATCACTTGTGGCCTTGTAAGCACCGCTAGACTTGTGGTGAAGCTCTTCCTTGTCATTGAGTGTCATCTCATGAGAAACAATCCTTAAAATCACTTCTGTTGGTTTGAGATCTTTGTAGTTGGGCATCATTTGGATCAATGTGCATACGGTGTCATATTGATCATACAAGGCTCGAAGTATCTTCTTGAGGATGAATTTGTCGGTCATTTCTTTGCTTCCTAAGCCAGCAATCTCATTGGTGATGAGAGCTAGCCTAGAGTACATCTCAGCGACTCCTTCACCATCCTTGATGTTGAACTTGTCAAGCTGACTTTGAAGAACATCCAACTTTGATTCTCTCACAGATTCGGTACCTTTATGCAAATCAACCAAAGTGTCCCAAATCTCTTTTGCATTCTCAAGACGGCTGATTTTGTTGAATTCTTCGGGGCATAGGAAGTTGAAGAGAATGTCACATGCTTGAGCATTGAGTTGCAACATCTTCAATTCATCTACAGTCGTTTCGTGATTCGGTTCCCTTCCATCCGCAAAGAATTCACCTTGCGATCCAACACGAACAACAGCCCATACGGCAGGGTTATGACCAAGAAGATGCATTTTCATTTTGTGCTTCCAACTAGCAAAAATAGTGCCATCAAAGTACGAACCTCTACGGTGATAATTTCCCTCACTAGATGCCATACTCTCCTAGGTTGTGAAACCAATGCAATGGAGACCAAATCTCTGATATAACTTGTAGGATCTAAAGTAGGTCTAGAGGGGGGGGGTGATTAGACTACTTGACCAAATAAAAATCTTCCTTTTCCCAATTTTAAGTGTTGGCAGATTTTAGCAATCATAGAAAGTCAAGTACACCCTAAACATGGATGTTTACGAGTATAGCAACGGAAAGTAATGACAAGCATGAGTAGTAAGGGAAGGGTAGGAAGATCAAACACAGTTTGAAGACACGATGATTTTTCTCATGGTTCCGATAGGTGGTGCTATCGTACGTCGATGTTTTTGGTGTCTTGAACCCACGGAGGGTAACAGTCGCGAGTGTCCACGGAGGGCTCTACACACGGAGGGTTCCACGAAGAAGCAACCTTGACTATACCATGATGGCCTACGTGCATGGAGAACTAGCCTAACTCAGGGTAGATCTTCACGAAGTAGGCGATCTCCTTGCCCTTACAAACTTCTTGGTTCACTCCACAACACGAAGTAGGAGGCCGCCAACCGATACCTAACCAATCCAGGAGGCACCACCTTCCAAAAGGTAATAGGCTCGATAAAGTCGATGAACTCCTTGCTCTTGTGCTTCAAGATGATAGACTCCTCAACACACAATCACTCCCTCACATATTTGGCTATGGTGTAAGAGATTGATTGGGTGGAAAGCAACTTGGGGAGGCTAGAGATCAAGATTCATATGGTTGGAATGGAATGGCATGATCTCAACACATGAGTAGGTGGCACTCTCTCAGAAAACCAGATAGGATAAGTGGGGATATGTTCTGAGTGCTTCTCTTGTGAGTAGGTGGTGGTGGAGGGGTATATATAGGTATCTCCAAAAATCCAACCGTTACACCTAATAAGTCAGACTCGATGACACCGATGTGTTAATCTTGGTGGTACCGAGTTGCCTCAAAGGTAGCAACTTTTGAATCTCAGTGAGACCGATACATAAAACACAGTTGAACTGATAAGGTGACCAACAATCAAATTGCCAAGCTCGGTGGCGCTTATTCAACAAACTCGGTGGTACCGATTTTGTGAATTTGTGTAACAGGAAGTTGGCAGCCCAAACTCGATGTCACCAAAGTAGTATCGCTTGCACCGAAGGGTTAGAGTTTAGCTGAGTCTGTCTGAGGCTGAGAATCGGTGGCACCGAGTGGAAAGTTTTGGTTGCACCGATTTTCGATATTTGGCTTTGGACAGGCTATTGTGGAAGATCTTGTGGGTGTATGTGGTGACTATCACTTTTGCATGCATGGGCCACTTCTTTCATTAATAGTACCTTACCCCCTTTTAATAGTATTGGCTTTCCTATGAACTCAAAGTGATTTCTCACAAAGTAAAATGTAGAGTCCTTTTGCTTGAAGCGTTGCCAAACTATTTCCTTGCATCTTGGGGTTTTCCACAATCGTTCTGCCAACCCATCATTGAACTTTTCTTGAAACATTTTTAGTGGAAACATTAGTTCAATGACATATATGTTGTTATACATTACCAAAACCAACAAGGGTGCAAATGTGCTGTCACTAACCATAGCATTAAACATGTGGATCCAAATCAGCCCCTTACGAAGTAGCGCATAAACTAGGGTTTAAGCTTCTGTCACTCTAGCAACCCATCATCTAATAACTACTCCACAATGCATTCCCTTAGGACCAAGGATGGTGAAGTGTCATATGACTCCACTAAGGGAATCACAACATACATATCATCAACATGTTGAACACATATCAAATTCACATGATTACTCGCAACATGACTTCTCCCGTGACCTCAAGAACAAAGGTAACTACTCACAAATAATATGAATGATCAAGATCAGAGGTGTATTGAATAGCATAATATATCTGAACATATAATTTCCACCAAATAAACCATATAGTAATCAACTACACAAGGTAATCAACACTACTAGTCACCCACATGTACCAATCTGAGGTTCCGATACAAAGATTGAACACAAGAGAGGAACTAGGGTTTTAGAGATGGTGCTATTGAAGTTGTTGATGGAGAACAGCCTCCCAAAGATGAGAGAGTTGTTGGTGATGACGATGACTTCGATTTCCCCCTTCGAGAGGGAACTTCCCCCGACAAAATCGCTTCGCCGGAGGGCAAAAGTGCTCCTGCCTAAGTTTCGCCTAGAGACTGCGGATTTCCACCCCAAAAGTCCTCTCCTAATTTTTTCTAGGTCAAAACACCTTATATACCAAAAGATGGGCTCCAGAGGTGGGTCATGGTGAGCACAACCCACCAGAGCGCGCCTAGGGGGCCTGGCACGCCCTGGTGTCTTTTGCTGACCATAGTGACCCCCTCTAGTACTTATTTCCTCCAATATTTATCATAGATTCCATAAAATATCTCCGTGAAGTTTCAGCTCATTTGAAGATGTGCAGAATAGGTATCTTTGGTATGCTTTTCGAGGTCCAGAATTCCAGTTGTCGGTATTCTCCCTCTTAGTGCAAACCATGCAAATGATGAGAGAAAAGGCATTAGAATTACCCCATAAAGTATTATTGTGCATAAAAACTTTATGAATAACAGTAAGAAATCATGATGCAAAATGGATGTATCAACTCCCCCAAGCTTAGAGCTCGCTTGTCCTCAAGCGGAAGACAATATCGAAAAAGATGACCACATGGTTTGAGAGAGAGGTGTGGATAAAAACATAATACGAACATAGTAGCATCATGCTTATTATCATAGCAACAACAAACTTTATCATAGAACTCTTTCGTATAACTTTTATTTCATAACAACATCATAACTTCTCATGAACAACTAACAATTCATCACAACATGGAAGTATAAAGCACAAACCTTATTGAAACCAACAAACTATGTTCTCAGTCAACTTTGCAACTACAATTCATCATATTTTTAGGAAGGGTCTTGTGTTGGAGCCTCTTGGAAAGTCCACATACTCAATCATCATTTAGTCTTCTATGATTGCTAACACTCACAGCATACCCATGAGCAAAAGGTGTCAACCGGACACATAAAAAGATATGGGCTTATAGTTTTGCCTCCCAACATATTCACCTCAAGGGTGATATCAACAATAATAACTCATGCTCACTCATAACCAACTAGGTATATGTGCCTAGATATTTCCGCACCAAATGATGCTTGCAAAAAGAGAAAAATAAAAAGGAATAGGGAAGAATACTTTGACTCTTGCATAAAAGTAAATACATAAAGGTAAAAGATAGGCCCTTCGCAGCGGGAAGCAGAGGTTGTCATGCACTTTTTAGTTTGTATGTCATATACCTTGGTGCAAAAGAGTGTTACGTTGTATTGCCCCTTGTGATAGCAACCTTTATTATACCAATCCATTTATTTTATTACCTTTTCATCACAAGTTTGTGCAACGCTCAATTTTCTCTTACACTAATTGATCCAACACTTTTATAAGAAATTTTGTTGCTTTAGTGCACCGATGACAACTTACTTCAAGGATCTTATTCAATCTATAGGTAGGTATGGTGGACTCTCGAAACATGAGTTTGGGTTTAGGGTTTTTGGATGCCCAAGTAATATCTCTACTTAGTGTGGAATCTTTGGCTAGAAAAGATATTGAGCAAGAACCACATGTTGAAGGATCTATGACAATATAACTTATATGTGAATATGAACAAACATAAATCATTATGTTGTCTTCCTTGTCCAATGTTAATTTTTTTGGCATATAATATTTAATGGTGGATCACAATCATAGAAGATGTCCAAGATGGTGTATTTTCATGTGAATCTTCTCTTCCCTAATCAATTCTTTCATTAGTTGCATCATTGAATATAGCTATGTTTGTCAATCTCCAATAAATTTTACTACTTATACTTTTCCTTATGTGATGTCATTACTCACCATAATATTAGCATATGATCCTTTTCATTTATTTTCTTTTATTATGATTGCAACAAGAAATTAAAGAAGCAAAATCTAAAACTAAACTTTATTATATAACTCTCACTTGATTACATAGTTAGATAGATCATAAAACTAACACTCGGAAATATATCATACTAAGATTTTATTCAACTAAATCATAAAATGGGCTAAGGATCAAAATGAAAAGTAAAGGTGAAAAGTGATGGTGATACAATACCGGGGCATCTCCCCCAAGCTTGGCTAGAGCCAGGGGGAGTGCCCATACCCGTGTACTGAAGTCTCCTTTGGTGGTGAAGATGATGAAGGTGGTGGTGATGAAGAAGTGTCACACTTTAGCCTCAATAAGTGCTCCATTTTATGGATGATGCTCCGAAGGATAATTATGTACTCCTCTAGCAAAATATTTTCACGAGTGAGAAATTTATTCTGAACACGAACCACATATGAGGCCCTAAAAGCTTCAATTTCAACTAGGGTGAGGTGATCATAATAAGGTAGGAGGATATCTTCTTCTTACTCTTCCTTCGTTGGTATGGATTTCCCTTCTTCATGTGCTTGATCCCTCATACCTCCCTGTCCCTTGGCTTCATTGTTGACTTCTTTTGGTTCCTCTCTATTCATCTCCATCTTCATCAACCAAGCATCTTCTTCTATGTTATTGGAGGAAGAAGAACACATGATGCCTAGCTTGATAAATCTGATGGGAAAACAACACGAAACAAGAACATAGAATATTTCTGTGATGCAGGGGTTAAAACAATCGGGGATATATATATATAGAGAGAGAGAATTTTTATTCTTGGAAAGAAAGCAAACGAAAGGAAAACGGAGTCGGGAAGGTTCCCGAGGTGGGCACAACCCACGAGGGCGCACCAGGAAGGGCAAGCGCGCCCTGGTGTATAATGCTCACCTCGGTTGCTTTCGTGTTTATTTCTTATTTTCCTATTTTTTCTAATATTCCAAAACTGACCAAAAATATTTTTGCAGATTTTTTGGATTCCGTTTACTTACCATATCACGTATCTCTTCTTTTTCACGATTCTGGAGTGTTTCGGAAGGTTTCTCTTATGTGTTCCTCCGGTGTGATGGTTTGGATAACATTGCTTTCAACATTAATAGGCGTACTTGAGATATAGTGTTTAATTCTTTGTCCATTGACCACCTTCGGGTTAGTACCTTCGACATTATTAATCTTAATAGCTCCAGAGCGATAAACCTCTTTGATAACATATGACCCTTCCCATTTGGAAAGAAGTTTTCGTGCAAAAAATATGAAACAAGAATTTTACAAAAGAACATATTCTCCAACTTTGAATTCCTGCTTTTGGATTCTTTTATCATGCCATCTTTTAACTTTCTCTTTAAATAGTTAGGCATTTTCTTCAGCTTGGGTTCTCCATTCATGAAGCGAGCTTATCAAATAACCTCTTTTCACCGGCAAGTTTGAAGTCATAGTTGAGTTCTTTAATTGCCCAAAATGCGTTGTGTTCTAACTCTAGAGGCAAATGACAAGCTTCCCCATATACCATTTTGTATGGAAACATACCCATAGGATTTTTATAAGCTGTTCTATAAGACGCATCATCTAGTTTCTTAGACCAATTATTTTGGGACCTATTGACAGTTTTTTGTAATATCAATTTTATTTCCCTATGCTAAGTTCAAGTTGACCACTAGATTGAGGATGATAGGGTGATACAATTCTATGGTAAACATCATATTTAGCAAGCATTTTACGGAAATCATCGTGAAGAAAGTGTGAACCACCATCAGTCATTAAATATCTAGGGACTCCAAACCTCGGGAAGATAATTATTTAAGCATTTTAATGGAGGTGTTATGATCAGCACAACTAGTTGGAATAGCTTCTACCCACTTAGTAACATAATCAACAGCAACCAAAATATGAGTCTACCCAATTAGAGGAAGGAAAAGGTCCCATATAATCAAAACCCCAAACATCAAATGGTTCAACAACAAGTGAATAATTCATAGGCATTTCCTAACGCTTATAGATATTACCAATTCTTTGACATTCATCATAATAAAAGACAAACTTACGGGCATCCTTGAAGAGAGTAGGCCAATAAAAACCAGATTGCAATACCTTATGAGTAGTTCTATCTCCCGCATGATGTCCTCCATAAGCTTCGGAATGACATTTCCGTAGGATTTATTCATAAAGATGTGGGTCATACCAAAAGTAAAGTCTTAATAAGCTTCAGAATTGCAGATACCTTATGATGCTCAGGTACACAACGTCTAATAATACCATCTACTCCTTATTTATAAAGATGTGGGTCATCCCAAAAGTAAAGTCTTAAATCATAGAAGATTGTTTTTATTTTTTTGGTATGTGAAACTAGGTGGTATATATTTAGCAATAATGTAGTTAGCATAATTAGCATACCAAGGAGCGTTTTGAGAAACATTTATTGGAGCTAACTGTTCATCATGAAAACTATCATCTATAGGTAGTGGGTCATCAAGAATATTTTCTAACCTAGACAAGTTATCAACTATGGGATTCTCAGCTCGTTTCCTACCAGTGATATGTAAATCAAATTCTTATAGCAAGAGAACCCAACTAATGAGTCTAGGTTTAGCATCTTTCTTTTCCATAAGATATTTTATAGTACCATGATCAGTGTGAACTATAAATTTGGAATCAATAATGTAAGATCTGATTTTTTCAGAAGAAAACACCACTGCCGAGAATTCCTTTTCAGTAGTAGCATAATTTCTTTGGGCACTGTCTAGAGTTTTGCTAGCATAATGGAGAACATTTAATTTCTTATAAACTCTTTGTCCTAGAACAACATCAACAACATAATCACTAGCATTAGACATAATTTCAGAAGGCAAGTTCCAATCAGGTGGTTGAACAATAGGTGTAGTGGTTAAGGCTTTATCAAGCGTTTCAAAGGCTTCTACACAATCATCATAAAAAACAAAGGGAATATCCTTTTGTAAAGATTAGTAAGAGGCCTGGAAATTTTGGAGAAGTCTTTAATAAACCTCCTATGGAAACCAGCATGACCAAGGAAACTTCGAATACCTTTATTATATTTAGGACATGGCATTTTATCAATTGCATCAACTTTAGCTTGATCCACCTCAATACCTTGTTCGGAAATTTTATGCCGCAAGACAATGCCTTCATTAATCATAAAGTGGCACTTCTCCCAATTCAAAACGAGATTAGTCTGTTCACATATCTGCAATACTCGATTGAGGTTGCTTAAGCAATCATCAAAATAAGTTCCGTAAATGGAAAAATCATCCATGAAAACCTCCATAATATTTTCACAAAAATCAGAGAATATATCAATCATACATCTTTGAAAGGTAGCAGGTGCATTGCATAAACCAAAAGGCATATGTATATAAGCATAGGTTCCAAAAGGGCAAGTAAAGGTGGTTTTCTCTTGATCAGATTGTGACACATGTATTTGAGAGAAACCAGAATATCCATCAAGGAAACAAAAGTGTCTGTGCCTACATAGTCTTTCTAGCATTTGATCAATAAAAGGAAGAGGGTAATGATCTTTTCTAGTAGATTTATTTAACTTTCTAAAATCAATTACCATTCTATAGCTAGTGACAATTCTTTGTGGATAAGTTCATTGTTTACCATTAGGAACTACGGTAATACATCCCTTCTTAGGGACACAATGAACGGGGCTGACCCATCTACTATCAGCTATAGGATATATTATACCTACTTCTAGAAGCTATAGTATCTCAGTTCTTACCACTTTTTCATTTTAGGATCCAATCGTCGTTGGTGATCAACAATGGGTTTAGCATCAGGTTCCATATTAATCTTGTGCTGACATAGAGTGGGACTAATGCCCTTAATATCATCAAGAGTATATCCAATAGCAGCACAGTGCTTCCTCAGAATTTTTAATAATCTTTCTTCTTCATGTTCTGAAAGGTTAGCACTAATAATAACATGATATATCTTTTCTCATCAAGATAAGCATACTTCAAAGTATTAGGAAATTGTTTTAATTCAAACAGAGAATCACCTTTAGGTGGAGGAGGACCTCCTAGAGTTTCAATACGCAAAGTATTTTAGTTGAGGTTGTTGTTCAAAGAATTTTTTATCTATTTCATTTCTTTCACGCAAGTGCATATCATTTTCATGGTCTATCAAATATTGTTCTAGTGGATCAGTAGGAGGAATGAAAATAGAAGCAAGACTAATTATTTCATCCTTACTAGATAATTATTTTGGGGTAACTGATTTTATACCCCTAGTTGGGTCAGACTCGGCAGGTTTACCCCTAGTTTCCGAAAACACTCATTCCTGCCTCGACCACTTTGCTTCTCCTATGCTTTTGCCCTTTGACCGTTTGACCATCACTTTGAAAATGTCATAAAAATGCATACTAACTTAGAAAAATTCAAATACGATATCAAACACATATCAAATACTAATTTTTGGAAATTAGGGGTAAAACTGCCAAGTGAGACAGAACTAAGGGCACCAAATTAATTATCCCAATTATTTATCATGAGATTGTCTACTAAACTTGGAAAAATTAAACTCATGAGACACATCACCAAACTCAACACTAACGGTTTCTTTTTGGCAATCTATCTTAGCATTAACAGAGTTCAAGAAATGTCTACCGAAGATAATGGGACAAAAGTCATCTTATGGGGAACCAAGGACTAGAAAATTAGTAGGATATTTTATTTTACCACAGAAGACTTCAACATGTCTAATAATCCCAGGTGGTGTGATGGTGTCTCTATTAGCAAGTTTAATAGTCACATCAATGTCTTCTATTTCAGCAGATGCTATGTCATTCATAATTTCTTGATATAAGGTAAAAGGAATAGCACACACACTAGCACCCAAATCACATAAGCCATGATATAAATGATCTCCTATTTTAACTGAGACAACAGGCATGCCAACTACGGGTCTATGTTTATCTTTTTCATCGAGTTTAGCAATTCTAGCGGCTTTATCACAAAAGTAGATAACATGCCCATCAATATTTTTTTACCAAGAGGCCTTTAACCATAGCAACACTAGGTTCTAGTTTAATTTGTTCAGAGGGCTTAGGTGCTTTAATATTACTCTTGCGAACCACAATTGATAGCTTAGCATGTTCCCTTATCCTAATAGGGGAAGGTGGTTTCTCAATATAAGTAGTAGGCACAATTGGATCAACATTGTAAATGATAGTTTCTTCTTTAGCTATGACCGGTTCTTTGATTTCTTCTTTAATAGGGGATGATATTTAAACCACTTCTCCTTAGGGAGATCAACATCAGTAGAAAATGATTCACAAAAGAGGCTACTATCTCAGAGTCAAGTCCATATTTAGTGCTAAACTTGTGAAAAGCATCGGTATTAATAAAAGATTTAACACAATCAATCTGAAGCTTCATACCTGACTCATTAGCTTCGTCGAGTTCCCAATCTTTAGAGTTGCGTTTAATTTTTTTAAGAGATCCCACTTGAATTCAATAGTATTCTTCATAAAAGAACCAATACAAGAAGTATCGAGCATGGATCGATAATTATGAGAAAGCCAAGCATAAAATTTAAGAATAATAATTGCTCTCGAGAGATCAAGATTGGGGCATGATTATAACATTCAGTTAATCCTCCCCCAAGATGGAGCGATTCTTTCTCCTTCATGAGGCCAAAAATTATATATGTAATTCCGATCATGATGAACTAGATGCATAGGACAAAAGTTTTGGTGGAATACCAATTTCAATCGATTCCAGTTCCATGATCCAATATCATCAGATACCCTATACCATGTCAATGATTTTCCCTTCAAAGATAAAGGGAAAACCTTCTTATTAACTTCAACTCTGGATAAACGTGCAAGCTTAAATATTCCACAAATTTCATCCACATGTATTAGGTGCAAATCGGGATGTTCAGTTCCGTCTCCTGCATAAGGATTAGATAGCAGTTGTTCTATCATACCCGAAGGAATTTCATAACCAATATTTTCAGTAGGAGCTGTAGGTTGAGGGGCAACTAATTTTGTTTTAGGTCGAGGCTAAGATACCCCGAACAAACCCCTCAAAGTATTGTTCTCCATAGTAACAAGTGACAATAAATTTCAGCACGTAGTATAAGTTTTTCCTTACCGATTTCCACTTAGCAAGAGCGCTTCACTCCCCAGCAATGGCGCCAGAAAAGAGTCTTGATGATCCCACATGTGTAGGGGATAAATCGTAGTCCTTTCAATAAGTAAGAGTGTCGAACCCAACAAGGAGCAGAGGGAAATGACAAGTGGTTCTTAGCAAGGTAGTTTCTGCAAGCATTGAAATTGTAGGTAATAGGTAGTTTGATACCAAGATAATTGGTAATGAGCAAGTAAAAGTAATGGTAAATAAAGTGCAGCAAGGTATCCCAATCCTTGTGCGGCAAAGGACAGGCCAAAACGATCTCTTATAATAAGCAAAGTGTTCTCGAGGGTACACGAGAATTTCATCTAGTCACTTTTATCATGTTGATTTGATTCATGTTCGCTACTTTGATAATTTGATATGTGGGTGGAGCGGTTCTTGGGTGCTATTCTTACTTGATCAAACTCCATGTATGATTAACCCCCTCGCAAGCATCCGCAACTATGAGAATAGCATTAAGGTAACATCTAACCATCGCATTAAACCTGTGGATCAAAATCAGTCCCTTGCGAAGTAGAGCATAAACTAGGGTTTAAGCTTCTGTCACTCTAGCAACCCATAATCTAATAAATACTCCACAATGCATTCCCTTAGGCCCAAGGATTGTGAAGTGTCATGTAGTCGATGTTCACATGACACCACTAAGGGAATCACAACATACATATCATCAAAATATCGAACACATATCAAATTCAGACGATTACTTGCAACATGACTTCTCCCGTGACCTCAAGAACAAAGGTAACTACTCAAAAATAATATTCATTCTCAAGATAAGAGGGGTATTTAATAGCATAATGGATCTGAATGTATAATCTTCGACCAAATAAACCATGTAGTAATCAACTACACAAGGTAATCAACACTACTAGTCACCCAAAGATACCAATCTGAGGCTCCGGTACAGAGATTGAACACAAGTGATGAACTAGGGTTTGAGAGGAGATGGTGTTGGTGAAGATGTTGATGAAGAACATCCTCACAAAGATGAGAGGGTTGTTGGTGATGACGATGGCTTTGATTTCCCCCTCCGAGAGGGAAGTGCCCCCGACGGAATCGCTTTGCTAGAGGGGAAAAGTGCTCCTGCCCAAGTTCCGCCTCGAGACGGTGGCGTTCCATCCCGAAAGTCCTCTCCTCATATTTATAGGTCAAAACACCTTATATACGAGAAGATGGGCTCCAGAGGTGGGCCGTGCTGAGCACAACCCAAAAGGGTGTGCCTGGATGCCTGGCGCGCCCTAATGTCTATGCTCACCAGGTTGGACCCCTCTGGTAGTTATTTGATCAAATATTCATTGTATATTCCATAAAAAATCTCCGTGAAGTCTCAACTCATTTGAAGATGTGCAGAATAGGTATCTCTGGTATGCTTTTTCACGTCCAAAATTCCAGTTGTCGGTATTCTCCCTCTTAGTGCAAACCTTGCAAATTATTAGGGAAAAGACATTAGAATGACCCTATAAAGCATTATTATGCATAAAAACTTTATAAATAAATGTTGGAAATCATGATGCAAAATGGACGTGAAAGTGGTAGTTATCGACTAGAGGGGGATGAATAGGCAATTTTTATGAAAGGCTTTGAAACAATGAATGTATTCGAATAATGCGGAAATGTAAACACGACCAGATAAGGATACAATCAAGAATCTAGACAGGGCTTGCAAGGCATAGAAGACATCCAAGCAAGTCAAGCATAATCATCATGACTACTAAGATGTGTCGAAGACAAACTTGGATGGTATGAAGATAAACAGTTGATATGAATGTCTTCGGTGAAAGTCTTCACGCAATGTTCAAGCAATGACTTCATAGTTCAGAGTAGGAATGTAAGAGAGTGATGGATAGAACCAGTTGCACGATGAAGACGCATGATTTGTTAGACCAGTTCGAGTTGTTGTGACAACTATACATCTTGTTAGGGAGGCTGAGATTGAACTTGGAAGACCTCATCTTCACCTTATTCCCCTTGAGTCGAAGTCACTTAGACAACGCCCAATCACTCAGGTAAGTCTTCATGGGAGACTCCCGAAACCCGTACAAACTTGGTCACCCGGTAGTCCACAATGACTCTTGGACGCTCTAGACCTAGACGCCTAACCTTCTCGAAGATCATAGTCTTCAAGTGTAATAAGTCTTTAGTTCACTCGGAACACTCGGAATAGAAAGTATTCGGTGATGATCAAACACTCTAGCTCTTGGTGTTTAGGTGTATCCTCACAGGATGTGTATCTCTCAAAGTCTTCGAGGTGGGTTGCTCCAAAATGACAACAACCATATCTCTCTCTGAGTAGCCACCTTCTCATAGTGGAGGGGGTGGGCTATTTATAGCCAACGGGCAACCCGACCTGATATGACCAATATGACCCTAGGTCAATGGACAAACGACACATGTCGCAATGGTCGGATTTCAAACACACGCGACAACTTTACTTGGGCTACTACTAGAGCTGACTCGACCAGCTCTGGAAGAGTTTTTCTCTCAATGTCTTCGCTCGAAGACATAGGTGTGGGTTGAGCATCACGTCAACATCTGATTTTGATCACGTCGACCCCACTTAACAATATGGTGGTTCCTATGACTCAGGAAATAAGAAACAAAACTACCAAAATACACCGTCTTCATGTTTCATTGTCTTCAGACGAATGTCTTCGTCCTCCACCAATGTCTTCAGCCATCATCAATGTCTTCGGACATTTTTGGGGGTCGTCTTCGACGGCTAAACTAAAACTCCAGGGACTTCTCTTTGTGTTAACCTATGAACTCTCACAAACACATTAGTCCCTCAAACATGTTTGTCTTCAATACTCCAAAACCAAACAAGGGTGGCACTACATGCACCTACAATCTCCCCCTTTTTGGTGATTGATGACAAACTGGTTGAAGTTTTCAACGGGGATAAAAATATGTGAAGATAAGGTTTTGAAGATTTTGATTGCAAGATATAGAGAGCTCCCCGTGAAGATGTGCATATGAAGATTTTGCTTTGAATGCCAATGCACATGGGAAGTTGTAGTTTGTGGAGAACTCCCCTTATATATTGTAATATAATCTCTATGCATTTAACATATAATGAAGATAATGAAATGCACAATGAAAAATGGTCATCTGTAGAATGACTTCGGGTGCATAAAATAACCTTGAAGAAGCGCTAAAGAGTACAGTAAACATAAAGTGCAAATGTCCATCAAGACTTAAGTTTAACAACCCAAAATGACAAATGTTCAGAAACGAGAGTTGTAAACTTAGCAAAATGACACCCATCCCTTATTAGTAGACCCGTTTGAAGACAATCACCCAATGCTTCTCCCCCTTTTGTCATCGAATGGCAAAAAAGGTACGAAGACATTGAGAACTACACGTCCCTAGCAGGTGTTGATGAAGACGGTGCAACAGGTTCTTGAGGTGCTGGTGCAGAGGAGCTTGGTGCGGTGCCGCGACACTGAGTCGATGGAGGCAAAGAAGTCGCATCATCAGCTTCATCTGCAAGCCTGGCATTGATGCAAGGAGCTGACGAAGAATAGTCACTTTCTTCGAGAGATGGGGTCTGGAACCACTTCTCTGCACTAGGAGGTGGTGCACCAAATCAGGTGCTAGCATGGTCAAAGTCCTCCATGAGTGATGACTTGTTTCATATGCAACAAAGGCATTTTTAGTAGGCAAGTTGTGAACATGGTTGACATCTTGCACAACTGAGTGCATCTGGCGTCGAGTCCACTCATGATGATTTTCTTGCTTCTGGATCAGTGAAACTAGAAGTTCACGATCAGTAAGTGCATGCTCTCTCCTGGGCGGGCGTTGATGAAGCAAAGTGGTGGCAGTGGCTTCAGAGTTGGTTGCAACAGATCTTTGTTGGCGAAGAGCACCAATTAGTCTTGCCCTTGACGGATCAGAAGGAATAAAAAGACCTTCAACATCAGCAGTGCCACTTGTACCTTCAATAATTGGGTTCTTGCTCTTGGATGGATACTGATCTGCTGGCACAACTTCAATATCTGGAAGATAAATAGCATGGTTGCGAGCAGAGGGTAGAAACTTGGTGTTGGTTCTGTATTTGATGAAGCGCATGATCCGAGGAGCATAAATCTTCGGCTCGAGGACATTGGCACAATTGGTAGCAAGGTTGCGAAGGAACAAGTCTTGAAGATTGAACCTGATTCCATATACAATGTTGTAGAGCAATGTCTTCAGAGGCCCTTCAATCTTATGTGAGGAGTTGTGCCCTTTGATTGGACAAATGGTGTGCCAAAGAATGTGAGAGAGTGTCCTGGGCAGGTACTGAAGATTGTTCAGAAAGAATGAAGTGGGCAATCCTGCATCTCAAGCCAAAGGTTGCATCAGTGTTAGCATCTCTGTAATATTGGGTTCTCTTATATGGAATAGGCTTTGTCGTGGTTTTCTCACGGCAGATGTCCGAAGACTTAGGTTCGAGGCCACCGCTAAGGCGGTGGACTCAAAGGGGTTGGTCGGGACGAAAGACACGGATTTACCCAGGTTCAGCCCCTTGAGATGAGGTAAAAGCCTACGTCCTGCTTTGTGTATATTGTTTGGAGTATCGATTACAAGGGAGCGTATTTGCTTGACCTAGCTCTCGATCGATTGGGTTCTGTCTAAGCCCTCCCTGGGTCTCGCCTTTATATAGGAGGTCAAGACCATGTGTTACACAAATCTCATACCGACTCTTACAACGTGTCTGACTCTGTCTCTAAGTCGTCTTGCCGACTATGGAAGGCTGTCTCCGGGCGGGTTACGAGCCCGGGTCTTGCATCTTCTTCCTGACTCTAGGCCTCTATCTCATCCCATCTAGTGAGCCACCGTGCGGCCTAATCTTCCTCTTCTATCCCATACACTACCAGCCGCCAGGTATGACCCGGCCCCTCCTGGGCGGGTCTTACCACGGGGTTATATCCCCAATATTAGGCCCCAGATTGATTTGAGCTTGCCCATGTCAATCTCCACTTTTTAACCAGCGGCGAGTCTCACACCCTCGTCACCTGAAAGGGAAAAACACATAACCCGCCATGACGTCACCTTCATTTATGTAGAAAAGATTCTGTGACGTATGTCGTAGATCCTTTCATTAAACGGTCGGCCCGAAAATCGAGGTGTCCGTCTTGGTCGGTCATCATTCCTTGCCTTGATTCCCGCACGCCCGTTTGGCCTTCCACTCCCTTAAATAGGACTGCAAGGGGTCTTTTCATTTTCTCCGCCGCCACCACTCTTCTTCTTCCTCTTGACGCCAACGCTTCTGAGCTCCGTCGCGCCGGTGGAGTCCCATCAACGTCGACAAACTCGGTCGTTGTATCAACCTGAACGCTTCCAGGTTCTCGCCCGCGTCTGCTGCCTCCTTAAGGTACGTTATTTGTCCTCTTTCAGATCTATGACTTCCCACTTGAATGCTGTTGAGTTCATCAAACTCCATTAGCATGCATGTCCATTGTTTTAATGTCAACTGATGGATAGCTAATTAAATCTTGTGGTATTGTTTAATCTGTCGGGGTCATCCATGCGAAGTTTTGACGATGTTTATCTTAGATCGATGTACTGCTCCATCTGCATGTTCTTCCTTAGCCCCTTTTAGGGTTAGAATATATTTGATTTTTCCTTGCCTGTAGATCTTGTAGCCCTAGCATAATATGTAAAACCTAATAGTATGTCTTTAGCAGTTTTTCATCATGGCCTTGTTCACTTAACCCGCCATCAAATTTCCGGCTCTTCCGATAAACTGTACACGCGACTTAGCATCACATCATTTAAATTTCATTAGTCGTCTTGGTTGTCTAATCACTTTCTGGCCCGCCACGTACTGCTACCTTTCATAGCCTTGACCCGCCATCATGTCTCGAGCATCTTCTTCTTGTGACTGGGTCGGCTCTGGAGTCTCCCAATAATTCCTACAGGATTTTGTAGAGCCGGGAACTTTGTCGGCTCAGAACTTTATTCATTGGCGGGTTCCGGGGTTAGAGAAGAGATCCATCCCACAAGAGGGTGAAGTTGTTGTCTTTGCCGACCATCTTATGCATGGTTTTAGCACGCCCGGATCTAAGTTCTTCTGAGATGTCCTTCATTTCTCTAAATTGCATCCTCAAGACATTGCCCCTACCTCCGTCTCCAACTTGTGCAACTTCCAAGTCCTCTGTGAAGTTTACTTGCAAGAAGAGTTGTCTGTCGATCTTTTCCGTGAAATTTTCTATGTCAACCGTCAAACGAAAGTGGCGGTTGGCCCAAGCTTGGAGTTCAGCGGAGTCTCCATCTAAAGACGAAGAGATCTAGTTTACGCGGTTGTTCAAATGCCAAGCCATCCCAAAGACTAGAACATAACTTGGTTCTATTGCAGAGACACGTCTCTAGAGGGTGAAACCCCCCTGCCGGGTTATCGTCCTACCTAGATCTATACTTCTACTGAGCTTCCAGACCGGATGTCAGCCGCGGCACGGGTGAAGTATGCTCCGGTTTTCACCAAAATCAAAGCTCTTCTCGCGAACGGGCTACCGGGAGTGGAGTTAACCCGCTGTTGGATCTCATGGAAGGTCTCACCATTGAGTCGGCATGACTGGCTTATGTGTGAATACACAGGCGATGCAAATGATGCTCTCTACTTCAACCACACCCCCTTGACAGAACGGAACATCACCTCTGCTATCAGGGGACTTACTCGCGAATCTCAAGAAGCTTGTCGTTCAGTCAGGTTAAAACCATTCTAGGCACAAACCCGACTCCAGACGTAAGGGCGGATTTGAAATGTACTTTTCTCTCTGTCTTGACCTTATATATACATATTCATCCTAACTCCTCTTGGCGGCTTTCACTTATAGGCTAACTCCAGCTTCTGGAAGAAAAATACACTCCTCCGGTGAAGAAGAAGTCTCAGGCGGGTAAAACCCGCGGCCGCAAATCAAAAATGTCAGCCCAAAACCTGCTTGAACTTGACGACTCAGAGGTAAAATTTCATCCCCTTGGTCGTCCTTTTATGCAACTTACTGACAATGACTGTACACAGGAGGAGACAGAGACGAGCCACGCTAACGCCCCCGAGGTAACTTATCTTTCTGCCGACTCAGAAATCTTCCCACTAGCGAAGATACTGCGGGTCGTCTGAAAATTTCATTTTTCGCATCCTCTTGCTTATTTAGATCCCGAATTTTCCTTGAAAAAACAACAGCACGACTCTCGATGTCAGACCCGGAGCACCGACTCTGGGGATCTCATGGCCGGCTTAGCTAACGCCCCGGCGCCACGGAAACGTCCTGCCGAGGTACTTATAAAGAACCCAATATCTGTCTTATATTTCTATAATGCTCCTTTACTATTATGTCTAACTGTCTTAATCTATAGGAGTAACCTACTTCCTCTGGCGACTCAACTGCCTCTAAACTTCCTCCCATGAAGGTCAACACATAGTATGTCTTCACCTCTGTCGTGTGTATATTACCTGTATCACCTTTATATTATGTGCCGATTCTTTGCTCTTTGAGGGCGCAAGACAAACACAGGAAAGCCAGCGGGTCTAGCGTTGCTCCAACTGCTCAACAGCCGAATACTAGTGAGCCATCCCTCTCTCCTGCTAAACCTTCTAAAGTTACTAAAGAAACACCTAAGCAATCTCCCCCGCCCTCAGAGCTGGCGGGCCATCATTTGGCGGCTTCCGATAGTCCCGCGGTTGGCCCTAAGCCGCCCAATCCTTCCACTGAAGACTCGTCTCTCCCTGATATTACCATCACTGGGATAGGTTATCAATCTCCCACACACCATACTCTGACAAAGAACTCCATAAAAGTTTCTACTTACTCTCCCGAGAAGCTTGACTTTGAATTCCCTATCTTGGAGAAGATGACCGCAGGCGACTTACATGTTAGTTATCTGAACCGCATGTCTGCCAGTCGCAACATGGAGAGCAAGATTTTTGGCTTGATGTAGAAGAAATATGAGGTATATTCCATCTTCTATCTTTCTCTTATATCCGTACATAGCCCCCAAGAACCGGTGCAAATAATAGACCGGGTCTTTCAAACCTTCAAACATATTGTATAGAGCTTAACATATGACCCCCCAAGTTGCGGGTTAAATTGAATATAAGCCGGTACTTTATACTAAGTTATAGATCCAATTGTAGACCCCAAGTCCGGAGCATTATGATAATGATGACCCGGATCTCTCATATGTAAGAAGCTTCGCCGGGTGTAGCCCCCAAGTCCGTTTCATTATACTAGTGATGAGCCGGAATTTCATCGCAGACTTGAAAATTAAAACACGGACATTAGCCCCCAAGTGACAAGTATATTGCTTGCAATGTGCTTGGGAATTATAAGAATAATTCCATCCTCGCGACTTAACATTGATAACCTTTCACTTGTGTAATGCGGGAGGCATTGAATACTGCCGAGTCTGAGCGAGCCGGCTTGAGGGAAGATCTGTCAGCCCAACAGACCGCCCGAGCAATAGCAGAAGAGAAGTTGCGGGCGGCTGTTGAAAAGCTTGAGAAACTCTAGGCTGAATTTACTACGTATAAAAAGACTGCCGAAACTGAGCAAGCCGCCCCGGTGAAGCGTGCGAGCGATGCAGAGGAACAACTCAATCTTGCATCGGCGGAGCTGAAGACCCTCAAGGATCACATCTCCAAGATGACCTCCGCTATCTTTGGTAAGTGCATACGGCTCAAAAAAGTCAGAATAAGAAAACAGAAAGTAAAAGAAATAAAAAAGGGAAAGAGGCCCAGGAGGAGCCGGCCCAACTGGCCCATGCCAGTCATCCCTATCCTCTCGCCAGGAGGACAGGGGCACGCGCTCGCCGCACGCGGGCACGCGCCCGGCCACATCCTGCCTGGCTGCTGCCCTAGAGGCCTCTGGAAGTGCCAGCGCAAGGCCCCCCTGTCGTGGCTCTCTTCTCCTCTCACTCTCTCCCATGTCGCGCTGTCTCTCGCCTTCTCCCCCCTCTACCGCCATGGACGAACCCATCGCTGCCGTAGCACCATCGCGCCAGCCGCCCCCTCGCTTCGCAGAGTAGCCTCCGAGCTTCGCCATGACGCCCTCGTCCTCCCCGTGAAGCTAGAAGACGCCGGGAGGCCTCTACGCCGTGCCACCGCCATTATTCCCTACCTCCGGCCGCCTCTCCCCCACGTCGATTCGCCAGTTGCCGGTCGTCCCCAAGCCCGCTGAGCCTCCCCGCTGCCCCCTGTGAGCCCCTGTTGCTCCCCCTTCTCTCTCCCGGTCTTCCCATGCCCTCTAGCACCGTAGCTGGACCTTCCCGAGCCTCTGGTGACCCCGAGACCCCAGACCAGCCCCACTCGACGCGGTCGAACATAGGCTCCCTCCTAGTGCTTTCGGCGCACGATTCCGAGCCCTCTAGCACGGTTCCGACCAACTCCGGCGACCCTCTGCCACGGGTTTGGTCGCCGTCGGCCCTACTTCGGTGGGCGCCGACGTGGCCGGCTGATTAGTGCTAATCAGCCTGGCTAATTAAGTCGTTAGCCGCTGACAGCGGGCCCCGTAGAGGGTCAAACCTCTGGTCAGCGCGGGGAATTAGCCCCTAACGCTGACATGAGGGCTCCACCCTGTCAGGTTTGACCTGGCGGGGTCTGTTGACCTGCTGACGTCACAGTGATGTCAGGCTAACGTATTAAATGAGTTTTTAGTATAAAAACAAATTAGGAAATTCCAGAAAATGTTTAAAACTTCTAAAATTCATATAAATTAATCTGTAAATTAGATGAAAATAATTTATATGTGAAAATTTATAAGAAAAATCCAATGAATCCGGTCATGCATGTTGGAGCAACCTATGTAGTTAAACATTGACATTTACTAATAGGTTAATATATGGAATATGAAATGGAGAATGACTTTGAACCTATATCCAAACTCACTTCAAATTAACTTGGACAATAGTTGCATTAGCTCATCCATACATGCTGCTATGTCATGATCATGCATCATATTGTTGCACTTGCGTGTATTGATTGCTATTTATCTGCATTGCGGTAGGCCCCGCTTCTGAGGATACCTCCGAGTATTCCAACGAAGGAGAAAACCTTCCTGCTACCCAACAAGGCAAGCAACCCCTTTGATCATTCCGATAATATCCCACTCTCTCGCTCCTGCTCTTGTTTATTGCATTAGGACAAATGTTCACTTGTCTGTCATACACGGGAGATGAACCTATTCTTTTGGATGACCTGTCATTGTCACAGTAAATAGCTAAACCTTGCAACCTAGCATACCTGGTAGATGCTTGTGCCATGATGTGCTTTGCTTACTTTGCCTTCTATGCTTGCTATGCTTAAAGTTGTGTCAGGTCTAATTCATCTGGGTGATGAACTGGAGTGAAACAATGTTGTTCTGATGTGATAAGGTTATGATGAACCCGATTTGGTAAAGGTAGCAATGAGAGGCTATGTAGGTCTACATAGCGGGTTGTCTCATTAGGACCGTTCTTAGGAACTGAGTTCTGTGTTTGTAATCCAAGACTAGATACTACCACATGCTGGGCCCTGAAATATGACCCCGCTCGACTTATCAATTGCTTAGTCCTTAGTCCAGGAGTTGCAAGTAGTTTTTGGTGTTTATAGCATGCTGGAGGCCGTGCGTAGCGCTGACCCTAGGGGTGGGTTACAATGCGGTAGGCAGTGGCATGGTGTACCAAGGGTCACCCGAATGGTGGGCTTGGGAACCCTATGCACATTTTTTGGGGCCGTAGCAGAAACTTCGACCGGACTTCTATGCGGGTTCAGTCTCAGATAGGCGATAGCCTAGACTAGAGGTCTTATGTGATCGACGGTCGTGGCCGATTCCCTCGCTGGGCTTCCCCTTGAAGGTTGCCGAGGTGCATGGTTTTATGAGCACACAACGATAAGTGGCAAGAGCGTGTGTGTGAAGTAGTACACCCTTGCAGGGTATGAAACTATTCGAATAGCCGCGTCCTCGGATATGGACTACTTGGAAAGCTTATGCTGTTCATAGATAATTAAATGGATACTCATAAAAATATCGAGACAAGTGTGAGTACTGTGGATGGCACTCTCCTAGGAGAGGGAAGTGAATCCATGGTGGTGTATTGTTATGGAGTTAGTGGACTCGTGTGCGATATCTAAAAATTAAACAAAGAGTTAATATGGTGTAGTGTAGGTTAGCCATGAGTCAAAGCTGACATTGCTGCATAAACTCCACCATTCCCCCTGTTGATACATGAGCATGAATAGTCTAGGTCAGTTTTAAAGACTCGTTGAGTACAGTTGTACTCACGTTTGCTTAATAAATGTTGCAGATGAGACTCAGGACCCATCAGGTGGGTTCTTTCTAGATGTTGACGATGCCGAATAGCTGGTGTCCCAGCTACGACCTTATGCCCTGTGGCGGGCTGTAGATAGTCAGGCCATGTGCCTTTTTACCCTTTCATCTATCTGTACTCAGACAACTTTTTGCTTTCGCTTGGTTTATGTGAACTTGTTTGTATGACTTGACTGTCGTGTCATGTGACCCCTATCTGTAAGAACATATTATGCAAGGCTCGTCTGAGCATCTTAAATAAAAGTTGTGTTGTTGTATGGTTATGTTGTGATGCCATAGTTGTATCTATGCATATCGGGCATGTTGTGCGTACGTGTGACGTGCAATGGTATGTATGGGATTCGACACCTAGTCATGTGCCTTTAGTAGTACTCTTTACGGGAAACTACCTCTTTGTGCTTCCACCGAGCCTTGGTAGCTTGCTACTGCTCTGGACACATTGATTGACCGACATGTATCCTTCTATGCTGCCGTGTATGTCCCTTTGGGGAAATGTCTCGTAGTGTAATGGAGTCCCTGTAGCCTGCTACGACTCGTCTACGTGCAGTGATGACATTTATGTTCCACAGCATAATGGAGTCCTTGTAGCTTGCTATGACTCGTCTACACACGCTTGAGACCGACACCTGCATTGCTGGGTTACGTATGCTTGTTTCCGTACGGATGTGGCACTTGGGTTCTATGAGTAGTCATGTCGGCTCGGGTTCTCTGTCGTTTGATTGCCAGCGACATGTTCACATACGTGAGCCAAAAGACGCAAACGGTCCCGGCTTAGGTAAGGCTGCAGCCATGGAGCTTACCGTGAGTGAGGCCGCAAAGTGATGTGATATGTTACAGTCTGGATTCATATGACTTAGGATCGGGGTCCCGACATCGGTACACCCGACATGTCAGATGGCTTCCATGCAAAGATGTCCCGATTCTCACAGATGAATTCGATGAGCATGCTTTCCTATGCGGGGTCCATGTTGGCCCCAATAGTGAACTGTTTGGATGAGTCGCCCGGAGTAAAATCCACTAGCTTCGTGTCATCAACCGCAAACTTTAGGGGCAGCTTAGACTCTATACTAGGTTTATTCAACAGAGTCATATCTATCGGGTCAACGTTATCCTTGTAAAACTTAAGCTCTGCTTCTGCGCAGCTTTACTCTGCATAAGCCGTGTCTCCTTGCTCACATTCAATGGCTACCTTCCGATCACCATGGACCGTGATTGTTCCGTTGAGAGCCGGCATCTTGAGATGCAGATAAACATAACAAGGCCTGGCCATAAACTTTGCGAAAGCCGGCCGGCCAAACAGAGCATGATACGGGCTCTTAATCTTTACGACCTCAAACCACAAGGTCTCCACCCTGTAGTTATACTCATCTCCAAATGCCACTTCCAAGTCAATCTTCCCTACTAGGTAGGCCAACTTGCCTGGCACCACCCCTTGGAAAACGGTTAATGATGGCTTAAGAGCCTTGTCACTTAATTCCATCCGCTGGAAGGTGTCGTAGTATAGGATATTGATACTGCTGTCACCATCCATGAGCACTTTTGTGAATTTGTACCCTCCAACCCGAGGAGCGACCACCAGAGCTAAATGACCCGGATTGTCGACCCGTGGCGGGTGATCCTCCCGGCTCCACGTAATCAGGTACTCTGACCATTTTAAGTATCGCGGGAGAGCCGGCATGGCTGCATTGACCGCCCTCTTGTGCAGCTTCTGATCCTGCTTATCCAGGCTCGTAGTGGAGACATGATATTGTCCCCCACTAAGCTGTTACGGGTTGCTCTGATATCCTAAGTGGTTATTCTATTGCTGACCACCATTGCTTTGCTGCTGATGACTTCCTTGATTTCCTCGATTCTCATTGTTTTGGCCTTGATGACCTGAACCTGAGTCGCCAGCACCAAGGCCGGCTCCTAAACCGCTCGGTCCTGACCCGCCTGATGGACCGTTACCATTTATATGATTTTGACGAAGGCTTTGCTCCCGAAATTGGCGCATAACACTGCACTCCTTCCAAGTGTGGGTGGCTTCCTTGTCCAGCCGGGTGTACGTCGGGCAAGGTCTGTTCAGCACCTCCTCCAAGGTGTAAGGCAGAAGTGCCCTATTCCTGTTGAACGGCGGTCTGAAGTTCCTATTACCTCTAGGGCGACCATTCCCGGCCGGCTGTGCGTTGGTGTTCGCCACAAACTCTGACCAACCATCTGGGTTCTTCTGCTTGACCTGGCTGTCGTTCCCAGCACCTCCCTGCTGGTTCTTACCGTTGCCACCCTTATTACCCTGACCTGACTTCTCATCGTCGGAGTCTGGGTCTTTGGTGGTATTTGAATCCGCATATTTGGTGAGAGCCGTCATGAGCTCACCTATATCGTGACAAGAACGCTTCAACCACCCGAGCTTCTGCTTTAGGGGCACAAAACTCCAGTTCCTTTCCAAAATCAGAACCGCCTGGGACGCCGAAATATTCTGAGATGAGTGGATCACCGTCGAGACACACCACACCCAATGATGGGCCGACTCACCTTCCTGCTGCGCACAAAGATCCAGATCCACAATCGTCATTGGTTGCTTGCAAGTTCCTCGAAGTTCTTGATGAATCATGCTTTCAACTCAGCCCACGACGTGATGGTATTCAGTGGCAACCCCTTTAACCAAGTACAGGCCAGTCCTTCCAACATCATGACGAAGTATTTCGTGCAAACTGCTTCGTCGACCTCCAGCATCTCCATAGCAAGCTCATAGCTTTCAATCCAGCCTCTGGTGGTAGATCTGCCGTGTAATTGGGCACCTTCCATGACCCCTTAAAGTCCTTGGCCAAACATGCACTCCTTAGATCCGCTGCGAGACACTACACACCAAATCCCCTGGCAGAAACGCCGACGGGTGTTGCTCGTGCCGGCTTAGGGACCTCCGAGTAATCCATCACCGGTGTTGATCCTCGCTGAGCCCGACCCCTATCCATAGACCCCTGAATATCCATCTCAGGCGGGTTGTTATTGGGCAGGTTTTGCCTCTGCTCACTGCTGGAGACCGCAGGTGACTCAATCCGCGGGCTATAGCTATGGCTATGAACCGGCGTGGAGTGCACCCGGCTCCGGCTGTGTGTGTACCTGTCTTGCTGAGCCACCGTTGTCTACAACAGGCTAATAGCATTCCTCGCCTCTTCGACAAATGGCATCCCTTCGGTCAAGGGGAGAGCATCAAGCTTGGCAGCCGCCGCTATCATATTTTCACCGGATTAGAGTAATGGCCAGGTGGCGTCACAATGTGTGGCGACAAAAGGTCTGTTCCTCCACGGTGCGTCTAACTGCCGTGGCGCCTCTGCCACCCAAGTCACCATTGGCGGCATACTTGGCCTAGCCCCCGGAGTATTGAAAAGATTCCAAGGTTGAATTGGTAGTCCGACTTTAGTCCTTGTACGCTGAACCGCCTCTGACGCCCGCTGGTTCAGATCGAAACGGAGAGCCTCCGCCCTCAAACATTCCGACTCAGCATTCATCTGAGCTTGCATTGCATTGATATCCTCTTGGGCCTGAGCCATCTGTCCCTTGATCCGATTAATCTTAGCGTTACGCTCCGCCTGATTCTTGGCTGTCACTTCCGTGGCCATCAGAGCCGCTAGCTCCTCCATGAGCTCCAGTAAAGCTTGAGCCGGCGTCTTAGGAGGCTCCACATCGGGGGGTGCTCCAGCCGCCGCTCCAGCTGTCGCACCATTGGAAGCCAGCACCAGACCTGCCATGAATACGGCAGCTCGGCTCAGTGGGTCATAGGGCTCCGGAATATTGTTGCCATTGGCATAGCCCCCTAACCCGCCGTCATGAAGTTGGTAGATCGATTCCCCATCCTCGTTGGAAGATTCTTCATCTGAGAAAGCCAAGGTCTTTCCCAACAAGGAAAATCCTCTGTCCTGTGTAAAGCCAACAAAAACACTCTTCCGCCCAGGTTGAACACGGGAGGGTGTCGCACGCTGGGCAGGCTCGATGAGGTCGGTGCAGATGTCCGGCCCGAGTGTAGATCCGTCCAGCTTGCCGATGAACACGTGCATCTTGCCAATGGGAACCCGATAGCCATACTCGACTGAGCCGGCTTCAGGCCCCCATCCTGAATCGTTGATGTAGAGTTTGCCGCGGCAACTCTTTGTCATCAAGCCGATGGCATATCCTTCGATCCCCGAGAAAAATCCCTTTGAGAACTCAACACCACCGCACGCTTGCCCCATGGTGGGCGCCAACTGTCATGGTTTTGTCATGGCAGATGTCTGAAGACTTAGGTTCAAGGCCATCACTAAGGCGGTGGACTCAAAGGGGTTGGTCGGGACGAAAGACACGGATTTACCCAGGTTCGGCCCCTCGAGATGAGGTAAAAGCCTACATCCTACTTTTTGTATATTGATTGGAGTATCGATTAGAAGGGATCGTATTTGCTTGACCTAGCTCTCGAACGATTGGGTTCTGTCTAAGCCGTCCCCAGGTCTCGCCTTTATATAGGAGGCTAAGACCACGGGTTACACAAATCTCATACCGACTCTTACAACGTGTCTGACTCTATCTCTAAGCCGTCTTGCCGACTCTGGCAGGCTGTCTTCGGGAGGCTTACGTGCCCGGGTCTTGCGTCTTCTTCCTGACTCTAGGCCTCCGTCTCAGCGCATCTGGTGAGCCGTCGTGGGCCCAATCTTCCTCTTCTAGCCCATACACTACAAGCCGCCAGGTATGATACGACCCCTCCCGAGCGGGTCTTACCACGGGGTTATATCCCAACAGGCTTCGAGTTGCAGCCGCATAGGCTTGAGAGTGAGGATCCAAGTCTTCACCAGAGGTAGCAAGAGGTGTTGCGGGATAGAAGTCCAGTGGTGAAGCAGTGATGTGTTCATCCCTTATCATGAATTCCATCTGCCAAGAGTTCAAATCACGTCCGAAGCTAGAGATGTGAAGGGTTGCATAGAACTAGAGGATGGGTTCTTCATTCCAGTCTTCGTGATCTGTGCAGAAAGGCAGCAAGCCCACATCTTGAAGACAATCAAGTGCCTGGTCAAAACAAGGAAGACCTTTCATAGCTTCAAAGCTGAGATGCGTGTGGGGAAAGATCATGTTCTGACCATGAGCACACACATGTAGTACTAACATTGTGGAGCACTCCAGAATCCATCAGACTGTATTTTCTCTCTTTAGTATGGATTGCGGTCGGAATCAACGAATGTGTTATTCAGACTAAATATTTCCAACTCGAAGACCAAGTGTCTTGCTTGCCCTGACTGTCAAATACTTGGAAGTCAAGGCATAGGGTTCATGACGGAGGGGCGGCGATCCAGGTTGAACTCATACTGAGGGCCCATCCTTGGTGGTGCAAAAAGGCCAGGCCATCTTGTAGGGTCCATCTCTCCTTCCCTATTGCGAGCCATCACAATATTGTCTTCATTTTCTTCAGTTGATGGCGTGGTAGGGACATGAGGTCCATCAGGGATGGGGCATTGGCTTCACCCATTAGTGTATCGGCAACATTGTCTTCGGCTGCCATGACTATAGTTTTAGGTTAGGTGGGAGGAACATCTTCAATCCGCCTCACATCATCGGCTGGTGCAGTCGGAGAAACATGCACTTCGTCTTCAGGAATTGGATACATGAGAGCTCGGGGTTCTCTACGAAGACATTTGAGTGATGAAGTGTGGTTGGTAGGTTCAATCTTCTTTGGTGCAAATGGAGATTCTGGTGAAGCAGACACTGGTGGGAAGAATGGAGGTGATGGTGTACAAGCATCTGCTCTAGGGACATCCGAATGGAGAGGAGTTCTAATGTCCACAAATTCACTGGTTGGTTGAGGAGAGTGGACCATTGGAGCATCCACTTGCAGAACAGGTTCTGTCTCGACATTGTCTACATGAACAATGTCTTCATGAGCATTGTCTTCAGTTGTGACAATGGCTTCGGCAGGTGGAATCTCTTCAGGTTTCCGAGTCTCTGTGGAAGAAGACTCATGCAGTACAGCTTGTCTTTCCAAGTTTCCTGATGCAGGGGGTGCCATAGAAATTGGCATAACAAGCAGAGGCTCTTGAGGAGTAGGTGTTGATGATGGAGCAGAGGGTGGTTCTGGTGTTGGGTCTTGCGTTGGTTCTGAAGGCTTGTATTTTCTTGTCTTCAACCTCTTCGGAGGTTGGGCTTCAGAGGTAGGTGCCTTGCGCTTCTTGTCTTCAGCTTCATCTTTCTTAGTCTTCTTGCTAGACGAAGCAGTGGTAGAGGGGCGCGACCGTGGGTTGGCAAACCCAGTGGGGAATACTATGCCATGGTCTTCAGACGATCTGGAGCAGGTTGTTCCGAAGACATTGGAGATTGATGAGAGCGAGCAATGACTTCGGGCCCAAGCGCAGGCTGACCAAGTGCCTTTCTCTTCAGCATGTCATTGTGATCTTTCACCATAATGGTGGTCTTTCTCATGAGGCGTGCAAGGGCACCTTTGAAAACTTCACATCTCTTCTCAACCATAGCTTTGAGATCTTCCATCATCAGCCTATAGCCTTTGATCTGCTCTGCATCAAGTCTGTGCATAGTTTTCTTGAAGAGCTCTTTATCATGGCTGATCTTGGCCTTGGTATGCTTGGCCTTCTAATACACAATTAGTTCCTTGTTCACAAGTCCTTGGAACTTGACATTTAGGCCAATTGGGAGCTGAAGAGCATCAATGCCGATGGAGGGGTTGGAGAACCATTCATCAATGAAATATTCAAAGGCGACTAGGTCAATCATAGGTAAGTCTTCAAGCCGCTTGGGTTCCTCTTCTTTCTGCTGAATAAGCCTATCCAAGGCTTCGTCATCAAACTCGTCATCTGACAGCTCAATCTTGTTGGCTACATCCATCAAAGACAGATTAGGCTTCGGGCCATGAGAAGCAACAACCGTTCTCTCCATACGCCTATGCAGGCGACCTTCAGATTCTGGTTCCTCAGGATTTGTAAAAGGGGACCGAGAAGCTTGTGGAGAAGCCTTTGCAGGAGGAGGATCCTTGGAAGACATAGGCTTCGAAGACTTCAACTTAGAAGACTTTGGCTTTGAAGACTTTGGTTCTTCCAATGGCTTCGGCGGCGTTTCAGGAGCATTTTCTTGCTCAACTTCCTCCTCATCTGACTCTGTGGGATCTGGGATGCCAAGGATGCTTGATGGATCGAGATGTTCTGGCATTGGGGGCCTGAACATGCATGGATAGAATCCCATCTTGATAGCATCTGCCTTTGTCTTCGGATGAATATTTCTGTATATGATGTCCGTCCAAGGTGCATTCTCAACACATTTTTCAGCATACTCATCAGTGACGAAGCGGTAGTAAAACCACTCCATACTCCAATATCTTCAGATCCATTGGAGGCGATTCTTGTGTTTGGTGTATGTCTCCTCTTTGTCAGACTTGTACAACTCATAGAGATCTCGGGTGTAACATCCCAAAATTCCATTTTGGAATGTTATGAATATAGCTATGCATCTATTATCATCATTGCTTGATTGTATGAACTAGTTGAAATGCCTCTTCTGGTTTTCAGAAAGTCCCCTTCTACTTTTCCCTATGTTGCTTCCTCTATTTAAAATTTTTGGTTAAAAGTTCAAATAAGAGAGGAGGAACATGACACTCCACACCAGGGTCTAATTGGTGAATTATTTGAACAAAAATAACCAGGAGTTATTTTGAAAATATTTGCAAAAAGGGTTTAAAAACAATTAGGACATTTCTGAAATAATATTTTTTTCAAAGTGTTCAAATGACAGAATAGAAATGTTCATTAAATAGCATTTATTATTCTGTTAATTTTGATATATAATACCCCTATATTTACAAACGATTTGAATGCTTTAAAAGCTTTTGAATGTCTCCGGAAATTATTAAAAAGAAACGGTAACCGTTTCCGGTATTAAACGGGCCGGCCCACCGGCTTTAAAAGCCGAAACCGTTACCGGTCGGCCGACCGAGCGCAGTAATGCTCCCGCTCTCTCACTGACACCGGGTCCCACCCCGTCCGACCGTTGCCCCGGAACGGTCATCGTCTTCACTCCCCGCGCTCGCCGGATCCGACGCCGGCCGTTACTCCCCCTCACCGGATCTCTCCCCTCTCTCCTCCCCGCACCCCCCCGAGCGCCTATATAAGAGCCCCACGGCCCCGCATCCATTCCCCCCCCGAGCCCCCTTCTCTCTCTCGCCGAGACGCCGTCGATTGCTCGTCGGAGTTCCACCACCACCGGAAGTCGCCGTCGATCGTAGCCACCACCTCCGACCATCATTCGCCACGCCGTCGCCACCAATCGCCTCCGGAGGACCGTCCCCGTCGCCAGGACCACTTCCCCGTCCTCCCCGACCACCGGAACACCTCGCCGTCGCAATCGCCGCTACCGGACTCGCCGGAGTACCCCGACGCCGGCAACCTCCCTCCGTAAGCCCCCTCGACCGTCCGATCCAAATCCCACGGTCCAGATTAGAACGAACTTAAGTCCGAACCGTTTTCTTCTACCGAACGGTCGCCCGCTCTAATTCACCTACCGAACGCCCCCCTTAGCCAATCGGATCGCGCCACGTAGCCCCCTGACCGACGCAAACTTTTTTTCATTTTCTGTTTTGTTTTAATTAACAGAATGTTTTCCAATTTTGTTTTGCTTATATCTTTTAATCTGTTTAGAGTTTTGAGTTGATTCTTTTTGCAATAGCTCACAATTTTCATGTAGTTTCACCCTGTACTTTTAAATTTCAAATTTGAACTATGAAATTTGAATTGAATCAAATTTGCTTAAAATCTTCAAATCTGAATAACTAGAGTTTGAAAATAGATTTTGATATGAATCTTTTTGCTACTGTTTGGTATTAGTTAGGACTATCTTCAGGTATAGTTTGAGGATTTTCATGATATATTTGATTACTGTTTTACCCAAAAAACAGAATCTGCTTATTATTATAATATAGTTTTATAAACTTAATTTTGATTAGTTTGATTTAGAATTTGGTTTTATTTGTTTATTAGGTTCTGTTAGTAAACATTTAGTGTTTTCACTTACTGTTAATAAAAATATAAATTTGCCTAGTTTAATTTTATTTAACATAGGAATCAAAATTTCTTTTCAATTAGGCTTAATTTGACTAAAACAACTAACTAGTAATAGTTTGTTTTCAAACAAAGTTTTCTATATTTTGTTTCTGTTTTCTAAGACAGATTTAATAGTAAATTATTATTTTTCTGTCAAGAACATGTTTTGTTAACAAATTATAAGTTTAGTTTTACATTCTTTTGTTAATATAACTATAGTTGATTCATATAGTGTTTATCAAAACTTGTATAAACTTCACTAAACTTTTCCCAACAAGCTTAAATTGATTATTCTGTTTATTAATAAAATATTCTATTGTTTTCCTTGTTGTCAACAATTGTTTTGCTAATTCAAAATAGTTTTATTATGTAGTAGTGTTTTCATCATCCCCTTTGGAAAAAACAAAACTTTGTGTGTTTTACTTGCTAGAGACTTTTGTGCATTGTTTGCCTTGTTTGTTTAGTACTTCTTTGCTGAATGTTATGAGTACTTATTTTGGTTGTATGCTTATTTAAGTGCATTGTTTGTTTCGTTAGATTATCCGGAGTGCGAAACTTGTTACCTAGAGTTACTCAAGTACGAAGATCATCAATCAGGCAAGTCACTTTGATCATGTTTTACCCATGTTTTATATGCATTAGTTCTACCATCTCCCCAGTTGCATGCAAGATAGGTTAGTTGGAAACTTGGTTACATAGTAGTAGTATCATGTGGTAGATACCCCTCTCAACCCCTTTGACAACATTGGCCCCGGGAAACGTTGTTTTACCTTTTGCTATGCTATTAGTAGACGGGGTTGGTTGTGTGATTCATGAGAGTTGAGAGAGTTAATAATTTCAAGACCTACATAATGATCAAGATTTCAATACTCCAAGTTTTCAACATACCTCTGGGTGGATGATGGTTGAACGGCGCCCTGGAGAAACCAGTGGTTAGCCTAGGTGATGCTGGAGGTGGCCAGTATTCACGCGGAAAGGTCCACCCAGGCACAAAGGGATGGATGGGTGCTTCAAGACCCAAGGCTTACCTGCACAGCCACAAGTCATTATGGGCTCTGGCTTGGTTGGATATCGTGGTGACCCTGGACAGGCGGTGCTACGAGAGGTAGAAGAACGGTAGGAAAGGATGGGCATCGTCAGAGTCGCAGGGAAACCCTTTGGAAGACCATGTTTTGGTCATCCGTTTCTCAAACACCCTGAAGTGCGAGAAATCAAACGGAGGCGACCAAATCTTGTGGGGAACGTGTGCAAAAACTCTGCAGAGTACTTAAACCTAATCGATTAGCCGTGTCCACGGTTATGGACGACTTGAGCCAAAGGGATTGGAACTTCCGGAACTCTCAACACAAATAATATGATGATGTGGGAATTTAATAATTTTGGGTATGAGAATTGGTTGATGGAACCATCTCATTAATCAACCAACTTAGTAATGCTTTGCTTAGCCCTTTTTCTAGATGTAGGAAAAATTGGCTTTACGCAAAACTTACCACCCCACCTGCCATATAAGCATATAGACTAGCTGATTATTTTCACCCCTCTCTTGTGACTTTGCCGGCATACTCCATATGCTGACCTACACGGCTGCAACGTATCATGTTGCAGAGTATTTTTCCGACCAGGAGTGAGGACACGTTCTATGCTCAGTGAGATGCCCTTGGAGTCGGATGGACTCATCTACCTTCGACGCTTCCGCAAGATTTAGATATTCTCATGAGTTGGCCTTTGGCCACTTTATTGTAATTTTTATCGTAATAAAGAACTCGATATGAGATTTCGATTAATATAATGCTGTGTGATTTACCTTTGATATATACATTGATGTACCGTGTGTGTACCAGCATGATCTTGGGATGGTACGGAAACACCGGAGACTTGACCTTCCGGGTCGGGTCGTTACAGAAATGGTATCAGAGCACACGCTGACCGTAGGACGTAACCTCTAGGATTGGAAAGCCTTAGGATTGTTTCTCTTTGTCTTTAAATATCTTATACTCTCATCTATTCGTTTCTGACTCCTCTCCGATTATTTCAAAATTTATAGATGGCCACCTTCATCCCAGTGTTGATCACAGAGTTTTGCCAGCCTGACGCAACGATGCCCTTTGGTAAGGAGCTGATGAGGATCGTCAAGGACATAAGGATTGCTTTGCCGAGCATCACCGGGATTCCTATCATGTCATTTCCCCAAGATGGACGCTACAGGATCGAGGTGCATATTCCAGGGAAGACCTTTGGGAATCGGAAGGAACCCATAGATCTCAAGTTCGTGGCACCCAGTTGGATACTTGGAAGAGACATGGCCATTCATCGTGCCCTTGGACGTATCCAGGAGGAATACAGAGGTGGAACCATTTCACCAGGACTCAGCATGGTTTGCCGCAGAGATGCCCATGGCAACATCATCACCAATCCCACTGCAGACACCAATATCTCCTATATCCAGACCTTGGAGACTCACATCAGGACTCTGGAGCTTCGAGTTCGTGCTGACACGAAGACTATCAAGAATCTGATGAATCGTGAGCTGGACCTTGAAGCTGATCTGCGAGAGGCCAACTATGAACACGAGCATGAAGTGAAGGACTTCTTAGAGAGGATTGATGAGCAGAATGCACGCATCGCCACTCTGGAGGAGCATCTAGACATGGGAGAAAACCTTCACCCCGAAGGAGACATGGCACCCTTCATCAGCGACGATGAAGACTATGAGGAAAGCACCACCGGAGGACCTACGACTATGCACTTTTGAGGAGAACATTAGTTATGCCCTCCAATGTATCTTTATTTTAGTCGTTAAAGCGTAGGTCGATGTTTAGTTGTCTGAGATTTGTATTTTCCGATGTTTGACATTGATTGAATAAATGAATGAGTGTTTCGTGTGATATGTTTGTTGCATTGCATATGGGTAGTGAATTTCTTCCAGACCCTAGTTCTATTCTAATTCTCATCCCTCTGAAAACAGCAAGATGCCTCCACGACGTGAGACCGATTTCACTTTTCCACCGGAACTCACCCAACTCCTTCAGCAACAGAATGCACTGATGCAACTATTGATTCAGAATCAGACCAACAACCAGAACAACAACAACAACCACCATCCACCCCAGACTGACAATCTCACCCGTTTTCTGAGGTTGAACCCTCCAACTTTCTCCAGCAGCACTGAGCCCATTGTGGCAGATGACTGGCTCCGCAAGATGGAGAGAGAACTTGTCACCGCTGGATGCACTGACGCTGAGAAAGTGCGATTTGCCGCACATCAACTGGAAGGACCAGCAGCATCATGGTGGGAGAATTATACCACCACTTATCCTATTGCAGATGTGACTTGGGAGCAGTTCAAGCTTGCTTTCCGCACCGCTCATGTTTCAGCTGGAGCCATGAGTTTAAAGAAGCGCGAGTTTCGCAACTTGCGCCAGGGTAATCGTTCCGTGGCCCAATATGTGGACGACTTCAACACATTGTCACGTTATGCCCCAGGAGATGTGGCCGATGATGCGGCCAAGCAAGAAAAGTTTCTGGAAGGACTCAATGATGAGTTGAGCATACAGCTGGTAGTGGCTAATTTCAACAACTACCAAGAGCTGGTGGATAAGGCACTTATTCTGGAAGGTAAACAGCAGCAGATTGAGAACCGCAAGCGGAAGTACACTCAGGGGAAGTTCAACTCTGGAGCTCATCAGAAGCCTCGTTACTCCCCGTACTCCGGGAATACCGGATCAGGAAATGGTAAGTTTGGAAAGCACACTCATACTGTGCACAACCATGGAGGTCACCATCATGGAGGAAATGGGAATAACCGTCTCAACCATGGTAACTTCAAGAGTGACAATGGGAATGGGAACAACAACCAGCACCGTCAAGTTCCTGCTCAGAAGGATCTGAGTCACATTACCTGTTTCAAGTGCCAGAAGACAGGGCACTATGCTACTGAGTGTCCCCAGAGTAAGCAAGGCACTGGAAACGGCACTAACAACGGCAACTCCACAGCCAAGAAGCCCAATCCGTTTCCCCGTGCTCACGTGAATCACATCAACGTGGAAGAAGTCTATGATCAGCCCGAGACTGTGGTTGGTAAGTTTTTATTGCATTCACGTCCTGTTACAGTACTTTTTGATTCGGGTGCAACTCATTCATTCATATCAAGGGTAGTTGTGGATAAGTATGGTTTGCCCACCAAAACCCTTAGTCAGCCAATTCAGGTTAGTTCTCCAGGAGGTATGATGATGGCAGGGATAGGATGCCATGCCTTGAAACTCAATATAGGGAACCATGTTTTTTCCACCGACCTCATCGTCTTAGAGTCACACGGATTGGATGTAATCCTAGGCATGGATTGGATGACCAAGTATGAAGGAAATCTTGATTGCCCTAGCAAGTCTGTTTCACTCACCACCCCGGAGAACAAGAGGATTAAGTATGTATCCCGACGCACACGTATGAGTGCTCGGTTAAATTCTCTCACAGGAGTTGTTCAGGAGGAAGTACCTGTGGTAAAAGAATTTCCAGATGTATTTCCGGAAGAATTACCAGGAATGCCACCAGATAGGGAGATTGAGTTCTTAATAGAGCTACAGCCAGGGACAGCCCCAATTTCCAAGAGACCCTATCGGATGCCCGCAAATGATCTGTTGGAAATCAAGAAGCAAATTAAGGAGTTATTGGACAAAGGTTATATTCGCCCAAGTTCTTCACCTTGGGGAGCCCCAGTTCTTTTGGTGGAGAAGAAGGATAAATCTTTGAGAATGGTAGTGGACTATCGTGCCTTGAACGAGGTGACTATCAAGAACAAGTACCCTCTACCGATGATTAATGATTTGTTTGATCAGCTCGTAGGAGCCAAAGTATTCTCCAAGATCGATCTTCGATCAGGGTATCACCAGTTGAAAATTCGTGAACAGGATATACCCAAAACAGCTTTCACCACGAGGTATGGCTTGTATGAGTATACGGTCATGTCTTTTGGATTGACTAATGCTCCTGCCTACTTCATGAATTTGATGAACAAAGTATTCATGGAATACCTAGACAAGTTTGTTGTGGTGTTCATCGATGACATTCTGATATTCTCCAAGAACGAGGAAGAGCATAAGCAACATTTGCGTTTAGTTCTGGAAAAGCTAAGAGAGCATCAGTTATATGCCAAGTTCAGCAAATGTGAATTTTGGTTGACGGAAGTCGGATTCCTTGGACATGTTATTTCCGGAGAAGGAATAGCCGTAGACCCCGCTAAGGTTGAAGCCGTCACCGAGTGGAAGTCACCCACCTCAGTTAAGGAGATCCGCAGTTTCCTTGGACTTGCTGGATATTACCGGAGGTTCATTGAAAATTTCTCCAAGGTTGCCAAGCCCATGACAGAGTTGTTGAAGAAAGAATCCAAGTATGTTTGGACTGTGGAATGTGAAGCCAGTTTCCGGGAGTTGAAGGAACGTTTGGTCACAGCCCCAGTGTTGATCTTGCCCGATATTCGGAAGGATTTCCAGGTTTATTGTGATGCTTCACGTCAAGGACTTGGAGGAGTACTTATGCAGGATGGAAAAGTTGTAGCCTATGCTTCCAGACAGCTACGACCTCATGAGTTGAATTATGCCACGCATGACTTGGAGCTAGCAGCCGTAGTGCACGCACTCAAGACTTGGAGACATTTCCTTATCGGAAATAGTTGTGATGTTTACACCGACCATAAGAGCCTGAAGTATATCTTCACGCAGAAAGAGTTGAACCTCAGACAGAGGAGATGGTTAGAGTTAATCAAGGACTATGACATGAGATTACACTACCATCCAGGTAAGGCTAATGTTGTAGCCGATGCCTTGAGTCGGAAAACTTATGTGAACACACTCACAGCTGGAGGATTACCTCAAGAGTTAGTCGATGATCTCAGAGAGCTCAAGCTAGAGATAGTTCCAAGAGGATATGTTGCTACACTGGAAATTCAGTCCACCTTGACCGAAAGAATTCGAGAAGCCCAGAAATCGGACAAGGAGATAGCTGAGATTAAACAGAGAATGAAAGATGGTAAAGCTAAAGGTTTTCGTGAGGATGAACACGGAACTTTGTGGTTTGAGAACCGAATCTATGTGCCCAATGAACCAGAGCTCAGGAAGTTGATACTTCAGGAAGCCCACGATTCACCTTACTCGATACACCCAGGCAATACCAAGATGTATCTGGATTTAAAGGAAAGTTATTGGTGGACAGGTATGAAGAAAGATATTGCAGAGCATGTTGCGATATGTGATGTTTGTCAGCGAGTAAAGGCAGAACATCAGAAACCAGCAGGGTTACTCCAACCTTTGCCGATACCCGAGTGGAAATGGGAAAAACTTGGTATGGATTTCATCACAGGATTGCCCAGGACCCGTTCAGGTTATGATTCCATCTGGGTAGTGGTAGATCGCTTGACCAAGGTAGCACACTTCATTCCAGTAAAGACCACCTATACCAGTGCTAAGCTAGCCAAGATATACATGACCAGGATCGTATGTCTGCATGGAGTTCCGAGGAGTATAGTGTCAGATAGAGGAACACAATTCACTTCAAAGTTTTGGCATCAGTTACATGAGACTTTGGGTACGAGACTGGAGTTTAGTACAGCTTTTCATCCGCAGACAGATGGCCAGACTGAGAGAGTCAATCAGATTCTGGAAGACATGTTGAGAGCTTGTGCGCTAGATTATGGATCTAGTTGGGACGAAAACTTGCCTTACGCAGAATTCTCATACAACAACAGTTATCAGACCAGTCTAAAGATGGCCCCTTTCGAAGCTTTATACGGAAGAAGATGTAGAACACCACTGACGTGGGATGGTGTTGGAGACCGACAACTTTTTGGTCCCGACCTTATCCGAGATTCTGAAGAGAAAGTCAAGTTGATACGTGACAGACTCAAAATAGCTCAATCTCGACAGAAGAGCTATGCTGACAACAAGCGCAAGGAAGTGACGTATGAAGTGGGAGACCGAGCATATCTTCGTGTGTCCCCGCTTCGAGGAACCAAGAGATTTGGTGTTAAAGGAAAATTAGCACCCAGATTCATAGGCCCCTACAAAATTCTTGAACGTAGAGGTGAAGTTGCATACAAACTGGAATTGCCGGAAGGATTATCCGAAGTTCATGATGTGTTCCATGTTTCCCAGCTGAAGAAATGTCATGCTGAGATGGTTGACATCCCTTTGCGAGACACCGTGCCCCTAGAGGCCATACAGCTTGAAAGTGATCTGACTTATGAGGAGAAGCCTGTCAAGATCCTCGAGACATCCAACAGAGTTACCCGCAGCAAGATTATCAAGTTCTGCAAAGTTTTGTGGAGTCACCATACTGAGGAAGAAGCCACCTGGGAACGCGAAGAAGATCTTCGTAGAGACCATCCGCACCTATTTTCTAGCCAACCCGAATCTCGAGGGCGAGATTCATCTTAAGGTGGGTAGGTTTGTAACATCCCAAAATTCCATTTTGGAATGTTATGAATATAGCTATGCATCTATTATCATCATTGCTTGATTGTATGAACTAGTTGAAATGCCTCTTCTGGTTTTCAGAAAGTCCCCTTCTACTTTTCCCTATGTTGCTTCCTCTATTTAAAATTTTTGGTTAAAAGTTCAAATAAGAGAGGAGGAACATGACACTCCACACCAGGGTCTAATTGGTGAATTATTTGAACAAAAATAACCAGGAGTTATTTTGAAAATATTTGCAAAAAGGGTTTAAAAACAATTAGGACATTTCTGAAATAATATTTTTTTCAAAGTGTTCAAATGACAGAATAGAAATGTTCATTAAATAGCATTTATTATTCTGTTAATTTTGATATATAATACCCCTATATTTACAAACGATTTGAATGCTTTAAAAGCTTTTGAATGTCTCCGGAAATTATTAAAAAGAAACGGTAACCGTTTCCGGTATTAAACGGGCCGGCCCACCGGCTTTAAAAGCCGAAACCGTTACCGGTCGGCCGACCGAGCGCAGTAATGCTCCCGCTCTCTCACTGACACCGGGTCCCACCCCGTCCGACCGTTGCCCCGGAACGGTCATCGTCTTCACTCCCCGCGCTCGCCGGATCCGACGCCGGCCGTTACTCCCCCTCACCGGATCTCTCCCCTCTCTCCTCCCCGCACCCCCCCGAGCGCCTATATAAGAGCCCCACGGCCCCGCATCCATTCCCCCCCCGAGCCCCCTTCTCTCTCTCGCCGAGACGCCGTCGATTGCTCGTCGGAGTTCCACCACCACCGGAAGTCGCCGTCGATCGTAGCCACCACCTCCGACCATCATTCGCCACGCCGTCGCCACCAATCGCCTCCGGAGGACCGTCCCCGTCGCCAGGACCACTTCCCCGTCCTCCCCGACCACCGGAACACCTCGCCGTCGCAATCGCCGCTACCGGACTCGCCGGAGTACCCCGACGCCGGCAACCTCCCTCCGTAAGCCCCCTCGACCGTCCGATCCAAATCCCACGGTCCAGATTAGAACGAACTTAAGTCCGAACCGTTTTCTTCTACCGAACGGTCGCCCGCTCTAATTCACCTACCGAACGCCCCCCTTAGCCAATCGGATCGCGCCACGTAGCCCCCTGACCGACGCAAACTTTTTTTCATTTTCTGTTTTGTTTTAATTAACAGAATGTTTTCCAATTTTGTTTTGCTTATATCTTTTAATCTGTTTAGAGTTTTGAGTTGATTCTTTTTGCAATAGCTCACAATTTTCATGTAGTTTCACCCTGTACTTTTAAATTTCAAATTTGAACTATGAAATTTGAATTGAATCAAATTTGCTTAAAATCTTCAAATCTGAATAACTAGAGTTTGAAAATAGATTTTGATATGAATCTTTTTGCTACTGTTTGGTATTAGTTAGGACTATCTTCAGGTATAGTTTGAGGATTTTCATGATATATTTGATTACTGTTTTACCCAAAAAACAGAATCTGCTTATTATTATAATATAGTTTTATAAACTTAATTTTGATTAGTTTGATTTAGAATTTGGTTTTATTTGTTTATTAGGTTCTGTTAGTAAACATTTAGTGTTTTCACTTACTGTTAATAAAAATATAAATTTGCCTAGTTTAATTTTATTTAACATAGGAATCAAAATTTCTTTTCAATTAGGCTTAATTTGACTAAAACAACTAACTAGTAATAGTTTGTTTTCAAACAAAGTTTTCTATATTTTGTTTCTGTTTTCTAAGACAGATTTAATAGTAAATTATTATTTTTCTGTCAAGAACATGTTTTGTTAACAAATTATAAGTTTAGTTTTACATTCTTTTGTTAATATAACTATAGTTGATTCATATAGTGTTTATCAAAACTTGTATAAACTTCACTAAACTTTTCCCAACAAGCTTAAATTGATTATTCTGTTTATTAATAAAATATTCTATTGTTTTCCTTGTTGTCAACAATTGTTTTGCTAATTCAAAATAGTTTTATTATGTAGTAGTGTTTTCATCATCCCCTTTGGAAAAAACAAAACTTTGTGTGTTTTACTTGCTAGAGACTTTTGTGCATTGTTTGCCTTGTTTGTTTAGTACTTCTTTGCTGAATGTTATGAGTACTTATTTTGGTTGTATGCTTATTTAAGTGCATTGTTTGTTTCGTTAGATTATCCGGAGTGCGAAACTTGTTACCTAGAGTTACTCAAGTACGAAGATCATCAATCAGGCAAGTCACTTTGATCATGTTTTACCCATGTTTTATATGCATTAGTTCTACCATCTCCCCAGTTGCATGCAAGATAGGTTAGTTGGAAACTTGGTTACATAGTAGTAGTATCATGTGGTAGATACCCCTCTCAACCCCTTTGACAACATTGGCCCCGGGAAACGTTGTTTTACCTTTTGCTATGCTATTAGTAGACGGGGTTGGTTGTGTGATTCATGAGAGTTGAGAGAGTTAATAATTTCAAGACCTACATAATGATCAAGATTTCAATACTCCAAGTTTTCAACATACCTCTGGGTGGATGATGGTTGAACGGCGCCCTGGAGAAACCAGTGGTTAGCCTAGGTGATGCTGGAGGTGGCCAGTATTCACGCGGAAAGGTCCACCCAGGCACAAAGGGATGGATGGGTGCTTCAAGACCCAAGGCTTACCTGCACAGCCACAAGTCATTATGGGCTCTGGCTTGGTTGGATATCGTGGTGACCCTGGACAGGCGGTGCTACGAGAGGTAGAAGAACGGTAGGAAAGGATGGGCATCGTCAGAGTCGCAGGGAAACCCTTTGGAAGACCATGTTTTGGTCATCCGTTTCTCAAACACCCTGAAGTGCGAGAAATCAAACGGAGGCGACCAAATCTTGTGGGGAACGTGTGCAAAAACTCTGCAGAGTACTTAAACCTAATCGATTAGCCGTGTCCACGGTTATGGACGACTTGAGCCAAAGGGATTGGAACTTCCGGAACTCTCAACACAAATAATATGATGATGTGGGAATTTAATAATTTTGGGTATGAGAATTGGTTGATGGAACCATCTCATTAATCAACCAACTTAGTAATGCTTTGCTTAGCCCTTTTTCTAGATGTAGGAAAAATTGGCTTTACGCAAAACTTACCACCCCACCTGCCATATAAGCATATAGACTAGCTGATTATTTTCACCCCTCTCTTGTGACTTTGCCGGCATACTCCATATGCTGACCTACACGGCTGCAACGTATCATGTTGCAGAGTATTTTTCCGACCAGGAGTGAGGACACGTTCTATGCTCAGTGAGATGCCCTTGGAGTCGGATGGACTCATCTACCTTCGACGCTTCCGCAAGATTTAGATATTCTCATGAGTTGGCCTTTGGCCACTTTATTGTAATTTTTATCGTAATAAAGAACTCGATATGAGATTTCGATTAATATAATGCTGTGTGATTTACCTTTGATATATACATTGATGTACCGTGTGTGTACCAGCATGATCTTGGGATGGTACGGAAACACCGGAGACTTGACCTTCCGGGTCGGGTCGTTACATCGGGGAAGATTCATAGCAGTGTTCTTGAGTCTCTGCTTCCCTACCTTCTTGATTGGTTTGTCGTCTACCACTGGCTTCAGCAAAGGCTTCGGCAAAGGCTTCACAGGAGTGCACAAGTATGAACATGCATGAGAAGATTCCAGATGTATCTGCAAGTAGTGTGCAAACCAATTCACACTATGAGATCCAAGCGGTCCTGTTGTGGACATGTACTTGTGAGTTAGAGACGCGAGGGAAGAGGAGAGTTCATATGCATTCTCAGAAGATTTTGAAGATAAAACTGAGTTTTGTTCATCCCCGTCAAGACAACCTATAATGGGAACCAATTAGCCAACCTCTACATCATCATTAGACTACACAGAGTTCCTAAGGAAATCATATCAGATCGAGGTACCTAGTTTACTTTGAGGTTCTAGAATAGATTCCAAGAAGCCATGGGAGCCAAGCTATCCTTCAACATCGCTTTTCACCCCTAGGTCAAAGGACAGACGGAGCGAGTAAGCCAGATACTCGAAGATATGCTCTGTGCTTGTGTATTGGCTTATGGAGCCAACTGGGAAGTTTCCTTACCTCTTGTCGAGTTCTCCTACAACAACAGCTACCAGTCCAATCTGTAGATGACACCATTTGAGGTGTTATATGGTCTCAAGTGTCTCACTCCCCTCAATTTGTAAGTGACCGGAGGAGGACTAGTCTTTGGACCGGATATCCTGCACGGAGCAGAAGAGCAAGTTCAACTTGTTAGAGAATGTTTGGAGACCCCCAAGTCAAGATATAAGAGCTACGTTGACTTGCACCATCGAGATATGAGTTTCCATGTTGGATACCATGTCTATCTCCGAGTCAAACCTCTCAAGGGAATCAAGCGCTTCCACGTCAAAGGAAATCTTGCACCAAGATATATCAGCCGCTTCAAGATCATCGACAGACGAGAAGAACTTGCCTATCAGCTATAGTTACGTTTCAAGCTATCTGATGTGCATAACATTTTCCACGTGTCGCAACTCCTGAAGTGTCTCCAAGTTCCCAACCGCCCCGACCACTACAAGGACATCAATCATCAAGCCATCGACCTTGAACCAGACCTCACTTATCCCAAGACATGTGCACCTTTTGGATGAAGCCAAGCATTGGACTCGAAGCCACACCATCAAATATTTCAAGGTCCAATGGATCAACGACACTAAAGTAGAAGCAACCTCAGAGCGTGAAGACCACCTTAGATCTGAGTTGTTGTATTTCTTTAGCGCCTAGCTTAGGAATATCGGGGATAAAATTATTGTAAGGGGGGTACGTCTGTCACACCTTGTGTTTGTACCACTTTGTTGTGATCACGAGTTTAAAATTTTAGACCAATTAAAACTTTTTGTGTGCATGTGAGTGTCTGAATTGATTATTATTTGCTTGTTTGGTTGTGTGTGCTTTAATTCACAAAAATCCTCCTCTCCTTGATCCAAATCTTTACCCAGTGACCATGACATGTGTATAGGACAAAACTATTTGTATAAAACATTATTTCGGCCAAAAAGCATTTATCAAATTACATTTTCAAAAAAAAAACTGAATTGATGTTTGTACTGCAAGTCCTAAAATTATGGAAAGTAATTTTCCTGAATTTTTTATTTTGATCCTATTATATATAAGAATTCCCAAAACCAAAAAAGATATTATTTTAAAAGTTATTTTGGTATTTTATTTAAATGTATTTTCTAAGTACGGAATTGGTCTTTTATAGGGGAAAATTATTTTCATGTTTCCAAAATATTTAAGAAAAATTAGGGATATTGTTGGCGTTTTGGGAATGGGGTGCCCAGACCTGCCTGCCTATGGCCCAGGGCATGGCCCACTTCATCAACCAAACTTGGCCAGGCGTGGCCTCACTCAAGACAAGGCCCTCAAGAGGGCCCTAGGCTCGCGAGGGGGAAGAACATTTGGATCAACAAGGGATGGTGTCAGGGATATACCCTATGGTATAACTCGGCCGGAAGTATGACCCGGCCAGGACTTGGTAACTCATTGGAGACCCGGTCGAGACTTGACGATTCATTGGTAACCCGGCAGGCGGGTCAGGCGAGCAAAACGCCCAAGGGCCAACGTGTAAGCCAGCGCGGGGTGACTCGCAAGAGATGGCCCAAAGGAGAGAAAGAATTCCCTTACGAAGGAAACAAGACCCGGATTAGGATTCATGAAAGACTAGGCCTAGTCATACTCTCAGTAGGACTCTAAATGTAACCTAGCCCTTCCACTTATATAAGGAGGGGTAAGGCGTCCTTAGAGAGAGCGGTGGACAAGTTAAGAAAGACACAAGTCATTAGAGATAGACGTATTAGAGGCTCCCGAGATTAGATGTAGCAAGACAGCATCCTTGTAACCGAGAGATCTTCCTCATCATCAATATAGACAAAAAGCAGGACGTAGGCTTTTACCTCTTCCCGAGGGGCCAAACCTCGGTAAACTCGCGTCTCTCGATTCTGACCAACCCCTCTCAAGCCGCACATAGTTGCAATGGCCTCACACCTAAGTCCATTAACCTGGACATCTTGCCGTGACACAACCACGATAGTTGGTGCCCACCATGGGGCCGCGCACGATGGTGTTGTGTTCTTGGAGGGGTCTATTCAGGGATAGAAAAGCTCGCGATGTGCTGGATGAAAAAGAGACGGCACGATCACATCGTCAACGAACAGTCAGAATAGGATATACATCATTTAAGATCAAGGAGAAAATTAGTGTTGCAGGTTCTGCATCTGTCGCACGCGTCGTGGTGACCCACCGAATCCGAGATGAGTGTTTTTTATGGTGGAAGGTGTGAAGGATCCGTCAGTTTCAGGTCACATCAAGACGGACCAAAAAAATTTACTTGTGTTCGTTCTTTGGGATTTTCCGATTTGTAGTTTTTTCTTCCATGCCTTCATGTCCGCTTCAAATCCTAAGATCAGTCAAAGTTCAAAGAGCGATGCAGAATTTCCCAAAGAAGGCTACAATCCAGAAACAGATAGACGTGGCCACGGCCTCGCGTTGCCGCGCTGGGCTCTGCCATCCACAGCCCCGCGCTCTTTGAGCCACCGCTGCAGTGTTGACCCGCCCACCATAGTGTCCTCCATGCAGTTCAGCCGCGTTGCGCCATGGCCGGCTCAGACTCGGTCTCCGCCTGCCGCCGCTGCGTCGTGGCCGTCTTCGCTTCACCACCGTGCCCCGGCCGGCTTGGCCGCCTCCCCACAGCAGTCGCGCTTGCTACACTGCGCCTGTGCCACCACATCCCTCGCCTTACCTCTTCGCTCCTCCCGCACAGCCGCCGCCGCCGTGGCCTCATCACTACGTCTCCCTCATGCACGTCCGCCTCTGCCATGAATCGCGGCGGGCCGGCTCTCTCCGCTCCATCCGCTTCACTGCACCACCATCGAGCCGCCGCCTCTGCCCCAGTCGCCTCGCCGTCCCGGTCCTACAGCCGACAACATAGTCGTGCTTGTTCAAGCACCACAGACGACCCCGGCTGGAGTTGCCCTCGCCTCCGTGCCATGGCTTTCGGCCGCTGCAGCACCAGCTCCGCCACCGTGTCCCTACCTTGACACGCTCTCCTAGAGCTACCTCCGCACAGCGCACCCAACCGGCTCGCTGCCTTGTGCGGGCCCGGTGGCCATGCTATGCAGGCTCTGTCCCGCCCGTCGCAGGTCTTCACTCTAGCTGCCCATCGACTCTGACTCCTAAATATCTCCGATCGAGTAGCTGTTAAGCAAAAGCCTCTTAAGAATCACCATGGTAATGCACGCGGAGGTGCAAACTCTGCCAGATCAAATATTCAGAAAGATGTCGAGGAAAGGAAAGAGGAATACAACAGGATAAATCCACTTCTTTGGAGTTGAACTTAAACAGCAGGGAACATCCAATCAATAAAGACTACTGTTGCATTTGTTATAAAAAGAGACAAAAGAAGGTTGTATGGGTGCTAGTGCCTCATCTCATTAGAGCAGTCAAAGTGAGAAGTGTGTCCTATGTTTTTTGTGTGATTATGCCCAACATTATCAGCAACAGCATCGACGTTCATCTGACAGGAAAAACCCAGGTGCTATTTATCTTATATATTTTATTATCATATATTAATTTATTTGAAGAACAATTACTATGTCTGCAATATTTTTATATATGCAGGACAAGTGCTCTTTATAAAGGTGATGTAATATTGTGGATGTGGAGCTCGTGCCAACACTATCATGCGCTAGCATCCGTCCATACTACACTGCTCAACGGACGCTCATGCTTGTGAGTTGCTGCCCCTGCTCTTCAGTAGGCATCAACATGCTAAGGCCACGTTCACCCACATGAAACGACAATGGACATTCTGTAGGATCGAAAGTAGGTCTAGAGGGGGGATTAGACTACTTGACCAAATAAAACCTACTTTTTCCCAATTTTAATACTTGGCAGATTTTAGCATTTATAGTATGTCAAGTACACCCTACACATGCATGTCTAAGAGTATAGAAGCGGAAAGTAAAGACATTGCATATGTAACAAATGAGAGGGTAAGGAAAGCAAACACAATTGGTGACACGATGATTTTTCATGTGGCTCCGATAGGTGGGGCTATCGTACATCCACGCTCATGGAGTCTTCAACCCATAAAGGGTAATGGTCGTGAGAGTCCACGAAGGGCTCTACCCACGGAGGGTTCCACGAAGAAGCAACCTTGACTATACCATGACGGCCTACGTCCACGGAGGACTAGCCTTACTCGGGGTAGATCTTCATGAAGTAGGCGATCTCCTTGCCCTTACAAACTTTTTGGTTCACTCCACAACACGAAGTAGGAGGCTCCCAAGCGACACCTAACCAATCTAGGAGGCACCACCCTCCAAAAGGTAATAGGCTCAGTAATGTCGATCAACTCCATGATCTTGTGCTTCAAGATGATAGACTCCTCAACACACAATCACTCTCTCACAGATATGGCTTGGTAGAAGAGATGGGATTGGTGGAAAGCAACTTGGGGAGGCTAGAAATCAAGATCCATATGGTTGAAGTGGAAGATCTTGACCACAACACAAGGGTAGGTGATTCTGTCTCGAAAAACTGATAGGATAGGTATGGAATGGTTCTGAGTGCTTCTATTTCGAGTAGGTGGTGGTGAAGGGGTATATATAGGCATCCCCAAAAATCCAACCGTTACACAAAATGACTAACTAGGTGGCAACTTTTGAATCTCGATGAGACCTATATAGGAATCTCGATTGCACCGATAAGGTGACCAACGGTCAGAATGCACATTCTCAGTCACGCCGATTCAACAATCTTGGAGAGACCGAAACTGTGAACTTGCATAAGAGAAAGTTGGCAGCCCAACTCGGTGGCACCGAAAGTAGTATCGGCTGTACCGAAAGGTTAGGGTTTGGCTGAGTCTGACTAGGGTTTAGAATCGGTGGAACTGAATGGAAATGTTGGTTGCACTGATTTTGAGTGTTTGGCTTAGGACAGACTTTGGTGGAAGAGTTTGTGGGTGTGTTTGGTAACTATCACTTGTGCACGTATGAGCATTTTGTTCACCAACAAAACTTTACCGCTTTTAATACTATTGGCTTTCGTACGGACTCAACGTGATTTCTCACAAATATAAAACATAGAGTCCTCTTGCTTGAAGCTTTGCCAACCTATTTCCTTGCATCTTGGAGTGTTCCAAAATCTCTTTGCCAACCCATCATTGAACTTTTTTGAAACATACTTGATGAAAACATTAGTTCAATGACTTATATGTTGTTATGAATTACCAAAACCACCAAGGGAGCAAATGTGCTTTCAATCTCCCCCCTTTTGGTAATTGATGACAACATATAGATCAAAGCTTCGACATATGATATAATCAATGAATATAATCATCGCAGAGAAGTATGTGATAAGCAAGAGCTCCCCCTAACTTTGTGCATTATTTTGGATTTTTGTTTGAATGCAAATGCACAATTTATTAGGTACATGGGGAACTTCTTCCATGTCACATACATCTTGGTGGTGTGCGAAAATAATTAGAGTGAACATCATAGCACAACACAATCAAGCAATGTGGAAAGATCATCTCATAAAGCATTAAGATGATAGGAAGTAGTAGCATCACACAAAAAGTGTATCACAAGCAACCAAAAGTCAATTGTTTTCGAAAAGCAACAAACATCAAAACGCTCTCTCACTCGAAGCCTAAACATCTATATACACTTCTCCCCCTTTGGCAACAAACTACCAAAAAGTTCAAAGGCATATGTCTAAGCGTTCTTGGGCTGATCTCCTTCGGTTGTTGATGAAGGAGTCAAGAGAACAGCGTCGGCAAAGATCTCTATAGATGTTGTGGATGGAGATTGAGTGGCAGCTGGAGGAACTAGAGCTAATGGAGTAGGAGCTAAGGTGATAACAGCAAGAGCTGATGAAGAGGGCCTCAAGTCTAGAGCTTGCACATTGGCTGATCTGGCCTGAATAGGAAACTGTGTGCCTGTCTTGAGAGGTGATCCATCCTCCTCCTCCTCCTCATCATCATCTGAAGAAGTGGCTTGAGGAAGTGGCACTGAGTCAACTTCCTTCTGGAGCTCTATGATTGTCTTAGTCAGCCTGTCCACCTTATCATTAAGGGTCTTGATCCTAGTTTCAAGGATCCTCAAAAGACTGTTCTGGTTGTCCAAAATCCCCTTAATGTCCTTCTGCATGCCCTGAACTGATGATATCAACAGATCCATTTGCTCATTTCTGGATCTAGGGACTTGAGCACTAGTGGCTCGAGCTGCCTCAGCCTCTGCCTGAGCTGTAGCAGATGTGGGATGATCTGGATCCATCACCACGATGTTATCCTCAAGCTCTGGCAGGAGAAAATATGTCCTTCTCAATCTGAGAGTTGATAAGCATCTAGATATAGGGTGCATAGGAGCAAGAGCGCTTCTGATCAGCAACAACCCTCTTTATTGTCTCAACAATCAAGTCCATGACTCTGATCCTGGTGTGTCTGTCAAGGTGGATCAACATGTTGATGGAGTAGCCTCGGATCATCTTGTCATCTCCTGACTTGGGCATCAAGGTATGCCTCAGAATGGTGTTCATGGTGCGGAGGCTAGCTTGAAGATAGTAAATGTATCCAAGCTTGTGATATTGCACTTTGTATAGGAGTATACATATCCTTCATGGCTTTGTGGCTCACCTTGGATTCCGTATAGACATCCAAGTCTCCATCCTAAACCTCTAGGACTCCTAGAAGTGCAGCCCATTCATCAACTATGGACTCATATCTTGCTCCTTCTGTCATCCATACAATCCTACCATCTCCATAGAAATGTGAAGTGGAGTAGAATTGCATGATCATTTCATCATTCCATGCAGTAAATTCTCTCCCAACAAACTCATCCAAACCAATGCAGTGGAAATTGTCTTGGACACTTGGAAAATAGTCCTCATTCTCCTTAATGAATTTCCAGTCAACATACCTCATGTCACTCACAGCAGGACTCTTGTCAAATAGCACAGTCTCATAGAAATCCTGTTGCTCTTTGGTATAGAATCTGTAGTCCACGCCTGCCTTCTTCCTTTGGGCATATGGATCTATAGCTCTCCATGCCCTCAAACCTGAGTCTTTCCTCTTCTTCATATCTTCAGCAAGTGGATAGCTGGCATTATGTATTGGAAGGTGTGGTCTATGTTTCATCAAGGTTGTCAAGTCATCATCATGCTCAACTCTAGAAGGAGTTCCCTTGTTCTTTTCAGAAGCTGGAATATGTCTGGATGTCCTCTTAGGCTTTTCATGGGAGCTAGGGGTGCCTGGATCTGAAAAGGAACTAGGCTCAGGGCTAGTGCGTGAACTCATGTCAACACCCTGCTCTGGCAAATTCTCACTGTCTAACTCTGACATGCCGACCCTGTGAAATAGTGTATAGAAGAGTGGAATAGGATAAGTCATCACAAAATATTTAGCTGGTTTTTGAAAGTTTGAACAGATAAACTATAGATGTAGTTCACTGCAAAATTGAATTTCGGTGTCACCGAGTCAAACCTTTCGATGCTGCCGAGACTCACAAAACCCTTAACCGAAACTTGGCAACAATTTCGGTCAGACCAAAAACTGTCACTCAGCCTCACCGAGTTTTGTCCTTAGTAGCACAAAGAGGCTATCGGTGGAACCGATTTTTTGACTCGGTCTCATAGAGATACAATTTCGCGGGCAACTAAACCTAAATTTTTCCGATTCACTAGACTATAGAGTTAATCTTGTGGACAGAACAATCTCAAATAGTGGCAACATAATGGTGAAACCATAATGTGCAAGATTCAGAGGTTGGAGCACAAGAGGGGGCCGAATCCATACCTTAGTTTGGTGACGGATCCTCTATGGTGGCGACGGGGGTGAAGATTCTGTCAACGGTGACGATTCCCAGCGGCGGAGGAGTGCGGGAAGACAAGGGCAACGACCAGGGGTCCTTCTGCGGCAGCTTAGGGCTTGGGGCGCGATGGTTTGAAGAGTGAATTTTCAAAACGTCGGGACCACCGAATATATACCCTTTACTGTTGGTGACACCGATTCTAAATTTTTGGTGTCATCGAGTTTCTCAACTATCAGCTGACACGGAAACTCGGTGTAATCGAGAATATGGAATCGGTTGTACCAAGGCAAGAAATCCAGGTCAACCGTAGGCATTCAGTATGACCGATATTTTGGTGTTGGTTCCACCGAGATGCATTTGGGAGGTTTTAATGGTCAGTCCTTGTCGATACGGAACACCGAGTGCTCCACACATAGAGGGATCGAAAAGCACTTGTTCAAATTTTGTGATGCAACATGAATAGAGTATGAGGTGAGAAAGCATAGATAGCTAAAGAAGTGGTCCTAGGCATTCTTGTATATCCAATAGGCAAATAAATATGAAAAGCCAAATAGCAACAATTGGATATCCTCGAATGAGTAAATAAATGCAGACCAACATGCTCACACAATAAGATGTCAAATGAAATCATGGCAAACATTCACAAATACTCTAGCATCTAACAAGCACTTGGGCGATGATGAAGTCATCTATGTATGATTATTTGACTTAGGAGCCAAGTAAGAGTACTTGATCATAGGTCATACTCATCGTTTAAGCACAAGTGGGGTTACCTCTTTCACATAAAGCATTTAATGTTGTCACATTCTTTTGAGATGCTTTAACTCAAGTCTTAGAGTAAAGCTTCCCCAAGATGTGACATTCCCCCATAAGAGGGATAAACTAACCTTGGGTTTCATCGATGAAGACTTCATGTTGGTGAGGTAGTGGTGGATGCTCAAAGTTGATGAAGATCACAAAGAGTTGGGAGCATCCTTGTTGTTTCATTACTCTTCTCACCTACATGGGTTAGTCCCAACACACAAGATACAAATACAAGGATATCTATGGACATGGATTGCAAAGTATATGTGATGATGTCCATTGATTTGTTGATTACTTTGTCCCTTGCTTACCTTTGAGGGAATGTGTGACTCCTTGAACTGTTGCATAGAGTTGATGTTGATTGCAAATAGTCGTTGCCAATAATGAGTATGAGTGAATTTCATTGGCGGAGTCACCCGTTAAGAACTCTCTAGTTCTTATTCTTGGGGACCCACATCAAGTTGATGGGACTCCTTGGGGTTGAAGTAGCACTTGTAGAAGTTGAGCTTGTAGTAGTCTTATGAACCCACTTCACCAAAGCTTGGGATTCATCTTCATATGAGTAAAAGTCCTCTTGAAGCTTGTTCTTGTCCTTGAGCTTGGTGTCTTGTGGTGGAAGGTCATCTTGAGATTTTGTTCCCTTGGGAAGAGTATATTCATACTTCTCCTTTTGAGGAACAAACTTGGGATTGGGGTATTGACCTTCTTCCCAGTCAACTCCATTAGCGTTGAAGTAGCCAGCACCACGATTCTTCTGGTATCCTCCATGCTTGCGTACAATCTCCTCAAATTGTTTGCACCCTTCTCTATAATCCCTTTCAAGAGTTCCTTTTCTTGCTCAAGTGTAACTTGGCTAAGAGAAGAGTTAGTGGTATCAAGAGAACTACTAGAAACAATAACATTGGATTTATCATTTTTATTGCTACTAGTTGAAGAACCTTTCTTCCTTTGTTACTAGCTTGCTTAGATTTAACTTGAGGCATGAATGTAGATAAGAGAAGTCATTTGGCTAGATAAGAGGAAGTCTTCTTTCGAAGATCGTCATTGATAGCATTAAGGAACTCATGCTCTTGCTCGAAATTGAGCTTCTCGAAGCGTAGCTTCTCATGTGTCCTTACAAGCTCTCTATGATCTTATAGAGTTGACTCATGAGCTAACTTAAGAGTTTTTAGTTCTTGAGTTAGTCGTTCTATTTCCACCTTATCATCATCACACGACTTATCTATACTAGAGTGAGTACTAGAAAGTTCATTTTGACTATCATTACTAGTTTTGTCAAATAGAAAGTCATGTTCAATTAACAAGTCATCTTCATCACTATTGAAATCAAGATACTCGGGGTGTGATACCTTGGGGCCTTTAGCCATGAAGCAACTTCCACTCCCTTCATTTGGTGAATCAAATAGATCACAGGAGTTGGTTGTCACTAGTGCAATCCGGGCAACACCTTCATCTTGACTATTGTCGGAGTTGGAGTGATAGCTTCTCTCGGAGTGGTTGTCGGAGTTAGAGCCGGAAACCCATTCACCAACATGAGCTTGATGTTTCCTTCTTGAGTAGCTCTTGGTGTACTTGTCCTTCTTCTCCAAGTCCCTCCTTCTCCTTGAGGGTCTTCGTTGATAACGATCGTCTCTACTCCTTCTCTCTCTTCGAGGTGACTCGTCTCTTGAGCTTTGTCTTCTTGGTGGCTCTTCTCTTAATTTGTAAGGAGACGTGCGCTCATTGGAGTAGTGTCTGGTCTTCCCACAATTGTAGCAGTTTCGGTCATGACTTGACAAATGCCTCTCTTCATGTCTTGAGTTTGAGCTTCGATCTTTGCTTCTATTCTTGTAGAACTTGTTGAATTTCTTGACCATGAGGCTTATCTCTTCATTTGTGACAAGGTTGTCTCCTGAGGTAGTGGGAGCATCACTTGTGGATTTGTAAGCACCGCTAGATTTGTGATGAAGCTCTTCCTTGTCTTTGAGTGTCATCTCATGAGCAACAATTCTACCAATCACTTCCGTTGGTTTGAGATCTTTGTAGTTGGGCATCATTTGGATCAATGTGCAAACGGTGTCATATCGATCATCCAAAGCTCGAAGTATCTTCTTGATGATGAATTTGCCTGTCATTTCTTCGCTTCCTAAGCCGAGAATCTCATTTGTGATGAGAGCTAGCCTAGAGTACATCTCAGCGACTCCTTCACCATCCTTCATCTTTAACTTGTCAAGCTGACCTTGAAGAACATCTAACTTGGATTCTCTCATGGACTCAATTCCTTCGTGCATATCAACCAAAGTATCCCAAATCTCTTTTGCGTGTTCAAGACAGCTGATTTTGTTGAATTCTTTGGGGCATAGGAAGAAGAAGAGAATGTCACATGCTTGAGCATTGAGTTGCAACATCTTCAATTCATCCGCAGTCGCTTCATGATCGGACTCCTTTCCTTTTGCAAATAATTCACCTTGCAAGCCAACACAAACAACCGCCCAAACAGCAGGATTATGACCAAGCAAATGCATTTGCATTTTGTGCTTCCAACTAGCAAAATTTGTTCCATCAAAGTACGGACCTCTACGATGATAATTTCCCTCACTAGATGCCAGACTTCTCATAGATTGTGAAACCAATGCAATGGATCCCAAAGCTCTGATACCACTTGTAGGATTGAAAGTAGGTCTAGAGGAGGGTTATTAGACTACTTGACTAAATAAAATCTACTTTTCCCAATTTCAATTCTTGGCAGATTTTAGCATTCATACTACATCAAGTACACCCTACACATGCATGTCTAAGAGTATAGCAGCGGAAAGTAAAGATATTGCACATGTAATAAAAGAGAGGGTAAGGAAAGCGAACACAATTGGTGACACGATAATTTTTCCCGTTGTTCTGTAGGTGGTGCTATCGTACATCCACGTTCATGGAGTCTTCAACCCACGGAGGGTAACGGTCACAAGAGTCCACGGAGGGCTCTACCCACGGAGGGTTCCACGAAGAAGCAACCTTGACTATACCATGACAGCCTACGTCCACGGACGACTAGCCTTACTCGGGGTAGATCTTCATGCAGTAGGCGATCTCCTTGCCATTACAAACTTCTTGGTTCTCTCACAACATGAAGTAGGAGGCTCCCAAGCGACACCTAACCAATCTAGGAGGCACCACCCTCCAAAAGTAATAGGCTCGGTAATGTTGATGAACTCCTTGCTCTTGTGCTTCAATATGATAGACTCCTCAACACACAATCACTCTCGCACAAATATGTCTTGGTAGAAGAGATGGGATTGGTGGAAATCAACTTGGAGAGGCTAGAAATCAAGATCCATATGGTTGGAGTGGAAGATCTTGACCTCAACACAAGGGTAGGTGGTTCTCTCTCAGAAAACCGATAGGATAGGTATGGAATGGTTCTGAGTGCTTCTATTTTGAGTAGGTGGTGGTGAAGGGGTATATATAGGCATCCCCAAAAATCCAACCATTACACACAAATTGACTAACTTGGTGACACCTATGTGTTAATCTTGGCGGTACCGAAGTGTCCAAAAGGTGGCAACTTTTGAATCTCGGTGAGACCTATATAGGAATCTCGGTTGCACCGATAAGGTGAACAACGGTCAGAATGCACATTCTCGGTGATACGGATTCAACAATCTCGGAGGAACCAAAACTGTGAACTTGCGTAACAGAAAGTTGGCAGCCCAACTCGGTGGCACCGAAAGCAGTATCGGCTGCCCGAAAGGTTAGGGTTTGGCTGAGTCTGACTAGGGTTTAGAATCGGTGGCACCGAATGGAAATGTTGGTTGCACCGATTTTGAGTGTTTGGCTGACAGACTTTTGTGGGAGAGTTTGTGGGTGTCTTTGGTGACTATCACTTGTGCACGTATGAGTATTTTGTTCACCAACAAAACTTTACCCCCTTTTAATACTATTGGTTTTCCTATGGACTCAAGGTGATTTCTCACAAATACAAAATGTAGAGTCCTCTTGCTTGAAGCTTTGCCAACCTATTTCCTTGCATATTGGGGTGTTCCACAATGTCTTTGCCAACCCATCATTGAACTTTTCTGAAACATACTTGATGAAAACATCGGTACAATGACTTATATGTTGTTATGAATTACCAAAACCACCAATGGAGCAAATGTGCTTTCACATTCGTGAGCCGCCACCCACGGCCCAGGCTATATCAACATGCCACAAAAGATCCACCTGACAGCGTCGGCTTACAACACCACGGCAACTCGTCGTTCATGCCGGCTTACAACGTTGCGGCTGTTTCCTGTGACAACACCGGTTACAACGCCGTGGCCATCTCTCGCGACCACGCCATCTTCAAACACCGTCACTGAATTCTACGTCTACATCAAACACGCCAGGGGCTGATACATCAGTACGAGTCGCCCAACGGACGGCTCTGAATTGCCGCCTTGTGCTCCAATCTTGTTGGGGAACGTCGCATGGGAAACAAAAAATTTCCTACGCACACGCAAACCTATCCATGGTGATGAGCATCTACGAGAGGGAGAGTGGATCTATGTACCCTTGTAGATCGCTAAGCGGGAAGCGTTAAGAAACGCGGTTGGTGCAGTCGAATCTTCGCGATCCAAATCGCCGAGCGTCCCGCGATCTCATCACGAGCCGTCCCGCGATCCAATCACGATCCGTTCCGTGAACTCATCACGATCCGTCCAGTGATCTCGTCACGATCCGTCCCGCGATCTCATCATGATCCGTCACGCGATCTCATCACGAATCGTCTCGTGGCCTTGATCACGATCTTTCCAATCTAGTACCGAACGGACGGCACCTCCGCGTTTAGCACACGTGCAGCTTGTTGACGATCTCCACCGTCTTGATCCAGCAAGAGGAGGTGGAGAGGAGAGAGAGTTCACCGGCAGCATGACGGCGCTCCGGTGATGGTGGTGTAGCAATTCCGGCAGGGCTTCGCCTAAGCACTGCAGAAAATCGATCTAGAGGAGCACCGGTGAAACGGGTAGCACGTGGCCGTATTTTCTGTGCAAAAACCCTCTATTCCACTAGTATATATAGGAGGATAGGATAGTAAGAGGGGCTGGCTCACAAGGCGGCCAACCAGCCTTCTGCGCCAAGGAGGAGAGGAATCCTACTCTTCCTCCAATCCTAGTTGGACTAGGATTGCTCCCTATTGGCTGATTTTTGGCCTTTTTCCTTTAGCCCTTTTTTCTCCTGCACCATGGGCCTTTCTAGGCTGATTTACCAGCCCACTAAGGGCTGGTTAATACTCTTCCACAGCCCATGGTCCCTCTAGGGTCTAAATACCCCTCCCGGAGGTCTCCCGGTACACTACCGGCACTCCCGGTACACTACCGATGAGCCCGAAACTTTTCCGGCAACCAAACTGGGACTTCCTATATATGAATCTTTACCCCCAGACCATTCTGAAGCTCCTCGTGACATCCGGGATCTCATCCGGGACTCCGAACAACCTTCGGTCACCACCATACATAACTTTACACTACCGAAACGTCACCGAACCTTAAGTGTGCAGACCCTGTGGGTTCGAGAACTATGTAGACATGACCAAGACACCTCTACGGTCAATAACCAATGGCGGGACCTGGACGTCCACATTGGTTCCTACATATTCTACGAAGTTCTTTATCGGTCGAACCTCTATGTCAAGGATTCAGTTAATCCCGTATAACGTTCCCTTTGTTCTTCGGTATGTTACTTGCTCGAGATTCGATCGTCGGTATCTCCATACCTAGTTCAACCTCGTGACCGGCAAGTCTCTTTACTCATTCCGTAATACAAGATCCCACAACTAACAATTAGTCACATTGCTTGCAAGGCTCATTGTGATGTTGTATTACCGAGTGGGCCCTGAGATACCTCTCCCTCACACGGAGTAACAAATCCTAGTCTCGATCCATGCCAACTCAACAGACACCCTCAGAGATACCTGTAGAGCACCTTTATAGTCACCCAGTTACGTTGCAACGTTTGATACACACAAGGCACTCCTCCAATATCCATGAGTTGCATGATCTCATGGTCATAGGAACATATATTTGACATGCAGAAAATAGTAGCAATAAACTAACACGATCATATGCTATGTTTGTAGTTTGGGTCTTGTCCATCACATCATTCCCCTAATGATGTGATCCCATTATCAAATGACATCTCATGTCCATGGCTAGGAAACCTTAACCATCCTTTGATCAACGAGCTAGTCCATTAGAGGCATACTAGGGACATGGTTTTGTCATTGTATCCACACATGCATTTAAGTCTCCGATCAATACAATTATAGCATGGATAATAAACGATTACCATGAACAAGGAAATATGATAACAAATTTATTATTGCCTCTAGGGCATATTTCCAACAGTCTCCCACTTGCACTAGAGTCAATAATCTAGTTCACGTCACTATGTGATTCGCATTGTTATGAATCTAACACCCAATGAGTTCTGGGGCTTGATCATGCTTTGCATGTGAGAGAGGTCTTTTATAGTCAACGGGTCTGCGATATTCAGATCCGTGTGAACTTTGCAAATCTCTATGTCAAACCGTAAACACTGCTATCACACTCCACTTGGTACTACTTCCAAATGGCTGCTCCACTATATGTATCCAGATTGCTACTACTAGTCATCCGGATTGGTGCTAAAGCCTGCATCGACGTAACTCTTTACGACGAACTCTTTATAACCTCCATAATCGAGAAACATCTCCTCAGTCTTTCAGTTACTAAGGATAATCTTGACCGCTGTCCAGTGATCCACTCCTGGTTGACTCTTGTACCCCCTGAAGAACTCATGCCAAGGCACACACATGTGGGGTACACAGCATGGCATACTGTACAGAGCCTATGGCTAAGGCATAGGGGACGACGTTCGTCCTTTCTCTTTCTTCTGCCGTTGTCGAGATTTGAGCGTCACTCAACTTCACACCTTACAAATCAGACGAGAACTCTTTCTCTGACTAATCCATTCTGAACTCCTTCAAAATCTTGTCAAGGTATGTACTCATTGAAAGTCTCATCAAGCATCTTGATCTATCTCTATAGATCTTGATGCTCAACAATTAGGTAGTTTTATCCAGGTCTTCCTTTGAAAATCACTTTTCAAATAACCATTTATGCTTTCCAGAAATTCTACATTATTTCTGATCAACAATATGTCATCCACATATACTTATCAGAAATTCTATAGTTCTCCCACTCACTTTATTGTAAATACAAGTTTCTCATAAACTTTGTATAAACCTCAAAACTTTGATCACCTCATCAAAGCGTATATTCCGACTCCGAGATGCTTGCTTCAGTCCATAGAAGGATCACTAAAGCTTGCACACCTTTTAGCATCCTTAGGACTGACAAAACCTTCTGGTTGTATCACATACAACCTTCCCTCAAGTAAACCGTTTAAGGAAACGATGTTTTGACATCCATCTGCCAGATTTCATAATTGAAAATGTAGCAACTGCTAACATAATTCCAACAGACTTTAGCATCGCTACGAGTGAGAAAGTCTCATCGCAGTCAACTCCTTGAACTTGTCACAAACATATTTGCAACAAGTCGAGCTTTAGAAATGGTGACATTTACCATCAGTGTCTGTCTTCATTTTAAAGATCGATTTGTACTCAACGACCTGTCGTCCAATGAGCAAGTCTACCAAAGTCTATACTTGGTTTTCATACATGGATCCTATCTCCGATTTCATGGCCTCTAACCATTTGTCGGAATCCGGGCCCATCATCGCTTCTCCATAGCTCGTAGGTTCATCCTTGTCCAACAACATGACCTCCAAGACAGGGTTGTCGTACCACTTAGGAGTAGTACACATCCTTGTCGATCTACGATGTTCGATAGTAACTTGATCCTGAAGCTTCATGATCATCATCATTAACTTCCTTTTCAACTAATGTAGGCTTCACAGAAACATCTTTCTGTGCTGCGCTACTCTCTGGTTAAACAAAAGTTTAACAACCTCATCAAGTTCTATCTTCCTCCCACTCAATTCTTTCGAGAGAAACATTTCCCTCGAGAAAGGATCCGTTTAAGCAACAAACACTTTGTACTTGGATCTGAGATAGAAGGTTCACCCAACTGATCTTAGGGTATTCTATGAAGATGCATTTGTCCGCCTTGGGTTCGACCTCCTTAGGTGAAAACATTTTCCACACAAGTGTTGCAGCCCGAAATATTAACAAATGACAGCTTAGGTTTCTATCAAACCATAATTCACACGGTGTCATCTCAACAGATTTAGATGGTGCCCTATTTAAAGTGAATGTAGTTGTCTCTAATGCATAACCCGAAAATATTAGTAGTAAAACGATAAGAGACATCATAGCACGCACCATGTCCAATAGAGCATGACCATGATGTTCGGCCACACCATCACACTATGGTGTTCCAGGTGGTGTTTTAGTTGTGAAACAAATTTCACATTGTCTTAAGTTGTATGCCAAACTCGTAACTCAGATATTTACCTCCACGATCATATCGCAGTCATTTTTATCTTCTTGTCACGATGATCTTAAACATCACTCTGAATTTGCTTGAACCTTTCAAACGATTCAGACTTGTGTTTCATTAAGTAAATATACACTATATCTACTCAAATCATCAGTGAAGGTAAGAAAATAACGATATCCACTGCACGCTACAAGACTCACTGGATTTCATACATCAACATGTATCATTTCCAATGAATCACTTGCCCGCTCCATCCAACGGGGTTTTTAGTCATCTTGCCCATGAGGTATGGTTCGCATGTCTCAACCGATTCGAAATCGAATGAGTCCAAAGATCCATTATCATGGAGTTTCTTCATGCGCTTTATACCAATATGACATTTAGTGGCAGTGCCACAAGTATGTGGTACTATCTTTATTAACTTTGTATCTTTTGACATCAATGTTATGAACATGTGTATTACTACGATCAAGATTTCAACAAAGCATTCTCACTGGGTGCATGACCCTTGAAGGTATTATTCATGTAAACAGAATAACCATTATTCTCTAACTTAAATGAATAACCGTATTTGCAATAAACATGATCTAATCATGTGCATGCTCAACGCAAAACACCAAATAACATTTATTTAGGTTCGTCACTAATCCTGAAGGTAGAGAGAGCGTGCGATGTTGATCACATCAACCTTGGAAACATTTCCAACACATATCGTCACCTCACCCTTAGCTAGTTCTCCGTTTATTTCGTAGCTTTTATTTCGAGTTACTAACATTTAGCAACCAAACTGGTATCCAATACCCAGGTGCTACTAAGAGTACTAGCAAGGTACACATTAATAACTCGTATATCAAATATACTTCTATCGATGTTGCCAGCCTTCTTATCTACCAAGTATCTAGGGTTGTTCCGCTTCAGTGACCGCTCACCTCATAATAGAAGCACTTAGTCTCGGGTTTGAGTTCAACTTTGGGTTGCTTCACTGGAGCAGCAACTGACTTGCTATCCATGAAGTTTCCCTCCTTGCTCTTGCCCTTCTCGAAACTAGTGGTTTTGATTAACCATCAACACTTGATGCTCCTTCTTGATTTCTACCTTCGCGGTGTCAAACATCGCGAACAGCTCAGGAATCATTATTTCAATCCCTGGCAATTTATAGTTCATCACCAAGTTCTAGTAGCTTAGTGACAGTGACTTGGAGAACTATATCAATCACTATCTTATCTGGAAGATCAACTCCCACTTGATTTAAGCGATTGTAGTTCCCAGACAATCTGAGTACACGCTCAACGATTGAGCTATTCTCCTTCATCTTACAGGCAAATAATCTTGTTGGAGATGTCATATCTCGCAACACGGGCACGAGTCTGAGATCACAATCTCAGCTCTTAGAACATCTCATATGTTCCGTGACGTTCAAAACGTTTTGGAGCCTCAATTCTAAGCCGTAATGCATGACGCACTAAACTATCAAGTAGTCATCGAAACATGTCTGTCAGATGTTCACAACATCTACAGACAATGCTAGATGGGGTGGCGCACCGAGCACTGCAATAAGGACATAAGCCTTCTATGCAGCAATGAGGACAATCCTCAGATCACGGACCCAGTCCGCAATATTGCTACCATCATATTTCAATTCTATTTCTCTAGGAACATATAAGATTTACAAGGGAGCTACAACGTGAGCTAGTAATCTACAATATAATTTGCAAAGACACTTTGATTATGTTCATGATAATGAGTTCAATTAATCATATTACTTAAGAACTCCCACTCAAATTGACATCCCTCCGATCATTCGAGTGATACATGATCCAAATTCACCAACTCAAGTCCGATCATCACGTGAGTTGAGGTGGCTGCAATGGTGAGCACCATTATGTTGATCATATCTACCATATGACTCATGTTCGACCTTTCCATCTCTTGTGTTCCGAGGCCATGTCTGTACATGCTAGGATCGTCAAGTTTAACCCGAGTGTTCTGCACGTGCAAATCTGGCTTGCACCCGTTGTATGTGAACGTAGAGTCTATCACACCCGATCATCACGTGGTATCTCAACACGACGAACTTTCGCAATGGTGCACACTCGGGGAGAACACAATTTATCTTGAAATTATGTGAGGGATCACCTTATAATGCTACCGTTGTCCTAAGCAAAACAAGGTGCATAAAAAGGATTAACATCACATGCAAATCATAAGTGACATGATATGGCCATGAACTTGTGCTTTTGATCTCCATCTAGAAAGCACCGGCATGATCTCCATTGTCACCGGCATGACACCATGATCTCCATCATCTTGATCTCCATCAACGTGTCGCCATCGGGGTTGTCACACCCTGCATGCTTCTACTACTATTGCTACCGTTTAGCAATAAAGTAAAGCATTACATAGTGCTTAATGATTGACACGCAGGTCATACAATAATTAAAGACAACCCTATGGCTCCTTCCGGTTGCCGTATTCACCGACATGCAAGTCGTGATAATCTATACATCACATGATCATCTCATACATCACATATATCACATCATGTAATTGGCCATATCACATCACAACATACCCTGCAAAAACAAGTTAGACGTCCTCTAATTGTTGTTGCATGTTTTACGTGGCTGCTACGGGTATCTAGCAAGAACAATTCTCACCTATGCAAAAACCACAATGGTGATACACTAGTTTCTTTTCAACCTTCACAAGGACCGCCTTTGTCGAATCTGATCCAACTAAAGTGAGAGAAACTGTCACCCGCAAGCCATCTAGGCAACAAGTTGCGTCGAGGGAACTGGTCTCTCGTAAGCGTACGAGTAATGTTGGTCCGGGACGCTTCATCTCACAATCCCGCTGAACCAAATATGACCAAGGGAGGAAGCAATCTCAGCATCAACGCCCACAAACCTTTTGTGTTCTACTCGAGATCTCATCGAACCATCAACCTAGCTCTGATACCACTGTTGGGGAACGTCGCATGGGAAACAAAAATTTTCCTACGCACACACAAACGTATCCATTGTGATGAGCATCTACGAGAGGGAGAGTGGATCTACATACCCTTGTAGATCGCTAAGCGGGAAGCGTTAAGAAACACGGTTGGTGTAGTCGAACATCTTTGCGATCGAAATCGCCGAGTGTCCTGCGATCTCATCATGAGCCGTCCCGCGATCCAATCACGATCCGTTCCGTGAACTCATCATGATCCGTCCCGCGATCTCGTCACGATCCGTCCCGCGATCTCATCACGATCCGTCACGCGATCTCATCACGAATTGTCTCGTGGCCTTGAACACGATCCTTCCGATCTAGTACCGAACGGACGGCACCTCTGCGTTCAGCACACGTGCAGCTTGATGATGATCTCCACCGTCTTGATCCAGCAAGAGGAGGTGGAGAGGAGAGAGATTTCACCGGCAGCGTGACGGCGCTCCGGTGATGGTGGTGTAGCAATTCCGGCAGGGCTTCGCCTAAGCACTGCAGAAAATCGATCTAGAGGAGCACCGGTGAAACGGGTAGCACGTGGTCGTATTTTCTGTGCAAAAACCCTCTATTCCACTAGTATATATAGGAGGATAGGAGAGGAAGAGGGGAAGGCGCACAAGGCAGCCAACCAGCCTTCTGCGCTAAGGAGGAGAGGAATCCTACTCTTCCTCCGATCCTAGTTGGACTAGGATTGCTCCCTATTGGCTGATTTTTGGCCTTTTTCCTTTAGCCCTTTTTTCTCCTGCACCATGGGCCTTTCTAGGCTGATTTACCAGACCACTAAGGGCTGGTTAATACTCTTCCACAGCCCATGGTCCCTCTAGGGTCGAAATACCCCTCCCGGAGGTCTCCCGGTACACTATCGGCACTCCCGGTACACTACTGATGAGCTCGAAACTTTTCCGGCGACCAAACTAGGACTTCCTATATATGAATCTTTACCTCCGGACCATTTCGGAGCTCCTCGTGACGTCCGGGATCTCATCCGGGACTCCTAACAACCTTCGGTCACCACCATACATAACTCTACACTATCGAAACGTCACCGAACCTTAAGTGTGCAGACCCTGCGGGTTCGAGAACTATGTAGACATAACCGATACACCTCTACCGTCAATAACCAATGGTGGGACCTTGACGTCCACATTGGTTCCTACATATTCTACGAAGATCTTTCTTGGTCGAACCTCTATGTCAAGGATTCAGTTAATCCCGTATAACGTTCCCTTTGTTCTTCGATATGTTACTTGCCCGAGATTCGATCGTCGGTATCTCCATACCTAGTTCAACCTCGTGACCGGCAAGTCTCTTTACTCGTTCCGTAATACAAGATCCCGCAACTAACAATTAGTCACATTGCTTGCAAGGCTCATTGTGATGTTGTATTACCGAGTGGGCCCTGAGATACCTCTTCGTCACACGGAGTAACAAATCCCAGTCTTGATCCATGCCAACTCAACAGACACCCTCGGAGATACCTGTAGAGCACCTTTATAGTCACCCAGTTACATTGCAATGTTCGATACACACAAGGCACTCCTCCGATATCCGTGAGTTGCATGATCTCATGGTCATAGGAACATATATTTGACATGCAGAAAACAGTAGCAATAAACTGACACGATCATATGCTATGTTTTTAGTTTGGGTCTTGTCCATCACATCATTCCCCTAATGATGTGATCCCGTTATCAAATGACATCTCATGTCCATGGCTAGGAAACCTTAACCATCCTTTGATCAACGAGCTAGTCCATTAGAGGCATACTAGGGACATGGTTTTGTCATTGTATCCACACATGCATTTAAGTCTCCGATCAATACAATTATAGCATGGATAATAAACGATTACCATGAACAAGGAAATATGATAATAACTAATTTATTATTTCCTCTAGGGCATATTTCCAACAAATCTATATTGACATGTCAGTTCAGTGCTCGCCTGCACGAGCCGCCCGATGGATAGGCGCACAAGTCGCCGCTACTGCGGTTTGGTTAACCTCAACAACTAGCTGGGACGAACCATCGGCCGAGTTATCTACACAGCTCACACAGGATCATTTATAACCTGCCCTAGTCAACCTCAACCTTCAGTGGAGACTCTTGAGCCGCCTCTTTGACTCAACTCAAGACTCGGGGTTTATAGATATGGCTTGACATATTGTTATTTTCAACAAAAACCTTGGGTCATTGCAAGTAAGTTAACTCGGTCCCCGGGGCTACTACAATATTGGCAAAAGGTTTAAAGTCGCCCAAGAAGATGAGCCGCCATGATGCGACCATTCAAACTCAGGATTTATTGGAACATCATAAGCACCATAAAGCGGCCCACAAGACGGCGACTTACAATTTGACAGTCCATACGATAACGGCATGCAAGATGCTACAAAAGTTGGCCCTGTCAACAAGGTCGTTTGGGGGCTTTCAACCTTTCGGGTTAAGCTTCAACCCTCTTGATCGGCTCTTCAGCCACCGTAAGGCGGGTTGTGGACTCAAACGTTGATTTTGTCTACAAGGTCAAAAGAGGGTGAAGGTCGCCCCCCTCTTGATCGGCTTTTCAGCCACCGTAAGGCGGGTTGGGGACCCCAAACTTACTCCATCAAACAAGGTCAAAAGGGGTGCAGCGAGTTGTGAACTTACCCCCTTTTGATCCGAAAGGCCGAGTTATACCTGCCTGTAAGCAGCTGCCGCTCTGCCAGGGGTGCAGCAAGTTGTCAAGATACCCCCTGCGAGGGCCTCTTACAGTGGTGAGGCAAACTCTCTCATCTGCTACGTACTCTCTGCCAAGTGGCCCGTCGTACTCCTAAGAAAGTGATGTTGTTTAAGATTCCAAACGACGGATTTATGTCATGTGAGAAGTAGCTTATGAGTCAGGGGTACTCACCTCGCTGCAAATTCTGGTCTGTTGCGCCCTTAACAGTTAATCTCGCCTAGAGACCCTGAGCCTCTCAAGGTTGATGGTCACTCTTGTTAGAGACCCTACACTGTTAAGTTGTTCAAAGCAACAGGTCCCCCCAGAAGGGCCAGCAATGAGTTTTCGAAAAACAAAAAAGGAAGGAAAAGGAAGAACATCATACATTGCATCGTGCATTCCATCATACATTACATCATGCATTGCATCATATTCACATATCAAGCCAATTTGCCAAACCGGGAAAGAGCAAGATTATAAAAGAAGAAGTAAGGCTATAGAAGCTAGTGCTTTTTCAAGCTGCCCTTACAACAATGCGGAATATATCATGTCTTGTTTATTTTTGTAGGTCTTGTCTCTTAAGATGAGCCGCCGTGAAGTATGATGAAAAAACTTCTACAAGAACAAATAGATCCTTAATAGCCAAAATTGCTGGGTCTTCATCATGGTTTATCATAACCAGTGTTAAATGATTGGGGTTTTTTCAAGCTAGATTGGAAAGTTGATTATTCTTGAAGAGCCACCCTTTCAGATACAATGTCTTGACGTTTAATTAAACGGCTATTGGATTTATTCAAACCTGTGCTCTGTAGTATACTACAACACTCATGGATTTCTCAAATATATATATTTGCCGGGTTGCACCGCACCACGAGAAGGGATTTCATTCCAAAGACAAACGAATTATTCCAGGATATTCATTCCGGCTAATATTACAATCATGGTCAAGGATTCATTCAAATTAGATCAATATCAGTTCAAAGAGTACTTTTGAAGTGCATTATGATGAGTCATATTATTCTCACACAGTCCCGAGTCGCCGCAGGCAGACAACCCGACACTTGGGGGCTACATTATTCAAGTCCAGTTTATATAAAGTATGCAAGTCCCATGTCGCTACAAGAATGCATCACGGCACTTGGGGGCTAATGCAAGTTCCTTTTCAAATCATTACATGGCCAACAGATCCTGTTGTCTCAAGGAGATGAGCCAGCCTTTGTATATTTTTGTAAGTCCCAGCCCAGTATTTCTTACTGACCTAACACTTGGGGGCTATAGTATTCAGCTGTTTAACGGAGTATGAGGTTCAAGTTGAAGACCCGACCCATCACATATTGATGAGACAACCCTTGGGGGCTACACCAGATGAAGCTTTATAAAGTATAAGATAGTTACAAGTATGAGGCTGCTGCAGGCAAGGCAACCTGGTACTTGGGGGCTACACAATCAATGATATTATTGCGAAGCACCAAGTAATCATGGATAAACTTGGAGCTTGGAGGCTATAGGTAATATGGATATATGAAAAAATTGAAGAGAGTTTTCAAGATGTCAATTGTGAGTGAGACCGGCTCAGCAGATTTTTATCTAGACAAAGCATTGAAAGACCAGCTCGGCGTCATACGGATTTCTTTACTCCCAATAAATTTATGAAGCCAGCTGGAGTCCAGTTGTTTGACCCAGCATCACCAACAATCATGACCCGACATTATCAAAAGATCATGACCCGACAGATTTTATATGAGCAACCCGTTTTCACAGGTTGAAGTGGTGTAACAGTAGACAAAGTTCTATTCTCAATATTTCTATCAAGCCGAAGCAATGGAAGCCAGCTCAACTTCATATGGTTTTCTTATCTCCAATAATTTCATGAAGCCAAAGTTTTGGAGGCCAACTCAATGGCATATGGATATTTTATTCCCAATATTTTTCACTTCAAATGACACTGACAAGCAAGACGATTGAAAATACAGCTCATTCATATGAAGAAGGAACTCGAATTTTTGAGGATCCGTTTCAGTGAAATAAGCCGGCTAGGGGAGTGAGCCTGTCACTTAACATATTTATTATTATTTTTTCAGGAGCTTACCATGAATAAATTCAAGCTAACCTGGGGGCTAATGTCGGGGATATACCCCATGGTATAACCTAGCCGGAAGTATGATCCGAACGGAAGTATGACCTGGCCAGGACTTGGCGACTCACTAGAGACCCGGTCGAGACTTGACGATTCATTGGTAACCCAACAGATGGGTAAGACGAGCAATAAGGCCCAAGGCCCAACGTGTAAGCCGCCGTGGGGTAGCTCACAAGATAAGGCCCAAAGGAGAGAAATGATTCCCTTACGAAGGAAACAAGACCCAGATTAGGATTCATGAAGGACTAGTCCTAGTCCTACTCCCAGTAGGACTCTACATGTAATCCTACCCCTTCCACTTATATAAGGAAGGGTAAGGCGGCCTTAGAGAGAGAGGTGGACAAGTTAAGACAGACACAAGTCATCAGAGATAGACAGATTAGAGGCTCTCGAGATTAGAGGTAGCAAGACATCACCCTTGTAACTGTGAGATCTTCCTCATCATCAATATAGACAGAAAGTAGGACGTAGGCTTTTACCTCTTCCCGAGAGCCGAACCTGGGTAAACTCGCGTCTCTCGATTCCGACCAACCCCTCTCAAGCTGCCACATAGTTGCGATGGCCTCACACCTAAGTCCGTTAACCCAGACATCTTGCCATGACAAAACCATGCTAGATGGGCCTCGTTAGGCCCTCTCCGGAGCGGTAGAGATCTCTATGCAAGGCCTAGCCTCGGGAGTCAACGGTGACGCAAGGAAGGACAGGCGGGCACCAGCGCGCCAAACGACACAGATTCCCCTTTGATGCAAAGGGGGCCAGGACGTACGTAGATTCCCAAAGCACCCCAAAAAGGTTTCCATTCCGGTATAACAAGACCACAACCACATGCCCCGCAAGGTGGATGTCATCGCTGAACCCGTCCCTATGTCATTGACTGCTATTTTGCAGGCGAAGACCACCTTTGGGCAGGGAAAGCACGTACTCCTTTCCCCCTTCAAATTTGGCCATTGTGGGATCCCTTCCCGCCATTGCGATAAGGGAAGAGGACCCGAGCCACCACTAAATATAGAGGGTAGGCTGCATCGTAGAGATGGACCGAAATCCATTCCACCACTCGTCGACCACCAAATCACAGAGGGCCTCGAACACCTCGAAGGGAGACCTCATGGGGCCCTAAAACATTGTACTAGTTCAGCTACACCACCTCCTCGAGAGGCAATCCACCAAAGCAGGAGTAGGGTATTATGCTTCGCAGCGGCCTGAACCTAGGTAAACTATAGTGTTCATTCTCTTCCTCGTCGTCGTATGAGTTTGTTGCCGTGTTCATTGAGTAGCAAGCTAGGTTGGGCAAGGCTGCAGGGGATCTTCGCACATGCCCCTGTGTTCGAATCTTAAGCGTTTTGCGGAGCCCGAAATCTGACATTTGGCGCGCCAGGTAGGGGCGTGTTGAATTCTTCCTCGAGCCTCGTCTTACCTTTGTTCGTCACACTCATGACAAAAGGACGTCAAGCCCGTGCGGAGTGGCAGGCCGTAGCACCCAGCGACGCTCTGCCACGCCGTCGGCGGGTGTCCCCACCGGCTAGACTCACAACGGGCGCTGGGCGCTGTCACCTTCATCAACCGCACGGCACGCCCCCGTCATCTTGGCTCTCCCCCGCGCTCGGGACGCACCCCCGCTTTTCTGAGTCTGTCAAGACCCAACACACAGACACGTCATGCTCCTCGCTGCGCACGAGCTACAATGTCAACGGGTCACCCATGACCGCTGCACTGACGAGGCCAGGCATGCCTCTCGACGTGACACCGCCCCCAACAAAGCCCAGGTGCACCTCAGCGGAGCTCGTGCCCGTGGACTCGCACAGCCGGAGGATGCGACACTTGGATGACATGGGCGTGCTTGGGACATCTGTGGCAATCCTCGCTCACCAGGGACCTGGCTCGAGCCACCGAGGGCACACGTGCCGGTCGCACAAGAGGGGCGCCACCTCACGCCTCCCGGCACGCTCAACGGGACTAGAGAGGAGGACTAGAGGTTCAACTATGCCGACGCCCCAAGGCTCGTGCAACTCAACAACAACCATGTTGCCGTGCGCCCGAGCCATGAAGGAAGCAGTGCCAGCTACCACGGCGACAGGAGGCACGCACGCGACTTCACGAGCAGCCCCTGCGCGGACATGTATGGGTGACCTCATGGGGGCGGCTTGCGGGTCTGGCCTCGCGAGGGTGCCCGACGTGGAGATCCTCACGAGGCATGCCCACTGGCAGGGAGCTGCCCTGAGAAGGCGTCTGGGTCTGGGGACCGGGGATCGCTCGCCTGGGAACGGAGGGTAGAACATGCATCCTCGTACCCGCGTCGGGAGGCCCCATCTTGGGGATGGAGGGTGGAACACACGCCCATGTCCCTAGGTCAGATGATCCCAACCTAGAGGTGAACGGTAGAACACGCGCCCTCGTCTCCGGGGCGCGCGATGCCCGCTTGGAGAGAGAGGGTGGAACATACGCTCATGTCTCCGGGTAGGGTTTCGTTCGATCGCCGGCAGGCGACCATGTACTCGCCCATGTCCCCAGGCCCGGCTCGTCCGACCTAGTTGCAGGGCCCTGAGTACCAACACGGGAACCCCAGGGGCCTTAGCGAGGCTTGCTGGGGCACCACCCGGGAGAACCAGGGCCTTCTTTTGGGGCAGACCCTCCATTTAGAGGGCGCAAGGGGCTCCCCTAGCTCGAGGGTCTGCCCAGAGCAGATCCCACTTTGCCGTGATGAGCTCGAGGGCTAGGAGCGGGCTTCATGCCCGTGAGGCATGGAGCTCCCTTCAAACCCTCGGGACCTACACCGACCCGTGACACTCTCACGTAATAATCAGCGGGCTGTATACGCCCGGGCCCCCTCCCTCAAGGACGTAGAGGGGTTGCTCACGTAATGTGGCAGCCACAGCCTGGAGCTGGCAGAGAAGACAACACTGCCCATGAATGGCTATGCCCATGCAACGTGGATGCCCTATCCACAGTGCTGGGGCAAGACGAAGGCGAAGACCACCCTAAAAAGCCGAACGCAACCGTTTTCTAGCTCTTTTTTGTATTCCAAGTTGCAACCTTCAATGGTCCTTTTTGTGGTTGAACCAGTCGGAAGTTCGAGGATTTCGTACCCCTATGTTTGAAAAGAAAAGAAGGGCGGGGTATTTTTCTTCTTTGGTTCTTTCGTTTTACCAATCTTGAGTTCTTTCTTTTCAGATTAGCATTTTAGAAGGAGTCGAACGCTCCGGCCCTCCCTGAGGCTCCTTAGGGCCGGGTAACGAGGTTTTGATTCCTCAGGGGAATGAGCCTCTTAGCCGTAGGCTCTAGCTCGGGGGCTCCGACCGCAGCATGACACCGTACCACGGAGTCTCGGGAGGCCCCGGGGCCTCCTGAGGCAGCATCTGGAAGGACGAAATGGGTGATCGCTCGAGCATCAAAGGGGGCTCCTAAGTAGAACGCCTTAGGAGCCTTACCGATCATAAGGCCACTCGACCCCCTAATGCCATCCTTGGTTTCCGGTCGGCATAAGGAGTGTTAGGGCCTCGCCCCGTGAAGAGCGTCCTCGGTTTCCGGTCGTACCTAACGGTGGTGGGGAAATGCGCAGGACTGGGACCTGCCGACGTAGAGCGGTTTGAGCATCAAAGGGGGCTCCTATTGGGGAACGTCGCATGGGAAACACAAAAATTCCTACGCACTCGCAAGATCTATCCATGGTGATGAGCATCTACGAGAGGGAGAGTGGATCTACATACCCTTGTAGATTGCTAAGCGGGAGCGTTAAGAAAAGCGGTTGATGTAGTCGAACGTCTTCACGATTCAAATCGCCGAGCATCCCGCAATCCCATCATGATCAGTCTCGCGATCTGATCACGATCCGTCCCATGATCCCATCACGACCCGTCCAGCGATCAAATTACGAATCGACTTGCGATCTTGATCACGGTCCTTTCGATCTAGCGCCGAACGGACGACACCTCCGCGTTTACCACACGTATAGCTCGATGACAATCTCCGCCTTCTTAATCCAGAAAGAGGGAGCAGAGAGGTAGAAGAGTTCTCCTGTAGTGCGACGGCATTGTGGTGATGGTGGTGGAGCTATTCCAGTAGGGCTTCGCCTAAGCACCGCTGAAACCGATCTAGAGGAGAAACTACAATCTAGAGGAGAGGTAGAACGTGGCTGTTTTTCTGTGTAACAAAACCCTCAGAACCTCTAGTATATATAGGAGGAGAGAGGGAGGAGTCTTGGCGCACAAGGGGCCAGCCCTTGGCTTGGCGCAAGGAGGAGAGGAGGAGTCCTCCTCCAATCCTAGTTGGATTAGGACTCCTCCTTCCCACTTGGAAACTCTTTCCACCTTGAGTTTTTTCCCTCTCAAACCACTCCATCCACATGGTCCCTTAGGGAAGTATTTGGACAGCCCACCAGGGTCTTGTTTACCTTCTCCCACAGCCCATGTAGCCTCTTGGGTTGAAACACCGCTCCCTATGGTCCCCCGGTACCCTCCCGGCACTCCTGCTACGCTAGCGATGAGCCCGAAACTTTTTCGGCGACCAAAATAGAACTTCCTATATATCAATCTTTACCCTCGGACCATTCCGTAGCGCCTCGTGACATTTAGGATCTCATACGGGACTCCAAACAGCCTTCGGTCACCACCATACATAACTCTATACTACCAAAACGTAACCGAACCTTAAATGTGCAAACCCTGCGGGTTCGAGAACTATGTAGACATGACCGAGACACCTCTACGGTTAATAACCAATAGCGGGACATGGATGCCCATATTGGTTCCTACATATTCTATGAAGATCTTTATCGGTTGAACCTCTATGTCAAGGATTCCATTAATCTCGTATGTTGTTCCCTTTGTTCTTCGGTATGTTACATGCCCGAGATTCGATCGTCAGCATCTCCATACCTAGTTCAATCTCATTACCAGCAAGTCTCTTTACTCATTACGTAATACAAGGTCCCGTGGAGAACACTTGAGTCACATTGCTTGAAAGGCTTGTTGTGATGTTGTATTACCGAGTGGGCCCTGAGATACCTCTCCGTCACAGAGAGTAACAAATCCCAGTCTTGATCCGCGCCAACCCAACAGACACCCTAGGAGATACCTGTAGAGCACCTTTCTAGTCACTCAGTTATGTTGCAACGTTTGATACACACAAGGTACTCCGCCGGTGTCAGTGAGTTGCATGATCTCATGGTCATAGGAACAGATACGTGACATGCAGAAAACTGTAGCAATAAACTGACACAATCATATGCTATATTTATAGTTTGGGTCTTGTCCATCACACCATTCTCCTAATGACGTGATCCCGTTATCAAATGACATCTCATGTCCATGGCTAGGAAACCTTAACCATCTTTGATCAACGAGCTAGTCCATAATAAGCATACTAGGGACATGGTGTTGTCTATGTATCCACACATGTATCTGAGTTTCCAATCAATACAATTCTAGCATGGATAATAAACGATTATTATGAATAAGTAAATATGATAATAACTAATTCGTTAGTGCCTCTAGGGCATATTTCCAACAGTCTCGCACTTGCACTAGAGTCAATAATCTAGCTCACATCGTCATTTGATTTGTTATGAATCTCACACCCAATGATTTCTAGGTTGCATCATGCTTTGTATGTGAAAGAGGTTTTAGTCAATGGGTCTGAGACATTCAGATCTATGTGTACTTTGCAAATATCTATGTCATACTATAAACACTGCTACCACGCTCCACTTGGAGCAATTCCAAATGGCTACTACACTATACATATCCGGATTGCTACTAAGAGTCATCCGGATTGGTGTTAAAGCTTGCATCAATGGAACTCTTTACGACGAACTCTTTATCACCTCCAGAATCGAGAAACATCTCCTTAGTCCTCTGGTTACTAAGGATAATTTTGACCAATGTCCAGTAATTCACTCCTGGATTACTCTTGTACCCCTTGACAGATTTATGGAAAGGCACACACAGGTGCGATACACAGCATGACATACTATACAGAGCCTATGGCCAAGGCATAGGGGACAATGTTCGTCCTTTCTCTTTCTTCTGCCGTGGTCGAGCTTTGAGTCTCACTCAACTTCACACCTTACAAATCAGGCAAAAACTCTTTATTTGACTGATCCATTTTGAACTCTTTCAAAATATTGTCAAGGTATGTACTCATTGAAAGTCTTATCAGACGTCTTGATCTATCTCTATAGATCTCGATGCCCAACAATTAAGTAGCTTTATCCAGGTCTTCCTTTGAAAAACTCTTTTCAAATAGCCCTTTATGCTTTCCAGAAATTCTACATCATTTTTTATCAACAATATGTCATCCACATATGCTTATCAGAAACTCTATAGTATTCCCACTCACTTTATTGTAAATACAAGTTTCTCATAAACTTTGTATAGACTCAAAAACTTTGGTCACCTCATCAAAGTGTATATTCCAACTCCGAGATGCTTGCTTCAGTCCATAGAAGGATCACTAAGCTTGCACACCCTTTAGCATCCTTAGGACTGACAAAACCTTCTAGTTGTATCTCATACAACCTTTCCTCAAGGAAGGAAACGATGTTTTGACATCCATCTGCCAGATTTCATAATTGAAAAACACAGCAACGGCTAACATAATTCCAATAGACTTTAGCATCGCTACGAGTGAGAAAGTCTCATCATAGTCAACTCCTTGAACTTGGCGGAAACTTCTTTGCGACAAGTCGAGCTTTATAAATGGTGACATTCACCATCAGTATCTGTCTTCATCTTAAAGTTCCATTTGTACTCAACGACCTGCTGTCAAACGAGCAAGTCTACCAAAGTCTATACTTGGTTTTCATACATGGAACCTTTCTCGAATTTCATGGCCTCTAACTATTTGACGGAATCCGGGCCCATCATCGCTTCTCCATAGTTCGTAGGTTCATTGTTGTCCAACAACATGACCTCTTAGACAGGGTTGTCGTACCACTCAGGAGTAGTACGCATCCTTGTCGACCTACGAGGTTTGATAGTAATTTGATCCGAAGCTTCATGATCATCATCATTAACTTCCTCTTCAACCGATGTAGGCTCCATAGAAACATCTTTTTGTGTTGCGCTACTCTATGGCTGAAACAAAGGTTCAACAACCTCATCAAGTTCCATCTTCCTCCCACTCAATTCTTTCGAGAGAAACTGTTTCTCGAGAAAGGATCTAGTTTTAGCAACAAACACTTTGTACTCAGATCTGGGATAGAAGGTATACCCAACTATTCCTAGGGTATTCTATGAAGATGCATTTTTCCGCTTTGGGTTCGAGCTTATCACACATAATTGTCGCATTCCCAAACACTAAGAAATGACAGCTTAGGTTTCTGCCAAACCATATGGTGTCATCTCAATGAATTTATATGGTTCCCTATTTAAAGTGAATTTAGATGTCTCTAATGCATAACCCGAAAATGATAGTGGCAAAACGATAAGAGACCTCATAATTCACACAATATCCAATAGAGCACGACTATGATGTTCAGACACACCATCACACTATGGTGTTCCAGGTGGCGTGAGTTGTGAAACAACTTTCACATTGTTTTAAGTTGTATACAAAACTCGTAACTCAGATATTAACCTCCACGATCATATCATAGACATTTTTATCTTCTTGTCATGATGATCTTAAACTTCACTCTGAATTTGTTTGAACTTTTCAAACATTTCAGACTTGTGTTTCATTAAGCAAATATACTCATATATACTCAAATCATCAGTGAGGGTAAGAAAAATAATGATATCCACTGCACGCTACAACACTCATTGGATCGCATACATCAACATGTATTATTTCCGATAAGTTACAAGCCCGCTCCATCATACTGAAAATGAGGTCTTTAGTCATCCTGCCAAAGAGGCATGGTCCGCATGTCTCAACCGATTCGAAACCGAATGAGTTAAAAGATCCATCAACATAGAGTTTCTTCATGCGATATATACCAATATGACATTTAGCGGCAGTGCCACAGGTATGTGGTACCATCATTATCAACTTTGCATCTTTTGGCACCAATGTTATGAACATGTGTATTACTACGATCAAGATTCAACAAACCATTCTCATTGGGTGCATGACCATTGAAGGTATTATTCATGTAAACAGAATAACCATTATTCCCTCACTTAAATGAATAATCGTATTGCAATAAACACGGTCGAATCATGTTCATGCTTAATGCAAACACCAAATAACATTTATTTAGGTTTGTCACTAATCCCGAAGGTAGAGAGAGAGCGTGCGATGTTGATCACATGAACCTTGGAAACATTTCCAACACACATCGTCACCTCACCCTTAGATAGTCTCCGTTTATTCCGTAGCTTTTATTTTGAGTTACTAAGATTTAGCAATCGAACCGGTATCCAATACCCATGTGCTGCTAGGACTACTAGCAAGGTACACATCAATAACACGTATATCAAATATACTTCTGTCGACGTTGCCCGCCTTCTTAACTACTAGGTATCTAGGGTTGTTCTGCTTCAGCGACCGCTCTCCTCATAATAGAAGCACTTAGTATCGGGTTTGCTTTCAACTTTGGGTTGCTTCACTAGAGCAGCAACTGACTTGCCATCCATGAATTTTCCCTCCTTACCCTTTCCCTTTTCGAAACTAGTGGCTTTACTAACAATCAACACTTGATGCTCCTTCTTGATATCTACCTTCGCGGTGTCAAACATTGTGAATACTTCAGAGATCATCATTTCCATCCCTGGCATAATTATAGTTCATCATGAAGTTCTAGTAGCTTAGTGATAGTGTCTGGGAGAACTATATCAATCACTATCTTATCTGGAAGATCAACTCCCACTCGATTCAAGCGATTGTAGCACCCAGACAATCCAAGCACATGCTCAACGATTGAGCTATTCTCCTTCATCTTGCATGCAAACAATCTTGTTGGAGATCTCATATCTCACAACATGGGCACGAGCCTGAGATCCCAATTTCAGCTCTAAGAACATCTCATATGTTCCGTGACATTCAAAACATTTTGGAGTCTCAATTCTAAGCCGTAATGCATGACGCACTGAACTATCAAGTAGTCATCGGAATGTGCATGTCAGATGTTCACAACATCTACAGACGATGCTAGAGGGGGTGGCGCAATGAGCGGTGCATTAAGGACATAAGCCTTCTGTGCAGCAATGAGGACAATCCTTAGATCACGGACCCAGTCCACAATATTGCTACCATCATCTTTCAACTATATTTCTCTAGGAACATATAAAAATTCAAGGGATCTACAGCGTGAGCTAGTAATCTACAACATAATTTGCAAAGACACTACTAACTATGTTCATGATAATGAGTTCAATTAATCATATTATATAAGAACTCCCACTCAAATTGACATCCCTTCGGTCATTCGAGTGATACATGATCCAAATTCACCAACTCAAGTCCGATCATCACATGAGTTGAGGTGGTTTCAATGGTGAACATCATCATGGTGATCATATCTACTACTCCCTCCATCCGGAATTACTTGTCACTAGAATTAAAAGAAATGGATGTATCTAGAACTAAAATACGTCTAGATACATCCATTTCTATGACAAGTATTTCCGGACGGAGGGAGTACATGACTCACGTTCGACCTTTCGGTCTCTTGTGTTCCAAGGCCATCAATGTACATGATAGGCTCGTCAAATTTAACCCGAGTGTTCCGCATGTGCAACACTGGTTTGCACCCGTTGTATGCGAACATAGAGTCTATCATAGCCGATCATCACGTGTTGTCTCGACACGATGAACTTTCGCAATGGTGCACACTCGGGGAGAACACAATTTATCTTGAAATTTTAGAGAGGGATCACCTTATAATGCTAGCACCGTCCTAAGCAAAACAATGTGCATAAAAGGATTAACATCACATGCAAATCATATGTGACATGATATGGCCATGAACTTGTTCTTTTGATCTCCATCTATAAAGCGTCGGCATGATCTCCATTGTCACCGACATGACACCATGATCTCCATCAACGTGTCGCCATCGAGGTTGTCGCGCCCACCATGCTTCTACTACTATTGCTACTGCTTAGCGATAAAGTTAAGCATTATATAGCGGTTAATGATTGACATGTAGGACATACAATAATTAAATACAACCCTATGGCACCTTCCGGTTGTTGTATTCATCGACATGAAAGTCATGATATTCTATAACAACACATGATCATCTCATACATCACATATATATCATCATGCAATTGGCCATATCACATCACAACATACCCTGCAAAAACAAGTTAGATGTCCTCTAATTGTTGTTGCAAGTTTTAAGTGGCTGCTACGGGTATCTAGCATGAACAATTCTCACCTACGTAAAAACCACAACGGTGATACATAAGTTGCTTTTCAACCTTCTCAAGGACCGCCTTTGTCGAATCTGATACAACTAAAGTAGGAGAAACAGACACCCGCCATCCATCTTTGTGCAATGAAGTTACACGTCAGTCAATGGAACCGGTATCTCATAAACGTACGAGTAAGGTTGGTCCGGGCCGCTTCATCCCACAATACTGCTGAACCAAAACACGATCAAGGGAGGAATTAATCTAAGCATCAATGCCCACAAACTCCTTTGTGCTCTACTTGAGATCTCATCTACACATAGACCTAGCTCATGATGCCACTGTTGGGGAACATCACATGGGAAACCAAAAATTTCCTACGCATGGAGAGTCGATCTACATACCCTTGTAGATCGCTAAACGGGAAGTATTAAGAAACGTGGTTGATGTAGCCGAACGTCTTCACGATCCAAATCTCTGAGCGTCCCGCGATCCCATCATGATCCATCTCGTGATCCAGTCACAATCCGTCCCACGATCCCATCATGATCAATCCAACGATCAAATCATGAATCGACTCGTGATCTTGATCACGGTCCTTCCGATCTAGCGCCGAACGGACGACACCTCCGCGTTTAGCACACGTACAACTCAATGACGATCTCCCCCTTCTTGATCCAGCAAGAGGGAGCGGAGAGGTAGAAGAGTTCTCCGGCAGCACGACAGTGTTGCAGAGATGGTGGTGGAGCTATTCCAGCAGGGTTTCGCCTAAGGACCGCTGAAACTGATCCAGAGGAGAAACTACAATCTAGAGGAGAGGTAGCACGTGGCTGTTTTTTTGTGTAACAAAACCCTCAAGACCACTAGTATATATAGGAGGAGGGAGGGAGGAGTCTTGGCGCACAAGGGGCCAGCCCTTGGCTTGGCGCAAGGAGGAGAGGAGGAGTCCTCCTCCAATCCTTGTAGGATTAGGACTCCTCCTTTCCACTTGGAAACTCTTTCCACCTTGAGTTTTTCCCTCTCAAACCACTCCAGCCGCATGGGCCCTTAGAGGAGGCTTTGCCCATCCCACCAGGGGCTGGTTTACCTTCTCCCACAGCCCATGTAGCCTCTTGGGTCGAAACACCCCTCCCGATGGTCCCCCGGTACCCTCTCGGCACTCCCGATATACTACAGATGAGACCGAAACTTTTCTAACGACCAAAACAAGACTTCCTATATATCAATATTTACCTCCAGACCAATCCGGACCTCCTCATGACGTCTGGGATCTCATCCGGGACACCGAACAACCTTAGGTCACCACCATACATAACTCTATACTACTGAAACGTCACCGACCTTAAGTGTGCAGACCCTGTGGCTTCGAGAACTATGTAGACATTTTCAAGACACCTCTAGGATCAATAACCAATAGAGGGACCTGGATTCCCATATTGGTTCCTTCATATTCTATGAAGATCTTTATCGGTTGAACCTCTATGTCAAGGATTCAGTTAATCCCGTATGTTGTTCCCTTTGTTATTCGGTATGTTACTTGCCCGAGGTTCGATCATCGGCATCTCCATACCTAGTTCAATATCGTTACCGGCAAGTCTCTTTACTCGTTACGTAATACAAGATCTTGTGGCTAACACTTTAGTCACATTGTTTGAAAGGCTAGTTGTGATATTGTATTACCGAGTGGGCCCTGAGATACCTCTCCGTCACACGGAGTAACAAATCCCAGTCTTGATCCATGCCAACCCAACAAATACCCTTGGAGATATCTGTAGAGCACCTTTATAGTCACTCAGTTACGTTGCGACGTTTGATACACACAAGGTACTCCTCCAATGTCAGAGATTTGCATGATCTCATGGTCATAGGAACAGATACTTGACATGCAGAAAACTGTAGCAATAAACTAATACGATCATATGCTACGTTTATAGTTTGGGTCTTTTCCATCACATCATTCTCCTAATGATGTGATCCTGTTATCAAATGACATCTCATATCCATGGCTAGGAAACCTTAACCATCTTTGATCAACGAGCTAGTCCATTAGAGGCATACTAGGTACATGGTGTTTTCTATGTATCCACACATGTATCTGAGTTTCTGATCAATACAATTCTAGCATGGATAATAAATGATTATTATGAACAAGGAAATATGATAATAACTAATTCATTATTGCCTCTAGGGCATATTTCCAACAGCTCCTGAGCAACATGCCTTAGGAGCCTTACCGGTCATATAGCCACTCGCCCCCTTGAGGTCGTCCTAGGTGATTTGGTCGACATCAAGGGTGGTCGGGCCTGATCCTGTAGCTGCGTCCTTGGTTATCCTGTCATACGCAACGGTTGTCAGGAAATGTGTGGGACTGGGACCTGCAGACATAGATTGCCAAAAGGGCCCCCAAACCATCCCACAAGCGAGGAGGAAGCGCCCCAGATGGAACCACGGGTTATCCAGACGGCCCAATCATGCCGAGCGGCGCGCACAAGGTTGTCATCGCCCCATAAACGCGACAACCGGATCGGCGGCAACCCCGGGACAAAGAAAGCGAGACACTACACACCTCGTCATCGGGGAACACATTTAAGGGTATTTCCAAAATACATCAAAGTTTCCACTAGGCCACATGCATAACCCTGTCAGGAGCACAAGAAGGCTACTCAAGGGAGGCACACCATCGTCAGAACTCTCGCCGCCGCCACCAGGTACGACCCCGCGCGTCCTTGCTCAAGCACGGTCCTCCGCTTCGTCACAAGAAATCTCCGCCACCAGGCCGTCCACATTGTCCTTGACACGATCGACGAGGGCAGCGTGAGTCACCTCAGGCACGGGACCAAGCACCGCCTTAAAATCGAAGTGTAGGTTGAGACAAAGGAGGTGGCTAAAGATGTTTGAGGCCGCCCGCTTGAGGTGGTCATGGCGCTTCTCCTCCATGAGCGTGCGGATCTTCTCCGCACCCCCCTCAAGGCACTCCACGACCCTGGAAAAGAAGCCTAGATACACGGCGTCGCCCGGGACTAAGGGGCTCGAGACGCTCACGCCGCAGATATCATCCAAGCCCTCTTGGCCCTCCTCTCGAGGGATTGGAACATTTAGGAGCGCATGTGCTCGAGGCCACGAGCATGGTACTCCTTGTCTGAAGTCTTCTTCGCCAGAGAAGCAACACCCTTCACTTGTTTATAAAGAAAAGCTAGCCCGACCTTGGCAGCCGCCTGGGCGTCCATCATGGCTCGCCGACGCCCTTCTTCTTATTCTAACTTTTTCCTGAGGTCGTTAACCTCACCTTTCAGGAGGTCACGTCGCTGGTAGAAATGGGACTCCTGGAGCTTCAGATTGATGTGATAACCGTGGAGAAGGGAACGCCAAGCCTCAACCACCCTGTTGTTGACCTCCTCTTGAAACCTTGCCTTGCGTGAGGCAAGGGACTCCTTGGCAAGCGACGCCTGACGTACCCTCACCTCTAGCCTCTCTTGCTCCAGGCTCTGCTCCAGTGCCTCCAACACCAATGAGTCGACAAGCACGCGGCGGCCCGCTCTGGCAGGGAGGGGCTCGGATGACGAGCCCTCAAGTGTGGCCCTTCGCATTTGGATCTACTTTTCAAGGTCAGCGTTTAAGGCCTCGAGCTCCCTGAGGTGTTCCTTGGAGGCCTTGTGTTGATAGTTGGCCTCCTCAGCTTCAGCAAGAGCGCGTTCGCGGACCTCCACCACCATGGCAAGGGACTCCTCGGCCTTTGAGCGGGCGCGTTTGCGCTGCCGGCGGCCAAAGTTCATGGCGACCTCAAGCTGGTGCCATCCTTGCGCGAGTCATTGGTGCTCTGCCTCCAAGCGAGCATCATCTTTGGCAAGCCCTACCCCTAGGCACCTTAGCACAGTCGCTACGATGTGGAGCAAACCCCACAGCAAGGCGCCTTGGTCATCGACGGGCTCGAGGGACCAACCAAAACTCCCACCTTCCCCAGGGCGAACGGGGGAGGTGCGCGAGGATCCCCCCAGCCCAAACGCATTCTCAGGGGCTGAGGGCTCTCATACAGGCACACCGGAAGAAGGACGAACCCCCTGGGGCCCCACATCACCGACCAAAGGGGGCCCAAGGACTCCACGCGGCGTGACCCTAGGGAAGGCCATTCGCGAGAGAAGCAGCACCATTCTGGGGAGCTGGAGGCCATGGGCGAAGTGGACCGGTGAGGCTCGCACATGGGGCCACAAGATGGTCGAACAGGCCCGGGTAAGAGCACCCCGGTGGACCGGGACCCGCGGGCTGCAGAGGAGGAGACCGTGAGGAGGTCGGCGGCTGAGGCACGGGCGGCACCGACCCGCCTTTGACGTCGCCTCTAGGGAGCTTCCGAAACAGAAGCACAGGAGAAAGACATCGAAGAAGAAGGCCGAGGAGGGTGAAGGCACTTACTCGTCTACGGCGATCCACATCCTTTTCACCGGTGCCCATGGCGCCAAGGAGCGGTCACCCCTAGGCGCCTTCCTCTTCCGGCCAGCCAGAGAGCCCGGGGACGATGAACCGACAACCGGAGATGGATGCTCAGTGACGGAGACGGCAACCTTCACCATCACCTAGGTGTCGCCCGCGACCTCGGCCCGATCCAAGGCGGGAGCAGGATAATCAGGCAGCGAAGGGCGCCCTGCCCCAGCCACGGGGAGGGCAGCATCCCCCGAGTTCTCGGAGGCTGAGACCTTTGAGAAAGGGGCATCCTAAGGGTGCGTCTCCTTCGGAGGGAGGAATCCCCACTCGTCGGAGTGTGGCATCTCCGCGACGAGAGCTTCCCGATTCTTGTAATTGTACAAAGGGAGGCCGTCCCGGGGAAGCTAGTCAATCTCACCTCCAGTCAGGCGGCGGAGAAGCTCGCGCAAGACATTAGGGGAAATAGACGGGACCTGGACCCTTATTGGGTCACGGGGACCCGTGAAGGCCCACATCGGATGGGAGTAGCGCTGAAGGGGGGCAATTCGTCGGCATGTAAATTCCCGCACCACCATAGCCATAGTCACGCCCGCCTGCTTCAGCCTCGCCAACCTGGCTAGGACCCGTGCAAGCCCCGGATCGGCAAGCTCCTCGCATATCCACCCACGATTCGGCACTGCGGGGCCAGCGGGAGTTGACACCAAGTTTCGGCCCCGATAGCGTTGACATACACCCATTGCCACCGGAACCCTTACGCTTCCAACGAGAGTCCAACGTCGAGGGCCCCCGGGCTAATGCGGCTGCCGTCCTCAAGGACACACACCCGGAACATTGTACCCCTGAAGCCAACTCAAGGGAGAAGAAGTGGCACAGCAAGGCTACGGAGGGGAAGACACCAATAAAGGCCTCACACAGGAATGCGAAGGCCGAAAGGAGGACGAGGGATCCAGGGTCAAGGTGAAGCACATGGATCTGGTAATGCGAGAGGACAACGGAAAGGAAGCTTCAGAATAGCGGCAATACGCTCGACAAAAGGGTAGGGATATGAAGGGGGATGGCGGTGGCCACCAGCTCGCTCCCAGGCTGCAAACCTGGCTAGATCTTGGTGGCCCCCACACATTGGAGTCAGCGGCAACCACCAGGTGAACCTTCTCCAACCCCTCCAAGTTCACCACCAACGATCGACCTAGCACGGGCTTAAGCGCTATTTCGGTCATCGGTCCCCTCAAGCCTTCGCCTCCCCCCTTCTCCGGAGACATGGAAAAAAGGGGGGTGGGGCAGGCAACACAGCATGCACATAGGGACTCGACGGAAGGGGCGAGAGCCGCGCAAGGAAGGGGAATGAACGACGGAATTGACGGGAGATGAGGGCGGTTTGGTGGAGTATGCCGAGTGACTCGACGAACCTGGTAATGGTGGGTCCGGTGTGGAGGAGAAGGGGTGGCGCTTCCTCGAGTCGCCACATTTAAGCCTGGCCCGGAGGCGTCTAGGGCCCGCGGCGCTTTGGGCCGACCACCAAGCTTCGCCCAGAAGCCAGCTCGAGCGTGCCTTGGGCCCGGGGGCTACTGTCGGCGTTCTAGGAACGGGAGTACCCAGACCTGTCTGCTTGGGGCCCAGGGCATGGCCCACTTCATCAACCAAATGCGGCCAGGCGTGGCCTCACTCAAGACAAGGCCCTCTCGAGGGCCCTAGGCTCGCGAGGGGGAATGTTGTCAGGACCAACAAGGGATGGGCCTCCTCGTGCCCTCTTGAGGGATCACTAGAAGAATGTCTAGAGGGGGGTGAATAGACTACTAGCAGAAAATTAAAACCAAACCTTTTCCCAAGTTAATTGGTTGGCAGATTTTAACAGTTCTAGCAAGGCTAGCAAGTCTATACACCCTACACATGCATGTCAAAAAATATAGCAGCGGGAAGTAAAGACATTGCACATGAAGTAACAAGATGAGATATGGAGATCAAACACAATTAGAGATGCAAGGATATTTCCCGTGGTTCCGATAGGTGTGCTATCGTACTTCCATGTTTATGGAGTCTTGAACCCACAGAGCACAACGGTCGCGAGAGTCCACGGAGCCCTCGTGAGGCCCTAAAACATTGTACTAGTTCATCTACACCACCTCCTTGAGAGGCAATCCATCGAAGCAGGAGTAGGGTATTACGCTTCGCAGCGGCCCAAACTTGGGTAAACTGTCGTGTTCATTCTCTTCCTCGTCATCGTGCGAGTTTGTTGCCATGTTCATCGAGTAGCAAGCTAGGTTGGGCAAGGCTGTAGGGGATCTTCACACACGCCCCTGTGTTTGAATCTTAAGGGTTTTGCAGAACCCGAAATCCGACAAATACTCAGTGGACATATATTTTCCATATATAGGCGTTTCAACACATGGTTATGTTCAAAATATTGGAGAAAACTCTCTAAAACTCTTTTTGTATATTTCAAGTATTTGTAATATTAATATAGAAAATATTGTCAAAGAAATCCAGGAATATTCCAACATGTCACATATGCCATGTGATGATCCTGCAAAGTTTCATCTCTATCACAATAATTTTGGTCCACCAAATGCCCCAAAACCATCTCTGTCCACATCCAAGTTTTGAGGAACTTTACAATGTCAAGTATCCCCAACTGCTCTCAAACTTTGTGGGTTTGATCTAACCCCCAAATGATGGTTCTAAATCAAGTGGCTTTTCAAGGAGAATAGATTAGCCAACGTATATCTAAGGAAATATGATTCTATTGATTTCTAGGGTTTCCAAAAGTTGCATTAACCACTTTCTCCAATTGACCTAAAACCTGTGGTCAGTGCTAAATTAAGGTGCCACTCACACCTATTAAGTGTGATGCAATGGGAGCCATCAAGTTAGCCCAAACCCATCTTAAACACCTTTTGTTGCATTGTTGGATCAATGATTAAGGCACTCCAAGTGTTCTCCTCGAGCCCAACTTTTTACCACAGCTCCAACAACTCCCTCCCCACGCCCAGTAAATTTTCAGGCACTAGATCCATGATTGAGGAGGTGAGAACCTCCCTTTTTCTCTCTGGACAACACTATTCTTCACCCTCTATCTGCTTTCCCTCTCTACCAACAACTTTTAGGGCATACAAAGCCTCCCCTCCCCTTGTTTATTCTCCTTGCAGCCTCTGTATAATAGTTGACGCGCCAAAGCATGCCAAAGTTCTATCATGCTGGCCAAAGTCGCTCTCTCAAGCATGCAGCCGCACTCCATAGGTTTGACCTCACGCTCCTGGCCACCTCGCCCCCCTCGCGCCAGTCCAGGCGCATTGGCGTTCGTGACATGCTGCCTTGCCGCCCCCTCCTATATCGCCCCTCTCTCACCCCTGCAACACGTGCCCGCGCTCGCTTGGCTCAGCCAATGCAAGGCCTCGTGTGCGCGAGTACCAGAGCCATGACACACCTTTTCTCTCTCCTCCCTGCGTCATAGTTGACCCCCACAAGAACCTCGGACCCATCTCGATCTCTTCCCATGGCCTCCAGGGCCGATGCAATGGAGATCGGCGAACCCTGCCCGCACTGCACCATGCCCACGACTATATAAGTTGTTAACGAGGCCCCTCTGCGCTCCACTCGCCCCCTGCTTACCCCAATCATGCTCCCACTCCACCCACAACTCTCCAGGATCTCTTGAGATTGAGATCGAGATCGGAGTCCACCGCGTCGGGCTGCTGGGATCCGCACAGTAGGGAGATCCTCTGCCCTCATTTCTGTCTCATTTGGGGCCGTGAATGTGGGGACCCCGACTCTTAAGTCGTGATCACTGAATGCATGTGTATAGTGATTCCAGATATGAGTGCTCACAGAACACACAGATGCTGGATAATCAATAGTCTTACATCCATACATACCGCCTTACACAAATAAAGACCTTCAAGGTCAAGTCTTACATATATATGGGCATGAAGGCCAAACAACAAGCATAAACTCGGAGAGGAAATCTTGACAGATTGTTCGAAATATGCCCTAGAGACATTAATAAATTAGTTATTATCATATTTACTTGTTCATGATAATCGTTTATTATCCATGCTATAATTGTATTGATCGGAAACTCAGATACACGTGTGGATACATAGACAACACCATGGCCCTAGTATGCCTCTAATAGACTAGCTCGTTGATCAAAGATGGTCAAGGTTTCCTAGCCATGGACATGAGATGTGATTTGATAACGGGAACACATCATTAGGAGAATGATGTGATGGACAAGACCATAACTATACACATAGCATATGATCGTGTTAGTTTATTGCTGTAGTTTTCTACATGTCAAGTATCTGTTCCTATGACCATGAGATCATGCAACTCACTAAAACCAGAGGAGTGCCTTGTGTGTATCAAACGTTGCAACAAAACTGGGTGACTATAAAGGTGCTCTATAGGTATGTCCGAGGGTGTCTAATGGGTTGGCATGAATAAAGACTAGGATTTGGTACTCCGTGTGACGGAGAGGTAACTCTGGGCCACTCGATAATACAACATCATAATGAGGCTTGCAAGCAAAGTGACTAAAGACTTAGCAACGAGATCTTGTATTACAGAACAAGTAAAGAGATTTGTCGGTAACGAGATTGAACTAGGTATGGAGGTACCGATGATCGAATCTCGGGCAAGTACCATACCAAAGAACGAAGGGAACATCATACAAGGTTAACTAAATCCTTTACATAGAGTTCCAACCGATAAAGATCTTCGTAGAATATGTAGGAACCAATATGGACATCTAACTCCTGCTATTGGTTATTGACCGTAGAGGTGTCTCGGTCATTTCTACATAGTTCTCGAACCCGCAGGGTCTACACACTTAAGGTTCAGTGACGTTTGATAGTATTGAGTTATGTATGTTGGTGACCGGAGGTTGTTTAGAGTCCCGGATGAGATCCCGAACGTCATGAGGAGCTCCGAAATGGCGCGGAGGTAAATATCGATACACAGGAAGTCTCGTTTTGGTCATCGGAAAAAGTTCGGGCATCACCAGTAGTGTACCAGGAGTGCTGGGAGGGTTCCGGGGTCCATCGGGAGGGGCCACCCACTCCGGGGGGGCACATGGAACTTAGGGGTGGCATACTAGCCCTTAGTGGGCTGGGAAAGCCAGCCCCTAAGGGCCCATGCAAAGAGAAGAGAGGAGGACCAAGTGGGAAGTCCTTCCACGACTCCACGTCCCTTGTGGGATAAGGAATCCTAGTTGGGGGAGGACTCCTCCCTCTAGGTTCGGCCAAATCGTCCTTGTGGAGGGTTTGAGGCTGCCTTCTCCCCTCCCGTCCTCCTATATATACTAGAGGATTTGAGGGCAGCCGTAACCCTAATAGCCACGTGCTGCCCACTTCTTCCTCTTGATCGTTTCTCCTGTAGATTAGTTCGGCGAAGCTTGGCAAAGCCCTGCCGTATTAGTTCACCACCATGGCCACCACACCATTGTGCTGCCGTAGAACTCATCTACTGCTCCACCCTCGCTTGCTGGATCAAGGAAGTGGAGATCGTCATCGATCTGTACGTGTGCTCAACACGGAGGTGTCATCCGTTCGACACTAGCTCGGAAGGACCGTGATTGGATCGCGAGGCGGATCGTGATTGGATCGCGGGATGGATCATGATCGGATTGTGGGACGGCTAGCAATTTTGATTGCAAAGACGTTCGACTACATAAACCGCGTTTATTAACGCTTCCCTCTTAGCGATCTATAAGGGTATGTAGATCCACTCTCCCTCTGGTAGATGGTCATCACCATGGATAGATCATGCGTGTGCGTAGTGAAAAAATTGTTTCCCTTGCAACATTCCCCAACAGTGGCATTATGAGTAAGGTCTATGAGTAGATGAGATCAAGAGTACAACACAAAGGATTTTGTGGGTGTTGATTCTCAGATTTCTTCCTCCCTTGGTATTTTCTTGATTTGTATGCGGTATTGTGGGATGAAGCGGCATGGACCAACCTTACTCGTACGCTTACGAGAGACCGGTTCCATTGACTGACATGTGACTTTGTTGGATAAAGATGGCTGGCGGGTGTCTATCTCTCCTACTCTAGTTGGATCAAATTCGACAAAGGCGGTCCTTTGGAAGGTTGTATAGCAATTTGTGTACCACCGTTGTGGTTTTTGCGTAGGTAAGAATCGTTCTTGCTAGATACCCATAGCAGCCATGTAAAACATGCAACAACAATTAGAGTACGTCTAACTTGTTTTTGCAGAGTATGTTGTGATATGATATGGCCAATTACATGATGAGATATATGTGATGTATAAGATGATCATGTTTTGTATAGAATATCACGACATGCATGTCGATGAGTACGACCACCGACAGGAGCCATAGGGTTGCCTTTAATTATTGTATGACCTGCATGTCAGTCATTAAGAGCTATGTAATGCTTTACTTTATCACTAAGCGGTAGCAATGGTAGTAGAAGCATGGTGGGCGCGACAACACGATGGTGACACATTGATGGAGATGATGGTGTCATGCCGGTGATGATGGAGATCATGCTGGTGCTTTAAAGCTGGAGATCAAAAGCACAAGATCATGGCCATATCATGTCACTTATGATTTGCATGTTATGTTACTCCTTTTATGCATCTTATTATGCTTAGGATGATGGTAGCATTATAAGGTGATCCCTCACTAAAATTTCAATATAAAAATGTGTTCTCCCCAAGTGTGCACCATTGCGAAAGTTCGTCGTTCCGAGACATCTCGTGATGATCGGGTGTGGTAGACTCTAAGTTCTCATACAATGGGTGCAAGCTAGTGTTGTACATGCGGAACACTCGGGTTAAACTTGACGATCCTAGCATCTACAGATATGTCCTTGGAACACAAGAGACCGAAAGTTCGACCATGATTCATGTAGTAGATATGATCAAGACGAAGATGTTCACCATTGAAACCACCTCATCTCACGTGATGACTGGACTTGGGTTAGTGAATTTGGATCATGTACCACTCGATGACCGGAGGGATGTCAATTTGAGTGGGAGTTTTTAAGTAATATGATTAACTAAACTCCTTATCATGAATATAGTCTAAAATTGTCTTTGCAAAATTATGTTGTAGATAAATAGCTCGCGTTGCAGCTCCCATGTGTTTTTGATACGTTCCTACATAAAACAGAGTTGAAAGATGATGGTAGCAATTGTGCGGACTAGGTCCTTGATCATAGGATTGTCCTCAGTTGCTGCATAGAGGACTTATGTCCTTAATGCACCGCTCGGTGCGCCACCCCCTCAAGCGGCAACTGTAGATGTTGTGAACATCTGACAAGCACGTTCTAATGACTACTTGATAGTTCAGTGCATCTTGCATTTCGGCTTAGAATTGAGGCTCCAGATATGTTTTTAATGTCACGGAGCATATGTGATGTTCCAAGAGCTGCAATTGGATTTCAGGCTCGTGCCCGTGTTGAGAGGTATGAGACCTCCAACAAGATTCTTTGCCTGCGAGATGAAGGAGAATAGCTCAATCGGTGAGCATGTACTCAGATTGTCTGGGTGCTACAATCACTTGAATCAAGTGACAGTTGATCTTCCAGATAAGATAGTGATTGATATAGTTCTCCAAGTCACTGCCACCAAGCTACTAGAGCTTCAAGACAAACTATAACATGCTAGGGATGGAGTAGATGATCCCTGAGCTGTTCGCGAGTTTGACACCGCACAGGTAGAAATCAAGAAGGAGCATCAAGTGTTGATGGTTAGTAAAACCACTAGTTTCAAGAAGGGCAAGGGCAAGAATGGAAAACATCAAGAATGGCAAGCCAGTTGCCGCTCTAGTTAAGAAACCCAAGGTTGAACCCAAACCCGAGACTGAGTGCTTCTATTATGAGGAGAACGGTCAGTGAAGCTGAACTGCCATAGATACTTGGTAGATAAGAAGGCTAGCAACATCAACAGTAGTATATTTGATATACATTTTATTCATGTGTACCTTACTAGTACTCCTAGTAGCACCTGGGTATTAGATTCCGGTTCAGTTGCCAAATGTTGGTAACTCGAAATAGAAGCTATGGGATAAACGTAGACTAGCTAAGGGCGAGGTGATGATGTGTGTTGGAAGTGTTTCCAAGGATGATGTGATCACCATCGCACGCTCCCTCTACCATCGGGATTAGTGTTGAACCTAAATAAATGTTATTTGGTGTTTGCGTTGAGCATGAACATGATTTGACCGCGTTTATTGCAATACGGTTATTCATGTAAGTTAGAGAATAATGGTTATTCTGTTTACATGAATAATACCTTCAATGGTCATGCACCCAATGAGAATGGTTTATTGAATCTCGATCATAGTGAAAAACATGTTCATATTATTATGCCAAAAGATACAAAGTTAATAATGATAGTACCACATACTTGTGGCACTACCCCTAAATGTCATATTGGTGTAAAGCGCATGAAGAAACTCCGTGCCGATGGATCTTTGGACTCACTTGACTTAGAATCGGTTGAGACATGTGGACCATGCCTCTTGGGCAAGATGACTAAGACCCCATTTTTCGGTATGATGGAGCGGTCAAGTGACTTATTGGAAATGATACATGTTGATGTATGCAGTCCAGTGAGTATTGTAGCGTGCGGTCGATATCGTGATTTTCTTACCTTCCTGATCATTTGAGTATATATGGGCATATTTACTTAATGAAACACAAGTCTGAATCGTTTGAAAAGTTCAAGCAAATTCAGAGTGAAGTTTGAGACCATCGTGACAAGAAGATAAAATGTCTACGATATGATCGTGGAGGTGAATATCGAAGTTACGAGTTTGGTAAACAACTTAAGACAATGTGGAAGTTGTTCCACAACTCACGCCACCTGGAACACCATAGTGTGATGGTGTGTCCGAACGTCGTAGTCATGCTCTATTGGATATGGTGCTTACTATGATGTCTCTTATCATTTTGCCACTATCGTCTTAAGGTTATGCATTAGAGACAACTACATTCACTTTAAATAGGGCACCATCTAAATCTGCTGAGATGACATTGTATGAATTATGGTTTGATGAAAATCTAAGCTGACATTTCTTAGAGTTTGGGAATGCGATGCTTATGTGTCATAAGCTGGAACCCAAAGCAGAGGAGTGCATCTTCATAGGATACCCTAAGAAAACAGTTGGGTGTACCTTCTATGTCAGATCCGAGGGCAAAGTGTTTGTTGCTAAAAACGGGTCCTTTCTCGAGAAAGAGTTTCTCTCGAGAGAATTGAGAGGGAGGAAAGTAGAACTTGATGAGGTTGTTGAACTTTCACTTTAGTTGGATATTAGCACGAAGCAGAAAGATGTTTCTATGACGCCTACACCAAGTGAAGAGGAAGCAAATGATGATGATCATGAAGCTTCAGATCAAGTTACTACAGAACCTCATAGGTCGACAAGGACTCATACCACTCCTAAGTGGTACGTCAATCCTGTCTTGGAGGTCATGGTTTTAGACAATAGTGAACCTACGAGGTATGAAGAAGCGATGGTGGGCTCAGATTGCAACAAATGGCTAGGAGCCATGAAATCCGAGAAAAAATCCATGTATGAAAACCGAGTATAGACTTTGGTAGACTTGCCCGTTAAACGGAAGGTTGTTGAGTACAAATGTACCTTTAAGAAGAAGACAAACGCTAATGGTGAATGTGACCATTTATGAAGCTCAACTTGTCGCAAAGAAGTTTTCGACAAGTTCAAGGATTTGACTACGATGAGACTTTATTAACTGTAGTGATGCTCAAGTTTGTTGGAATTATGTTAGCAGTTGTTGCATTTTTCAATTATGAAATCAGGTAGATGGATGTCAAAACATCGTTTCCTTAATGGTTTCTTTGAGGAAAGGTTGTATGTGATACAACCAGAAGGTTTTGTAAATCCTTAGGATCCTAAAACGTATGCAAGCTCCAGCGATCCTTTTATCGGCTGGAGCAAGCATCTCAGAGTTGGAATACACGCTTTGATGAGGTGATCAAAGTTTTTGGGTTTATACAAAGTTTATGAGAAACTTGTATTTACAAGCAAGTGAGTGGGAGCACTATAGAATTTATGATAAGTATATGTGGTTAACATATTGTTGATCGGAAATGATGTAGAATTTCTAGAAATCATAAACGGTTGTTTGAAAAGAGTTTTGAAAGTAAGACCCAAGTAATGATACTTAAATGTTGGGCATCAAGATCTATAGAGATAGATCAAGACGCTTCATGAGGCTTTCAATGAGTACATACCTTGACAAGATTTTGAAAGAGTTCAAAATGGATCAGTCGGAGAAGGAGTTCTTGCCTAATTTGTAAGGTGTGAAGTTGAGTAATACTCAAATCTCGAACACGGCAGAAGAAAGGGAAAGGACGAAGGTCATCCCCTATGCCTTAGCCGTAGGCTCTATATAGTATGTCATGCTGTGTACCGCACATGTGTGTGCCTTGCCATGAGTCTGTCAAGGGGTACAAGAGTGATCCAGGAGTGGGTCACTGGAAAAGAGGTCAAAATTATCCTTAGTAACTAGAGGATTGAGGAAATATTTATCAATTATGGAGGTGATAAAGAGTTCATCACAAAGGGTTATGTCGATACAATCTTTAACACCAATCCGCATGACTCTTAGTATCAATCCTGATATGCATAGTGGAGCAACCATTTGGAATAGCTCCAAGTGGAGCATGGTTGAAGTATTGTCACATCCCTAGCTAGATGTCATAGGATAGCATGTGTGTGCATCATATTTCATTTTTGCATCAACATGAAGTGGGGATTAAAAGAAACCCCAAACCCTCATTTGAATCAAACCAATTCAAAGCATGTGAAAAACCAACTAATTCAAAATGGTCATCTACAATGTCCCCTATGTCTGATAAATATGAACCACAGGCTCGTGCTCATAGCGCTCCCAGGAGCCCATAGCAGCCCATAGCTCCTCCTCCCGTGCCCTCTAGCGCCGTAGCCGGTCCTGCCCTAGCCGCCGCTGCCGCTAAGCTCGTCGCCGGCGTCGATCCCGACCACCCCAGCCCCTGGTTTGGGCCTAGATCGACGCGCGCTCGAGCGTAGGCCCTCCCAGTGCCCTCCGCCGTCCTTTTGGTTGACGGAGGAGGGGTTCCGACCCCTTCCGCCGTCTCTGACATTGCCGACGGCTCAACGCCGATAAGTCAACCGGTGCTGATCATGGGGTTTGACCCCAAGTCAACTAGCAAGTGGGCCCGCCCCTTTTTAATTAGAATTAGATTAAAAAAATTAATTAAACTAAACTAATTTATGTTAATGACCCACTGACTAGTGGTCCCAACCCTAATCTAATTAGTAATTAGTTAAATAATTAACCTTGTTAGTAACTGGGTCACTGACCAATGGGCCCCACTGGTCAGGTTTGACCTGTCAACGTTCTGTTGACCAGCTGATGTCATGGTGATGTCATGCTGATGCAGTAATGACTTTTCTGAATTAAAATAATTCCAGAAAATGTTCAAAATGCAAAAATTCATATAAATTAATCTGTTAATCAGATGAAAATAATTTATTTATGAAAATTTATCATAAAAATCCAATGAATCCAATGGTGCTATTATCATGCATGTTAGAGCAACCTATGCAGATGAACATTGACATTTAGTAATAGGTTAATATATAGAATATGAAATGGAGAATTATTTTGAACCTATATTCAAACTTCCTTCATTTAGCATGGACAATAGTTGCATTAGTTCATCCATACATGCTGCCATGTCATGATCATGCATCATATTGTTGCATTTGCGTGTATTGATTGTTATTTACCTGCATTGCGATAGGCCCTGCTTCTGAGGATACCTCCGAGTATTCCAACGAAGGAGAAAACCTTCCCGCTACCCAGCAAGGCAAGCAACCCTTTTGATCATTCCGATAACATCCCACTCTCTCGCTCCTGCTCTTGTTTATTGCATTAGGACAAATGTTCACTTGTCTGTCATACACGGTAGATGAACCTATTGTTTTGCATGACCTGTCATTGTCACAGTAAATAGCTAAACCTTGCAACCTAGCATACCTGGTAGATGCTTGTGCCATGATGTGCTTAGCTTACTTTGCTTGCTATGCTTGCTATGCTTAGAGTTGTGCAACACCCCGTTACGCCTGGAGGGATCTAGACTGGCCCCATAGACCAACACTAGTTTTTCCTGCGCACTTTGTCCTCACTCGTGTGCACCAAGGACCAACTTCTCGTTCGGTCACCCATCGTAGAATCGCTCCAAGCCAAGCATGCTTAACTTTGGAGTTCTTTTCGAATGGGCTCCCAGAAAACAAGGAATTTCTTGATGATATGAGTAGTCTATCATTCCTATCAACCCAGGCTCTCACAAGTTGTGTCAGGTCTGATTCATCTAGGTGATGAACTGGAGTGAAATAACGATGTTCTGACGTGATAAGCTAATGCTGAATCCGATTTGGTAAAGGTAGCAATGAGAGGCTATGTAGGAGTACATAGTGGGTTGTCTCACTGGGACCATTCTTAGGAACTGAGTTCCGTGTTTGTGATCCAACACTAGATACTACCACATACTGGGCCCTGAAATATGACCCCGCTCGACTTATCAGTCGCTTAGTCCTTAGTCCAGGAGTTGCAAGTAGTTTCTGGTGTTTATAGCATGCTGGAGGCCACGTGTAGCGTTGACCCGAGGGATGGGTTACGATGTCGTAGGCAGTGGCACGGTGTACCAAGGGTCACCCGGATGGTGGGCTTGGGAACCCTACGCACATCGTTTGGGGCCGTAGCGGAAACATCGGCCGGACTTCCGTGCGGGTTCAGTCTCAAATAGGCGATAGCCTAGACTAGAGGTCTTATGTGATTGATGGTCGTGGCCGACTCCCTCGCCGGGCTTCTGCTTGAAGGTTGCCAAGGTGCATGGTTTTATGAGCACACAGCGATAAGTGGCGAGAGCGTGTGTGAAGAAGTACACCCCTGCAGGGTATGAAACTATTCGAATAGCCGCATCCTCAGATATGGACTACTTGGATGGCACTCTCCTAGGAGAGGGAAGTGAATCCATGTTGGTGTATTTTTATGGACATAGTGGACTCGTGTCCGATATCTAAAATCTAAACAAAGAGTTAAAATTGTCTAGTGTAGGTTAGCCATGAGTCAAAGCTGGCATTGCTGCATAAACTCCACCACTCCCCTTGTTTATACATGAGCATGAATATTCTAGGTCTGCTCTAAAGACTTGCTGAGTACGTTTGTACTCATGTTTTCTTAATAAATGTTGCAGATGAGACACAGGACCCATCAGCTGGATTCTATCTAGATGTTGACGATGCCGAATAGCTGGTGTCCCAGCTACGACCTTATGCCTTGTGGTAGGCTGTAGATAGTCAGGCCATGTGCCTTTTTACCCTTTCATCTGTCTGTACTCAGACAGCTTTATGCTTCCGCTTGGTTTGTATGAACTTGTGTGTATGACTTGAGTGTCGGGTCATGTGACCCCTATCTGTAAGAACATATTATGCAAGGCTCTTCTAAGCCTCTTAAATAACAGTTGTGTTGTTGTATGGTTATGTTATGATGCCATAGTTATATCTATGCATATCGGGCATGCCGTGCGTACGTGTGATGTGCAACGGTATGTATGGGATCCGACACCTAGTCGTGTGCCTTTAGTAGTACTCTTTATGGGAAACTGCCTCTTTGTGCTTCTACCGAGCCCTAGTAGCTTGCTACTGCTCCGAACACATTGATTGACCGATATGTATCCTTCTTTGCTATTGTGTCTGTCCCTTCGGGGAAATGTCTCACAGTGTAATGGAGTCCCTGTAGCCTGCGACGACTTGTTTACATGCAGTGATGGCATTCATGTCTCACGGCGTAATGGAGTCCTTGTAGCTTGCTATGACTCGTCTACACACGCTTGAAGCCGACACCTGCATTGCTGGGTTACGTATGCCTGTTTTCGTACAGATGTGCCACTTGGGTTCTATGACTAGCCATGTCGGCACGGGTTCTCTGTCATTTGATTGCCAGCGACATGTTCACATACGTGAGCCAAAAGACGCAAACGGTCCCGGCTAAGGTAAGGATGTAGCCGTGGAGCTTACCGTGCGTGAGGCCGCAAAGTGATGTGATATGTTACAGTCTGGATTCATATGACTTAGGATCGGGGTCCCAAAAGCGTTGGTATCAGAGCCTGACTGACTGTAGGACTACCAAGCCCAACCAGTCGAAGTGGAGTCTAGAAACACTATAGAAAAGTAGGGGAATTGATTGTGGAAGGGAATGTAAGGCTCTTTTTACTCCTCTTCCCAAGTTATTATATGCTGAGTCTTTCTCATCATTTCTACGGGGAAAAGAACTAGGCTTCTCATCTATTGCTTAGGATGACGAGTTAATAACCATGGACTATTAGCTAGCTTGTTTGCAAGTGAATGTCGGTACTTGAGCATTGTTGGTGTGATAAACAGTTGGAGAAGAGATTTGAGTCTAGAAAGTCGAGTGGTTATGCTTTTCCAATCTTTTGCAGTTGTCTCAAAATCCTTTTTGAGCAATTATAGTCGTTATGCTGTCCAATTTCAACTAGAGTCTCTAATGTCTTTGCATCATTCTCTGTTTCAGATGCCCCCTCGTCCTTCCCATTAGGTGGTCCGTGTGACCAGGTGCATCGATGTACCGGGTCACACGGCCATGTTGGTTAGAGTTATGATGGAGGCTGGTTACCGTTGGTACCCAGAGTACATAGTGGAGGAACAATATAGAGATTTCAACCAGAGTCAGTATCTATGTACTGTTAAGATATATCCTTCATATCCTGGAGCTGCAGAGCCGCTCCACTGGACTTATGGATTAGGTGTCACCGTAGACATGGCAGTTCAGGAGGCCGCCTACACCATGCTGACGATTTCACCATGGCCTGCTTCAGAACATAAAGTTTTGTTATGTTCCTGCTTCTTTGGGTGGAGAGGATAGCTATCTTAGCACAGCCTACTATGATCATTCTCATGAGGACCCTAGCCTGCAGGTGACCGCTCAGATGTTGGAGAACAGGGATCGTGATGCACGTGCCCTTCGCATGTAGCTTTATGCTACCCGTGCACGTCTTTGGACAGCCCTGACGCAGTTGGCACCTATCGTGCAGACAGGCTATGGAGATTTGGAGATGTTGAACCCATCATGGACTCATCTGCCAGCACGCGTAGACTGGCCCGATGTTGGACGCATCACCCCTCTTCGAGGACCGTTGTTGCCGCCAACAAGGGGACCAAGGCCACATCCATGTCCTTACGATTTCTAGGGATCACGGGCTAGAGTGTTTCCAAATCCTCAGGTTCAGCTCCCGGGTCACGGGGGTAACCTATATGAGGCATTCTACGGCGATGCTTGAGTACGTGGATGTTAGTACTAGTATGGTAGTAGTCGTATCGCCACAGTCCTGCGTGTCCTGTGGGATATGAGTGAGGTTGAGAGTTGAGTTCTGGAGGTGTAGATAGATAATGTATAGGAAGCTTGTAATGCCTCCGATGAGTTGTGTCATCTCTCTGTAGTTTGTATTTCAGCTTGGGTTTGTACTGAACTATGTCATGGTGTGTATGAATCATGGTGTTCATAGGGCAGTTGTTATTACCATGTTGTTTGGGTGTTTACCCTGCATGCCATGTTGTCTAGTACATTCCTTATCTCATGTCTTAGAGTTGATGTTCCCTATGTCTAAGTTGTGGGTTTGTTTCCTAGGACGGTGGCCACTAGGAATAACCCCGTGCCTGCCCCTGAGCAGGGCGAAGGAAGCGAGCCAAGGAAAGAGAACCTGCCACACGAGCCCTCTTTGGCAGAAGTGATGCTTGAAGCTGAACGGAACAAAAGGGAGACCAACAGGCTGTTGGAACGAATTGAGCAGAACACAGCGTGTGCTCCCCGCAATGATCACAATGATGGCGTGTCTCTCGGTGATTTCGTCAAGCTGTACCCACCTAAGTATCATCATTCGGTCGACCCACTTGACGCGGATGACTAGCTGACCAGCATGTCTCACAAGATCTAAGCTGCCAACGTATCCAAGGCCAATAAGGTGACCTTTGCTACTCACTTTCTGGAAGGACCCGCCAATCTGTGGTGGGAAAACTATGAAGCCATGCGTCTCGCAGGCCCCGCACCAACTTGGGCGGAATTCAGCGCGACATTCCTTATCCATCATATCCCAGAAGGGCTGATGGATCGCAAGAGAGAGGAGTTATGTGGTTTTACCCAGGGCAGACTGTTAGTGGATGCCTATAGTCGTGAGTTCGGCAATCTTGCTTGCTATGCTTCGGAGGAAGTTTCAACTGATGCCAAGAAACAGGCTAGGTTCCGCAAGGGACTTAGTCCTGAGCTTCATAGAGATCTGCGCTCGCATGAGTGCACAACCTTCCAGGCTCTCACCAACAAGGCTATCAATGCCGAGACTGGGCAGACTGACTACAAGGCAACCAGGAAGCACAACCGTGACTTCAGCCCTGTATCTGGCTCGGGCTCCAATAAACGCCAGGTGTCGGTGCCCAACGCAGCTCTGCCGCCAAGGTACACTGCAAGGCCATCCTTCCAGGCGCCTCGCCCAGCTCAGCCCAACCCTCTAGCCAGGCCATTTGGAGGTCCTCCTGCCAATGTTGCTCCCCGTGCCACCGTTGTTTTCTATAAATGTGGGGAACCAGGACACTACTCCCGTGAGTGTCCTCAAAACAATGCTAAGCCGGCTAGACGTGGGAAGCCGGGAAAAGCCTTCTATGTGAAGCCAACTTCCGCTCGTGGACGAGTGAACTATGTTTCTGCTGAGGAAGCTCTTGAGGATCCTGATGTTATCCTAGGTACGCTCCTTGTCAATAGTCATCCAGCATGTGTTCTATTTGATACTGGGGCATCTCATTCTTTCATCTCAGAAAGTTATGCATAGTTGCATAACATGTCTTTTTGTGATATGCCTACTCCTTTAGTAGTTTAGACTCCTGGTTCAAAATGGCAAACTTCTAGGGTGAGCCATGACAATGAGATTCTTGTGGATAGGCTAGTCTTCCTAGCATCTTTGATAGCCCTCAAGTCTTTGGACATCAATATCATCTTAGGCATGGATTGGATGAAAGCCCACTATGCTAAGATTGATACTCATACTAGGAATGTTCAACTCACACATCCCTCGGGTGAGATAGTCAATGTCTCCACGAGCAGCCAAGCGCCAACTCTATTCCCTCAATTCTAGCCCTCTTCCAAAAATAGAAGATATTCTGGTAGTCCGTGACTTTCTGGATATCTTTCCAGAAGAACTGCCAGGAATTCCACCTGTCAGAGATGTTGAGTTTGTGATAGAGGTCATTCCAGGGACTGTCCCAATAGCTAGAAGACCCTATAAGATGACACCCTTAGAGCTAGCCGAACTTAGGACTCAACTCGATGAGGCTTTTAAGAAAGGTTTCATCCGTCCTAGTTCTTCTCCTTGGGCTTGCCCCATCCTCTTCGTCAAGAAGAAGGATGGATCGGATCGAATGGTTGTGGACTATCGGCCATCGAATCTGGTCACCATAAAGAACAAGTATCCGCTCCCCAGGATCAACGATTTGTATGATCAACTTGCTGGATCCTCTGTCTTTTCCAAAATGGATTTGAGGTTGGGATACCATCAAATCAGAATTAGAAATGGGGACATTCCAGAAACGGCTCTTGTTACTCGTCATGGCCAATACGAGTACACCGTCATGTCCTTCGGTTTAACCAATGCCCCAACCACCTTCTCTCGCTTGATGAATTCGATCTTCATGGAGTATTTGGATAAATTCGTCATGGTTTACCTCGACGACATACTCATCTACTCGAAGAACGAACAGGAACATGCCGAGCATCTAAGGCTGGTGTTGATGAAACTTCGAGAGCATCGTTTGTATGCCAAATTCTCCAAGTGTGAATTTTGGTTGCCAGAAGTGACCTATCTGGGCCACGTGACCTCTGGTAAAGGTATTGTTGTCAATCCTGAGAGAGTTTAGGCCGTCCTTGATTGGACTCAACCTGAATCGGTTAAGAAAGTTTAGAGTTTCCTTGGCTTAGCGAGCTATTGTCGCCGCTTTGTCAAGAACTTCTCCAAGGTTGCGAAACCTCTGACTGAACTCCTCAAGAAAGATAAAAAGTCCGAGTGGACTCCACAATGCGAGCACAATTTTCAGGAGTTGAAAAGATGACTGACCTCTGCTCCCGTTCTGGTGCCACCAGATTTCTCTAAGGACTTTGTTATCTATTGCGAAGCCTCGCGACAAGGATTAGGTTGCATTCTCATGCAATATCGTCATGTGATTGCATACGCATCTCGATAGTTGCGTCCACATGAGGATAATTATCTAACACATGATCTTGAGCTTGCAGCTGTGGTCCATGCAATGAAAACCTAGCGACATTACCTTCTGGGTAATCGTTGCGAAATTTACACTGATCATCAAAGTGTGAAATATATTTTCACCCACCAGATTTGAATCTCAGGCAAAGACGATGGGTTGAGTTGATTACAGATTATGACTTAGGGATAACTTACACCCCGGGGAAAGCCAATGTCATGGCTAATGCACTAAGTCGTAAGTCTTATTGTAACAACCTGATGTTACAACAAGGTCAACCACTTCTCTATGAGGAATTTCGGAAGTTAAACCTCCATATTGTTCCTCAAGGATTCCTATCCAACCCGGTGGCGAAACCAACTCTTAATGATCAAATTATAGCTGGCTAGAAGCATGATAAGGGTATTTCCCGGATAAAAGAGAACCTCGTTAGTGGTATTGCTAAGGATTTCTTAGGTGATGACCAAGGTGTGGTGTTCTTCCAGAACTGTTTGGTGGTTCCCAAGAGCCAACATCTTCGGCAGCTGATTCTTAAGGAGGCTCATTCCCCTCTAACAATTCATCCGAGTAGTACCAAGATGTATCAAGACCTACGCCAGAGGTTCTAGTGGACTAGGATGAAGAGAGAAATGTTGGAAATATGCCCTAGAGGCAATAATAAATTGGTTATTATCATATTTCCTTGTTCATGATAATCGCTTATTATCCATGCTATAATTGTGTTGATCGGAAACTCAGATACATGTGTGGATACATAAACAACACCATGTCCCTAGTATGCCTCTAATAGACTAGCTCGTTGATCAAAGATGGTTAACGTTTCCTAGCCATTGACATGAGATGTCATTTGATAACGGTATCACATCATTAGGAGAATGATGGGATGGACAAGACCCAAACTACAAATGTAGCATATGATCGTATCAGTTTATTGCTACTGTTTTCTGCATGTCAAGTATCTGTTCCTATGACCATGAGATCATGCAACTCACTAACACTGGAGGAGTGCCTTGTGTGTATCAAATGTCGCAACATAACTAGGTAACTATAAAGGTACTCTACAGGTATCTCCGAGGGTGTCTGTTGGGTTGGCATGGATCAAGACTGGGATTTGTTACTCCGTGTGACGGAGAGGTATCTCAGGGCCCACTCGGTAATACAACATCACAACAAGCTTTGCAAGCAATGTGACTAAGTTTTAGTCACGGGATCTTGTATTACATAACGAGTAAAGAGACTTGCCGGTAACGAGGTTGAACTAGGTATGGAGATACCGACGATCGAATCTCGGGCAAGTAGCATACCGAAGAACAAAAAGGAACATCATACGGTATTAACTGAATCCTTGACATAGAGGTTCGATCGATAAAGATCTTCATAGAATATGTAGGAACCAATATGTAGATCTAGGTCACGCTATTGGTTATTGACCGTAGAGGTGTCTCGGTCATGTCTACATAGTTTTCGAACCCGCAGGGTCTGCACACTTAAGGTTTGGTGACGCTTCAGTAGTATGGAGTTATGTATAGTGGTGACCGAACGTTGTTTGGAGTCCCGTATGAGATCCTGGACATCACGAGGAGCTCTGGAATGGTTCGGAGGTAAATATTGATATATAAGAAGTCCTATTTTGGTCGACGGAAAAGTTTCGGGCTCATCGGGAGACCATCGGGAGGGGTATTTCGACCCAAGAGGCTACGTGGGCTATGGGAGGATGAATACCAGCCCTTAGTGGGATGGAGAAAGTCCCACAAAGGGCCCATGCGGCTGGGAAGAAAAAGCCCAAAAGGAAAAAAGGTGGAAAAAGGCAAAAGGGCTAAATAAGGAAGGAGTCCTAATCCTACTAGGAGTGGAGGAGGAAGACTCCTCCCTCCTGGTTCGGCCGACCCAAGGGCTGGATCCTTGGGAGCCAACCCTCCTCCTCCTCTCCTCCTATATATATTAGAGGGTTTTAAGGTTTTGGCACAAGATTTTCAGCCACGTGCTACCCTATTCTCTAGTGCATAGTTTCTCCTCTAGATCGGTTTCCTGTAGTGCTTGGGCGAAACCTTGCCGGAATTACTCCACCACCATCTCCGCGGCACCGTCATGCTGTTGGAGAACTCTTATACCTCTCTGCTCCCTCTTGCTGGATCAAGAAGGCGGAGATCATCATCAAGCTATACGTGTGCTGAATGCGGAGGTGTCGTCCGTTCGGCGCTAGATCGGAAGGACCGTAATCAAGATCGCGAGACGGACCGTGATGAGATCGCGGGACGGATCATGATGAGTTCGTGGGACGGATCGTGATTGGATCGCGGGACGGATCATGATGAGATCGCGGGATGCTCGGCGATTTGGATCGTGAAGACGTTCGACTACACCAACGGCGTTTCTTAACGCTTTCCGCTTAGCGATCTACAAGTGTATGTAGATCCACTCTCCCTCTCGTAGATGCTCATCACCATGGATAGATCTTGCGTGTGTGTAGGAATTTTTTTGTTTCCCATGCAACGTTCCCCAACAGTGGTATCAGAGCTAGGTCTATGTGTATATGGGATCTCGAGTAGAACACAAAGAGTTTGTGGGCGTTGATGCTTAGATTGCTTCCTCCCTTGGTCATGTTTTGGTTCAGCGGTATTGTGGGATGAAGCGGCCCGGACCAACCTTACTCGTACGCTTACGAGAGACAGGTTCCATCGACTAACGTGTAACCTCGTTGCATAAAGATGGTTGGCGGGTGTCCGTTTCTCCTACTTTAGTTGGATCGGATTTGACAAAGGCGGTCCTTGAGAAGGTTGAAAAGCAACTTATGTATCACCGTTGTGGTTTTCACGTAGGGGAGAATTGTTCTTGCTAGATACCCGTAGCAGCCACGTAAAAGATGGAACAACAATTAGAGGACATCTAACTTGTTTTTGCAGGGTATGTTGTGATGTGATATGGCCAATTACATGATGTGATATATGTGATGTATGAGATGATCATGTGTTGTATAGAATATCACGACATGCATGTCGATGAGTACGACAACCGGCAGGAGCCATAGGGTCGTCTTTAATTATTGTATGACCTGCGTGTCAATCATTAAGCGCTATGTAATGCTTTACTTTATTGCTAAACGGTAGCAATAGTAGTAGAAGCATGATGTGTGCGACAACCAATGGCGACACGTTGATGGAGATCATGGTGTCATGCCGGTGACGATGGAGATCATGCCGGTGCTTTCAAGATGGAGATCAAAAGCACAAGTTCATGGCCATATCATGTCACTTATGATTTGCATGTGATGTTAATCCTTTTATGCACCTTGTTTTGCTTAGGACGATGGTAGCATTATAAGGTGATCCCTCACTTAATTTCAAGATAAATTGTGTTCTCCCCGAGTGTGCACCGTTTCGAAAGTTCGTTGTGTCGAGACACCACGTGATGATCGGGTGTGATAGACTCTATGTTCACATACAACGGGTGCAAGCTAGTGTTGCACATGCAGAACACTCAGGTTAAACTTGACGAGCCTAGCATGTACAGACATTGCCTCGGAACACAAGAGACCGAAAGGTCGAACATGAGTCATATAGTAGATATGATCAACATGATGATGTTCACCATTGAAACCACCTCAACTCACGTGATGATCATACTTGAGTTGGTGAATTTGGATCATGTATCACTCGAATGACTAGAGGGATGTCAATTTGAGTGGGAGTTCTTCAGTAATATGATTAATTGAACTCATTATCATGAACATAGTTAGTAGTGTCTTTGCAAACCATGTTGTAGATTACTTGTTCATGCTGTAGCTCCCTTGAATTTTTATATGTTCCTAGAGAAATAGAGTTTAAATATGATGGTAGAAATATTGTGGACTGGCTCCGTGATCTGAGGATTGTCCTCATTGCTGCACAGAAGGCTTATGTCCTTAATGCACCGCTCGGTGTGCCAACCACTCTAGCGTCATCTGTAGATGTTGTGAACATCTAACAGGCACGTTCTGATGACTACTTGATAGTTTAGTGCGTCATGCATTACGGATTAAAATTGAGGCTCCGAAACATTTTGAACGTCATGGAACATATGAGATGTTCTAAGAGCTGAAGTTAGGATCTTTGGCTCGCACCTGTGTTGTGAGATATGAGATCTCCAACGAGATTGTTTGTCTGGAAGATGAAGGAGAATAGATCAATCGTTGAGCATGTGCTCAGATTGTCTGGGTGCTACAATCGCTTGAATCGAGTGGGAGTTTATCTCTGAGATAAGATAGTGATTGATATAGTTCTCCAAGTCACTGTCACTAAGCTACTAGAACTTGGTGATGAACTATAAAATACCAGGGATAGAAATAATGATCCCTGAGCTGTTCGCGATGTTTGACACCGCGAAGGTAGAAATCAAGAAGGAGCGTCAAGTGTTGATGGTTAGTCAAACTACTAGTTTTGAGAAGGGCAGGAGAAAGGAGGGAAACTTCATGGATAGCAAGTCAGTTGCTGCTCCAGTGAAGCAGCCCAAAGTTGAACCCAAACCTGAGACTAAGTGCTTCACTTCTGAGGAGACCGGTCGCTGAAGCGGAACAACCCTAGATACTTGGTAGACAAGAATGATGGCAACATCGACAGAAGTATATTTGATATACGTGTTATTGATGTGTACCTTGCTAGTACGCCTAGTAGCACCTGGGTATTGGATACCGGTTCGGTTGCTAAATGTTAGTAACCCGAAATAAAAGCTACGGAATAAACAGAGAACTAGCTAAAGGTGAGGTGACGATGTATGTTGGAAATGTTTCCAAGGTTGATGTGATCAACATCGCACGCTCTCTCTACCTTCGGGATTAGTGACGAACCTAAATAAATGTTATGGTGTTTTGCATTGAGCATGAACGTGATTAGATCGTGTTTATTGCAACATGGTTATTCATTTAAGTTAGAGAATAATGGTTATTCTGTTTACATGAATAATACCTTCAATGGTCATGCACCCAATGAGAATGGTTTGTTGAATCTTGATCGTAGTAATACACATGTTCATAACATTAATGCCAAAAGATACAAAGTTAATAATAATAGTACCACATACTTGTGGCACTGCCGCTAAATGTCATATTGGTATAAAACGCATGAAGAAACTCCATGCTGATGGATCTTTGGACTCATTCAATTTTGAATCGGTTGAGACATGCGAACCATGCCTCTTGGTCAAGATGACTAAAGACCTGGTTTTCTGGTTTGATGGAGCGGGCAAGTGATTTATTGGAAATGATACATGTTGATGTATGCAATACAATGAGTCTTATAGCGTGCGGTGGATATCGTTATTTTCTTACCTTCACTGATGATTTGAGTAGATATAGTGTATATTTACTTAATGAAAGACAAATCTGAATTGTTTGAAAGGTTTAAGCAAATTCAGAGTGAAGTTTAATATCATCGTGACAAGAAGAAATGTCTGTGATATGATCGTGGAGGTGAATATCTGAGTTGCGAGTTTGGCATACAACTTTAGACAATGTGAAAGTTGTTTCACAACACACGCCACCTGGAACACCATAGTGTGATGGTGTGTCCGAACATCATACTGATGCTCTATTGGATATGGTGCGTGCTATGATGTCTCTTATCGTTTTGCTACTATAATTTTGGGGTTATGCATTAGATACAACTACATTCACTTTAAATAGGGCACCATCTAAATCCATTGAGATGACAACGTGTGAATTATGGTTTGATAGAAACCTAAGCTGTCATTTCTTAATGTTTGGGGCTGTGACGCTTGTGTGGAAAAATTGTTTTCACCTAATGAGCTCGAACCCAAAGCGGACAAATGCATCTTCATAGATTACCATAAGAAAAGTTGGGTGAACCTTCTATCTAAGATCCAAGCATAAAGTGTTTGTTGCTAAAACGGGTCTTTTCCCGAGAAAAAGTTTCTCTCAAAAGAATTGAGTGGGAGGAAGATAGAACTTGATGAGGTTGTTGAACCTTTGTTTCAACCAGAGAGTAGCGCAGCATAGAAAGTTGTTTCTGTGGAACCTACGTCAGTTGAAGAGGAAGTAAATGATGATGATCATGAAGCTTCGGATCAAGTTACTATCGAACCTCGTAGGTCGACAAGGATGTGTATTGCTCCTGAGCGGTACGACAACCCTGTCTTGGAGGTCATGTTGTTGGACAACGATGAACCTATGAGCTATGAAGAAGCGATGATGGGCCCGGATTCCGACAAATGGTTAGAGGCCATGAAATCCGAGAAAGGATCCATGTATGAAAACCAAGTATAGACTTTGGTAGACTTGCTCGTTGGACGGTAGGTCGTTGAGTACAAATGGACCTTTAAGATGAAGACAAACGCTGATGGTGAATGTCACCATTTATAATGCTCGACTTGTCGCAAAGAAGTTTTCACCAAGTTCAAGGAGTTGACTACGATGAGACTTTCTCACTCGTAGCGATGCTAAAGTCTGTTGGAATTATGTTAGCAGATGGATGCCAAAACATCATTTCCTTCCTTAAGGAAAGGTTGTATGAGATACAACCAGAAGATTTTGTCAGTCCTAAGGATGCTAAAAGGTGTGCAAGCTTCAGTGATCCTTCTATGAACTGAAGCAAGCATCTCGGAATTGGAATATACACTTTGATGAGGTGACCAAAGTTTTTGAGTCTATACAAAGTTTATGAGAAACTTGTATTTACAATAAAGTGAGTGGGAGCACTATAGAGTTTCTGGTAAGCATATGTGGTTGACATATTGTTGATCGGAAATGATGTAGAATTTCCAGAAAGTATAAACGGTTGTTTGAAAAGAGTTTTTCAAAGGAAGACCTCTATAAAGCTACCTAATTGTTGAGCATCAAGATCTATAGAGATAGATCAAGATGCTTTATGAGACTTTCAATGAGTACATACCTTGACAAGATTTTCAAAGAGTTCAAAATGGATCAGTGAGAGAAAGAGTTCTCGCCTGATTTGTAAGGTGTGAAGTTGAGTGAGACTCAAAGATCGACAACGGCAGAAGAAAGAGAAAGGACGAATGTCGTCCCCTATGCCTTAGACATATGCTCTATATTATGCCATGCTATGTAGCGCACCTCGTGTGTGCCTTGCCATGAGTCTGTCAAGGGGTACAAAAGTGATCCAGGAGTGGATCACTGGACAGCGGTCAAGATTATCCTTAGTAACTAAATGACTAAGGCGATGTTTCTCAATTATGGAGGTGATAAAGAGTTCGTCGTAAATATTTACGTTGATGCAAGCTTTAACACCAATCCGGATGACTCGTAGTAGCAATCTGGATACGTATAGTGGAGCAGCCATTTGGAATAGTACCAAGTGGAGTGTAGTAGCATTGTTTATAGTTTTACATAGATATTTGCAAAGTACACACGGATCTAAATGTCGCAGACCCATTGACTATAAGACCTCTCTCACATGCAAAGCATGATCGAGCCCCAGAACTCATTGGGTGTTAGATTCATAACAATGTGAATCACATAGTGATGTGAACCAGATTATTGACTCTAGTGCAAGTGGGAGACTGTTGGAAATATGCCCCATAGGTAATAATAAATTGGTTATTATCATATTTCCTTGTCCATGATAATCGTTTATTATCCATGCTATAATTGTGTTGATCGGAAACTCAGATACATGTGTGGATACATAAACAATGCCATGTCCCTAGTATGCCTCTAATAGACTAGCTCGTTGATCAAAGATGCTTAAGGTTTCCTAGCCATTGACATGAGATGTCATTTGATAACGGATCACGTCATTAGGAGAATGATGGGATGGACAAGGCACAAACTAAAAAAGTAGCATATGATCGTGTCAGTTTATTGCTACTGTTTTCTGTATGTCAAGTATCTGTTCCTATGACCATGAGATCATGCAACTCACTGACACCAGAGGAGTGCCTTGTGTGTATCAAACGTCGCAATGTAACTAGGTAACTATAAAGGTACTCTATAGGTATCTCCGAGGGTGTCTGTTGGGTTGGCATGGACAAGACTGGGATTTGTTACTCTGTGTGACGGAGAGGTGTCTCAGGGCCCACTCGGTAAAACAACATCACAACAAGCCTTGCAAGCAATGTGACTAAGTGTTAGTCACGGGATATTGTATTACGGAACGAGTAAAGAGACTTGCTGGTAACGAGGTTGAACTAGGTATGGAGATATCGACGATCGAATCTCGGGCAAGTAACATACCGAAAAACAAAAAGGAACATCATACGGGATTAACTAAATCCTTGACATAGAGGTTGGAGCGATAAGGATCTTCATAGAATATGTAGGAACAATTATGGACATCCAGGTCCCGCTATTGGTTATTAACCATAGAGGTGTCTTGGTCATGTCTACAGAGTTCTCGAACCCGCAGGGTCTGCACACTTAAGGTTTGGTGACGTTTCGGTAGTATAGATTTATGTATGGTGGTGACCAAAGGTTGTTCGGAGTCCCGGATGAGATCCCGGACGTCGCGCGGAGCTCCGGAATAGGAAGTCCTATTTTGGTCGCCGGAATAGTTTCGGGCTCATCGGTAGTGTACCGGGAGACCATCGGGAGGGGTATTTCGACCCAAGAGGCTACATGGGATATGGGAGGATGAATACAAGACCTTAGTGGGCTGGAGGAAGTCCCACAATGGGCCCATGCGGCTGGGAAGAAAAAGCCCAAAAGGAAAAAAGGTGGAAAAAGGCAAAAGGGCTAAATTAGGAAGGAGTCCTAATCCTACTAGGAGTGGAGGAGGAGGACTCCTCCCTCCTGGTTCGGCCGACCCAAGGTCTAGCTCCTTGGGAGCCAAGCCTCCTCCTCCTCTCCTCCTATATATACTAGAGGTTTTTAAGGTTTTGGCACAAGATTTTCAACCACGTGCTACCCTATTCTCTAGTGCATAGAATCTCCTCTAGATCAGTTTTCTGCCGTGCTTTGGCAAATCCCTACCAGAATTACTCCACCACCATCGCCGCAGCGCCATTACGCTGCCGGAGAACTCTTCCACCTCTCCGCTCCCTCTTGCTGGATCAAGAAGGCGGAGATCGTCATCAAGCTATACGTGTGTTGAACGGGGAGGTGCCATCCGTTCGACACTAGATCAGAAGGACCGTGATCAAGATCGCGAGACGGATCGTGATGAGATCGTGGGACGGATTGTGATGAGTTCGCGGGAATGATCGTGATTGGATCGCGGGATGGATCGTGATGAGATTGCGGGACGCTCGGCGATTTGGATTGGGAAGACGTTCGACTACACCAACCGTGTTTCTTAACGCTTCCCGCTTAGCGATCTACAAGTGTATGTAGATCCACTCTCCCTCTCGTAGATGCCCATCACCATGGATAGATCTTGCGTGTGCGTAGGAATTTTTTTGTTTCCCATGCAACGTTCCCCAACAAGAAATTGCTCAGTTCGTTGCTAACTACGACATTTGTCGTCGCGTGAAAGCAGAACATCAAAGGCCTGCTGGCACCCTTCAACCTTTAGCTATTCTTGAATGGAAATGGGATAAGGTCGGTATGGATTTCATTACCGGATTTCCTAGGACTAAGAGAGGGAATAATGCTATCTTTGTGGTCATCGACCGCCTTTCCAAAGTGGCTCATTTTCTTCCTGTTCGGGAGAGTATAACTGCTAGCCAGCTAGCGGAGTTATATGTTTCTCGAATAGTTTATCTTCATGGTGTTCCATTCGAGATTAACTCAGACCGCGGAAGTATCTTTACTTGCCAATTTTGGGAAAGTTTTCTAACCGTCATGGGGACTCATCTTTCCTGTAGCACTTTTTTCCACCCGCAATCAAGTGGTCAAGTTGAGCGAGTCATTCAAATCCTCGAAGACATGCTCCGAGCTTGTGTTATATCCTTCGGTATGAATTGGGAGAAATGTCTTCCATTTGCCGAATTTGCTTATAACAATAGTTATCAATCAAGCTTGGGCAAAGCCCCTTTTGAAGTTCTCTATGGATGAACTTGTCGAACACCTCTTAACTGGTCAGAAACCGGAGAGAGGCAACTCTTTGGCCCGGATATGATCCAGGATGCAGAGGAGCAAGTTCACATTATTCGTGAAAAGTTGAAAACAGCCCAATCTCGTCAAAAGAGCCAATATGATCGCCATCATAAGGCTGTGACCTATGAAGTTGACGAGAAGGCTTACCTTCGGGTTACACCTCTGAAGGGTACCCATCGATTCGGTATCAAGGGCAAGTTGGCTCCTCGTTACATTGGAACTTTTCGCATTCTTGCTAAACGAGGAGAGGTTACCTACCAATTGGAACTTCCACCGCATCTTTCCAAGGTTCATGATGTCTTCCACGTCTCGCAACTCAGGCGTTGCTTCTCGGAACCTGTCCATGAAGTGGATCACGAAGCGCTTGATCTCCAAGATAACCTTACATATCAAGAATACCCTGTTCGTATTCTTGATCAAGCTGAGCGTACCACTTGGCGTCGGAACATCAAGTTTCTCAAGGTTCAGTGGTCACACCATTCTGAAAAGGAGGCCACATGGGAGAGAGAAGATCGTCTTTGACTAGAGTACCCCGCTCTCTTCCCGACGACTTCAAAATCTCGTGACGAGATTCTTTTGAGTGGGGGTGAGTTGTCACATCCGTAGCTAGATGTCATAGGACAGCATGTGTATGCATCATATTTCATTTTTGCATCAACACGAAGTGGGGATTAAAAAAAAACCCAAACCCTCATTTGAATCAAACCAATTCAAAGCATGTGAAAAAACAACTAATTCAAAATGGTCGTCTGAAATGTCCCCTATGTCTGATAAATATGGACATGAATATATCAGGGACCATCTTAAATATTTGAACATTTATAGAAATTTAAAATAAATAACAAAGCTGCTGAAAATGCCAAATAAAGCATTATCATTATTTTAGATTTAAAAATATCCTGAAACTTTTTCAGAAGTTTGAAATGTTCAAACTTACTTATATAAAATATTTGGAATATTTTATAATAGCATTTGTACCTAAAAAAGAAATAAAACAAATGTTAGAATTAGAAAACAGAGAGAAAAAGAAAAAAAGAGGAAGAAGCCCACGGGGAGCCGGCTCAATTGGCCCGTGTTAGTCATCCCTATCCTCTCGCCAGAAGGACAGGGGCATGCGCTCGCCGCGCGTGGGCACGCGCCCGGCCACCTCCTCCCTGCCTGGCTGCTGCCTGGAGGGCTCCGAGAGCGCCAGCTCGAGGCCTCTCGCCGTGGCCCTCTTCTCCTTCCCTCTCTCCCCTGCGCGCTCTCTCTTCCCCCTCCTCTCCTCTATTTCCCCCTTGCCAAACTGAAGCCGTCGACGATTCGCCGTCTCCCATGTGTCCCCGACCACGCCAAGGCGCCAGAAGCCCCTTCGGTGAGGCCCCGGATCTTTTCCCCTAGTCCTGTCGCCGTTCCCCTCCTCTAGCCCCGTCTGTCGCTAGAGCCAAGAGGAGCTCACTGCCGACCATGGCGTAGCTGTGGACACAGCAGCCATAGCTCGCACCTGACCGTGGGCTCGCGCTCATAGCACTCCCAGGAGCCCGTAGCCGCCCCTAGCTCCTCCTCCCGTGCCCTCTAGCGCAGTAGCCGGTCCTGCCCGAGCCGCCTCCGCCGCTAAGCTCATCGCCGGCGTCGATCCCGACCACCCTAGCCCCTGTTTGGAGCTAGATCGACGCGCGCTCGAGCGTAGGCCCTCCCAGTGCCCTCCACCGACCTTTTGGTCGCCGAAGGAGGGGTTCCGACCCCCTCCGTCGTCTCTGACGTCGCCGACGGCTCAACGCCGGCGAGTCAACCGGTGCTGACCATGGGGTTTGACCCCAGGTCAACTAGCAAGTGGGCCCACCCCTTTTTAATTAGAATTAGATTAAAAAAATAATTAAACTAAACTAATTATGTTAATGACCCACTGACTAGTGGGCTCAACCCTAATCTAATTAGTAATTAGCTAAATAATTAACCTTGTTAGTAACTAGGTCACTGACCAGTGGGCCCCAATAGTCAGGTTTGACCTGTCAACGTTCTGTTGACCAGCTGATGTCATGGTGATATCATGCTGATGCAGTAATGACTTTTCTAAATTAAAACAATTCCAGGAAATGTTTAAAACTTCAAAAATTCATATAAATTAATCTGTTAATCATATGAAAATAATTTTTATATGAAAATTTATCAGAAAAATCCAATGAATCCAATGGTGCTATTATCATGCATGTTAGAGAAACCTATGTAGATGAACATTGACATTTACTAATAGGTTAATATATGGAATATGAAATGGAGAATGATTTTGAACCTATATTAAAACTTCCTTCATTTAACATGGACAATAGTTGCATTAGTTCAGCCATACATGCTGCCATGTCATGATCATGCATCATACTATTGCATTTGCGTGTATTGATTGTTATTTACCTGCATTGTGGTAGGCCCTGCTTCTGAGGATACCTCCGAGTATTCCAACGAAGGAGAAAACCTTCCCGTTACCCAGCAATGCAAGCAACCCTTTTGATCATTCCGATAACATCCCACTCTATCGCTCCTGCTCTTGTTTATTGCATTAGGACAAATGTTCACTTGTCTATCATACATGGTAGATGAACCTATTCTTTTGCATTACCTGTCATTGTCATAGTAAATAGCTAAACCTTGCAACCTAGCATACCTGGTAGATGCCTGTGCCATGATGTGCTTAGCTTACTTTGCCTGCTATGCTTGCTATGCTTAGAGTTGTGTCAGGTCTGATTCATTTGGGTGATGAACTAGAGTGAAATAATGATGTTTTGACGTGATAAGCTGATGATGAACCCGATTTGGTAAAGGTAGCAATGAGAGGCTATGTAGGAGTACATAGAGGGTTGTCTCATTGGGACCGTTCTTAGGAACTGAGTTCCGTGTTTGTGATCCAACACTAGATACTACCACATGTTGGGCCCTAAAATAGGACCCCGCTTGACTTATCAGTCGCTTAGTCCTTAGTCCAGGAGTTGCAAGTAGTTTCTAGTGTTTATAGCATGCTGGAGGCCGCGCGTAGCACTGACCCTAGGGTTGGGTTACGACACGGTAGGCAGTGGCATGGTGTACCAAGGGTCAACCGGATGGTGGAATTGGGAACCCTGCGCACATCGTTTGGGGCCGTAGCGGAAACTTTGGCCGGACTTCCGTGCGGGTTCAGTCTCAAATAGGCAATAGCCTGGACTAGAGGTCTTATGTGATTGACGGTCGTGGCCGACTCCCTCGCTGGGCTTCCGCTTGAAGGTTGCCGAGGTGCATGGTTTTATGAGCACACAGTGATAAGTGGCGAGAGCGTGTGTGAAGAAGTACACCCCTGCAGGGTATGGAACTATTCGAATAGCCGCGTCCTCGGATATGGAGTACTTGGAGAACTTATGTTGTTCATAGATAATCAAATGGATGCTCATAAAAAAATATCAAGACAAGTGTGAGTACCGTGGATGGCACTCTCCCGGGAGAGGGAAGTGAATCCATGTTGGTGTATTGTTATGGAGATAGTGGACTCGTGTGCGATATCTAAAATCTAAACAAAGAGTTAAAATTGTGTAGTGTAGGTTAGCCATGAGTCAAAGCTGGCATTGCTGCATAAACTCCACCACTCCCCTTGTTGATACATGAGCATGAATAGTCTAGGTATGCTTTAAAGACTTGCTAAGTATGTTTGTACACATGTTTGCTTAATAGATGTTGCAGATGAGACTCAGGACCCATCAGGTGGGTTCTATCTAGATGTCGACGATGCCGAATAGCTGGTGTCCCAGCTACGACCTTATACCCTGTGGCGGGCTGTAGATAGTCAGGCCATGTGCCTTTTTACCCTTTCATCTGTCTATACTCACACAGCTTTATGCTTCCGCTTGGTTTGTATGAACTTGTGTGTATGACTTGAGTGTCGGGTCATGTGACCCCTATCTGTAAGAACATATTATGCAAGGCTCTTCTGAGCCTCTTAAATAAAAGTTGTGTTGTTGTATGGTTATGTTGTGATGCCATAGTTATATATATGCACATCGGGGATGTCGTGCGTACGTGTGACGTGCAACGGTATGTATGGGATTTGACACCTAGTCGTGTGGCTTTAGTAGTACTCTTTACGGGAAACTGCCTCTTTGTGCTTCCACCGAGCCCTGGTAGCTTGCTACTACTTCAGACACATTGATTGACCGGTATGTATCCTTCTTTGCTATTGTGTCTGTCCCTTCGGGGAAATGTCTCACAGTGTAATGGTGTCCCTGTAGCCTGCTACGACTCATCTATGTGTAGTGATGGCATTCATGTCTCACGGCATAATGGAGTCCTTGTAGCTTGGTATGACTCCTCTACACACGCTTGAGGCCGACACCTGCATTGCTGGGTTACATATGCTTGTTTCCGTACGGATGTGCCACTTGGGTTCTATGACTAGTCATGTCGGCCCGGGTTCTCTGTCGTTTGATTGCCAACGACATGTTCACATACGTGAGCCAAAAGACGCAAACGGTCCCGGCTAAGGTAAGGTTGGGGCCGTGGAGCTTACCGTGCATGAGGCCGCAAAGTGATGTGATATGTTATAGTATGGATTCATATGACTTAGGATCGGGGTCCCAACAAGTATCTACTGTATGACATAGAGATTTCTAAAGTACACACGGATATGAATGTCGTAGACCCGTTGACCAAAAACTCTTTCACGTCCAAAACATGATTGAACCCCAGAAGTCATTGGGTCTGAGATTCATAACAATGTAAATCAGATAATGATGTGAGGTAGATTATTGACTCTAGTGCAAGTGGTAGACTGTTGGAAATATGCCCTAGAGGCAATAATGAACTAGTTATTATCATGTTTCCTTGTTCATGATAATTTTTATTATCCATGCTATAATTGTATTGATTGGAAACTCAGATACATGTGTGGATACATAGACAACACCATGTCCATAGTATGCCTCTAATAGACTAGCTCGTTGATCAAAGATGGTCAAGGTTTCCTATCCATGGACATGAGATGTCATTTGATAACAGATCACATCATTAGGAGAATGATGTGATGTACAAGACCCAAACTATAAACATAGCATATGATCGTGTAAGTTTATTGCTATAGTTTTCTGCATGTCAAGTATCTGTTTCTATGTCCACTAGATCATGCAACTCACTAACACCAGAGGAGTGCCTTGTGTGTATCATACGTCGCAACGTAACTAGGTGACTATAAATGTGGTCTACAGGTAGCTCCGAGGGTGTCTGTTGGGTTGGCGTGGATCAAGACTAGGATTTGTTACTCCGTGTGACGGAGAGGTACTATAGGGCCCATTCCGTAATACATCATCATAATGAGGCTAGCAAGCAAGGTGACTAAAGAGTTAGCCACGGTATCTTGTATGACGAAATGAGTAAAGAGACTTGCTGATAACGGGATTGAACTAGGTATGGAGATACCGACGACCGAATCTCGAGCAACTACCATACCGAAGAACAAAGGGAACATCACACGGGATTAACTGAATCCTCGACATAGAGGTTCAACTGATAAAGATCTTCATAGAATATGTAGGAACCAATATGGGCATTCAGGTACCGCTATTGGTTATTGACCATAGAGGTGTCTCGGTCATGTCTACATAGTTCTCGAACCCGCAGGGTCTACACACTTAAGGTTCGGTGACGTTTTGGTAGTATTCTATTATGTATGTTGGTGACCCAAGGTTTGTCAGAGTCCTGTATGAGATCCCGGACGCCACGAGGAGCTCCGAAATGGTCCGTAGGTAAAGATTGATATATAGGTAGTCCCGTCTTGGTCACCAGAAAAATCTCGGGCGTCACCGGAAGTGTACCGGGGGTACTGGGAGGATTCCATGGGTCCATCGGGAGGGGCCACCCACTCCGGGGGGCACATGGGCCTTAGGAGTGGGGCACCAGCCCTTAGTGGGCTGGGCAAGCCAGCCCCTAAGGGCCCATGCAAAGAGAAGAGAGGAGGGCCAAGTGGGTAGTCCTCCCAGGACTCCACCTCCCTTGTGGGAGGACGAATCTAAGCTGGGGGAGGACTCATCCCCCTAGGTTTGGTCGAATCCTCCTTGTGGATGGTTTGAGGCTGCCTCCTCCCCTCCCTTCCCCCTATATATACTAGAGGATTTGAGGGCAGCCCTAACCCTAATAGCCACGTGTTACCCACTTCTTCCTCTAGATCGTTTCTCCTCTAGATTAGTTCGGTGGAGCTCGGCAAAGCCTGTCGGATTAGTTTACCACCACAGCCAGCACGTCGTTGTGCTGCCGGAGAACTCATATACCTCTCCACCCTCGCTTGCTGGATCAAGGAGGTGGGGATCGTCATTGAGTTGTACATGTGTTGTGGAGGTGTCGTCTATTCGGTACTAGATCGGAAGGACCATGATTGGATCACAGGATGGATCATGATTGGATCGCTGGACGGATCGTGATCGGATCACGGGATGACTAGCGATTTGGATCGCGAAAACATTCGACTACATCAATCGCGTTTCTTAATGCTTCTCGCTTAGCAATCTACAAGGGTATGTAGATCCACTCTCCCTCTCGTAGATGCTCATCACCATGGATAGATCTTGCATGTGCATAGGAATTTTTTTTTGTTTCCCATGATACGTTCCCCAACAAAGATAGCATACACCCATGCCATCTGCCTTAACCATATAGGCATTCTGACTGGGAAGCGTCCTAATTCACATGATCGTCACCAAGTGGTCTTCAGCATGTTCCTATTCTTCCATGCCTGGCCAACTAAATAACATTTGGCAAGCCAATTTAAATGTACTCGCAAGCATCCCATGTTTGGAACAAGGTACAACAATGCATGAGATATCACTAGTAGGTAACTTTAGCAAAAAGCTAATTTGATTCCAATGACATGTCCTATCATCTTGTAATCATGCATCATGATATTATTCATATGAATAGGCTACATATATCAATATAAAAGAGTTGATGACAACTCCAGTTTGGTCATCACATCGAGTCATTCGACTCATCTCAAGTATCTCCTCCCCCCCCCCACACACATACCAAGTTTTAGTAAAACACTATATGTAGTTTAAGTAGCACCACCCAACTGTCCTTGACTATGGACATGGCTATTCGAATAGTTTTACGCTCTTCAGAGGTTGCACAGTTTACCCACAAGACTAGGGGAACTTCCATGTCAAGCCACAACTCACGGTATTTACATAGCCGAGGTAAGCACTCGGAGTATTTCCTTTCCATTGTCGACAATAAACAGAGAGTCCACTCATTGGTACTGAGCCCGCATGATGTACATCACGAGTATCATCCATGAGAGGACCAATAGTGTGCCAAGTGTCTGTGAAAATAGCCCATGGTCATCCTTTCCAGCATGACCCCGTATTGAGAGTGACCATGTCACTCCCACCACTAATAATGTAGGCTCTCTACTAGTACCGATCAAAGTAATCAACAAATCCCCATCCCATAAGGGGTATCGTGGTTGTACATATAAGGTTAGCAATGGTCGAAAAATCTTAAATCTAATCTGTTTTCGAAAATACATACACAACTTGCTCCGGTACACCACTTCTTTCTTAAGTGGTTACCTAGCTCAAGTCACCCAACGCGGTTTTCGAGAAGTCTTTGAAAACACTTTGTTTCCATCACCATGCATATACCCGTCCCATTTGCGTAGCAACAAGACTAATATTTTGCAGGAATCTATGGAAGAGGAAGTTCTTGAAATTGTGAGCTCATTAGATGAAAAACATGAGGAGGAGAGTGGAGAACAAAAGGAGGAAGAACGGATTAGCTACCCATGCCCACCTTATAATGTGAGTAACTCTTCAACTCATACATTCTTTAATTATCCTTCGCACATACCAAAGGATGAATACAATGTTAACTGCCATGATCCCATGGATTCTTTTGAAATATCTATTTTTAATGAACTTGATGCTTGCTATGCTTGTGGTCATGATGCCAATATGAATTATACTTATGGAGATCAACTTGCTATTGCACCCACACATGATAGTCCTATTATCTTTTTGAATTCTCCCAACTACACTATATCGGAGAAGTTTTCTCTTATTAAGGATTATATCGATGGATTGTGTTTTGCTATTACACATGATGATTTTGATGAATATAATATGCATGTGCTTGCTGATCCTACTTGCACTTATTATGAGAGAGGAACCAAATATTCACCTCTCTATGTTTCCAATACGATAATATTGAAAGAAATTGTTTATACTATGCATTGGCCTTTACTTGATGTGCATGAATTGTTCCTTTAAAACATGCCGATGCATAGGAAGAGAGTTAGAATTCATCTTGCATGATATATATGATGTTGTGCTCACTACTAAATTACAAATCACTGTTAATTAAATTTGCCTTTGATATACCTTGGGATTCGGGTGGATCCATTACCTTAGCACTTTATGCCCAACTTAATGGCCTTCAAGAAAACACTTCTAAGGAGACAACCCGGAAGTTTTAGAGAGTCATTTCATTATTTTGTGTGATTTTATAAAGTTTAAAAACAAAATAATAATGTAGAGGGGAACCTAAAACTTCGCAAAAAGAAAGGTGAAAGTGAGAGAGATGATGATAATCGTTGAAGTGGGGGCTAGCCTTGAACTTTGTTCATGCCTAGTGAAAAATTGTGAACATTGAATCACATAAACATTTAAAAAAAACTTTATCCCCTTGTAAAAATCCATTGTATTAGATGTGCCAAGATTTTCCTTTAGGATGGTTAGATTGCTTGTTGGTATGTGCCGTGTAAAAACAGAAACTTTGGTTGTAATGCATGAATTTACATTTTTTACTAGAACGTGAAAAGTTTCTATCATTTTTGCAAAGTATTTATACACAAAAATTTTAGTTCCTACTAAGTTTTCAGAATTTTTAGATTTACAGAAGGATGGTCAAAGTTCAGATTACTACAGACTGTCATGTTTAAGACAGATTCTGTTTTGGATGCATGGTTTTGCTTGTTTTGATGAAACTATCGATTTTATCATTGGTATAAGCCATGGAGAAGTTATAATACATAAGGGATAATGAAAATATAAATATGAGTGGATTTGGAATAGTACCTAAAGTAGTAATTTTCTTTATTATACTAACGGATCTCACCAGTTTTCTGTTTAGTTTTGTGTGGATGAAGTGTTAAAAGATCGAGGAGGTCTCGATATGAGGAGAATGAGGAGTGTCAAGAGTTCAAGCTTGAGGATTCCCAAGGAACCCCAATTAAATATCCATGGAGACTCAAGCATCTAACCTTGGATATGCCCCGGAAGGCTTCCCATCTTTCTTCAACAAGTATCGGTATGTTTACGTTTTTGTTTCGTTTCATGTGATATGTGTAAATCTTGGAGTCTCTTTTGTGTTAACTTTTCACTTTTATTTTATGCACCATGATGGTAGGAGATAGTACATGGTTGTTTTATAGAATTCTCATTGCACTTCATTTAGATATTTTGAGTATGGCTTTATAGAATTCTTCATGTACTTCACTTATATCATTTGAAGTTTGGATTGCCTGTTTCTCATCACATAGAAAACCGTTATTTGAAAAATGTGCTTTTGTTTCACTTATATTTATTTGATAATGGTATTTTTATAAAGAATTAAACTCTATTTCTTCATTTATATCTATTTAGGGACCCAACATGAATTGGTCATTTGCATGGTTAGTCATAAAATCCTACATAAAACTTATGGATCACTCAATATGATATGTTTGATTCTTTGCAATAGTTTTGCGATATAGAGATGATAATATGTGGGAGGTAATAGTGGATGATCGTGTTTAGTAAGATATTGGTATTAAGGTTTGTGATTCCCTAAGCATGCATGTATAGTCTCCCGTTATTCCTGGAAGTTGGAGCACAATTTATCCTTGATTGTCTATCTTTGTGTGAAGGTCGGGGGGCGTGATGGTTAAATCCTACCAACCTCCCCCCAGGAGCATGCGTAGTAATACTTTGCTTCGAGTACTAATAAAATTTTGTTATAAATATGTGAGTTCTTTATGACTAATGTGAGTCCATGGATTATATGCACTCTTACCTTTCCTCAATTTGCTAGCCTCTACGGTACCGTCCATTGCCCTTTCTCACCTCGAGAGTCGGTGCAAACTTCACCGGTGCATCCAAACCTCGTGATATGATACGCTCGATCACACATAAGCATTATTATATCTTCCTCAAAACAACCACCATACCTACCTATTATGGCATTTCCATATCCATTCCGAGATATATTGCCATGCAACTTCCACTGCTTCCGTTTTGATTACTTGAGCATTCATTGTCATATTGCTTTACATGATCGTAAGATAGCTAGCATGATGTTTCCATGGCTTGTCCTTGTTTGATATCTTTGCTATGCTAGATCATTGCACATCCTGGTACACTACGAGAGGCATTCATATAGAGTCATACTTTGCTCTACTATCGAGTTGTAATATTGAGTTGTAAGTAAAAACAAGTGTGATGATCATCATTATTCATTATTAGAGCATGTCTCTATGAGGAAAGGATGATGGAAACTATTATTCCTCCACAAGTTGGGATGAAGCTCTGGACAAAGAAAAAAAGAAAAAGAGAAAAAAGAGAAAGAGAAAAAAGGAAAAAAATGAGAGACAAAGAGAGAAGGGGCATGCTAATTCCACACTTGTGCTTCAATCTAGCACCATGTTTTTCGTAAGAGAGTCTCCTATGTTGTCAGTTTCATATACTAGTGGGAATTTTTTTCATTCTAGAGTTAGATGCACACCCACTTAGTTCTCATATTGAGATTTCATACACTTATAGATCTTAGTGCATCCGTTACATGGCAATCCCTACTCCTCACTTATAAGTTGATGGGTGTCTCCATAGTCCGTTGGTTAGCTGCATCGATGTGACACTTTCTTACCTTTTTTTCTTCTCTATATTTACCCTTATGATCATACTCTATTCCACCCATAGTGTTATATCCATGGCTTGCGCTCATGTATTGTGTGGGAGTTGAAAATGCTAAAGCGCATTAAAAAGTATGAACCAATTGCTTGGCTCACACCAGGTTTGTACATGATTTATACTTTGTGTTAAGAAGACAAAGCATAACAAGGCTATATGATTTTGTATGGATAGCGTTCTTGAGCCTTGATATTTTGAAAGACATGATTGCTTGGTGGAAGGCCTGAGTATTAATGTCTTTATGTCAAATGATAGACTATTTTTTCAATCACGTGTATCTTAATATTCATGCCATGATTAGATATATGATCAACATTATGCGAGGTAGGATTCCACATTAAAAATTATCTTTTTTATCATATTCCCGCTCGAGGACAAGCAGGAATTAAGCTTGGCGATGCTGATACGTCTCCATCATATCTATAATTTTTTATTGTTTCGTGCCAATATTATACAACTTTCACATGTTTTGGCATCATTTTATATGATTTATTGGACTAACCTATTGATCTAGTGCCTAGTGCCAGTTCCTGTTTGTTGCATGTTTTTTGTTTCGTAGAAATATCTATATCAAACGACTTCCAAATGCTATAAATTTTTTATGGAGAATTAATTTGGAATATTTGTGAATTTTGGGAGGTGGAATCAATGCAAACGGAGGCCCATAGCCACCACAAGACAACAGGGCGTGCCTAAGGGCCCTGGCGCATGGTGATGGGTTGTTCCCACTATCGGAATTGGAGCTGCACAAAACACAACAAGGTTCGAACACTGGGCGTGTGTGAGGATCATAACCGGCTTAGAGTCTCAAGCTTGTCATCCTACGGCCTAGAAGCGTCGAGTAAGTGCCAACAGGGAAGAAGGTGGACTCGGAGATTTACCCAGGTTCGAGCCACCTTGCGGTGTAAAACCCTAGTCCTTCTTTTGTGGTGGATTGGCCTCATGAGGAGGCTAAGTATGAACTAGTACTGTGGTGGGGTGGCCTCACGAGGTCCCTTGGTCATGATGAACTAGCCCTACTCAACCTGCCTTCTACGACGGGAGCTGGTGGCTATTTATAGGGGCCATGGTCCTCTTCCCTTATTGCATGGGCGGGAAGGGATCCTCAATGGTCAAATTTGAAAGGGGATAGGAGGTACATCTTATCCTAGCTAAAGGTGGTCTTCGCCTACAAAGCTTCAGGCTGTGACGCGGTGGTGGGCTCGGCGATGGCATTTGTCCTACCGAGCTCCTGGTCTCGGCCCAGTTGCACAGGGAAGGAAACCTTAGGGTGATTCCTTGGGAACCCGCATATGTCCTTGTCTCCTTAGCACAAAAGAGGAAACTATCCTCCTCCTGCACCCGCTGGCGCCTGCTTGGCTTTGCCTCCAGAACCCACATCACCCCAGCCTCGGGAGGCAGGGTGCTTGCAGAGGAATCTCTGATCCTTGGGAGGCAGCCTGGTGGGAAGCCACTCTCCGGAGGTCTTTACGTTGTCCTCCCCGTGAGTCGGGGGACTCTCGCGAGGGCCTTGACTAGAGAGGCTTGTTCTTGGACCATACCGGGACGTCATGGTGGGCCACGCGCTGTACCGCACGCAGGCAAGTCTGGGTACCCCCAATCCTAGAATGCCTATAGTAGCCCCCGGGCCCAAAGCATGCCGACCCTGGCTTCAAGACGAAGACGAGGAGCGAAGGGTGAAGTGCCGTGGTTCCCCAATCACCTACGGGTCAGAGTCGATGTGTGGTGCGCGACATGGAATGGACACCTCCGCCCCCAATCGCCTCGACAACTGTCCAGGCTGACAAAAGCCAGACGCCCTCTGTGGAGCCGTCATTGCCCTTCTTCTCTGCGCCTTGCTCTTTTACTCAGATCCCCTTTCCGTTTTGAGAAACTCCGCCAAGTCTTGGCACATAATCATCCTTCCTCCTCCTCTTCTGCTTGCAGGATCCTTCGGATGGCACCTGCCGGGAAGACGAAGCACAAGGCTCAAGCCTTGGCCCCCTCTTCTCCCTCTCCGGCACTCACGACATCCACCATCGCCAAGGAGGGGGACCTCGTGTCAGCGCTCCCGATGACGGCGGGAGACACCAATGAATGGGGGGAGACCTTGATCTGGTGCGGCTCCACGGAGCAATGCACCCTAGCGAAGACGGACTACCCGTTCTTCCTACACATCATCTTCTACGGGCTCGTCCCGCCCTTCTCTTGGGTTTTCTCCGCCATCCTCGCGCACTACAGGATCCAAGCTCTCCAGCTTTAGCCCAACTCCATCTTGCTCCTGTCGATCTTCGCTTTCTACTATGAGGCCTTTGTAGGTGTGAAGCCTTCTATGGCCCTCTTCCGCCATTATTGCAGCATGAGGCTCCACGACAGCACACAACGGTCGGGATGTGCCTCATTCGTCGCGGTCTAGAGTGGCAACGTGTTGCTGAAGGCCGGGAAGAAGGTGAGAGCTCAGGCACCGCTAGGTCTTCTTAGATGTTCGGGGGGTCGATTCACATCTTGAGCTCCCGACGAGGCTACTCGAGAAGACTCTTTGGTGGGCCTTTGTGAAGCTTACCGACCCCCGGGCGACACCCGTCTTGAGGCGGATCTCCTCTGACATGGACACTAAGAATCTGGCTAGGGTGATGATGGTGAAGGATTTCGTGATGCAGCACCTGGCGTCGCTCCAACAGCACTCGAAGCCCATGTGGGAGTACGAGGGCATGGGGGACGGCACGAGGCTCAGACCTGCCATCCTCACAAGCGAGTAGCGGGACAAGGCCCTGAACATTCATCTCATTAGTGATCCCGGGGATCTTCCTGAGGCCTATGCCCTGTTGTACCGCCGATACAATGGCATGGTGCTGGCTGTTGCCATGCCTAACTTCGACGACCTCAAACTCACGCCAGCCGAGCACCCCAATCCCCCGGTGCTGGTATCCTCTGGCAACACCAGTGGCAGGAAGGATTCGGAGGAGACCCTGGATGACAGGAAGGTGGCGTCTCTTCCGCCGCAGAGCATGCTCCTCTGCAGTCTTGATGATAACGATGATGCTATCGACGAGACCCCGGCCGCAGGCTCCCAGCGCTTTGCCAGGGTGTCAGGGCCTTCCCCCAAGGCCGCTCGGTTGTTCGGTTGGTCGACCCCGAAGAGGTGTGCGGCTACATCCACTCCGGAGGAGTCCCCATGTCCCAACAAGGCGACCGAGACGCTGGCCTCGTCTCAGCCCGTTCTGCAGCCGGGAGGCAGGGTGGCCACCGCTGGGGCATACGTGGGCTCGCCTGCCGAGGTCCCCCAGGGTGCCCTCCGCACCTCACCGGGCGGCAGCACCACACCGGGATTGGCGTCGAGCACCCTGCTCGCCCCCTGGGCTCAGCCAAGGCCGTGCCAAAGGGAAGCAGGGGCCTCCTGACCTACACCGAGGTGGAGAAGAAGAGGAAGTGGGTTGCACGCGAGGAGTATGTAGCCTTCTTGCTTTTGGTTGACCATGAATTGTGCATATGCTCACGGTCCTCATCCTCTCGACGACCAGGGTCAAGGTCATGCCGAAGAGGAAGAAGGCGAGCATCAAGCGGAAGGAGCCCCCTGTCCTTGGCGCGTCATGTGACTCAGGCCGCGATGAAGGCACGCTGCGTTAGCCCAACGCGCCACTTGGAGGACCAGTCACCGAGTACGCGGAGACTCACAAGGCGGCAACCCCCGCCGCAGCCATGGTGGCCCCACTATCAGTGGAGGGGGCTGCTCCCTACCCCCCTTCAAGTGGGACCCGCTACTAAGGGTGTAGCGGTGCTGCCTCGGGAGGAGCCAACCCCCGCCGGCCAAGCGACCGTGGAGTCGTCCATGCTCGTTGCTATGGAGGAGAAGTTGGAGCCCCCCACTCCCCAAGCCAGCCATGCTACTGGACCTTTGGACACGGAGCCCACCGATGCGCCGGTGTTGTCTCCTGGTCCATCTCTCACGCTTCATGCTGTGGCCCTCGGATCAGGTCCGGTGCCTTGGATGAGACCTACACCATGCTTGGCCGGCTCCGAGCCGACCTCCAAGATGCTGAAAGGCACCTAGCGAAGGAGTGCCTAGGGCCCGTTTCCGTGTGGTCCCGTGTAATGCCCAAGATGTGCTCCTATCCTTATTTAGGAATGGGGCCTCGACATGGATAGATGGGCATCTCATTGTTTTGCAAGTGTAGTAAACATTGCATACATGTTTGTATAGATGAGTATATGAGTTGGCTTACACTCGCCATAAGCCAAATTACAAGTTCACACAATTATTCAAGCATCATACAGAAGACAGGGTCCGTCTACGGATGAAATCAAACGAAGAAAATAAGCAATGTAAAGCTTCCTTGCTATCCCAAAGATCACGACCATGGCCTCTCTACTCATCGGGGTACGTGACATACATCCGGCCACGTTCTTCATCGTACTCCCACTAGAGTTGAGTCACATCTTCTGGCACATACTCATCAACACCTGCACCGGTATTGTTGTAATCTGTGAGTCAGAGGGACTGGGCAATCATGTAACCCAGGTACCGAAACTATGTAAGCTTTTGGGTTTGGAAGGGGTAAGTATTGATGTTGCATCAAGCACCAAGCATGTATTTGGTGGCTATCTTACGACAACATGAATCTAAATATGGTGCTCTACGAAAGACGGTCGAAATCTACCATGATCACTAAGTGATCCTGAACAACTACTTACATCAAACATAACCCAACCGTGCTCTCTCTTGGTTCATGTTCACGAGCAGAGACCATCATGGTTACGCACACAGTTGGTGTATTTTATTAGAGTTTACTTCAAGTTGGCTATAACCGGGTGTTAAACAAAATATCCAAGTTGCCACATAACCGCGGGCATGGCTTTCCGAAAGATTTAACCCTCCAAGGGTGCTCCAACTAATCCATCACAAATTAACCAAACACTGCGGGAATAGCCTCAAGCACGGATCTCGTGATCATCCTAGGCAATTCCAAAGGAAAACCCGACACCTCGAGATAGCCTGACGAAGACCAGAGTTCCTCGCGCAAGACATTCGAGAAAGGTAAAACAAGTCCAGCAAGACCGCCCCACGTGTCGACGAACCTGATAAGAGCCGCGTATCTCGTTCTCAGGACACGACCGGATAAGCGAAGCGTATGGTGGCCTGATAGAAATCTCCCGAGTTGCCCTGGGTTGGCCCTGCATAGTGCTCTAGTTTGGACCAACACTCATGAGGAGCACTGGCCCGGGTTACTGATTAATTATCCACGGGTTTGCAAAGCCCTATGCATTTTTATTAAGTTGTTAAGCAAATAGTACCAATGTTGGGTCTTGCCAGACAAGCTTTAATCTCAAACGAATAATCAAGGGGGTCCCCATAACAACCCCGAGCATGTTAGGAGCACAAAATATGGAACATAACACCGGTAACAAGTAACTATGGCGGTAAAAGTGGAACAAAACACCTAGCAAAAGGCCAAGCCTTCCACCTTACCAAGATATATATGTGCATTAAATTAAATAGCGGAAAGTATTGTGATATTTCCAGATATCCATGTTATCACATGGAAACAACCTGCACCTGCATCTAAGAACGCTATAAGAGGGGCTGAGCAATGGTAACTTAGCCAAACAAGGTTTTGCTGGGTAGTGGAGGGGTTAGAGGCTATCATGGCAATGTAGGAGGCTTGACATTCAAGTGGTAGGTAATGCAAGTGTAACGATAAGAGCGAGACATCTAGCAAAGCAAAAATAGTGTCGGGATCCGGGTACGATCATCTTGCATGTTGGTTCTTCAGAGGGGCAAAGAGGTAGGTCCTCGTAGTTGTACTCTCCTGGATCCTCGTACTTAGGTTCAACACTCACGTCTACCCAAAGGTAAACATCACCAAATAAACAAACAACCAAGATGCAATGCACAAACAAGATGATGGATGATTCATTTGAAGTATTTAACATGGCAATCCTAAGCTAGTCATGTTTCTCATGCAATAGTTAAGTTATTTAGAATTCTGGATAGAAGCTCATGTTAAGTTGTTTGATCATGCATGATCATGGAAAATATGGATGCTTCATGCAAAATCGATGCAAATGCATATGTAAAATGTAGGAAATGGAGTAACAGTTCTCACGCTACGGTCATGACAAGGTACGGAGACAAAACACAAGACAAGGGAGGTCTTGGGCTATTCTTTGGTGTTCCAAGGTTGCCACTGGATAGGAAATGAAAAACTAGCAACAATAGAGCCGAATATCAAGCAAAACAATGGAGCATAGCTCCCACAAGCCACAACACAAAACCACACACACCCTGTCCAAGGAACATAGCAACTTGCATAGCAAGTTTCTAGAGCTACAGGATGTTCCCAACCACAAGCAAAGTATGTACAGAAACTACATAACATGCTTGACAAATCATCCAACTAAAAAAACTTGATAGGAATCAAGGATCACTAAGCATGAAGCCCACAAGATGGCACAGTGAAACAGATTCTAGGGACTTAGTGAAAATCACAGTTTTCTGGAATCGGGGTTATCCTGATAGCATTTTGATAACAGAAACCAATGATGCTAGAGACCACCTCATGGCATGAAAATTAACAGGATGGTAGAAGACAATATCTACTACAAAACACTAGCACTGAGCTCTAGCTAAAACACAACAGAACACTTGGTAGCATCCACTAAACATCACTAAACATGGCATAAAAATAATTACAGCATCTCAGACTTAGAAATATTTAGCATGTTGAAACCAACAACATTTTATTATCTACTTTGGAGCAATAAACCCACTTACAAACAAACATATCATGACAAAAGAAACTACCAGGGCATAGTACTCACAAAACTCTACCACTTTCATGTTGACACAATTATCATAGCATGCATGGATTTATTTATACATAAATGACAAAATGGCATATTGGAACAAAATGAGATTTTGCAAAACTTGCTCAAATGTCAAAACAAACTATACCAATGGATTCCTGGGATTTTTCTACCCCAAATCCATATGTCATACTCATATCTTTGCATATGTAAAACTAACAAAACTTAGCTCGAAAAGATGCACAAGCACTTATAAGTCAAAACTTGCTATAAATGCACATTGCCAAAAATGGCCTAGTCCATATCTGGACATTTACAGAAATGGAATTATTCTACTAAACAGAAACAAACAAGCAATTAAAAAAAAAAGGAGGGGACCCACGTGGCAGTGAGCCAGGGCCCCTCTATGGGTATGACAAGTGGGGCCAGGCCCACTGTCACACACACAAACACACACACACATCACACACACACATACACACATACACAGCACACACAAGACACACACTCACTACACAGGCACACGGGATCCTGCCCATGGCCACACCAGATCCACGCGCACACACACACATAAAATCACAAAAGGGAGGGGGGTTTGCGCCCGCGGGGGATTGAACCCGGGTCTGCCAGCTGGGAGGGCGCAGCTCTGGCCACTGGGCTACGCATGTGGAACTGACCAAAGGGGCTACTATGGAAAGATAAAACAACAGAGTCCCTTCTCTTCTCTCTTCGGCAGGGACGATAGCGACGCCGCCGCCGACTGCTCCGGTGGACTCCGGCGAGGAAGACCACCGGCGAGTGCTGCGGGAGGCGAGGGGATCCCGTTCCCGTGGTTACCTAGCAGCTACGCGTGCGGCAGCGAGGAGCTCGAGCACGAGCTCATGCTTGGCTTGGGCATGACGACAACGGTGATAGCTATGCGATGCAGGGCACGGAGCGCATGAGAAAGAAGTTGTGGGCACGTGGGAATGATGCAGCGCGCGATGGGACAAGCGAGAGCACGGAGGGGCGATGCACGGCGCGGCAGCTCGAGTTGCACCCTCTCTGAAGATCAAATTCAAATTCGGCCCCGGGGAGCATGGCGATGACACGGCGCGGGAGAGAGCTATGGGCGGTCAACTGCGGCAACGAAGGCATGGAGGAGGTTCGGGATATACCTCAACTACCTTGGACAAGAAGAAGAGGTCCGGGACGCAACGAAGTGATGGTGACGAGGCGAAGAACAACTGTGACGTCCCTGTCCAGGAAGAAGAGGAAGAAGCGGCTCGGGGATGCGAGCTTCGGCATCATTGGCGTCGCGTGCGTAGAGGAAGAAGATGTCGGGGATTCTAGGCTTTGACCCATGCGGACAGGGAGGCCGGAGACGAGGCGGAGAAGTTACCCCGAGCACAAACTGAAGCTCGGCTAGAGCATCGCGGGCACGGCGACGGCAAGCGGCTTTTCTACTTTACCTGGCGGCAGCATGGCAAGGCGAGGGTAGGAAAGGGTTCCGGGGAGGACCTAGGGCACCGAGGACGTGCTTTATAGGAGCCGCAGGCGCCGGACGGCTGTCAAATTAAGCCATGGCTGACGTGGTTCCTCGAAATGGGGTGCCATACAGAGGAGGGGGACGAACGCGTACGGGAGCTAGCTGGGCTGCGCTGGTTCCCTGCTGTGGGCCTGAGGGTGCGGGAGGAAAGGGCCCAGGTGTGCTCTGCTCTCTCTCTCTCTCTCTCCGAAACAGGAGTTTTCTTTTTAAAATAATTCAAAACCAAACAAAATCCCCACAGAAGAAATAAAAGATTTTGAGAAAAAACCAAAAATACTTTGGCACTAACATAAATGCAGCCTATTTAAAAAAATGAACTAGCCATTTTTAGCCAAAGTAAATTAATTACTTTTAACAATAAAAATACTACTATTTGCAAATAAATATTTAATGTCAAAGTTGGAACAACTGAGAGAGCTCACCTCTCACACTCAAAATAATTCACTTAAGCAACATAACATTTTTAAAGATTTAATAGGCAAGTTAAACTCATGTCACAAACATTTGAAAAACAAAGGTTTAGCATGTTGCAAAAATGGGAAAGGGTTATACTCCACATGCACACACCTCACTCTCATGATCCTAAAACACACATCATACTTCAACCACACCACAATCACATCACCACAACCTTGTGCACACAAAACAATATTATGATGAATGCTTATGATGCCATGATGCAAGAATTGCATGAAGCAAAATATATTTATCACAAAACATGGTGCAAACAAGGAAGGTCCACATGAGATACATACAAAAATGGCAAGGGGTGCACTTGGGCTATTACAACTCTCCCACCCTACAAGAGTATCTCGACCCGAGATCTAAGAACGAAAGAACTCTGGAAATTTGGAACGGAGTAGATCCTCACGTTCCCAAGTGGATTCTTTGTCGGAATGATGTGACCACTTCACCTTGAGAAACTTGATTGACTTGTTGCGAGTCTTACACTCAGTTTCTTCCAGAATAGCAATTGGATGCTCATGATAGGATAGGTCTTCTTGGAGATCAATGTCTTGGAGGTCAATGGTATGCTCGGGAGTCTTGAAGCACCTCCAGAGCTGAGAGACATGGAAGACATAATGCATATTTGTGAAATTTGGAGGAAGCTTGAGTTGATAGGCAAGGTCACCTCTCTTGCCCACAATTCTAAAAGGACCCACAAAGTGAGGAGCTAGCTTCCCTTTGATTCCAAAACACTGAGTGCCCTTCATGGGAGAGACACTGAGATAGACAAAATCATCGATTTGGAAGGAGACATCACGATGTTTGTTATCATAGTAGCTCCTTTGGCGAGATGGAGCTACTTTGAGATTCTCACAAATGACACGGCACATCTCTTCTGCTTCGATGATCATGTCATTGCCTAGAATTTTACGCTCACCGGTTTCAGACCAATTGAGCGGGGTATGGCACTTCCTGTCATAGAGAATCTCGACTGGGGCCTTGCCTGAACTAGCCTGGAAGCTGTTGTTGTATGAAAATTTGGCGTATGGAAGGTAGTCTTCCCATTTCATGCCAAAAGAAATCACACAGGCTTTGAGCATGTCTCGAGGATTTGATTGACTCTCTCAACTTGGCCATTTGTCTGAGGATGGAATCGAGTGCTGAAATGGATCTTGGTACCCATAGCAGTCTGGAAGGAGTCCCAGAACTTAGAAGTGAAGAGGCTTCCATGATCTGAGGATATGAGCCGAGGAATACCGTGCAAAGAAACTATCCTTGACATATACATCTCTGCCAGTTGAGCTGCCGAGATAGACTCTTTGACCAGAAGGAAATGGGCAACTTTGGTCAGCTTGTCGATAACCACAAAGATGGCATTGTTTACCTTCTTGGACTTAAGAAAGCCAGTGACGAAATCCATCTCCACATGATTGAATTTCCACTCTGGGATAGGCAAAAGCTGAAGGAGACCTGCTGGACATTGATGTTCCGCCTTCACTCGGCGACAAACATCACACTCATTTACAAACTGAGCAATTTCACACTTCATGCAGGTCCACCACAAGGTTTACTTGAGGTCCTAATACATCTTGGAACTTCCTGGATGAATTGAGAGGAGAGAATTGTGTGCTTCTTCCATGATAACCTTTCTATGATCACCTTTTGGAACCACCAGACGGTCCTCAAAGAAGGTATCTTAGTCATCAACTCGAAAGCACCTATACTTAGGAATGCTCTTGGCCACACTTATCTTCACTTTATTCACCATAGCATCAAGAAGTTGAGCTTGGTGAACCTGATCTTCCAAAGTCAGAGAGACTTGAAGATTTGCAAGAAATCCGTACATAATCATTTGAAGATTGAGCTTGCGGAAGGCTTCACAAAGCTCTGGTTGAATAGGCTTCATGATAAGACTGTTGCAATACGCCTTTTGGCTGATCGTGCCTGCAATGACATTTGCTTTTCTAGGAGTATACTCAATGCTTGGATTGAAGTCTCAATCATTTACACCCAACGAAACTGCTGAAGGTTGAGATTGGGTTGAGTGAAAATGTACTTCAAGCTCTTGTGATCGATGTACACCTCAACTGGTCTACCCAACAACAAATGCCTCCAAGTCATCAGAACATGCACAACTGCCGCCAACTCAAGATCATGAGTGGGGTAGTTCTTCTCGCTAGGCTTCAGCTGTCGCGAGGTATAAGAAACAATATTCTTATCTTGCATGAGAACACCACCAAGACCTTGGAGGGAAGCATCACAGAACACTTGGAAAGGCTTTGATTGCTCGGGAGGAACAAGAACTGGAGCTGACGTTAGTTTCTGCTTGAGCATATTGAAAGCCACATCACACTCAGGAGACCAAGCATACTTGAAATTCTTATGGAGGAGGTTAGAAAAAGGCTTAGAAATTGGAGAGAAGTTCTCCACGAATGTTCTATAGTAACTTGCAAGCCCGAGGCAGCTACAAAGCTGCTTGACATTCTGAGGAGGCTCCCACTTCAAGATTGCCTCAACTTTCTCCGGGTGCACTTTAATGCCCTAGGTAGAGATCACATGCCCAAGATACACCACTTCATTGAGCCAAAACTCACACTTGGAAAACTTAGCACAAAATCGATGTTCTCTTAGCTTGTCAAGCACAAGCCGGAGGTGCTCTGCATGTTCTTCTTCAGTCTCTCAGAACACGAGAATATCATCCAAATACACCAAGACAAACTCATTTTTTAAAGGAGAGAGTATCAAGTTCATCATCCTGGAGAAGGTCGGAGGGGCATTAGCGAGACCAAAGGACATGACGGTGTACTCATACGAGCCAAAACTCATCCTCAAATTAGTCTTTGGAATATCTTCTTCACGAATGCGAATCTGATGATAGCCCATGCAAAGATCCAGCTTTGAGAAAACCTTGGCACCTTTCAGTTGTTCAAACAACTCATTGATCTTGGGAAGTGGGTACTTGTTTCTGATTGTCTTTTTATTCAATGGGTGGTAATCAACACAAAGTATAGGTCCGTGACATCCTTCTTCTTGACAAACAGCACACCACAACCCCATGGATAAGAACTTGGTCTGATCAGACCCGGACGTTCTTGTTCATCTAGCTGCTTCTTCAACTCTTTCAGCTCTTTGAGGCCAAGCTTATAAGGACGCTTGCAAACCGGTTCAGTTCCAGGTTCGAGATCAATGACAAACTCAACTGGCTGGTGCGGAGGCATTTCTGTTAATTCTTCGGGAAAGACATCTTCATACTCGCAAACCACCAGAATCTGAGAAATGGCTGAGATTTGACCTTTCTCATTAAGAGCAAAGAGACGAATCGTGTCATCGCGAGCTGCGAAAATGATCACGTATTCTAAAGGATAAGTCAATTTGACTTCCTTGGCTTGACAATCCACATACGCCTTGTTCATAGCAAGAAAATTCATGCCAAGAATGAGATTGATATCGGAATTACCGAGAACAATTGGAGAGGCCAGAAAAGAATAATTGCCCATCTTGATAGAAACATCTGGAACCACCTTGTTAGCGCTCACGAGAGTGCCAAGTGAAACAACACGCAAACCCTTGCTTAGATATTCAGAATCAAAGTCATGCCTGGCAAAGAATGCTTTTGACATGAATGAATGCGATGCACGAGTATCAAACAACACTTTTGCAGGAAAAGAATTAATAGAGAGATTACCCATGATCACTTGAGAAGAATCCTCTGCCTCGGCTGTGTTCACCATGATCACTCTTGCTGACTTGGGATTATGCTTCACCATAGCATTGCCTGGAGGTCTGACAGGAGGAGGAGGCGGAAGACGCTGCTGGTTGCACTTGCTTGAGTAGTGACCCTTCTGACCACACTTGTGACAAGTAACCTTTGAGAGCGAACGGAAGTTGCCTGGAGGAGGAACATTAGCTGACTTGCGTGCCTGGGGCCTATGCTGATAACCTAGGTTGGGTGGGTGGGAAGAACCACGACCACTGAACTGCTTCTGCTGTTGAGGGGAACGAAATGGAGGAGGAGGAGGAACCCAATACTTCTGCTGCTTAGGGACCATCTGAGAGCTGGAAGAAGAAGAGTAGGATTCCCTGGAACGCTTCCTTGAGTTCTCCAACTTGAGCTGAGTTGCCTCGACCTTCAAATCCATGTTGTAGAACTGATCAAATTCACGAGGCTCTTGGAGGACCAGACTCGGCAGAAGCTCATCCTTGAGACCACCTCTGAACTGATAAATCATGGACTTGTCATGAACAACATCTTGTTTAGCATAGCGGGCTAGATTCTGGAACTCGACGTTGTACTGATAGACATACTTGCTTCCCTGCTTCAGGTGGCTGAACTTCTCACGCATCTCCTCGACAAAGCTTGAGGGAACGTAATGGGCCCTGAAGTCATGACAGAAATCATCCTAGCTAATAACACGATCACCCCTAGAGTCCTTGTATTGTTGCCACTAATCTACTGCCTGACCCTTGAGTTGTAATGTTGCAAACCTGACATAGTCATCTGGTCTGACATTGCTACACTCAAAGTTCTTGCTCATGTCGTGGAGACAATCATCCGCATCAAAAGGCTGCTCACAAAGGCTGACCCGCTTGAAACCAAAGGCTGACATGCTTGAAGTCTGAGAGATCTGATGTATCATGTTAAAGCACGACCAAAGCACATGTTAATTTTAAGACCAATTTTCGGATTGGCACCAAAACACTTGATTTAGTTCGAACATCAAAGTTTTTTACATAAGTTTTTTGGCTTTTCGAGCTTATGGCACTTTTAAGCTATTTGTATGTTTATTTAGGAGGATGGGCATCGGCTTGACCAAGGTTCCCTACATAATAATTTAGCTCGGGAAATCTTTTTTGACCCGCTATTTGGCATCTTCCCTGCCGACCTCCACCTCGGCATCTCGGATATCACCCTATATGCATCAGTTTTGAATTATGTCTTCGGTCAATAGTTGGTTTGCCCTGCTCCCATGATTGCCGCTTACGTTCCGCATTGTTTGGCCAAGGTGTGCAAAGGGAGAACCACTGTGATTGTACTTTTGTTTTAACTGGTTAAGTACCTCGGTGGAGAAAGCTGAAAACTGATTGTCGTAATGAGCGCAAACTGCTTAGTGATGCAATGACTCTGTCAAACTATAGACCGATAGAGGTTACCCCATGGGCCTTTCATAAATTTGGCCAAAGTGTTAACGGCTTAACCTTGACTGATGTCGATCACTAACCGGGGGCTAGTAACTGGCCTCCCAAACTTTAAGCTCATATGACTAAGTGAAAGTTATAAAGCCTAGATATCTGATTGCCACGTTTCCTCTAACACAACGGCCTCCGAGCACTGAGACATCGGCTAAGGGTTGTCTTGTTACTGCGGAACCACCCTGTGTAGCATTTACAAAGGGGTAAAGCTGACGATGGGCCACTATGATATGATAAACAGTCACAAAGGAGTCAAAATAGCATATAGCATAAAAGCATTTGTATTCAATATGCAAGTGTTGCCTTCCATAGTCATCATTACAAAGCCATAAATATGCACCAATTTGACTTGAGATTTTGGCCAAGCTGGGTTGCCTGGCTCCTTTGCTTACCCCCTAAGTTCCCGATTGTTCGGCTAGGAGGTAAAGAGAGCACCTCTGCGATTGTTACTTCCGTGTCATCCGGGTTAGTAACTCGGACTGGGTGAAGCCGAAAGCTAGCCATCTTAAGACTATAATTGGTCAGCAACGATGGAAGTGAAAATTTCGATTCATTAAAGACCATAGAGTTCGGGAACATTCCCCGAACTAAATCCTCAATATTTTCCTCCCACATTGATCGGAGCTGAGGTTTCACGATCACGGTCAACATGACATCCTGGGAAAAGAAACTTATAAAGGAACTATTTTTCCCAAAACATGTTTCTTACGTTAATAGTAATATAGCATATCTCTTCGCATACCTTTGTTTATAAAACCGTATGGAAGGATTGCCTTGTTTGTCATAAATCTTTGCCGTACTAAAGGCTTTATAAAGTATGACAAACACTCCTCGTCTATTGGCCGAGGAGGTTGAAGCTGATGGTCGGTCAACAAAGTCTTGTACAATGCAGATCTGAGCATTAATGATGTAAAGTAGTTGGATACATAGAATCATTACACATAAATTGTGTCAACTGTAACAAAGTTTGTGTCAAACAAACATCGATCCTTAATTCGACCACCCGTACCTAAATTAAGGCTCGGGGCCTACTGCATTACCTATTCAATGCAGCAAATCCAAAGGGCGGTATGGTTTCCGAGGAGATTCAATCCTTAGGTTGGTCGGCCGCACCCAACCCAAGTCTCAACAACTATTGCTTACCACATTTCCATCCCTAACGTATGTCGTCGAGCAAGAACTTGATCCTCAGGCTGATTTTGAAAATCGGCCTAAGTCTCAGAGGCTACTAGGATCAGCGGTTTTATTTTATTTATTATTTTTTTCCTTCATGTGCATCTCGGATTATAGACCGACACACACCTTGAGGGCTACTGGGTATAATTCTCAGCAGAGAATAAATTGTAGCGATCGGAAATAATTTCCACAAAAAATCAGCCTGCTACTGAGGTGGTGCACTATTTCTGAAGCTGTCCGGTGTAATACTCAGATGCATGTGGTTGGCTCAATAGAGGGCATTGTCGGCATTAAGCTCGGCAAAACTCGTTCAACCTTTTCAAAGACCGAAGTAATATATGAAACCTCGGATGTCGACCAGTGTTGGAGCTCGGCTACACAAAACACCTCGAAAGCAGTCCGGCATAAAGTCCAGAAGCGAATGGCTGGCTCCATAAAAGACCATTCCGGTAGTTAAGCTTGGATAAGGGCCTTCAAATTTTCAGAGACCAAGGTAATTTATGACACCTCGGATGCAGCCTGTCATTGGTGCTCAGATGTCGATCAGCGTCGGAGCTCGGATGCAAAAGACACCTCGGATGCAGTCTGGTGTTGGAGTTCGGACGCAAGAGGATACCTTAACACCAAATAGTATTGGAGCTCGGCTATGAAAAGACGCCGCATATATAGTTTGGCGTTGGAGCTCAGACGCAAGTGGATGCCACCGCACGACAAACACTTCAAACTCCAGGTGTGGTGCAAAAAATTACAAGGCATTGATACAGGCCGATAACTTAAAGGGGTTCCTCGGATGCCTGACATGTGGACTCTTTAGATACACCTTGGCGATCGTCAAGATCGGAGATGGGAAGCTTAATTGAACCAGTTTTCAAGACCGAGGGCTGAAGATGAAGAACAGTTTGGAAGAACCGAGGAGCGTCCCCAACTTGAAGACCGGTTCAGGGGGCTATTGATGGTGTCCTGGACTAGGGGGTACTCACCACATTGTCTCCCGACCAGTGAGTCAGGCCGAGGACCCCTAGGGCGATTCACTAATGGGCCAGTTCGGAGAGCCCATGATGCATACAAGGGAGATTCCACAAGACTTGGCGCACAAGACAAGGGCTCCTCTAAACCCTAGGCCTATGGTGCAGTATATAAACCGAGGCCAGGCTAGACAATAGACAATCTCAATCTCATATTCATTACTACAATCTCGTAGTAGATACCTATATTGTGTACTATCCCCCATATCAATACAATGAAAAGCAGGACGTAGGGTATTGTCTCTTTGAGAGTGCCCGAACCTGGGTAAAATCCTATGTCCGTGTTACCATTGCTCCAAGATGCCTAGCTTAGGACCCCTACTACGAGATATGTCGGATTTGACACTAACAATAGTCTCGGTATGCTTCATCAAGCCTTGTAGTTTGCTATGCCTAGGGAGCATATTTGAGCGTCATTTCAATATGACAATCCAATGTACGATCGAGCCCGTGCGAATTTTACCATGAAAATATAGGACGAAATCTTTATTATGTATTTGTTTCCGACTTGTTTCATAAGCCTCGTCCTTTGTTTTGTTGTTGAATATGGTAATTCGAGTTGCTTTGATGTCAAGTGGTGATTTCATATCTTTTCTAACTAGTGTTCTCATATTTTACGGGAATGCTAATCCTTTTGTTCAATTGGAGTTGTCATGAAATTCTTTTCAACCAGTGCGCTCCTCTTCAAGATATTCAATCATCTCCAATATTTGCAAGATCAATTCTCATGTTTCTTTCTGGAGTTCTTTTCAACTGTCCCAAGTTTTTTCCCACCCTCCCGCCTTTTTTATTCAATGATTAAATTCTCATTCAAATGCCTTTCTTTTCATCGATGCTTCCTCTATCTATTCTTTTCTATTGTCTCCGGTGATTCAGTGTGAATGCTTAGGAGCTTCAAGTTCATCATTCTTCGTTCTTGTTTTTCTTCCCCGGTGGATTCAATTCAAGCTCTCGGTGTTCACCATATCCTTTTCATTCTCTAAATGCTTTCTCGTGTTGGAATTATTTATCAAGCGTCTCTTGGTTTTCATATCTCCCTGTTCTATCCGGAGTTCTGAAGATATCTTAGAAGATTCATGTTCTCATTCAATCCTTCCAGATTATGTTGAGGGTTCTAACCTCATCAAGTTTTCATTTGTACCGGTGCAATCTATATTTTCATTTCAACGGTGGCTTATTTTCAGTGGGCCCATAACCCACATGTTTTTCCCTAGGATCTTACCTAGCTCTTCCAATCGTTCTGGGGATGTCCTCAAGTTCTTCTCAATATGACATAAGAATGATTTTCATCAGTCATATTCCTACTGAATTATTTTTTCTTCATTGGCTCAACCTTTTCTTTATTCTTATTCCGAAGTGGCTTAGTAATTCTTGGTGGTGTTTCTTGCCATCATTCTCATCTTTGAAGACCGAAGAAGAGTTTCTCTTAAATTTTTGTCCGTTCTTTCAAGATTCATGGTTTCAGGTTGTTGCTATCATCTCAAATTTTTCGATCATGAGTAAATTCCTCCCATATCTATCCAGTGCATTTTAGAGTTGTTTTCATTTCTTGATCCTCCGAAGGCCATCATTTCAGAAGATTTCTTCATTCTCAGCTTTCAGCTATCGTTCTCAAATTCTTCTCAATTGTTTTCTTTTCGTTCGTCTCTCAATTATTTCGGTGCTTCAGTCAAGTTTCATGCTAGGAGAATCATGATCTCTTCATTCTCATGTATCTCCATTCATTCTTGGCATCTCATTTGTATCAATTCTTACCAGTGGTTTGTCTAAGAATTCTTCAAGTTTGTGCCCAATCTCTCTCAATTCATTTTCAAGAGGAATAAGTGGTATGCCAAATCTATTGCCTATAATCACTTTAACTTGATGAAGGATAAGCATAACATAATTCTTATTCTTGTTTCGTTAAGGTGATTTCAATCCTTGTTTCAGAGTGGTGCATGATATCAAGTTCTTGATTCAAAGTTGTTCATCTTTTCTTGCCGGGGTTCCAAGATTGTCGTGAAGCTTCATCCAAATCATAGCACGGGCTTAATCTTATTCTTCTCAACCGTCATTCTTTTGATCATCATTTGTTTCCACAGTTCTCCAAGATGTTCTTTGTGGTGGTTCTTCAAGGATTTAATTCATTCTCAAAGTATTCTTTGCCTTTCATTTCAAAGTGCAATTCGTTCTTCCTCATCTTTTGAGATGGTGTTATAGCATTCTTGATTCATGAGCAGTCTTAAAGGGATTGTCAGGAATGAAATATTTAAACCCATCTTATCTTTCTCGAAGTTCTCTTGGATTGGATTTTGCCTACAGCATTTCCTAAGAAAGGTTGCTATTAGGGTGCTATCAATGATTCAAGTTCTCAATATATCCTCTTGGGGAGAGATTTTTTTGCATATCTTGTTGCTCCCAAGCAATCAACTATTTTCGTTAGTGGATGGTTGTCACCTCATTATTTTGAGATGTTGTCTATAAGCCCACATCAAGCTTATTATTTTGTTGTTGGTTTTTCAACAACTCTGTTCATCCTATGCTTCTCAAGTTCAATGGTGGTAGAAGTTTTCGTTTTCTTCTCCGTTCTTTTCATTCAAATGATCTAGCTTCTATTCTGTTGTTCTGGAGGCATTGTATTGTTGCTCTCTTCCACTAAACATCTAGTTTTATTAAGATCATGTTCTTCCCTTGCGTGTCCATTTAACCGGAGTGTTGTGCCCTCTTTCCATGTTCTTTCCAACTTATGAAATTTTGCACCTCTATCCTACCGAAGTGCTGTCGAAATTTCTTTTGAAGTCTTGCTTGTTTCTCATATAATTCTTCATCTCTTCCAATCCTTCAACTTCATGTGGGTACACCCATTTGTCGAAGAAGCAACTAAGTTTTACCTCTTGGTCTTTCTCTTCCCCTTCTCATTATAGATCTCGGGAAGAGATCTTCTTGTAGTGTGGGAGAGTTGTAACAGCCCGAGACTGACGCTCTAGAAGATTCCCCTTTTATTTACATTCTTGTCATGTGATTCGTTGGGTTGTCACACTTATCTCCGCATCATTTGCATTGCATCATTTCATCATGCCATCATGTCATTATGTTTTTTATTTCAACTCAGATAAATAAATTGTATGGATCTTCAATCCATTTAAATCGAGGGAAATTCACATGGTGATTTCTCTTTATAACTTCCAAAATATCCTTCAAATATTATTAGGGAGCTATAATATTATTCTATTCTTTTGCAATCAACCAACACACTTGCAATTTATATCCCATGCTTTCCCAATTCAAGTTTCCGAATTTGTGGTAATTCTTTCATCTTTTTCCCATGCTCCGTCAAACTCCTAAACCATAGTCATAGTACAAACCATTTGAATTAAATTCAAATGAGTTTGCATTTGGATCTTGTCTTGAGGCAACTTCTATTTTACTTGGGTCAAGCTCATTTTGTGAGTCCAAGAAAATTATCGCCATGTCTAAATTCTATCCCTATCCCTTCCTTCTCCTTGTTCAGCTTCCAAGAAAATTATTGTTGCTCTCATCGCATTAAGGCAGAACATCAAAGGCCTATTGGTACCCTTCAACCTTTAGCTATTCCTGAATAGAAATGGGATAAGGTCGGTATGGATTTCATTACCGGATTTCCCAGGACTAAGAGAGGGAATAATGCTATCTTTGTGGTTATAGACCGCTTTTCCAAAGTGTCTCATTTTCTTCCTGTTCAGGAGAGTATAACTGCTAGCTACCTAGTAGAGTTATATGTTTCTCGAATAGTTTCTCTTCATGGTGTTCCATTGGAGATTAACTCAGACCGCGGAAGTATCTTACTTCCCGATTTTGGGAAAGTTTCCAAACCGCTATGGGGACTCATCTATCCTTTAGGACTGCTTTCCACCCGCAATCAAGTGGTCAAGTTGAGCGAGTCAATCAAATCCTCGAAGACATGCTCCGAGCTTGTGTTATATCCTTCAGTATGAACTGGGAGAAATGTTTTCCATTTTCCAAATTTTCTTATAACAATAGTTATCAATCAAGCTTGTGCAAATCCCCTTTTGAAGTTCTCTATGGACGAAGGTGTCGAACACCTCTTAACTCCTCAGAAACTGGAGAGAGGCAACTCTTTGGCCTAGATATGATCTAGGATGCAGAGGAGCAAGTTCGCATTATTCGTGAAAAGTTGAAAACAGCCCAATCTCGTCAAAAGAGCCAATATGATCGTCATCATAAGGCTGTGACCTATGAAGTTGACGAGAAGGCTTATCTTTGGGTTACACCTCTGATGGGTACCCACCGATTCGGTATCAAGGGCAAGTTGGCTCCTTGTTACATTGGACCCTTTCGCATTCTTGCTAAACGAGGAGAGGTTGCCTACCAATTGGAACTTCCACCGCATCTTTCCAAGGTTCATGATGTCTTCCACATCTTGAAACTCAGGCGTTGCTTCTCGGACCCTGTCCGCGAAGTAGACCACGAAGCTCTTGATCTCCAAGATAACCTTACATATCGAGAATACCCTGTTCGTATTCTCGATCAAGCTAAGCGTACCACTCAGTGTCAGAACATCAAGTTTCTCAAGGTTCAGTGGTCACACAATTCTGAGAAGGAGGCCACATGGGAAAGAGAGGATCGTCTTGGACTAGAGTACCCCGTGCTCTTCCCAACGACTACCAAATCTCGAGACAAGATTCTTTTGAGTGGGGGTGAGTTGTCACATCCCTAGCTAGCTTACTTAGGACAGCATGTGTGTGCATCATGTTTCACTTTTTGCATCAATTTGAAATGGGCATTAACAGAAACCCCAAACCCTCATTTGAATCAAACCAATTTAAGGATTGTGAAAAACCAACAAATCCAAAATGCCCATAAAAAATGCCCCCTATGTCTGAAAAATGTGGACATGAATATATCAGGGGTCATTCCAAATATTTGAATATTTATAGCATTTCAAAAATAAATATCAAAGCTGCTGAAAATACCAAATAAAGCATTATAAATATTTCAGTTTTCAAAATATTCTCAAACTTTTTATAGAAGTTTGAAATATTCAAACTAAGTTCTATAAAATATTTGGGATATTTTATACCTAGTATTTGTGCCTAAAAATAAATGAAACAAATGTTAGAAAATAAAACAGAAACTGGATTTTCAAAAAAAAGAAAGGAGGAAGCACCCGTGGCTGGCCCATCTGGCCCAGCAACCATCGTCATCCTCCTGGCGGCCAGGAGGGCGAGCTTGAGCTTGCTGTGCGCCCGCGCTGGTGCTGCCACGCAGCTTCCTGTGTGCCTGCATCCCCCGCCGTGCTCGCGAGAGGATGAGGACGCCGCTGCCGTCCCCATCTCTCTCTCTCACCCATTTTGCCCCTGCTTCTTCCTCTCCTCTGCTCTGCCATGGTCGGCGGCCCCGCTAGCTCGCCGTCGTAGTTGTAGCCGCTCCCGCGCCTTCCTGAGCCCACCAGAGGCTCTGCCTTGTCGTCCCCGTCCTCTACGCCGAGCCACGCATCGCCAGGAGACCTGGAGCGTCGCCCTTGAGCTCATCTTCCTCCTCGGACCAGAGCTTCGCCACCGTCGATTCGTCGCCTCCGAGCCCTCCCCGAGCAAGCTCTCGTCGGCTCCGAGCCCGCTGTGAGCTCCCGGTCCTTTCCCCTCTCTTCCCCGGCCATTTCCCCCTCTGTAGGCCTCGGTTGCACCGGATCCCGAATGCCCTGCCACATGAGCTCGTCGCCAGCGTTGCTCCGGTGACCAGCTGGTCCATCCGTGGCCACTATCGAGCTCGTGGGGTCGCGTACAGCTCGTAGGTGTTAATCCCCGACCATGTTGCGCCCTGGTTCGTCGAGCTCGTGGTCGCCCGAGCTTCGGCATCCACTGAGCTCATCATTGGCGTCGATCCCGACCATCTCAACCTCTAAGAGGTGTCGGGATGGACGCGCGCGTGAGCCTAGGCTCGCCTGGTGCCCTCCGCCGTCCTTTTGGTCACCGGAGGAGGGGACCCGACCCCTCCGCCGTCTCTGGAGCCACCGGCGGCTCAACGCGGGTGGGTCTTGCCGGAGTTGACCACGAGGGTTTGACCCCCTGGGTCACTAGCAAGTGGGGCCAAGCCCTGCTAATTAAGATTAGCTTAATTATTTTAATTAACTAATTTAATTAAGTTAATGGCCCACTGACAGTGGGCCCTACCCTAATCTAATTAGTAATTAGTTAATTAGTTAACTCTGTTAGTAGTTGGGTCACTGACCAGTGGACCCCTCTGGTCAAGTTTGACCTGTCAACGGTCTCTTGACCAGCTGACGTCATGATGATGTCATGCTGATGCGATAATGAATTTCCTAAATTAAATTAATTCCAGAAACTATTTAAAACTTAGAAAATTCATAGAAATTAATCTATAACTTAGATTGAAATAATTTATATATGAAAATTTATCAGAAAAATCCAATGAATCCAGTGGTGTTGTTATCATGCATGTTAGAGCAACCTATGTAGATGAACATTGAGATTTACTAATAGGTTAACATATGAAATATGAAATGGAGAATGATTTTGAACCTATATTCAAAATCACTTCATTTAACTTGGACAGTAGTTGCATTAATAGCTCATTCATACATGCTGCCATGTCATGATCATGCATCATATTGTTGCACTTGTCGTGTATTGATTGCTATTTATTTGCATTGCAGTGGGCCCTGCTTCTGAGGATAACTCCGAGTATTCCAATGAAGGAGAAAATCTTTCCACTTTCCAGCAAGGCAAGCAACCCCTTTGATCATTCCGATAACATCCCATTCTCTCGCTTCTGCTCTTGTTTATTGCATTAGGACAAACATTCACTTGTGTGTCATACACGGTAGATGAACCCATTCCTTTGCATGACATGTCATTGTTACAGTAAATAGCTAAACCTTGCAACCTAGAATACCTGGTAGATGCTTGTGTCATGATGTGCTTTGCTTACTTTGCCTCCTATGCTTGCTATGCTTAGAGTTGTGTCAGGTCTGATTCATCTGGGTGATGAACTAGAGTGAAACAATGTTGTTCTAATGTGATAAGCTTATGATGAACCCGATTTGGTAAAGGTAGCGATGAGAGGCTATGTAGGAGTACATAGCGGGTTGTCTCATTGCGACCGTTCTTAGGAACTGAGTTCCGTGTTTGTGATCCAAGATTAGTTACTACCACACATTGGGTTTCAGTAACTCGACCCGTCTCGACTTATCAATAGCTTAGTCCTTGGTCCAAGAGTTGCCAGTAGTTTCTGGTGTTTATAGCATGCTGGAGGTCATGCGTAGCGCTAACCCTAGGGGTGGGTTACGACGCGGTAGGCAGTGGCACGGTGTACCAAGGGTCACCCGAATGGTGGGCTTGGGAACCCTGCGCACATCATTTGGGGCCATAGCGGAAACTTCGGCCGGACTTCCATGCGGGTTCAGTCACAAATAGGTCATAGCCTGGACTAGAGGTCTTGTGTGATTGACGGTCATGGCCGACTCCCTCGCTGGGCTTCCGCTTGAAGGTTGCCGAGGTGCATGGTTTTATGAGCACACAGCGATAAGGGGCGAGAGTGTGTGTGAAGAAGTACACCCCTGCAGGGTATGAAACTATTCGAATAGCCGCGTCCTTGGATATGGACTACTTGGAGGAACTTATGTTGTTCATAGATAATTGGATGGATACTCATAAAAATATCAAGACAAGTGTGAGTACCGTGGATGGCACTCTCGTAGGAGACGGAAGTGAATCCATGGTGGTGTATTGATGTGGAGTTAGTGGACTCGTGTGAGATATCTAAAATCTAAACAAAGGGTTAAAATTGTGTAGTATAGGTTAGCCATGAGTCAAAGCTAGCATTGCTGCGTAAACTCCACCACTCCCCTTGTTGATACTTGAGCATGAATAGTCTAGGTCTGTTTTAAAGACTTGTTGAGTACGTTTCTACTCACAATTGCTTAATAAATGTTGCAGATGAGACCCAGGACCCATCAGGTGGGTTCTATCTAGATGTCGACAACGCTGAATAGCTGGTGTCCCAGCTACGACCTTATGCCCTGTGGCGGGCTGTAGATAGTCAGGCCATGTGCCTTTTTACCCTTTCAACAGTCTATACTCAGACAGCTTTATGCTGCCGCTTGGTTTGTACAAACTTGCTTGTATGACTTGAGTGTCGGGTCATGTGACCCCTACCTATAAGAACATATTATGCAAGGCTTTTCTGAGCCTCTTAAATAAAAGTTGTGTTGATGTATGGTTATGTTGTGATGCCATAGTTGTATCTATGCATATCGGGCATGTCATGCGTACGTGTGATGTGCAACGGTATGTATGGGATCCGACACCTAGTCATGTGCCTTTAGTAGTACTCTTTACGGGAAACTTCCTCTTTGTGCTTTCACCGAGCCTTGGTAGTTTGCTACTGCTTCGGACACATTGATTGACCGACATGTATCCTTCTTTGCTGATGTGCCTGTCCCTTTGGGGAAATCTCTCGCGGTGTAGTGGAGTCCCTGTAGCCTGCTACGACTCATCTACGTGCAGTGATGACATTCATGTCCCATGGCGTAATGGAGTCCTTGTAGCTTGCTATGATTCGTCTACACACGCTTGAGGCCGACACCTGCATTGATGGGTTATGTATGTCTGTTTCCATCCGGATGTGCCACTTGGGTTCTATGACTAGTCATGTCATCCCGGGTTCTCTGTCGTTTGATTGCCAGCAACATGTTACATACGTGAGCCAAAAGACGCAAACGGTCCCGGCTAAGGTAAGGCTGCAGCCGTGGAGTTTACCGTGTGTGAGGCCACAAAGTGATATGATATGTTACAGTCTGGATTCATATGACTTAGGATCGGGGTCCCGACACTCACTTCCTCCCTCGTGCACCCCCGCCATGGTATTCCTACCCCACCCACCTTCCATGATGTCACCTCCACCAACCCTGGTGCAGCCCCGCCAGCAGCGGCAGGTCTTCACCTGCTCTCATAGGCGGCATGGCCCCTGGGCTTGAGCCTCTCCTTGCTCAGCGCCACAATCCTCGTCCTCGCGTGCTCCCTCCTTTCGCGGCTGCTACCCTCGCTCTTGCTGCTAGCCATGCACCACGACGCCCATGCCCGTGGTTGAGGCCGCCTCCAGTTGCTCCTTTGCTCCTACTCGCCTGCGCCCTGCCAAAGTGTTGTTATTGCTGCTTGCTACTGCTGCCTGCATTGCTCGCCTCCCCTGGTTCATCGCTTCAGCCATGGCTGTCGGACATAGGCACCTGTCCACCATCATGCCCCGCTGCTCCCTGTGCTGGTTGTTTGCATGGAGCCAAAGTCCAAAGACTACCGTGACCGGGTAGCTCTCCTTGAACAATTTTGGTCTTCCAAGTTGTTGTCCCTGGATGCCAAGACCACCTCGAGTTCGATTACACACGGAACCACCAAGACCGATGCCTTGGACAACTACTTTCGGTGTAGGACTACGGAGGCATGTACCACTACTTCCACTACGAACGTCGTGAGAAGGTCTACATCCTCTACATTGCACTGAACTTGATCCGCTTCATTTATGCACGCTTTGAAGATATAACCCCGAGATGGCATCGTTGCAATGAACGTTTGATGGTTATATGTGATGCACCGCGTGTGTGCACCACATAGTATGCTAGTTGCGGGTACCTCTTTTCCGTGCCATCGATGCGTGGGAACCCGGTAACTGGGATCACCCCACCATCTTTGCATGACACACACACAACCACACTTTCTTTTGCACCAGCATCTCGAAGAGTTGCCGGATCACCAGAATGTTGCCATGGCATCATTTCCGTTTCCGCCATCATGACACCCCTTTTCTTTCTGTCATGGCAACAAAGGCTCCTCATCATGTTATGTGTTAACGTTTTCATAAGATTGCATCTAACTTAAATTGACATCCGCATCCATGTTAAGCATCTAAATGTTGTTGCATTAAAAATTTCCTGATACCATGCTAAAATGATTTCTTTCATAACTAATTAACCGTAGCTCCGATTTTAATGATCCACATATGTAACTTGACTAGATATATGTGTAGAATAACATGGTGGACTTTATATTGTTGTTTAACATGTATAAAACATGCTTACAACAAATCTGGACCAAAATCATAATATGCATATGAGATCGTTTCGGAAATACTATAAGTTGTTTCTGACCTCATTTAAGATGCCTAGATAGAGTAGTTTATTTATGCTTCACCTCTTGCCATGTTTAACAAGCATTTAATATTGTCGTGTACCTAATCGGGAATGAACTGAGTAATTCAATGTGGAGTTTCGTCAATATGCAACTCGTGGCATATTGAGCTTCACTTAATGTGCAGGAGTTGATTGTTGTGCTTTGTCATGCCTTGCATATTTTAACGGACATGCATCATATTTGTTTGTGCATCATGTCATGCATATGTTGTGGTGTACTGTGTGTTGATTGTTGTTTACGGATTGTTCCTTCTCGATAGAGTACCAAAAGCGTTCAAAGTGTGAGGATTCGTTCGACTACGTTGGCTCGTCTTCTTCAAGGATTCATTCTTCTTCCAAGCAGGATCTTAGGCAAGATGACACATTTCACTTGATACCACTACTATCATTGCCATGCTAGTTGTCTCGCTTCTATCGTTATGTCTCGTTACCTACCACTTGTATGTCAATCCTCCCAACATCGCCATGATAATCCTCTAATCCTCCACATCCCAACAAACCTTTGTTTGGCTATGTTACCGTGTGCTCAGCCCTTCTTATAGCGTTTCTAGCTGCAGGTGCAATTGCTTTCATGTGTCAACATGGACATTCTTTGGTTATCATAATATTATTGCTACTTAATTTAATACACATATATACTTGGTAAAGGGTGGAAGGCTTGGCCTTTTGTTGATGTTTTGTTCCACCTTTGCCGCCATAGTTACTTGTGTATCGGTGTTATGTTCCATAATTGAGCGCTCCTAAGATGCTCGAGGTTGTTATGGGGACCCCCTTGATTTTTGTTTTATGATAAAACTTGTCTGGCAAGGCCCAACATTGGTACTACATTTGCCTAACAAAATAAAACTAATTATTAATTTGACTCATAGGGAGTTAGAGCTACTCGAGGTTCATTATTCAAGATAATATAGGGGGGCCAGTGCTGCTGGTGCTGGTCCTAACTAGAGCACTGTGCGGGGCCACCCCAGGTCAACTCGAGGGATTTCTATCAGGCCACTATACGCGTCGATTAACCTCTGTGTCCTAAGAACGAGATACGCGGCTCCTATCGGGATCATCGACACGTCGGGAAGCCTTGCTGGACTTGTTTTACCTTTCTCGAACGTCTTGCGCATGGGATTTCGACAATACTTCGGGCTATCTCGAAGTTGATATTTTTCATCGGGATTACGCAAATACTATGGTTGATTCCGCGGTTGAGGAATTCCAATGCGGTGTGTGGTTAATTTGTGATGGATGGGTTGGAGCACCCCTATAGGGTTAAATCTTTTGGAACGCCATACCCGTGGTTATGTGGCAACTTGGAAACTTTGTTTTAACCCGGTCATAGCATACTTTAAGTAAACTCAAATAAAATACACCAACTGTGTGCGTAACCGTGACTATCTCTTCTCGTGAGTCCTTATCCGAGAGAGAACACAGTGGGGTTATGTTTCACGTAAGTAGGTGTTCAGGATCACCTAGTGATCATGCTAGTTCACGTTCGTTATGCATATACCACCATAATTATTTTCTGTAGCATAAGTTAGCCACTCAAATAAATGCTTAGTTTCTTGCTGCAGCCTCACCACTTCTTCATACCTCACCCACTAAGCTTTAATAGTCTTGATACCCTTGGAAATGAGATCGCTAAGTCCCTGTGGCTCACAGATTACAACAACAACAGTTGCAGGTACATGTAATGTGATTCTTTGACGTGAGAGCGATGCTCGTTTGATTTGGAGTTCTTCATATTCCTCTTCATCAATATAGGATGGGTTCCAAGGGGCAGCCTAGGATAGCAAGGATGGATGTCATTTTATCATTTGTTTTCGTCCGTAGTCGGACCATGCTCTTGTGTATGATGTTTGAATATGTTGTTGTATTGATGTGATCTTGATGTAGCTGGTGGCGAGTGTAAGACAATTCCATATACTCATCTCTTTTGTACATGTACTTGTAATGATATCCATTCTTGTGAAACGACGAGATGCGCTTCTATCCCTGTCGAGGCCCTCGTGCCAAAATAAGGATAGGATCGCATCTTGGGTGTTACACTTGGAGCGTCTCGAAAGTCTCGACACAGAGGACATTGAGCCCGGCACCACCGTTGATGAGGGTCTTGGTGACGAGGACTTTGCTGCTGATGGTGGCGTAGAGCAAAGGAAACGCGCCTATGGTGGATGAGCACTTGAGTTGGTCCTTGGAGTCGAAGGTGATGGCCCACTTTGAACACTAGAGGGGAGGAAGTGCCTCAAGCTTCGGGGTGGTGGTGTTCACCTCAGAGAGAGAACTGCTTGAAGATGTGGTTGGAGGATGGGGCTTGAGCGCCGCCTAGGATGCACGCAACCGCGCGGGGCTCCTGGAAGCCCCCAACATCATCATCTCTCTAGTCGTCATCGTTTCTCCTTGGTGGCGGCGGCAGCGGAGGAAGGCTGACCCTCTCCAGAGGACAGGCCTCCTGAGGTTGATCGCGCCAGGGTCCGTCGCGAGGCTTGTCACGAAAGTGGTCCTCGCGAGGCTGGTCACGCCAGCGGTCCTGGCAAGGCTGGTCATGCCAGTCCTTTCGCGAGGCGCGGTTGTTCTGACGGCCTCCGTTGTGGCCTCCTCCATGGCCGTAGCCATGGCCACCGGGCTTGGGGTGGCGACCGAGGCATTCGCCGTGGAGCTCCCTGAGCTCCTGGTAGTCACTAGTGCTGTGGGTGTTGGTGTAGTGAAAAATGCAGTACAGACGGTTGCTCTTGGGGGGATCTTCCTGGTCTCGATCGCGCTTCGTCACAGGCTCAGCTGCCAGCACGGTGGGGTTCTTGCATTTCACCTCCTTGTATTTGGCCTTCTTGTCTTCGAGGTATGCCTCCGGAAGCTCGCGGAGGGAGAGGTGGCCCGCCTTGGGCTTCACGCACTTGCTCGTCAGGTTGAACATCTCCAGTGCAGAGCACACAGGTCATCATGGATGGAGAGATCCTCTCTCATCCCGAGGTCCCTGATGCCATCGGTGGACACCAAGATGATGGCTTCATATGACGCCTTCGGAATCTTGAGGTGGACGCTCGTGAAGCACTGCATGTACTTGTGCAGGGTCTCTCCCTCCTGTTGCTTCATGCGTTGCAAGTCGCTCACCATTCGGGGGCAGCCCCAGGTGCCCTGGAAGTTGGCGGTGAAGCGCTCGCGAAGCTCGTCCCACCAGGAGATCGATTCCTTCGGGAGGTTGAGGACCCAGGAGTGTGCGCCATCATTTAGAGCCACGAGGAACCAGTTTGCCATAACCTTTTCGTCACCGCCTACCGCCTCGATGCTCAACGAGTAGAGCTAAAGGAACTCTGTGGGGTCGTCGGTGCCGTCGTAGCGCGGAGGCAGGTCAGGCTTGAACTTGCTGGGCCAAACGACACAGCACGGCTCCGAGGTGAAGGCGCGGCAGGCTGCGTCACTCTCTAACACATCGTGAACGGGAGGAGCCTCGTCTTGGTGTCCATCAGCCGCCACCTCCTGCGGTGCAGGGCCTTGATGCTAGTGCTGCAGCGTGCGGAGCGCGCATGCGATGTCTTGTGGCCGTTGCACCACCTAGTAGCTCACCTCATCTCGCATGCGCACTGACGCTGCGCATGGTGGGTCGCAGGGGCGCGCTTCGCGCCTGGGCTCGAGGTTGGCACTTTGCAGGGACGGAGGAGGAGGTGCGTCGTGGGCCAAGTTGCCCGCTTGGAAGAGTTGGGGACGAAGCGCGTGGGAGAGCGTCGAGGCCTTGCTGGCGGCATTGACGAGCTCGGCGATGGGGCCAAGCCAGTCTTTGTAGTGATCGTTGGTGGGGCGGTAACGCAGCAGCTCGCACGCCATGAGCAACGCTGTCGGTGCATTCGCCGGTCCGCGGCAAGAGTGGGAAGACAATGTTGTGCCAGGAACAAGGGATGGAGTGGTGGTGTAGCCATCACACTGCATAGAGGGTGACAACGACAAGTCCTTCTACTCTTGACCATCCGGGCCGGTAGTAGCATTGGCTGCCGGAGAGATGGAGCTGTGTGGGACGCCGCGGCCCACAGGTGCCGTCTAGGCAATGTTGAGCGGCCCTGCGCTCGGCACGAACTTGGCGAGCGTCGGCGATGAGAGCGACGGAGCGGAGACGGGGTTGAAGCAGAGAATGATTTTGACACACCCCTACCTGGCGTGCCAAATGTTGGAATCGGGGCTCCGCAAAACCGAACAAGGTTCGAACACTCAGGCGTGTGCGAGGATCTTAACCGGCTCAGATTCTCAAGCTTATCATCCTACGGCCTAGCTATGTCGAGTAAGTGCCAGCAGGGAAGAAGGTGGACTCAAAGATTTACCCAGGTTTGGGCCACCTTGTGATGTAAATACCTACTTCTGCTTTGTTGTTGATTGGCCTCAGGAGGAGGCTAAGAATGAACTAGTACACTGGTGGGGTGGCCTCATGAGGGCCCTTGGTCGTGATGAACTAGCCCTACTCAACCTGCATTCTGCGATGGGAGCTGGTGGCTATTTATAGGGGCCACGGGCCTCTTCCCTTCTTGCACATGCGGTAAGGGATCAACAACGGCCAAATTTTAAAGGGGACATGAGGTACATCTTATCCTCGCTAAAAGTGGTGTTCTCCTGCAAAGCTTCAGGGGGTGACGCGATGGTGGGCTCGGCAATGACATCCGTCCTGTCGAGATCGTCATCTGGGCCCCGTTGCATCTGTAAGGAACCCATTCGGGGATTCCTTGGGAACCTACGTATGTCCTTGTCTCCTTAGCACAAAAAAGGAAACTGTCCTCCTCCTGCGCCCCGTGGCGCCCGCTTGGCTTTGGTGTCAGAACCCACGTCACCCCGGCCTAGGGACACAGGGTGCTTGCAAAGAATCTATGCTCCTCGGGAGGCAGTCTGGGGGGATGCCACTCTCCGGAGGTCTTGACGTTGTCCTCCCCGCGAGGCGGGGGCTCTCGCGAGGGGCTTGACTGGAGAGGCTTGTTGCTGGGCTGTATCGGGCCATAGTGGTGGGCCATGCACTGGGCTGCCGGCAGGCAAGTCTGTGTACCCCTGGTCCCAGAACGTCGACACCCACCTCATAAGTTGGTTGGATCTCTCCTTCGGCGGCAAGAAAGCTAATTTTTAGAAAAATTCCTCTCAAAATTTCAGCGCAATCGGAGTTACGGATCTCCGAGAATATAAGAAACGGTTTTCGGCAAGAAAATAGGAACGCGAAACAGAAGAGAACAGAGAGGGAGATCCAATATCAGAGGGGATCCTGCCCCTCTACTGCCATGGAGGCCATGGACTAGAGGGGGAACTGTGCTCCCATCTACGGGAAGGCCAAGGAAGAAGAAGAAGGAGGGGGTCTCTCTCTCCCTCTCTCTTGGTGGCGCCGAAACGCCGTCGGGGTAATCATCATGACGGCGATCTACACCAACAACTTTGCCGCTGTCAACACCAACTCTCCCCTCCCCTCTATGTAGCGGTGTAACACCTCTATTTCTCGCTGTAATCTCTACTTAAACATGGTTCTCAACTCCATATATTATTTCCCAATGATATTTGACTATCCTATGATGTTTGAGTAGATCTCTTTTGTCCTATGAGTTAATTGTGGTATGATGCTATGGATATGAGTTATATATTGATATGGTGTTGTCCTATGCTGCCCTCCATGTCATGCAAACATGAGGGATCCCCGCTGTAGGGTGTTGCAATATGTTCATGATTTGCCTATGGTGGGTTGCGTGAGTGACAGAAGCACAAACCCGAGTAGGTGGGTTGTTGCATATGGGAGTAAATGGGACTTGATACTTAATGCTATGTTTGGGTTTTACCTTAATAAACTTTGGTAGTTGCGGATGCTTGCTAGAGTTCCAATCATAAGAGCATATGATCCAAATACAGAAAGTGTGTTAGTGTATGCCTCTCCCTCATTGCATATAACAAGTATCTATCATATTATATTATATTTCCTAGGGACAATCTTTCTCTTGCGTTACACAAAAAGCCTTCTACTAAGCTATTTTATTTTATTTTTCTTTATTAAAACAACAACTAACTTTTATTTCCACATTCTTTATTATCTTGCGAAGTACTTCTAGTTTAATTCCTGGAATGTAGTTTCATACTTGTTCTAGGTAAAGCAAACATAAAGTGTACGTAGAGTTGTATCGGTGGTCGATAGAACTTGAGGGAATATTTGTTCTACCTTTAGCTCCTCGTTGGGTTCGACACTCTTATTGATCAAAAAAGGCTACAAACGACCCCCTACACTTTTGGGTTATCAGCGCCTCACGAGGTGCTCTCCACGGGGGACTAGCCCGAGGACATGCACCTTGAAGGAGCAAAGTCTAAAACACCCCACGGGTTTCCTCCCCCTCGCTTCCCTGTTGAGGCATCTTGATTTCCTTGGCACATGTTGCCTATGCATCAAGGGGGATCCTGAGCGTCGTGCCTCGGGGACTCCTACCATCCCTAAGAGCCCTATAACATCTGGCTTTGCTAAGGACACGCTGCAATCATGCCAGTGAAGTGTAGCTCGCCACGGGGGCTGGGAGCCAGCAACACAAGGCACAAAGGCAACGTAAAAAGAAAAGAAAGGCCCCAGGAGGAAAGCAGAACACACATAAACATCAAGTACTTACAGCAAAGGTGTTTTAAGAATGTTTTCACACCCCATGGGGTCGTACCTACTATATTACAGCATGGAGCCAAGGAGAGCCTAGGTGCATGAGGTTCTGCCGACATCGTCCTCGTCGTCGCCGCGAGGAGGCTCTCTACAGTCGCCTCCATCGTCCACGGCCTCGAAGGCGTACCACTGGACGAATCCATCTACATGATCCCTCATGGCTTCCTTGAGGCCTTCACGGAGCACTACTAGGGAAAACCTTATACACAGAACCTTAGCAGTAGCACTGGATAAAAAGCGACACTACTGCTACATAACAACAGCGCATGTCAAGAAACGGCGCTACTGGTAACTACTTAGCAGTAGCGCGTCTTAAAAAACGTGCTACTACTAATATTGCCCCATCATTGTCGCTAGGCTAGGTTTAGCAGTAGCGCCTCCCCCAGGAGCGTGCTATAGCTATGTCAGGTAGCAGTAGCGATCGAGCCTAAAATGCGCTACTGCTATCTTGACATAACCCCCTCTTGGGCTTCCTCCTCCACTTCTTTCCTCCATTCATTCCCCCATTCCTCCACCCGCACCCATCCGTCGCTGCCCTCTCCTCCGACACTATCATTGCCCTCCATCGCCTGCCCACGCCGCCGTCCATCGCCGCCCTCCATCGCCGCCCTTCGTCATCACCCGCTCCTCCACCCGCACCCGTCCATCGCCGCCCGCGCTCCCTCCGTCTCCCCCGTGTTTATTAATTTTTTTTTATAATTAAGCATTTGTTCTTGACGTGATGATGCCTGGCCCGCATCCATGTCGTCAATTTGGTGGAGGAGGCTTGCTTGATTATAGGGGCCATGTCCGGGACTGGGCTCCGCCGGGCTTGTACTGGGAGGTCCTACCTTCCGGGTGCGCAACTTGGTGAGGAGGCAGCCTGTCGTTGACCCGGAGGTTATTTGGTGGCGGTTGCGTGGGCCACTGTCGGTGTAGAGGGAGCCAGCCCCCGTGGAGGTGATACGTCGCCGTGTTAGGGAGGAGGATGAGCACGTCCGATGCTATATGGTTGCGTAGGATGCCAGGTTCTCCAATACCTGGCAGGTTCTTCAGGGATCTCACCCAAGCTATGATCCTGTGATGGTTCCTTCTCTTTGGGTGTCCACCGCCCGCGTCGATACCCGTCGTTCGCTATGGTTCTAATTGTATTGGTGATGTTATATGTATGATACTATTTGAGATGTATTAGTGATACTATTCGATGATGTATGGATGCAAGAGATGATTTGGTTTTGCTTATTGAATGCATGCTAATTTGAATACTAATTTGTTTTATGATTTAGTTTTGCTTATTGAATGCACGTCTGTTTCAACTATGAACATAGGAAATGTCTTGTGCTACAATGTAGGACATATCGAGTGCTTGTGATTTGACAGTCATTCCGGGAAAACATAGGGCATTATTTCTATGTCATTGCTCGATATATGGAACGGGTTGACTTTACGTCTGTTTCGGCTCCTTGTGTGTCTTTCAGTGAGGGAGAGTGTCCACCATATATATATATATATATATATCAGAGAGGAAGAATCCTGAATTTTGTCATATCATGACTATGAGGGAGAGTGTCCACCATATATATATGAGAGAGGAAAAATCCCAACTGTTGTAATGACTATGATGATTATTAGCTATAGTGTTGTTGGTGACGATATGATGCAAGAGTTTTTATATTAATATGATGATGATGTTGATCATGATTATCATGATGATTTGTTATATCATTGGGGGAAGGAAAGCAGATTAGATTCATGTGTATGGATCAAAAGTGACCAAGAGGTGAATTAGTAGGATCGTCGTCCTACTAATTCAACTTTTGATCACTTTTGATTCATTTGGATGAATAAAATCCATGTTTCTTCCTCACAATGATATAATAATTCATCATGAACATAATGATATAACAACCTCTTAATTGGTACTGTATCAAAATTTGTATAACGGCGTATAAATACACTAAAAATTAAAAATAATGAAAAACAGATTACTAGTAGCGCGGGTTTGCAAGAACGCTGCTAATAGTTGTCTTATCAGTAGTTCTTGTATGATACACGCTACAGCTATATGTCTTTGTAGTAGCGCATCTTACACGCGTTACTGGTAGGTAATAGATGTAGCACCTTACTAGTAGCGCGGTAACCCGCGCTACTACTAGGCTTTTCCCTAGTAGTGGAGCTCCGAAGTCGAAGCGGCTGTCAAGGCAGAGAAGGTTGCTGAAAAGCCATGTCTTCGCCTGGGTCAGCAGGTCACGGCATGCCTCCTCAACGATGGTGTCCATGTGCTATAGTTGCTTCCTAAGTTCGTCGACCCTAGCCTGGAGCTTGTCTCGTTGGACCGCGAGGTCCTCCCGCTCGCCAAGAGTGGTCTAGGTAGCCGACAGCTCACGCTCTCGGGTCTTGGAATTCGTCTCGTGGGTGGTGATCGCCCCCTCGCTCTCCTGGATCTCGGCTTCGTGGGACTCGGGTTGGCTTTTGCGGTTCTCGACGACTTCCTGCCGTGTCGTGAGTCGGCTCTCGCATGAGGCAGCTTGCTCCTGGAGCGTCTTCTCGAGGGCATCGGCCTACTCCTGCTGCCACATAGCCTCCCGAGCATCTTCAAGGGCCTTCTCATGGGACACCTGGGCCTCTTGGGCTAGGTGCTCGCGCTGCACTTGGGCCTCTTGGGTGAGGTGCTCGCGCTGCACTTGGGCCTCCTACATCGCCTCCTGATGCCGGTTCCACCCCTCCACTAGGTGCTGCCATTCCCCTGCGTAGAACTCCGCCTCCTTTCGGAGCTCGCCCTCAAAGGCGTTGAGGGCCGCCCTATGGTTGTGGCCTTATTTTGCTTCTTCGCGGTCTTCTCCTCCTCCTCCTCAGCATCCTGCCTGGGATCCCTGGGCAGACAGCAACCCGTCAGGACTATAAGGGCCAGGCCACGAGAACAAGGGAATGGAGGCAAGGGGACTTAATCTTCCTAGGGATTCCAGGGCCTCTTCTTTAGCTCCTGGATATTGCCGCTGCTACTTCCTTCGCAGAGCGTGCCCGCACGACCACACGGGGGCATGACGCTGGCCCCATCAACGTAGGTGGGCACGATGGTCCTCTCTGCCCGTTCTCCTAGGGGCTCGTTGCCCTCCACGGTGTTCTCTCTTCCTCCGCCTCTTGCTCGCCTGGACTTGGCGGGAACCACGCGGATCCCCTCCTCATCGATGTCATCCTCACCCTGTTGAAGCCGATGGCGCACTGACGACGATAGCGGGGGTGGCGGACACAACTTCCCGCTGATCTCCTCCATGGAGTGGGAGGCATTGCGGTCACCCGGAGTGGATTCCATCTTTGAGGAATCCTCTGGAAGCTCCACGGGCTCCGCAAGGTCAATCAAGATCAGACCCCACTGGTCGAACTAGGGCATCATCGTGACGATCGCATCCCCGTCGGTCCGATGATGCACTTGGCATGCATCCCGGGGCACCTCCCTGGCATCCCCTGCAAATAGGACTTCGAAAGCATAGTGGGGCACCTTGCTAGTCTCCCCCGCGGCCGAGAAGTCCTCCTGTGCTAGCCGGGTTCAGTCCTCAGCTCCGGTGATTTCCCACACCAGATGCAAGAATTTCTGCAAGGGCGCAATGTGGTGGCGGAGGAATACCTTGGCAACCATGCCCACCATGAGCCCGGCCTTACGCAGCTCCTTCAACCTTGCCAGGATTGCCCCCAGAATGGTGTCGTTAAGCTTCTTGTGCTCCCAGTAGAGGAGCTTCTCGTACGGCTCGGTCGGGACCGATAAGAGTGGGCTAGGATGCAGTGCATCAACGTATAGCCAGCATGACCTGAAGTTTGCCACCTTCTTCGTGATCTTCATGTCAATAAAGGCCCTGTAACTTCCATCATCGATGTGAAAGGAGGCACCTCAGGAACGTTGATTCCCAGGGGAGAAAACCTGCATACTATAGAAGTTCCGGAAGAGCTCCATGAACGACATCATGCCCAGGAAGGCTTCACAGAGGTACGCGAAGAGGGCGAGGGTGCATATGGAGTTGGGGTGAAGATGGATAAGGCAAATACAGTAATGCATCCGAATGGCGAGGAGGAAGTTAGAAACGAGCGACACCTGCCCGACGAAGAGCGATCGAAAGAAGACGGGGACCACCATGGCTTCAAGGTCGCGCCGCGTGCACGAGCCTGGCCAGATCTGGGTGGCACCACCCTCAAAGTTCTCGAAGGCCAGCAGAGGGCAAGCTCGGGCCAGCCCACTCTCGTTGGTGATGGAGGGCTGCAACAAGGCTGGGTCGAGTTCGGCCACCGGGGTCCTCTTGCTAGAGGAGGCCTCAGCGGCCGAGGGTTTCTTGCCAGAAGCCATAGGACTAGGAAGTGATGGGAGTTGGAGGAGTCACTGGGGAGTCGCTCAAGCGCGGGACGGAGGCCAAGATGAGGATGGAAGGGTATGTATGTGGCCATGCCCTGCCTGGGCAGGCTTTATTGCCAAGACAACGGTTTCGAGGCATCATGGGGAGTGGGGCATTTTGCTTCGGAAAAATCTCCACGCGTCTCCTCTGGGGCCGGCTGTTCGATGGGCCCCACGTTGTTTTGCCCGGGGCTACTGTCGGAACAGTGGGAACCGGGGTCCCATGGCCCGTCTGTCGTTGGCCACATGAACGACGCTTCGGGCTGGCCCACAGGAGATGACTCAGCTAAGGCCCCTCCGAAGGAAGCCATCTTGTGAGGGGTAGGACTCGCGAGGCCCCCCACCTCCCCGTCGGGCCCTGACAAGGCCAATAAGCACTTGGTCGCCTTGCGAGGCCGCTTCATGAATCAGGTCATGTAGCGCTAGCCGCGGGGCTCCATGCCCCCCACATGGGTGACGTCCTGCTGTCAGGAGAAGGATGGTAGGGCGTGACAAACTAGTTTCCGTTCTGGTGCTAAGGGAGCGGTGACTTCACCTTCCTAAAAGAAGGTTCTCAAAGGTTGCCATTCCGGTGAAAGAAGACCCCGCTGGCACGACTCACCAAGACGAAGGTCATCGTCGATCCCACCGGCGCCTCATGGATGGAAGCTTTGCTAGTGAAGACCACCTTTTTTTAGTATAGTCCTAGACTTCTACCCCCCTTTGAATTTCCGCCATGTGGACTCCCTGTCGGAATTGGGGTTCCGCAGACCCAAGAAGGTTCAAACTCTAGGGTGCGATCACTTTCCTGCCCTACTCTACTTCGCAGCCTCACAATGATCAAACGATGGCTCGTGCCAAGGAAGATTGACAAGGACACACATAGTTTACCAAGGTTCGGGCCACCTCGCGGTGTAAGACCCTACTCCTGCTTGGTGGATTGCTTAAGGAACAAGATGAGTACAAGGTGTTTTCTTAATCGCCCAAGGTTCTGTCTTCCTGTATGGCGGTCGGCTCCCTCCTTATATTGGCCTTGATCCTCATCCCCCGACAATATCTGGCGGGAAGGGTTGCCAGAACCGCCAATTTGAAGGGGGATAGGTTTGCAGCCTATCCTAACAAAAGGTGGTCTTTAATTGCTAAAGCTCCTCGCCATGACGCGTTTGTGGGCTCAGGGATGACCTCCGTCCTGTCGAGTCCTTGGTCTTGCTCCTCTTGCACTGGAAGGGCAACCTTTGGAGGTTGCTTTCAGAACCCGCAAGTTGGCGCTGCTCCTCCATCACGAAAGAGGAAAACCTCTCTTTCCACGCCAGCTGGCACACCTCCTGGCACCATTTGGCATGGTGCGCGTCACCCAGGTGCAGGTATAGAGGAGTAAGGCCTCGCCATGACAACTCCGGATGGCCTGCCTCTTGGGGGTGTTCGGATCAACCCTGTAAATAGTCCTCGCAAGGCCCCTGTTTGTGACGTCGATGCGCGCCTCGCGAGGGCCTTTCTCTTGAAACTCACAGGTTGGCCACCTGGCACCTAAGGCGTCTCTTTCCTCTTAGGCTACAGGCACACGGGCCTAGGTACCCCTAGTCCCAGAGGCCCGATAGTAGCCCCCGAGCTCGCGACGCGCACGATGCGTCCTGCTAGGAGGGCGAAGTGATGTGGACCCTAACCTCCTGTGAGCCAGGATGGAAATGCGGCATGTTCTGAGGCGCACGTCGCCTCCCCTCCCCCATGAAGCCTCGAGAAACATGCCTCCTCCTAGAAAACACTCGTTCATGACTACGAAACCACCATTACGTAGTCCCACATTCATGTCCCATCGCAGCTCCTTCTTTCGGGGGCAGGCATTCATCCCCATCTTCCTGCTCTCTCCATGGCGGCGAGGAAGGACGCTTGAAGCACCGGAGCAAGGCGGGGCCTTCAACGATGGCCCCTTGGCGAGGGGGTTGGGTCGCCAGTGATGAGTTAGTGTATCATCACGAAGACTCTCCATATGTTTCCATCATTGTCGGTGAGCATCACTGCCGTGAATCATAGGATGCCCATGCCCAAGAGGCGGGGGAGGCCTTGCTTGGGTCCTCCTCCCGTGTGCTGCCTACCAGTGAGGCCCCCACCCTCGCCCTAGGCCTGGCGAGGCCCGAGGGATGCGCGGCCCGCCCCACCGCCCACACAGCGCCAGGCGTCGAGCACGAGGCGGAAGTGGCCCGCCGAAAAGCGGTCGTCGTCCAGCAGGAGGACGATATGGGCGTACATGAGTGGGAGGCCGAGCGGACCGCCTTTGCCAAGGAGGCGGAGCGCGAGCACCTCTAGAACCTGGAGGGTCGGGTCCTTGCCGACTAGGCCACCCTCATGGCGGTGCGGGAGGAGGCCCGTGCTGACGCTGATGCGAGGGTGGGTCAGGAGTGGGAGGCCGCCCTCGCAGAGTACCAAGGCGAGCTAGACTGACAAGAGGCTGGCCTCCAGCTCCGCTGCGACACTGTCATAGCCCGAGACTGACGCTCTAGAAGATCCTTGTTTTATTCCGTCATTGTTGTGTGTTTTATTTGGTTGTCACATTCATCATCACATCATTCGCATCATCTGCATAGCATCGGCATTCCGGGGCCGTCATTTTCCAAAACTTACATCCATTAGTAGTTGTCGGTTGACTCCTTTCTCGTCGACGACCGTTTCAAGACCAACCACACACACACACTCGTGGCATCGGTAAAATATTCTTTTGTAAAGTGCGTATAAAACATTCTTTAAATGGGTCGGAAGTTGGCGAGCGGTCTTATTATATTGTGAATAGACCGCAAACCAAATTTCATCGCATTCGGAGGTCGTTTGAGACCCCAACCGTTAAACATATAGCGGCACTATAGCCGGTCAAATCACGGACATTTTGTTGATTTTCAAAACTTGTCGTCGAGCTGCCCGTCTTCCCACTCATCTTCGCCTAGCCCCTCTACACAGTGCACAGACCCCTTGCACGCGTTCGATAACTTCCGCGAACCCGAACCCGAACCCGGCGGTCATGACTGTTGGTTCCGGACCAATGTTGAGACCGCCCAAAAATCATCTGTTTATCCATTGGACTCCCTAATCTTATTTTTTCTCGATCGTTCGATCTAAATCGGAGGGTCGACATGAGCCTAAACCTAACCCACGGACTATATATAGACCCCACATATCAAATCAATGCAGAACCCTATTTTCTAGGGATCCTCCCCTGTTCAATCGCGCCTGCTGCCACTCCACCTGGTTGTCTCCCACCTCAGGATCCATCCCGCCGATCCAAAATTCCTCCTCTCCGCTTTCCAAATCAAGATGATCCAAGCCTCCCCGCCCAACAGGACACGTCCATTGTCAGGGCCCTTCTCTAGCCCATACGTGTAGATGGGCGTGCCTCGATACATCACATGGGCCTGGCCCAGTTGGGAATCCGCTGGCCGCTGGAGCTACAAGTACCTGGGCAAAAGTAACGAACAACTCATCCAGTGGATCAACGAATCCGGCGGCGGCAGCTATCTCTTCCCCCTTCCTTCTCCTTCCCCAATTCTTATATCTAGTGATTGTAATTCCTAGATTGCTAGTCGAATTCGTGCGAGAGTAATAGACCGAGAGGGGATATTGTTAGGTTGCTAACATCTGGTATTTAGAGCCAGTAAATATTCCAACAATTTTTTGCCACCACCATCACCTCCCTCGATTCTCCAATTTCCACCGGCGACAATACCATGTCCGATCGGGAACAGGCTCTTTGTTCCCTTGTCTATCCACCAGAGTGGGACGCCATGACTGCAGACGAGCAGATCTTGTGGTTTCTCTCGCAGCTATCGACACAACTGGATAACATCAGGTTTGAGTTTGCAGCTGCATGCACGGGCGATCTAGCCAGGGCTACCTCGCCAGTCAATCCATCTGCTTCACCTGCTATTGCTACCGCTACATAAATAGCTTCCCCGGTCGTGCTCCACCCCAACCACGACACCACCTGTCATTCCGCTGTTGCGGGCATGGACGAGTATGCAATTGTGGCGGCCTCTGCAGAAGTCGCCCCGAGCTTGCCATCGTCCCCGTCATCTTCCTATCAACCATCAATGTCCATGAGGTCCTCAAGATTACCCACCATGTGTCCCTTGACTGCACTGCCACGACGCCTGTGACCTGTTCGACAGAGTGCCCAAACCAAGTCACAGTCACATCGTTGCTCGCGTCGCCAGTCATGATGGCCCCACTGCTCTCAGCATTCACACATGTGCTCGTCACCAACCTCATTCACCCTGCTACCAACGGGCACCAGGGGCTGCTGCTACAACTGATGCCGTGGCCATCATTTCAGGTAGCTCTTATTACAGAGAGAATGGAGACTCGGCCTACTCCATGGTCGTCGTTTGCAGTCAGTGTGCCATTAGAGAAGTGTGATTGTGTGCATCTTCTCTCAGCTGAGGGAAACGAGATCCCACCCATTCCATGGCTGTCGTTTCTAACTGGACGGTTCATGGAGCAGCTAATTATGTTTGCTCAAGTGCATGCCAGTTGTTTGATTAGTGGTTTCTTTCTGATGGAATTAAGTCATGTTGGAAATCTTGTGTACAATGCATGGGGACAGTGGTTCAGTCTACTTGGAAATTGCATACGGATAATCCCAGGTCAGCTCTTGTGCTTGCGGTTTTTGATAAAGGACAATGATGATTCAGGTTTCAGCATGCAACTCTTTCCCAAAGAACAGTTGAGCAGAGCTATCCTTCAGTTCATGCAATCTGTACCATGTGAACTAGTTTCCTGTGGTTAAATCAGTTGTCCAATATTCAGTACACTTGACCTTTGCATGGAGAAAAGTTCATACAATATTTTTATGCTGCCTTGTAAGACATTGTTGGACACGGGATGTCTCCGGTATTACATGGTTTAGGGAGAAACCAATTCAAAAATGTTGCAACCATCACATATTCAATGTGTTCAGTCACCCTGTCACTTCGGGGTTGGTGTTGCTCAAGCATGTCTGAAACAGAAGAAAACTGATACCTTTGTTGTTTACATGTTAGAGCATAGAAATAGAACTCATCAGGACTGGGAGTTACTTCTCTGTTTCCAACATCCACCTGATCCAGCAAGTACTTGGGAGTGTATGACTAGACGAAGCTTTCATCAGGGCCAATCCTTCCTGCCACAGGATGTCATACCACCTATGCAGTTGTCAAATGAATTTCATGCTCAAGTTCAACAAGCTACGACACGCTTATGTTCTTTGTTTCAACTGAGCTACAGAGTTATGAGAGAACCAAGCTTCGACCAAGACCGTGGCCACTTTTCGATATCAATCAAGAGACAACCCAGCGGAAGCTCCAATGGACATCAGTTTTAGAAGGGGCTAACAGTAATGACGAATGTGGTCCAAAATGTGATAGCCAGATTGATTTCGTCAAGCACCTTAAAGGAATAACCCAAATACTTGAGAAGAAGGGATACACACAACTCACTCCCCATTCCATTACATGGCCTTATCCGGAGTCCTACACTTTAAGCAAGCTGAGCAAATCCCAGTATATCAACCATAGGGGGTATTGCACACCTGATCTGGAACAAGATTTCAGTTCAATAACTGATTTTGCAACTCAACGCCCAATGAAACAACATAAGTACACCAAGAAATGTGTCGATGGAGTTATCAAATCACGTGGTCGTAATCACAAAGCAAAAGATCAATGTATTGGTGAGTGCAACGAAAGGGCCGCATGCAAAAGCAAGGAATGCAACTACATGAAGCAACAGTCTGACAAGAAGTGGTCATTCAACACCTTTATCGTGGGTAGTCTACCTCAAGCTCCAGCCTCATTACAAACATCGGCCGCCACGCTCGCAACCAAGCATACTTCACTTCATCGGCTACCTGGACTCCAACCTACTCGAGTGTCATCCACGTGCCGCATCCAAGGGCAATTTCAAGAAGGGAGGGGTGTCATCACCATCACCGCCGTCTTTGCGCAAGGCTTTGTCGACGGCTCCAACAACAAATGCTACCTCGACATCTCCTTCAACTCTGGCGCCATTGTCCACAACTACTACTCCCATGTCATTCAAGGTTCAAGCCATCCGCGACTTCGGCTATCACAACGACTTCGAGCTAGTCAAGGACCATCGAGTGTAATGGGATCCGGGCGGTACTGGATGGCGTTGGCTTGAGGTCAAGCCGAATTTTAAGGAGTGTGGGATGTCAGGGCCCTTCTCTAACCCTAGATGGGCTTGCCTCGATACATCACATGGGCCTGGCCCCGTTGGGAATCCGCTGGCCGTTGCAGCTACAAGTACGTGAGCAAAAGCAACGAACAACTCATCCAGTGGATCAACGAACCCGGCGGCCGCGGTTATCTCTTCCCCCTTCCTTCTCGTTCCTCAATTTTTATATCCAGTAATTGTAATTTCTAGATTGCTACTCGAATCGTGTGCGAGAGTAATAGATCGAGAGGAGATATTGTTAGGTTGCTAACATCCATGCGCCCGAGGAGAGCGAGTGCTCCATCCTCGAGCTCAAGCATGGCGCCAGGAGACCCGTTCCTGAGCTTCCTTGATCCTGCCGGGCGGCCACGAGACCCCTTCGGCGTATCCCCGCCGTCGCCAATCAGCAGCAGCAGCCAAGGAGCTTCCAACCGCGATCCTACCTCGACCTCCACCACCGGTGACCAAACGAGCAGCCAACCAGATGAAGACCACGCTCCCCTTTCCTTCTTCTCCTGCATTCTCTTCCTCGTTCTCTCAACTCTTTCTCTCTCGTGTGTGGCAGCAAACGAACAAGGAAGCCTGCATCTAGCCATGATCTTCTCCGGCCGCCTCCTCCTCTTCGCACCAGGTCCAACCTCTCATCGCAGGCCACCGGAGCTGCAGGTCGAGTGCTATGCCCTTTCCCTCTCTTCTCCTCCCCCCGTTTTCCTCTGCTCTCTCTAATCTCTCTCTGTCCCTTTCTTCTTTTCTTCAGGGAAACAGCCATGGCGTCATGACCACCCCGATCTCCCATGGCGACCACCTCCACGGGACCTTCTTTGGAGAGATCCGTCAGGTGTCGGCCATTCCCGTTGTCCTCTGGCCTCCCCTGCCCGCCAACCGCATCGTTGCTATCATCCCCTTTGCGCCCGGTGAGGAGCAGGACGCCATGGCCCAAAGGCTTCTTTGTTTGCTAGATCCATATATTGTTTAGGCCCTGTTTGGTTCCAAATAAGTCACCAACTTATAAGTTAAAAAGTGCAAAAAATGACTTATTTTGCCAAACAGACCCAACTTATAAGTCACCCCAACTTATAAGTCATAAGTTGCTACACCCCAACTTAAAACTTATAAGTCACTTACTTTTGGATGGGTCCCACCACTTTTTCAGCCCACCCACCGCGCATCCCACCCGTGACCACATCCCTCGCCCACCTCGCACCCCATCCCTCCCCACCGCGCACCCCAGGTCTCGCCGCCGCCGCCCTCCATCGCGAGCTCGTCCCGGCTGGAATCCTTCTGATCCAGCACGTCACCGCCCGGATCCGCTCGCCTCCGCCCGGATCTGCTCGCCTCCTCCGCTCGCCGCCCGGTCTCCACCATGGCCGGTAGGAGCTTCGCCGCCCTTTTCCAAGATTCCCAAGGCGCCGACGAGGAAGAGGACTTCTTTGGTGACGGCTCCCAGGTCGGCAACTACTCCCCACCGATTCGTGCGGCTGCTGCTCCGTTTCGCGCTCCGTCGGCTGGAGGCTTCTCTCCGCGCGTGGGTGCCATAGGCGCGGCGATTGGAGGCCTGGGCGCGGCGACTGGAGCTCTGGGCGCGGCGACCGGAGGCCTGGGTGATCCGACCTTCCTCGATCCGCCAGCGCCGAGGGGACTGGACCTGAACTCCGAGGCGACGGCGTTTCCTGCCCTGTCGGAGTACCAGCATGTTCTGCAGCCCCAGGAGGCCCCTCCCCGTCGACGCAGCGGCAAGCATGTGGTGGCTGGACGCGGTCGAGGTGTGGGCCGAGGCGCAGGTGGCCGAGGATCCTCATCCAGCGCCGGCATGCCTCCTCGTCCAGCAAGGTCAGGGGCTGGTCGCGGTGGTGGTGTAGTCAAGCGCGGCAAGTCCCTGACCAATGCCATGGCAAGCACTCAGACTGGAGGCCACATTGACCTGGAGGACGACGAGGAAGGCTTCTACTGTACCAACTTCAACGTGCTCCAGAACTCCGACGAGGAAGAAGATGACTCGGATGAGGTAACATTTGCAGTGCTCATGTGTTTCACAATTGCCAAGTATCACATAGTATCGTTTTGTAATCGAGTTGCAATGCATGACAGCGTGGCTTTGATAATGCTAAATGGAATGAACCAAGGCTAGAACTCTTTTTCAAATTAGTCATTCGCGAGATTAGTGACGGGAACCGCCCAAACAATCAAATGGCTCCTGTTGGGTGGAAGAACATATGCAGAGATTTTCGTAGATCTTGTGGACAGAAATATAATGTGAAGGCTATGAAGAATAGGTATACCCAAGCAAAGGTCTTGGCAACTTTCTGGAAAGAGGTGCAGGTGAAGTCCAGTGGACTAGGCCGAGGTCCAAATGGTGAAATCCTGGCAAGCGAGTCATGGTGGCAAGCTAATACCAAGGGGAGAACCGAGTGCTACAGAGTATTCAAGGATCGAGTGCCCCCCTATCTAGATGATTTGATGCTGATCTTCGATAATGTGACAGTGGATGGAGCATCTGCATTTTGTCCAGGATTTAATGAGGAAGACAACCAGCCATGCAATGGTGTTGCAGCAGATCTTTGTGATGGGACAACACATGCAGATCTGGGTGTTGCAGAAGACAAAACATGCAGTCCCATGGGCAGTGCCAACAAGATGGCTAGCAGTAGCAGCAAGAGGGCCAGCAGCATTGGAACAACAGGAGAGAGCCCTTCCAAGAAAACCAAGAGTCCTATGGTTAAAGCTCTTAGGGGGCTGGTGAATGAAATCAAGATTGACAGGGAGGAAGGGAAGAAAAAGGAGGAAAATTATGCCAAGAGGGAGGAGGCTCGGTCCAGGGCAATGGTAAATGCACAAGCACATATCATGGTGCAAAAACGCCAAGCAATTCAAGAAGAGATGGATCAGTGTGTAGCTCTTGCTAAAGAGTGTGGGGTAGCTGAAGCATCCGTGGAAATGTGGGTGGCTTCGGAGTTGTTCATGGATGCTAACAAGAGGGCCTTTTTCAGAGCTATGCAGACTCTTGAAGCAAGGCTTGTGTGGATCAAGATGCACTGCCAGCAGAGAGGAATATCGACCAAGAATTAGACTGTAGCAGTAATGTTATGTCATGTTATGTGAAGTGTAATCATGTCATGTCATGTTATGTGAACTTCACTTTGAACTGTAATCATGATATGCCGTGTTATATGAACTTGAATCATGTTATGCTTCTAGAGTATTTGATGTGTAGTAAATTCTGTTCTATTTATAATTCTGTTATAAATATATTTATAATTCTGTTATAAATATATTTATAATTCGGTTATAAATATATTTATAATTCTGTTATAAATATATTTATATTTATAATTCTGTTATATTTATATTTATAATTCTGTTATAAACATATTTATATTTATAATTTTGTAGAAATATGGCTAAATATATTCATATTTATATTTTTGTAGCAATGGATGGCTGCTACCATGGATCAGTGGGCAGAGGAGGACGAAGAAGAGGAGGAACAAGAAGCTGCAGCAACAGAGAGGAGGAAGAACATAATATTCAGCGCTGCACAAATGATTGGTACGTACCACCTTGAGAACATGGAAAATAAAAATATGTACCGCCAACCTAAAGAAACTGGATATGAGTGGGTCATGAGGACATTACAGCATAAGACACAATGTTTCAACATGTTTAGAATGGATAGAGAGGTGTTTGATAGCCTGCACAATTTGCTAGTAGAGTCATATGGATTGAAGTCTACTACGAGGATGACATCTGTGGAATCTTTAGCCATGTTCTTATGAAAGGTTGGTGCTCCCCAATCTATGCGGCAGGCTGAAAATCGTTTTGTTCGATCAATGGAGACACTTCATAGGAAGTTTGATAAAGTCTTGGAATGTTTGGTTAAGTTGGCAGGAGACATAATTCATCCACTAGATCCACAGTTTAGGACACCTCATCCAAGAGTTCAAAATCCCCAGTTTGCTCCGTTCTTCGACAATTGCATTGGAGCCATTGATGGAACACATATAGAGGTGGTTGTGCCAAAGACAGACCTCATCACACACATGAACCGAAAATCAACTACTACTCAGAATGTGCTAGCAATTTGTGATTTTGACTTGAGATTCACCTTCATCGTTACTGGGTGGCCTGGGTCGGTTCATGACATGAGGGTGTTCAAGGCAGCACTAGACAAATTTGGCAGCCACTTCCCACATCCTCCCCAAGGTACATTTAGATTGCAGTACACATTTCTTTGATCAGCCCGATGATTGATGTTTATCTAACAGTTTAACATTGTAGGGAAGTTTTATGTGGTGGACTCGGGATTCTCTAACCAACCTGGTTATCTTGCACCGTACAAAGGAACAAAGTACCATTTTCAAGAGTACAATCAAGGTCCACCGTCAAGAGGTAAAAAACAAACATTTAATCATAGACATTCCCAAATTCGCAATGCAATAGAGCGATGCTTTGGAGTACTGAAGAACAAGTGGAGGATTTTGTTGCACATGCCCTCTTATCCACCACCAAAGCAAAGTAAAATTATTTCATCATGCATGGCTTTACACAATTTCATTAGAGAGAGTAAATTGGAGGATAGAGATTTTGGAGAGTGTGATGATGAGGAGGAGTTCATTCCAATGGTGGATGAGCCTAGTCGCCTACGACGCCGACGCCAACGACGAAGCCATGCAACTCAATCGCAGGGACAAAACTCGCGTGATGATCATAACATGAACGTTTTTCGTGATTGGATAGCGGAAGGACTGCATAGTAGGCAGTAATTGGTATTTGTTCTAGTATCGAACAATGTAATTTGTATTTGTTAGTGATGACTTATATGGATTTGAAATGGATTTGGATTTGTATTTGTATTTGTACGCATATCTGAAATGGATTTGTAAAATGAAATGGCGGAAAGACAAGAATGCCGGAAAAATAAACAGGATGAGAAGGTATGATCAAGTGACTTATAAGTCAGGTGACAACCAAACAGGCGTGACTTATAAGTCACTGGTTTTAAGTCACCTGACCTATAAGTCACCTGACTTATTGGAACCAAACAGGTTCTTAGTCATGCGAGTGTTTTCTTTCACAAGTGGCTCACTAGCCTGTTGCTTGTGTATGCAAGCACACATCGTGAGGTCCTGGGTTCAATCCATGGTGCCTACAAACTTTTTTGTTTTACTATTTTAGCAGGCCAGCGACTTTGTTTGATTTGCGATTCCTTTCAGATAAGCTAGATGGTCGAATCAATTTGGCCTGAACCCATGTGTTATCGCAAAAAAATACTTTCGCCGTTTTTAAATATAAGATCTTTTAGAGATTACACTATGGACTACATACGATTGTATATAGACATATTTTAAAATATAGATTCATTCATTTTATTTCGTATGTAGTCTTATAGTAAAGTCTCCAAAAAATCTTATATTTAAAAACAGACGGAGTACATGATAGAGCAGTTGGTCAGTCTGTCGGCCTTAGACCAGGAGACCTTGTGTTCGGGTCCCCTCAGATGCATTTTGTTTTCTGCAATTTTTGTCTCTCTAGGGCGAGGTTATGTGTCTGTTTCACCTCCACCCGAGTTCCTTTGTATCACAATCACTCAATTTAGCCTGGTGGCTGGAGCCACATGTATCTCTTAGGGAGGCCAGGGATCAAATCCTAGTCTCTATAATTTTTGACTCAGCAATTTAATTCATGTGAGCATGACACTAGGGTCCTACTATTTCTGTTGACCATTCCACATTTGTCATAGTTGCCTACCCTCCTGGCCCTATTGTCATTAGCGGTGGCTAGCCAAGCACTTATAAAGCTGTTTTGCATTTGTTTTCGTCAAATAAACTGCACACATTTCAGCATAATGTGGCATTTTGTAAAATTATTATAAATTCAACCATGCATCGGAATAGAACAATTTATATGTGAAACCTAACTAAAATTTTGTGTAGATTAACAATTTCCAACTTTTATGCATATTTAAAACGTTTAAACTTGCTGGTTGCGTTAATTTGTATAAATGCCATGCTAAAATGATTTTTTCCATAACTATATAACTGTAGCTCCATTAAATATGATCCACATCTATAACTTGACTAGAAAAATGAGTAGAATAACATGGTGTACTTTATTTTACTGTTTAATAAATATAAATTATGCTTAGGACAGATCTGGATCAAAATCATAATATGCATATGAGGTCATTTCGGAAGTGTTATATGTTGCTTCCGGCCTAATTTAATATGCCTACATGTTGTAGTTGTTTATGCTTCACCGTTTGCCATGTTAAACAACATTTAATATTTATGAGTACCTAAAAGAGAGTGAACTAAATAATTCAAATATGGAGTTTCGTCAAGATGCAACTTGTTACATATTGAGCTTCACTTAATGTGTAGTATTTGATTGTTGTGATTGTCATGCCCTGCATATTTAAAACGGACATGCATCATATTAGTTTGCACATCATGTCATGCATATGTTATGGTGTTTATCGTTTGTTGATTATTTGTTTTCAGCTTGCTTCTTCTCGATAGAGTTTCAAAAGTGTTCGGAGTATGAGGATTCGTTCGACTATGACCGTTCGTTTACTTCACGGATTCGTTCTTCTTCCAAGCAGGATCTCGGGCAAGATGAACATTTCCCTGGATACCATTAGTATCATTGCTATACTAATTGTCTCGCTTTTATCGTTATGTCTCGCTAACTACCACTTGTATGTCAATCCTCCCAACAGTCGGTGTCAAAACCGACGGATCTCGGGTAGGGACTCCCGAGCTGTGAGACTAGGATCGATGGTAACAAGGGACGAAGGAGACGATGGTTACCCAGGTTCGGGCCCTCCTATGGAGGTAAAACTCTATGTCCTTCTCGATTATATTGATGATATGAAGGTTACAGAGTTGATCTACCTCGAGATCAAATAGCTAAAACCCTAGATGAGTTTCTCTGCCTTACAATCTAAAACCCTCCCGGTTTATATAGACACTTGGGGGTACCTAGGGTTTACACATGGTAGGTCTCCTGTCGGGTATGAATATGTCGATTTCCCCATCTTGATTTGGAGTGCACAACGCGCCTTCGGGACATCCTTTTAGAACACAGGGTCTCAATGTATCGGGCCCTTCCTGCGTTTGTCAAAACGCGACCCATCAAGCTGGCCTATTAGGAGATAGGCCAACGGCCCGAGGACCCCTTAATCCAGGACTCCCTTAGTAGCCCCCGAACAAGCCCCCAATGGCAAGGGTCTCGGCTCTGGCAGCTTCATATGATCAGAGTCTTCGACTTGCGGGGTGAGTTCTTCTTCCCATTAATTATCGGTTGAGATTAGTTCGGCTTCCGATGACGCGTAATATTTCCGATCATATGATCATCCGGGCATCATTAATTGCTTAGTCGCAAAGGCCAAACGTCAAGGTGTAAACATTGTTTTCTGATGACCTTTCTAACGAAGGATCGTGGCCTACCATGACTGCTGAACCAGTTATAAAAACTCGATTTGCGGTTCGAGGCAGTTCTTTCATTGGCATGACTCATCAATGCTTAAATCGTGCTCCGTTTCACACGGGATATGATTAACATCTCAACTTACTTTACGTGCGTATAACGACATGCACGTCTTGGGAAGTGGAGAAATTTGCGGTGCAGTAAGGGAGGCTAATCAGTGGCACGCCTCATAAAAAGGTGGAAAACCAAATCCTATTCACGCTTTCATTCGCATCCTTTGCTTCCTCAATCTCCCCCAGCTTCAAGAGCCTAGATCCAGTTCTTCTTCGACATCTCCTCCGAGCTTAGCCATGTCGGGTTTCGGCTCCAACGGCAAGTGGGAGGCCTCCACGGTCACCGATAAGGACATCAGGGACCTAAAGCTCGCCGGCTACCTCCCCACCAACGTCTTCCACCGCGCTCTGGAGGAGAACTAGGTGGTTCCCACCCCTAAGCCAGGGGAGAAGGTGGTGTCCGTCCCCCATTTCATCTGAGGACTGAGCTTCCCGCTCCATGGCTTCGTCAGGGGTCTCATGTTCTTCTATGGGTTGGACTTCCATGACCTACCCCCGAACTCCTTCATGCACATATCAGCATTTATTATCGTCTGTGACGCCTTCCTACAGGTCGAACCGCACTTCGGCTTGTGGCTCAAGGTATTCGACGTAAAGCCGAAGACTGTCGTGGGCGAGCACGCGGACTGCAGAGGGGCGGTAATCAGCAAGCTCCCCAGCGTTGGATGGCCGACTGGCACCTTCATCGACACCATCAAGATCTAGCAGAAGGAATGGTTCTACCTCACCGAACCAAGGGAAGAGGGTCAAGTTGCTCTCGCGAGTTCAGATCCGGACCCACCACGAGATTGACCTCATGGCTCAAGAAAGGCCTTGAATTGGGGGTCGGATGTAGAGGTGGAATTGCTACAGAAGTGCATCTCTTCAATGACCAAGGCCAAGATCGAATTGGTTAACGTGGTCTAGATCATGCTTCGTCGCCGTATCCTTCCATCCCAGCGTCGGGACTCCCCCATGTCGTCTTATCAACTTGATGATGCGCCTACCATACGCCAACTCTTCCATACCACTCTTGAGAAACTGTGGAAGGCATTGTTCAAGACTCGGAAGAGCTGGCCAGCCGAGAAGGAGGATTCGGGCCTAAGCGCCGATAACGCTCCTACCCAGGTATGATGTAATTTCAATCGACTCGCTCTATTTTTTGACAAAAGGACTGAACGCCTTTCCCCTCATCTTTGCAGAAATGGTTGAGCAAGGCTGCGGGAATCAATTGTCCGGCACCATAGCCCGAAGACCCCAGGTCAGAGCTGTTACAGAGATGCTCGTCATGGCGTTGTACACGACGCCAGAGAAGGAGGGGAAGAAGAAGACCAGAGATGGTTTACGCATAAGGGACCAGCCGGATGCTGTATCGATGGAAACTCATGCCTCCTCTACCCATGAGGACGAGCATAGGGACGGGGGGAGGCGATTCCCCCCTTACAAGAAAGAGGGTGACGTCACCATACGTCGTGGAGGAGGTACCTCCTCCTGCCCCAAAGAGGGCATGTCGGCCGAGGTTGATCCTGGCCGGGAACAACTCAGACTCTAATGCTGAGTCCAAGGATCTTGAGATGGTTCCCCAAAGGAACCTAAGGTTCAATCCCCTGGCTCAAAGGTATGAATTCGAAGACTCCCTCAGTCATTTTATGCTAAGTTTTTAATGTTTTATATGTAAGAATGCCTTTTGATCTGCAGCCCACCATGCATTCTCCCCACCGACCAAGTTTCGGATGGGGAGTCTCCAACCGCTGAGCTGGTAGAGAGTGGGACCGCATCACACCCCACACCTCCAGGGGCCGCGAAGGATGTCGCGGAGTTGTCATCCCGCCAGGCTCATTTGGAGCCGAACACAGGCGATGGTGGTGATGACGTTATGGCCGAGGTTAATGCCTCAGCCGCAAAAGACCAGGGGGGAGGAGCCCCTCCCGGCCACTGAGGAGGAAGGACGAAGGAATGTACAGTCCCCTCTGAGGTCATCTCTAGAGTGCATTGTGCCTTCGGAGCTACCGGTTCAATCCCCGACCAGAGATCGGGCTAACCGGTCATCACCGGCGCCATCGATGACTAGGTGGCTGATTATGGAGGAGGCTCTATCAAGCATCTCCATCTTCGAGGATCACCGCACTCTGATGGGTGCGGTTTTGCAAGGCATTCAGTCCGTTGATAGCGGACTGAAAGAGGCCTTTAATGCTCACTTGACGGGCTTCCAGGTGAGCCAAGTAATACCCTTTTCCTAAAATTTTAATTTTATTAAGTTTGTGCTATCGTTATATATAGCAGCCCCGAGCCCTGGGTGAGTTTGAAGAAAACCCACCCGGGAGTAAAAAACACAGAAGTCACCAACAATGCACAAGACATTATTTGTCCCATAATGTACTAACAGTCCTTAAGAGGACCGAGCAGATGATCATATTGTTGACGGTTCGAGGGTTTGAACGCGGATAGACTGATATATATTTATTGTTTGTAGGCCTCGTCATCGGCGGCGGCCATTAATGCCGCTGAGCTTACCGAGCTAAATCGGAAGCTCAAAAGCTCCAAAGACGAGCTTGATGCCCTGAACAAGAGGTTAGATGAGGCACAAGGTAAGCCGAATTGTAATATCCGAACTTTCCATCATTAGTGATCCACACTGTTGACTTAGTATAATTGTATGTTTATTGCTTACACAACCTCGGCTAAGGAGGTCGAGAAGCTCAAGGCCGAGCTATGAAAGATGAAGCAAGAGGCCGCAGACGAGAAGGCAGCAGCCGAACAAGTAACAACCTCGCTCTCTGTCTTAAAAACCGCGAGTGCTAAGCATGAGGCTCGGGTGAAGGAGGTTTAGCAGGAGCTCAAGGACGCCAGCCTGAAGTGCGAGGACCTTGAGCAAAAGGCAAGGAGCAAGCCACCGAGCTATCCACGCTGAAGTCCGAGCTCCAAAAGGAGCGGGTGAATAAGCGGTTCTTTGAAGAACAGATCCGCCAAGTCAAGGCTATCACAGATGGTAAGCTATATTTACTATAGTGTGCCTTCAGCGATGGCAGCTTCGCATTGCTCACCCAGGTGTGGCATTCCTCATGTGCCTGTTCGAACCTCCAGAAGAGTGTAGCGGACGCGAACCAGTTCTATGCTTCGCGAGAAGGAGATGAGGCTCGGCTCTTTTGGGCGTAGTTTGAGGCCCCGGAGCTCTCTCCTCTTCTCATCGAGCAGATGAAGTAGTTGATGGAGCTACATAGGATGGCGGAGCCGGCCATGAAGGATCTCTACATCCGGCTATGGACCGACGAGCAGTTGTCGAGCATCTACTACGGCCTGGTGCGAAAGCTAAGTATGCCGCACCTCGGATTGATGCGTTAAAGCGTTCTACCTACATCGAGGGAGCTCGGATGGCCTTCGCAAGGACCAAGATGCACTGACCGGGGCTTGATCCGACCAAGATGGCTACCGCATCTCCGCCTCCTGGAAAGGAGTACATGTGCCCCGAGCGATACTTCTCCGCAGTGATGGAGTGTGCTCGGACGATAGTGGCTCGATGTTTGAAGGATAAATTTTATGAATGAGCGCGTTGTAATATGTCTGAAGATTGTTTAACGCTTTATGATGATGTTGCATGGTTTATCATGTCTTTTAAGTTTTGCATTCGCTATGACTTCCATGTGGCCTTTAATCCGAAAGTTGCGAGGCGTCGACTTCAGCCCCCACGTAGATACTACGTGGGGTGTCTCTGCCTCCGCATTGTGACCCTTAGCTGAGGTATCGGTACCTGAAGGCGGTAGTGCGAGGAGGACAAGGCAATTAGACTATGATGCTTTATTGCTTTCACTAGCGTGAAAAAGGAACGTGGAGGCTGATGACTAGCCCCAAGTGGTTTGTGAAGTTCGGATGAACCGCGGCTAAAGCTAGCATCACATGGTTTATACGAGTACGAAACCCATCATATGACACGGAATAACTTCTAACGTAGTTTTATTATGACATTTATGCTTGGATTTGCAGACCGGTTCTCGCGTACTATGACAGTCGATTTTCGGCTTGCTCCCCTAAGGTGCTTGACCAGGCTAGCTAGAAACACAATCGCAGTGGTTCTCCCTTTGCCCTTTTAGCTGAACGAGCGAAACTTAAAGGGGAAAACATAGGAGCCGGGCAACCCAAGTATTGACCAAAGATGTACTTAGGAACCAATGCATATAAAGCGAACTCTAAGATGCCGAACACATGATTGATTCTGCTTAGGGCGATATTTAAATTCGAGCCTCGGGTCTATTAGCCGGTTGCATCGTATTGTGTACCGAACAGTTTCACAATTAGCGTTGACGGGGGAAGAAACAGAGTATGTACCATAAAATACAACAAAGATGCCATGCATAATGGTCTTTTATTTGCTCAATGATTCTTATAACTCAAATTGCCGAAGTTTATAGGTATTTGAAGTTGAAAATGTAAAGTTTACCGGAGGGGTTATACCAGGGGCCTTCGATGGGAGGCTTGCCGTCCTTGATATGCCCTGTCGCCTGTCCACTTCTGTGCCTCCTAGGGAGTTGCATCCTTTTATGGGTGATGCTGTCGGCGAGCAGACCATGGAAGGAAGATCTTGAGAAGTGGCCAAAGTATGGATGATCTTTACGCTTTAGAAGGTCCTTGATGATACATATAGTATGTCCAAGGACATGTATTAGGAGTAGTTCGGTCCAGCCGAGCACTTACTCTTTGATATTTGTTCCCCACTGCAGCCCATGGAATCTTGAGTGCGAAGTTGTGCCTTCTCGGCACATGTTTGGCTGGCATTAGGGTTGTGCAATGGGGAGTGTGTCCCTGTTTCTAGGGAGAAGAGGGTTTTGAGAGTTCGAGCTGAAACCGAGCTCGCTTGTCACCATTACGTTCCTTTATGGCAGATTTCGGCATTTGCCGATCATCATCATAATGGAATTCGGCCACGAGGGCCAATGCATGTTCCTCAATTCAGAGGGAACGTTCTGTGTTGCCATTGACAGTAATGACCCCTTTGGGCCCATGCATCTTGAGCTTGAGGTATGCATAGTGTGGGACGCAGTTAAAGTGAGCGAATGTTGTATAGCCTAGTAGGGCATGATAACCGTTGCCGAAAGGTACAATGTCAAAGATCAAGTCCTCGCTACGGAAGTTATCGGGCGAACCAAACACTACTTCCAGGCTCACAAAGCCCGTGCCCCTGGCTTCGACGCTTGGGATTACTCCTTGAAAGGTAGTGTAGCTAGGTTTGATCCTTGATGGATCTATACCCATATTTTTCACCGATCTGAGTAAATCATATTGAGGCTACTTCCTCCGCCCATTAGGACTTTAGTGGGGTGATACCCATTGATAATGGGGTCTAGGACGAGGGCGGCTGAACCCCCATGATGGATACTGGTTGGGTGGTCGTGTCAATCAAAGGTGATCGGGTACGCCGGCCATGGGTTATACTTTGGGGCTACAAGCTCTATGGCATATACCTCTCGAAGGGCATGCTTCCTTTCCTTTTTGGGTATGTGAGTGGCGTATATCATATTCACTGTTTTTACCTCTAGTGATAACTGCTTTTCCCGGCCATGGATCGGACCCCGGGGCTCATCATCGTCCTCGTTGCGTGGGCCTTTGCCTTGATCCTCGGGTGCGAGTTTGTCGGCTTGTTTGAACACCCAACAGTTATGGTTGGTGTGGTTGACAGGCTTGTCTTGAGTGCCATGGATCTGGCAAGGACTCTCCATGATTTTATCCAGAGGGGTAGGTCCTTCACGATTGCATTTAGGAGGCTCCTTCCGCTGCCCAGATCGAGGGTTGCGAAAACCGGCGTTAACGGCCGTGTCGTCGGCATCACTATTGCTGTGTCGGTGCTTTTTTTTGTTGCGTCTTTGTTTCCCGTTTCCGTCCCGAACTTTGGAGGTTCCGAGGTCTTCGGGGTTGTGGCTTCGTCTAGCTAGCTAATTATTCTCACCCGCACAAAAGCGAGTCATGAGTGATGTAAGGGCAGACATTGTCCTAGGTTTGTCCTGACTGAGCTGGCGAGCCATCCATTCACCCCGAATATTGTGCCTGAAAGAGGCTATTGCCTCGGCATTCGGACAATCAATGATCTGGTTTTTCTTGGTCAAGACCGATTCCAGAATTGCCAAGCGGACTCTCCTGCCTTCTGGACGACGTTGCTTAGGTCGGAGGAGTCCGGCGGACGTACATAGGTGCCTTGGAAATTAGATCAGAATGCATCCTCTAGGTCTTCCCAACAACCGGTAGAATTTTCGGGGAGGATGTTTAACCAGTGCCGAGCTGGCCCCTTAAGTTTTAGGGGTAGGTATTTGATGGCTTGGAGATCGTCTCCTCGTGCCATGTGAATGTGGAGGAGGAAATCCTTGATCCATACTGTTGGGTTAGTTGTTCCATCGTATTACTCTATGTTCACGGGTTTAAATCCTTCCGGGAACTGATGCTGTATCACCTCGTCGGTGAAGCACAGTGGGTGGGCAACGCCTCTGCCCGGGCTGTTCTGGCCCGGTTTCATTCCCGACCTCTATTGTTGCGGTCGAGCCATGACCGGTACCCCTCCAGTCTATCGGGGGAGTACATTCTGGATCCATAGATGGATATCGTATGACCTGTTCTATAGTCCAGGTCGTGTCGCATGTCAAACCTGTCATCGGGCTTTATGTGCTCTTTTCCCCTTTGAGGGGTATCATCGTCCTATAACCGGTGTCATCAGCCTTCCTATCTCGTCCTTGTGGAGGGTGGTATGGCTGGTCGTATGGTGTGTGCTTGGGAGACAACGTATCAGTAAGCTCACCATCGAATTGTGGCAGCAGCCGTCGGTGTGGATAGCTCTTGGACTGGTCCAATAGACCGATACCGTATCCTTTCTCGGCTGATAGGACCCTTGTTCATCTATCATTGAGGTTATCTTGTTCAGCCTTAAGCTCTCGTTCCTTTGCCTTCAGGCTTCGGGCAGTGGCTCTAAGTTGTTGCCTAAACTGTTCCTGGTCCTCAAGGTTTTCGAGGATGGTGAAGTCTTCGGCTTCCGGACTATCCTCCTCCTCAACGGGGGGGGGGGGAGGTAGTTGTCGTCCTCGGAATCGTTTGGATCCTCGAGGTCGCGCTGGTCCTTCAGCCTCTGCTCGTCCTCTAGCGTCTGCTCGTGGATATCGGGATCATCGAGTTCTTCCGCGGTATCGCTTTCCCCAGTGCTAGCAATAGCTCCCCTTCCCTTTTCCCCTTTGATCGCTTGCACGGTTTTCGGCGCCTCGCCTGATTTGTCGGCATTGTTTGCGGGTGTGTGCTCGCCGTTATCGACTAGAGTATCCACAATGTAGACGTCATAGGTGGAGGTAGCAGTCCATCGCCTGATGTTGACGAGGGTGGGAGCGCAGTCCTCTTCATCCATGTCTTCTGCCTCCTCGGAGGTGTAGTCCAACATATCGGTCAAGTCTTTGATAGTGGCTACCAGGTGGGATGAAAAATTCCTCTTGACTCACCTCAAGGCCGATCTGAACGTGGATCGGGGTTGGTTCACCAATAATTTTCATCGGTAAGATCCGATCTAGAGCCTTGTTGAGTGTCGAGAGCTCGATCGGACCAATCTGCTCAGAGCTTTCGAAGTTAACCTCCGATGCGTCCCTGCAAGGAGAGTGTTCGGCAAGAACTGGTCCCTGGCCATCTGGCGCTATGGCGGATCCTAACTAAAATCCAAATCATTGCCGAGGTTGGTCCCGTTGACGGGATCAAAAGTGGAATCCGAGGTTAAGGCCTCAGAGTCTTTGGGCACGTCCAATGAGATTGCGAGCCCGGTTAGCGAAAGATCGCCCCGAGAGTCTACAACGAACTCTAGGTTCCCAAATCTGACCTCTTGATCAGGGGCAAAACTCCCGACCCATCCAAGATGGCCGGTTGGGTCGGCGTGTAGCACAATGCTGCCGAAAGAGAATATCTATCCGGGTACAAATGAGTCCATGTTACAGACTTCTTCGTTGATGACAACGCGAGACATCGATTCCTTTGGAAATCACAATGGAACTCTGAATGAAAGCACCAATGTCGGTGTAAAAACTGGCGTATCTCAGGTAGGGGGTCTCGAGCTGTGATACTAGGATCGGTGGTAAAAAGGGACGAAGGAGACGATGTTTACCCAGGTTCAGGCCCTCCTATGGAGATAAAACCCTACGTCCTGCTCGATTATATTAATGATATGAAGGTTACAGAGTTGATCTACCTCGAGATCAAATAGCTAAAACCCTAGATGAGTTTCTCTGCCCTACAATCTAAAACCCTCCTGGTTTATGTAGACACCAGGGGGTACCTAGGGTTTACACATATTAGGTCTCCTACCGGGGATGGAGATGTCGATTTCCTCATCTTGACTTGGAGTGCATGACGCGCCTTCGGGACTTCCTTCTAGGACACACGTTCTCGATGTATTCGGCCCCTCCTGTGATAGTCAGAACGCGACTCACGAAGCCGGCCTATTAGGAGATAGGACAATGGCCCGAGGACCCCTTAATCCAGGACTCCCTCACCAACATTTCCATGAAAATCCTCTAACCCCTCCACATCCCAGCAAACCATCATTTGGCTATGTTACCGCTTGCTCAACCCTTCTTATAGTGTTGTTAGTTGCAAGTGCGGGTTGCTCCATGAGTCAATATGGATATTTTCATGATATATCACAATATTATTGGTAGTTAATTTAATGCACATATATACTTGGTGAAAGGTGGAAGGCTTGGCCTTCTGCTCTGTGTTTTATTCCACCTTTGCCGCTCTAGTTACTTGTGTACCGTAGTTATGTTCCATATTGAGCGCTCCTAACATGCTTGGGGTTGTTATGGGGACCCCCTTGAATTTTGTTTTGGGATAAAACTCTTCTGGCAAGGCCCAACATTGGTTTTACCATTTTCCTAATAACTAATAATATTGCATAGGGACCTGCCGGCACCCGCGGATAATTGATCAACAACCCTGGCCAGTGTTCCTCATGAGTGTCGGTCCAACCTATGAACCGCCGGTGGCAGCCAGTGGCACCTGTGCAATTAGCCTACCAGAAGTTTGAACAATCTGCCGTGTCCTGATAACAAGATACGCGGCTCCTATCGGGATCGTGGACATGTCGGGCGGCCTTGCTGGATTTGTTTTACCTTTCTCAAACGTATTGTGCATGGGATTCCGAGGACACTTTGGGCTATCTCGAGGTTGAGATTTTCCACCGGAATTTCCGAGGAGAACACGGGTTTCCGTGGTTGAGGGTATTCTATGCAGCGCATGGTTAGTTTGTGATGGATGAGTTGGAGCATCCCTGGAGGGTTAATTCTTTTCGTGAAGCCGTGCCCGTGGTTATGTGGCAACTTGGAAATTTGTTTAACAGCCGGTCATAGCAAACGTGACGTAAACTCAATTAAAATACACCAACCGTGTGCATAACCATGAGTGTCTCTTCTCGTGAATTTCTAATCCAAGAGAGAACACGCTGGGTTTATGTTTGACTCGTAAGTAGGTGTTCAGGATTACTTAGTGACCATTACTAGCTCACGTCCGTTTATGCGTAGGTATAAGTGCATCTAGTGCCCCTTAGTGATTTTGGTGTATTGAAGACATATAGGTTAAGGAACTAATGTGTTTGTGAGTATACACAGGTTCTATAAGTCGATGAGGAGTTTGATATATTCGGATATTATCGACCCCTAAAAATGAATGTTTTCAGCTGAAGACTTTTGTGAAGACTTTGGTATTCCCTGAAAACTTTGAAGCTGAAGAATTCGGTGTGACCTTGAACATATTAACGAGGACTATGACGCGTGTACACTTTTGTTTTCGTAGTTTCATTTCCTTTCTTTGAGTCATAGGAAACACTATACTCTTAACGGGGGTCGAGGTAATACTAAGGAAAATTTCCAACTCATGCTCAACTCAAAAGCCTCAACCTAGCCAATCCTTCGAGTGAAGCCTTTGGAAATCTCTTACGGTTCTGTCAAGTTCCTGAGTGACAGAGACGATGTTCTTTTGGTCTTCGAGGAAATTGGTCTGATTGAGGAGTTATGATTTCGCCAGTGTGAATTGCCTATAGGGAGGAATATGATGAGCCCCGAGGACTTTCATAGTTCGAAATTCCGACCGTTGCTGTGCTTAGAGCCAACTGTCCCCAATCATCTTATCCACATAACTGTCATATCATTGGGTGCATTTATGTCTTATCATGTCAGGTTGCACCGTGGCTATAAATAGCCACCCCCAACAACCGCTAGTTGGTTGGCTGCTTAGAGAGAGAAACTGACACTTGTCATTTGAGAGCAACCCATCCTCCGAGGACTTTGAGAGAAAATCATCAATGAGGAAAAACCACCAAAACCAAACCACCAAACCCAAAGTGATTGAGCATCACTGAAGAGATTGTTTCTGTGTGGTACCAATGCTTGTTACCTTTGAAGACTGTGTATCTTACGGACGGTTACACATCATGGTCTAAAGCATCCAGTAGCCAATTGTGGATCGCCGGGTGATCACTTTGTGAGGGTTTTGGATGTCTACCCTAAAGACTTACCACGAGTGTTGGGCGAGGACTATGTGACTTTAGCTCAAGAAGAATACGGTAAGGACTGTGTGTACTTTGGTTTAAGTACCAAGCCGCTCCAAACCAGACGTACGACTATCATAGAAGTTGGAACCAGGTCATCAAACAATTGTATTTAACGAGCTACCTGGTTCCATTTCCTCAACCCCTCTATTTCCTCGAATACTTGTTGATGAATTTGATCGTTACTGTTTGAAGATTTGACTGAAGACTTACTCAATTTCCTCATCTCAATTTTTTCAGTCACCTTGTTCTTCACCTACTTATCCTATATCATGCTACTTGTATTCTGTGCATGTTCTATTTCATCATGATGACTATGCTATTTCTCTGTTTCACATGCACTTGAGTACTTATTCCACTATTAGTAGTTCATCACATTTCAAATTCCTCAAGTTGAAATTCCTTAATGACGAATTTGTAAAAATCTCCTATTCAACCCCCTAGTCAATATAACGCACTTTCAATTGATATCAGAGCAAGATACTCCCTTGTTCTGTGTGATTTTGATTTAACCACTTAGAGTTCTAGTTATCTTGACTGCAGGTATGATCAAGGTTTCCACGAGATGTCTTACCTTTAATGGGATGGACTACCCCTACTGGAAGAATAAGATGCGCATGCATCCTGAGGCAATTTACAACTATCTCTGGTACGTTGTGGAAAATGGTGTGCCCTTTGTTACTCCCACGATCAACACTACTAATGTTAAGATATACAAGCAACTTGATTCTCAAGCAAAGAATATCATATGTGCCCATCTGAGCAAAGCTCGGTATGGTAGAGTGAGTACTTTGAAATCTGTTAAGCTTATCTGGGATAGGCTGTCCAAAGTCAACGAAGGTGTTTCAACTCAACGTGACTCCCGAGTTGATGTTCATCGCACTCTCTTCAGCCGCTTCAAAAGACTCGACAATGAGAATGTTCAACAAACTTTTGATTATCTCCAACGAGCTTCAAGCACTTGGTGCCAATTACATCACTGACAACGAGGTGGTGAAGAAACTGGTGAGATCTCTTGATTCCTCATTTGATACACATGCTTTGATGATTCAAGAGCGTGGAAACTATAAGTCACTTGATCCTGCTGATATAGTTGAGAGATTCAATACTCATGAATTCCAGCAAGCACTACTTGAATTAGCTTGCAGAAAGCAGACGGCAAAGAGTGGCTTTGCCATCAGCTAGCAGAAAGCAGACGGCAAAGAGGTGGCAGACGACAAAGGGTGGCTTTGCCATCAGCCACTTCTTTGCCTTCTGCTAGCGGACGGCAAAGGAGGTTTGCCGTCCGCTAGCAGAAGGCAAAGAGGGAGGGGGCCCACTGACGACCCAGCCCACAACTTGACCTAACGGCCCCCCTCTTTGCCGTCCGCTAGCGAACGACAAAGAGGGGGGTTAACTAACGGCTAACGCCCCCGGCCCGCCTCTCTCTCTCTCTCTCCCTCTCTCCTCCCCCTCGCCCCATGACCCCGCCACCCGCTCCCACCACCGCACCGTCGCCCCGCCTCCGTGCGCCCCCGCCGTCATGCGCCCCCGCCGCCGCGCGCCCCTGCCCGTGCCCATTGCCGCCGCCGCCGCGCGCCCTCGACGCCATCGCCACCCTGCCCCTCTCTCCCTCCCCGGCGCCCTCGACACCCCACCGTCACTGCCCCCGCCGGACCACCCACCGCCCCCGACGCCTCAGTGCCGGCGTCAGCCTCCTCCACTTCCACCAACGCCAGCCTCCACCTCCCCCACTCCGGTGAGCCCCCTCCCCCTCTCTATTTTTTCATTTTTTAATAGTTTAGTTAGTAATTTAATTAGTAATTTTGTTAAATCTAGTTTAGTTGTAGTTAGTAATTTAGTTGTAGTTAGTAATTTAGTTTTTTAATAGTTGTAGTTAGTAATTTAGTTGTAGTTAGTAATTTAGTTAAATCTAGTTTAGTTGTAGTTAGGTTAATTAGTTGTAGTTAATTAGGAGAAGAGAGAAGAAGAAGAGGAGGAGAAGGAGATGAAGAAGAAGAAGAAGAAGAAGAGGAAGGAGAAGAAGAAAAAGAAGAAGAAAAGGAGGAGGAGGAGGAGGAGGAGAAGAAAAGAAGAAAAAGAAGAAGGAGAATAAGAAGAAGAAGAGGAGGAGGAGGAGGAGGGGTGCGTCGGCACCGATGTAACCGGGTCGAGGATCGCCGACACGACACCACCGACACCCCAACCCCTGACACGACACCCCGACACCACGACACGGCACCCCGGACCCTGACACGACACCCCCGACAACCCGACCCCGACATGAGACCCCGGCACCCCGACCCCGACACGGCACCCTCGACACCCCGACCCCGACACGGCATCCTCGACACTCCGACCCCGACACGACACCCCCAACACCCCGACCCCGACACGACACTCCTTACACCCCGACCCCGACACGACACCCCGACACCCCGACACGGCACCCTCGACCACGACACAACACCCCTACCCAAACACGACATCCCCAACACCCCTACCCCAACATGACACCCGAACACCCCGACCCCGACACGACACCCCCGACACCCCGACCCCGACACGACACCCCCGACACCCCGACCCCGACACGACACGGGTCATATATTTGTGAATTATGAGTTAGGTCATATATTTTTTGATTTTCTTATACAGAACATCATATTTATGTTGATCAGGTGGATTTAAATGTGCAGTTGTTTCGTCGCTGCGAGGGCCTGGTGTTCGATGACCTCCCTGTGCGTTCGACGAGCTCCGCCCCTGCATTCGTGGGTGAGCACAAATGACATCTCCTCCTGCCCCCTTCATTTCCTTTGTTCCGGTCTTCGTGCCGATGAAACTTGCTAGCTATAGGTGTCTTCAATCATTATTATGTGTGACCACTATGCGTCTCCCGTTCGAAAGGGTTACATCTATAAATATGCATTCATTGGCATATTTATAACCGTGTTTCTTTCGAATTGTCCAACGTTATCCATGGAGAGCCCGAGTATGTGTAGATTGGGTTCGTTTTCCCATATGCTCTGCTCCGGATCCGATGCAGAATTTCGTCAGTGCCTCCCTGTTGTTCTCCGGGTACACATACTCTCTGCTTATTGCCGAGACGTGTATCAGGAGAACAGCGGGGAGGTGTTTCCGAAATTCTGCGTCAGATCCGGAGCGGAGCATGGGAAAACGAACCCAATCTACACATACTCGGGTGGGATTAGGACCTATCTTTACGTACTAGCGTCTAGGTTGCATCGACGTAATGAAACTGACAAACTCTATTAACTAATGAATATGGTTTGCTGAATTATGTATATATTTTGTGTGTGTCCAGTAGCTAGGCAAGATGAGTGATCGTGGGTGGATGTACACCGGTCACACTAGTCAAAAAGACATGACCCGTGAATGGTTAACAAAAACCAAGGAGTTTGTGAGAGTCGCATTTGCAAATGGATAGAAAACAACCTGGTGCCCTTGTGTCGATTGCGACAACTGTAAGAAGAAGTCAGAGTTTGAAATGATCAAACACCTACAGAAGTGGGGTTTTACGCCTAATTATACGGTCTGGACATTTCATGGTGAGTCTGCCCGACGTGCCAGAGCTGAGGTGGTTCGTCGTCACACCGACGAGCATGGTACCGGGATCTAAGACATGGTGCAAGACTTTCCTTATGCTCGGAATTCGGACGATGAGATGGAGGAATCTGCAAAGGCCTTTTATGAAATGTTGGAGTCTTCAAAACGTCCTCTCCACGAGCACACTGAGCTTTGTCAGCTGGATGCCATCGCACAAGTAATGGCTCTAAAGGCTTAGTTCGACCTGGGCAGAGAATGTTATGACGCGATGATGACAATATTTGGATGCTTTCTACCCAAAGGCCATGTATTGCCACCAAACCTGTACCAGTCGGACAAAAACCTATGTGCACTTAAGATGCCCTATGAGAAGATAGATGCCTGTGAGAATGGATGTGCCTTATTTAGGCTTGAGTATGCGGGCCTGAACTATTGCCCATTTGCAATGCTTCCAGGTATGTTCTAGTAGATAATGGTATGGGTGAGAAGAGTTAGACCAAAATCCCCATTAATGTTCTTCGGTATCTGCCAATCATACCAAGACTTCAACATCTTTTCATGGTCGAAAAGATGGCTAGACAGATGACGTGACATAAATTGGGCAAAAGAACAGAACTAGATGCAGATGGGAATCCGATGTTGGGACACACTTCAGACGCTTTTGCGTGGAAGCACTTCGATGCATTACATAAGGATAAATCGACAGATCCAAGGCATCCTCGAGTTGCCATCAACACAGATGGGTTCAATGTGTATGGTATGACAACAACACAATATAGTTGTTGGCCTGTATTTTTCATTTCACTCAATCTCCTCCCGGAGAGATTATGAAAAGAAAGAACATTTTTCTGACGTTGATAATTCTAGGGCCCAAATATCCGGGGAAGAATATGAATGTGTACATACAACCGCTTAAGGATGAATTGCAAGAAGCCTGGGATAATGGGATCAAGACATATGACGTCGCTACAAAAAAGAACTTCAAAATGCATGTGTGGTACATGTACTCGATGCATGACTTGTCGGCGTATGCGCTATTCATTGGCTGGTGTGTGCATGGAAGGTTTCTGTGCCCCACATGCAAGGCAGCTCTTCAGTCCCAATCGCTGGAGGCGGGTCACAAGTTTTCTTGCTTCGACATGCATAGACAGTTCCTGGATCCTGACCATAAGTTCAGAAAAGACAAGAGGAATTTCATCAAAGGTAGAGTTGTCAAAAACATTGCACCACCTGCGTTGACAGGCCAACAGATCCTGGATTAGAAATGCTCTCGAGCCTGATTCGGATCGTCCAGGGTATTTCAAAGGGTATAATACGGAACACGCCTGGACTCACAAGATATGTTTGTGGGATCTGCCTTACTTTAAATACCTCCTTTGGCCACACAACATCGACGTGATGCACACTGAAAAGAATATCATGGAGGCCCTTTTTGGTATATTGTTCGGCATAGAGGGGAAGTCGAAGGATAATCCTAAGGCTAGAGTCGACCAGGAGTCTCTATGTGATAGACCGTTACAAAACATTCGACAGTCGAAAGGAAAGAAGAACTGGAGGAAGCCAAAGGCATGGTTCAATATTGGAAGGCCAGCTATGAGGGAAATGATCTTATGGGTGAAAATGCAGTTGATGTTCCCCGATGGGTATGCGGCGAATCTAAAGAGGGGAGTGAGTCTTGACAAATTGAAAATATTTGGTCTCAAGAGTCATGATTGGCACATATGGCTTGAGCGGGTAATGCCGATGATGTTGCGTGGCTTTATCCCTGAGGATGAATGGCTAGTACTGGCAGAGCTGAGCTATTTCTTCCGTGCTCTTTGTGCGAAAGAACTATCGCCTAACGTGCTAGAGAACTGGAAGAGTTGGCGCCGGAGTTGATCTGCAAGTTAGAAAAGATCTTTCCACCGGGCTTCTTTAATCCAATGCAGCATTTGATTTTGCATCTCCCGACCGAGGCAAGATTGGGGGGGCCCGTGCAAAATTGTTGGTGCTTCGCAACTGAGAGGATGCAGAAGACACTTCGAGCAAAATGTAAAAATAAACGTAGAGTTGAAGCATCGATGGCCGAGGCATTCATTACCGAGGAGGCGGTAAACTTCATGAGAGCACACTGCAAAGCCAAGAATCATCATTTGCATAATCCGAAGCCTCGGTACAATGATGGCGACCATGAAAAAGGTCGATCCAACCTCAGCCTATTCAAAGGGAAGCTCGCACCAGCCGGTGCTTCAAAATCAATAGGGTTGGATGTCGAAGAATGGCGGACCATTTCGTTGTATATCTTCAACAACCTAACAGAAGTGCGGCCATAAATCGAGTAAGTTCTCGATACATTGTTTCACAACTTCTAATTCCTTTGAAATGCTCTTATTCCCGGATATGTGATACAGTCGATATGTCGCCAAATTCTCGGATGGAGCGGTGATCCAAAAGGATTCCATCGAAGAGTATGAGCTTCTAGCAAAGCATGGAGGCGGCTATCCTGGTTTCGTCTCTTGGTTCAAGCAAACGGTAATTTCCATTAACTAGACGATTTCATTTCTTCGCCTAGTTTGCGGCTAATGCAACAATCCTTTCGTATTAAACTTGTAGGCTAATGCAGAGTCTATGGACTCCGAATTGAGACAAGTCGCTAATGGTTTTGACTTTAAGGTCCGTTCATTTGACAAATACGACATCAACGGGTATCCCTTTCATACTTTTGGCAAAGAGCTATCTATGGCCGACCGAAAGTCTACAAATTGTTGTGTCTCCACCGTCGGCGAAGGAGGGGTCGAGTATTATGGAAGAGTTGAAGTAATTTATGAACTTACATTCTTTGGTGAAAACCCACCAAACGTCGTAGTCTTCAAATGTTATTGGTTCCAGCCAAAGGAGACTAGAAGGACTCATGAACATATAGGGCTAGTCGAAATCAAACAAAGCACCCATTTAGATGTTCCCAATGTATATATTACGGCTCAACATGCGACCCAAGTTTTCTATCTACCGTGGGCTTGCCAAACGGATTCAAATTAAAAGGTTGGGATGTCGTTTATGATGTGCCGCCACATTCTAGAACACCTCCCCTCAATGAAGATGATTATGAACCTCACATTAACCCAGACACATATGAAGGAGAATTCTTCCAAGAAACACATGTTTCCAAAAAACGTTTCAAGAACCGCTCTACTTCACCCCAGAACATTGAGGTCGACAGCGGCAGTGAACCCGACTTCACCCCTGAGCAGGAACAAGAAGAGACGGAAGAAGAGGAGGTTACTGCTGCGGATAACCTGATAATGCTTGACCGATTACATAGAGGCCTTCCACATGTTGATGCATTTATTGATGATGCTGATGAGCACGTCATTACTGATAGTGATGATGATTATGCATTTATTGATCCCAGAGCATATATAGACGATGAAGATTAATATTAGTAATGTGAGGTATTCAATTATTATTATGTACATATATATTATTAATTAGTTCATGTTATTAGGTATTCAATTTTTTTATGTTGAACTAATTTCGTTCACTCTTTGTCATTGCAGGTGTTGACAGATGGTGGGCGGGGGTCGAGAGCGCCCTGAGCCTCCTTCCTTGGCGCGTGCTCGGAGGGGTGCTATTATTCCACCCCAGCAACTTCGGAGAGCACTGGTACACAACATGCAGACACCGACGAGCGCTTCTTCTTCGACCGGGAGAGGTCGGGGGAAGCCGAAGAGAGGTGCTAGAGGTAGGAAGGCACCTCCTTCCTTGGCGCGTGCTCGGAGGGGTGCTATTATTCCACCCCAGCAACTTCGGAGAGCACTGGTACACAACATGCAGACACCGACGAGCGCTTCTTCTTCGACCGGGAGAGGTCGGGGGAAGCCGAAGAGAGGTGCTAGAGGTAGGAAGGCTGCTGCGCCTTCCTCGCCGCCACCCCCAGCTGATTCTCCTGACCACATGAGTGCTCCGTCTCAGGTGGACCCGTCTGACTTGGACCCGTCTCGGACTCCGGTCCACGAGCCTCGGGTCGACGAGCCTTGGGTCACTAAGCCTTCGTCTCAGGAGACTCCTGTCCCAGAGTCTTCGTTCCAGGAGACTCCGGTCCCAGAGTCTTCGTCCCACGTGACTCCGGAGGCTAGTGGACATGCTGATGGTGGCGAGGACAACTTGTCTGATGGTGGCGAGGACAACTTGTCTAAGGACACCTATAGCGAGGGCGAGCTGGTTGAGGAGGGCAAGAAGGTCTACCAGCGTGGTTGTACAAAGTTGTCGCCCGTGTCGACGACCCGTGAGCAGAGGTGGTTGATTGCACCTAATGCGTAGAAGTAAGTGCATTTACTCTTTTTTAACCTTTTGCCTTCATGTTTCTTCAAATTAATATCTAATGTGTTGGCCTTGTCCTACTGCAGGGGTTGGAAATACGAGCGTGGTGTCCGCAGGCCCAACTAGGTCCTTGGTGTGCTTCTCCGGCACCACTTCCCGAGGAAGGTCCAGTTGCCCGGTGAGGGTGAGTCTCCATAGGTAGCACTGACCTGGGAGCTGTACAAGGCTGCACCGGCCCCGCCGGAGGAGATGGTCGATGGTGTCTTGTGCGAGACGGTGGCTGACATTGTGACCCGTCGCTTTTGGGTAATTTCTCCTTTACAGAATTAAAAATCAACAACACCTAGTGATTGTACTAATCAGTGTTGTCTTGTTTGATTGCAGACCTTCTACAGGTGTCTTGAGGAAGACAAGGCGAAAGCGGCCGTTGTTCTCGAAGCCAAGTGCAAGCGCCTACTTCAGAACTTCGGCATGAGGCTCGGGTGCAGGCTATTCAAGACTACTACGCCTCGAGTAACATTAAGAGAGCCAAGAAGAAGTGCTGTAAAAATTATCTGAGTAAGGAGAAGTTAATGAAGGTAATTATCTATTCTTCAGGCCTTGTACTTAGTTTCTTTGATTTGATTCGTAGGCGTAGTGCTAAAATTTCTCTTGTCTAACTTAGATGCCCCCGAGATGGTGTGCGGATAGGATGGACTATTGGGAGGCATTGGTGGATGAGTGGTGCTCTCCCGAATGGCTAGCCGAACACAACAAGGCCAAGGATAAGCATGCCCAAATGAGAGGTGTGCCACACCATCAAGGGAGCTCCAACCTGTTTGAGTTTGGGGATAACTGGGTATGTGGTTTGCTTCATGATTCATGCAATTTCATTCTTTATGCTAGCTTGAGCCCTTAACTAATATTTTGTTCCTCTCTTTTAGGCACGACACAACAAGAAGGAGGTGCCACCTCTGTTCGACCTCTATGCCATGGCCCATACTGCCTCGTACAAGAAGGCCAAGGCATTCTTGAGGATGACCTCGATCATCCATAGAGCTTCAGCAACATCTCCTCCCACAACAAGCTCGTGAGGTATAGGAATGAGGGGAAGGTGAGGAAAGGGGAGGACTTCAACCCGAGCCATAGTTCTTTTGATCCAGAGCTCGTGATGATATCTGGTGGCGGGAGGCCCCATGGCTCGATAGACATTGGGGATGGACTGATACGTTGTCCTAGAACTCTCCCGGAGATCAAGAAGCGCCAAACGAGTTCTGATCCTGAGATAAGGCCTCATCCACGGCCAGTGGAGCTTGCCATTGAGGCTAGGGCCCAGGAGCTTCTGGCAGAGGCAAACAGGTAGGCGACAAAGAGGGAGAGGGACATGGAGAAGAGGACGACTAGGCTGTTGGAGGAGGAGAAGAACCGGAACGACGCGTCTCACCGGGCCCTATACGAGCTCCTCGTGGTAAGTTTCTCCTGCATATTAGCCAAATCATGCACGTAATGTTCGTTTCATCACTAACTAATATGAATGACTCATGAAAACAAAATGTGCAGACTGTGTGCCAGAACAATGGTCAGACCCCTCCGTCGATGCCCTATATTGCTATAGCACCCACGGTGAGTTTCATTTAAATGGTTATTAGTTACTAGTATTCACATTTGAGTTGCATCATGCTAAGGAGACATTGCAAATGATCTTTGCCACAGCGTGCCTCCCGACAAGCATCGACCGATCCTTCTGCGTCTGCCGCAACCCCGACCGGTCCTTCTATGTCTCACCCTGGCGCAAACCCTACTGGTCCTTCACCTCCGTGTTGATGGTAAGTTTTCCCAAGTGTTTTCATTAACAAATGCATACTTAGCTTAAGAAATGACTTACTTAGCTCCAAAATGACCTATACTTAGTTTATTTTCCTCAAAAATGACTTGATATGCTTAGTTAGCTAGAAAATGGTATATTCTACCTGGGATAGCTGTAAAATGACCTATACTTAGCATTTTTTCCTCCAAAATGACTTGATATGCTTAGTTAGCTAGAAAATGGCATTACTACCTAGTATAGCTCAATAATGATCTATAGCTAGCTTAGCTAGTTCATTTATGACATAATTAGATCACTTAGGTACAAAATGGCATAACTACCTAGGATAGCTCAATAATGATCTATAATTAGCTTAGCTAGTCCATTTATGAAATAATTAGCTCACTTAGGTAAAAAATGGCATAATAACCTTGGTTTAGCTCCAAAATGACCTATACTTAGCTTATTTTCCTCAAAAATGACATAATAACCTTACTTACCTCCAAAATGATATATTCTACCTAGGATAGCTAAAAAATGACCTATACTTAGCATTTTTTCCTCCAAAATGACTTGGTATGCTTATTCAGCTAGAAAATGGCATTACTACCTTGGAGAAGAGGAGAGGAGAGGAGAAAAAGAAAGAGCAGATAAATTCTTCTTCTTCTTTTTCATCTTCTTTTTCTTGTTTTTCTTCTAGCTAGTATTCTTCTTCTTCTAACTTTCATCTTTCCTACTTTGCAGATTTGCTATAGATGAGGAAGCTTGCATTGATGGAGTGTAGTCTTCTACTTCTGCTTCCTTTTTGTTTATGGAAACTTGTTTTGGATATGTATGTTGGATATGTTGTTCCAAACTTGTATATGTTGGATATGTTGTTGGAACTTATTGTTCGTATGCTTGTTGGAACTTATTGTTGGTATGCTTGTTGAAACTTATTGTTGGTATGCTTGTTGGAAACTTGTATTGTTGATATGTTGGATATATATGTGATATTCTGTCAAATTGAATGATTTTAAGAAAAAACAGGGGCTATATAGCCACTTTGCCGTCTGCTGGCAGACAACAAAGAGCTTTGCCGTCAGCCAGCAGACGGCAAAGATGCCACGTGGTAGCTGCCTGTGCAACCTGGGGCTGCCCTAGGTGGGTTCTTTGCCGTCCGCTGGCAGATGGCAAAGACCTTAGTTCTTTGCCGTCTGCCAGCGGACGACAAAGAACCCACCTAGGCTAGCAAAAGCAGGTGCTTTGCCGTCTGCCAGCGGATGGAAAAGCATGCCGTTAAGCCCTTAACAGAGCTAAGGTGCCACGTGTGCTGTCCAGGCCCTTTGCCGTCCGCTGGCAGACGGCAAAGATTCAAAGGTCTTTGTTGTCCGCCAGCAGACGGCAAAGCGCTTTTTACCGTGGCTTATTTAGCCGGACGGTTGGCCGTCTACTAGCGGACGACAAAGGCTTTGCCGTCCGGGATGCATGCCTTTGCCGTCCGGGATGGCTGACGGCAAAGTGCCTGATTCCTGTAGTGAAGTTGAAAAGAGAGACCACTACGAGCCAAGCTATGGAAGATTTCGTGCATTGAAGGCTAAGGCAATTTCCTCATCCGAAGGCGAAGAATCTGACAGTAGCCTTGGTGATCCTGAAGAACCCAGTCAGGAGCTGGCAATGCTCATGAGGAAATTCTAGAAGTTCTCAAGGAGAGGTCAATTTGGAAAGTCATCAAAAAGTGGCATGAACAAATCAGATTCTACATCAAGCGACTACAAGAAGAGAACTTGTAACAAATGCAAGAAATCTGGTCACTTTATCTCTCACTGTCCTCTCTAGGAAAAAGAATCAAAGAAGAAGAAATACAAGGACGACAGTTCTGACGACTCGAAGAAAAAAAGTCCTCATCACTACTACAGGATGGTCCAAACAGGACACATCAATCAGAGACCCTTCGACGAAACCGTGTGCGATCCATCAATCACAAACAATATAGTTCAAGATCTGCCTCCAATGATGAAAACCGTGTGCGATGTAGGAACGAGCAAATGCGGTTAATTTTTTTTGCGTGTGTGATGTGTTGCATACAGTTTGTTCTTATGAACTGTTTGTGATTATGGAAGATAATAGAAACGGTTAAGAAAATATATATGTGTGCATAGTGTGGCATATAGTTCATTCGGACAAACTGTTTGCACTGATCCTACAGAACACAAACAAGTTAGCCTAAGAAGGCGTGTATGATACCCGACAAACATTTCATTCATTAGAATTGCGTGTGAAGACTAATAATAACCCAAACGGTTCATCCTTACAACCGTTTGTCTTGTGGGTACCCGACAAACAGTTCATTCATCAGACATGTGAGGGAAGACTAATAATAACCCAAACGATTCATCCTTACAACCCGTGTGTGTTGTGGGCACACACCTGCTGCTAATAATTGTATGAGATGTGTTTTGCTCTGTTTGCACAACATCTATATGTTCTATCTACAAAACACCAATATTATTGTTGCATAATCAACTTGAACATATAGTTCCATAAGTGGCTACACAACACTTGTACATTCCTCAATATAAATTTACAAGAAGTAGACGATCGCCAAATCATGTTGTTCATCCGACGACGGTTGCCGACACTGCTCTGCTTGTGGCTATCCCTCGCCATCTGCAGGAAGGAGGCACTTCCTCATGTCAATGATCCTCCTGTACATCTCGTAGCTGGTGTAAGCGTCCTTGGTCACATACTTGATGTGTTCTTCATCCAGTTCGTCCACCCAGGCCGCATGCCAGACAGTCTTGTCCTTGCGACACTCAGCCTTCATGTCTCTATAGTAGGGGTCAATGATGGCCATGGCGAGGTCAACTAGGGAGTCCTTCTACCTCTTCTTCTCGCCCCCGAGACCCTATAATGACCTTGTATGTTGACAAGCTTCTGGCAGGAGAAGCCCGAAGTCTTGAGCACCTTTAGATCGTTGGTTGTGTCCACCGTTGCGAACCCGTAGTCAGGGCTGTTGACAAACCCGATGAAACACTCACAAGGCCTGGTGGCCAGGCAGTAGTGGTAGACGAGCACATGATGGCACACACATAACTAGGCAGCGACAACCTTCTAATCATGCCTGGCACGATCGCCAGTATACTCGAGGTCGAGGCAAACCAGTTTTTACTTGTCATCCTTAGCAAGCAGCTGCTCCAACGTGTTGACGGAGTTCCCCACCACGACCGGGTCATTGGTGTACACAACCAAGAGGTCCGTCTTCCTGTTGTGTGTGTCCACTTTGACAATAGTGGTGAACTGCTGCTCGGCGCCGACAGCCGCCATTGGGTCCGCACGGGAAGGTTGAAGCGATGAAGAAGTGTGCATCCTTTCTATATTATTTGCTGTCGTGGGTGTGCTTCTTCGATTGTGTGGTGCGTTCGGAAGGTGGAAGAGACGAAGGTAAATGGCCGCATCAACCGCATGGCAGTTTTTGCAGCTCTTAACTACATGGTGGCATCGGGAGCGGCGCAACCGCTAGCATGTGGCTCCCCGAATGTGCTTGATCATTCGCGCGTGGACACCAGCAGAGTGATCGGGCGCACACGGACACAAGCACAGCACGCCGAGGCCGCATCAACCGCCTCATGCGTACATTCATTCATGGCAGTGCATTCAGAACAAACGTTTGCTTTGTAATGAAACACAGACAGTATTATTAACCGCCTACGTACTTGTCATTTCACCCACCTCCATCCGGTCTTGTCACCGCGTTGCCACACAAGGATTTTGGTGCATGCTTCGGGAGCGCGCAAGTTTCCCGCCCGGCGTGCCGAAATGCCCGTTCCCGTGATGCTTCGGGAGCACACAACATTTCTTTTGGGCTTCCTTTTCCCACGAAACCATGCATGAATGCGCGCAAGCTTCCCTTTCCCACGCATGAATGCATGCAAGGTTCCCATTCCCGCGCATGAACGCGCGCAAGGTTCCCGTTCCCGCGCATGAATGTGTGCAAGCTTCCCGCCTGGCTCGCCTTGGCCACCTGCTTTATAAACCCACACAGACGGCCTCTCCACATCGCATTCATCCCCTCCCTGCCCATAGCTTCCCAAGTTTGCTTCTCCCCCAATCGCCAATGGCACCTGTCCGTCGTCGTCGCTCCGCCACCCCATCCGAGGGTAGCTCCAGCTGGGAGGCTACACCATGTCGGCGGCGCAGTACTCGGAAGTGTGTAGTGTGTGTGGCGTCCTTGTTGGCTATGTGCACGGCACCCACCACATGCTCCTCCACATTTGCTCGAAGGCAGACTGGCGTCGCCCCCACCCCATTGTCGACCGCCGTTTTTTCCACCCCACCAGCTGCCTCCTTGGCCACCACCACACCAGCGTCTGCCTTGGCAGCCACCCCACGGTGAGCCCCCGGTGCCATCACCCACTCCGCCACCGCAGTCCGAAGGCAGGAGGAGGAGGCCACCGCCGAAGCACAGCTGCTCGGCTTTTGCGTTAGTGGCCTAGCGCGCTACATCAACTTCATACATGAGGAGGAGGAGCATCAGGTCGAGTAAGCATAAAGGCTCACCGCCGCCGTGGCCGTAGTAGACGCCGCAACTATGGCACGGAATGAGGAGATCTATGCCAAGTCCTGCCGCTTCGAGGAGGCGCGTCAGGAGCGGCGGAGGGCAGCAGCGGCAGCCAACGAATTCGAGTCCTCCAGCTCGTCGGTAGGCTTCTCCTCCTCTGCCTCTTACTGAACGCAGTCAACAGAGAAGAAGGCTGGTGGTAGTAGCACGAAGCCCCTCCGGAGTAGTATTGAATGGCTATTTTATTCAGTTCATCTAACTATAGATATAGTTGAATTGCACCACATACTTTAAATTAGCTAGTATATATAGTTGAACTAGCTATTTCAGTATGTGGTTGGCAACAAATGGGGAAAAGTTTGTTCGATTCAGCTATCTATGAATGAAATCTATGTTTACTGAATTTCAATAGCAAAATTACACCGTAATAGTGATTTTGTTCCTGCAAAATTGGACAAATCTGAGTGTTTCCAATTTGACAAATGAAAATTTACCCAATATGACAGATTCGAATCTTACCTGACTAGTGCTACCAACACATGGATTGGTGCTTACATTGAGTGCTTAGTGTATTGAATGTCTTAGCAACTCAAGTCCAAAAAGCATTGTAGCTAAGGTACCTTCATTTAGTGATTTAGCAACTAAACTCTTGCATGGATTGGTGAGTTTCTTTCATCTAAGTGTTTTGCCAACTTTCACGCGCCTGGCATTGTTTCTTCATGTGGTCACCAAACTCATATATCTCCTTAATTACCTCCCCACATTAGATTTTTTTGCATAGATGGCAACCTTAACAGTTGGCAATAGTAGAAGTTGTAGCACCGGGAAGGGCACATGGGTCATCATTCAAAACCGTTTGTGATGACACAATGAAACAAATTCTTTCATGCTAGATTTTCGCTTGGCTTCGTAGAGAAGGAACAATTGCTCTTGGTTTGCATATGGGTATTTAGTCTCAAACATCTTTGATGACTCGCAAAGGACACGCCACCCCGATGAGCATGTGCAGGACACTGCTCGCACGCCACCCATGTACTCAAACACCAATCCACGTGCTACCTCCTTGTCAATCATAATAGCGACACGTGGCCCGCACGCAAGTTTTGTAGAACGTCTACAAATTAAAAATAATACGCCCGTTTGCGATGGTAACATGACAGATTTTTTTCCAAAATGCCTTTGTTGGCTATTAATAATGCTCGCTCTTTCTCTCAAAGTGGATACTAAAAATACCACAACATATTTAGGCTTTATATGATGAGGCCCTGCCCAACATAGACCTTGTGACTGTAGTTTATATTTGAATTATGTACATTAAATGCACATAAAACTCAATTAATATATAAAAATGCCATACAACTCGTTAATAATTTAATATGTTTGTAGTACACACCTAGTGCTTTATATTGTTTCTAGGAAAAAAACAAGGAGAGAAGAGGCATCGGAGGTCGTTTTTCACCCATAGATATGGCATGCATATATATGTTCCCTAGCGAAACACTGGACGTAGCTTATTATTATATGAGAACCTAATGTTTGTCAGAGGCATCTTACAAAACATGGCCAACTTGGTATATTTTTACCACGACACATGTGTGCCTTCACATGACACCATCCCATGTTCCATGAATTTATGACAGAGTTTTGGATTTACGATTATTTGGAAACCAATTTTCTCGATAAGCTTTGATGTTTGAAATTCATTCTCATTTCTTGAATGTGACCTAACACATACATCCAAGGATGCATATATGCTTTTCAACCCATTTTGCCGCCCTGGACCTTGTTATTGTAGATCAAATTTGAATTATGCACATTAAAGAATGCATCGAAAACTCAATTAATGTATTTAAAAGCCAGACGTTCCCTTATTTAATCATATTTTTGCACTTCACACGTACATATGTCTATGTTATTTATATAAAGAAAATCAAGGAGAGAAGAGGCATCAGATGTATTTTCGCCCGCATATGTGGCATGCATATATAATATGTTCCCTATCGAAACCACCAAGCTTCTTGTGAGGAGATCCGATTTATAAGGGGGTTGTGCAAGAACATGTCCGATTTGGAAAGAGTTTTTACCACAGATGTGTGTGCCCTTCTCGCAACACCATGCAAAGTTTCATGAATTTATGATGAGTTATGGATTTACGAGAATTTGAAAACCAATCATCTCAGTGGTTGCTGCCGAGCAAACAATCAATGAGATGTTAGAAATTTATTTCCATTTCTTGTGTGGGACCTAATTAAACATGCATCCATGGAAAAGCATATTTTCCAACCTATTTTTCATTTATTGGACCTTGTGATTGTAGTTCAAATTTGAATTATGCACATTAAACGACTAGAAAACTCAATTAATGTGTTCAACAGGTCTCACGAATCTTGGAAAATCCACACTTTAGCATGACCCTCAGAAAGTTGCTCCATGGGTGAATCCAAAAATAAATGTAGGCCACAAGAGATAATAGATGTTCTTTCGCACATAAAATGTGAACTTTCCCTATCGAAACACACCACTTTCTTGTGAGAACCTTCGGTTTATAAGAGGCTTTGTGCAAAAAATTGTCCAAAATTGGGAATTTTTATTACCACAACACACACAATAGGGCAACTGACGGCACCATGCCCAAATTTCATGAATTTATGTCGAGGTTTGCATTTACATGAATTTAAAAATTTAAGTTTCTAGATGTTTGTGGTCGAACCTCGTGCCGTAGATATATATGTTCGAAATTCATTCAATTTATTGTGTGGGACCTAAACATGCAGCCAGTGAAAACTATATGTTTTTTTGACATATTTTCATGAGCTGGACTATGCAGTTATTATAGTTCAAATTTGGATTATATATATGCACATTAATTGTATGCCTACAAAACTCAATTAATTAATGTACTTAAAAGTCCAAACAAACTCTATAAGACTCCATTGATTCGCACGACACATTCACATTACTCTATGGAGACTCTAGAAATAAAATCAAGGCGAGAAGTCACATCGGATGTTGTTTCGCACATGAAATGTGAACTGTCCCTACCGGAACCACATGACTTCTTGTGAGAATCTTCGGTTTGTAAGAGGTTTGTGCCAAAACTTGTCCCGAACTAGGCATTGTTTTTACCACAACTCACATGCGCCATGACATCACACCATGCCAAGTTTCATGAATTTCTCACGATAATTGGATTTACTAGAATTTGTAAACACGGCTTCTCAAAGTCTATGGGCGAGCCAAAATACTGTGAAGTTTGGAATTCATTTAATTTCCATTTCTTGCATGGGACCAAAACCTGTATCCACTGACAAATAGTTGATTTTCAACCCATTCAGGCGCCCTCTAGTATGTGCTTAATAAAGTGCACTTCAAATTTGAACTATGCACATGAAATGTCCAAGAAAACTCTTTAAATGTTTTAAAGGTCCTAAACATCCCTGAATTATTCCGTATTTAACACACAGTCCGATAGTTGCAAGTTCACTGCAGATAAATGTTATTGCCATCCAAACACCTTCAATTGCTAATGTAACTTCATTTTTAGTCTCAAAGGAGTTTGAAAATCAAATACATTGCAAATAGGTCTTGATCATGAAATGTGTGTGATGTGGCATGAAAATATCTTGGGACAAACCTCATATATGGATTAGGCTAGAAGCTTCAGTCCATCGCCGGGGCGTCAACCACACAGTCACACATGTTCTCCAAGAACAATGTACTGTTAAAGCGTCGCCGGTGAAACATGGGGATGTCGATTCGCATTGTGAAGGCAACTTCGGTGACCCACGCTGGCCCGAGCGAGGCTGCATCATTCATGAACGCGCTCACAACATCCTTGCGCGCTGCCGCACTCTCCGATAGGGCAGCTGTGGACGCCAAAAGGGCAGTTGATGCATCTGAGATGGCGGCAGCAACATCCGCTACCGGGATAGCAAATGGCGAGAATGACACAACAACTGTCCGTTCCATTGCAGCCATCATAGCCCTAATGGCGGCTGTCCATGCCTATCCCGATGCCGCCCACACCCAGCTGGTGGCGTTCACAACACAAATAGCAGCAGCCTTCGCTGACAACAGTCGGCAACCTACATCCGAAGAGTTGGAAATCGCCGAGAGTGCTTGGGCAGCCGTCCGTTCGTCGGCAGCCTCCCTTGCCAAGATGGTGGTCATCAATGCCCGGACCGCAGCCGTCCATGCCAAACTTGTGGCGGCCTTTTCCAAAGAGATGGCGGACGCGGAAGGCAAGATGCTTGCAGAGTATGTGGCGATGGATGCCATGGAGCCCCTTCCCCTGGAGGTCATCGAGCGCGAGATGGTCATGGAGGATGTGGTGGAGATCGGCGAGCAACAGGCGGAACATTAGTCATTGTTTAGAGTGCTGGTATTTTGTTAGAATAATGTTTAGGTCAACCAGCTCTGTTTAATTGCTTGATTATATAATTGCGGGTTGTGGTGTAGGCTCTTTTGTGCAGTACCCAAATTAGCAATTGATGTTAAATTACGTGACGAAGTGGATGACCACTGTAACCAGGGAAATTCGGACCATATACCCATTCCATCTTCCAATTGAAAATGAAATTGAAGTTCATCACACACATTTTTTTGGACTGAACCGCGTGCAATGTAGTACCCAGTCTTACGTCCGAAGCTTGAAGACAAACATTTGCACGTCCAAGTTCATCACACATGGGGTATATCATAGGCTTCATTTGTGATGTGTTGATATCAAGAACTATTCTGAAAAATTTGCACGTTCAAGTTCATCACACACGGTGTATAAACCAGGCTTCGTTTTGTGATGTTTTGATATCGCACATGGTTCCGAATAAGGGACTCTGTCCGATGGGGTTTTCCGTGCTAGGTTTTTGCTGAACCGAATGATAATTTTGGGCTATCGTGGAAATATTTACCTCCCTCGCACCCTAGTACCAATCAAAATCCACATTTCTCGCATTTCCTCTACCTTTCCTAGTTCAAACCTTCATCGCTTGCTTCCAGTGCCGCCTCCTCGCCGGCGACGATCCTTCCCGCTGTTGGCCTCATCCATCTAGTCAGGTAATCTTCACCTCCCAAATACCCCCTCACCCCCTCATCCTCCATCCCACATGGACCGACCACCGGTGCGACACCTTCCACCCAAATCACTGACCCATCTTCCAAATAATCGCCACTGAAAGCCATGGTGCACGTAGTATAGCCAGGATCTCAAAGAGCATTTGGTTGCGGAGAAGCAAATTACGGCTGCACACGCAGATGAGGTAGCTATGGCTTCCATGCGTGTCGGCCCCCAGATCTTGGAGGAGCACCTCACCGTCGAAGCCACCATCGACGCCTCGTGCGTTGCCGCCGCCATGCGGTTGGCTGCTATAAATGACATCTCGTGGTCTTTTCTCGAGGGCACCGTCGGTGCGTTCGACAAAGACTTCGTTGTGTTTTCTCAACATGCCCGTGCTTATCTCAACTTCAGAGCCAACATGTTGGTGCCGGAGCAGGATCAGACCACTCACCACTATGAGGGGTGCACCCACGGTGTGGAGGCCTCGCCCTCTTCCAAGTTGATGGAGCCCATCATCATCGGTATCTCCGACAATGAGGAATATCTTGTTTTTCTTAGCTTTATCACTTAGGACCTATGTTCACATAGCTACGCCAGCTAAGCATGTTTCATTTAGCTATTGCATGTGCCCCTAATACCTTCCATTTAGAAATTCTAGTGAAATGTCCAATGTAATGCTACTGCAACCCGACCTTCTAGTATGTTCTATTGTGTAATGTGGTTCTTAGTTAACTATTTCGTTCATTTGTAGTGGTGATCATTTAACTATTTAATTCAATTCTGAAATGTGATGTACGATTGTTGTTGGGACAATTTTGTATTGTTATGCATGTGACGAATAAATCGAATATAGATGTACTAAATACATGTACAACATATAGAATTGCTACATTTCCTAGTTGTTAGCATGCTTAGTTTAGATAACAGGATATTCAATGTGGCTCGAACTAATCTGTTGGATCCGCAATGTGTTTATTTTCCATTAACATATTCTAGTGATTGTATACCAAATATCACTTGTAACCTGATCAATATTTGTCTAAAATATGTTGCAAGGGGAACAATGGGGCACACTAAAGTTTACCATCGAGGTTTCCACATCCATTGTTGTTTGGCTAACAACACATTATTGTGCAATTGCAGAAACCATTGTAATATGAATGTTTTTATTAATAATTTGTTCTTGCACATGTAGGTCCTGTTGTAAGAGGTTTAGACCCACCCTTCGACACTATTTGCATGTGGGGAAATGAGGTGTCCTTGAATATCAGTCAAATTAAGAAACTCAGAAAGATCTTTAAGATAAAGAAACTAGCTATGAAAACAACAAGATGTTTGTCTACACAATGAAAAAGACACCAGTCAACTATAGGATGGTACCATCTCTTTCACATTGTCCTTTTCCCTTTGCGCCATTTCAAAGTTTAGAAAAGATATTTATGACTATATTTGTTTTTAGTCCTTCTCAAGGCAGTTCATTGACGATTACGTCTCAAACCAACTGTATGATCAAGAGGCGATGAAGGTATTCAAACAACACCCATGGTATAATCTTGAAGTCTTCCTTAAGAGGACGAAGGATGGGCGGGTAATCATCCATAGGCACTGGCCTAAAGTTGCCCGGACCATCAACATCATTGAAGGCTCAGTATTTTCCTTCTGCTTTAACAATTTTCTAGATGAGATTCATATGTCTATTTACCATCTATGATGGTACTGAATCTCCAAAGGTTTTAGATGTTGCATTTGGAACTTTGTCTTGTTTTGCAATTGGGTAGCTAGGCAGTATATGCCTATATGAGTTTGTACCCTGATGTAATTCAATTTTGAAATCCTAATGGCCATACTACGAATAAGAAATATATTATGTGGTTGATATGGAATGCCTATTCTCATTACTAAATGGATTATAAATAATTGATGAATCAGCATGATTATTGGGGTTCCCATTGCAAACGGTTTCTAAGACAAAACCATGGGTGATGACATGAACAAACCCACACGGTTCCTAGAAAGTTGGTGTGTTGGATCATTGAGAAATCACACCTAAATTATGATCGACAACTGTGTGCGTTAGGACACCCAATCAGAAACGTTTACACATAGGTAGTGTGTGTGATGGGCAGCCCAATGCGAAACATTTTCTTCTAGACACCATGAGTAACGCAAATGACATGTCACATCCCTAGTTAGTTTACTCAGGTCATCATGTGTGTGCATCATGTTTCCACTTTTTGCATAAACTTGAAATAGGGATTAACAGAAACCCTAACACCTCACTTGAATCAAACCAATTCAATAGTTGTGAAAAAGCAACAAATCCAAAATGCCCATCAAAAATGTTCCCTTTGTCTGATAAATGAGGACATAAATATATCAGGGGTCATTCTAAATAATTGAATCTATATAATATTCCAAAAATAAATATAAAACCCCCTAAAAATGCCAAATAAAGCATTATAATTATTTCAGTATTCAAAATATTCTGAAACTTTTTGTAGAGGTTTGAAATATTCAAACTAAGCTCTATAAAATATTTGGAGTATTTTGTGCTTAGCATTGGTGCCTAAATAAAAATAAAACAAATGTCAGAAAGAAAAACAGAAAATGGAATTAAAAAATGAGAAGGAAGCGTGCCTCAGCCAGGCTAGGCCGGCCCACCTGGCCCGGGGGGTTGTCGTCCTCCTGGCGGCTAGGAGGACGAGCGCGTGCCCGCCGTGCGCTTGCGCCGGAGCTGACACGCAGCTCCCTGCGTGTCTGCCTCCCCTGTCGTGTTGGTGAGCAGATGAGGACGCTGCTGCCGTACCCATCACTCTCTCTCTCGCTCATTTCCCCCTGCCTCTCCCCTCTCCACTGCTCCGCCATGGCCATCGCCTCCGCTCGCTCGCCGCCATAGCCGCAGCCGCTCCCGTGCCTCCTAAGCCTACCAGAAGCTCCGCCTCGTCGTCCCCAACCTCTGCACCGAGCCACGCGCCACCAGAGGCCTTGGAGCGATGACCCCACCCCTTCTTCCTCCCCGGGTCCGAGCACCGCCGCCGTCAATTTGCCGCCTCTGAGCCCTCCCCGAGCAAGCTATCATCAACCCTGAGCCCGCAGTGAGCCCCCGGATCATTTCCCTCTCTTCCCCGGCCGTTTCCCCCTCTGTAGCCCTCGATTCCGTCGATGCCCGAAGTGCTCCGCCGCACGAGCTCGCCGTTGGCATCGTTACGGTGATCGGTTGGTCCTTTAGAGGCCACCATCAAGCTCGTGGGGCTGCATAGAAGTCGTAGGTGCCCAGCCCTGACTGTTTAGCACGCCAAAGCGAGGAGCTGGTGCTCGCACGAACTCCAGCGGCTGCCAAGCTCAACATCGGTGATGCTTCGAGCCACCTCAGCTGCTAGGGTGCGTCCACATCAAAGCACGCATGCGTGCTGGTTCGTTAGGACCCATCCACCGTCGAAATGGTCGCCAGAGGAGGTTTTTCGACCCCCTCCGCCATCCGTGACATCGCCGGCGGCTCAACACCGGTGAGTCAACCAGTTTGACCCCTGGGGTTTGACCTAGGGTCAACTGGCATGTGGGCCCGTCCTATTAATTAGGATTACACTAAAAATAATTAATTAATTAACTCAATTAACTTAATGACCCACTAACAATGGGTCCTCTGCTAACTAATTAGTAGTTAGTGTTTTAATTAACTTCTGCTAGAGGCTGGGTCACTGACCAGTGGACCCCAGTGGTCAGGTTTGACCTGTCAATGAGCTATTAACCAGCTGATGTCATGTCGATGCAATAAAGTAATTTTTGAATTAAATTATTTCCAGAAAATAGTTTAAACTTAGAAAATTCATATAAATTAATCTATAACTCAGATTTAAATTAGGAGAAACGTTTAGGAGAAATGTACGTCAGATGTCTTTCATATAAATTATTTCCAGAAAATAGTTAAAACTTAGAAAATTCATATAAATTATTTCTGATGGATTAGGAGAAACATTTAATTGTCTATCATGTACGGTAGATGAACCCATTCCTTTGCATGATCTGTCATTGTCACAGTAAATAGCTAAACCTTGCAACCTAGCATACTTGGTAGATGCTTGAGCCATGATGTGCTTTACCTGCTTTGCCTGCTATGCTTGGAGTTGTGTCAGGTCTGATTCATCTGGGTGATGAACTAGAGTGAAACAATATTGTTCTGATGTGATAAGCATACTGATGAACCTGATTTAGTAAAGGTAGCGATGAGAGGCTATGTAGGAGTACATAGCGGGTTGTCTCATTGGGACCGTTCTTAGGAACTGAGTTCCGTGTTTGTGATCCAAGGCTAGTTACTACCACACATTGGGTTCCGGTAACTCGATCCCTCTCGACTTATTGATTGCTTAGTCCTTGGTCGAGGAGTTGCAAGTAGTTTCTGGTGTTTATAGCATGCTAGAGGTCGTGCGTAGCACTGACCCTAGGGGTGGGTTACGACGTCGTAGGTAGTGGCACGGTCTACCAAGGGTCACCCGAATGGTGGGCTTGGCAACCCCGCGCACATCGTTTGGAGCCGTAGCGGAAACTTTGGACGGACTTCCATGCGGGTTCAATCTCAAATAGGTGATAGCCTGGACTAGAGGTCTTATGTGATTGACGGTTGTGGCCGACTCCCTCGCTGAGCTTCCGCTTGAAGGTTACTGAGGGGCATGGTTTTATGAGCACACAACGATAAGTGGCGAGGGTGTGTGTGAAGAAGTACACCCCTGCAGGCTATGAATCTGTTCGAATAGCCACATCCTCGGATATGGACTACTTGGAGAACTTATGCTGTTCATAGATAATTTAATGGATACTCATAAAAATACTCATAAAAATCTCAAGACAAGTGTGAGTACCGTGGATGGCACTCTCGTAGATGACGAAAGTGAATCCATGGTGGTGTATTGATTTGGAGTAAGTGGACTCGTGTGCGATATCTAAAATTTGAACACAGAGTTAATAATGTGTAGTATAGGTTAGCCAAGAGTCAAAGCTGGCATTGCTGCATAAACTCCACCACTCCCCTTGTTGATACATGAGCATGATTAGTCCAGGTCTGCTTTAAAGACTTGCTGAGTATATTTGTACTCATGTTTGCTTAATAAATGTTGCAGATGAGACTCAGGACCCATTAGGTGGGTTCTATATAGATGTCGACGATGCTGAATAGCGGGTGTCCCAGCTACGACTTTATGTCTTGTGGCGGGCTATAGATAGTCAGGCCATGTGCCTTTTACCCTTTCAACTGTCTGTACTCAGACAACTTTATGCTTCTCCTTGGTTTGTATGAATTTGCTTGTATGACTTTAGTGTCGGGTCATGTGACCCCTACCTGTAAGAACATATTACGCAAGGCTCCTCTGAGCCTCTTAAATAAAAGTTGTGTTGTTGTATGGTTATGTTGTGATGCCATAGTTGTATCTATGCATATCGGGCATGTCGTGCATACGTGTGATGTGCAACGATATGTATGGGATTCGACACCTAGTCATGTGCCTTTAGTAGTACTCTTTACGGGAAACCGCCTCTTTGTGCTTCCACCAAGCCCTGGTAGCTTGCTACTGCTCCGGACACATTGATTGACCAACATGTATCTTTCTTTGCTGCTGTGTCTGTCCCTTCGGGGAAATGTCTTGCAGTGTAATGGAGTCCTTGTAGCCTTCTACAACTCGTCTATGTGCAGTGATGACATTTATGTCCCATGGCGTAATGGAGTCCTTGTAGCTGGCTATGACTCGTCTACACACGCTTGAGACCGACACCTGCATTGGTGGGTTACGTATGCATGTCTCCGTACAGATGTGCCACTTGGGTTCTATGACTAGTCATGTCGGCCCGGGTTCTCTGTCGTTTGAATGCTAGTGACATATTCACATACGTGAGCCAAAAGACGCAAACGGTCCCAGCTAAGGTAAGGCTGCAGCCGTGGAGTTATCGTGCAAGAGGCTGCAAAGGGATGTGATGTGTTACAGGCTGGATTCTTATGACTTAGGGTCGGGGTCCCGACATGACTGAAATATAAATATCATGTGTGATGATCACACCTATCACAAGCAATATTATTTAGAAAATTGTGTGTGATATGCAATACGAACGGAAACATATCCTTGGGATTCCTTGTGCGGGATGCTAAGTCATCTCACACATCTTCCCCAATATGTCTGTTTGTGATGGTCCTTCCAATCGCAAATGATATATTTTTTCCCATCGTGTGCGACCAGGTGCAGGCATCGCTGAAGGGTTCTTCTTGTCATGTGGCATAGGCCCCCTATGTCCCACACATGCAAGGCAATGGTTTAAGACTACGTCACGGAAAGGGGTTAAAAACCATTTGTATATCCCGTGGCTGCACTAGTGCATCGTCAAAGTCCTCATATTCAAAGTACTCATCACACAAGAAGAATGGTTCCAAAATGTCTTGGCCTTTCATTGGAAAGGAAATGGATTTTAAAGAAGAATTTGAAGAATATGAAGAAGAGGAAGAATCTGAGGTGGTGTCAGAATCTGGTGTTGCTAGCCTTTCACTTGCAACTTCTTTTGTCAGGAAGTTCATCTTCAACGGTGAAGAATATGCCAACGCTAACGACTCTGACATCAGAAACAATGACTATGATCCCACCTATTGCTTCCTAACAAAAGACGTCAAGGCATCCATAGTGTGCCCAACCTTGATGACACTTAATATCCTAGATGGAAAGTCTTAATGAATAAGCATCTCATGTCAATGAATAGAGAGTTGTGGACGGTTACATAATTTGGAATGACTGATCTCTGCAAGATGGCAAATGCTGAGGACTTCGTAAGTAAACCCAAATGGATGCTCAGGTGAGGAATATCTTCTGCTCTAGCCTATCAAGCGTCATGTTCAAGGGCATCTGTCATCTCCAAAACATGAAGCTTATATGGGATAGGATCTCGGACATCAATGAATGCTATCGTACTCATCAAGACTGCATGTTCATCGAACAGAAGAAATTACTCAAAACCCAGGAAACGGATCCTGGTTCATCTTCTTCATCTATGTGCCTTATGGCAAAAAGCTCCAAGGTACTCAAACATCATTCCTCCTCCGAATCCAGTGAAGGTGAATCTGATGAATATGTGAAACCAAGCTATTCCAAACTTGCTAATATTGCTATAAGAAACAAAGTGCACTTGAAAAGCTTTGGAAACTACTAAACAAAAGCTATGACCTATTGAATGAGGAAGTGTATCAAACTCAAACTCTGACTGGTGATCTCAAAAGTCTTCAGTCAAAGTATGATAACCTTCAAGGTCATCATAATGTTCTCTTAGTCGATCATGAGAAGCTCTCTTACGAATATATTCAAACAAAGCAAGATCTTGGGAAACTAAGAGCGTCTCATGAGGATCTACGAAGGGGAAACGATTCCTTGCTCAACAGATCAGTACCGCTCAGGAAGATTTCGTTCCACGTTGTTTGAAATGCATCGAACGTGAAACTGCTAATTCTTCACCTGAATGTTCAAATGCTTCTATTGCTGCAAATTCTTCAACTATTTCAGTGGTCAGAAATTCCTTATCCGAGGATACCACAAGTATCACTAACGAAAATCTAGGGTTGAAAGAATTGTGTGTGATAAGCATATACAAAAGTCTCAAAGGGCATCAAACCCTTTGCAATGTGCTCAAAAGGCAGATTCTAAATAGGAACCCTAGGAAAGAGGGTATTGCATTTGAGAGGAAACTCAATGCTGATGGATCCTACTGGAAACCTGAACAGTATCCCTAAACCTCATGGGTTGCTGCAAAAGTACCTCCTTTAGATCCATCCACTTTATCTGGCTTTACTTGTCGAACTTCATATTCCTGTCGTGAGTCATTTGACTCCAACTATAAACTGCTCAAAAATTAGAATGGTGAAATATTTGCCAGATATGTTGGAACTATCGGCGGAAACAATTCTCTTATGAAGAAAATCTAGGTTCCCAAGAGCTGCTTGGAAAATCTTCAGGTGAATGTCCTCGTGACACCACATATGAAGAAAAGGAACCCCAGGTGAAATTCCTCATATGGAACAAAGTCTTCACATGGACCAAACTCCTCAAATGGTCAAAAGTATCATTCTCTTTCTAATGCATTTGTTTCGCAGGAAAAATCTATGGAAATTTTAGAATGATGAACTCTTTGGCACCCCTTCAGATGTGGGTGTTTAATAAATTGTACTAATATCTTATGCAGGGTCAGGTCTCCAGACGAACTTGAATGTCTGATGAATTTGCTGGAAACGTGAGGAAATGCTTGAAAGGACGCAAGCTAACCATACAAAAATGAATTCCTCATTTCTCACGTCCTCACACGGCTTTACTTATTATGTTGTGTGATGATATTTTGTCTGATCAATTTGATGTCCTATTCTTCACTATGAAGCATATGGTATCGTAAGTTCTACTAATTCATATGCAGGATGAAACTCCAAAAGCTACTGAGTGGGTCCTCGACAGTGGATGCAAAAACCACATGACTAGTGACAAGAATCTACTGATGAATATATCACTTGCCCCATCTCACCTGAAGCATATAACTTACGCTGATAAAGGAAAAAAGCAAGGTATTGTGGCTAGGTAAGGTTGCAATCTCAAAGGACCGACACATGGATAAGGTGATGCTTGTCGAATCCCTCCAATTGAACCTCAAGTCTGTCTAAATGCTTTGTGATCTAGATATGGTTGTCATCTTTGGAAAATATAGTTGTGTTGTTGTCATGGAATCTGATAAATCCAAAGTCTTCTAAGGCTTTAGGAGAGGAGACTTGTATATTGTTGATTTCTCTACAGGTCCTCAGCCTGGCACGTGCCTACTTGCGAAAGTTTCAGAAGGCTGGTTGTGGCATGGACGACTTGGACATGTTGGCATGAGGAACTTGCACACGCTCGGGAAGAAAAGGCACGCCATAGGCATTGAAGGTGTCAAATACCTCAAGGATTATCTCTGTGGTGCTTGTGAGTCTAGAAATATGACCAAATCTAAGCATCCCTCGAAGACTATAATGACCACTACTCCACCCTTTGAATTGCTTCACATGGACTTTTTTGGACCCACTCATTATGCCACACTAACAAATAATTCATGTTTGTATGGATTTGTTATTGTTGATGACTACTCTCGTTACACTTGGGATCATATTATTCTGTACAAGTCTAAGGTGCAGGATGTCTTCAGACGATTTGCTTCAAGGGCCTCAACAAACTTCGGCATCAAGATCAAGCACATCAGGAGTGACAATGGGACTGAGTTCAAGAACACTGGTGTCGGGGATATACCCCGCGGTATAACCCGGCCGGAAGTATGACTTGGCTAGGACTTGGCAACTCACTAGAGACCCGGTCGAGACTTCACGATTCATTGGTAACCCAGCGGTCGGGTCAGACGAGCAACAAGGCCCAAGGTCCGACGTGTAAGCCGGCATAGGGTGGCTCACAAGAGAAGGCCCAAAGGATAGAAATGATTCCCTCACGAAGGAAACAAGACCCGGATTAGGATTCATGAAAGACTAGTCCTAGTCGTACTCCTAGTAGTACTATACATTTAAACCTACCCCTTCCACTTATATAAGGAGGGGTAAGGTGCCCTTAGAGAGAGAGAGAGAGGGGTGGACAAGTTAAGACAGACACAAGTCATTAGAGCTAGACAGATTAGAGGCTCTCGATATTAGAGGTAGCAAGAGAGCACCCTTGTAACCGAGAGATGTTCCTCATCATCAATATAGACAGAAAGCAAGACGTAGGCTTTTACCTTTTCCCGAGGGGCTGAAATTGGGTAAACTCGCATCTCTTGATTCTGACCAACCCCTCTCAAGCCGCCACATAGTTGTGATGGCCTAACACCTTAGTCTGTTAACCCGGACATCTTGCCATGAAAAAACCACGACAGTTGGCGTCCACCATGAGCTCGAACCCACGACGCAAGGCTAGCACTTGCTACGCTTGGCCCATCAGCCTGTTACCCTATGTTGCTGTTAACTCGTGCGTGTTGGGGGCTACATTATTCAAGTCCAGTTTATATCAAGTATGCAAGTCCCATGTTGCTGCAAGCATGCATCACGACACTTGGGGGCTAATGCAAGTTCCTTTTCAAATCATTACATGGCCAACAAATCATGTTGTCTCAAGGAGATGAGCCAGCCTTTCTGTATTTTTCTAAGTCCCAGCCCAATATTTCTTACTGACCCAGCACTTGGGGGCTACAGTATTCAGCTGTTTCACAGATTATGAGGTTCGAGTTGAAGACCCGGCCCATCACATATTGATGAGCCGGCCCTTTGGGGCTACACCAGTTGAAGCTTTCTAAAGTATAAGACAGTTACAAGTCAAAGGCTGCTGCAGGCAAGGCAACCTGGTACTTGGGGGCCACACAATCAAAGATATTATTTAAAAGCGCCAAGTCATCATGGATAAACTTGGAGCTTGGGGCTACAGGTAATATGGATATATCAAAAAATTTAAGAGAGTTTTCAAGATGTCAATTGTGAGTGAGACCGGCTCAATAGATTTTTATCTAGCCAAAGCATTGAAAGACCAGCTCAGCATCATACGGATTTCTTTAATCCCAATAAATTTATGAAGTCAGCTAGAGTCCAGTTGCTTGACCCGCCGTCACCAACAATCATGACCCGACATTATAAAAATATCATGACCCAGCAGATTTTATATGAGCAACCCGTTTTCACATGTTGAAGTGGTGTAACAGTGGACGAAGTTCCATTCTCAATATTTTTATCAAGCCAAAGCAATGGAAGCCGGCTCAACTTCATATGGTTTCTTATCTCCAATAATTTCAGGAAGCCAAAGTTTTGGAGGCCGACTCAATGGCATATGGATATGTTATTCCCAACATTTTTTACTTCAAACAACACTAACAAGCAAGATGATTGAAAATACGGCTCATTCATATGAAGAAGAAACGCGAATTTTTGAGGATCCGTTTCAGTGAAATAAGCCGGCCAGGGGAGTGAGCCGATCACCTAACATATTTATTATTATTATTTCACAAGCTTACCATGAATAAATTCAAGCTAACCTGGGGGCTAATGTCGAGGATATACCCTGCGCTATAACCCGACCGGAAGTATGACCCGACTAGGACTTGGCGACTCACTAGAGACCCGGTCGAGACTTGACGATTCATTGGTAACCCGGCGGGCGGGTCAAACGAGCGACAAGGCCCAAGGCCCGACGTGTAACCCGGCGCGGGGTGTCTCACAAGAGAAGACCCAAAGGATATAAAGGATTCCCTTACGAAGGAAACAAGACCCGGATTAGGATTCATGAAAGACTAGTCCTAGTCCTACTCCAAGTAGGACTCTACATGTAAACCTACCCCTTCCACTTATATAAGGAGGGGTAAGCCGCCCTTAGAGAGAGAGGTGGACAAGTTAAGACAGACACAAGTCATTAGAGATAGAAAGATTAGAGGCTCTCGAGATTAGAGGTAGCAAGACAACATCCTTGTAACTGAGAGATCTTCCTCATCATCAATATAGACAGAAAGCAGGATGTAGGCTTTTACCTCTTCCCGAGGGGACGAATCTGGTAAACTCGCGTCTCTCGATTCCGACCAACCCCTCTCAAGCCGCCACATAGTTACGATGGCCTCAAACCTAAGTACGTTAACCCGGACATCTTGCCGTGAAAAAACCACGACAACTGGTCTTGATGAATATCTTGATGAACTTGGTATTACTCATGAGCTATCTGCCCCATATACTCCTCAACAGAATGGCGTCGTGGAGCACCAGAACAAGACTCTTGTTGAGATGGCTTGCGCCATGCTTGATGAATACAAGATTCCCCGCCGCTTCTGGCCTGAGGCAATCAATACTGGTTGCCACATCATTAACAAGGTATATCTTCACAAATTATTCAAGAAGACTTCATATGAACTTATCACTGACAAGAAACCCAATGTGAGTTATTTCAAAGTCTTTCGTGCTAAATGTTGGATTAGAGATCCTCACCATAGTTCTAAATTTGCACTGAAAGCACATAAAGGTTTTATGCTTGGTTACGGAAAGGACTCGCACACCTACAGAATCTCCAACACCTATCACAACAAGGTTGTTAAAACTGTAGATGTGCGGTTTGATGAAACTAACGGCTCGCAAAGAGAGCACCTGCCTCCTGTGCTAGATGAAATATCTCCTGAGTAATCCATTAAGTTGAAGGCAACTTAAGATATCATACCCACTGATGAATGTCAACCTATTGAGGAAGTCATCCAAACCAATGAAGACATTCTTGCTGATACACTTGAGGAAAATGGTGTTGAAGAAAATCCTCAGCCTCGTCAACCTGCTCATCCAAGAGTAGCAAATGAAGTGCAAATTGACAAAACCGTCGACGACATTAATGCACCAGGCCCCTCACTCGCACAAAAGCCTCACATTTGTCTAACTTTTGTGGACATATTTGCTTTTGTCTCTATCATAGAGCCTACCAAAGTTGATTAAGCACTTATGGAGCCTGAGTGGAATCAAGCTATGCAACAGGAATTGCATCATTCAACCTCAACAACATGTGCTAACTTGTCAAGCAGCCAGATCCTTGCAAGAATAACATCATAGGTATCAAGTGGATTTACCACAACAAGCAAGACAAAAATGGCGTATTGGTGAGGAATAAGGCTCTTCCTATAGCTCAGGGATACACACAAGTTGAGGGAATTGACTTTGATGAAACTTTTGCGACTCTTGCTAGAGTTGAAGCTATTTAGCATATTGCTTGCGTATGATAACCATCATGATATCATCTTATATCAAATGGATGTGAAAAGTGCATTCCTCAATGGTAAGCTTGAGGAAGAAGTATATGTTGCTCAACTCCTAGGTTTGAGGACCCTAAGCATCCTGAGAAAGTCTTCAGACTCTACAAGGCCCTCTATGGCCTCAAGCAGGCCCCTCGGGCGTGGTATGACACTCTGAATGAATTCCTCATGAAGAAAGTCTTCAAACCTGATTCACTCGATCCAACTCTTTTCACAAAATCCTATGACAATGAATTATTCATGTGCCAAATATATATAGACGATATTATCTATGGTTGTACTGACAAAAGTTATTGTGATGAATTTGCTTATATGATGAGTGAAGAATATCAGATGGCTATGACGCGGGACTTGAAATTCTTCTTAGGTCTTCATATTCGTCAACAACACAATGGCATCTTCATCTCTCAAGAGAAATACCTCAAGGATGTTGTGAGTGAATTCAACATGCAAGACTGCAAAGGCGCCAAAACACCAATGCCTTCAAAAGGCCACCTCTGCACTAACTAAAATGGTAAAGATTTCGATTAGAATGTATATCACTCCATGATTGGCTCTTTATTGTATCTATGTGCATCTAGGTCAGATATCATGCCTAGTGTTTGCATGTGTGCCCGATTCCAAGAAACACCAAAGGAATCACACCATAAGGCTGTGAAACATATTCTTCGATACTTAGCTCACACACCAACACTTGGATTATGGTATCCCAAGGGCTCAAATCTTCACCTCATGGGATACTCAGATGCTGACTATGCTGGAGATCGTGTGGATCACAAGTTAACCTCAAGCACATGTCATTTCCTCGGATGATCCTTAGTCTGTTGGTCCTTGAAGAAGCAAAACTGCGTGTCTTTATCCACTTCTGAAGCTAAGAACATTGATGTTGGTTCCTGTTGCGCTCAATTGGTGTGGATGCAGGAAACCCTCAAGCACTACGGCATCAAGGTGAAGAATGTGCCTCTCCGATGTGACAACGAGAGTGCTATCAATATTGCTTACAACCCAGTTCACCATTCCAAGACAAAGAACATCCAGATTCGTCATTATTTTCTTCCAGGTCATGTACTCATGGGTGACATCTCCATCGACTACGTGGACACTGGAGAACAACTAGCTAATATCTTTACTAAGCCCTTGGATGAAAAGGTATTTTTCAAGTTGCTGTGTGAGCTAAATATTTGTCATGCCCAAGACACGATCCTATCCTTATTTCGGCATGAGGGCCTTGACAAGGATAGAAGCGCATCTCGTCGTGTTGAGAGAATGGATATCATTACAAGTACATGTATAGAAGAGATGAGTATATGGAATTGGATTACACTCGCCACAAGCTACATTAATATCACATCAATACATCAACATATTCAAACATCATAGAGAAGAGCAGGGTCTGACTACGGACGAAATCAAACGATAAAATGACATGCATCCTTGCTATCCTAGGCTGCTGACTGGAACCCCTCCTAGATCGATGAAGAAGAAGAAGACAAACTCCAAACAAACAAGCATCGCGCTCACGTCAAATCATCGCATTACCTATACCTGCAGCTATTGTTGTAGTAATCTGTGAGCCACATGGACTTAACAATCTCATTTCCAAGGGTATCAAGACTATTAAAGCTTAATGGGTGAGGTATGGTTAAGTGGTGAGGCTGCAGCAAGTGACTGAGCATTTATTTGAGTGGCTAACTTATGAATACAAAAAGTAAAGTATGGTGGTCTATGCATAACGGACATGAACTAGTAATGATCACGAACTAATCCTGAACACTTACTTACGTCAATCATAACCCCACCGTGTTCTCTCTCGGATAAGGACTCACGAGAAGAGATAGTCATGGTTACACACACAGTTGGTGTATTTTATTAGAGTTTATTTCAAGTTTGCTATGACCGGGTGTTAAACAAAATATCCAAGTTTGCAACATAACCGCGGGCACGGCTTTCCGAAAGGTTTAACCCTGCAGGGGTGCTTCAAATCATCCATCACAAATTAACCACATGCAGCGGGAATAACCTCGACCATGGATCTCGTGATCTTCCTAGCCAATTCCATAGGAAATCTGCCACCTCGAGATAGCCTGAAGAAAAATCAGAATTCCTCACTCAAGACGTTCGAGAAAGGTAAAACAAATCTAGCAAGGCCTCCCGACGTGCCGAGAATCCCGATAGGAGCCGCAAATCTTGTTTTCAGGGCAGAGCAGATGAGCTATGCGTATAGTGGCCTGATATAAATCTCCCGAGTTGCCCTGGGTTGGCCCCGCACAGTGCTCTATTTTGGACCAACACTCATGAGGAGCACTGGCCCGGGGGATGATTAAGTTATCTGCGGGTGCCGACGGGTCCCTATGCATTTTATTAGTTATTAGGCAAATGTAGTACCAATGTTGGGCCTTTCCAGACAAGCTTTATCCGAAAACGAAAATCAAGGGGGTCTCCATAACAACCCTGAGCATGTTAGGACCGCTCAATTATGGAACATAACACCGGTTCACAAGTAACTAGGGCGGCAAGAATGGAACAAAACACCGAGCAAAAGGCCAAGCCTTCCACCCTTTACCAAGTGTATATGTCCATTAAATTAAATAGAAATAATATTGTGATAACAAAAGAATGTCCTTGTTGACATATGGAAGCAATTGCACCTGCAGCTAGAACGCTATATGAAGGGCTGAGCAAGCGGTAACATAGCCAAACAAAGCTTTGCTAGGAAGGTGGAGGGTTAGAGGCTTCTCATGGCAATGTTGGGAGGCTTGTCAAACAAGTGGTAGGTAGCGTGACATAACGAATGAAAACAAGACATATAGCATGGCAATGATAGTAGTGGTATCTTGGGAAATGTGTCATCTTGCCCGAGATCCTACTTGGAAGAAGAATGATTCCATGAAGAAGACGAGCCAACGTAGTCAAACAAGTCCTCACACTGCGAATGCTTTCGGAACTCTATCGAGAAGAAGCAATCCAGAAACAACAATCAACACATGATAAACACCACAACATACCAAATATGATGCATGTCCAGTTTAATATGCAACGTATGGCATGGCATGGCAAGAACAACAACCAACTACTACACATTAAGTGAAGTTCAATGTGCAACAACGAGTTGCATACTGATGAAACTCCACGTTCAAATTATTTAGTTCACTCCCATTTAGGTACTCATCAATATTAAATGTTAATAGACATGGCAAGAGGTGAAGCACAAACAATTACATCACCTAGGCACTATAAATGAGGCCGGAAGCAACGAATAACAATTCCGGATCGACCTCATATGCATATTTTAAGTTTGGTCCAGATCTGAACTAGCCATACTTTAGAGTTTTCAAACAGCAAAATAAATGTCACCATGTTATTCTACACATTTTTCTAGTCAAGTTACTTATATAAAACATTGCCATCGGAGCTACGGTTATTTAGTTATGAAATAGAACATCTACCCATGGCACTTATGGAACTTAATGCAAACAACAAGTTAAACATTTTTATCATGTGTGAAAGTTGGAAGTTATTAACCAAAACAAAATTATGGACATGTTTCGTATTTTTTTTTATTTAGATGCATGAATATCTAGTTATAGGCATTTTAAAACAGTGACAAAATCTATAATTGATGCATGTCTGATTATTGACAGAGTCACAACAGGAAAATAATGTGCATGGGCCGAATTGTAGCAAAGTGCAGCGGCCCGGGATGGATTTGGCTCGAGTGTGCGCTGGTGTGCATGTGCGTGAAAACAAAAAAGGGCAGTAGCCCAAAATTGGGGAGGTCTGGATTCGAACACATGACCTCCAAGATAGAAATGAGCAGAGCTAGCCAGTGAACCACTAATGAGTTTGCGTCTAATTAGAGGCCCAACTCACTATGAACAGACCAAAGGCCGAGGCTTGGTTTTTTGCGAACTCACGAGGACTCACCATCAGAAAAAGACCAACACAGCAGCGAGGCTTGCATGGCGGAGGCTATGGAGCGACGAAGATGGCGGGGTCCGGCGTTGGGGATTCAGATCCGCACGGGGTCGGAGGAGGACGACACTCCTGTGGCTTCTCCAAGGTGCAGCGGCGACCTTGAGCTTGAGGCCATGTCGTGGTGCTGTTGTTTAGAGGAACAAGAGGGTTCAGAGAGAGATAGGGGAGAAAGGAGGCGGAGCAACATCGCGGTGCAGCTTCTACTCACCTAGGGAACGACGGCGGCTAGCGCGGCTCCGGCGCAGCAACTCGGATGACGTCAGCAAGCTCCAAGGTCATGCTGAGTAGCTTCTGTCCGTGGCGTCGAGGCAGAGCTTCTTTGGTACCTGCGGGAGTAGCTGAAGGAGAGAGAGTTTAGAGCATAGGTGGGAGGAGAAGGAAAGGAGCAGGGCGACACGCACGATGACCCGCTGTTGCTGACCGGCGCGGGCGATGAGCTGCAGGATCTGAGGTAGGGCGTGGGATCTGGGGGAGGGTCCTCATGGATGCTGACTGCTGGGGGACGAGGTGCACCGGCGCACAGATCCAAGGGAGGCGGACGTGTCCACTCGGGAAGGAGGGAGGAGGCTGGGTTGGATGGCGACGGAAAAGAAGGAAGGTGGTCTGAGCGATCTGTTTGGATGGAGATGGATCCCGAGGAGGATGCTTGTGGGTGGCGGCGGCGCTGAGGAAAACGAGGGGTGGGACATGCTAGGCTAGGGTTAGTCTGCATATATATCGCTGTGGGACTAGGCTAGGGACCATTTGGACCCTTCGGGGAAGGTTTTCGGGCATGCGAGGAGTGTATACATTGTCTAGAGGGCTAGGCATGAGAACAGAGGGAAGACGAGCACCCGAAAACATGTTTTCAAAAACGAAAACGTCCGACGATTTGACCAAGTATAGAGTCAATATAGGTTTAATGGTTTGACTATCAAACGATCTTCGGTTGCGACGAGGTTTCGCAGGTGGTCTACCTACAATATAATAGACCGTTTGCCAAGTTTTGACCCAATCCGGCAAAGTTTTATGCACGCTTTAAAAACAATATTTTTATCGATGCCGCGGGCACGTGCATGTGTGGTTGGTCTCGAAAGGTTGGCAGCACGAACGGACAGAACCGGCAGCTACTCACGGATGCAAGTTTTCGAAAACGAGTGACGATGCTATGCAGATGATGTGAATGATGCAATGATGAATGCAGCAACCAAATGAAACACAAACGAGAATGGAAAAAAGGGGAATCTTCTGGAGCGTTGGTCTCAAGCTGTTACAACTCTCCTCGACTACACGAGGATCTCGTCCCAAGCTCTAGAATGAGAAGGGGAAGAGAAAGAGCAAGAGGTAAAACTTAGTTGCTCCTTTGAGAAACGAGTCAAACCAATGATCATTGAAGGTTTCAACGAGATGAATACTGAGATGAGGAACAAGCAATAATTTAGAAGAAATTTCGAGAGCACTCTGGTAGGAAAGAGAGTCTAAACTTGATAAGAAGGAAAAAGAACTTGAACATAGAACACAACACTCCCGGTAAAAGAATAAGCAAAGAAAGAACATGATCTCAATCACACTAGGTGTGACATCGAAGAGAGCAACATCACAATGCCTCCGGAACACAAGAATAGAAGCTACATCTTTGGAGAGAAGAGAACGGAGAAAAAATGACAACTTCTACCACCATTTAACTTGAAAAGCATATGATGAACAGAGTTGTTGAAAACCAACAACGAAATAATTTAGCTTGATGTGGGCTTATGGAAAACATCTCAAAATTATGAGGTGACACCCTACCACAGCAGAAACAATTGATTGCTTGAGAGAAACAAGATATGCAAAACTTCTTTCACCAAGAAGAGGAGGAGAAAACTTGGAGCATTATGACACCATGATAGCAACAATCCTTAGGAAATGCTTTAGGTGAAATCCAACCCAAGATAACTTCGAGGAAACAAGATGGGTTTACTTATCTCATTCTTGACAATTTTCCCTTCAAGACTCCTCATAATCAAGAATATAATAACACCATCTCAAAAGACAATGGAGAAGGAATTGAACCTAGAAATCCAAGATAAAGAAAAACTTGAGCACCTCCAACAAGAATCTTGATGAATACTTCGAGAAAGAATTTCATCCTTAACAACCCACCATGAAGAACCATCGGGAAGAACTCCAGAATGAAAGGATGATAGAAAAGAATTGAAGGTTGCAAAAAAGACAATATCGAGGCCTTGCTATAAATAAGATGAAGCTTAGCGACAAGATACTTGAGAAAACTAGGAACTCTGGAAAAGAAAAGATGGACACTTAGAATCGAGAATTTGATATCATGAACAACTCCGGAAGAAGGATTGAAATCTCGGTGCAACAGAAATAAGATTTATGTTATGCTTATCCTTCATCAAGTTAGATTGATGACAAGCAACGGATTTCGCACACCACTTATTCTTGTTGCAAAGAATTGAAGAGAAAGAGAGAGAGAGAGAGATCACAAACTTGAAGAAGTCTTGCACGAGAACAACTGTAAGAATTGAAATGAATGAGGATACTACAAATGAATGGAGTCACATGAGAACGGAGAAATCACGATCCGCCTAATGGAAAACTTGAATGAAGCACCAGAATAATTGAGATACGAACGAAGGAACAACACTTGAGAAGAATTTGAGAACGAAAGCTGAAAGCTGAGAACGAGGAATCTTCTAAAATGATGGCCTTCGGGAGGATCGAGAAATGAATACTACTCTGAAATGCTTTGGATAGATATGGAAGGAATTTATCATGATCAAAACAATTTGAGAGAATAGAAGAAGCTGAAACCACACTCTTGAAAAGAACGGACAAAGATTTAAGAGAAAATCTCTTTCAAACTTCAATGATGAGAATGAAGACGAAAACACCACCAAGAATTACTGAGACACTCCAGAATAATGAATAAGGAAATATTGAGCCAACAATGAAAATGATTTCGAAGCGATCTTCGAGAAGGAATATGACTGATGAAATTCATGCTTACATCATATTAAAAGAACTTGAGGGCATCTCCGAAAAGAATATAAGAGCAAGGTAAGATCCTGGGGAAAAACCTGTGGGTTATGGGCCCACTCAAAAGAAACCAGTGTTGAAAGATTGCTTAGAAAGAGAAATTGCACCATTACAACGAAAACTGGATGAGATGAGAACCTTGAAATAATTTGAAAGGAATATTGAATGCAAGAACGAAACTTCTGAGATATCTTCAGCACTCCAGAGAGAATAGAAAGAGGAATAAACAAGATAGGCTTGGATAAAAATTTCCAACATGGGCAATCATTGAACGAATGAGAAAGGATATGATGAACACCGAGAGCTTGAATTGAATTTACCGAAGAAGAATAACAACAAGAACAATGAATATGAGGATAGATCTTGAAATTGAAACTCTTGAGAATCTCCACAAGAAATCACCGGATACAATATGAAGAAATGATAGCGGAAGCATTGATGAAGAGAAAGCACTTGGAAGAGAATTTAATCACTGAAGAAAAGGGCGGGAGGGTGGGGAAAAACAAAGACAACTTGGGACGGATGGAATGAACTCCGAAAAGAATAAGAGGATTGATCTTGCAATATTGAAGAGGATAGAATTATCTTGAAGAGAAGCACACGGGATAAAAGAATTTCATGACAACTCCAGTTGAACAAAAGGATTAGCATCCCGCAAAATATGAGAACACTACTTAGAAAAAATATGAAATCACCACTTGACATCGAAGCACCACGAGTTACCCTATCCAAAACAAAAGAAAGGATGAGGCTTATGAAACAAGCCAGAACAAATACATGACAGAGATTCCGCTCGATATTTTCGTGGTAAGGTTCGCACGGGCTCGATCGTACATTGGATTGTCATATTGAAATGACACTCGAATATGCTCCCTAGGCGTAGCAAACTACAAGGCTTGACGAAGCATAAATCTAGACTATCCTCTGTAAGAAAGACTGTGAACAAACTAATCCACTAGATGTCGAACCCCAACCTCACAGCATGATCTATAGAAAGATAACATAGGTAACTACTTGAATTCCCACCTAAGAACTCCCAAAACTTTCTTGGTTATGCAATCGGGTGTTGGGGATACAAGGAGGAAAATATCTCACACAACTAACAAGCCCTACACCCCAACTGTATCCATCCTTCAACACATAACCAGAGGTCTCGGAAACTCATCTATCTCGGACCCTCGAAAACACAATGATACTAAGAATGGCAGTACATCCAAACTCTCTCCACAAGTACTGGGGATGCCGGACTCCTATCACCACTACTAGTATTGAAGCAATTTTGAACATCCTTCGTCCTGAGATACTAAGGAAACTGAACGATAACGATGTGCCAAGAAACCCTTGGAGCTCTACTCCTCAATAACAGGAGGCACCAAGTACAGAACTCCATCACATCAGCATCATATAGATTCCAAAATATCCGTGTGATCCTAAAATTTTTTGAGTGAGAAGAGGGTAGAATGAAAATTCGTAAGTCGTAAGTCCACACCAGAGTATAGAAGAGGAGTAAAAAGAATCCAACTCTCTGATATATAACTAGACTCAAAATAGTTTTTCACTAGAATCAACTCGGCCAAGTTCGATCAATCAAGGAGGCTCCTAGGTCGGTACAGGCTCTAATACCAACTTGTCATTCCCAAGATGCAATCCTATCCTTATTTCGGCACGAGGGCCTCGATAGGGATAGAAGCACATCTCGTCGTGTTGCAAGAATGGATATCATTACAAGTACATGTACAGAAGGGATGAGTATATGGAATTGGCTTACACTCGCCACAAGATACATCAATATCACATCAATACATCAACATATTCAAACATCATAGAGAAGAGAAGGGTCCGACTACGGACGAAATCAAACGATAAAATGACATCCATCCTTGCTATCCCAGGCTGCCGCCTGGAAGCCCTCCTAGATCGATGAAGAAGAACTCCCAACAAACAAGCATCGTGCTCACGTCAAATCATCGCATTACCTGTACGTACAACTGTTGTTGTAGTAATATGTGAGCCACAGGGACTCAACAATCTCATTTCCAAGGGTATCAAGACTATTAAAGTCTAATGGGTGAGGTATGGTCAAGTGGTGAGGCTGCAGCAAGCGACTAAGCATTTATTTGAGTGGCTAACTTATGAATACATAAAGTAAAGTATGATGGTCTACGCATAACGAACGTGAACTAGTATTGATCACTAACTGATCCTGAACACTTACTTACGTCAATCATAACCCCACTGTGTTCTCTCTCGGATAAGAACTCACGAGAAGAGACAGTCATGGCTACGCACAAAGTTGGTGTATTTTATTAGAGTTTATTTCAAGTTTTCTATGACCGGGTGTTAAACAAAATATCCAAGTTTGCAACATAACCGTGGGCATGACTTTTCAAAAGATTTAACCTGCAGGGGTGCTCCAGCTCATCCATCACAAATCAACCACACGCAGCGGGAATAACCTCGACTACGGATCTCGTGATTTTCCCAGGCAATTCCATAGGAAATCCGCTACCTCGAGATAGGCCGAAGAAAAATCGGAATTCCTCGCTCAAGACGTTCGAGAAAGGTAAAACAAATCCAGCAAGACCGCCCGATGTGCCGACAATCCCGATAGGAGCCGCGTATCTCGTTCTCAGGGCACGACAAATGAGCTACGCGTACTGTGGCCTAATAGAAATCTCCCGAGTTGCCTCGGGTTGGCCCCACACAATGCTCTATTTTGGACCAACACTCATGAGGAGCACTGGCCCGGGGGATGATTAAATTATCCGCGGGTGTTGGTGGGTCCCTATGCATTTTATTAGTTAGTAGGCAAATGTAGTACCAATGTTGGGCCTTGCCAGACAAGCTTTATCCTAAAACAAAAATCAAGGGGGTCCCGTTAACAACCCCGAGCATGTTAGGAGCTCTCAAATATGGAACATAACACCGGTTCACAAGTAACTAGGGCGGCAAGAGTGGAACAAAACACGGAGCAAAAGACCAAGCCTTCCACCCTTTACCAAGTGTATATGTGCATTAAATTAAATAGCAATAATATCGTGATAATAAAATAATGTCCATGTTGACACATGGAAGCAATCGCACCTGCAGCTAGAATGCTATAAGAAGGGCTGAGCAAGCGGTAACATAGCCAAACAAAGGTTTGCTAGGAAGGTGGAGGGTTAGAGGCTTTTCATGGCAATATTGGGAGGCTTGTCAAACAAGGGGTAGGTAACATGACATAGTGAATGAAAACGAGACATGTAGCATGGCAGTGACAGTAGTGGTATCTAGGGAAATGTGTCATCTTGCCTGAAGTCCTGCTTGTAAGAAGAATGATTCCATGAAGAAGATGAGCCAACATAGTTGAATGAATCCTCACACTCCGAACGCTTTTGGAACTCTATCGAGCAGAAGCTATTCGGAAACAACAATCAACACATGATAAACACCACAACATATGCATGAAATAATGCGTAACCAATTATGACGCATGTCCGGTTTAATATGCAACATATGGCATGGCATGGCAAGAACAACAACCAACTACTACACATTAAGTGAAGTTCAATGTGCAACAACGAGTTGCATATTGATGAAACTCCACGTTCAAATTATTTAGTTCACTCCCGTTAAGGTACTCATCAATATTAAATGTTGTTAGACATGGCAAGAGGTGAAGCACAAACAAGTACATCACCTAGGCACTTTAAATGAGGCCGGAAGCAACGAATAACATTTCCGGATCGACCTCGTATGCATATTTTAAGTTTGGTCCAGATCTGAACTAGCCATATTTTAGAGTTGTCAAACAGCAAAATAAATGTCGCCATGTTATTCTACACACTTTTCTAGTCAAGTTACATATATAAAACATTTCCATCGGAGCTACGGTTATTTAGTTATGAAGTAGATCATCTACACATGGCACTTATGCAAATTACTGCAAACAACAAGTTAAACGTTTTTATCATGTGTGAAAGTTGGAAGTTATTAAACTACACAAAATTATGGACATGTTTCATATATAAATTGTTTTATTTAGATGCATGAATATCTAGTTGTAGGCATTTTAAAACAGTGACAAAATCTATAATTGATGCATGTCTGATTATTGACAGAATCACGACAGGAAAAAAATGTGCATGGGCCTAATTGCAGCAAAGTGCAGCGGCCTAGGAGGGATTTGGCTCGAGTGTGCGATGGTGTGCATGTGCGTGAAAAAAAAAGGCAACAACCCAAAATTGGGGAGGTCTGGACTCGAACCCACGACCTCCAGGACAGAAACGAGCAAAGCTAGCCAGTGAACCACTAATGAGTTTGCGTCTAATTAGAGGCCACCTCACTATGAACAGACGAAAGTCTGAGGCTTGGTTTTCTACAAACTCACGAGGACTCACCATCAGAAAAAGACCAACACAGCAAGGAGGCTTGCAGGGCGGAGGCTAGGGAGCGACAGAGATGGCGGGGTCCGGCGTTGGGGGTTCAGATCCGCACGGGTTGGAGGAGGACAACGCTCCCACGGCTTCTCCACGGTGCAACGACGAGCTTGAGCTTGAGGCCATGGCATGGTGCTGCTGTTCAGAGGAACAAGAGGGTTCAGAGAGAGACAGGGGAGAAAGGAGGCGGAGCAACATTGCGATGCAACTTCTACTCACCTAGGGAACGACGGCGGCTAGCGCGGCTCCGATGCAGTAGCTCGGATGACGCCGACAAGCTCCAAGGTCATGGAGGGTAGCTTCTGTCCGTGGCGTCGGGGCAGAGCTTCTTTGGTCCCCGCAGGAGTAGATGAAGGAGATAGAGTTTAGAGCAGAGGTGGGGGAGAAGGAAAGGAGCAGGGCAACGCGCACGATGACCTACTGTTGCTGACCGGCGCGAGCGATGAGCTACAGGCTTTGAGGTTAGGCCCGGGATCCGCGGGAGGGGCGCCATGAATGCTGACTACTGGGGGATGAGGTGCACCGGTGCACGGATCCAAGGGAGGTGGACGCATCCACTCAGGCAGGAGGGAGGTGGCTGGGTCGGACGGTGGTGGAAAAGAAGAAAGGTGGTCTGAGCGATCTGGTTGGATGGGGATGGATCCCGAGGGGGATGCTTGTCGGTGGCGGTGGCACTAAGGAAAACGAGGGGTGGGACATGCCAGGCTAGGGTTAGTCTGCATATATATTGTTGTGGGACTAGGCTAAGGACCATTTGGACCCTTCGATATAGATCATATGGTTGACATAATTAGGTTAGGAAGTCCCTATGAAAAACCGACGATGGTTTGGGGTATTACACGGTTGATCCGGATCCAATGGTCACATTCGTATGTTTTGGGTTCGGGGGAGGTTTTTGGGCATGCGAGGGGTGTATACATTGTCTAGAGGGCTAGGCATGAGAAGAGAGGGAAGACGAGCAACCAGGCAACATGTTTTTAAAAACAAAAACGTCCGATGATTTGATCGGGTATAGAGTCGATATAGGTTTAATGGTTTGGCTATCAAACGATCTCCAGTTGCGACGAGGTTTGGCAGGCGGTCTACCTACAATATTATAGACCATTTGCCAAGTTTCGACCCAATCTGGCAATGCTTTATGCGTGCTTTAAAAACAATATTTTTATTGATGCCGCGGGGCACGTGCATGTGTGGTTGGTCTCGAAAGGTTGACGACATGAACAGAGAGAACCGACAGCTACTCATGGATGCAAGTTTTCGAAAACGAGTAACGATGCTATGCAGATGATGTGAATGATGTAATGATGAATGCTTCAACCAAACGAAACACAGACGAGAATGGAAAAAAGAGGAATCTTCTGGAGCATCGGTCCCGGTCTGTTACAATATTTTAGAATCTTTGAATGTTCTTTAAAAAGACACACATCCTGACCCTTATGCAAAATTGAGGACTTAGATGTGTAACACACGAAGTAATGTTTTTCTTCAATCAATGAAGAATAGCCCTCTAAGTGTGAAGAAATTAATGAAGAATTTGATTCTCATAATGCTACGACAATTGTACACGTTGTCTGAAATCATCATTCTTATACGCTGGGCCACGTCACCAACCATAGTTGAAAATCTTCAAAGTTGAGGTTTTCGTCATTTTGCAAATTCTTCAGATTTTCACATTCCTCAAGTTTTCAAATTCTTCAAACTATGCAATTCATTATAGGAATCAGGCACTTTGCCATCTGCCATGGCAGGCGACAATGGATAGGCATGCGAACGGAAAACTCCTTTGACGTCAGCTAGCAAATGGCCCCATGTCCAGCAAAGAAAGCTGCGGTAAAGGGGCCCTTTGCCGTCTGCTTTTGCTCAGCGGACAACAAAGATTTTTGCTGTCATCCATGTAGGCCATGCAGACGACAAAGATAATGGATGATGCAGGCACCAGGTTAGCCCTGTTAGGTGGCTAACAACAGCCTTTGCCATCTGCCCGTAGACGGCAAAGGGAAGAGCTCCTTTGTCGTATGCCTTAGACGACAAAGAGATAGGCATTGCCAGCTGGTCTGTGGTAGTTCTTTATCGTCCGCTGGTAGATGACAAAGGGAACATATGCTTTGTCATGTGCCAACAGACAACAAAGAGACCAAATGGCCGAGGCTTGGTACTACCAGGTTGCACAGGTTGCTGCCATGTGGCCCCTTTGCCGTTAGTGGCAAATGATAAAGTGACCATATTGCCTCTTTTAAATTTATTTTTTGATATATACAAGCATTTTTACAAGTAAAATGTATGATATACATATATATTTTACAAAACCCATATCCATGCCATATGAATATGATCATCCAACAAACATATCAAATCAAAAGTGCAAGTTTCACCATATTACAATAGTTCATCCATACATACATAGTTTCATCCATATTACAATAGTTCCATCCATAGGTAGAAAGTTTCACATAAGTTCATCGATACAAAATGAAAATAGAAACGATACACTAACACTCCATCAAAGCAAGCTTCCATGAAGTGAATCAAATCAACAAAATTGGAAATAAGAAAGTTAGATGAAGAATACTAGAAGAAGTAGAAGAAGATCTAGAAGAAGAAGATGATGAAGAAGAAGCGTTTTTCTTCTCTTTCTCTTTCTCCTCTTGTCTTTCTACTTCTTATTGCTTATTTGTGTCATTTTAGAGCTAACATAGGTAATTATGCCATTTTTGACCTAACTAAGCTTATTGTGTCATTTTGCAAGAAAATAAGCTAAGTATATGGCATTTTGTGGTTACCAAGGCTATTGTGCCATTTTTGAGTTAACTAAGCTTATTATGTCATTGTGGAGGAAACAAAGCTTAGTATTGGTCATTTTAGAGCTAACCAAGGTGAAATAGGTCATTCTGGAGCTAAGTAAGCTTATTATCTCATTTTGTAGGAAACAAAGCTAAGTATAGGTGATTTTAGAGCTAACTTGGGTAAAATAGGTCATTTCGGAGCTAAGTAAGCTGACGATGTCATTTTGGAGAAAACAAAGCTAAGTATATGTCATTTTAGAGGTAACTTAGGTAAAATAGGTCATTTTGGAAGTAACTAAGCTTATTATGTCATTTTGGAGGAAACAAAGCTAAGTATAGGTCCTTTATGAGCTAACCAAGGTAAACTAGGTCATTTTGGAGCTAAGTAAGATTATTATGTCCCTTTGGAGGAAAATAAGCTAAGTATAGGTCATTTATGAGCTAACCAAGGTAAACTAGGTCAGTTTGGAGCTAAGTAAGATTATTATGTCCATTTGGAGGAAAATAAGCTAAGCATATGACATTTATAGGCTAACCAAGGTTATTACAACATTTTTTTTACCTAAGTAAGCTACATATGTTATAAACGAACTAAATAAGCTATTATATGTCATTATGCATTTATTAAGCAAAACACTAGAGAAAACTTATCATCCTCGTCATCATGGAGGTGAAGCACTGGGGTTGCTCGGGCCGGTGTCACCTGGAGAAGGGTCATGCGATGCGGCTCGGGAGTTATGCTGCACAAAGGTCATTTCCAAAGTCTCGTTAGCATGATGACACTGAAATATTAAGACTAGTAACTGATGACCATTTAAATAAAACTCACCGTTCATGCCATGGTAATAACTGGCATCGGCGGAGGGGTCTGACCGGTCTTCTCACACATAGACTGCACATTTGGTTTTGACAAGTTAATCATATTTGTTATTAATGAAACGCACCTATAGTGCATTTGGCTAATATGAATAAGAAACTTACCACGAAGAGCTCGTACATGGCCCCATGAGACGCCTCGTTCCGTGCCCTCTCCTACTACAACAACCTACCCGTCCTGTCCTCCAACTCCCTCTCCTTCTCCGCCGCCTACTGGCCCCTATCCTCCAAAAGCGCCTGGATTGCCTCTCTCTCTCTCTCTATCTCTCTCTTTCTGAATAGCAGCCTGGAACACAACTCCTTGTTAGCATTGTAATCATCTTTGTTCGCACACATAATGTAATGGAGGAAATATATTTGAGTCTATATAACTAACCTCGATGGCGAGCTCGACTGGCCGTGGACGAGGCCTTATCTGAAGATAGGAGCTCGTTTGGCGTGCCTTCATCTCCCGGGAAGTGCTAGGACAACGTATAAGTCCATCTCCAATGGCTATCGAGCCATGGGGCCTCCTGTTCCAGTTACCATCACAAACTCTGGATCAATAGGATGCTGGCTTAAGTTAAAGTCCTCCCCATTCAACGTCTTCCCCACATCTCTGTACCTCGCGAGCTTGTGGTGGGAGGAGATGTTGGTGAAGTTCTTTGGATGATCGAGTTCAGACTCATAGAATGCCTTCGCCTTCTTGTACGGGGCGGTATGGGCCATGGCATAGAGGTCGTACACCTTTGGCACCTCCGTGTTATTGTGATGCGCCTAAAAGAGATAGAGAGGAACAAAGTATTAGTAAAGGGCTCAAGATAGCATCAAGAATGAATTGCATGAATCTTGAAGCAAACCACATACCCAGTTGTGCCCGAACTAATATAAGTTGGCGCTGCCTTGATTGTGTGGCACACCAGCCATTTTGGCATGCTGGTCCTTGGCGTTGTTGTGGATGGATAACTATTGCTTTGAGCACCACTCATCCACCAATGCCTCCCAACAATCCATCTTATCCGCACACCATCTCGGGGGGCACCTAAGTGAGTAAAGAAAAATTTGAGCGCTACGCCTACAGATCAAATAAAGGAAACTAAGTACAAGGCATTAAAAAAAGGTAATTACCTTCATGTACTACTCCTTCTCCAGAAACTTTCCACGGCATGTCGTATTTTCCTTATAAACTTTTCGCTAGGCATAGTAGTCTCGAACAGCGTGCGGTCGAGCCTCGTGTCGTAAGTTCTGTAGTAGGCTCCTGCACTCAGCATCGATAACCTTTGACGTAGCCTCCTCGTACCCCCTCCTCACACCTGTAGAAGGTCTGCAATCAAAAAAGACAACACTCATTAGTACAATAAATAGCTACTGTTGATTTTTAATTGTGTAAAGGAGAAATTACACAAAACTGTCTGATCGCCATGTCGGCCCTCGTGTGTCATAAGACACCGTCGATCCTCTCCTCCGGCAGGGCCGGGGCAACCAAGTTGTGCTCCCTAGTCAATCCTAGCTCTCGAACCTGGCCCTCAACGGGCAACATGACCTCAGAAACTTTTTCCGGCAAATCACACCAAGGACAGACTTGCGCATGCATGCATTCTTGGGGTGAATCCAACCCCTGCAGTATGACAAAGCCAACACATTAGATATTTGAAGAAACATGAAGGCAAAAGTTAAAAAAGAGAGTAAATGCACTTACTTCTCCCCATTTGGCCTAATCAGCCACCTCTGCTCGCGGGTTGCCGACACGGGTGAGAGCCGTGTACTACCACGCTGGTAGACGGTGGCCCCCTCAACCACCTCATCCTCGCTATCAGAAAACCCATCCCCGCCACCATCAGCATGGCCACTCGGCTCAGCCTAGCTGTCCCATTGGGTCTGCTGGGACATACCCTGATCCCTGCTCTTCCTCGAAGTCTTGTGGGACGAAGCCTGTGGGACAGGAGTCTCGTGGGACGAAGGCCCGTCGACCCTAGGCTTGTGGACTAGAGTTCGCGTAGCCTCCTCCTCAGACGGGTCCACCCTACCTGTCCTATGCTCGGGTGAATCGGCTGGGGGTGGCAGCGAGGAAGGTGTAGCAGCCTGCCTACCTCTCCAACGTGACCACGTGTACCTCTAGTACCTCTCTTCTCCCCCCGACCTCTTCTACCAGTGGGCAACGGCGCTGATGAAGAAGCGCCTGCCTCTATCTACATACAGTCGAGAACTGCTCTCCGGAGATGCTAGGGTGGAAAGGAAGTACTGAAAGCACATTTGCCCCCTTGGTGTTTTTGGTAATTAATAACAACATATAAATCATTGAACTGATGTCTTCACCAAGTATATTTCAGGAAAAGTTCAATGATGGGAATGGCACAAAGTTTGTGGAATTACCCCAAGATGCAAGGAAATAGGTTGGCCAAGCTTCAAGCAAGAGGAATCTACATTTTATATTTGTGAGAAATCACTTTGAGTCTATAGGAAAGCAAATACTATTAAAAGGGGGTAAAGTTTTGATGGTGAACAATATGCTCAAACATGCACAAGTGACAGTCACCAAAACATGCACATACTCTCCCACCAAAGTCTGTCCTAAGCCAATTATACCAAATGGGTGCAACCAACTTTACTATCCTGGTGCCACCGAGTTCCAAACCCTAGACAGACTCAGCCAAACCCTAACACTTTGGTGCAGCCGACACAGCACTCGGTGCCACCGAGTTGGGTTGCCAACCTCATGTTACGCAAATTCTTATTTTCGGTCCGACCAAGAATGGTGAATCGGCGACACCGAGTTTGGTAATTTTGACCGTTGGTCACCCTGTTGGTGCAACCGAGAATTATATATCGGTCCATCCGAGATTCAAAAGTTGCCACCTTTTGTCACTTCGGCATCACCGGGTTTTACACTTCGGTGTCACCGAGTCTGACTTATTGTGTTTAACGGTTGGATTTTTGGGGATGCCTATATATACCCCTTCACCACCACCCACTCGACAGAGAAGCACTTAGAACTATTCCATACCTATCCTACTCAGTTTTCTAAGAGAGAACCACCTACCCTTGTGTTGAGGTCAAGATCTTCCACTCCAACCATATGGATCTTGATTTCTAGCCTGCCCAAGTTACTTTCCACCAGTCCCATCTCTTCTACCAAGCCAAATCTGTGTGAGAGAGATTGTGTGTTGAGGAGTCTATCACCTTGAAGCACAAGAGCAAGGAGTTCATTGTCATTACCGAGCCTATTACCTTTTGGAGGGTGGTGCCTCCTAGATTGGTTAGGTTTCACTTGGGAGCCTCCTACTTCATGTTGTGGAGTGAACCAAGAAGTTTGTAAGGGCAAGGAGATTGCCTACTTCGTGAAGATCTACCCATAGTGAGGCCAGTCCTTCATGGACGGAAGCCGCATGGAATAGTCGAGGTTCCTTCTTCGTGGAACCCTTCGTGGGTGGAGCCCTCCATGGACTCTCGCGACCATTACCGTCCGTGGGTTGAAGACTCCATGAACGTGGACGTACGATAGCACCACCTATCGGAACCACGGGAAAAATTATCGTGTCATCACTTGTGTTTGCATTCCTAACCCTCTCTTTACTTATATGTGCAATGTCTTTATTTTCTGCTTCTATACTCTTAGACATGCATGTGTAGGGTATTACTTGATATGCTATGAATGCTAAAACTTGCCAAGAATTAAAATTGGGAAAAAGGCAAAACTTTTATTTGGTCAAGTAGTCTAATCATACCCCCTCTAGACCTACTTTCGATCCTACAAGTGGTATCAGAGCTTTGGTCTCCATTGCATTGGTTTCACAACCTAGGAGAAGTATGGCATCTAGTGAGGGAAATTATCACTGTAGAGGTCCGTACTTTGATGGCACTAATTTTGCTAGTTGGAAGCATAAAATGAAAGTGCATTTGCTTGGTCATAATCCTGCCGTTTGGGCTGTTGTTCGTGTTGGCTTGCAAGGTGAATTCTTTGCGGATGGAAAGGAACCGGATTGTGAAGCATCTGCGGATGAATTGAAGATGTTAAACTCAATGCTCAAGCATGTGACATACTCTTCAACTACCTATGTCCTTAAGAATTCAACAAAATCAGCCGTCTTGAACATGCAAAAGAGATATGGGATACTTTGGTTGATATGCACGAAGCAACTGAGTTCGTGAGAGAATCCAAGTTAGATGTTCTTCAAGGTCAATTTGACAAGTTCAAGATGAAGGATGGTGAAGGAGTCACTAAAATGTACTCTAGGCTAGCTCTCATCACCAATGAGATTGCTGGATTAGGGAGCGAAGAAATGACTGACAAGTTCATCATCAAGAAGATACTTGAGCTTTGGATGAGAGATATGACACCATGTGCACATTGATCCAGATGATGCCCAACTACAAAGATCTCAAACCAACGGAAGTGATTCGTAGAATTGTTGCTCATGAGATGACACTCAAAGATAAGGAAGATCTTCATCACAAGTCTAGTGGTGCTTACAAAGCCACAAGTGAGGCTCCCGCTACCTCAAGCGACAACCTTGTCACAAATGAAGAGATAAGCCTCATGGTCAAGAAATTCAACAAGTTCTACAAGAATAGAAGCAAAGATGGCATCTCCAACTCCAGTTATGAAGAGAAGTTATCGTCAAGTTGTGATCGAAACTGCTACAATTGTGGGAATCCCGGACACTACTGCAATGAGTGCTCGGCTCCCTACAAGCAAAGAGAACAGTCAGCCATAAGACGAAGCTCAAGAGATAAATCACCTCTAAGAGAGAGAAGGAGTAGCGATGATCGTTATGAACGAAGACCCTCAAGGAGAAGTAGGGACTCGGAGAAGAAGGACAAGCACACAAATAGCTACTCAAGAAGGAAGCATCAAGCTCATGTTGGTGAATGGGTTTCTGGCTCCGACTCCAACAACCACTCCGGGAGAAGCTATCACTCCAACTCCGACTATAGTCAAGATGATGGTGTTGCCGGAATTGCACTTGTGACAACAAACTCCTATGATATATTTGATTCACCAAATGAAGGAGGTGGAAGTTGCTTCATGGCTAAAGGCTCCAAGGTATCACACCGCGAATATCTTGATTTTGATAGTGATGAAGATGACTTGCTTTACGATGATGACTTGCTATGTGATAAAACTAGTGATGTTAATCATAATGAACTTGATATTACTCATGCTAGTCAAGATAAGTCAATTGATGATCATAAGATGAAAATAGAAGAACTAACTAAAGAACTCAACACTCTTAAGTTAGCTCATGAATCTACTATTGAAGATCATAGAGAGCTTGTAAGAAATCATGAGAAGCTACGCTTCGAGAAGCTCAATTTGGAGCAAGAACATGAATTTCTTAAAGCTATCAATGGCGATCTCCGAAAGTAGACTTCATCTTATATTGCCAAAAGACTACTCTTGTCTACATTCATGCCACAAGTCAAATCTAAGAAAACTAGTAACAAAGGAAACAAAGGTTCTTCATATAGTAGCAACAATAAAAATGCTAAATCCAATGATGTTGCTCCTAGTAGTTCTATTGATTCCACTAATGATGATTCTCTTAGCCAAGTTACACTTGAGCAAGAAAATGGTTTATTGAAAGGAATTATAGAGAAAGGTATCTACAAGAGTCTTGAAGGGTACAAACAATTTGAGGAGATTGTACACAAGCACAGAGGATACAGGAAGAATCATGGTGTTGGCTACTTCAACGCTAATGGAGTTGAGTGGAAGAAGGTCAATATCCCAAACCCAAGTTTGTTCCTCAAAAGGAGAAGTATGAAAATACTCTTCCCAAGGGAACCAACACTCAAGATGACCTTCCACCACAAGACACCAAACTCAAGGGCAAGAACAAGCTTCAAGAGGACTTTGACTCTTATGAAGATCAATCCCAAGCTTTGGGGAAGTGGGTTCCCAAGGCTACTACAAGCTCAACTTCTACAAGTGCTACTTCAACACCAAGGATCCCCATCAACTTGATGTGGATTCCCAAGAAGAAGAACTAGAGAGTTCTTGAGGGGTGACTCCACCAATGAAATTCACTCACATTCATTATTGGCAAGATCTATTTGCAATCAACATCAACCCTATGCAGTAGATCAAGCAGTCACACATTCCCTCAAAGGTAAGCAAGGGATAAGGTGATCAACAAATCAATGGACATCATTACACATGATTTGCACCCCATGTCCATAGATATCCTTGTATTTGTCTCTTGTGTGTTGGTACTAACCCATGTAGGTGAAAAGAGTAAGGAAACAACAAGGATGCTCCCAACTCTTGGTGATCTTCATCAACCTTGAGCATCCACCACTACCTCACCAACATGAAGTCTTCATCGACAAAACCCAAGGTTAGTTTATCCCTCTTATGGGGGGATGTCACATCAAGGGGGGGCTTTACTCTAAGACTTGAGTAAAAGCATCTCATAGTATGTGACAAACATTAAATGCTTTATGTAAAAGTGGTAACCCCACTTGTGCTTAAACGAAGAGTATGACCTATGATCAAGTACTCTTACTTGGCTCCTAAGTCAAATAATCATACGTAGATGACTTCGTCATCGCCCAAGTGCTTGTTAGATGCTAGAGTATTTGTGAATGTTTGCCATGATTTCATTTGACATCTTATTGTGTGAGCATGTTGGTCTGCATTTATTTTCTCATTCGAGGATATCCAATTGTTTCTATTTGGTTTTTAATTTATCTTTTGCCAATTGGATATACAAGAATGCCTAGGACCACTTCTTTAGCTATCTAAGCTTTCTCACCTCATACTCTATTCATGCTGCATCAGAAAATTTGAACAAGTGCTTTTCGATCCCTCTGTGTGTGGAGCACTCAGAGTTCTGTATCGACAAGGACTGACCATTAAAACGTCCCAAGTGCATCTCGGTGGAACCAACACCAAAATATCGGTCTCACCGAATGCCTAGGGTTGATCTGGTTTTTCAATCTTGGTACCACCGATTCCATATTCCCGGTTACGCCGAGTGTCCCGGTCAGCTGACAGTTGAGGCACTCGGTGACACCGAAAACTTAGAATCGGTGTCACCGACAATGGCGGGTATATAAAGCTGGACCCCGACGCTTTGAAATTTCTATCTCATACGTCACGCTCCAAAACCCTAAGCTGTCTCTCTAAGGACCCCTGGTCGTCGCCCTTGTCTCCCCGTGCTCCTCCAATGTTGGGAATCAATGCTGCCGGTGTAATCTACTCCCGCGTCACCGCAGTAGAGGATCCGCACCAAGCTATGGTACGGATTTGATCTCTAGTGCGCTCCCCATCCGAATCTTGCACATTAGATACTTGTTAATCATCATTTCACCCTTTGCACGTGTTTCCATCCACTTAAAACTCCAAAATCTCGCGTTAGATTGATTTTCTAAGGTTTTGCCGTCCGCCCAATAAATCTCGGTGGAACCAAAACGAAAATATCAGTCTCACTGATATGCTTTGCAGTGAGGTTGAGAACTGACTCGGTGGAACCGAGTAGCTCTTTTCGGTCCGACGGAAAAGGCTGCCAAGTTCCTGTTAAGGAGTTATTCTGTCTTGGCCCCACCGAAAATTTCTTTTCAGCTGCACCGATATCTATTTGACAGATTGCAAAACTTTTTGAAAATTCATTGCTCAAATTACAAAACCAGCCTGATTTTGTAATGACTCATCTTCTTCTGCTCTCCTATACTCTATTCACAGGGTCAATATGTCACGCTCAGAAGACCGTCAGAATTTGCGAGAGCAGGGAGTTGATATGAGTTCTGGAACAAGCCCAGAAGCTAGTTCTTTCTCAGATCCAGGCACCCCCAGCTCTCATGGGTTGCCCGAGACTGCCACCAGAACCAGGAAGAAGCTCAACTCAGATGAAGAAGACTCAGATTTCATTCTTGAGGAGATTCTTGCTAAGAAGCAAGAAAAGGCCGCCAAGAAGTCAGCAATTGAAGCTACTTCATCTCGTAAAGTTATCAGCAAGGTCTATGCTCCTGCTTCAACATTCAAAGCATATTTTTGCTCTTGATACGCCACACCTACCCCTACAGCCAGAGTTTGAAGATAACGTTGTGGTGATGGACCAAGATCATCCCATGTCTGCTACATCACAAGCAGAGGTAGAAGCTGTTCGAGCCGCTAGTGCTCAAGCCCCCAGATCTAGGAACGAGCAAATGGATCTTCCGATCACAACGGTCCAAGGCATGTAGAAGGATATCAAAGGGATTCTAGATAACCAGAACAACTTTGTGAGGATCTTTGAGACGAGGATCAAGGTGCTTGAAGATAAGGTGGACAAGTTGTGCAAGACAGTGATAGAGCTCCAGAAGGAAGTTGACTCCGTGCACATTCCCCGGGTCTCTTCTACCTCTTCTTCTTCTGATGATGATGTTGATGAGTAAGGATCACCTCTCGGGCCAGGCACCTAGTTCACCACTCAGATGAGATCAGCCACAGTGCCTGCTCTAGAGTCAAGGCCCTCTTCTTCAGCTCCTGCTCCATGAGCTCCTGTTCCACCAGTGTCTACTCCAGCTCCATCCACGACATCTGCAGAGATCTTCGCCGACGGCATGCTCTCGACTCCTTCATCGACAACCGGAGGATATCATCCCAAGAACGCTTAGATAGATACCTTTGAACTTTTTGCTAACTTGTTGCCAAAGGGGGAGAAGTATATATAGATCATTAGGCTTCGAGAGAGAGAGAGCGTTTGGTATTTTGTTGCCTTTTCAAAACAATCGCTTTTGGTTGCCGTGATACTCTTTTGTTTTGCTTGTGATACACGTTAGATGATGTTTGATCATACCCTTTGATGTGTGATGCAACTATTTCCTATCATCTTAAATGACTTATGTGTTGATCATTCATCTTTGGTTGATTGTGTTGTGCTATGTTATTCATTCCAATTATTCTTGCACACCACCAAGTGGTATGTGACATGTGAGAAGTGACCCATGTACCAAATCGATTTTGCATTTGCATTGAAATGAAAATTTAAAATAATGCACAAATTTAGGGGGATCTCTTACTTATCACATACTTCTCAAAGAGACGTCTATATTCATTAATTATATCTTTGTCGAAGCTTTTATCTATATGTTGTCATCAATTACCAAAAACAGGGAGATTGAAAGCACATTTGCTCCCTTGGTGGTTTTGGTAATTAATAACAACATATAAGTCATTGAACTAATGACTTCACCAAGTATATTTCAGGAAAAGTTCAATGATGGGAATGGCACAAAGTTTGTGGAATTACACCAAGATGCAAGGAAATAGGTTGGCCAAGCTTCAAGCAAGAGGACTCTACATTTTATATTTGTGAGAAATCACTTTGAGTCTATAGGAAATCCAATACTATTAAAAGGGGGGTAAAGTTTTGATGGTGAACAATATGCTCAAACTTGCACAAGTGACAGTCACCAAAACATCCACATACTCTCCCACCAAAGTCTGTCCTAAGCCAAATATACCAAATCGATGCAACCAACTTTACTATCCCGGTGCCACCGAGTTCCAAACCCTAGACGGACTCAGCCAAACCCTAACACTTTGGTGCAACCTACACAACACTCGGTGCCACCAAGTTGGGTTGCCAACATCCTGTTAGGCAAATTCTCATTTTCGGTCCGACTGGATGGTGGATCAGCAACACCGAGTTAGGTAATTTTGACCGTTGGTCACCCTGTCGGTGCACCCGAGAATTATATATCGGTCCATCCGAGATTAAAAAGATGCCACTTTTTGTCACTTCGGTACCACCGAGTTTTACACTTCGGTGTCACCGAGTCTGACTTATTATGTGTAACGGTTGGATTTTTGGGGATGCCTATATTTACCCCTTCACCACCACCCACTCAACAGAGAAGCACTCAGAACTATTCCATACCTATCCTACTCAGTTTTCTGAGAGAGAACCACCTACCCTTCTGTTGAGGTCAAGATCTTCCACTCCAAACATATGGATCTTGATTTCTAGCCTCCCCAAGTTGCTTTCCACCAGTCCCATCTCTCCAACCAAGCTAAATCTGTGTGAGAGAGATTGTGTGTTGAGGAGTCTATCATCTTTAAGCACAAGAGCAAGGAGTTCATCGTCATTACCGAGCCTATTACCTTTTGGAGGGTGGTGCCTCCTAGATTGGTTAGGTGTCACTTGTGAGCCTCCTACTTCGTGTTGTGGAGTGAACCAAGAAGTTTTTAAGGGCAAGGAGATCGCCTACTTCGTGAAGATCTACCCATAGTGAGGCTAGTCCTTCGTGGATGGAAGCTGCATGGAATAGTCAAGGTTGCTTCTTCATGGAACCCTCCGTGGGTGGAGCCCTCCATGGACTCTCGCGACCGTTACCCTCTGTGGGTTAAAGACTCCATGAACATGGACGTACGATAGCACCACCTATTGGAACCATAGGAAAAATTATCGTGTCATCACTTGTGTTTGCATTCCTAACCCTCTCTTTACTTATATGTGCAATGTCTTTATTTTCTGCTTCTATACTCTTAGACATGCATGTGTAGGGTATTACTTGATATGCTATGAATGCTAAAACTTGCCAAGAATTAAAATTGGGAAAAAGGCAAAACTTTTATTTGGTCATGTAGTCTAATCACACCCTATAGACGTACTTTAGATCGTACAAGTACCCCTCCCACCACGCGCTGACGAAGAAGGAGTCGTGAAATGCTCTGGACCCGCGCCCACCATCTTTCAACACCCGCCATGAAAAAGAGTAAATGAATCAGTACAACATAAAAAAATTGAATACCGTCATGAATAATAAAAATTGAATACCGACATGTATATAATTGAAGTGTATCATCATCATGTATATAATAAAATTTGAATACCTAGAATGAACTAATAATAATCTTGATCGTCTATATATGGTCCTGGATACATAAATGCATCATCATCATCACTCATCAATAAATGCATCATCATCCTCACTATCGGGAACAACATGTGGAAGGTCTCCTTTATTTAATCGGTCAATCATTGATAGGTCATGCACAACACTAATCTCTTCTTGTTCCGGCTCTTCTTGTTTCGACTTAGGGGTGAAGTCAGATTCACAGTCGTTGTATACTTCAATGTTCTAGGGTGATGTAGAGAGGTTCTTGAAACATTTTTTGGAGAGACGTGTTTCTTGGAAGAATTATCCTTCATATGTGTGTGGGTTAATGTGAGGTTTAGAATCCTCTTCATTGAGGGGAGGTGGTCTAAAATGTGGTGGCACTTCATAAACGACATCCCAACCATTTAGATTTGAATCAGTCTCGTAGGCCCATAGTAGATAAAAAACTTGGGTCGCTTGTTGAGCTGTAATATAGATATCAGGAACATCTAACTGGGTGCGTTGTTTGATTTCGACTAGACCTAGATGTTCATGAGTCCTTCTAGTCTCCTTCAGCTGGAACCAATAGCATTTGAAGACTATGACGTTCGGTGGGTTTTCACCATAGAATAGAAGTTCATAAATTGCTTCAACTCTTCCATAATACTCGGTACCTCCTTCGCTGATAGCAGAGACACAACAATTTGTAGACTTTTGGTCGGCCATAGATAGCTCTTTTTTTAGGGTATAATAAGTAGGAGAGGCTCCTTAGATAGCTCTTTGCCAAAGGTATGAAAGTGATACCCGTTGATGTCATATTTGTCAAATGAACAAACCTTATAGTCAAAACCATTAGCGACTTGTCTCAATTCAGCGTCCATAGACTCTGAATTAGCCTACAAGTATAATAAGAAGGGATTGTTGCATTAGCCGCAAATTAGACAAAGAAATGAAATGGTCAAATGGAAATTACCATTTGTTTGAACCAAGAGATGAAACTGGGATATCCTGCTCGATCCTTTGCCAAAAGCTCATACTCTTTGATGGAATCCTTTTGGATCACTGCTCCATCCAAGAATTTGGCGACGTATCGACTGTATTATATATCCGCAAATAAGAGCAGTTCAAATGAATTAGAAGTTGTGAAACAATGTATCGAGAACTTACTCGATGTACGGGCGCACTTCTGTTAGGTTGTTGAAGATATACACCGAAATGGTCTGCCATTCTTTGGCATCCAATGTTATTACTTTTGAAGCACCGACTGGTGTGAGATTCCTTTTGAATAGGCTGACGTAGGATCGACCATTTTTTTGGGTCGCCATCATTTTACCAAGGCTTTGGATTATCCAAATGACGATTTTTGGCTTCGTAGTGTGCTATCACAAAGTTTGTCGCCTCCTCAGTAATGAATGCCTCAGCCATCGATGCTTCAATTCTACATTTATTTTTACATTTTGCTCAAAGCGTCTTCTGCATACTCTTAGTTGCGTAGCACCAACGATTTTGCATGCCCCCCAATATTGCCTCGACAGGAGATGCAAAATCAAATGATGCATTGGATTAAAGAAGTCTAGTGGAAAGATCTTCTCTACTTTGCACATTAACTCCGGTACCAACTATTCCATTTCATCTCGCACGCCAGCTGAAGCTCTGCCAGTACTAGCCATTCATCTTCAAGGATAAAGCCACAGGACATCACCGGTATTACCCGCTCAAGCCATTTGTGCCAATCATGACTCTTGGGACCAAATATTTTTAGCTTGTCAAGAGTCGCTCCCCTCTTGAGATTCGCTGCATACCCATCGGGGAACATCAACTACATTTTCACCCACAAGATCATTTCCCTCATAGCTGGCCTTCCAAGATTGAACCAACTTGCGCCACGCAATTTTGCATTTTCTCAACAACTCTTATAGCTCGGATTGCTGAAGCAACTGTTTACAGGTATGTGAAAGAAATAAAAATATATAGGAGTTGTTGTACCAGGGTTCTTCGATTGGTAACCTGACGTCCTCGATATGCCTCGTTACTGGTTGACTCCTGCTCTTAGATGCACCTTGATGTGTGTTAGTGTTCGGCGGACGGATTTTGGAAACAAAGTCTTGAGAGGCCGCTGAATTGTAGGTGAGCTTTATGCTGTAGGCAGGCTCTTTTAGGAGCGCCTGCATTTTGTCCGAAGACGTGTTCATGGTAGAAGATCGGGACAGCCAAAAACCCATCTTTATTTCCCCACCGCTACCCATGGAATCTTAAGTGCGAAGTTGTGCCTCCTCGACACATACTTTGCTGGTATTGAGGTTGTGCGGTGGGGGGCAAGTCCCTATAGATGGGAGGAGGAAGGATCTGAGTTTTTGATCTGAAGCCGAACTCGTTTCCCAGCCTTGTGTGCCTTTATGGCAGATGTCAGAACTTGCCGATCTTCTTTGTAGCTGAATTCGGCCGCTAGGGCCAGTGCATGTTCCTCAGTTCTAAGGGAGCACTCTGTATTGCCATTGATAGTAATGACCCCCTTGGGGCCCAACATCTTGAGCTTGAGGTATGCGTAGTTGTCGGGACCCCGATCCTAAGCCATAAGAATCCAACCTATAACACATCACATCACTTTGCGGTCTCATGCACGGTTATCTCCACGGCTGCCACCTTACCTGGGCCAGGACCATTTGCGTCTTTTGACTCACGTATGTGAATGTGTCGCTAGCATTCAAATGTCAAAGAACCCAGGCTGACATGACTAGTCATAGAACCCAAGTGGCACATCCGTACGGGAACAAACATACGTAACCCAGCAATGCATGTGTCGATCTCTAGCGTGTGTAGATGAGTCATAGAAAGCTACAAGGACTCCATTACGCCATGGGACATAAATGTCATCACTGCACATAGATGAGTCATAGCAGGCTACAGGGACTCCATTACACCACGAGACATTTCCCCGAAGGGACAGACACAGCAGCAAAGAAGGATACATGCCGCTCAATCAATGTGTCCAGAGCAGTAGCAAGCTACCAAGGCTCGGTGGAAGCACAAAGAGGCAGTTCCCCATAAATAGTACTACTAAAGGCACACAACTAGGTATCGAATCCCATACATACCGTTGCACATCACACGTACGCACGACATGCCTGATATGCATAGATACAACTATGGCATCACAACATAACCAGACAACATTACAACATTTATTTAAAAGGCTCGGAAGAGCCAATACATTAAGATGTTACAAACAGGGGTCACAAGACCCAACATTCAGAGCAATCAATCAATCAAGCGGAAGTTTAAATATGTCTCGGTACAGACATCTACAAAAGTGGCTGGAGGAGCCTGAAAAGCTACAATGACCCTACCAAGGAACCAGACCTCTGTCTGGGATTCCCAAGCTAATCCGGACAACATCGAACTTCACGTCAAAAATACCACTTATGAGACTGACGTCTCCTCTGCAGAAACATAAATTAAGCAAACATGAGTACAAGGGTACTCAACAAGACTTACATTAGAACTAACTACACATGCATCAGTGTCAATGAAGGGGGTTGTGGAGTTTAATGTAGCAAGCCAGCTTTGACTCTTGGCTAACCTATACTACGACTACAAGTGATTTCTTTGAGGTGGGATAGCGCACACGGGTCCACATATTCACCAATCAATACACCACTATGGATCCACCCTCGTCTCCCTACGAGAAGGCCATCCATAGCCCTCACGCTTATCTTCCGTGTTTTAGAGTATCCACTTCAAGTTTTCTATGAACCACATAAGTTCTCCAAGTGGTCCATATCCGAGGACGCGGCTATTCGAATAGATTCATAACCCTGCAGGGGTGTACTTTTTCACACATGCTCCATCCACTTATCACTATGTGCACACAAAAGGCACCTCAGCAACCTTCAAGCGGAAGCCCAGCGAGGGAGTCGGCCACGACCGTCAATCACACAAGAACCTAGTCCAGGTTTATCGCCTATTTGAGAATGAATCCGCACGGAAGTCCGGCCGAAGTGTTCGCTATGGCCTCAAACGATGTGCGCGGGGTTCCCAAGCCCACCGTTCGGGTGCCACTTGGTACACTGTGCCACTGTGCCTATACGGCATCACAATCCACCCCGTCGGGCAGCGCTACCATGGCCGCCAACACTTTTCCTTCAAACACCAGAAACTAGTTGCAACTCCTGGACAGAGGTCTAAGCGATTAATGGACCGAGAGGGTCAATTAAGTATCCCAATGTGTGGTAGTATCTTGTCTTGGATAACATACACAGAACTCAGTTCTTAAGGACGGTCCCAATGAGACAACCCGCCATGTACTCCTACATGACCTCTCATCGCTACCTTTACCAAATCGTGTTCACACACTTAACTCTCAGACAGTAGGACATGAATGCCATTCTGATCCATCACTCAGATGTATCATACCTGACACGACACGACTCTAAGCATAGCAGGCATAGAAAGTAAGCAAGCATGGATGAGTAAGCACAACAAGGCTCAAGCAGTTGCTACTCATGCTAAGTGGTTTCAACTATTTACTATGGCAAAGACAGGTCATGCAGAGGAATGGGTTCAACTACCGATATCATGTAATAGTTGAATCATGATTGTCTTAATGCAATAAAAGAGAGCAGGAGCGAGAGAGTGGGTTCATATTAGTATGCTCAAGGGGGGTTTGCTTGCCTGACAGTTCCGAAGATATCATTTCTCTTCATCAGTGTCAACGTTCACATCGTCGGAACCATCATCTATCGAGAGGGATCAAACACCAGCAAACAAGAAAGGAACACATTCAATGTGATGCAACAATCATGATGCATGAAATGGCATGTTAAGTTACTGAATTGACCTAGTGCTATAGGTAGTCATATTAAGTGAAGTGGAATTCAAATATATACTAAATTCCAACTCCAACACTACTTATTAAATTATCCTAATCATGAATTGTCCTACTTTGTGGTGTTAACTTGCTCAAACATGCATGATCAGGGCATAAACTGATTCATTGGATTTTTCTGATCATTTTTCATATATAAATTATTTTCATCTGATTTACAGATTATTTTCTATGATTTTTAGAAGTTTTAAACATTTTCTGAAAATATTAAATCATTTATTGATTTGTTTTAATTCCAGAAACATTTACTGCGTCATCATGACGTCACTATGAGGTCAGCAAGGCAATGGCCTGGTCAAAGTCAAACCTGACCAGTGGGACCCACTGGTCAGTGTCCTATCTAATTACCAAGGTTAATTAGTGCTAATCTAATACTAACCTAATTAGTCAGGGGGGCTGTCCCCACATGTGAGTGCCTCATTTAGTTAACAACATTAATAGCACTAATCTAAAACTAACCAGGGCCGGGGCCACCTGTCATTGACTCCGGGGAGGTCAAACCTCCAGTCAGCGGGGTCAAACCTGCTGGTGTTAAGCCGCCGGTGAGTCCAGGAACGGCGGAGGGCTCGGGTTTCGCCGTCTGGACACCAAATGGGCGGCCGAGGCCATCTACGCAATGTTGGGACTTGACCGCATCCAACTAGGCTAGCGATAGGGGTTGCGGTGACTTAGGGCGATGGCGGCGAGCGACTTGGTGGCGGCCGGAGCTACGGGTGCGACAGCGTCGGCACTGCAGTGCACGGCAGGGGCAGCGGCTAGCACCAAATGAACCTATGCCGTTGCACAAGCCCAACGGACGTGCTCACGAGACCGGCAGGTCACCGGAGATGCGTCGGCGACGAGCTACGGCGGCGGCCGAAACCTGGCCATGGTGGAAGTCGTGGACACGGCACGAGCATGGCTAGAAGAAGGGAGGGGATAGGAAGAGAAGCTCACAGGGGGCTTCCGGGACGATCGGCCTGGTCGGGGAGGCGCGGCGGCCGCGAATTCGTCGACGGAGTCTGGCGGATCCTAGCTGAGAGCGAGGGGGAAAAGAGAGGAATGGGGGGAGGAGAAACGGAGGGGGGCTCGATCTGGACGCTCCCTGGAGTCTATCCCTCCACCCAGGTAGACACACAGGCAGGAGGTGGCCGGCACACGGCGACCACGCACCCGACGTCCTTTTGGCCGGAGGTGGAAGAAGACCGGTTCGCCCTTGCTGGGCTGGGTCGACTTCTTCCTTGGCCCAGGTGGGTTCCCTCTTTTTAATAACTTCTATTTTCTATATTTTGGCATTTGTTTCTTTTTCATTTGGGCACAAATACTTAGGCCAAAAATCCTGGAACTTTTTAGGAAGTATTGTTTGAATATTTCAAACCTCCTCAAAAAGTTTCAGCAATTTTGAAGCAACTAAATTCTTATAGTGCTTTAGTAGATATTTTTAGTGGGGTTTTGGGTCTTTTTAAAATATCCAAGTTGAGTTCAAAATTCAAATGCTCCTCTGATATATTGTTTCCAATATTTATCAGAAATATGGAACATTTTTTTGGCCATTTTGGTTTCATTGGAAAATCTCACATGATTGAATTTTCTTTAGTGAGGTGAGGTGCTAGGGTTTATAATCCTCCCCATTTCATGTTAATGAAAATAAACATGGTGCTCACCCTAACTAAACACATTCAAAGGGGACAACTTGGGGCTGTGACAGTAGTGTGGGACTGCGTTGAAACGAGTGAACGCTGTCCGACCAAGCAGCGTGTGATAGCCACTGTGGAAGGCCACAAGGTCGAAGATCAAGTCTTAGATGCAAAAGTTGTCAAGCGAGCCGAACACAACTTCCAGAGTTATGAAACCCGTACATGGGGCCTCAACACTTGGGATCACTCCTTTGAAGGTAGTGCTATTGGGTTTGATCCTTGACTGATTTATGGCCATCTTTTTCACCGTACCTTAGTAAATCAGGTTGAGGCTACTTCCTCCGTCCATTAGGACTGTTGTGAGGTGATACCCATCTATAATGGCGTCTAGGACAAGGGACGCCGAACCCCCATGATGGATACTGGTCGGGTGATCACGCCGATCAAAGGTGATCGGGTATGCCGACCATGGGTTGTACTTCGGGGCTACGGGTTCCACAACGTAGACCTCCCGAAGGGCGCACTTCCTCTCTTTCTTGGGTATATGGGTGGCATATATCATGTTCACCGTTTTGACTTTGGGAGGGAATTTCTTCTGTCCACCACAAATTGGACCCCAAGGCTCATTCTCATCCTCGCCGCGAGAGCTTTTGCCTTGGTTCTCGCGTGGTATCTTGCCAGTCTGTTTAAACACCCAGCAGTTGTGGTGTGTGTGGTTGGCGGGCTTATCCGAAGTCCCATGGCTTTGGCAAGGCCTTCCATGATCTTCTCCAGTTGAGTGAGTGCACCGCGATTGCCTTTAGGAGGCTTCTTCCGCTGCCCAGGTCGGGAGTTGAGGAATCCGACATTTACACCCGTATCATCGGCATCGCTATTATTGTGCCGACGCTTATTCTTATTGCCCTTTGGTTTTAAGTTGCCATCCCGGGATTCAGGTGCTATGGGATCTTCGGAATTGTGCCTGCGTCATGCTAGCCAATTGTCTTTGCTCGCGAAAAAGCAGGTCATGAGGGAGGTAAGGGCGGACATTGTCCGAGGTTTGTCCTGGCCTAGCTGGCGGGCCAGCCATTCGTCCCAAATATTGTGCCGGAAGGAGGCTATGACCTCACCATCCAGACAATCGACGATTTGGTTAATCTTAGTCAAGAACCGATTCTAGAATTGCCGCGCAGACTCACCGGGCTTCTGGACGACGTTGTTGAGATCGGAAGAGTCCAACGGTCGGACATAGGTTCCCTGGAAGTTTGAGCGGAACACATCTTCCAGGTCTTCCCAGCATCCAATGGAGTTTTCGGGGATTCTGTTTAACAAGTGTCGAGCTGGCCCCTTAAGCTTAAGAGGGAGATATTTTATAGCATGGAGATATAGAGGAGGAAGTCCTCAATCCATACGGTTGGGTTAGTAGTCCCATCATACTGTTCTATATTCATAGGTTAGAACCCCACGGGGAACAGATGTCACATTACCTCGTCTGTGAAGCACAGTGTGTGAGCGGCGGCTTTGACCCGTGCTATGTCGCGCCTGTATTCAACGTCTATATGGGGCGGGTTGTGTTCCCGGACTCTGTTGTTTTGGTCAAACCATGGTCTATATTTGCCCCGTCTATCAGGCGATTACTCTCTGGATCTATAGATGGATCTTGTACGGCCTGCTCTGTGCTCGAGGTCATCTCGCAGGTCAAACCAGTCATTGGGCTCTAATGGCTCCTTTCCCCGTCTTCGAGACACTACCGGTATATAACAGGTGTCGTCAGCCGTCCTGTCCCGACCACGAGGGGGGCGGTCTGGGTTGTCGTATGGAGATCATTTGGAGATGGATTATCAGTGAGTTCATCATCGAATTGCGGCAACATCCTTCTTTGAGGGTAGCTTTTGGGCTGGTTCGACAGGCCGGTGCCATATACTTCCTCGGCCGAGAAGACTTTCGTTCATCGATCATTGAGGTCATCCTGTTCGGCTTTGAGTTGTCGTTCTTTGGCTTTTAGGCTGCGAGTCGTTGCTATGAGCCGTTGCCTAATTTCTTCCTAATCTTCGAGGTTATCAGGGATGTACAAGTCATCGGCTTCCGGTATATCTTCCTCCTCTACGAGGGAAGGTAATTATCATCTTCGAAGTCGCTGACGTTATTGGGGTTGTTTTTGTCCTCAGGCCCTTCCGGACCCTCTAACGGGTGCTTGGGGATATCGGGATTGCCATGGTCAGCGGGGGAATTAATGTCCCTGTTAATGATAATAGCTTCCCTTCCCTTCTTGCCTTTGGACTGCTTATGCGGTTTCCGGCACCTTGACGACGCATCGCCAGATTTGTCACCATCGTTGTTAGGCGTGTTGTCGCTGTTAGTGGCAGGAGTATCTACCATGTAGACATCATATGTGGAAGTGGCAGCCCACCTCCAGGTGTTAACGGGGGTGGGAGCACGGTCTTCTTCATCCATGTATTCTACCTTCTCGGAGGCATAGTCCAACATGTCGGTTAAATCCTCGATAATGGCTATCAAGTGGGTGGTGGGTGGGTCAAAAAAATCGTACTAGCCCGCATCGTAACCGAACCGGGCATAGACCAGGGCTGGATCGTCAATGATCTTCATTGACAAAATCCGATATATGGCCTCGTTGACCGCTGAGGGCTCGATAGGATCCAGTTCTTTGGAACTTGTGGAGCTAACCTCCAAGACGTCCGGACATGGGACAGCAAGAACACGAGTTCGTTCATCTGGCTAAATGTCTGGACCGGGATAAGAGATTGGCTCATCGCTATGGGTGACCCCATCAACATGTCCGAAGAAGGGGCTCAAGGTTATAGCCTCAGAGTCCTTGGAGGCTACAAGCGAAGCTGCGATCCTGATTAACGAAAAGTCACCCCGAAAGTCGACGGAGAACTCTAAGTTTCCAAATCTAACCTCTTGATTAGGGGCGAAGCTCTCAATGCGGCCTAGATGGCCAGTGGAGTCAGCATGCAGCACAACGTTGCCGAAGGCGAAGATCTGTCCGGGGACAAAATTGTCCATGTTGCGGACCTCTTCGTTGATGACAAGGCGAGACGTCGATTCCATCTTTCTCACATAGGAACTCTCAATGAAAGCAACAATGTTAGTGTCAAAACCTGCGGATCTCGGGTAGGGGGTGCCGAACTGTGAGACTAGAATCGACAATAACTGGAGACGAAGGGGACACAAATTTACCTAGGTTCGGGCCCTCCTATGGAGGTAGTACCCTACGTCCTGCTTGGTTGTATTGATGATGTGGGGGGGGGGGTTATAGAGTTGATCTACCTCGAGATCAAATAGCTAACCCTAGATGAGTTGTTCTGTTCCTATACCCTAAACCCTCCATCTTATATAGATGCCGAGGATGCCTAGGGTTTACACAAGGTCGGTCACATGCCAAAGAGATAAACATGCATATCTGCTACATCAAACGCGGAGTGCAAGCTATGCTTTCCGAAGCTTCCATCTTGGAGATTGGGCCTTCAAATCCTCTAGTGTTCGGTAAGTAGCCCATATAGTCCGGCCCATAAACAATAGGTCGGCTATCCAAAGACCCCCTAATTCAGGACTCCCTCACCACACAAGAAGAGGAAATTAACATGCTTGGTAACCTTAGAACTGTCAATCTCATTGTTAGAGGCTTACCAAGATTCGTGCTTTCTCAATTGAAGAACTTTGCATGTGCTTATACCTTGTGGACTAATTTGTAGAAATGATATCCAAATCTTTCATTAGGTAATCTTGATTAAATTCTTCATAGAACTGTTGCCTTTCATAAAATGAAGCCTAGTGATCCAAACTTTGATAAATTCCTATTTGAGCTTCCTGATCTTATGCGTGCTAAAGGAGATGTCACTACTGTCAACAACATTGTTATTGAGGCCATTCACATTCATAAACTTGAACATTGTCATGGTTATGATTCTAACGAATCTCTTGGTTTTTATGACGAGGAGATTCCACCAAATGATGACAATAAAAGAACATGTCTACTATGATGAAGATGAGTTGTTCGACATCGAGGACGAAAAGATCATGAGGAATCTAAGTCTAATGGCAAACTTCAAGGATTACATGTCCGGCGGAAAAGAGTGGATTCTCCACAGTGGATGCACGGATCACATGACTGGCGATAAAGACATGTTCCAAGAGATCACGCCTAATCAAGGTCCTCGAAGGTACGTGACCTTTGGAGTCAACTCTAAGGGTAAAGTTCTTGTCCTTGGTAAGGTGGCCATATCTCATGATAGCTCCATTCAAAATGTGATTCTTGTTGAATCCCTTGGCTACAATCTTCTTTCCGTATCTAGACTAGCAGACTTTGGATTCAATGTGCACTTTACTAAACTAGATTTCCAAGTGTTTCAATTTGATAATCATAAAACTATATATACCGGTATTCATAGAGGTGATCTACAAATTGTTGATTTCACTAAAAAGGCCCAACCTCGTACTTGCCTCATTGCAAAATCATCTAAAGGTTGGCGGCATAGAAGGCTTGGACATGTATGCATGCGCAATCTAGATAAGCTTATCAAGGGTGATCACATTCTTGGTTTTAAAGATGATATCTTTGAAAAAGATAGATTTTGTAGCGCTTTTCAAGCAGGAAAGCAAGTAGGTGGAAGTCATCCGGTCAAGAACATCATGACCACTAGGAGACCACTCGAGTTACTTAAAATGGATCTTTTTGGTCCCAATGCTCACAAGAGTCTCGGTAGAAACTCTTATGGTCTAGTTGTAGTTCATGATTTTTCCAGATTTACGTGGGTATTCTTTCTTGATGATAAGTCACGGGTACAAAAGTTCTTCAAGAACTTCGCATGCAAAGCGCAAAATCAGTTTGAAGTGAAGATCAAGAAGGTTCAAAGATATAATGGATTGGAGTTCAAGAACACCGATGTGGATACCTTTCTTGACGAAGAGGGTATTTCACATGAGTTACCGGCTACGTACACACCTTAACAAAATGGAGTTGTTGAGACAAAGAACTGAACCCTCATTGAGATGGCAAGAACGATGCTTGACGAATACAAGACGCCAAGACACTTTTGGGCAAAAGCCGTGGAAACAACATGTCATGCCACAAACCGACTCTACTTGCACAAGCTTCTCGGTAAAACGGCATACGAGCTTCTCACCGGTAACAAACCCCAAGTTGGATACTTTCGGGTATTTGGCTCCAAGTGTTACATTCTTGATAAGCATCGTCGTGCTAAATTTTCTCCCAAATCTCATGAAGGTTTCCTACTTTGTTATGGATCAAACTCTCACACCTACCATGTCTAAAACAACTTCACTCGAAAAGTTGAAGAGATGGTAGATGTGAAGTCTGATGAATATAATGGTTCACAAGTCGAACAATTGCCAAATGATCTAGGTGACAAAGATCCTTCGGAACATATCCAAGATTTGCCCATTGGCAAGATTCGTCCCATGGAGATAAAGGAAAGTACTTCATCAACCCAAGTGGACGCTCCTACTTCAGATCAAGGCTACTGACAATACGACATGGAAGCATCCACAAGTGGTACACGAAAAGATGAAGAGGAGGAGGTACATCATGAAGATGCACCACAACCTCCTTCACCACCACCTCAAGGAGATAACCACGTCGACAACAATGGAGATGAAGGAGATGATGAAGAACAAGAAGCTCCACCAACTAACAAGCCTTAGCTACCCTGAATTCGTGCACAAGTGACGAAGAACCATCCCCTAAACCAAATCTTTGGTGACATACAAACAAGGAGGATTGCTCACTCTAAAAATCGCTTGGCTAACTTTTTTGAGCATTATTCTTTCATCTCTAGCATTGAACCCTTGAAGGTTGAACAAGATCTTGAAGACGCGGATTGGGTGAATTCGATGCGTGAAGAGCTTCACAACTTTGAGATGAACGAAGTGTGGACACTCGTGGAGAAGCCAAAGAACGAGCAAAACATTATCGGCATGAAATGGGTATTTCGGAACAAGCAAGATGTAGATGGTTAAGTCATTGGCAACAAGGCTCGCCTTGTAGCCCAAGGATATACACAAGTCGAAGGTATGGACTACGGTGTGACCTATGCCCCCGTTGCTAGGCTAGAGGCAATTCGAATTCTTCTTGCTTATGATAATCACCATGATATCACACTTTACCAAATGGATATCAAAAGTGCATTTTTAAATGGTGAGATTGAAGAAGAGGTCTATGTTAAGCAACCACCTGGTTTTGTAAATCCTAAGAAACCTGACCATGTTTACAAACTTCATAAAGCTTTATATGGTCTTAAGCAAGCTCCTTGTGCTTGGTATAAATGCCTAACGAAGTTTCTCATTGAAAAAGGATTTAAAATTGATAAATTGACGCAACCTTATTCACAAATAGAGTTAATGGTGAACTATTTATGTTTATGTGGATGATATTATCTTTGGTTCTACTAACCCACATTTTGGTGACAAGTTTGGAAGGTTGATGTCAGAGAAGTATGAGATGTGTATGATGTGTGAGCTGAAATTATTTCTTGGTCTACAAATCAAGCAAACAAGAGAAGGACCATTCACTTCTCATTTTAAGTACACCAAGGACCTAATCAAGAAGTTCAACATGCAAGAGTGCAAAGGTATGAAAACACCCATGCCCACTAGTAGACACGATGATCTCACTAAGGAGGGTGAACCAGTTGATTAAAAGGTTTATCGATCAATGATTGGTTCATTGCTTTATCTATGTGACTTCCGTCCCAATATTATGCTTACTGTTTCATGTGTGCTAGAAATCAAGCTGCACCTAAAGAATGTCATCTTAAGGCTATTAAACGCATTGTGAGATACTTGATACATACACTAAACTTTGGCATTTGGTATCCCAAGGGATCTTCTTTTAATCTTATTGGCTATTCTGACTCCGACTATGCCGGTGACAAGGTTGATATAAAATCCACCTTGGGTACATGTCCATTTCTTGGTAGATCTCTTGTGTCTTGGTCCTCCAAGAAACAAAACTTGGTATCTCTATTTACTGTCAAAGCTGAATATATTGTTGATGGATCGTGTTGTGCGCAATTATTATGGATGACACAAACGCTCGGAATCAATGTTAAAAATGTGCCATTCATTTATGACAATCAAAGTGCTATTAAAATTGGTCATATCCTATGCAACATTCTCGAACCAAACATATTCAAGTTCGACATCATTTCATTCGTGATCATGTTCCAAAGGAGATATTAATCTTAAGCATGTTCGTACTAACAAGCAATTGGTTGATATATTAACTAAGCCACTAGATCAAAAAGTTTTTTGTCATTTGAGGAGTGAGTTCAACATCATTAATGTTTCAAACTTGAGTTGAGCTCACTCGGATGCAAGCAAGGGGATGAGCCTCATTGTTTATTCCATGCTATTATATTGAATATCATATTTTGGAATTCCATGCTTCCTTGTCTTGCATCTAACCCCTTTGTAGGTACTTGGAAGAACAACACTCCACAAGATTGCCATCAACTCATATCTTAAGCAATCCTGTCATGACCAAGTATCCACAACCTCGCTTTGATGATGAGAGGAAGAAGACAACAAAACATATCCTTGACACATATTTCATAATTAGTATCAATTCAATTGGTATATTATCACATGGATATATCATGTTCTTCATCACGTGACTAACTCATGTAGGTGAAAAGTGAATGAAATAACAAGGATTGCTCCCAACTCAAGATGAACTTCGTCAACCTCGAGCATCCTCATCAAGTTCACCTACAAGCTACGTCAACAACATCATTCAAAGGTATGTACTCATATCCTTGATATAGCTTTACTCCAAGTCATGAGATAAAGAAACTCAAGTGATATGAAGACATTAAAATGCTTAATCGAAAAATGGTAACCCCATTTCGAGCTTAACAATGAGTATGACCTATGATCAAGCATTCTTGCTTGGCTCCTAATCAATATATTCTAATATAGGCGACCTAGTCACCGCCCATCATCTAGTTAAGAATCTTGGTTGGTTCACTCTCTATTGCAAAATTTCTTGGAACCATTCAAACCTTTTCTAGTTGATACCTCTTTGTAAATTGTTCGCAATTGGTACACAAAGTTTGATTTTCTTTCCTCGTTGATTTTCATTCACAACTTTTCCATCGGTACAATTTTCACATACTTGGCAAATATGGTAATTCATCCAAGTTTCTGTTTTATACCTCGGAGCCTCAGATTGAAAGGACTTGGTTCTACCGATTCGGCCGATGAGATGCACAACACCACATCGGTACCACCAACCAAGCTGCCTCGGAGCCACCGAATTTCTATTTTATTTCAATTTGTGCTTGATGTTGTAAATCTTTATGTTACCTATGTGATTTCTCAATTCTTCAATGATCCCTTATAAAAAATGAAGGGGGATAAATAATTTTCAGTGATCCCTAACTCAAAGGAGGAGAAGTTTTGCAAATTCTCAGTCAATTCTAAGGGAGAGAAATCACTTTCAATGATTCCCTCATTTGTTCTCATGATTTTCATATTCTATGAGTCCTACATTCTATGACCCTTGTTCTCAGGGATCCCTTCTTAATCAATGAACCCTGTATCTAACCCTATATCTGTCCTTTTTGGAAATTAATGCCAAAGGGAGAGAAATATACAAAGCTTCAAGCTAAAGAGGGAGATACATGCTTATGCAAAGGGGGAGATATTAGGGGGAGAGAAGAATATCAAATTTTATACTTATATAAACAAGGGGAGAATAACAAAGTAAGGGGAGAAAATTTGCTTGAAATAAACAGAGGAGTTGTGGGGATCCCGACTCATAAGTCGTGATCACTGAATGTACGTGCATAGTGATCCCAGAGATCAATGCTCACTGAACACACAGAAACTGGATAACAAGAGTCTTACATCCATTACATACCGGTTTACTCAAATATGGCCTTCATGGCCAAGTCTTCATATGATTGCAGTGGAAATCTTTAATGATAGCGTGAACCCATTGCCATCTGCCTTAACCTACATGCATTCTGACTGGGAAGCCTCCTAGTTCGCATGTTCGTCACCAACGAACTCTTCCACATGCTCCTGTTCTTCCATGCCCGGCCAATTAAATAACCAGTGGAAGACAATGAGTACTTTGAATGTACTCGCAAGCAACCGAAGTTGTGGAACAAGGTAACAGTGATGCATGATATAGCACTAAGTAGGTAATTTGCGGAAAACTAATTTTAAATGCAATGACATGATCAAGTAACTAGTAAGCATGCGTCAACAATAGGCAATATCCATATGAACAAGTTATGGATATCATCATAAGTAGGGGTTGAACACCTCGTGTTCAGTCATCATGCTAAGTCATCGGACTTAGTTCAATACCCATGCTAAGTCATCGGACTTAGCTCATGTGACCTCTTGTCACCATCACATCCATACTCACACCAAGTTTTACAAAAACAGTCGGACGTGGCATAAGCAGCACCACCCAACTGTCCTTGACCGTGGACACGGCTATCCGAATAGTTTTACACTCTGCAGAGGTTGCACACTTTACCAACAAGACTCGGGGAACTTCCGTGTCATCCACGACTCGTGGTATATAATATACCCGAGGTAAGCACCCGAACAATGCCTTTCCCATGGTTATAATAAACAAAGAGTCCACTTGTTGGTGCCATGCCTCATGATATACATCACTCGTATCATCCATGAGGGCACGTAACGGTGTGCCCGGTGCCTGTAAAGACAGTGCATGACCTTCCACTCTAGCACGACTCCATCTCAAGAGTGACCACTTCACTCTTGCCACTAGTAATGTGGGATCCTTGCTAGCACCAACCATAGTAATCAACAAAGCCCCATCCCATAAGGGGTATCGTGGTCGCCCATGTAAGGTTGGGATGGTCGACAAATCTTAAACCCTCCATTTTCGAAAACACACCCTCATCTTGTTCCGGCACACCACTTCTTTCTCAAGTGGTCACCCAACTCATCATCATATCCCTCGGGCATTAGTGGCACCCGACGGGGTTTTCGAAAAGTCTTTGAAAGCATAGTTTTCCTTTCCATCACCATGCATAAAAACCCAACCCACTTGCGTAGCATCTATTAGCATCCAAACTACTCCCACCCGCATAACCCTCATAGGGTGGTATATTCATGCCCGATGCAAGTGTAAATGGTAAACATATCGGAAGCAACCCCACCGGAGGGGTCACTACTTCACATGATCAAGTATATCAAAAGTAGAGTGCTATATGTCATGCAATGAAAAAGGTTTCTTAACATGGTCAAAGGGTTGCTTGTGTGATAGCCTGGCTTATTAGGGATGATATACTACTCATATCAATGAGGAATTCCTTCTTTTCCGGGAGCCCATTTGAATAGAACACCCAGGTTAAGTGTGCTTGGCTTGGAGTAGTACTAGGAAGTTGGTCCCGGGTGCGCATGTGAGAGGACAAAGTGCGCAGAAAAGACTAGTATTGATCTGTGAGGCCAGTCTAGATCCCGCAAGGAGTAACGACTACTGGCGGGTGTGTCCGGGGCATGACAAGTTGGTATGAGAGCCGCCCCTGGCGGTTACACGGATGTTTGCCGATAAGTGTGCGGTCATGTTTTTCACTAAGTTGGTGACCCGTCGTGGCACACGGAATGTAACATGTATCGGACTGGAAGCACATATATTTGTGCCAAGAGGGAACGTTCTTGTGACCCGACGAGGACGTCGGTTCCTCTGAGTGGTGGTGTATGTGATAGCCTGGCTTATTAGGGATGATAGACTACTCATATCAATAAGGAATTCCTTCTTTTCTGGGAGCCCATTCGAACAGAGCTCCTAGGTTAAGCGTGCTTGGCTTCGAGTAGTACTAGGATGGGTGACCGACCGGGAAGTTGGTCCCGGGTGCGCATGAGTGAGGACAAAGTGTGCAGAAAAGACTAGAATTTATCTATGAGGCCAGTCTAGATCCCGCCAAGAGTAATGACTACCGGCAGGCGTGACAGCTTGCCTGGCTTAGCAATGTCTTCGAGGTCTTCACCTGCTTCTCGTCCACTCCGAGCACTTCATCTACTTCATCAACTATCGTCGGTAAGCAACCATAATAAGCAACACAAACAGTGGAAAATAAAAGTGCTCTATAAATAGGAGTTTTATTTTTCTTGGACACCTTTGGTCACAAGAAAAATAACCAAGTAGGTTTTGGTGGATGTGGGTCAAGGGGGAGTTTTGAATGGTGGGAATGATGGAAATGATGATCCTCTAAGATGTCAATAGAAAATATTTGTATAAAAATGCGTGGATGGACCCAACAAATAGGGCATGATTTTAGAAACATGTGGAAACTGGATTTGGAGTTGGTATGATTTTCCTATGAATTTGCAAAGTGGGTCACATATGAATAAATGGCCCAATAATTGACATGGCAGAATAAGTGTAAAGAAAAATCCTCACCACTTAGTGCATGAATTTATTTTTGGGGAACGTTGCATGGGAAACAAAAAAATTCCTACGCACACACAAGATCTATCCATGGTGATGAGCATGTACGAGAGGGAGAGTCGATCTACATACCCTTGTAGATCACTAAGCAGGAAGCATTAAGAAACGCGGTTGGTGTAGTCGAACGTCTTCGCGATCCAAATCGCCGAGCGTCCCGCGATCTCATCATGATCCAGCCCGCGATCCAATCACAATCCGTCCCGTGAACTCATCACGATCCGTCCCGCGATCTCATCACGATCCTTCTCGCGATCTTGATCACGGTGCTTCCGATCTAGCGCCGAACGGACGACACCTCCGCGTTCAGCACACGTACAGCTTGATGTTGATCTCCGCCTTCTTGATCCAGCAAGAGGGAGAGGAGATGTAGACGATTTCTCCGGCAGCATGGTGGCGCTGCAGCGATGGTGGTGGAGTAATCTCAGCAGGGCTTCGCCTAAGCACAACTGAAACTGATCTAGACGACAAACTATGAACTAGAGGAGAGGTAGCACGTGGCTTAGTGTTTCTTGATGTGTTCCAAGTGCTAGCCCCGCCCCTTTATTTATATGCTGAGCCCTCGGGTCGAAACTTGGAGAAAAATCCTCCTCAAGGTCGGTTTGCCCGCAAGGCAAGAGTCCTCCTCGGACTCCAGGACCAGACACCAAGGTCCTCAGTGTCTGGCCCCAGACGCCAGGGTCCCTAGCGTCTGGCCCCTAGCCTCCGGAAAACATCTTTTACACCTTCCTAAAGCCTCATGGGAAACATCCGGAACATTTTGGGAAACATCCAAAACTCTTCCGGTGAATTTCGGAACCCTTCAGGAGACCAAACACTATTATACCATATATCAATCTTTACCTTCGGACCATTTCGGAGCTCTTCGTGACGTCCGGGATCTCATCCGGGACTCCGAACAACCTTCGGTCACCACCATACATAACTCTATACTACCGAAACGTCACTGAACCTTAAGTGTGCAGACCCTGCGGGTTCGAGAACTATGTAGACATGACCGAGACACCTCTACGGTCAATAACCAATAGAGGGAATTGGATGCCCATATTGGTTCCTACATAGTCTACGAAGATCTTTATCGGTCGAACCTCTATGTCAAGGATTCAGTTAATCCCGTATGATGTTCCCTTTGTTCTTCGGTATGTTACTTGCCCGAGATTCGATTGTCGGTATCTCCATACCTAGTTCAACCTCGTTACTGGAAAGTCTCTTTACTCGTTCTGTAATACAAGATCCCGTGACTAACACTTAGTCACATTGCTTGCAAGGCTTATTGTGATGTTGTATAATCGAGTGGGCCCTGAGATACCTCTCCGTCACACGGAGTAAGAAATCCCAGTCTTGATCCATGCCAACCCAACAGACACCCTCGGAGATACCTGTAGAGTACCTTTATAGTCACCCAGTTACGTTGCGACGTTTGATACACACAAGGCACTCCTCTGGTGTCAGTGAGTTGCGTGATCTCATGGTCATAGGAACAGATACTTGACATGCAAAAAACAGTAGCAATAAACTGACACGATCATATGCTACGTCTGTAGTTTGGGTCTTGTCCATCACACCATTGTCCTAATGATGTTAACTCATTATCAAATGACATCTCATGTCCATGGCTAGGAAACCTTATCCATCTTTGATTAATGAGCTAGTTTATTAGAGGCATACTAGGGACATGGTTTTTGTCTATGTATCCACACATGCATCTAAGTCTCCGATCAATACAATTATAACATGGATAATAAACGATTATCATGAACAAGGAAATATGATAATAACTAATTTATTATTGCCTCTAGGGCATATTTCCAATAGTCACCCACATGCACCAGAGTCAATAATCTAGTTCACACCACCATGTGATTCGCATTGTTATGAATCTAACACCCAATGAGTTCTGGGGCTCGATCATGCTTTGCTTGTGAGAGAGGTCTTATAGTCAACGGGTCTGTGACATTCAGATCCGTGTGTACTTTGCAAATCTCTATGTCAAACTGTAAACACTGCTACTACACTCCACTTGGTACTAATCCAAATGGCTGCTCCACTATACATATCCAAATTGCTACTCCGAGTCATCCGGATTGGTGTTAAAGCTTGCATCGACATAACTCTTTACGGCAAACTCTTTATCACCTCCATAATAGAGAAACATATCCTTACTCCTCTGGTTACTAAGGATAATTTTGACCGCTGTCCAATGACCCACTCCTGGATCACTCTTGTACCCCTTGACAGACTCATGGCAAGGCACACAGCAGGTGCGGTACACAGCATGGCATAATATAGAGCCTATGGCTAAGGCATAGGGGATGACATTCGTCCTTTCTCTTTCTTCTGACATGGTCGAGCTTTGAGTCTTACTCAACTTCACACCTTACAAATCAGGCAAGAACTCTTTCTTTGACTGATCCATTTTGAACTCTTTCAAAATCTTGTCAAGGTATGTACTCATTGAAAGTCTCATCAAGTATCTTGATCTATCTCAATAGATCTTGGTGCTCCACAATTAGGTAGCTTTATCCAGGTCTTCCTTTGAAAAACTCTTTTCAAACAACCCTTTATGCTTTCTAGAAATTCTATATCATTTCTGATAAACAATATGTCAACCACATATGCTTATCAGAAACTCTATAGTGCTCCCACTCACTTTATTGTAAATACAAATTTCTCATAAACTTTGTATAGACTCAAAACCTTTGATCACCTTATCAAAGTGTATATTCCAACTCCGCGATGCTTGCTTCAGTCCATACAAGGATCACTGAAGCGTGCTCACCTTTTAGCATCCTTAGGACTGACAAAACCTTCTGGTTGTATCACATACAACCTTTCCTCAAGTAAACCGTTAAGGAAACGATGTTTTGACATCCATCTACCAGATTTCATATTTGAAAAATGCAGCAACTGCTAACATAATTCCAACAGACTTTAGCATCGCTACGAGTGAGAAAGTCTCATCGCAGTCAACTCCTTAAACTTGTCGGATATTTCTTTGCGACAAGTCGAGCTCTATAAGTGGTGAAATTTACCATCAACGTCTGTCATTATCTCAAAAGTCCATTTGTACTTGACGACCTGCCATCCAACGAGCAAGTCTACCAAAGTCTATACTTGATTTTCATACATGGATCCTTTCTCGAATTTCATGGCCTCTAACCATTTGTCGGAATCCAGGACCATCATCGCTTCTCCATAGCTCGTAGGTTCATCGTTGTCCAACAACGTGACCTCTAATACAGGGTTGTCGTACCTCTGAGGAGCAGTACACATCCTTGTCGACCTACGAGGTTCGATAGTAACTTGATCCGAAGCTTCATGATCATCATCATTAACTTCCTCTTCAACTAACGTAGGCTTCAGAGAATCATCTTCCTGCGTTGCGCTACTCTCTGGTTGAAACAAAGGTTCAACAACCTCATCAAGTTCCATCTTCCTCCCACTCAATTCTTTCGAGAGAAACTTTTTCTCGAGAAAGGACCCAGTTTTAGCAACAAACATTTTATGCTTGGATCTGAGATAGAAGGTTCACCCAACTGTTCTTAGGGTATTCGAGCTCATTAGGTGAAAACATTTTCCACACAAGCGTTGCAGCCCCAAACATTAAGAAATGACAGCTGAGGTTTCTATCAACCCATAATTCACATGGTGTCATCTCAATGGATTTAGATGGTGCCCTATTTAAAGTGAATGTAGTTGTCTCTAATGCATAACCCCAAAATTATAGTAGCGAAACGATAAGAGACATCCTAGCACGCACCATATCCAATAGAGCATGACTATGACGTTCGGACACACCATCACACTATGGTGTTCCAGGTGGCGTGAGTTGTGAAACAAATTTCACATTGTCTAAAGTTGTATGCCAAACTCGTAACTCAGATATTCACTTCCACAATCATATCACACACATTTTTATCGTCTTGTCACGATGATCTTAAAGTTCACTCTGAATTTGCTTGAACCGTTCAAATGATTCAGACTTGTGTTTCATTAAGTAAATATACACTATATCTACTCAATCTATTAGTGAAGGTAAGAAAATAATGATATCCACCGCACGCTATAAGACTCATTGGATTGCATACATCAACATGTATCATTTCCAATAAATCACTTGCCCGCTCCATCAATCCGGAAAACGGGGTCCTTAGTCATCTTGCCCAATAGGCATGGTTCGCATGTCTCAACCGATTCGAAATCGACTGAGTCCAATGATCCATTAGCATGGACTTTCTTCATGCTTTTATACCAATATGACATTTAGCGGCAGTTCCACAAGTATGTGGTACTATCATTATTAACTTTGTATCTTTTGGCATCAATGTTATGAACATGTGTATTACTACGATCAAGATTCAACAAACCATTCTCATTGGGTGCATGACCATTGAAGGTATTATTAATGTAAACAGAATAACCATTATTCTCTAACTTAAATGAATAATCGTGTTGCAATAAACACGATCGAATCACGTTCACTCTCAACGCAAAACACCAACTAACATTTATTTAGGTTCGTCACTAATCCCGAAGGTAGAGAGAGCGTGCGATGTTGATCACATCAACCTTGGAAACATTTCCAACACACATCGTCACCTCACCGTTAGCTAGTTCTCTGTTTATTCTGTAGCTTTTATTCCGAGTTACTAACATTTAGCAACCAAACCGGTATCCGATACCCAGGTGCTATTGGAGTACTAGCAAGGTTGTCACATACCTAGCTAGCTTTCTTAGGACAGCATGTGTGTGCATCATGTTTCACTTTTTGCATCAATATGAAATGGGGATTATCAGAAAACCCCAAACCCTCATTTGAATCAAACCAATTTAAAGATTGTGAAAAACCAACAAATCCAAAATGCCCATAAAAAATGTCCCCTATGTCTGATAAATGTGGACATGAATATATCAAGGGTCATTCTAAATATTTGAATATTTATAGCATTTCAAAAATAAATATTAAGTTGCTGAAAATACCAAATAAAGCATTAAAAATACTTAAGTTTCCAAAATATTCTGAAACGTTTTATAGAAGTTTGAAATATTCAAACTAATTTCTATTAAATATCTGGGATATTCTATAATCAACATTTGTGCCTAAAAATAAATAAAACAAATGTTAGAAAAAAATAAAAGAAGAGAAAAATTAAAAAAAGGATATAGGAAGGAGGCCCAAGGGAGGCTGGCCCTACAGCCTAGCTGGCCTAGCCAGCCCCACCGTCTTCAACCTGTTGCTAGTAGGCAGGAGGGCGTGTGCCCACGACGCGTCGGCACGCGCACGGCCACCTCCTACTTGCCGTCAAGGTCGGAGGCCGCTAGGAGCACCATTGCGACGCCCTGGACCCCCTCGAGCTGATCTTCCACCCTGCTGCTCTCTCTCTCGCCCTTCCCCCTCTCCTCTGCTCTCTCCTCACCGGACTGAAGCCACCGACGATTCGTCGTCCTCAACGCGTCCCCGACCACGCCACGGCGCCAGAAGCCCCTTTGATGAGGCCCTAGTTCTATTCCCCTAGCCCCGTTGCCGTTCTCCTCCTCTAGCCCTGCCAGTCGTCGGAACAGAGAGGAGCTTGCCGCCGGCCATAGCGGCCATAGCTCGCGCCTGACCACGAGTTCGTGCTCAGAGCGCTCTCAGGAGCCCGTAGCCGCCCCTAGGTCCTCCTCCCGTAGTCTGTAGCGCCACTACCGCCTTTGCCTAAGCTTCGGCCGCCGCGAGCGAGCTCGCCGCTGTCAGCTCTGGTTGCCCCTTGCCTCCCCGCATGTCCCACACGATGCGGGCGAGGTCAGGATGCCCCCTAGTGGTCTCAGCACGCCCGGAGACCCCCTACAACGCGTTTCCGGTGAGCCTCCGCCATCGGTTTGGTCGTCGCCGGCCAAATTCCTGCGGGGCCGACGTGACAGCCGTCAGCGCTAACCCCCGTGGTTAATCAGCCCCACAAAGGCTGACAGTGGGCCTCGCAAGCGGGTCAAACCCCAGTCAGCGTGAGATTTGACCCCGCTTAGCGATGGGTCGCTCACCAGTGGGTCCCGCTGGTCAGTTTGACCTGGACCGGTCGTTTGACCAGGCCGACGTCACAGTGACCTCAGGCTGACACAGTAACACATTTATGTTTTTAAATAAATTCCAGAAAATGTTAAAAACTTAGAACAATCATATAAATTAATCTATAAATCATATGTAAATAATTTATATATGAAAATTTATCAGAAAAATCCAATTAATCCAATGGTGATGTTATCATGCATGTTAGAGCAACCTAAGTAGATGAACATTGAAAATTACTAATAGGTTAACATATGAAATATGAAATGGGGAATGATTTTGAACCTATATTCAAAATCACTTCATTTAACTTGTACAATAGTTGCATTAGCTCATCTATACATGCTGCCATGTCATGATCATGCATCATATTGTTGCACCTGCCGTGTATTTATTGCTTTCTATCTGCATTGCGGTAGGCCCTGCTTCTGAGGATACCTCTGAGTATTCCAATGAAGGAGAAAACCTTTCTGCTACCCAGCAAGGCAAGCAACCCCTTTGATCATTTCGATAACATCCTACTCTCCCACTCCTGCTCTTGTTTATTGCATTAGAACAAACGTTCACTTCTCTGTCATACGCGGTAGATGAACCATTCCTTTGCATGACCTGTCATTGTCATAGTAAGTAGCTAAACCGAGCAACCTAGCATACCTGGTAGATGCTTGTGCCATGTTGTGCTTTGCTTACCTTGCCTGCTATGCCTGATATGCTTAGAGTTGTGTCAGGTCTGATTCATCCGGGTGATGAACTGGAGTGGAACAATATTGTTATGATGTGATAAGTTATGATGAACCCGATTTGGTAAAGGTAGCGATGAGAGGCTATGTAGGAGTACATAGCGGGTTGTCTCATTGGGGCCATCCTTAGGAACTGAGTTCCGTGTTTGTGATCCAAGATTAGTTGCTACCACACATTGGGTTCCGGTTCCTCGACCCCTCTCGACTTATAAATCGCTTAGTCCTTGGTCCAGGAGTTGCAAGTAGTTTCTGATGTTTATAGCATGCTGGAGGCCATGTGTAGCGCTGACCCAAGGGGTGGGTTACGACGCGGTAGGCAGTGGCACGATGTACCAAGGGTCACCCGAATGGTGGGCTTGGGAACCCTATGCACATCATTTATTACCGTAGCGGAAACTTCTGCCAGACTTCCATGCGGGTTCAGTCTCAAATAGGCGATAGCCTGGAATAGAGGTCTTGTGTGATTGATCGTCCTGGCCGACTCCCTCGCCGGGCTTCCGCTTGAAGGTTGCCGAGGTGCATGGTTTTATGAGCACACAACGATAAGTGGCGAGAGCGTGTGTGAAGAAGTACACCCCTATAGGGTATGAAACTATTCGAATAGCCGCATCCACGGATATGGAGTACTTGGAAAGCTTATGTTGTTCGTAGATAATTAAATGGATACTCATAAAAATATCAAGACAAGTGTGAGTATCATGGATGGCACTCTCGTGGGAGACGGAAGTCAATCCATGGTGATGTATTGATGTGGAGTTAGTGGACTCGTGTGCGATATCTAAAATCTAAACAAAGAGTTAAAATTGTGTAGTATAGGTTAGCCATGAGTCAAAGTTGGCATTGTTGCATCAACTCCACCACTCCCCTTGTTGGTACATGAGCATGAATAGTCTAGGTCTTTCTTAAAGACTTGTTGTGTACGTTTGTACTCGCGTTTGCTTAATAAATGTTGCAGATGAGACTCAGGACCCATCAGGTGGGTTATATCTAGATGTCGACGATGCCGAATAGCTGGTGTCCCAGCTACGACCTTATGCCTTGTGACAGGCTGTAGATAGTCAGGACATGTGCCTTTTTACCCTTTCATCTGTCTGTACTCAGACAACTTTATGCTTCTGCTTGGTTTGTACGAACTTGCTTGTATGACTTGAGTGTCGGGTCATGTGACCCCTACCTATAAGAACATATTATGCAAGGCTCTGGTGAGCCTTTTAAATAAAAGTTATGTTGACGTATGGTTATGTTGTGATGCTATAGTTGTATCTATGCATATCGGGCATGTCGTGCGTACATGTGACGTGAAACGGTATGTATGGGATCCGACACCTAGTCGTGTGCCTTTAGTAGTACTCTTTACGAGAAACTGCCTCTTTGTGCTTCCACCGAGCCTTGGTAGCTTGCTACTGCTTCGGACACATTGATTGACCGACATGTATCCTTCTTTGCTGCTGTGTTTGTCCCTTCGGGGAAATGTCTCATAGTGTAATGGAGTCCCTGTAGCCTGCTACGACTCGCCTACATGCAGTGATGACATTTATGTCCCATGACGTAATGGAGTCCTTGTAGCTTGCTATGACTCGTCTACACACGCTTGAGGACGACACCTGCATTGCTGGGTTACGTATGCCTGTTTCCGTATGGATGTGCCACTTGGGTTCTATGACTAGTCATGTCGGCCCGGGTTCTCTGTCGTTTGATTGCCAGTGATATGTTCACATACGTGAGCCAAAAGACGCAAACAGTCCAGGCTAAGGTAAGGCTGTAGCCGTGGAGCTTACCGTGCATGAGGCCGCAAAGTAATGTGATATGTTACAGTCTGGATTCATATGACTTAGGATCGAGATCCCGACAACGTTGGTATCAGAGCCTGACTGACTCTAGGACTACCAAGCCAAACCGGACTAAGTTGAGTCTGTAAACACTATAGAAAAGTAGGGGAATTGATTGTGGAAGGGAACGTAAGGCTCTTTTTTCTCCTCTTCCCATCTATTCTGAGTCATTCTCATCTTTTCTACGGGGTTAAGAACTAGGCTTCTCATCTATTTCTTAGGATGACGAGTTACTAACCATGGACTATTATAACTTGTATGCAAGTGAATGTCGGTATTTGAGTATTGTTGGTGTGGCAAATAGATGGAGAAGAGATTTGAGTCTAGATAGTCGAGTGGTTATGCTTTTCCAATCTATTGAAGTAGTCTCAAAATCCTTTTTGAGCAATTACAACCGTTATGCTATCCAATTTTTGCTAGAGTCTCTAATGTCTTTGCATCATTCTCTATTTCAGATGCCCCCTCGTCCTTCCCGTCAGGTGGTTCGTCTGACCAGGTGCATTGATGTACCGGTTCACACGGCCATGTTGGTTAGAATTATGATGGAGGCTGGTTACCGTTGGTATCCAGAGTACACAGTGGAGGAACAGTATCGAGATTTCAACCAGAGTTAGTATCTGTGTACTGTTAAGATATATCCTTCATATCCTGGAGCTGTAGAGCCGCTCCACCGGACTTATGGATTAGGTGTCACCACAGACATGGCCGTTCAGGAGGCCGCCTACACCATGCTGACTATCATGAGGTTTCACCATGGTCTGCTTCAGAACAAAGAGTTCTGTTATGTTCCTGCTTCTGTGGGAGGAGAGGATAGATATCTTAGCGCAGCCTACTATGATTATTCTCATGAGGACCCTAGGCTGCAGGTGACCGCTCAGATGTTGGAGAACGGAGATCGTGATGCATGTGCCCTATGCATGGAGCTTTATGCTACCCGAGGACGTCTTTGGACAGCCCTGACGCAGCTAGCACCTGTTGTGCAGACAAGCTATGGAGATTTGGAGATGCTGAACCCATCGCGGACTCATCTTCTAGCACACGTAGACTGGCCCAATGTTCGAGGCATCACCCCTCTTCGAGGACCGCTATTGCCGCCAACAAGGGGACCAAGGCCACATCCGTGTCCTTACGGTTTCTAGGGATCACAGGCTAGAGTGTTTCCAGATCCTCAGGTTCAGCTCCCGGGTCACGGGGGTAACCTATATGAGGCATTCTATGGCGATGCTTGAGTACGTGGATGTTAGTGCTAGTATGGTAGTAGTCATATCGCCGCAGTCCTGCGTGTCTTGTGGGATATGACTGAGGTTGAGAGTTGAGTTCCGGAGGTGTAGATATATAATGTATATGAAGCTTGTAATGCCTCCGATGAGTTGTGTCATCTCTCCGTAGTTTGTATTTCAGCTTGGGCTTGTACTGAACTATGTCATGGTGTGTATAAATCATGGTGTTCATATGGCAGTTGTTTTACCATGTTGATTGGGTGTTTACCCATGCATGCCATGTTGTCTAGTACATTCCATGTGTCATGTCTTAGAGTTGATGTCCTCTATGTCTAAGTTGTGGGTTTGTTTTCCCAGGATGGTGGCCACTAGGAATAACCCCATGCCTACCCCCGAGCAGGGCGAGGGAAGTCAGCCAAGGCAAGAGAACATGCCACACGCGCCTTCTTTGGCAGAAGTGATGCTTGAAGCTGAACGGAACAAAAGGGAGACCAACAGGCTGTTGGAACGAATTGAGCAGAACACAGCGTGTGCTCCCTGCAATGATCACAATGATGGCGTGTCTCTCGGTGATTTCGTCAAGCTGTTCCCACCTAAGTATCACCATTCGGTCGACCCGCTCGACGCGGATGACTGGCTGACCAGCATGTTCCGCAAAATCCGGGCTACCAATGTTTCCGAGGCCAACAAGGTGACCTTTGCTACTTACTTTCTGGAAGGACCCGCCAATCTGTGGTGGGAAAACTATGAAGCCATGCGTCCTGCAGGCCCTGCACCAACTTGGGAGGAATTCAATGTGGCATTCCATACCCATCACATCCCGGAAGGGCTGATGGATCGCAAGAGAGAGGAGTTCTGTGTGCTTTCACCCAGGGCAGACTGATAGTGGATGACTATAGCCATGAGTTCGGCAATCTTGCTCGTTATGCTCCAGAGGAAGTTTCAACTGATGCCAAGAAACAAGCTAGGTTCCGCAAGGGACTTAGTCCTGAGCTCCTTCGAGATTTGCGCCTGCATGAGTGCACAACCTTCCAGGCTCTAGTCAACAAGGCTATCAGTGCCAAGACTGGACAGACTGACTATGAGGCAACCAGGAAGCACAACCGTGACTTTAGCCCCGCATCTGCCTCGGGCTCCAACAAACGCTGGGTATGGGTGCCCAACGCAGCTCTGCCGCCAAGGTACACCACGAGGCCATCATTCCAGGCACCTCGCCCAGCTCAGCCCAACCCTCCAGCCAGGCCATTTGGAGGTCCTCCTGCCAATGTTGCTCCCCGTGCCACTGTTGTCTGCTACAAATGTGGGGAACCAGGACACTACTCCCATGAGTGTCCTCAGAACAATGCTAAGCCGGCTGGACGTGGGAAGCCGGGAAAAGCCTTCTATGTGAAGCCAGCTCCTGCTCGTGGACGAGTGAACTATGTTTCTGCTGAGGAAGCCCTTGAGGATCTTGATGTTATCCTAGGTACACTTCTTGTCAATAGTCATCCATCATCTATTCTATTTGATACCGGGGCATCTCATTCTTTCATCTTAGAAAGTTATGCATAGTTGCATAACATGTCTTTTTGTGATATGCCTACTCCTTTAGTAGTTCAGACTCCTGGTTCAAAATGGCAAACTTCTAGGGTAAGCCATGACAATGAGGTTCTTGTGGATAGGTTAGTCTTCCTAGCATCCTTGATAGCCCTCAAGTCTTCGGACATCAATATCATCTTAGGCATGGACTGGATGAAAGACCACTATGCTAAGATTGATACTCATACTAGGAATGTTCAACTTACACATCCCTCGGGTGAGATAGTTAATGTCTCCACTCGAGTAGCCAAGCGCCAACTCTATTCCCTCAATGCTAGCCCTATTCCAGAATTAGAAGCTATTCTTGTAGTCCGAGACTTCCTAGATGTCTTTCTAGAAGAACTGTCGGGAATTCCACCTATCAGAGATGTTGAGTTTGTGATAGAGCTCATCCCAGGGACTGTCCCAATAGCCAGAAGACCCTATAAGATGGCACCCTTAGAACTAGCCAAACTTAATATTTAACACGATGAGGCTTTGAAGAAAGGTTTCATCCGTCCTAGTTCTTCTCCTTGGGCTTGCCCCGTCCTCTTCGTCAAGAAGAAGGATGGATCGGATCGGATGGTTGTGGATTATCGGCTAGTGAATCTGGTCACCATAAAGAACAAGTATCTGCTCCCCAGGATCAATGATTTGTATGATCGACTCGCTGGATCCTCTGCCTTCTCCAAAATGGATTTGAGGTTGGATACCATCAAATCAGAATTAGAAACGGGGACATTCCAAAAACGGCTTTTCTTACTCGTTATGGCCAATACAAGTACACCGTCATGTCCTTCGGTTTAACCAATGCCCCAGCCACCTTCTCTCACTTGATGAATTCGATCTTCATGGAGTATCTGGATAAATTCGTCGTGGTTTACCTCGACGATATACTCATCTACTCGAAGAACAAATAGGAACATGCCGAGCATCTAAGGCTGGGATTGATGAAACTTTGACAGCAACGTCTGTACGCCAAATTCTCCAAGTGTGAATTTTGGTTGCCAGAAGTGACCTACCTAGGCCACGTAATCTCTCGTAAAGGTATTGCTATCAATCCAGAGAGAGTTTAGGCCGTCCTTGATTGCACTCAACCTGAATCGGTTAAGCAATTTTGGAGTTTCCTTGGATTAGCGAGCTATTGTCGCCGCTTTGTCAAGAACTTCTCCAAGGTTGCAAAACCTCTGACTGAACTCCTCAAGAAAGATAAAAAGTTCGAGTGGACTCCACAATGCGAGTACAGTTTTCAGGAGTTGAAAAGACGACTGACCTCTGCTCCCGTTCTGGTGCCACCAGACTTTTCTAAGGACTTTGTTATCTATTTCAATGCCTCCCGACAAGGATTAGGTTGCATTCTCATGCAAGATCGTCATGTGATTGCATACGCTTCTCGACAATTGTGTCCACATGAGGATAATTATCCAACACATGATCTTGAGCTTGCAGCTGTGGTCCATGCACTGAAAACTTGGCGACATTACCTTCTGGGTAATCGTTGCGAAATTTACACTAATCACCAAAGTCCAAAATATATTTTCACCCAACCGAATTTGAATCTCAGGCAAAGACGGTGGGTTGAGTTGATTACAGATTACGACTTAGGGATAACTTACACCCCGGGGAAAGCCAATGTCATGGCTGATGCACTATGTCGTATGTCTTATTGTAACAACCCGATGTTAGAACAAGGTCAACCACTTCTCTATGAGGAATCTCGGAAGTTAAACCTGCACATTGTTCCTCAAGGATTCCTTTCCAACCTGGTGGCGAAACCTACTCTTATAGATCAAATCATAGAAGGCGAGAAGCATGATGCCGGGATATCTCGGATCAAGAAAAACATTAAGAAGGGTAATGTTAGATGCTTCTCGGAAGATGATCGGGGTGTTGTCTTCTTTGAGAACCGCTTGGTGATCCCGAAGAAGCAACATCTACGACAGATGATCCTTAAGGAGGCTCATGATTCTCCTCTCACAATTCATCCGGGTAGTACCAAAATGTATCAGGACCTACGCCAGAGGTTCTGGTGGACTAGGATGAAGAGAGAAATTGCTCAATTCGTTGCTAACTGCGACGTTTGTCGTCGTGTGAAAGTAGAACATCAAAGGCCTGCTAGCACCCTTCAACCATTAGCTATTCTTGAATGGAAATAAAGTGGGTATGGATTTTATTACCGGATTCCCCAGGACCAAGAGAGGGAATAATGCTATCTTTGTGGTCATTGACCACCTTTCCAAAGTGGCTCATTTTCTTCCTGTTCGGGAGAGTATAACTGCTAGCCAACTAGTGGAGTTATATGTTTCTCGAATAGTTTCTCTTCATGGTGTTCCATTGGAGATTAACTCAGACCGTGGAAGTATCTTTACTTCCCGATTTGGGAACGTTTCCAAACCTCTATGGGGACTCATCTATCCTATAGCACAGCTTTCCACCCGCAATCAAGTGGTCAAGTCGAGCGAGGCAATCAAATCCTCGAAGACATGCTACGAGCTTGTGTTATATCCTTCGATATGAATTGGGAGAAATGTCTTCCATTTGCCGAATTTGCTTATAACAATAGTTATCAATCAAGCTTGGGCAAAGCCCCTTTTGAAGTTCTCTATGGACGAAGGTGTCGAATACCTCTTAACTGGTCAAAAACCTGAGAGCGGCAACTCTTTGGCCTGGATATGATCCAGGATGCAGAGGAGCAAGTTCACATTATTCGTGAAAAGTTGAAAACAGCCCAATCTCATCAAAAGAGCTAATATGATCGTCATCATACGGCTGTGACCTATGAATTTGACGAGAAGGCTTATCTTCGGGTTACACCTCTGAAGGGTACCCACCGATTTGGTATCAAGGGCAAGTTGGCTCCTCGTTACATTGGACCCTTTCGCATTCTTGCTAAACGAGGGGAGGTTGCCTACCAATTGGAACTTTCGCTGCATCTTTCCAAGGTTCATGATGTCTTCCACATCTTGCAACTTAGGCGCTGCTTCTCGGACCCTGTCCGTGAAGTAGACCACAAAGCGCTTGATCTCCAAGATAACCTTACATATCGAGAATACCCTGTTCATATTCTTGATCAAGCTGAGTGTACCACTCAGCGCCGGAACATCAAGTTTCTCAAGGTTCAATGTTCACACCATCCTGAGAAGGAGGCCACATGGGAAAGAGAGGATTGTCTTCGACTAGAGTACCCTACACTCTTCCCGATGACTTCCAAATCTCAGGACGAGATTCTTTTGAGTGGGGGGAGTTGTCACAATCCCTAGCTAGCTTTCTTAGGACAGCATGCGTGTGCATCATGTTTCACTTTTTGTATCAATTTGAAATGGGGATTATCAGAAAATCCCAAACCCTCATTTGAATCAAACCAATTTAAAGATTTTGAAAAACCAACAAATCCAAAATGCCCATCAAAAATGTCCCCTATGTCTGATAAATGTGGACATGAATATATCAGGGGTAATTCTAAATATTTGAATATTTATAGCATTTCAAAAATAAATATTAAAGTTGCTCAAAATGCCAAATAAAGCATTAAAAATATTTCAGTTTCCAAAATATTCTGAAACTTTTTATAGAAGTTTGAAATATTCAAACTAATTTCTATAAAATATTTGGGATATTCTATAATCAACATTTGTGCCTAAAAATAAATAAAACAAATGTCAAAAAAAATAAAAGCAGAGAAAAATTAAAAAAAGGATATAGGAAGGAGGCCCAGGGGAGGCTGGCCCCGCAGCCGAGCTGGCCCAGCCAAACCCACCGTCTTCAACCTCCTGCCAGTAGGCACGAGGGCGTGTGCTCGCGGCGTGCCAGCACGCACGGCCACCTCCTGCTTGTCGCCGAGGCTAGAGGCCGCTAGGAGCGCCAGCACGACGCCCCGGACCCCCTCAAGCCTATCTTCCCCCTGCCGCTCTCTCTCGCCCTTCCCCCTCTCCTCTACTCTCTCCTCGCCGGACTGAAGCCGCCGGCGATTCATCGTCCTCGGTGCGTCCCCAACCACGCCACGGTGCCAGAAGCCCCTCCAGTGAGGCCCCGGTTCTATTCCCCTAGCCCCGTTGCCATTCTCCTCCTCTAGCCCCGCCAGTCACTGAAATAGAGAGGAGCTCGTCGCCGGCCATGGCGTAGCCATGGCCACAGCGGCCACAACTCGCCCTGACCATGAGCTCTTGCTCAGAGCGCTCTCAGGAGCCCGTAGCCGCCCCTAGCTCCTCCTCCCGCAGTCTGTAGCGCCGCTGCCTCCTTTGCCCGAGCTCCGGCCGCTGCGAGCAAGCTCGCCGCCGTCAGCTCTGGCCTCCCCTTGCCTCCCCGCGTGTCCCACGCGATGTGGGCGAGCTCAGGCTGCGCCCCAGTGGTCTCAGTGCGCCTGGAGACCCCCTATAGCGCGTTTCCAGTGAGCCTCCACTGTCGGTTTGGTCGCCGCCGGCCAAACTCCGGTGGGGCCAAAGTGGTGGCCGTCAGCGCTAACCCCCGCGGTTAATCAGCCCCGCAGAGGCTGACAGTGGGCCCCACAAGCGGGTCAAACCCAGTCAGCGTGGGATTTGACCCTGCTTAGCGGTGGGTCGCTGACCAGTGGGTCCTGCTGGTCAGTTTGACCTAGACCGGTTGTTTGACCTGGCTGACGTCAAAGTGACGCCAGGCTGACGCAATAATGCATTTATTTTTTTAAATAAATTCCAAAAAATGTTAAAAACTTAGAAAAATCATATAAATTAATCTGTAAATCAGATGAAAATAATTTATATATGAAAATTTATCAGAAAAATTGAATGAATCCAATGATGCTGCTATCATGCATGTTAGAGCAACCTAAGTAGATGAACATTAACAATTACTAATAGGTTAACATATGAAATATGAAATGGGGAATGATTTTGAACCTATATTCAAAATCACTTCATTTAACTTGGACAGTAGTTGCATTAGCTCATCCATAGATGCTGCCATGTCATGATCATGCATCATATTGTTGCACCTGCCGTGTATTGATTGCTTTCTATCTGCATTGCGGTAGGCCGTGTGTCTGAGGATACCTCCGAGTATTCCAACGAAGGAGAAAACCTTTCCGCTACCTAGCAAGGCAAGCAACCCCTTTGATCATTTCGATAACATCCCACTCTCTCGCTCCTGCTCTTGTTTATTGCATTAGAACAAACGTGCACTTGTGTGTCATACACGGTAGATGAACCATTCCTTTGGATGACCTGTCATGGTCACTGTAAATAGCTAAACCTTGTAACCTAGCATACCTGGTAGATGCTTGTGCCATGTTGTGCTTTGCTTAACTTTCCTGCTATGCCTGCTATGCTTCGAGTTGTGTCAGGTCTGATTCATCTGGGTGATGAACTGGAGTGAAACAATGTTGTTCAGATGTGATAAGTTATGATGAACTCGATTTGGTAAAGGTAGCGATGAGAGGCTATGTAGGAGTACATAGGGGGTTGTCTCATTGGGGCCGTACTTAGGAACTGAGTTCTGTGTGTGTGATCCAAGATTAGTTGGTACCACACATTGGGTTCCGATAACTCGACCCCTCTCGACTTATTAATCGGTTAGTCCTTGGTCCAGCAGTTGCAAGTAGTTTCTGGTGTTTACAACATGCTGGAGGCCGTGCGTAGCGCTGACCCTAGGGGTGGGTTAGGACGTGGTAGGCAATGGCACGCTATACCAAGGTTCACCCGAATGGTGGGCTTGGGAACCCTGTGCACATCGTTTGGGACCATAGCGGAAACTTCGGCGGGACTTCCGTGCGTGTTCAGTCTCAAATAGGCGATAGCCTGGACTTTAGGTCTTGTATGATTGACGGTCATGGCCGATTCCCTTGCTAGGCTTCCGCTTGAAGGTTTCTGTGGTGCATGGTTTTATGAGCGCACAACGATAAGTGGCGAGAGCGTGTGTGAAGAAGTACACCCCTGCAGGGTATGAAACTATTCGAATAGCCACGTCCTCGGATATGGACTACTTGGAAAGCTTATGTTGTTCATAGATAATTAAATGGATACTCATAAAAATATCAAAACAAGTGTGAGTACCGTGGATGGCACTCTCGTGGGAGACAGAAGCGAATCCATGGTGATGTATTGATGTGAAGTTAGTGGAGTCGTGTGTGATATCTAAAATCTAAAAAAAGAGTTAAAATTGTGTAGTATAGGTTAGCCATGAGTCAAAGCTGGCATTGCTGCATAAACTCCACCACTCCCCTTGTTGATACATGATCATGAATAGTCTAGGTCTGTTTTAAAGACTTGCTGAGTACGTTTGTACTCACGTTTGCTTAATAAATGTTGCAGAGACTCAGGACCCATCAGGTGGGTTCTATCTAGATGTCGACGATGTCGAATAGCTGATGTCCCAGCTACGACCTTATGCCCCATGGCAGGCTATAGATAGTCAGGCCATGTGCCTTTTTACCCTTTCATCTATCTGTACTCAGACAGCTTTATGCTTCCGCTTGGTTTGTATGAACTTGCTTGTATGACTTGAGTGTCGGGTCATGTGACCCCTACCTGTACGAACATATTATGCAAGGCTCTTCCGAGCCTTTTATATAAAAGTTGTGTTGATGTATGGTTATGTTGTGATGCCATAGTTGTATCTATGCATATCGGGCATGTCGTGCGTACGTGTGACGTGCAACGGTATGTATGGGATCCGACACCTAGTTGTGTGCCTTTAGTAGTACTCTTTACGGGAAACTGCCTCTTTGTGCTTCCACCGAGCCTTGATAGCTTGCTACTGCTCTGGATACATTGATTGACCATCATGTATCCTTGTTTGCTGCTGTGTCTATCCCTTCGGGGAAATGTCTCGCCATGTAATGGAGTCCCTGTAGCCTGCTACGACTTATCTACATGAAGTGATGACATTTATGTCCCACGGCGTAATGTAGTCCTTCTAGCTTGCTATGACTCGTCTACACATGCTTGAGGCCGACACCTGTGTTGTTGGGTTATGTATGCCTGTTTCCGTATGGATGTGCCACTTGGGTTCTATGACTAGTCATGTCGGCCCAGGTTCTCTATCATTTGATTGCCAGCGACATGTTCACATACGTGAGCCAAAAGACGCAAACGGTCCCGGTTAAGGTAAGGCTGCAGCAGTGGAGTTTACCGTGCGTGGGGCCGCAAAGTGATGTGATATGTTACAGTCTGGATTCCAATGACTTAGGATCAGGGTCCCGACAAAGGTACACATCAATAACACGTATATCAAATATACTTCTGTCGATGTTGCCAGCCTTCTTATCTACCAAGTATCTAGGGTTGTTCCGCTTTAGTGATCGCTCTCCTCATAATCAAAGCACTTAGTCTCGGGTTTGGGTTCAACTTTGGGTTGCTTCACTGGAGTAGCAACTGACTTGCCATCCATGAAGTTTCCCTCCTTGCCCTTGCCCTTCTCGAAACTAGTGGTTTTACTAACCATCAACACTTGACGCTCCATCTGGATTTCTACCGTCGCAGTGTCAAACATCGCGAACAGCTCAGGGATCATTTTTTCTATCCTTGGCATTTTATTGTTCATCACCAAGTTCTAGTAGCTTAGTGACAGTGACTTGGATAACTATATCAATCACTATCTTATCTGGAAGATCAACTCCCACTCGATTCAAGCGATTGTAGCACCCAAAAAATCTGAGCAGATGCTCAATGATTGAGCTATTCTCTTTCATCTTGCAGGCAAAGAATATTGTTGGAGATCTCATATCTCGCAACATGGGCACGAGCCTGAGATCCTAATTTCAGATCTTAGAACATCTCATATGTTCCGTGACGTTCAAAACTTCAGAGCCTCAATTCTAAGCCGTAATGCATGACGCACTAAACTATCAAGTAGTCATGAGAACGTGCCTGTCAGATGTTCACAACATCTATAGATGACGCTAGAGGGGTTGGCGCACCGAGTAGTGCATTAAGGACATAAGCGTTCTGAGCAGCAATGAGGACAATCCTCAGATCACGGACCCATTCCGCAATATTGCTACCATTATCTTTCAACTCTATTTCTCTAGGAACACATAAAAACTCAAGGGAGCTACAGCGCGAGCAAGTAATCTACAACATAATTTGCAAAGACACTACTGACTACGTTCATGATAATGAGTACAATTAATCATATTACTGAAGAACTCCCACTCAAATTGACATCCCTCCGGTCATTCGAGTGATACATGATCCAAATTCACCAACTCAAGTCCGATCATCACGTGAGTTGAGGTGGTTTCAGTGGTGAACATCATCATGTTGATCATATCTACTATATGACTCATGTTCGACCTTTCGGTATCTTGTGTTCCGAGGCCATGTATTTACATGCTAGGCTCATCAAGTTCAATCCGAGTGTTCTGCATGTGCAACACTAGCTTGCACCCATTGTATGTGAACGTAGAGTCTATGACACCCGATCATCACGTGGTGTCTCGACATGACGAACTTTTGCAACAGTGCACACTCGGGGATAACACAATTTATCTTGAAATTAAGTGAGGGATCAACTTATAATGCTACCATCGTCCTAAGAAAAACAAGGTGCATAAAAGTATTAATATCACATGCAAATCATAAGTGACATGATATGGCCATGAACTTGTGCTTTTGATCTCCATCTTGAAAGCACCGGACTGATCTCCATCGTCACCGGCATGACACCATGATCTCCATCATCTTGATCTCCATCAACGTGTCGCCATTAGAGTTGTCGCACCCACCATGCTTCTACTACTATTGCTACCATTTAGCGATAAAGTAAAGCATTACATAGCGCTTAATGATTGACATGCAGGTCATACAATAATTAAAGACAACCCTATGGCTCCTGCCGGTTGCCGTACTCATCGACATGCAAGTTTTGATATTCTATACAATACATGATCATCTCATACATCACATATATCTCATCATGTTATTGGCCATATCACATCACAACATACCCTGCAAAAACAAGTTAGATGTCCTCTAATTGTTATTGCATGTTTTACGTGGCTGCTACGGGTATCTAGCAAGAACAATTCTCACCTACGCAAAAACCACAACGGTGATACATAAGTTGCTTTCCAACCTTCTCAAGGACCGCCTTATCGAATCCGATCCAACTAAAGTAGGAGAAACAGACACCCACCAGCCATCTTTGTGCAACGAGGTTACACGTCAGTTGATGGAACTGGTCTCTCGTAAGTGTACGAGTAAGGTTGGTCCGGGCCGCTTCATCCCACAATACCGCTGAACCAAAACACGACCAAGGGAGGAAGCAATCTAAGCATCAAAGCCCACAAACTCTTTGTATTCTACTCGAGATCTCACCTACACATAGACCTAGCTCATGATGCCACTGTTGGGGAACGTTGCATGGGAAATAATTTTTTTCCTACGCACATGCAAGATCTATCCATGGTGATGAGCATCTATGAGAGGGAGAGTGAGTCTACATACCCTTGTAGATTGCTAAGCGGGAAGCGTTAAGAAACGAGGTTGGTGTAGTTGAACGTCTTCGCGATCCAAATCGTCGAGAGTCCCGTGATCTCATCACGATCCGTCACACGAACTCATCATGATCCGTCCTGCGATCTCATCACGGTCCATCTCGCGATCTTGATCACAGTCCTTCCGATCTAGCGCCGAACGGACGATACCTCCGCGTTCAGCACACATACAACTTGATGACGATCTCTGCCTTCTTGATCCAGCAAGAGGGGGCGGAGAGGTAGACGAGTTCTTCGGCAGCATGACGGCGCTGTAGCGATGGTGGTGGAGTAATCTCAGCAGGGCTTCGCCTAAGCACAACTGAAACCGATCTAGAGGAGAAACTACGAACTAGAGGAGAGGCAGCATGTGGCTTAGGGTTTCTTTATGTATTCCAAGTGCTAGCCCTGCCCCTTTATTTATATGCTAAGCCCTGGGTCGAAACTTGGAGAAAAATCCTCCTCAAGCTCAGTTTGCCCGCAAGGCAAGAGTCCTCCTCGGACTCGAGGACTAGACGCCAAGGTCCTCGGCGTCTGGCCCCAGAAGCCAGGGTCCCTAGCGTCTGGCCCCTGGCCTCCACAAAACAACTTTTGCACCTTCCTAAAGCCTCATGGTCTTTACCCCTTGGCCCAAATAAAGTGTTCTTGTACCCCGAACATTTCGGGAAACATCTGAAACTCTTTCGGTGAATTCCGAAACCCTTCCGAAGACCAAACACTATTATCCCATATATCAATGTTTACCTCCGGACCATTCCGGAGCTCCTCATGACGTGTGGGATCTCATCCGGGACTCCGAACAACCTTCGTTCACCACCATACATAACTCTATACTACTGAAACGTCATTGAACCTTAAGTGTGCAGACCCTACAGGTTCGAGAACTATGTAGACATGACCGAGACACCTCTACGGTTAATAACCAATAGCGGGACCTGGATGCCCATATTGGTTGCTACATATTCTACGAAGATCTTTATCGGTCGAACCTCTATGTTAAGGATTCAGTTAATCCCGTATGATGTTCCCTTTGTTCTTCGGTATGTTACTTGCCTGAGATTCGATCGTCGGTATCTCCATACCTAGTTCAACCTCGTTATCGGCAAGTCTCTTTACTCGTTCTATAATACAAGATCCCATGACTAAAACTTAGTCACATTGCTTGCAAGGCTTGTTGTGATGTTGTATTACCGAGTGGGCCCTGAGATACCTCTCCGTCACAGGGAGTAACAAATCCCAATCTTGATCCATGCCAACCCAATAGACACCCTCGGAGATACCTGTAGAGTACATTTATAGTCACCCAGTTATGTTGCAACATTTGATACACACAAGGCACTCCTCTGGTGTCAGTGAGTTGCATGATCTCATGGTCATAGGAACAGATACTTGACATGCAGAAAACAGTACCAATAAACTGACACGATCATATGCCATGTTTGTAGTTTGGGTCTTGTCCATCACACCATTCTCCTAATGATGTGATCCCATTGTCAAATGACATCTCATGTCCATGGCTAGGAAACCTTAACCATCTTTGATCAACGAGCTAGTTTATTAGAGGCATACTAGGGACATGGTTTTTATCTATGTATCCACACATGCATCTAAGTCTCCGATCAATACAATTATTGCATGGATAATAAACGATTATCATGAACAACGAAATATGATAATAACTAATTTATTATTGCCTCTAGGTTCCAACATTTAGATGCATCTAGGAACTTGAATCACCACATTTGGAGTTACTAATAATTCCCTAGGAATTTGCAAAGTGGGGGTTCTATATGGTTCAAATTCAAATTTGAATCTGAACTACCAGCAAAGATTTATGGAAAAATATGCAATGCATAAATTTGGATAGGAGATGATTTTAGGAATAACTAGGATTTTGAATCACTGAATGTGGAGATATAATGATTTTTTTATGAAATTTACAATACTTTGGGAAAAGGAAAAGGGCTAAGAATTACCCGAAAGGGAAGGGCTAAAATTGCACCCGTGGGCGTAAGATAGCTTCTGGGCCGTCCCGATGGCGTGGCCTGGCGGGAGAGGAGGCCACACCGAAGGCACACCCAGGGGAATATGCCTTCCCTTATAGAAGGCATCACCCCGGCGTGCCCGCCTCCACTTAAGCCATGGGCCTGGCCGGTTGGGTCGCTTCCAGGCAGGCCCCACCTGCCAGGTTCAGCCCCTTCATCCCGCCCAAACTGGGGAGAGCAGGGGAGGTGAGGCTGAGCGGGCGTTGGCGCCATGCTGGCCGCTCAGCCCGTCCCCGGCGAGGCTCCGACCACCTGCATGTTCGAGGCGAAGAGTCGCACTCGCCCAGGTGGTCCCTGGCCCCTGGGGAGGTCGGGGTCACCTGCGGCGTCGGCCATGGAGAAGGTAGCCGATGACGGTGCTGGGCCCGGCATCCTGGCCACGGGGAAAAGGGAATGAAGCTGGGGGGAGGAGAGCGGAGGTGCTAAGGGAAATCCGGCGATGCCAGGGGAAAGAGAAGGGGGGCCGAGAGACAGAGGAGGCACAGACGTGCTCGTGGTCATGGCGGCGGCCACGACGGTCGTTGAGGTGGACGAGGGGCTTGGGAGGAGCCAAAGACTTGCCTGGGATGCCTGTGGAATGGAGAGGGAGAGCAAAAGGGGCTGGGGGTGCTAGGGAGAGGTAGGAGTAAAGGGGCGACGAGGGGGTTGGGAGCGCCTCGGATGCACTTTGGGCGTGTCGAGCACGCGAGCCAGAGGGCCTTTGGAGCTATCTGAGCATCGGGGTGGGGCATGGGAGGTCGAAGGGAGGTCAATGGCATGCTGGGATGCTCAATCGAGGATGGACGCGAGCTACAAGACAACGACAAGCAGCAGAGCGCTGTTTTTGCATGTTGGCTGCATGGTCACCATGCCAACCCTTGTCCAGGGCATCTTTTTGGTCAGCCAAAGCTGTCTGGGCTGTGAGCCATGCATGCAGTAGAGTAGTGGTAAAATCTCATGGTAAATGGAGCTGGTTAGATGGATTTTTCACAGCTGGGAAGTTTGTAGCAGCAAACTTGGGGCTCACCCAAAGTGTTGTTACTGTTGTACTCTTGTGGTAAAACCTTGTCTACTGGTCAAAGGAAAGGAATTCTATGCACCCACCGATTTTAAGATCATGGAGATGAGAGGGAAAGGTACTTGTAGTTCAAGGCTACAATTACTGCCCTAACCTTAGATCAGATGGTTTGCTCATTCATTCCACATGAGCATGCCATATTTGGGTTTGGTTTGATGCATAGGTATGCAAGTGAGGTTGTAGAAAAGTTCGGGGACACTAGAATGATCAGAAGGGAAGGATAGGTGCTACCATGGTAAAAACAGAGGGAATAAGAGAGAGTTACCCCCCCCCCCCCAAATATTTGACCAAAGGCCAAGGCAAAGTTACAAGAGGTAGAAGGGGGTTAAAATATGTTGTGGTAAAAATTTGGGGGCAAGGGGAATCTTTTTGGGCCCACTTGGCTTGTCCACAAGTTTATGGCTGAAGGTGTTTGTGTTGTGATTGGGCTAGGTAGGGCGATCCTATGACCTTGAGATTTACCAAGGGTAAATGGTAAGTCCATTTGGTCTTGACCACAAGTTTTCAGCTCAATTGAAGAAAGTTGATAACGCAAACTTGATAAACCCTAGAAATGGACAGAAATGGATTTCTATAGATCTGATCGTGCAATCCTATTCCCCTTGATGCACCACTTGATGTAGCATCATCATTTGGTTAATAGAGAATGCCCACAAAGTTTGGGATCAATAGGAGATACTTCACAATGTAAAGTTGATCAAATTTGGCTCTGGACAGGAATGGCTTTAGGATATTTTGGTGAACCAAAACAGTTGGGATTGAGATGAAACTTGTCAAGATGACCACATATAACATATGTGACATGCTAGAATTTTCCTGGATTTATTTGAGAATATTTCTTATAGAAATATTTCAACTGCTTGGAATAGGCAGAAAAGGTTTTGAAGGGTTTTCTCCAATACTTTGAACATGACCATGCCTTGAAACTCTTATATATGGACAATATATGTCCACTGAGTTCTCCTAAATTTTCTAAAATGTTTTTAAATTATTTAAATAATTTTTCCCTATAAAAGACCATTTCTAGCCTTAAGAAAAAGCCTTTAAATAAAATATTAAAATAATCTTTTAAAATAATATTTTGTGGTTTTGGAAAGTTATATATATAATAGGTTCCAAATAAAGCACTTGGGGAAAAGGATCTACACAATTTGGGGACTTTCAGTGCAAATCTCAAATCAGGGGGTTTTGAAAACCTAATTTAAATAAATGCCTTTTGGCCAAAATAAAATTTTGTAAAAATATTTTCAAGTCCTATTCACATGGCATGATCATTGGACAAGAGTTGGGATCAAGGAAAACAGTTTTTGAGAGTAGGAGGGATTTTATGAATATAGAGCACTAGCAAGCAAACATACAATCAGCAACCAAGTCAAGCATAACAAGCACACCAAAGTTTTAATGGGCCCTGATTTTTGAGTCATGATATCTTTGTCATGAGGCAAATCACAGGGTGTGATAGGAGTATACATTTTGTTTATGGCATTTCATTTCTCATGTTAGAATTTTCTCACCCTATCCAATCCCAATATCTACGTACTAAGATTTAGGGGGAGAGGATGATTCATCATTTTCATATCTAAAGGGGAGAAACTTCTAAATGATCTTGGAGACATATCAATCTTAAGGAATACTATCTTATATATGTTCTTCATATCTTGGTGTTTTGAGTTCTATTTCTTTTGATTAGTAGAATACTCTTGTGTTTCCTAACATTGTTTTCTCAAGTGTATTTCTACTGCTAAATTGCCCAAGAACTCAAGGTAAGTATATGCATCATATCCTTGATTAATATGATCTCTTGCTTCTTGCACATATTGTTTGCAAGAGTGAAGTCTTGAACAAGGATACACCTCATTCATATACATTTGATGCATATTGCCAAGATACACATGACTTATCTTATCCCTTCTACTACATTTTCGTCCATGCATTCCAAAGCAACTATCCTTTAAAGGGGTTGCACACATTTAGGGGGAGCAAGTCTAAGTCATGTGCCGCTCAAAGTCATAATTATATTCATGCTTATCTTTATTTGAAGCTTTGATCGTATGTTGTCATCAATTACCAAAAAGGGGGAGATTGAAAGCACAATGTGCTCCCTTGGTGGTTTTGATAATTCATGACAACATATATTGTCGCTTGGACTAATACTTTCATCTAGTGTATTTCAGATAAAGTCCATAGATAGATGGTCTGGCAAAAAGGAGTGTGAAGAGTATACCCTTGAAGAAGAAGGAGAAGGAATAGCATTGGCCGAGCTTCAAGCAAATGACTCTACATTTTACCTTTTGTGAGAAATCACTTTGAGTCCATAGGAAAGCCAATACTATCAAAAGGGGGTAAGATTTTGTTGGTGAACAAAATGCTCATACGTGCACAAGTGATAGTCACCACATACACCCACAAGCTCTTCCACAAAAGTCTGTCCAAAGCCAAATACTCAAAATCATTGCAACCAACACTTTCCATTCGGTGCCACCGATTCCCAGACTCTGACAAACTTAGCCAAACCCTAGCATTTCGGTGCAACCGATTCCACTTTGATGCCAGTGATTTTGGGTTGCCAACTTCCTGTTACCCAAGTTTACAAAATCGGTCCGACCGAGTTTTGTGAATCGGCGTCACTAAGATTGGCAGACTGGCCGTTGGTCATCTTATCGGTGCAACCGAGATTTATGTATCGGTCACACCGAGATTCAAAAGTTGATACCGTTGAGGCAACTCGGTACCACCGAGATTTACACATCGGTGTCACCATGTCTAACTTATTAGGTATAAAGGTTGGATTTTTGGAGATGCCTATATATACCCCTCCACCACCACTCACTGGCAAGAAAAGCACTCAGAACAGTTCCCCACTCGTACCTACTAACTTTCTGAGAGAGAGCCACCTACTCATGTGTTGAGATCATGCCATTCCATTCCTACCATATGAATCTTGATCTCTAGCCTCCCCAGGTTGCTTTCCACCCAATCAACCTCTTCCACCAAGCCAAATCTGTGAGAGATTGATTGTGTGTTGAGTACTCTATCATCTTGAAGCACAAGAGCAAGGAGTTCATCGACATTATCGAGCCTATTACCTTTGGAGGGTGGTGCCTCCTAGATTGGTTAGGTGTCTCTTGGGAGTCTCCTACTTCGTGTTGTGGAGTGAACCAAGAAGTTTGTAAGGGCAAGGACATCGCCTACTTCATGAAGATCTACCCCGAGTTAGGCTAGTCCTCCGTGGACATAGGCCATCATGGTATAGTCAAGGTTGCTTATTCGTGGAACCCTCCGTGGGTAGAGCCCTCCATGGACTCTTGCGACCAGTACCTCCGTGGGTTGACGACTTCATGAACATGGACGTATGATAGCACCACCTATCGGAACCATGGGAAAAATCTTCGTGTCCTTAATGCATTTGATCTTCCTATCTCTACTCCTTCCTTTCATGTGCAATGTCTTTACTTTCCGCTGCTATACATGATGACTTGCATGTATAGGGTGTTCTATACTTGCTATATATGCTTAAAACTGCCAACCCTTGAACTTATGCTTGAGGTAGTTTTAAATTCCTTCTTGTAGTCTATTCACCCCCTCTAGACATACACTTCTAGTGATCCCACAGAAGGGCGCTGAGCTCCGCGAACCTTCTCTCTCTGGCCTTAGCTAGAGCCTTTTCCGCGGTTTTGAGTCGAGCCTTTCCTAGGGCTTCCTCCTTCTCCCGCACCGCGACACCGTTGGCCTTCACCTGGGACAACTCGGAGTCCCGGTAGGTGAGCTGGGCCTTGCAGGTCTGAGGGCCTCCTGCTGCTCACGCAGCTGTTCCTCAAGCTCGGGCTTCTGTTCCTAAAGAACCTTCAAATGAGACTCCACCACATTAGATAGCGCCATCGCAAGGGCTGCTTTTGCTGATGCGGCCTCCTTTTTTCTCCTCACCACGGCGGCCACCGCCTGGCCGCAGGCCGCCACGACAAAGGCGTTGGCCAGGAGCCACCCAGAGAGAAGCCCAGGAGCCCTCTCGCGAGGCGATCATCGGCACCCACGAGGGCATCCCGAACTTGGCCCAGAGCGGTGAAGGCCCCGGCCAGGACATCGAGGCCACGCGGCGAGGGCACTAAGGCCTCCTCCGGAGGAGCCGCCTGCGCGACCATAGGCGATGTCTCTTGGGAGACGGTAGCACGAGGAGCAGGAGACTCCGGAGGCTGCACTGCGACCAAGGGCAAGACGGATGCAGATGGATCGATGGGCGGCTAGCCCTTGGGGCTAGCTTTCCGGACAAGGACACCGGCTTACCATCAAGAGTAGGAGCAACGACACCAACATGCATCGAGGGTTCAGGGGGCTCCGCACCGGTGAACGGGAGGGTTGCCTCGCGAGCCTACACACCCTCGCCCGCAGGTGCCTCGCCAGGCGACGGCGGCACGACAGGAGCGAGCGGAGCATCGGAGGACATCTTCGGCTTGACGCCTGCCTACTTCTTCCTCAACTTCAGCACGATGGAGTTCCTAGTTAGCAGACAAAGGAAGAATCATCAGCATGCAAGCTACTGGCAGGCAAGCAAAGCCGAAACGGGAACTTACTCCTCAACATCGACCCACTTCCTCTTCCCCTCCACTCCAATGACGACGGTGACACTGTCGCCTCTCCCGGTGAGGGAACCACCACACCGGGGGACAGGGGCACTGTATGCCAGAGCATCCATGGGAGGAACCGCCCCGGCCTGCGGGCTGCAATCCAGGCGGGGGCGGGGGCGGTGCCACAACTACCATGCCTGCAGGGGCAGGACAGGCCAGAGGAGACTCTGCTCCATGCTTCTTGGGAGTCGCCAGACAGGCGGACCGAGTGGCACGAGGGGTCGGACCTTGCCCCCTGGGAACCTTGGCAGGACGCGAAGAGCCTGCAACAGAAGCTTCACCAGCGTCATCGTCATCTGCCAGCTCGCACAAGAACACGTTCTGTGGCAGGGGAGACGCCTCCGCCAAGTTGTCATCCGCTATCTTCTCCAAATCCTCCCCGCCCATGGTGTCACTGGAGGACACCATCACCGGAGAGCCAAGGCCCTCAACTAGGAAGAGCCCCAGTTTGTTGAAGACAGGCATCCTCGTGACCAAATCGTTCATGTCATCATGATGCTACAGTGGGCCACAGGCCTCGGGGAGATCATCAGGGTCGCCGTTGAGTAGGGTTGCCACGGCCCTGCCCAGTTCCTCCAGGGTCATGCACGCGGACCGAAGCCTGAGGCTGTCCTCGATGCCCTGATAGTCCCATAGGGGCCTGGAGTGAGACTAGAGGGGCGCCAGGCGCTCCGTCAAGAACTCCTTCATTATCACCCACCCAGTCAGCTTCCTGGCACTAATGTCGCGGCAAATCCACTCCAAGACGGGTCTGGCACGGGGGTCAGAAAGCTTCGCAAAGCTCCACATGGAGGTCTTCTCTGGAAACCCCTTCGGAAACTCCAAGCGAGAGTTGGGACTGCCGAGATCCATGAAGACCCAGTGGTGCCAGAAGTTCTCCACCTTCTTCCCAGCCTTCAAGAGCATGTTACCGCTCTAGACCGTGATGAAGGAGACGCATGCCGACCGTTGTGCGCCATCGCGCATGCGCAAACTAAAGGAATGTCGGAGGAGGGCTACCGAAGGCTTCACGCCCACGAAGGCCTCACGGTAAAAGGTGAAGACGGACAAGAGCAGGATGGAGTTAGGTTGAAGGTGAAGGGCTTGAATCCCGTAGTGGTCGAGGGTGGCGGTGAAGAATGAGGAGAAAGGCGGGATGAGCCCGGCGAAGACGCTGTGAAGGAAGAAGGGATATGCTCACCTGGACGAGGGCCGCCTCTACGAGGAACCCCCATATCAGGTCAGCCCATACTCTTTGGTCCCGTCCGCCGTGGATGGGAGAACCAGGACAAGGTCTCCGTCCTTCCCAATGGTCGACTCGAAAAGCACCGGTGAGATGGGAGCGGCAGCTGAGATCTGGGCCTCAGGCTTCGACTTGCCAGCGGGAGGCATTCGGAAGAAAGTCAGAGCGATATCGAATCTAGAGAGGTCTCAACTAAGGCCAGGATCTGGGAGCAAGAGCAGGCACACAGAAGAGGAAAGCAGGAATGTCTCAGCACTGGAAGTTAGGCTTTTGTCAATTCGGGTAGTGGCCAAGAGGGCGGCCAACGTTAGCCACATGACGCATGCCATTCCTGACCCCTCAGGCATTTGGGCCCCATGGCACTTCAGGCATCCTAAGGGTTTTGCCTTGAAGCCAGCTCGAGCACCCCTTGGGACCAAAGGCTACTATCGGCGTTCTGGGAACGGGGGTACCCAGACCTGCCTGCCTATGGCCCAGGACATGGCCCACTTCGTTAGCTAGGCACGGCCTAGCGTGGCTCTACTCGATACAAGGCCCTCGCGAGGACCCCAGGCTCGCGAGGAGGAACGATACCAAGACCAACAAGGATGGGCCTCCTCAGGCCACCTCCAGAGCGGAGGAGATCTCTATGTAGAACCTAACCTCATGAGTCAAAGATGACGCAGGGAAGGACAGGCGGGCACAAGCGTGCCAAGCGGTGCAGTTTCCCCTTTGGTGCAAAGGGAGCAAGGACGTACACAGGTTCCCAAAGCACCACCCAAAGGTTTCCATTACAGTACAACAAGACCACGGCCACGAGCCCCGCAAGTCAGATGTCATCGCCGAGCCCACCTCTGCAACATCGACAACCACTTTGCAGGCGAAGACCGCCTTTGGACAGGGCACAGATGTACTCATGGCCCCTTTGAATTTTTCCATTGTGCGATCCCTTCCTGCCATTGTGATAAGGGGAGAGGACCCGGGCCACCGCTATATATAGGGCCTAGGCCACACCATAGAGGGGACCTGATCCACGACTTAGCCACTCAACAAACCACGAGACAAGGCAGAGAGCTAAGAACACCACTCGAGCCCCCTCGCGAGGCTCGAGACCATTGTACTATTTCATCCACCACACCTCTGAGAGAGGCAATCCACCAAAGTAGGAGTAGGGTGTTACACTTCACAGTGGCCCAAACCTAGGTAAACTGCCGTGTCCACCTTCTTCCTCATCATCGTGCGAGTTTGCCATGGTATCCATCGAGTAGCGAGCTAGGTAGGGCGAGGCTACAGGGTATCTTTGCACAGGCCCCTGCGATCGAACCTTGAGGGTTTTGCGGATCCCGAAATCCGAGAGCCACAACCGCAGCAGGGAGCGCCACCTCGTGAGCCTCCGTGACCCCGACGACCAGTATCCCAAGTGATGCACTGGGCCAGTGAGGCATGCTTCCATGCCCACCACGACCACAGCCCGAGGCCGACGACGCTCCCATGACAGGGGGCTCCTTTGGCTCAGCGCTCACCTTCTTCCTCTTCATCACATCGTCGCCCCTGGACATTGAGAGAAGAAGGGTCGTGAGCACATGCACAATTCATAATCGACCATAGGTATGGTGGGTTACTTACACCTCGCGTGTGACCCACTTCCTCTTCTTCTCCACTTCGACGCTAGTCGTAACGCCCCCGCTATCCTTTTTACTGGTCTTGGACGCGCTCAGGAGGCGAGCGGGGTGCTCCTCAACGAGCCCAATGTGTGTGGGGACCCCGACTCATAAGTCGTGATCACCGAATGCATGTGTATAGTGATCCTAGAGATCAATGCTCACTGAACGCACAGAAACTGAATAACAAGAGTCTTACATCCACATTTAGAGTCTTACAGAAATAAAGACCATGAAGGTCAAGTCTTACATAGATAGGGCCAAGAGGGCCAAACACTTAAATAGAACAAGCAGCGGAAATCTTGATCGAAAGCGTGAACCCATGCCATCTGCCTTAACCTATAGGCATTCTGACCGGGAGGCGTCCTAGTTCACATGTTCATCACCAACGAACCCTTCAACATACTCTTGTTCTTCCATGCCTGGCCAATTAGATAACCAGTGGCAAGCCAATGAGTACTTTGAATGTACTCGCAAGCAACCCAAGTTGTGGAACAAGGTAATAATGATGCATGATATAGCACTAAGTAGGTGATTTGCGGAAAGCTGGTTTTAAATGCAATGACATGATCAGGTAACTAGTAAGCATGCATCAACAATAGGCAAATATCCATGTGAACAAATTATAGATATCATCATAAGTAAGGGCTGAACACCGCATGTTGATTCCTCATGCTAAGTCATCGGACTTAGTTCAATTCCCATGCTAAGTCATCGGACATAGCTCATGTGACCTCTTTGTCACCATCACAGCCATACTCACACCAAGTTTTACGAAAACATCCAGACGTGGCATAAGCAAAACCACCCAACTGTCCTTGACCGTGGACACGGCTATTCGAATAGTTTTAAAATCTGCAGAGGTTGCACACTTTACTCATAAGACTTGAGGAACTTTAGTGTCATCCACGACTCGCGGTATATAACATACCCGAGGTAAGCACCCGAATAATGTATTTCCCATAGTGATGCTAAACAAAGAGTCCATTCATTGGTGCCATCCCTCATGATGTACATCACACGTATCGTCCATGAGGGCACACAACAGTGTGCCCGGTGCCTATAAAGACAAGGCATGGCCTTCCACTTCCGGGATGAACCCGTCTCAAGAGTGACCACGTCACTCTTGCCACTAGTAATGCGGGATCCTTGATAGTGTCAACCATAATAATCAACAAAGCCCCGTCCCATAAGGGGTATCGTGGTTGCACATGTAAGGTTCGGACGGTCGACAAATCTTAAACCCTCCATTTTTGAAAACACACCCTCATCTTGTTCCTTCACACCACTTCTTTCTCAAGTGGTCACCCTACTCATCATCATCTCTCTCGGGCATTAGTGGCACCCTACGGGGTTTTCAAAAAGTCTTTGAAAGTATCTCTTCCTTCCCATCATTATGCATAATCAGGAACCCACTTGCGTACCATCTACTAGCATCCTAACTACACCCGCCCGCATAACCCTCATAAGGTGGTAGGGGCATGCATGATGCAAGTGTCAAAGGTGAAAGTATCAGAGGAACCCCACCGAAAGAGGAGCACCACATCATGATCAATCATCGAAACAACAAGTGCTATATGACACGCATGAAAAGGTTTCTTAACATGGTCACAGGGCTTCTTGCCTGGCTTAGCAATGTCTTCGAGGTATTCACACGCTTCTCGTCCACTCCGAGAAATTCGTCTACTTTGCCAACTATCGTCGGAAACAACCACGATAAGAAACACAAGAAACAGATAATAAGAGTGCTCTATAAATGGGAAATATATTTTTCTTAGACCTCTCTGGTCATGAGAAAAATTTATAAAATTGTTGAACTAGAGTTGGATCAATGATGATTTTGGAATGGAGGAATGAAGGAATTAGTGTCCCGATAAGATGTCTACAGAAAAGATGTTTACAAATATGGGTGAAGGCACCCATTTAATAGGGCATGATTTTAGAAACATTTAGGAAGTGGTTTTACTGGTTTTGGAGTTGGTAAGAATATCCTAGGAATTTTCAAAGCGGGTTATACCTGAATAAATAGCTCAATTATTTGGATGGCAAAGAGGCACCAGGAAAAATGTTCCCTAATTAGGGCATGAATTTAGACACAGATAGGAACTTGAATCACTCCATTTGGAGCTATAATGGATGATCCAAAAATTTGACAAAGTGGACTCTGAATAGCTTTAATTTGAATTTGAATAACAATAGGGTAAAGACTTGTGGTGGAAAATTATGGGAGTTTCATCACTGGATAGGTGGTATTTCTAGGAGTATGTAGAAATTTGAATCATCAAATTTGGACTTTCCTAGAATAAAATATAGATTTTACAAGTCTACAGAAATAAATTAAAATAAAAAGGAGGAGGATATACCTATGTGTTATCTAGCGCACACGGCGAAGGATAAGAAGACGGGCCGGCCCATCAGGCTGGCCGCATGGGATGTCGTGGTGACGTCGAAGGTGCCTTCCCATAGGGCGCTTCCATCGCAGGAAAACGAAGACGGCGGGAGCCGTGTCCACTTAACCTGCTAGGACCGACCCTCTGGTCACTCACAGGGGCCCTGCTCATTAGGTTCATCGTCCACCTCCCGCTCGAATGGAGCAGGGCAGGGGAGACGGACCGAGCGCTCGCCTGCGTTGGCCCCAGCGGCTCTGGCCAATTTCGGTGATGGCCCGGCCACCGGAGGGCTTGGCATGGGGACCCGCATCTGCCTGGGTGCCTCATTTTTACCGAGGAGGACCAGGGAGGGGAGACCTCAACCATGGCGGAGGCCGGCGATGGGCGACAGTGGCAGCAGTGCTCCGGCCAACTAGAGGGATGAGGCGATGGAGGGTCCTGGAGAGGCTCAGGGAAGCAAGGGGACGGCCGTTGTGGCCAGATTTTGAGCGGAGCCACCCGCGGGGTTTCAGCCATGGAGGGGTCCGGGGGAAACAGGGGGGTGAGGGGCCGATCCAGGGCTTCCGAGGAGAGAGAGAGACCAGAGAGCTCGAGAGGGGCACGTGGGAGGCCTTATATGGCCAAGCTTAGGTCCACCATGGACCGAGCTCTCGACGAGGCTCGGGCGAGCTCTGCCAGGCCCAGAGGAGGGCAAGGCAGGAGGGGGTCGACCATCCAGCGTGCTGCGGACGTCGAGAAGAACTTGGGGGACACGACCCCGGCGCCCAAAGCTGTCAGGTGCCTTTGATTGGGCAAGCTACAGTGCGTGGGTGCACTGTAGCGTGCTCCAGAGCATGAGCCTTGCATGCCAAGGCTTGTCTTTGGCATGTAGGGCGCGGCCACTCATGTCTAGGGTATCTAGGATGGTCTAAAATAAGATATACTGGCCTTGGATGCCCTGGGTAGCTGATATAATATGAGAGAGAGGGGAAAACTTGTTGTCCATGGGGTAAATGGAGAGTTTTACCAGGCCTATCATTGAGATATGGCCATGCCAAGTTTATTGGAGGTAAAGGGGAACTACTAAGGGCTCTGGTAAAATTGCAAATCCATTCCCCTTGATGCACCACGTTATGTGGTGACATATTTTAGGGACTATAACATGCACAAAAAGTTTGGGGCCCAATGGGCAGACTTGGCAATGCAAACATTCCCAACTTTTGAAATCAACAGGCGGAGGTTTTGGTTGATTTGGACAAGTTAATCTGTTCTCATTGATGCACCACTTGGCGTGGATGCATTATTTGAGGATTATAACATGTCCTCAAAGTTTGATCTTAAGGGGAGATAGTTGGTAATGTAGAGTTGTTCAAATTTGGATCTGGACAAAGAGGGTTTTGGGATATTTTGGTGAACCAAAACAATTGGGATTGAGGTGAAACTTGGCAATATGACCACACATATCATATGTGACATGCTAGAATTTTCTAGGATTTAATTGAGAATATTTCTTATAGACATATTTCCAATCCTTGAAACAGACAGAAATGATTTTGAAGGGTTTTGTCCAATACTTTGAACATGACCATGCCTTTAAACTCTTATATATGGACACTATATGTCCACTGAGCTTTCCTAATTTTTCCCAAATATTTTTAAATCATTTAAATAATATTTCCCTATAAAAGACCATTTCTAGCCTTAAGAAAAAGCTTGTAAATAAAATATGTAAATAATCTTTTAAAATGATATTTTGTGGTTTTGGGAGGTCATATATATAGTGGGCCTCAAATAGTGCATTTGGGTAAAGAGGATCCACCCAATTTGGGGACTAGTAGTGCAAATGTCAAATCAAGGGGTTTTGAAAAAACTAATTTAAATAAATGCTTTTGGGCCAAGATAATATTTTGTAAAAATAGTTTTAAGTCATATACACATGGCATGATCATTGGACAAGATCTCAAGGTCAAGGAAAAGAGTTTTGAGAGTAGGAGAGAGTTTTATGAATTATAGAGCACTAGCAAGCAATCAAACAAGCAAGCAAATAGCACACAAGTCAAACATTCAAGTGCACTAAATAGTTTTAATTGACCCTAATTTTTGAGTCATGATAACTTAGTCATGAGAAGCAAAACACAGGGTGTGACAGACCTACCCCCCCTTACAAGAATCTCGTCCCCAAGATTCCTAGGCTAGGCGTAGAACAGATGCGGAAATTCAGAGGTGAGGTAGTCTTCACGTTCCATGCTGCTTCTACTCTGGCATGGTCGTCCTTCTGGGTCTTGAAGTGCTTGATGATATGTCTTCGAGTGCATCGTTAACTTCTTCTCAGGGTGAACGGGGTTCTAGCAACTTGCTAGGCTTTCCTAATGGTTAAGGGCTTGGTGGATGAGAACTTGGCAAGGCCTGGCTTGCGTGTGTGTCCCAAAGTCGGAATACCTGGCCAAGGGGTGTGTCTATGTGCTGGTCCTGGGATTGCTCACGTTGGTTAGTGACATCTAGATGTCTCGCATTAGAATAGAAAGGTTGAGTCTTGGTGTAGCTTCTCGCTGGCGGGGAAGTCCTTATCTTCCTTAAAGAAGGAGGTCTTCAGTCGTAGGTGTCTCCATCCTTGAGAGTGCCGATGTGCGTCATCGTGGGCGTCCCATTGAGATCTACTGCTTGAGTAAGCTTCCTAGGTAGATTCTTCATTCTTCTATGGTCGTTTGTCTTCATCGTCATGGACGCACGTTTCTGGAGGGTCTTTGAGTGTTAGGTCTATTCGTCTCTCCGTGGCAAGGTCTGTGCTGAGTCTCGTCCCTAAGACTGAGCTTAGAGACTTGGTGTCAAAATGGGTTCTACCATCTGGGAAGGTTTCAGTGGGGTTCTAGATAAGCTGACTGTTCAGAGTACAGATCAGCCATCTAATCCCCACGGTCTAAGTCTTGGCAAGTGGGGTGAACTACCTTTGACAGGTGGCTTACCATGGTCGAGCCACGGTTTACGTCCTTGATTGAACCAAAAAGGGGCTAACAATGAGGTCATGACAGTCGTTCCACTCCGTTCCAGGCATCTGAAGGGAGTAGGGATGTCATGCTCATCGTACACCATCAAAGTGGTGGAGTGAGGGTCGTTATTAGCTCCTCGGTCTCTTCCTAGTCAGGAACTAATAGGTGACCATTTAAAGCGAGGGGCTCCTTAATCCTCTTGATGTCCAAGGGCTTCATAGGGCTTGAACGTCGGTGCTTCTGGATGTAGTCTAGTTGAGGTAGCTGGCAGAGGAGTGGAGGTTGACTTCTTTTGCTTCTACTTCGTCGTTGTCGTGGCTTCGCAATCGCAGTGGTCCTACATCTTTCTTGGGCAAGAAAGTCTTCTCCTGTAGGGAGGGTGCTTCCCGGAGTCCAACTTCTTCAAGGTGAGAACTTATAATTGAGAGGCATGGTAGTTAGTGTTCTTGGGGCTGGTCCAAATAAGACTAAGGTGTTTCTCCTCTCATTGGGTAAATAAGCATGTCATCCCAGAGGACAACAACCTATTTCCCGAAGTACCACATAAACACATTGCTCATGGGGTATGTTAGAGGAGCGACATTCGTCCTGGAAGGTCACTAGTATCTAGGGTTGTGGTCCAACCTAATAAAGGTCTTCATGGCCACCTTCCTTATGGAAAGGGTGGGTGGTAGTCATGGTATAGTATCGACCATGTTCTTTTGACTTAGAGCCAGAGCCTATGGTCTTATCCCACCATGGCATGGTCCGGTAGAGCTCCAAGGTTTCAAGGAGCTTAGGATTTGAGTGAACGTCTATCATCTTATCCTCGAGCACGGTTCTTAGATGCCAATAGTACTGCCTATTACTCCAAACAAAATCGCCCTATACCTCGAAGGTATCATCTCATATAAGTCAACCCCAATATTACACATGCTATTCATATCTCCAAGGTTTTGAGAGGAGGACTATACTGAAAGATCTCATATATATGCTATAGCTAACTCACATATATCCCTATATAAAAGTCCTCGGGATAATTTATAAGCCGCTAAGCTTGATCATGATATTACCAATCCAAGTGTCCTACTGACCCTACTGACCTATCCAAGGTCTAAGGTCATTACTATGCTAAGGAAACATGTACTAAATTAATCCAAGATCTTGTTTCCTTCCTTCGAATCCAATTGACCGATCCTCGAATATCATCCACTATTACCTGATCCATTACTGCTACAAATCCAGCATCGATGGTGTCCAACATAATCTCCTCGATTTCATATATTCCACATATCATTGTAAGGACTATTGTCACGAACGCCCAATCTCATGGCCAACTACACTCCAAGGTCGAGCTTATATAGATCCCTAAATTGTCCCTAACATCATCCGATTCCTTCTACTATCATCCAGCGAAAAACATGGCATCATGATCAAGATTATTGGACTAATTCCAAGTTACTCCGAACCATGTGGTTTAATTGATCTCGAGCACCTATTGGAATCACCTATTCAAATCCAAGGTTTACATCTAGTAAGAATTCCCTACTAGTTAATCCAGTTACTAACATGTCACCATCAATCCACTATCTACATTACTCGCCAAGGTCGAGTCATTGGTGCACGAAGAGTTTCAGCAGGTAATCATATTGTCCTACTAATCCAATTTGGTCAAGGGTCAAGTAATTTATGCCACTCTATCAACGTTGATCCACCAAGTTTGTATACCAACATTAAGCCTCATAATCCACGAAAGGGTCTCATCTACTTCCTCAAGACATTCATTATGCCTAAATCAAATCATTGTCCATAAATTGTATATCCTTAGAACGATCCTTCCTATGGCATCAAGGTCCTAGTGCTAGCATAAGAATGAAGGATGTTTGTTCACTATGAACACAACTCCATATGGAACCCAGTGCAAGGCAGGGGTTATTGAAGCTCAATAAGTGATCTGGCAAATCCATGTATTAAACACGTGATCAGAGGCTTGTGCTAGGTAAGCTTGTGAGGTATAGGTGGGGCTAGGGAGGGGTTTCCAATCCATAGGGAAAAGCATAACACTACGGGGTTGCATTTTGTTGAGTACGTTGTAGTCATAGTCTTCAACGCTAGCTGTCCATCGAGGTGGATCGTTGGTGCATCTTTTCTTGTTGGTCTCTAGTTGACGAGATTAGGGAGGGGGAAAGTAGCATAGAGGAGCGTGCCTAAGGGGGTGGTATAGTGCAAGTGTAATCAAGCAAGTGCCGAAAAGGTCGAACACAAACATCAAGGTAAGGTAGGTGGTATAGTCGCGCACTTGTTTCCTAGGGCAAAAGTCTGACTTACACCAATGCACAAACAGGAAAAACAAGCAATCACACATCATGGTTCCATTTGAACCATCATACGGACTCGACTTCACATGGGGGACACACGACCTATCCTACCCTAGGGGTTCTCGGACTCATTAGTCGTGCTGCTTCGCATCTTGGAGAGGAGTCCGCTTAGTTCTCTGGGTCTTCTTCAGGTGTCGCTATGTCTCTGGTGGTTGTTCTTCATAATGATCCTGGTAGCACCTGAAGCGTCCTTGACGACTTCGGGTCTGTTGGGTCGATGATGAAGGTGATTCTACACGTCTCTTGTTGACAGGGTCTTCTGGTGTCCTCGTGATCATGACAATGCCTTCTTGTCTCTTGAGACATCGATCATTCCAGGTAGGCAACCTTTTATGCAATGACATTAACAAGGCATGGCAAAGTTGTATCATGTCGGTCTCATTGATCATATCATCGGCACAAAGAGCGGGGGGATGAAGAGGACCATTTTCCTACTCACTATAGTGAGGCGGACCAAATGCTAAGGTTCTCTTTCACCGGTGGTTGCCGACACAACAACAAAAAGGACAAGGTTGCTCCATTAGCGATGCATATCATGGCATTGCATGTCTTGTGCCCTAGTCATCGAAGGTCGGGTGGCATCATCCTGTGGCTGTGTCGAGGGTGTCACTATCTTCTAACTTGACATCCTCATCCTTCGAGAAGGTGTCTTCTGTTGGTAGCTCCTTGTCTAGTGTCGGAAACTTGGGTCCAAGATATGTCGGCAATCGTCTCGCAAAGGTGGCTTCCTTCCAGGTTACGCACGAGGGTTACAAGGAATCCCGTGGTCAGGGGCACAAGGGTAGTAGCGACCATTTGCAAGGTTTTGAAAAAGTTGATGAGGAGAGCTAAGAGAAAGATGGTGGAAATGCTAAGGCGAAAACCTTGGCTTCCTTTGAAAGTTTGGGACAGGTGAGAAATATAGAGATTTTGTAAGTGATTTTAAAGGTTCTGGAAAAATAGTTTTGTCCTAACTAACGTCCATGCTAACTAAGGGCTTCCTACAGTCAGGATGGCTTTGATACCAGCTCTGTGGGGACCCCGACTCATAAGTCGTGATCACCGAATGCACATGTACAGTGATCCCACAGATCAATGCTCACTGAACACACAAACACTGAATAACAAGAGTCTTACATCCACATTTAGCGTCTTATACAAATAAAGACCATGAAGGTCAAGTCTTACATAGATAGGGCCATGAGGGCCAAACACTTAAATAGAACAAGCAGCGGAAATGTTGATCAAAAGCATGAACCCATGCCATCTGCCTTAACCTACAGGCATTCTGACTGGGAAGCGTCCTAGTTCGCATGTTCGTCACCAACGAACCTTTCAACATACTCCTGTTCTTCCATGCCTGGCCAATTAAATAACGAGTGGCAAGCAAATGAGTACGTTGAATGTACTCGCAATCAACCCAAGTTGTGGAACAAGGTAATAATGATGCATGATATAGCACTAAGTAGGTGATTTGCGGAAGCTGGTTTTAAATGCAATGACATGATCTGGTAACTAGTAAGCATGCATCAACAATAGGCAAATATCCATGTGAACAAATTACAATTATCATCTTAAGTAAGGGTTGAACACCTCATGTTCATTCCTCATGCTAAGTCATCGGACTTAGTTCAATTCCCATGCTAAGTCATCCGACTTAGCTCATGTGACCTCTTTGTCACCATCACACTCATACTCACACCAAGTTTTACGAAAACATCCGAACGTGGCATAAGCAACACCACCCAACTGTCCTTTACCATGGACACGACTATTCAAATAGTTTTACACTCTATAGAGGTTGCAAACTTTACCCACAAGACTCGGGGAACTTCCATTTCATCCATGACTCGCGATATATAACATACCCGAGGTAAGCACCCAAACAATGTCTTCCCATGGTGATACTAAACAAAGATTCCACTCGTTGGTGCCATCCCTCATGATGTACATTACTTGTATCATCCATGAGGGCACGCAACAGTGTGCCCGGTACCTGTAAATACAACGCATGTCCTTCCACTTCCACTTCACTCTTGCCACTAGTAATGCGGGCTCCATGCTAGTGCTAACAATAGAAATCAACAAAGCGCCATCCCATAAGGGGTATCTTGGTTGCACATGTAAGGTTGGGACGGTCGACAAATCTTAAACCCTCTGTTTATGAAAACACATCCTCATCTTGTTCTGGTACAACACTTCTTTCTCAAGTGGTCACCCAACTCATCATCATCTCCCTCGGGCATTAGTGGCACACGACGGGGTTTTCGAAAAGTCTTTGAAAGTATCTCTTCCTTCCCATCATTATGCATAATCCCGAACCCACTTGCGTAGCATCTACTATCATCCTAACTACACCCACCCGCATAACCCTCATAAGGTGGTAGGGTCATGCACGATGCAAGTGTCAAACGTGAAAGTATCGAAGGCACCCCACCAAAAGAGGAGCACCACATCATGATCAATCATCAAAACAACAAGTGCTATATGACACGCATGAAAAAGTTTCTTAACATGGTCAAAGGGTTGCTTGCCTGTCTTAGCAATGTCTTCGAGGTCGTCACAGGCTTCTCGTCGACTCCGAGCAATTTGTCTACTTCGCCAACTATCATCGAAAACAACCATGATAAGCAACACAAAAAACTGATAATAAAAGTGCTCTATAAATAGGAAATATATTTTTCTTGGACCTCTCTGGTCATGAGAAAATTTTATAAAATGGTTGAACTAGAGTTGGATCAACGATGATTTTGGACTGGAAGAATGGAGGAATTGGTGTCCCGATAAGATGTCTACAGAAAAGATGTTTACAAAATATGGGTGAAGGCACCCATTTAATAGAGCATGATTTTAGAAACATTTAGGAAGTGGTTTTACTGGTTTTGGAGTTGGTAAGAATATCCTCAGGATTTTCAAAGTGGGTTATACCTAAATAAATAGCTCAATTATTTGGAGAAAGGCATCAAGAAAAATGTTCCCTAATCAGAGCATGAATGTAGACACAGATAGGAACTTGAATCACTCCATTTGGAGCTATAATGGATGATCTAAAGATTTGACGAGCTGGACTCTTAATAGCTCAAATTTGAATTTGAATAACAATAGGGTAGAGACTTGTGGTGGAAAATTATGGGAGTTGCATCATTGGATTGGTGGTATTTCTAGGAGTATGTAGAAATTTGAATCATCAAATTTGGAGTTTCCTAGAATAAAATATGGATTTTACAAGTCTACAGAAATAAATAAAAATAAAAAGGAGGAGGATATACCTGTGCGCTATCTAGCGCACACGGCGAAGGATAAGAAGACGGGCCGGCCTGTCAGCCTGGCCACGTGGCACGCCGTGGTGATGTCGAAGGCGCCTTCCCACAAGGCGCTTCCACATCAGGAAAACGGAGACGGCGGGAGCCGTGTCCACTTAACCGGCTGGGCCCGACCCTCGGGTCACTGACAGGGGGCCCCGCTCGTCAGGTTCATCCTCCACCTCCCGCTCGAACGGAGCAGGGCAGGGGAGGCGGACCGAGCGCTCGCCAACGTTGGCCCTAGTGGCTCCGGCCACCTATGGCGATGGCCCGGCCACTGGAGGGCTTAGCATGGCGACTCGCATCCGCTTGGGTGCCTCATTTTCGCCGGGGAGCACCAAGGAGGGGAAACCTCGACCGCGGCAGAAGCCGGCGATGGGCGGTAGTGGCAGCAGCGCTTTGACCAACTAGAGGGATGAGAGAGGTGTGGGAAGGAGCGCAGAGGCGATGGAGGGTCCTGGAGAGGCTTAGGGAAGTAGGGGGAAGGCCGTTGTGGCCGAATTTTGAGCGGAGCCGCCGCCGGGGTTTCGACCATGGAGGGGTTCGGGGGAAACAAGGGGGCGAGGCGACGGTCCAGGGCTTCCGGGGTGAGAGAGAGAGACCAAAGATCTCGATAGGGGCACGGGGGAGGCCTTATATGGCCGAGCTGAGGTCCACCATGGACCGAGCTCCCAGACAAGCCTCGGGCGAGCTCTGCCGGGCCCAGAGGAGGGCAAGGGAGGAGGGGTCCGGCTATCCAGTGTGCTGCGGACATCAGGAAGAACTCGAGGGACATGACCCCGGCGCCCAAGGCTGTCGGATGCCTCTGATTAGGCAAGTTACAGTGCGTGGGTGCACTGTAGCATGCTCGAGAGCACGAGCCTTGCATGCCAAGGCATGTCTTTGGCATGTAGGGTGCGACCACCGGTGTCTAGGCTATCTAGGATGGTCTAAAATAAGTCCTACTGGCCTTGGATGCCCTGGGTAGCTGATATAATATGAGAGAGAGGGGAAAACTTGTTGTCCATGGGGTAAATGGAGAGTTTTACCAGGCCAATCATTGAGCTTTGGCCATGCCAAGTTTACTGGAGGTAAAGGGGAACTACTAAGGGCTCTGGTAAAATTTTGAGCTCAAGGGGAAGAGAATAAGTGGTCAAAATAGTGAATCCTAGAATACACCAGAAGGTGTTTGATGGAGTTTTGGGCAAGCAAAAGGCCTCCGCTTGGTGTGGGTTTTCACAGGATAAAATTGTGGGTAAAATTAGGAGTGATCATAAGTTTTCAGCTCATTTGAGAAAAGGTAGCAATACAAATGTTGTAAACCCTATAAATGGGCAGAAATGCATTTGCTTAGATCTAGCTATCTAAATCCATTCCCCTTGATGCACCACTTGATGTGGTCACATATTTTAGGGACTCTAACATGCAAAAAAAGTTTTGGGCCCAGTGGGGAGACTTGGCAATGCAAACATTCCCAACTTTTGAAATCAGAAGGAAGGGGTTTGGGTTGATTTGGACAAGTTAATCTATTCTCATTGATGCACCACTAGGTGTGGATGCATTATTGGAGGATTATAACATGTCCTCAAAGTTTGAGCTTAAGGGGAGACATTTGGTAATGTAGAGTTGTTCAAATTTGGATCTGGACAAAGAGGGTTTTGGGATATTTTGGTGAACCAAAACAATTGGGATTGAGGTGAAACTTGGCAATATGACCACACATATCATATGTGACATGCTAGAATTTTCTAGGATTTAATTGATAATATTTCTTATAGACATATTTCCAATCCTTGAAACAGACAGAAATGATTTTGAAGGGTTTTGTCCAATACTTTGAACATGACCATGCCTTTAAACTCTTATATATGGACAATATATGTCCACTGAGCTTTCCTAAATTTTCCTAAATATTTTTAAAGCATTTAAATAAATTTTGCCTATAAAATACCATTTCTGTCCTTAAGAAAAAGCTTTTAAATAAAATATTTAAATAATCTTTTAAAATAATATTTTGTGGTTTTGGCAAGTCATAGATATAGTGGGTCTCAAATAGTGCATTTGGGTAAAGAGGATCCACCCAATTTTGGGACTTGCAGTGCAAATCTCAAATCAAGGGTTTTTGAAAAACCTAATTTAAGTAAATACTTTTTGGCCAAGATAATATTTTGTAAAAAGAGCTGTAACTCCTATACACATGGCATGATCGTTGGACAAGAGTTCTAGTTCAAGGAAAAGAGTTTTGAGAGTAGGAGAGTGTTTTATGAATCATAGAGCACTAGCAAGCAAGCAAATAGCACACAATTCAAACATTCAAGTGCACTAATTTTTCTTTAATTGGCCCTAATTTTTGAGTCATGATAACTTAGTCATGAGCGACAAAACATAGGGTGTGACAGTGTGGTGTTGCCGCCCGGAGGGGTGTGGAGGTCGCCCTTGGAGGCCATGGTCGGAGAGGCCACGTCTGCCCCGGCGGCGGCGGCCCCGCCTTTCGGCTGTGGCTCAGTCAGGGACGTGACTGGCATCTCAATCGCCTTGCTGGAGCCGAGAAAGTCCTCTAGAGGAGGCGCGGCCACGCGCTTCTTCGGGGTCGCCCGGCCAGACGCCCAAACAGTATGGGGGGCAGGCCCCGGCCTGTAGAGGACCCTGGCGAAGCGCCGGGAGTCTAAGGCCGGGGGCTCTTTGGTGTCATCGTCGTCCTCAAGGTTGTGGAGGATCTTACTCTGCGATGGAGGGGGCACCTCTTCCAATTCATCCCCGGTCCCCTCCGAATCCTCATCGCCGCTGGTGTCATCGGAGGACACCGGCACGGGAGGATTGGGGTGCTCAGGCGACATGAGCTGCAGCTCATCAAAGGCGGGCATGGCGGCGGCCAGATCCCCACCATCATCGCGGCGGTACATCGAGGCGTAGGCCTCAGGGAGATCCCCAGGATCGCTGAAGAGCAGGGTATTCACAGCCTTGTCTAGCTCCTCGCTTGTCAGGCTGGCGGATCGGAGCCTGATGCTGTCCCCCATGCCCTGGTACTCCCACATGGGCTTCGAGCGCCTAAAGCGGTGCCAGGAATTGCATTAGGAACTCCTTCACCATCTTCGCCATGGTCAGGTTCTTGCCCTCCATATCTGAGGAGATCCGCTCCAAGATGGGTTTCGCCCGGAGATCAGCAAGCTTTGCGATGCCCCACGTGAGGGTCTTCTGGGGCAGCTCCTGTAGGATCGAATGTAGGCCTAGAGGGGGTGATTAGACTACTTGACCAAATAAAATTCTACCTTTTCCCAATTTTAAGTGTAGGCAGATTTTAGCATTCATAGCAAGTCAATTACACCCTACACATGCATGTCTACGAGTATAGCAGCAGAAAGTAAAGACACGCATGTAAGTAAAGGAAGGGTAGGAGGATCAAACGCAACTGGAGACACGATGATTTTTTCCCATGGTTCCGATAGGTGGTGCTATCGTACATCCACGTTTCTGGAGTCTTCAACCCATGAAGGGTAATGACCGCGAGAGTCCACGGAGGGCCCTACCCACGGAAGGTTCCACGAACAAGCAACCTTGACTATACCATGATGGCCTGCATCCATGGAGGACTAGCCTAACTTGGGGTGGATCTTCACAAAGTAGTCGGTCTCCTTGCCCTTACAAACTTATTGGTCCACTCCACAACACAAAGTAGGACGATGCCAAGCGACACCTAACCAATCTAGGAGGCACCACCCTCCAAAAGGTAATAGGCTCGATAATATCGATGAACTCCTTGATCTTGTGCTTCAAGATGATAGACTCCTCAACACACAATCACTCTCTCACAAATTTGGCTTTGGTGGCAGAGATTGATTTGGTGGAAAACAATTTGGGCAGGCTAGAAATAAGGATTCATATGGTTGGAATGGAATGGCATGATCTCAACACATGATTAGGTGTCTCTCTCTCAGAAAGTCAGTTGGTATGAGTGGGGGTCTGTTCTGAGTGCTTCTCTTTCGAGTAGGTGGTGGTGGAGGGTAATATATAGGCATATCAAAAAATCCAACCGTTACACCTAATAAGTCAGACTGAGTGACACTGATGTGTTAATCTCGATGGTACCGAGTTTCCTCAAAGGTAGCAACATTTGAATCTCGATGAGACTGATATATAAAACTCGGTTGCACCGATAAGGCGACCAACGATCAGATTGCCAAACTCGGTGATGCCCATTCAACAAACTCGACCGGACCAATTTTGTGAATTTGCGTAAGAGGAATTTGGGAACCCAAACTCGGTGGCACCAAAGCAGATTCGGTTGCACCAGATGGCTAAGGTTTAGCTGAGTTTATCTAAGGCTGAGAATCGGTGGCACTGAGTGGAATGTGTTGGTTGCACCGATTTTAAATATTTGGCTTTGGACAAACTTTAATGGAAGAGCTTGTGGGTTAATGTGGTGACTATTAGTTGTGCACCTATGAGCATTTTGTTCACCAACAGTACCTTACCCCCTTTTAATAGTATTAGCTTTCCTATTGACTCAAAGTGATTTCTCACAAAGTAAAATGTAGAGTCCTCTTGCTTGAAGCTTTGCCAATCTATTTCCTTGCATCTTGGGGTATTTCACAATCCTTTTGCCAACCCATCATTGAACTTTTCCTAAAACATGCTTAGTGGAAACATTGGTTCAATGACATATATGTTGTTATTATTTACCAAAACCACCAAGGGAGCAAATGTGCTTTCAATCTCCACCTTTTTGGTAATTGATGACAACATATAGATCAAATCTTCGATATATGATATAATAAGTGAATATAATCATCGCTTTGAGAAGTATGTGATAAGCAAGAGCCCCCCTAAATTTGTGCATTTTTTTTAAATTTGCGTTTGAATGCAAATGCACAATCGATTAGGTAGTGGGGCACTTGTTCCATGTCACATACAACTTGGTGGTGTGCGAGAGTAATATGAGTTAATATCATAGCACAACACATCAAGCAAAGTGAATGATCATCTCATAACCATTAAAGGATAGGAAATAGTAGCAACACACAAGCGTATGATCAAACACGAATAAACTTTTGTTAAACTTTTATTTGTGTGAAACAACAAGCAACCAAAATACCAAATGTCTTGAAAAAAGCAATAAAAACAAATGCTCTCTCAATCGAAGCCTAAAGATCTATAGACAACTTCTCCCCGTTTGGCAACAAGTTACCAAAAAGTTCGAAGAGATATAGATAATTGTCCTTCTAAGGCTGATCTCCTTCGGTGGTCGATATCGGAGTCAAGAGAACTGCGTTGGTGAAGACCTCTGCTGATGTCCTGCATGGAGTTGGAGTAGCAACTGGAGGCACTAGAAGAGCTGATGGAGCTAAAGTCACTCTAGCTGGTGTAGACGAGTAATGTCTCGTCTCGAGAGCTGGCACTGTAGGTATCCTAGTCTGAGTCCTAAACTGGGTAGTCGTCCCGACGGGTGCACAATCCTTATCATCATCAGAATCAGACACTGAAGAGGTGCGATGGATAGGGGCTTCATCTACTTCCTTCTTGAGCTTGTTCACGGTCTTGGTCAGCCCATCCACCTTGTCATTGAGGGTCTTGACTCTATCCTCAAAGATGTTCACAAGGCTCTTTTGATCGTCCAGTATGCTTTTGATATCCTTCTGCATGTTCATGACGGTAGAGATCAAGAGATCTATCTGCTCGTTCCTGGATCTAGGGACTTGAGCACAAGTGGCTCTAGATGCCTCTGGCTCTGCCCGTGTCTGAGTTACAACTGATGTGGGATGGTCTGGGTCCATCACCACAATGTTTTCCTCAAAATCTGGCTGTAGTGGAAAGTGGGGTCTGTCTAGAGCAAAGATGTGCTTCTCCATCTTGGAGTTGATGAGCATCTGAATATAGGGTGCATAGCAGCATGAGTGCTTCTGATCAGCGGCAACCCTCTTCACAGTCTCCACTATCAGATCCATCACTCTGAATTTCTCGTGCTGGTCAATATGAATTAGCAGGTTGATGGAGTAGCCCCAGATCATCTTCTCGTCACCTGACTTGGGAATCAAAGTATGCCTCAATATAGTGTTAATGGTGTGGAGACCTGCGTGGAGGTGATAGATAGATCCTAGCTTGTTGGACTGAAGCTGTGCAATAGGGATGGCATTGTGCATGTCCTTCATGGCATTGTGTCTTGCCTTGGACTCTGGGTATATGCATATATCTCCATCATGTTCCTTTGGGACTCCTAAGATGGCAGCCCATTCATCAACAGTAGACTCATATCTTGCTCCTTTTGTCATCCACACAATCCAACCATCTCCATAGAAGTGAGCTATGGAGTAGAATTGCATGATCATCTCGTCATTCCAAGTAGTGAATTCTCTGCCAACAAACTAATCTATGCCAATGCAGTGGAAGTTGTCTTGCACAATCTGGAAGTAGTCTTCATTCTCCTTGATGTACTTCCAAATGACATATCTCATATCGCTCACAGATGGACTCTTGTCAAGCAACACAGTCTCATACAAATCATGTTGCTCCTTGGTGTAGAACCTATAATCCACAGCTGTCTTCTTCCTCTGAGAGTAAGGACCAATGGCTCTCTACTGTCTCAAACCTGCATCCTTCTTCTTCTTCTTCTCCATATCAACATTAATAGGATGGCTGGCATTATGCTCTGGAAGGTGATGTATGAGCTTCATCAAAGAAGACATAGAATCATTATCAATTTCTCTAAAAGTAGACCCCTTATTCTTCTTAGAAGCTAGGATGTCTCTGGTAGTCCTCTTGGACTTCACTACAGCAGCCTTCTTAGGTGTAGACTTGGTGCTCTTGGAGGGACCTTGCTTTGGCATAACATCTTCCAATAGCTTCTTATGCTTCTTCTTGGGAGGGGCCTTGACAACATGCTCTTCCTCCTCCTCCTCAGCAGCAGCACGTGTAGCCTCCTCAGGATCCTCATACATTGAGGTAGGCCTGCCAATAACATAGATGATCCTTTTCCTGGCCTTCTTCTCTCCTGACTTCTTAGGCAATGACTTCCTTGGGGGATCAATGGTCATGGTAGCCCTAGAACTCTTAGCCGCTCTCATAGTATCTGAAGGTGCATATGTCTTGCTGACCACCCTCCTGGAAGACATGGCCACATTTGCTGACTTCTTGGCAGCCTTCTCTTGCTTCTTAGCAAGAATCTCCTCTGGCACAAAGTCTGAATCCTCCTCATCTGAGTTCAGTCTCTTCCTAGTCCTTGTTGCAGCCTTGGGAAACCCATGAGAACTAGGGGTGCTTGGATCTGAAAAGGAATTGGACCCACGGCTAGTGCTTGAACTCATGTCAATGTTCTGTTGCTGCAAGTTTTGTCTATCCTCAGCATCTGACATATCTGACCTTGTGAATAGACTATAGAAGAGTGAAATAGGATAAGTCATCACAAAATGTAGCTGGTTTTTGAAATTTTGAACAGAAAAATCGTAGATGTAGTTCACAACAAAATTGGATTTTGGTGTCACCAAGTCAAATATTTTGGTGCTATCGAGACGCACAGAACTCTTAACCGAAACTTGGCAATAGTTTCGGTTGCTCTGAGAACTGCCACTCAGTCTCATCGAGTTCTGTCCCTAGTAGAACAAATGGTAAATCGGTGGAACCGATTTTTCCGACTCGGTATCACTGAGATGCAACTTTGCGGGCAACTAAACCTAGAATTCTTTGATTCGTTAGACTATAGGAATTTCTCGTGGACAGATCGATCTCAAACGATGGCTAGATGATGGAGAAACCCTAATGCGCAAGAATTGGAGGTAGGAGCACAAGAGGGGGCCAAATCCATACCCTGGCTCGATGATGGATCCGCTACAACGGCGATGATGGAGAAGATTTCGTCGGCGATGGCGATTCCCTGTAGGGGAAATGCTCGGGGAAGCAAAGGCGATGAACATATATGTACTTTTCAGCAGCTTAGGGTTTTGGGGCGCGACGGTTTGAGGATTGAATTTCAAAGCATCGGGTCCACAACATATATACCCCTCACTATCGGTGACACTAATTCTAAATTTTTGGTGTCACCGAGTATCTCACATATCAAATGACAGGTTAACTCAGTCTAACCCAGAATATGGAATTGGTAGTATCGAGATTGAAAACCAGATCAACACTAGGCATTTAGTGAGACCGAGAATTTTGAGTTGGTTCCACCGAGATGCACTTGGGAGGTTTTGATACGTCCATTTTGCATCATGATTTTATATTTATATTTATTGCATTATGGGATGTTCTTACACAGTTTGGTACAACACTTATGGATTTTCTCTCTTATTTTACAAGGTTTACATGAAGAGGTGTAGGATCAAAAGTAGGTCTAGAGAGGGGTGATTAGACTACTTCACCAAATAAAAGTATTGTCTTTTCCCAAATTTTAGTTCTTGGCAAGTTTTAGCATTCATAGCATATCAAGTACACCCTACACATGCATGTCTAAGAGTATAGCAGCGGAAAGTAACAACAAGCATGAGTAAAAGGGATAGGGTAGGAAGATCAAACACAATTGTCGGAGTTGGACCCGAAAACCCATTCACCAACATGAGCTTGATGTTTCCTTCTTGAGTAGCTCTTGGTGTACTTGTCCTTCTTATCCAAGTCCCTACTTCTCCTTGAGGGTCTTCGTTCATATCGATTATCTCTAGTCCTTCTCTCTCTTCGAGGTGATTCATCTCTTGAGCTTTGACTTCTTGGTGACTCTTCTCTTCGTCTGTAGGGAGCCCTGCACTCATTGGAGTAGTGTTTGGGTTTCCCACAATTGTACTAGTTTCGGTCACGACTTAACGAACGCTTCTCTTCATGTCTTGAGTTGGAGCTATGATATTTGGTTCTATACTTGTAGAACTTGTTGAATTTCTTGACCATGAGACTTATCTCTTCATTTGTGACAAGGTTGTCACTTGAGGTAGCGGTAGCATCACTTGTGGCTTTGTAAGCACTGCTAGACTTGTCGTGAATCTCTTCCTTGTCTTTGACTGTCATCTCATCAGCAACAATTCTACCAATCACTTCCGTTGGTTCGAGATCTTTGTAGTTGGGCATCATTTGGATCAATGTGCACACGGTATCATATCTCTCATCCAAAGATTGAAGTATCTTCTTGATGATGAATTTGTCTGTCATTTCTTCGCTTCCTAAGTCGGCAATCTCATGGGTGATGAGATCTAGCCTAGAGTACATCTCCGCGACTCCTTCACCATCCTTCATCTTGAACTTGTCAAGTTGACCTTGAACAACATCTAACTTGGATTCTCTCACAGACTCAGATCCTTCATGCATATCAACCAAAGTGTCCCAAATCTCTTTTGCGTGTTCAAGACGGCTGATTTTGTTGAATTCTTCGGGGAATAGGCAGTTGAAGAGAATGTCACATGCTTGAGCATTGAGTTGCAACATCTTCAATTCATCCACGGTTGCTTCACGATCGGGTTCCTTTCCTTCCGCAAACAATTCACCTTGCAAGCCAACACGAACAACAGCCCAAACGGCAGGATTATGACCAAGCGAATGCATTTTCATTTTATGCTTCCAACTAGCAAAATTAGTGCCATCAAAGTACGAACCTCTATGGTGATAATTTCCCTCACTAGATGCCATACTTCTCCTAGGTTGTCAAACCAATGCAATGGAGACCAAAGCTCTGATACCACTTGTAGGATCGAAAGTAGGTCTAGAGGGGGTGATTAGACTACTTGACCAAATAAAAGTTTTGCCTTTTCCCAAATTTTAGTTCTTGGCAAGTTTTAGCATTCATAGCATATCAAGTACACCCTACACATGCATGTCTAAGAGTACAGCAACAGAAAGTAACCACAAGCATGACTAAAAGGGATAGGGTAGGAAGATCAAACACAATTGTAGACACATTGATTTTTCATGTGGTTCCGATAGGTGGCGCTATCGTACATCCACGTTTATGGAGTTTTCAACCCACAGAGGGTAATGATCGCGAGAGTCCAAAGAGGGCTCCACCCATATGTTGGGGAACATTGCATGGGAAACAAAAAATTCCTACGCACACGCAGATCTATCCATGGTGATGAGCATCTATGAGAGGGAGAGTGAATCTACATACCCTTGTAGATCGCTAAGCGGGAAGCGTTAAGAAACGCGGTTGCTGTAGTCGAACGTCTTCGCGATCCAAATCGTCGTGCGTCCCGCGATCCAATCACGATCTGTCCCGCAATCCAATAACGATCCGTCCCGCGATCCAATCACGATCTGTCCCACGAACTTGATCATGATCCGTCCCACGAACTTGATCACTATCCTTCCGATCTAGCACCGAACGGACGGCACCTCCGCGTTCAGCACACGTACAGCTTGATGACGATCTCCACCATCTTGATCCAGCAAGAGGGAGTGGAGAGAAACAAGAGTTCTCCGGCAGCCTGACGGCGCTCCGGCGATGGTGGTGGAGCAATTCCGGCAGGGCTTCGCCTAAGCACTGCAGAAATCCGATCTAGAGGAGAAACTATGCACTGGAGGAACAGCTAGCACGTGGCTGAAATTCTAGTGCAAAAACCCTCTATACCACCAGTATATATAGGAGGAAGAGAGGAGAGGAGGTAGCCTTGGCTTCCCAAGCCAAGGGCTTCGGCCGAAAGGAGGTGGAGGAGGTGGAGTCCACCTCCAATCCTAGTAGGACTAGGATTTACCTATTTTGCCTTCTTTCCACCTTTCTCTCTTGGGCTTTTTTCTTCCAGCCGCATGGGACTCTTGTGGTTGTTCCACCAGACCACTAAGAGATGATTTCCACTCTCCCACAGCCCATGTAGCCTCTTGGGTCGAAATACCCCTCCCGGAGGTCTCCCGGTACACTACCGACACTCCTAGTACACTACCGATGAGCCCGAAACTTTTCCGGCGACCAAAACGGGACTTCCTATATATGAATCCTTACCTCCGGACCATTCCGGAGCTCCTCATGACGTCCGGGGTCTCATCCGGGACTCCAAACAACCTTCGGTCACCACCATACATAACTCTATACTATCGAAACGTCACCAAACCTTAAGTGTGTAGACCCTGCGGGTTCGAGAACTATGTAGACATGACCGAGACACCTCTACGGTCAATAACCAATGGTGGGACCTGGATGTCCACATTGGTTCCTACATATTCTACGAAGATCTTTATCGGTCGAACCTCTATGTCAAGGATTCAGTTAATCCCGTATGATGTTCCCTTTGTTCTTCAGTATGTTACTTGCCCGAGATTCGATCGTCGGTATCTCCATACCTACTTCAACCTTGTTACTGGCAAGTCTATTTACTCGTTCCATAATACAAGATCTCGTAGCTAACACTTAGTCACATTGCTTGCAAGGCTTATTGTGATGTTGTATTACCGAGTGGGCCCTGAGATACCTCTCCGTCACACGGAGTAACAAATCCCAGTCTTGATCCATGCCAACTCAACAGACACCCTCGGAGACACCTGGAGAGCACCTTTATAGTCACCCAGTTACATTGCGACCTTTGATACACACAAGGCACTCCTCCGATATCTGTGAGTTGCATGATCTCATGGTCATAGGAACATATACTTGACATGCAGAAAACAGTAGCAATAAACTGACATGATCATAAGCTACGTTTGTAGTTTGGGTCTTGTCCATCACATCATTCTCCTAATGATATGATCCCATTATCAAATGACATCTCATGTCCATGGCTAGGAAACCTTAACCATCTTTCGATCAACGAGCTAGTTCACTAGAGACATACTAGGGACATTGTGTTTGTCTATGTATCCACACATGTATCCATGTTTCCAATTAATACAATTATAGCATGGATAATAAACGATTATCATGAACAAGGAAGTACAATAATAAACACTTTATTTATTGCCTCTAGGGCATATTTCCAACAGTCTCCCACTTGCACTAGAGTCAATAATCTAGTTCACATCACTATGTGATTTACATTGTAATGAATCAAAAATCCATGCAGTTCTGGTGGTGATCATGTTTAGCCCTTGGAAGAGGTTTAGTCAATGGGTTTGCAACATTCAGATCCGTGTGCACATTGCAAATATTTATGTCTTTCTCGACGATGTAATCACGGATGGAGTTGAAGCGTTGCTTTATGTGTTTGGTCCTCTTGTGAAACCTTGGTTCCTTGGCCAGAGAAATGGCACTAGTGTTGTCACAGAACAGGTTCAGTGGATTCAGTGCACTGGGCACTACTTCAAGATCTGTCATCAACTGCTTCATCCAGACACCTTCCTTCGCCACCTCCGAGGCTGCGATGTATTCCGCTTCGCACGTAGAATCAGCTGCCACGCTTTGCTTGGAACTGCACCACCTTACTGCTCCCCCGTTAAAAATAAATACGTATCCGGTTAGCGACTTAGAGTCATCCGGATCAGTGTCAAAGCTTGCATCGATGTAACCCTTTATGACGAGCTCTTCATCACCTCCATAAATGAGAAACATTTCCTTAGTCCTTTTTAGGTACTTAAGGATATTCTTGACCGCTTGCCAGTGCTCCATTCCAGGTTCACTTTGAAACCTTCCGCCCATACTTATGGCAAGGCTGACATCGGGTCTTGTGCATAGCATTGCATACATGATAGAGCCTATGGCTGAAGCATAGGGGATGACACTCATCTTCTCTCTATCTTCTGCAGTTACTGGGCATTGAGTCTTACTCAACTTCACACCTTGTAACACAGGAAAGAACCCCTTGTTGGACTGTTCCATTTTGAACTTCTTCAAAACTTTGTCAAGGTATGTGCTCTGTGAAAGTGCTATTAAGCGTCTCGATCTATCTCTATAGATCTTAATGCCTAATATGAAAGCAGCTTCTCCTAGGTCCTTCATTGAAAAACTCTTGTTCAAATATTCCTTCACGCTTTCCAGCATTTCTATATTGTTTCCAATCAACAATATGGCATCCACATATAATACTAGAAACGCTATAGAGCTCCCACTCACTTTCTTGTAAATACAAGCTTCTTCGTAAACTTGTATAAACTCAAACGCTTTGATCACCTCATCAAAGCGCTTATTCCAACTCTGAGATGCTTGCACCAATCCATAAATGGATCACTGGAGTTTGCAAACTTTGTCAGCATTCTCTGGATCGACAAAACCTTCGGGTTGCATCATATACAACTCTTCCTCAAGGAAACCGTTGAGGAACGCTGTTTTGACATCCATCTGCCAAATTTCATAGTCGAAATAAGCAGCTATTGCTAACATGATTCTGACAGACTTAAGCGTCGCTACGGGTGAGAAAGTCTCATCGTAGTCAACTCCTTGAACTTGTGAAAAACCCTTTGCCACAAGTCGAGCTTTATAGACGGTGACATTACCGTTCGCATTTGTCTTCTTCTTAAAGATCCATTTGTTCTGAATGGCCTTTCACCCTTCAGGTAATACTTCCAAAGTCCATACTTTGTTTTCATACATGGATCCCATCTCGGATTTCGTGGTCTCTAACCATTTCTTGGAATCCGGGCCCATCACTGCTCCTCCATAGCTCGTAGGTTCATTGTTGTCCAACAACATAACCTCCAAGATAGGGTTGCCGTACCACTTAGGGGTAGTACGCGGCCTTGTCGACCTACGAGGTTCAATAGCAGCTTGATCTGAAGCTTCATGATCATCATCATTAACTTCCTGTTCTACCATCGTAGGTTCCACAGAAACATCTTTCTGTGCTGCGCTACTTTGTGGTTGAAGTAAAGGTTCAATAACCTCATCAAGCTCTATTTTCCTCCCACTCAATTCTTTTGAGAGAAACTCTTTCTCAAGAAATGTTCCGTTCTTAGCGACAACCACTTTGCCTTCGGATCTGAGATAGAAGGTATACCCGACTGTCTCTTTCGGGTATTCAATGAAGACGCATTTCTCCGCTTTGGGTTCCAGCTTTTCAGGCTGAAGCTTTTTGACATAAGCATCAGATCCCCAAACTTTAAGAAACGACAACTTTGGCTTCTTGCCAAACCACAGTTCATATGGCGTCGTCTCAACGGATTTTGATGGTGCCCTATTTAAAGTGAATGCAGCCGTCTCTAATGCATAACCCCAAAATGATAGTGGCAAATCAGCAAGAGACATCATAGAACGCACCATATCTAATAAGGTTCGATTACAACGTTCGGACACACCATTACGCTGTGGTGTTCCAGGAGGTGTCAACTCTGAAACAATTCCACACTGTCTTAAGTGACTACCAAACTCATAACTCAGATATTCACCTCCTCGATCAGATCGCAGGAACTTAATCTTCTTGTTACGATGATTCTCAACTTCACTCTGAAATTGCTTGAACTTTTCAAACGTTTCAGACTTGTGTTTCATTAAGTAAATATACCCATATCTACTTAAGTCATCAGTGAAGGTGAGAAAATAACGATATCCACCATGCACTGTAACATTCATTGGACCGCACACATCAGTATGTATGATTTCCAATAAGTCACTCGCCCGTTCCATTGTTCGAGAGAACGGCGTTTTAGTCATCTTGCCCATGAGGCATGGTTCACATGTGTCAAGTGATTCAAAATCAAGTGACTCCAAAAGTCTATCAGCATGGAGCTTCCTCATGCGGTTTACACCAATATGACCTAAACGGCAGTGCCACAAGAAAGTGTTACTATCATTATCAACTCTACATCTTTTTGCATCAATGTTATGAACATGTGTGTCATCACTATCAAGATTCAATATGAATAAACCCCTAACATTGGGTGGATGACCATAAAAGATATTACTCATATAAATAGAACAACATTTATTCTCTAATTTAAATGAGTAACCATCTCGCAATAAACAAGATCCAGATATGATGTTCATGCTTAACGCAGGCACTAAATAACAATTATTCAGGTTCATCACTAATCCCGATGGTAATCGAAGAGAGAGCATGCCAACGGCGATCACATCAACCTTGGAACCATTTCCTACGCGCATCGTCACTTCGTCCTTTGCCAGCCTTCGTTTATTCCGTAGTTCCTGCTTTGAGTTGCAAATGTGAGCAACCGAACCGGTATCAAATACCCAGGCACTACTACAAGAGCTAGTAAGGTACACAACAAGAACATGTATATCATATATACCTTGTTTGTCGTTGGCCGCCTTCTTGTCAGCCAAGTACTTGGGGCAGTTCCGCTTCCAGTGACCAGTTCCCTTGCAATGAAAGCACTCAGTTTCTGGCTTGGGTCCATGCTTGGGCTTCTTTACAGGAGTAGCAACTACTTTGCCATCCATCTTGGTTTTACCCTTCTTGCCCTTGCCCTTGACTTTGCCATTTTTCTTGAAACTAGTGGTTTTATTGACGATCAACATTTGATGTTCTTTCTGGATTTCAGACTCAGCGACTTTTAGCATCGCAAACAGCTCGGTGACTGACTTGTTCATCTAGTGCATGTTATAGTTCATCACAAAGCTCTTGTAACTAGGTGGCAGTGATTGAAGAACTCTGTCAGTGATCGCCTCTGGCGGAAGGGCAATTCCCAACTCCGCTAGACGAGTTGAATACCCAGACATTCTGAGTATATGTTCACTGATAGACCCGTTCTCCTCCATCTTGCAAGCATAGAACTTATTGGAGGTTTCATACCTCTCGATCCGGGCGTTCTTCTGAAAGATAAATTCCAACTCCTGGAACATCTCATATGCTCCATGACGTTCAAAACGTCTTTGAAGTCCTGGTTCTAAGCCATACAATATTGCACACTGAACTATTGAGTAATCTCCAGTACGTGCCTCCCAAACGTTCTTAACATCTTCGGAGGTCATGTCTTCTGGTTGGTCACCAAGCTGTGCATCAAGGACATATGATTTGTGGGAAGCCGTGAGGATAATCCTCCGATTACGGGCCCAGTCAACAAAGTTACTTCCATCATCTTTCAACTTAGCTTTCTCTAGGAACGCATTAAAATTCAGGGGTGCTACTGCGCGAGCCATTGATCTACAACATAAATATGCAAAGTTCACTTTAACTATTGTTCAAGATAATGAGTTTAGTTAATCAAATTACTAAAGCTCCCACTCAAATTGACATCCCTCAGGTCATCTGAGTGTCACATGATCCAAATCCACCAACTCAAGTCTGATCATGACATGAGTTGAGGTGGCTTCAATGGTGAACATCATTATGTTGATCATATCTACTATATGACCCATGTTCGACCTTTCGGTCTCTTGTGTTCCGAGGCCATGTGTGTACATGCTAGGCTCGTCATGTTTAACCCGAGTGTTCTGCCGTGCAACACTGGCTTGCACCCATTCTATGTGAACATAGAGTCTATCACAACCGATCATCACTTGGTGTCTCAACACGACAAACTTTCGCAACGGTGCACACTTGGGGAGAACACAATTTATCTTGAAATTTAAGTGAGGGATCACTTTATAATGCTACCGTCGTACTAAGCAAAACAAGGTGCATAAAAGGATTAACATCACAAGCAATTCATAAGTGACATGATATGGCCATGAACTTGTGCTTTAGATCTCCATCTTGAAAGCACCGGCATGATCTCCATCGTCACTGGCAAGACACCATGATGTCCATCATCTTGATCTCCATCAACGTGTCGCCATCGGGGTTGTTGCGCCCAACATGCTTATACTACTATTGCTACCGTTCAGACATAAACTAAAGCATTACATAGCGCTTAATGATTGACACGCAGTTCATACAATAATTAAAGACAACCCTATGGCTCCTGCCGGTTGCCGTACTCATTGACATGCAAGTCGTGATAATATATACATCACATGATCATCTCATACATCACATATATCACATCATGTAATTGGCCATATCACATCAGAACATACCTTGCAAAAACAAGTTAGACGTCCTCTAATTGTTGTTGCATGTTTTACGTGGCTGCTACGGTTCTAGCAAGACTGATTCTCACCTACGCATAAACCACAACGGTGATACATAATTTGCTTTTCAACCTTCTCAGGGACCGCTTTTGTCGAATCCGATCCAACTAAAGTGAGAGAAACTGTCATCCGCAAGCCATCTAGGCAACAAGTTGCGTTGAGGGAACCGGTCTCTCGTAAGCGTATGAGTAATGTTGGCCTAGGCCGCTTCATCTCACAATACCGCTGAACCAAAATCCGACCAAGGGAGGAAGCAATCTCAGCATCAATGCCCACAAACCTTTTGTGTTCTACTCGAGATCTCATCTACACATAGACCTAGCTCATGATGCCACTGGTCGGGAATGTTGCATGGGAAACAAAAAATTTCCTACGCAGACGCAGATCTATCCATGGTGATGAGCATCTATGAGAGGGATAGTGAATCTACATACCCTTGTAGAACGCTAAGTGGGAAGCGTTAAGAAACGCGGTTGGTATAGTCGAACGTCTTCGCGATCCAAATCGACGTGCGTCTCGCGATGCAATCACGATCCATCCCACAATCCAATCACAATCTGTCCCTCGATCCAATCATGATCCTTCCCACGACCTTGATCACGATCCATCCCATGAACTTCATCACGATCCTTCTGATCTAGCACCGAACGGACGACACCTCCGCGTTCAGCACACGTACAGCTTCATGACGATCTCCACCATCTTGATACAGCAAGAAGGAGTGGAGATAAAGAAGAGTTTTCTGGCAGCCTGACAGCGCTCCGGCGATGGTGGTGGAGCAATTCTGGCAAGGCTTCGCGTAAGCACTGCAGAAATCCGATCTAGAGGAGAAACTATGCACTGGAGGAACGGGTAGCACGTGGCTGAAATTCTAGTGCAAAAACCCTCTATACCACCAGTATATATATAGGAGCAAGAGAGCAGAGGAGGCAGCCTTGGCTTCCCAAGCCAAGGGCTTCGGCCGAAAGGAGGTGGAGGAGGTGGAGTCCAACTCCAATCCTAGTAGGACTAGGTTTCACCTATTTTGCCTTTTTTTCCACCTTTTTCTCTTGGGATTTTTTCTTCCAGCCGCATGGGCCTCGTTTGGTTGTTGCACCAGCCCACTAAGGGCTGGTTTCCACTCTCCCAGAGCCCATGTAGAATCTTGGGTCGAAATACCCCTCCCGGATGTCTCCCGGTACACTATCGGCACTTCCGGTACACTACCGATGAGCTCGAAACTTTTCCGGCGACCAAAACGGGATTTCCTATATATGAATCTTTACCTCCGGACCATTCCTGAGCTCCTCGTGACGTCCGGGATCTCATCCGGGACTCCGAACAACCTTCGGTCACCACCATAAATAACTCTATACTACCGAAACGTCACCAAACCTTAAGTGTGCAGACCCTGTGGGTTCGAGAACTATGTAGACATGACCGAGACACCTCTACGGTCAATAACTAATGGCGGGACCTGGATGTCCACATTGGTTCCTACATATTCTACGAAGATCTTTACCGGTCGAACCTCTATGTCAAGGATTTAGTTAATCCCGTATGATGTTCCCTTTGTTCTTCGGTATGTTACTTGCCCGAGATTCGATCGTCGGTATCTCCATACCTAGTTCAACCTCGTTACTGGCAAGCCTCTTTACTCATTCCTTAATATAGGATCTCGCAGCAAACACTTAGTCACATTGCTTGCAAGGCTTATTGTGATGTTGTATTACAGAGTGGGCCCTCAGATACCTCTCCGTCACACGGAGTAACAAATCCCAGTCTTGAGCCGTGCCAACTCAACAGACACCCTTGGAGACACCTATAGAGCACCTTTATAGTCACCCAGTTACGTTGCAATGTTTGATACACACAAGGCACTCCTCCAATATTTGTGAGTTGCATGATCTCATGGTCATAGGAACATATACTTGACATGCAGAAAACGGTAGCAATAAACTGACACGATCATAAGCTACGTTTGTAGTTTGGGTCCTGTCCATCACATCATTCTCCTAATGATGTGATCCTATTATCGAATGACATCGCATGTCTATGGCTAGGAAACCTTCACCATCTTTCGATCAACGAGCTAGTTCACTAGAGACATACTAGGGACATTGTGTGTGTCTATGTATCCACACATGTATCCATGTTTCCAATTAATACAATTATAGCATGGATAACAAACGATTATCATGAACAAGGAAATACAATAATAAACACTTTATGTATTGCCTCTAGGGCACATTTCCAACACCATAAGGGTCCACGAAGTAGCAACCTTGACTATTCCATACAGCTTCCGTCCATGAAGGACTAGCCTCACTATGGGTAGATCTTCACGAAGTAGGCTATCACCTTGCCCTTACAAACTTCTTGGTTCACTCCACAACACGAAGTAGGAGGCCCCCAAGCGGCACCTAACAAATCTAGGAGGCACCACCCTCCAAAAGGTAATAGGCTCGGTAATGACAATGAACTCCTTGCTCTTTGTGCTTCAAGGTGATAGACTCCTCAACACACAACCACTCTCTCACAGATTTGGCAGGGTGGAAGAGATGGGATTGGTGGAAAGCAACTTGGGGAGGCTAGAAATCAAGATCCATATGGTTGGAGTGGAAGATCTTGATCTCCACAAAAGGGTAGGTGGTTCTCTCTCAGAAAATCTGATAGGATAGGTATGGAATAGTTCTGAGTGCTTCTCTTATGAGTAAGTGGTGGTGGAGGGGTTTACATAGGCATCCCCAAAAATACAACCGTTACACACAAAATGACCAACTCGGTGACACCGATGGGTTAATCTGGGTGGCACCGAAGTGACCAAAAGGTGGCAACTTTTGAATCTCGGTGAGACCGGTATAGGAATCTTGGTTGCACTGACAAGGTGACCAATGGTCAGAATTGCCAAGCTCGGTGATGCCAATTCAACATTCTCGGACGGACCAAAAATGTGAACTTGTGTAACAGAAACTTGGCATCCTAACTCGGTGGCATCGAAAGCGGTGTCGGCTGCACCAAAGTGGCCTGGGTTTGGCTGAGTCTGTCTAGGGTTTAGAATCAATGGCATGGGATAGGAAGTTTAGTTGCACTGTTTTTGAATGTTTGGCTATAGATAGACTATGGTGGGCGAGCTTGTGGATTTTTTTGGTGACTATCACTTGTGCACTTATGAGCATTTTGTTCACCAACAAAAACATACCCCCTTTTAATAGTATTGGCTTTCCTATGGACTCAAAGTGATTTCTCACAAATGTAAAATGTAGAGTCCTCTTGCTTGAAGCTTGGCCAACCTATTTCCCTTCATCTTGGGGTGATTCCACAATCTCCACAATCCTTTTTGCCATCCCTATCATTGAACTTTTCTTGAAATAGACTTGGTGGAAACATTAATTCAATGACTTATATGTTGTTATTAATTACCAAAACCACCAAGGGAGCAAATGAGCTTTCAATCTCCCCCTTTTTGGTAATTGATGACAACATACAGATCAAAGCTTCGACAAAGATATAATCAATGAATATAATAGTCGCTTTGAGAAGTATGTGATAAGCAAGAGCTCCCCCTAAATTTGTATATTATTTTAAATTTGCATTTGAATGCAAATGCACAATAGATTAGGTACATGGGTCACTTCTTACATGTCACATACCACTTGGTGGTGTGCGAGAGTAATTAGAATGAACATCATAGCACAACACAATCATGCAAAGATGAATGATCATCACATAAGCATTAAGATGATAGGAAATAATAGCATCACCCATTAAAAGCGTATGATCAAACATCATCAAACGTATATCATAAGCAACCAAAAGAGTATCACAACAACCAAAAGCAATTGTTTTTGAAAAAGCAACAAACACCAAACGCTCTCTCACTCGAAGCCTAAAGATCTATATACACTTCTCCCCCTTTGGCAACAAGTTACCAAAAATTTGAAAGGCATATATCTAAGCGTTCTTGGGCTGATCTCCTCCAGTTGTTGATGAAGGAGTCGAGAGAATAGCGTCGGTGAAGATCTCTACAGATGTCGTGGATGGAGCCGGAGTGGATACTAGAGGAACGGGAGCTGATGGAGCAGGAGTTGTGCTGACAGTAGCACGAGCTGATGAAGAGGGCCTCAAGTCTGGTGCATGCACTATGGCTGATCTAACTTGAGTAGTGAACTATGAGCTCAGCCTAAGAGATGATCCATCATCATCATCATCATCATCATCATCCGAAGAAAAAGAAGAAGAAGAAGAAGAAGAAGGTCACCTTGTCCACCTTATCATTAAGAGTCTTGATCCTTGTTTCAAAGATCCTCACAAGACTATTTTGGTTGTCCAGAATCCCCTTAATATCCTTTCGCGTGCCCTGAACTACTGAGATCAAAATATCCATTTGCTCATTTCTGGATCTAGGGACTTGAGCACTAGTGGCTCAAACTGCCTCTGCCTCTTCCTGAGCTGTAGTAGATGTGGGATGATCTGGGTCCATCACCACAATGTTATCCTCAAGCTCTTTCTGTAGGGGGCAAATGTCGATGATCTAGAGCAAATATGTGCTTTTCCAACTAAGATTTGATGAGCATCTAGATGTAGGGTGCATAGCAGCAAGAGCGCTTTTGATCAGCAGCAACCCTCTTAATTGTCTCGACAATTAAGTCCATAACTCTAATCCCGGTGTGTACATCAAGGTGGATCAACATGTTGATGGAGTATCCTCAGATCATCTTGTCATCTCCTGGCTTGGGCATCAAGGTATGCCACAGAATAGTGTTCATGGTACGGAGGCCAGCTTGCAGATAGTAGATGGATCCTAGCTTGTGAGATTGCACTTTGTCTGTCGGGATAGGAGTATACATATCCTTCATGAGATTGTGGCTTGCCTTGGATTCTAAGTTGGCATGCCCAAGATGCGATCCTATCGTTATTTTGGCACGAGGGCCTCGACAGGGATAGAAGCGCATCTCGTCATGTTGCAAGAATGGATATCATTACAAGTACATTGACAGAAGAGATGAGTACATGGAATTGTCTTACACTCTCCACAAGCTACATCAAGTTTGCTATCACCGGCTGTTAAACAAAATATCTAGGTTCACCACATAACCGCAGGCATGACTTTCCAAAAGATTTAACCCTACAGGGGTGCTCCAACTCATCCATCACAAATTAACCACATGCCGCAGGACTAACCTTGACCATGGATCTCGTGATCATCCTAGGCAATTCCGAAGGAAATCCGACACCTCGAGATAGCCCGAAGAAGATGAGAGTTCCTTACGCTAGACATTCGATAAAGGTAAAACAAATCCAGCATGACCGCTCGACGTGTCGATGAACCCGATAGGAGCCGCGTATGTTGTTCTTAGGACATGACAGATAAGCGAAGCGTACGGTGTCCTGATAGACATCTCCCGAGTTGCCCCGGGTTGGCCCCGCATGATGCTCTAGTTTGGACCAACACTCATGAGGAGCACTGGCCCGGGTTGTTGATTAGTTATCCACGGGGTCCAGAAAGTACCTATGCATGTTTATTAGTTATTAGGAAAATGTAGTACCAATGTTGGGTCTTGCCAGACAAGCTTTATCCTAAAAGGAAAATCAAGGGGTCCCCATAACAACCCCGAGCATGTTAGGAGCGCTCAATTATGGAACATAACACCGGTACACAAGTAACTAGGGCAGCAAGAGTGGAACAAAACACCGAGCAAAAGGCCAAGCATTCCACCCTTTACCAAGTGTATAAGTGCATTAACTTAAATAGCAATAATATTGTGATAACAAAAGAATGTCCATGTTGTCACATGCAAGCAATTGCACCTGCAGCTACAAATGCCATAAGAAGGGCTAAGCAAGTGCTAACATAGCCAAACAATGGTTTGCTGGGATGTGGAGGGGTTAGAGGCTTATCATGGCAATGTTGGATGGCTTGTCAAACAAGTGGTAGGTAGCATGACATAACGATAAAAGCGGGACAACTAGCATAGAAATGATAGTAGTGGTATCTAGGGAAGTGTGTCATCTTGCCTGAGATCCTGCTTGGAAGAAGAACGAGTCCATGAAGAAGACGGGCCAACGTAGTCGAACGAATCCTCACACTCCGAATGCTTTCGGAACTCTATCGAGAAGAAGCAAACCGAAAACAAACAATCAACACACGAGAAACACCACAACATATGAACGACGTGATGCGCAACCAAAAATGATGCATGTCCGGTTTAAATATGCCAGGCATGGCAAATCACATCAACAACTACTACACATTAAGTGAAGCTCAATATGCAATGGGTGGCATATTGACGAAACTCAATGTTCGAATTATTTAGTTCAGTCCCATTTAGGTACTCATCAATATTAAATGTTGTTAGACATGGCAAGGGGTGAAGCACAAACAACTACATCACCTAGGCACTTTAAATGAGGCCGGAAGCAATGAATAACAATTCCGGAATGACCTCATATGCATATTATGAATTTGGTCCAGATCTGTCCTAACACAATTTTATATTTATTAAACAGCAAAATAAATCTCACCATGCCATTCTAAACATTTTTCTAGCCAAGTTACATGTGCGGAACATTTTTATCGGAAATACTGTTTAAAAGTTATTAAACAATTCCTTTTACATGGCATATACTCACATTACATGTAAACAACAAGTTAATCATTTTAAATACATGTGAGAGTTGGATATTGTGAATCTAAATGAAATTCTAAGCATTTTTCATATAGTAAGTTTTTACATATGGTGTACGGTTGAAGAGATATTAAATGCATGATCAATAGGGGGTTTTACACAAATCTGTAATTCCTGGAATAATAGACAAATTCGCTGGACGAAAAAAAAGATTCATGGGCCAAAACTGTTTGCTGGGCTAAACAGTGGGTGAGCGCTTTATAGAATATGGCGCCCAAGGTGCTGGATAGGCGAACAGGGGGGCTCACCTAGTGGGCCTCGGCCCATGCGGTAGAGCAGCTGGCAGACGAACGGGCCGGCGGAGGCGTTGAGTTGGGCCTGCTAGGGCGGCACGGCCCACGACGGAGCGGAGGTCCCCGTCCTCGTGCCCCTACATGACAAGAGGCAGGGCGGCAGCGCGACCAACCACGAGGTGGCGGAGGCCGGCGGGAGGCGGCAAGATCCGGCGAGGGGATGGCCGAGGAAGAGCAGATCGGGGGCGGGGCTCTCCATTCCTGGCGACGGAGGTGGCCAACAGCGAAGCTTCGATAGCGGCCATGTAGCTCCTGCAGAACAAGAATGAGGGGAGAGGTGAGGGGCAAACGGGGTGAGAGGGACGGCGAGGGGAGGCAGGGTCGACCCAACGACGGCTGGCTTGGGGGCGGAGAAGCTCCGGCAAACTCCGAAAGGGAGGCGGCAAGGCCAGCGGCTGGCAGGGCGGCACGGGAGCTCGGGCTCCTCCTGATCCAGATCGGGATCGGGGAGCTACGGGCAACAACGGCTGGGTCCATGCAGGCCTCGCGCGGGCCACGCACGGGCTCGGGCGGCTGCGCGCTGGGAGGAGACATAAGAGGCAGCTGAGTGGCGGCTGGGGGTTGGGTACGCACGGAAAATGAGGTGGGAGGCTAGGGATTCTGAAAATGGCATGGGGGAGCTGCTTAAATAGGCAGGTTTAGGGTTAGGGGTAGTTTTCATTCGTTTTCGGACCATTCGATCTCAATCAGCCAACCCGGAAGTGGAGGGGGTTAGCTAGGTGGGCTAGGAGGGGATGAGAGAAAGAATTATGGCCCGTGACATGAGTTTTTTAAACTGAAAACGTCTGACGAATAACCCAATCACCGCACTGCTATGGTTGACCGTTCGAATAACAAACGACCTCTGATTGCAATGAAATTTGGCGCGCCCCTACCTACAATAAAACAAGACTGCACGCCAAGTTTTGACACAATCCGAGAATATCTTATGTGTACTTTTAAAACAAAATTTTATCGATACCGCGGGCGTGTGTGTGTGTGGTTGGACTCGAAACGAGCAACGGCAAGAACAGACAGAACTGGCAACTATGAACAGATGGAAGTTTTTGAAAATGGGTGATGATGCTATGCAGATGATGCAATGATGAATGCGAGAACCATACGAATCACATGAAGAGAATGGAATAAAAGGGGAATCTTCTGGAGCGTCGGTCTTGGGGTGTTACATGAGTATACGTCCAAATCACCATCCTGAACCTATGGAACTCCTAGAAGTGCAGCCCACTCATCAACGGTAGATTCATAGCTTGCTCCTTCAGTCATCCATACAATCCTACCATCTCCGTAGAAATGTGCAGTGGAGTAAAATTGCATGATCATCTCATCGTTCCATGTAGTAAGCTCTCTTCCAACAAACTCATCGAGACCAATACAGTGGAAATTATCTTGGACACTTGGAAAGTAGTCCTCATTCTACTTAATGAATTTCCAATCAACATATCTCATATCACTGATAGCTGGGATCTTGTCTAGCAGCACTATCTCATAAAAGTCTTGCTGCTCTCTAGTGTAGAATCTGTAGTTAACAGCAGTCTTCTTCCTCTAGGCATATTGATCAACAGCTCTCCATGCCCTCAATCCCGAGTCTTTCCTCTTCTTCATATCTTCAGCAACTAAGTGGCTAACATCATGTACTGGAAGATGTGGTCTGAGCTTCATCAATGTTGTCAAGTCATCATCATCTTCAACTCTGGAAGCAGTTCCCTTGTTCTTCTCAGAAGCTGGAATCTGCCTGGATGTCCTCTTTGGCTTTTCAGCAGCGGCCTTCTTGGATGCAGACTTGATGCCCTTGGATGTGCCAGTCTTTGGCATCGCATCAGCCACAAGCTTCTTGGACTTCTTCTTGGGAGGAGCCTTCTCAACATGTTCTTCCTCCTCTTCCTCAGCAGCAGCACCAGCAGCCTCCTATGGATCTTCATGCATGGAGGTAGGCGTGCCAATCACATGAATAATCCTCTTTCTAGCTTTCTTCTCCCCTGCCTTCTTAGGCATAGATTTCCTTGGAGGATCAATGGACATTGTGGCTCTAGCACTCTCATGTGCTTTGATAGTTTCAGAGCTGGCATAGATCTTGCTGACAACTCTCTTGGAAGAAGTGGCTTGAGTAGCAGACTTCTTAGCCGCCTTTTCTTGCTTCTTAGCAAGAATCTCCCCAGGGATAAATTCTGAATCCTCCTCATATGAATTCAATTTCCTTCTAGTCCTTGTAGCAGATTTGGGCAACCCATGGGAGATGGGGGTGCCTAGATCTGAAAAATGAACTAGACTCTGGGCTTGTGCCTGAATTCATGTCAGCACCCTGCTGTGGCAAATTTTGACTGTCCTCAGCATCTGACATACTAACCCTGTGAATAGAGTATAGAAGAGTAGAAGTAGATGAGTCATCACAAAATGAGGCTGGTTTTTGAAAGTTTGAACAATAGATTTCCGAAGTTTTGCATTCCGAGACTGACTATCCCTCTTCACAGAACCTTGGCACTCTTTTTGGTGAGACCGAAAAGAAGTTCTCGGTTCCACCGAGACAGTTCTCAGTAACACAGAAAGACAAATCGGTGAGACCGATTTGTTTGCTTCGGTTCCACCGAGTTCCATCGGGCGGAAGGAAAACCCTAGAAAACCGAACATTTGCTAGACTATTGGAATTTTGTGTGGATAGGAATACGTGCAATGAGTGGCTTATAGATAAAATCAAATCCTATGCGCAAGAATTGGACGAGGAGTGCAAAGGAGGTCGAATACGTACCCTAACTTGGCGCGGATCCGCTACAGCGGCGACGATGGAGAGGATTTCGTCGACGGTGGCGATTCCCATTGGCGAAGGAGCGTAGGGAGACAAGGGCGATGACTAGGGGTCTCGAAGGCGGCAACTTAGACTTTTGAGGTGCAATGGTTTGAGGATGAAATTCAAAGCGCTGGGGTCCACAGTATTTATACCCACCACTATCGGTGACACTGATTGTAACTTTTCGGTGTCACCGAGTTCCTCAACTGTCAGTTGACAGGGAAACTCGGTGTAACCGAGAAGATGCAATTGGTGGTACCGAGATTGAAAACCAGATCAACCCTAGGCATTTGTGAGACCGAGATTTTGTGGGAGGTTCCACCAAGATGCACTTGGGAGGTTTCAATGATCAGTCCTCGTCGATACGGAACTCCGAGTGCTCCACACATAGAGGGATCGAAAAGAACTTGTTCAAATTTTGTGACGCAACATGCATAGAGTATGAGGTGAGAAAGCATACATAGCTAAAGAATGGTCCTTGGGATTCTTGTATATCCAATTGGCAAAATATAAATCAAAAGCCAAATAGCAACAATTGGATATCCTCGAATGAGAAAATAAATGTAGACCAGCATGCTCACGCAATAAGATGTGAAATGAAATCATGGCAAACATGCACAAACATAATAGTATATAACAAGCAGTTTGGCGATGACAAAGTCATCTATATATGAATATTTGACTTAGGAGCCAAGTAAGATTAATTGATCATAGGTCATACTCATTGTTTAAGCACAAGTGAGGTTACCACTTTTACATAAAGCGTTTAATGTTGTCACATACTAAGAGATGCTTTGACTCAAGTCTTATAGTAAAGCTCCCCCTTGATGTGACATCCCCCCATAAGAGGGATAAACTAACCTTGGGTTTTGTTGATGAAGACTTCATGTTGGTGAGGTAGTGGTGGATGCTCAAAGTTGATGAAGATCACCAAGAGTTGGGAGCATCCTTGTTGTTTCCTTACTCTTCCCACCGACATGGTTTAGTCCCAACACACAAGAGATAAATACAAGGATATCTATGGACATGGAGTGCAAGGCATGTGAGATGATATCCATTGATTTGTTGATTACCTTGTCCCTTGCTTACCTTTGAGGGAATGTGTGACTCCTTGAACTATTGCATAGGGTTGATGTTGATTGCAAATAGATCTTGCCAATAATGAATGTGAGTGAATTTCATTGGGGGAGTCACCCCTCAAGAACTTTCTAGTTCTTCTTCTTGGGGACCCACATCAATTTGATGGGGATCCTCGGTGTTGAAGTAGCACTTGTATAAGTTGAGCTTGTAGTATCCTTGGGAACTCACTTCACCAAAGCCGTGAATTCATCTTCATATGAGTCAATGTCCTCTTAAAGCTTGTTCTTTCCGTTGAGCTTGTGTTCTTGTGGTGGAAAGTCATCTTGAGTGTTTTCCCCCTTGGGGAGAGTATTTTCATACTTCTCCTTTTGAGGAACAAACTTGGGCTCGGTATATTCACCTTCTTCCCATTCAACTCCATTAGCGTTGAAGTAGCCAACACCATGATTCTTCCGGTATCCTCCGTGCTTGCGTACAATCTCCTCAAATTGTTTGCACCCGACAAGACTCTTGTAGATACCTTTCTCTATAATTCCTTTCAATAAAGCATTTTCTTGCTCAAGTGTGACTTGGCTAAGAGAATCATCATTAGTGGAATCAATAGAACTACTAGGAGCAACATCGTTGGTTTAGCATTTTTATTGTTGCTACTAGATGAAGAACCTTTCTTGCCTTTGTTACTAGTTTGCTTAGATTTACCGTGTGGCATGAATGTAGACAAGAGTAGTCGTTTGGCAAGATAAGATGAAGTCTTCTATCGAAGATCGTCATTGATAGCTTTAAGAAATCTATGTTCTTGCTCCAAATTGAGCTTCTCGAAGCGTAGCTTCTCATGGGTTCTTACAAGCTCTCTATGATCTTCAAGAGTAGATTCATGGCTAACTTAAGAGTGTTAAGTTCTTTAGTTAGTTCTTCTATTTTAATTTATCATCGTCAATTGACCTATCTTGACTAGCATGAGAATTACCAAGTTCATTTTAATCAACATCACTAGTTTTATCACATAGCAAGTCATCAACATAAAGCAAATCATCTTCATCACTATCGAAATCAAGATATTCGGGGTGTGATACCTTGGGGCCTTTAGCCATGAAGCAACTTCCACTCCCTTCATTTGGTGAATCAAATAGATCATAGGAGTTGGTTGTCACTAGTGCAATTCTGGCAACACCTTCATCTTGACTATAGTCGGAGTTGGGAGTGATATCTTCTCTCGGAGTGGTTGTCAGAGTCAGAGCCGAAAACCCATTCACCAACATGAGCTTGATGTTTCTGTCTTGAGTAGCTCTTTGTGTACTTATCCTTCTTCTCCGAGTCCCTACATATCCGTGAGGTTCTTCGTTCATATCGATCATATCTACTCCTTCTCTCCCTTCGAGGTGATTCATCTCTTGAGCTTCATCTTCTTGGTGACTCTTCTCTTCGTTTGTAGGGAGCCGTGCACTCATTGGAGTAGTGTCCAGGCTTCCCACAATTTTAGCAGTTTCAGTCACGACTTGGCGAATGCTTCTCTTCATGTCTTGAGTTGGAGCTACGATCTTTGGTTCTATTCTTGTAGAACTTGTTGAATTTCTTGATCATGAGCCTTATCTCTTCATTTGTGACAAGGTTGTCGCTTGAGGTAGCTGGAGCATCACTTCTGGCTTTGTAAGCACCGCTAGACTTGTGGTGAAGCTCTTCCATGTATTTGAGTGTCATCTCATGAGCAACAATTCTACCAGTCACTTGTGCTGGTTTGAGATCTTTGTAGTTGGGCATCATTTGGATCAATGCGCACATGGTGTCATATCTGTCATACAAAGCTCGAAGTATCTTCTTGATGATGAATTTGTTTGTCAATTCTTCGCTTCCTAAGCTGGCAATCTCATTGGTGATGAGAGCTAGCCTAGAGTACATCTCAACGACTCCTTCACCATCCTTCATCTCGAACTTGTCAAGTTGACCACGAAGAACATCTAACTTGGATTCTCTCATGGATTCAGTCCCAAATCTCTTTTGCGTGTTCAAGACGGCTGATTTTGTTGAATTCTTTGGGGAATAGGCAGTTGAAAAGAATGTCACATGCTTGAGCATTGAGTTGCAACATCTTCAATTCATCTGCGGTCGCTTCACGATCCGGTTCCTTTCCTTCCTGAAAGAATTCACCTTGCAAACCAAAACAAACAATAGCCCAAATGGTAGGATCATGACCAAGCAAATGCATTTTCATTTTATGCTTACAACTAGTAAAATTAGTGCCATCAAAGTACGGACCTCTACGGTGATAATTTCCCTCACTAGATGACATACTTCTCCTAGGTTGTGAAACAAATGCAATGGAGACCAAAACTCTGATACCACTTGTAGGATCGAAAGTAGGTCTAGAGGGGGGTGATTAGACTACTTGACAAAATAAAAGTTTTGCCTTTTCCCAAATTTTAGTTCTTGGCAAGTTTTAGCATTCATAGCATATCCAATACACCCTACACATGCATGTCTAAGAGTATAGCAGCGGAAAGTAACAACAAGCATGAGTAAAAGGGATAGGGTAGGGAGATCAAACGCAATTGTAGACACGATGATTTTTCCCGTGGTTCCGATAGGTGGCGCTATTGTACATCCACGTTTACAGAGTCTTCAACCCATGGAGGGTAATGGTCGCGAGAGTCCACGGAGGGCTCCACCCACAAGGGTCCACAAAGTAGCAACCTTAACTATTCCATGCGTCTTCCGTCCATAAAAGACTAGCCTCACTATGGGTAGATCTTCACGCAGTAGATGATCTCCTTGCCCTTACAAACTTCTTGTTTCACTCCACAACACGAAGTAGGAGGCTCCCAAGCGACACCTAACCAATCTAGGAGGCACCACCGTCCAAAAGGTAATAGGCTCGGTAATGACGATCAACGATGATAGACTCCTCAACACACAATCAGTCTCTCACAGATTTGGCTTGGTGGAAGAGATGGGATTGGTGGAAAGAAACTTGGGGAGGCTAGAAATCAAGATCCATATGGTTGGAGTGGAAGATCTTGATCTCAACACAAGGGTAGGTGGTTCTCTCTCAGGTAATCTGATAGGATAGGTATGGAATAGTATTGAGTGTTTCTCTTATGTGTAAGTGGTGGTGGAGGGGTATATATAGGCATGCCCAAAAATCCAACTGTTACACACAAAATGACCAACTTGGTGACACTGATGTGTTAATCTTGGTTGTATCGAAGTGACCAAAAGGTGGCAACTTTTGAATCTCGGTGAGACCGGTATAGGAATCTCGGTTGCACCGACAAGGTGACCAACGGTCAGAATTGCCAAACTCGGTGACGCCGATTCAACATTCTCGAACGGACCGAAAATGTGAACTTGTGTAACAGAAACTTGGCATCCCAACTCGATGGCACCGAAAGAAGTGTCAGCTGCACCAAAGTGGCTAGGGTTTGGCTAAGTGTGTCTAGGGTTTAGAATCGGTGGCACCGTGATACGAATGTTGGTTGCACCGATTTTGAATGTTGGGCTATAGATAAACTATGGTGGGAGAGCTTGTGGATGTTTTTGGTGACTATCACTTGTGCACTTATGAGCATTTTGTTCACCAACAAAACCTTACCCCCTTTTAATAGTATTAGCTTTCCTATGGACTCAAAGTGATTTCTCACAAATGTAAAATGTAGTGTCCTCTTCCTTGAAGCTTGGCCAACCTATTTCCTTGCATCTTGGGGTGATTCCACAATCTGCACAATCCTTTTGCTAGCTCAACTTTCCATGGACTATTATCTAAAATACACTAGATAGAGGTGTTAGTCCAAGAGACAATGTATGTTGTCATGAATTATCAAAACCACCAAGGGAGCATGTTGTGCTTTCAGTAATTCGTGTTTCAAAATAGGTTGTTGATCAAAGAAAATTTAATCTATTTCATTCCTCTCATTCATATGCATATCATTTTCATGGTCTAGCAAATATTGTTCTAAAGGATTAGTTGGAGGCACAACAATAGAAGCTGCTAGCTAATCTATGTGGAGATGGAATACTACATCCGGATTTACATCTAATCTATGTGGATGAAGCTTGTGGATTATTTAAGCTTGCAGGTTTGCCCGAGGATGTTTTGAAGAAGAAGTTCTTTCCTTTATCTTTTAAGGAGAAGGCATTGGCATGGTACAGGCTATGTGATGATATTGGATTATGGAACTACAACCGAGTGAAAGTGGAATTTGCTCAGAAGTTCTATCCTATGCATCTGGTTCATCGTGCTCGGAATTATATTTACAATTTTTGGCCTCGTGAAGGAGAAAGAATCGCTCAAGCTTGGGGAGGCTTAAGTCAATGTTATATTCATGCCCCAATCATGAGCTCTCGAGAGAAATTATTATTCAGAATTTTTATGTTGGGCTTTCTCGTAATGATCAATCCATGCTCGATACTTCTTGTGTTGGTTCTTTTATGAGGAAAGATATTGAATTCAAATGGGATTTATTGGAAAGAAATAAACGCAACTCTAAAGATTGGGAAATCGATGAAGGTAAGGAGTCATGTATGAACCTTAAGTTTGATTGTGTTAAATCCTTCATAGACACCAATGCTTTTCGTGAATTTAGCACTAAATATGGACTTGACTCTGAGATAGTAGCTTCTTTGTGTGAATCCTTTTCTACTCATATTGATCTCCTTAAGGAGAAGTGGTTTAAATACCATCCTCCCATTGAAGTGAAAGTAGTTGAACCTATTAAAGTTGAAGAGGAAGTTATTACTTATAATGTTGATCCTGTTATCCCTACTCTTACATTGAGAAACCACCCTTGCCTGTTAGGATAAAGGAACATGCTAAAGCTTCGACTGTGGTTCGTAAGAGTTGTATTAGAACATCTACACCCCCTGAACAAATTAAAATTGTACCTAGTATCGCTATAGTTAAAGATGTCTTGGTTGACAATATTGATGGGCATGTTATTCATTTCTATAATGAGGCGGCTAGAATTGTTCGACTTGATACAAAGCATAAACATAGACCAGTTGTTGGCATGCCTGTTGTTTCTGTTAAAATAGGAGATCATTGTTATCATGGCTTGTGTGATATGGGTGCAAGCGTAAGTGAAATCCCCTATTCCTTATACAAATAAATCATGCATGAATTGCAATTAGAGGAAATTGATGTTACTATTAAGCTTGCTAATAGAGACACTATTGCACCGATGGGGATTGTTAGAGATGTTGAAGTCTTGTGTGGGCAAACAAAATATCCTACTGATTTTGTTGTTCTTGGTTCCCCACAAGATAATTTTTGTTCCGTTATATTTGGCAGACCCTTCTTGAATACTATTAATGCTAGGATTGATTGTGAGAAAGAAATAGTTACTGTGAGTTTTGGGGATGTGTCTCATGAGTTTAATTTCTCTAAATTTCATAGACAACCCAATGACAAAGAATTTCCTAGTGAGATGAAACTATTGGTCTCGCTTCTTTTGTTGTGCCTCCTACTAATCCTTTAGAACAAGTTTTGGTCCGTCCGAGAATGTTGAACCGACGCCACCGAGTTTGGCAATTCTGACCATTGGTCACCTTATTGGTGCAACCGAGATTCAAGAGTTGCCACCTTTTGGTCACTTTGGTACCACCAAGATTAACTCATCGGTGTCACCGAGTTGGTAATTTTTTGTGTAACGGTTGGATTTTTGGGGATGCCTATATATACCCCTCCACCACCACTTACTCGAAAGAGAAGCACTCAGAACTATTCCATACCTATCCTATCAGATTTTGTGAGAGACAACCACCTACCCTTGTGTTGAGATCAAGATATTCCACTCCAACCATATGGATCTTGATTTCTAGCCTCCCCATGTTGCTTTCCACCAATCCCATCTCTTCCACCAAACCAAATCTGTGAGATAGTGATTGTGTGTTGAGGAGTCTACCATCTTGAAGCACAAGAGCAACGAGTCCATCATCATTACCGAGCCTATTACCCTTTGGAGGGTGGTGCCTCCTAGATTGGTAAGGTGTCGCTTGGGAGCCTCCTACTTCATGTTGTGAAGTGAACCAAGAAGTTTGTAAGGGCAAGGAGATCGCCTACTTCGTGAAGATATACCCATAGCGAGGCTAGTCCTTCATGGACGGAAGCCTTTTGAAATAGGCAAGGTTGCTACTTCATGGACCCTTATGGGTGGAGCCCTCCGTGGACTCTAGCATCCGTTACCCTCCGTGGGTTGAAGACTCCATAAACATGGACGTACAATAGCACCACCTATCAGAACCACGGGAAAAATCTTTGCATCTCCTATTGCGTTTGATCTTCCTATCTCATCTCTTTACTTCATGTGCTATGTCTTCACTTTCCTCTTCCATATTTGTGGACATGCATGTGTAGGGCTGTTAGACTTGCTAGACTTGCTAAAATAGTTAAAATCTTTCAACCAATTAACTTGCGAAAAGGTTAGGTTTTAAATTCCTTCTGGTAGTCTATTGAACCCCCCCTCTAGAGACTCTTCTATCGATCCTACAAGTGGTATCAGAGCTTTGGTCTCCATTGCTTCGGTTTAATCACCATGGAGGAAGATGGATGTGTCTAGAGTAGAGAGTTTGAGTTGTAGAGTGCCCGTTCTTTATGGAGAGTACTATAGTCAATGGAAGAATGCCATTATTGATATATTTGATAAGGTCCATTTGAATAAATATATTGAAAACCCCTATGTGCTCCCTATTGAAGAATTGCATCCCACACACGAAGAGGAAATTAACATGCTTGGTAACCTAAGAACCATCAATCTTATTGTTAGAGGCTTACCAAGATTCGTGCTTTCGCGATTGAAGAACTTTGCATGTGCCTATACCTTGTGGACCAATTTAGAGGAACGATATCCAAATCTTTCATTAGGAAATCTTGATGAAATTCTTCATAAAACTGATGCTTTTCCCAAAATGAAGCCTAGTGATCCAAACTTTGATAAATGCCTATTTGAGGTCCGTGATCTTTTGCATGCTAAAGGAGATGTCACCACTATCAACAACATTATCTTTGAAGCCATTTACATTCATAGACTTGAATATTGTCATGACCGCTATTCTAACGAATCTCTTGTTCTTTATGACGAGGATTTCCCACTTGATGATGACAATGCGAAACATGACTATCTTGGAGAAGATGAGTTGTTCGACATCGAGCATGAGAAGATCATGAAGAATATGAGTCTTATGGCAAACTTCAAGGATTATATGTCCGGAGGAAAAGAGTGGATTCTCGACATTGGATGTACAGATCATATGACTGGTGATAAAGACATGTTTCAAGCGATCACGCCTAATCAAGGTCCTCGAAGGTACGAGACCTTTGGAGACAACTCTAAGGATAAGGTACTTGGCCTTGGTAAAGTGGCCACATCCCATGATATCTCTATTCAAAATGTTATGCTTGTTGAATCCCTTGGCTACAATCTTCTTTCCGTATCTAGACTTGCCGACTTCAGTTTCAATGTGTTATTCACGAAAGTCGATTGCCAAGTGTTTCGTCATGATAATCATAAAATGGTCTTTACCAGTTTCTGTAGAGGTCATCTATACATTGTTTATTTCACCAAGAGATCCAAACCTCGCACTTGTTTAATTGCAAAATCTTCTAAAGGTTGGCTTTGGCATAGAAGACTTGGACATGTAGGCATGCGCAATCTAGATAAGCTAATCAAAGGTGATCAAATACTTGGTGTTAAAGATGTTATCTTTGATAAAGAACTTTGTAGTGCTTGTCAAGCTGGAAAAAAAGTAGGTGGAAGTTATCCCGTTAAGAATATCATGACTACTAGGACACCACTCGAGTTACTTCACCTGGATCTTTTTGGTCCCAATGCTTACAAGAGTCTCGGTGGAAATTCCTATGGTCTAGTTATAGTTGATGATTTTTCCAGATTTACGTGGGTATTCTTTCTTGATGATAAGTCACATGTTCAAATGATCTTCAAGAACTTCGCTCGCAAAGCACAACATCAGTTTGAAGTGAAGATCAAGAAGGTTCAGAGTTATAATGGATCGGAGTTCAAGAACACCCATGTGGATACCTTTCTTGACGAAGAAGGTGTCTCACATGAGTTCTCGGCTACGTACACACCTCAACAAAATGGAGTTGTTGAGAGAAATAACCGGATGCTCATTGATGTGGCAAGAATGATGCTTGACGAATACAAGACGCCAAGGCACTTTTGGACAGAATCCATTGAAACAACATGTCATGCCACAAACCAACTTTACTTGCACAAGCTTCTCGATAAAACGGCATACGAGCTACTCACCGGTAACAAACCCCAGTCGGATACTTTTAGGTATTTGGCTCAAAGTGCTACATTCTTGATAAGCATCGTCGTACTAAATTTGCTCCTAAATCTCATGAAGGATTCCTACTTGGTTACGGATCAAACTCTCACACTTACCGTGTCTACAACAACTTCACTCGAAAAGTTGAAGAGATGGTAGTTGTGAAGTTTGATGAACCTACTGGTTCGCAAGTCGAACAATTGCCAAATGATGTAGGTGATAAGGATCCTTCGAAAGCTATTCTAGATCTACCCATCAGCAAGATTCTTCCCATGGAGGTGAAGGAAAGTACTTCATCAACTCAAGTGGAAGCCCCTACTTCAAGTCAAGGTGAACCTCAGCATGACATTGAGGCATCCACAAGCGGTACACAATGAGATGATGATGAAGAGGAAGTGCATCATGAAGATCCACCAAAACCACCTTCAGTACCACCTCAAGGGAACGACACCTTCAACAGCAACGAAGATGAAGGAGATGATAATGATGAAGAAGAAGCACCACCATCCAACAATTGGAAGTTGGCCCGAGTTCGAGCTCAAGTAACCAAGAACCATCCCCTAAACCAAAACTTTGGTGATATACAAACAGGGAGAATCACTCGCTCTAAAACCCGTCTAGCTAACTTTTGTGAGCATTATTCTTTCATATTTAGCATTGAGCCATTGAAGGTAGAACAAACTCTTGAGGATGCGGATTAGGTGAACGCTATGCATGAAGAGCTTCACAACTTCGAAAGAACAAAGTGTGGACAGTCGTGGAGAAGCCCGGAGATGAGCACAACATCATCGGAACCAAATGAGTGTTTCGAAACAAACAAGACGAAGACGGTCAAGTCGTGCACAACAAGGCTCGTCTCGTAGCCCAAGGATATACGCAAGTTGAAGGTATGGACTACAGTGAGACATATGCCCCCATCGCTAGACTTGAAGCTATCCGTCTTCTTCTTGCTTATGCTAATCACCATGATATCACACTTTACCAAATGGACATCAAAAGTGCATTTTTAAATGGTGAAATTGAAGAAGAGGTTTATGTTAAGCAACCACCTGGTTTTGTGAATCGTAAGAAACCTAACCATATTTACAAGCTTCATAAAGCTCTTTATGGACTTAAGCAAGCTCCTCGTGCTTGGCATAAATGTTTAATGAAGTTTCTCATTGAAAAAGGTTTTGAAATTGGTAAGATTGATGCAACCTTCTTCACTAAGAGAGTTAATGGTGAATTATTTATGTGCCAAATCTATGTGGATGATATTATCTTTCGTTCCACTAACATTCAATTTAGTGAAAGATTTGGAAGGTTGATGTCCGAGAAGTATGAGATGTCTATGATGTGTGAGATGAAATTCTTTCTTGGATTGCAAATCAAGCAATCAAGAGAAGGAACTTTCATCTCCCAAACTAAGTATACCAAGGACTTGATCAAGAAATTCAACATCCAAGAGTGCAAAGGTATGAAAACTCCCATGCCCACTAGTGGACATGTTGACCTTACTAGGGAGAATGAACCGGTTGATCAAAAGGTTTATCGATCTATGATTGGTTCATTGCTATATCTATGTGCATCTCGTCCCGATATTATGCTTAGTCTTTGCATGTGTGCTAGATATCAAGCAGCACCGAAAGAGTGTCATCTTTTGGCAGTGAAACGTACTATGAGATACTTGACACAAACACCAAATTTTGGCATTTGGTATCCCGGGGCATCTTCTTTTAATCTTGTTAACTATTCTGATTTGGACTATGGCAGAGACAAGGTTGATAGAAAGTCCACCTCGGGTAATTGTCAATTTTTGGGTAGATCTCTTGTGCCTTGGTCCTCCAAGAAACAAAACTCGGTATCTCTATCTACTGCCGAAGCTGAGTATATTCCTGTTGGATCTTGTTGTGCGCAATTACTATGGATGACACAAACGCTTAAGGATTATGGAATTTATGTTAAAAATGTTCCATTAATTTGTGACAACGAAAGTGCTATTAAAATTGGACATAATCTTGTGCAACATTCTCGAACTAAGCACATTCAAGTTTGACATCATTTCATATGTGATCATGTTACCAAAGGAGATATCAATCTTAAGCATGTTCATACTAACAAGCAATTGGTCGATATCTTTACTAAGCCACTTGATGAGAAACCATTTTTTCACTTGAGGAGTGAGTTGAACATCAGTGATGCTTCAAACTTGAGCTAGACTCACTCGGTTGCAAGCAAGGGCATGAGCTTTCTTATTATTTCCATGTTCCCGTAACTCATTATCATATGCCATGGAATTGTATGCTCCCTTTTATTGCATCTAACCTTTTATAGGTACTTGGAAGAACTTCATTCGACAAGATTGCCATCAACTCCAATCATAAGCAATCTTGTCATTACCAAATATCCACAACCCCTCTTGATGATGGAAGGAAGAAGACAACAAAAATATCCTTGACATATACTTGATCTTAGCTACAAAATCTTAAGAGATATCATGTAAATTAGATATATCCATTGTTCTTCCTTGCATGACTAACCTTTGTAGGTCACTAGTGTACTAGAACGAGAAGGATTGCTCCCAATTCAAGATGATTTTCATCAACCTCGAGCATCCTCAACAAGTTCACCTATGACCAACGTCATCAACATCACTCAAAGGTATGTACTCATATCCTTGAAAAGGCTTTACTCCAAGTCAATGTCTAAAGCAACTCAAGTGATGTGAAGACATTAAAGTGCTTTATCGAAAAATGGTAACGCCATTTGAGCTTAATGTAGAGTATGACCTATGATCAAGTATTATTGCTTGTCTCCTAAGTCAATATACTCTAATATAGGTGACCTAGTCACTGCCCATCATCTAGTTAAGAATCTTGTGTGGTTTGCTCTCTATTTGCATGATCTCACGTAACCACTCAAATCTTATATAATTGATGTTCTTTGTAAAAAGAATCACATTCTTTCTTATTGAAACTATCTGTTTTGTCCCTGTGAAAGCCGAAACTTGGTCTCTCATTCGGAGCCACCGATATAAATAACTCGGTTCTACCGAATTTGTAGATGAGATGCACTACACAATCTCGGTACCATCGATTTATTTATTCCGGAGTCACCAATTTTCTTTGTTTTCTAATTCTGTGTTTGTTTCTATTCTTGTGATATTCTTGTTCTTTCGATGACCTTTCATTTAAAAAATATTTTAGGGTGATATGAACAGACAACACTTCGGGGGAGAAATTCTATACTCAAGGATCCCTAGCTCCAAGGAGAAGAAAACAAAAATTTGCAGAAGGGAGAGAAGCTACATTCAATGATTCCCTTAGTTCTTTTCTATGAACCCTACTTTCAATGACTCTTGTTCTCGAGGATCCCTCCTTGTCAATGATCCCTGGCACTACTCCTAAGCTTAACCATTTTCGTAATTTATGCCAAAGGGGGAGAATATCAAAGCTTTATGCTAAAGGGAGAGTTACACACTTATGCAAAGGGGGAGATATGATTTAGGGGGAGAGAAAAATATCAAAAGTTCACACTTATATAAACAAGGGGAGAATAACAATGTAGGGGAGAAAACTATTTTTGGAGAAAATTCTAAAGTGCACAAAGGATTACCTTTTCTCACCCTATCCAGTCCCAATATCTACATGCTGAGGTTCAGGGGGAGAGGATGAACTACCACTTTCATATCTAAGGGGAGAAAATCTATAAAGGATTAATGCCAAAGGAATACCAAGATATAGTGTTTTATTCTTTGAGTTCTATTGCTTTTGTTTAGTAGAATAATCTTGTGTTTTTTAACATTGTTTTCTCAAGTGTGTCTCTACTACTAGAATGTTCAAGAACTCAAGGTAAGTATATGCATCATATTCTTGATCAAGATTATCTCTTGCTTCTTGCACATATTGTTTGCAAGAGTGAAGTATTGAATGAGGATACATATCATTCATATATATTTTGATGCATATAGCCAAGATACAGATGACTCCTTACATCCCTTTCATCCATATGTGTGTCCATGCATTCCAAAGCAACTATCCTTTAAAGGACTGCACACATTTAGGGGGAGCAAATCTAAGTCATGTGTTTCTCAAAGTCTTCATTACATCCGGGCATATATTTATTTGAAGCTTTGATTGTATGTTGTCATCAATTACCAAAAAGGGGGAGATTGAAAGCACAACATGCTCCCTTGGTGGTTTTGATAATTCATGACAACATACATTGTCTCTTGGACTAACACCTCTATCTAGTGTATTTCAGATAATAGTCCATGGAAAGTTGACATGGCAAAAGGATTGTGGAGATTGTGGAATTACCCCAAGATGCAAGTAAATAGGTTGGCCAAGCTTTCAGCAAGAGTACTCTACATTTTACATTTGTGAGAAATCACTTTGAGTCCATAGGAAAGCCAATACTACTAAAAGGGGATAAGGTTTTGTTGGTGAACAAAATGATCATATGTGCACAAGTGATAGTCACCAAAAACATCCACAAGCTCTCCCCCCATAGTCTGTCTGTAGACAAACATTCAAAATTAGTGCAACCAACATTCCTATCCCGGTGCCACCGATTCCAAACCCTAGACAGACTCAGCCAAACCCTAGCCACTTTGGTGCAGCCGACACTACTTTCGATGACACCTAGTTGGGGTGCAATCTTTCTGTTATGCAAGTTCACATTTTTGGTCTGTCCGAGAATGTTGAATTGGCGTCACCGAGTTTGGCAATTCTGATCGTTGGTCACCTTGTCGGGGCAACCGAGATTCCTATACCGGTCTCACCGAGCTTCAAAAGTTGCCACCTTTTGGTCACTTCGGTACCACCGAGATTAACACATCGATGTCACCGAGTTGGTCATTTTGTGTATAACGGTTGGATTTTTGTGGATGCCTATATATATGCCTCCACCACCACTTACTCGACAGAGAAGCACTCCGAACTATTCCATACCTATCCTATCAGATTTTCTGAGAGAGAACCACCTACCCTTGTGTTGAGATCAAGATCCTCCACTCCAACCATATGGATCTTGATTTCTAGCCTCCCCAAGTTGCTTTCCACCAATCACATCTCTTCCACCAAGCCAAATCTGTGAGAGAGTGATTGTGTTTTGAGGAGTCTATCATCTTGAAGCACAAGAGCAAGGAGTTCATCGTCATTACCGAGCCTATTACCGTTCTGAGGGTGGTGACTCCTAGATTGGTTAGGTGTCGCGTGGGAGCCTCCTACTTCGTGTTGTGGAGTGAACCAAGAAGTTTGTAAGGGCAAGGAGATCGCCTACTTCGTGTAGATCTACCCATAGTGAGGCTAGTCCTTCATGGACAGAAGCCGTATGGAATAGTCAAGGTTGCTACTTCGTGGACCCTTATGGGTGAGCCCTCCGTGGACTGTCACGACCGTTACCCCCCATGGGTTGAAGGATCCATAAACTTGGACATACGATAGCACCACCTATTCGAACCACGGGAAAAATCTTTGCGTCTCCTATTGTGTTTGATCTTCCTATCTCATCTCTTTACTTCATGTGCTATGTTTTTACTTTCCGCTGCCATATTTGTAGACATGCATGTGTAGGGCTGTTAGACTTGCTAGACTTGCTAAAATAGTTAAAATCTTCCAACCAATTAACTTGACAAAAGGTTAGGTTTTAAATTCCTGCTAGTAGTCTATTCACCCCCCCCCTAGACACTCTTCTATCGATCCTACACTTACATGTTGAAATACTTGGGGATCCTTCTCCACCCAAGGGTGATCGCGTGTTTGAGCTCAAGCAATTACCTAATATGTTGAAATATGCTTATCTTGATAAAAATGAGATATATCCTGTTATTATTAGTGCTAACCTTTCAGATCATGAAGAAAAGAGATTATTCAAAACTCTAAGGAAGCACCATGCTGCTATTGGTTACACTCTTGATGATCTTAAGGGAATTAGTCCCACTCTATATTAGCATAAAATTAATATGGAGCCTAATGCCAAACTAGATCACCAACGACAATTGAACCCTAAGATGAAAGAAGTGGTAAGAAAAGAAATACAAAAGCTTTTGGAGGCAGGTATAATTTATCTTGTTGCTGATAGTAGATGGGTTACTTCCATCTGTTGTGTCCCTAAGAAGGGAGGTATTACCGTTGTTCCTAATGATAAAAATGAATTGATCCCACAAACAATTGTTACAGGTTATAGAATGGTAATTGATTTTAGGAAATTGAATAAAGCTACTAAGAAAGATCATTACCCTTTACCTTTTATTGATCAAATGCTAGAAAGACTATCCAAACATACTCATTTTTGCTTTCTAGATGGTTACTCTGGTTTCTCTCAAATACATGTATTAAGCTAGGATCAAGAAAAAACCACTTTTACTTGCCCTTTTGGTACCTTTGCTTATAGATGTATGCCTTTTGTTTTATGCAGTGCACCTACTACTTTTCAAAGATGTATGATGGCTATATCCTCTGACTTTTGTGAAAATATTCTTGAGGTTTTTATGGACGATTTTTCCGTTACGGGACTTCATTTGATTATTGTTTGAGCAACCTTGACTGAGTTTTCCAGAGATGCGAAGAAACTAATATTGTCTTGAATTGGGAAAAGTGCCACTTTATGGTTAATGAAGGTATTGTCTTGGGGCACAAGGTCTCCGAAAGAGGTATTGAAGTTGATAAGGTTAAAGTTGATGCTATTGAAAAAATGTCGTGCCCTACGGATATCAAAGGTATAAGAAGTTTCCTTGGTCATGCTGGTTTCTATAGGAGGTTTAAGAAAGATTTCTCTAATATTTCTAGGCCTCTCAAAAAGCTTTTGCAAAAAGATGTCCCTTTTTTTATGATGATTGTGTAGAAGCATTTGAAATTCTTAAGAATGCCCTGATGACCGCACCTGTTGTTCAACCACCCAACTGGAACCTACCCTTTGAAACTATTTGTGATGCTAGTGATTATGTTGTTGGTGCTGTTCTAGGACAAAGAGTCGATAAGAAACTAAATGTTATCCAGTATGCTAGTAAAACTCTAGACAATGCTCAAAGAAACTATGCTACTACTGAAAATGAATTTTTAGCAGTCGTGTTTGCTTGTGATAAGTTTAGACCTTATATTGTTGATTCCAAAGTAACTGTTCACACTGATCATGCTGCTATTAAGTACTATATGGAGAAGAAAGATGCTAAACCTAGACTTATTAGGTGGGTCCTTCTGCTACAAGAATTCGATTTGCATATAACCGATAGAAAGGGTGTTGATAACCCCGTGGCAGATAACTTGTCTAGATTAGAAAATGTTCTTGATGACCCACTACCTATTGATAATAGCTTTCCTGATGAACAATTAGCTATCGTAAATGCTTCACACAATGCTCCATGGTATGCTGATTATGCCAACTATATTGTTGCTAACTTTTTACCGCCTACTTTCACATACCAACAAAAGAAAAGGTTCTTCTATGATTTAAGGCATTACTTTTGGGATGATCCACACCTTTATAAAGAAGGAGTAGATGGTATTATTAGATGTTGTGTACCTAAGCATGAACAGGAACAGATCTTACGCAAGTGCCACTCCAAAGCCTACGGAGGACACCACGCTGGAGATAGAACTGCACATAAGGTACTACAATCTGGGTTTTATTGGCCTACTCTCTTCAAGGATGCTCGTAAGTTTGTCTTGTCTTGTGATGAATGTCAAAGAATGGGTAACATTAGTAGACATCAGGAAATGCCTATGAATTACTCTCTTGTTATTGAACCATTTGATGTTTGGGGTTTTGATTATACGGGTCCTTTTCCGCAATCTAACGGGTATACTCATATTCTAGTTGTTGTTGATTATGTTAATAAGTGGGTAGAAGCTATTCCAACTAGTAGCGCTAATCATAACACTTCTATTAAAATGTTTAAAGAAGTTATTTTCCCTAGATTTGGAGTCCCTAGATATTTGATGACTGATGGTGGTTCACACTTTATTCATGGTGCTTTCCGTAAATTGCTCGCTAAATATGATGTTAATCATAGAATTGCATCTCCTTGTCATCCTCAGTCTATTGGTCAAGTAGAATTGAGCAATAGAGAAATTAAATTGTTTTTTCAGAAGACTATTAATAGATCTAGGAAGAATTGGTCTAAGAAACTTGGCGATGCATTTTGGGCTTATAGAACTGCTTACAAAAACCCTATGGGTATGTCTCCGTATAAGATGGTTTATGGTAAAGCATGTCACTTACCTCTAGAACTACAACATAAAGCTTATTGGACAATCAAAGAGCTCAATTATGATTTCAAACTTGCTGGTGAGAAGAGGTTATTTGCCATTAGCTCACTTGTCAAATGGAGAACACAAGCCTATGAGAATGCCAAGTTGTTCAAAGAAAAGATCAAGAGATGGCATGATAGAAGGATAAAAAAGCGTGAATTTAATGTAGCTGATCATGTATTGTTATACAATTCCCATTTGAGATTTTTTGCAGGAAAACTTCTCTCTAAATGGGAAGGTCTTTACGTTATCAAGGAGGTATACCATTCTGGTGCCATCAAGATTAACAACGCTGAAGGCACAAACCCGAAGGTGGTGAATGGTCAAAGGATCAAACATTTTATCTCACGTTCTCCATAAATGTTGAAACCAATATCATCAACACAATAACTCTGAAGAAGTACATTAGGGAGACTTACCAGAACATTATCAGACTCTAAAAAGGAATAGGTATGTGGTACGACAAGCAAAAAAGACTACAAAACTTTTTCAATGGAAATTTTGTATCTGTTTTGGAATATTTAAAAAATTAGGAAAATTTAAAGTAGTTTGAATAGTGCACGAGGAGGCAACAAGCCTGCAGGGCACTCCCTACCCCCCTGGGCGGGCCCCTGGGGCTTGTGGCCACCTTGTGCACCTTCCAAACTCCATTTTCTTGTGGCATACTCCTTCGGGTTGGTAAATATTCATTATATAATATCTTGAAGGTTTTGACTCCCGTATCATGACAATACCTCCTATTTTCTCTTTGAGCTGTTTCTGTAGAAATTTTAGATCAACATGACGTCCCCAAGTGTTTTGAAGGACAAGTTCTCCAAGAAGGTCATAAACCCCTACCTTGTGGAGGTGCTGCAACACCCTCACACCATTGAGATGCGTGAGGGGGTGCTGCACATCCATGATGTTGAGGGGCCAAAGAGGACCAGAAGCATGGAGACAAGGCTCGGAGCAATGGAGCAACAGGTCTTCAAATGCCAAGGGATGGTGGAACGAGGACTCAATGCCAATCACATGATGATCGCGGAGTTTACCAACAAGCACAAGATGGATGCCAAGGAAATCGGGGAGCATGCCTTTAAGCTTTATGAGAAAATCGAGCACCTCCAAGCCCAGATCTATGACCTGCAAAACCAAAACTGTGAGTATGAATACAGATTTAACAGAATAAGTTTGGCTACAGATTTGAGGAGTCCGGAGACTCGTTCATCCTTTTATGATGGTGAGCCTATGCCTTGGAAGACGGAGGACAAGGTTCCAACCTCATCAACAACTCCAACATCACCACCTTCGAAGCAAGACAACTAAACACATGGGTATGGGCACTCCCCTTTGCTTGTGCCAAGCTTTGGGGAGGTGCCCCGGTATTGTATCACCATCACATCTTTTATTTTTATTTTATTTTTATTTTTATTTTTATCATATTTCCTTAATTCGATCCTTTTGGTTATATTTTGATCTAGTAGAATAAAGTTTTCGTGTGATCTAGTTTTGAGTCTTTACTTTATGATTCCTCCTATGTAAGCAAGTCCGTGAGTTATATAATAAAAATTTCTTTTGAGTTGAGGGCTTTTTCTTGTTTGGCATGATCTTGATCTTGAGAAAGATGAAGTAGAAAGAGGTATAGAATAAAATCATAGAGCACATATGAAAATCTTATGGGGAGTGATGACTTCACATACAGGAAGTATGTCGATTGAAACCTGTTGTGGGTTGACAAACATAGCTGTTAGTCATTGGGTCAATTAAAAGGAAGTAATAAAGGAAGAGAGGTTCACATGTAAATATATTATCTTGGACATCTTTTATTATTGTGAACACTCCTTAAAATATTATATGTTAAGAAGTTGATGTCGGACAAGGAAGACAACATAATGGTTTATGTTTGCTTATTTCCGAATAGAAGTTATATTGTTATAGATCCCTCAACATGTGTCGCTTGCTTCCATCTCATATCAGCCAAAACTTCCACATCAAGTAGAGATAATACTTGTGCATCCAAACACACTTAACCCTGTTTTGCCATGAGAGTCCACCATACCTACCTAAGGATAGAATAAGATCCTTCAAGTAAGTTGTCATCGGTGCAAGCAATTAAAATTGCTCTCTAAATATGTGTGATCTATTAATGTGAGGAAAATAAACTTTATACGAACTTGTGATAGGGAAGAAATAAACGTGAGGGACTGCATAACAAAGTTCTCTATCACAAGGGGAAATATAAAGTGACGTTCTTTTGCATTAAGGGATTGTGCATACAACTATCAAAGCGCATGACAACCTTTGCTTACCTCTGTGAAGGGCCTATCTATTACCTTTATTTTATAGTACTTACCTTTATGCAAGAGTCACGGTGATCTCCATCACTTTCTCTATTTTCGCCTTTATTTTCAGGCAAGCGTCACGTGTTGGGGAATGATCTAGGCACATATATCTACTCGGAGGTGGACGAGCATGAGTTATTACTGATGACATTACCCTTTGAGGTAAATAGTTGGGAGGCAACACTATAAGCCCCTATCTTTCATTGTGTATGATTGAAACTTTGAACTCATAGGTACCTCGTGAGTGTTAGCAATTGTGAAAGACTAAAATATGATTGAGTATGTGGGTTTGCTTTACAAGATCTTATATTGACTCTTTCCTACGTTATGATTAATTGGAATTGCTTCCATGACTGAGATCATAGTTTGTCGGTTCTTCATAGAGTTCTTGATTCATACTTTGCCATTGTGAATGAATTGTTACTTTATCATAAGAAATTATATGTCAATATATGTTGTTGTTCTAAGATGATCATGATGCCTTCATGTCTGTATTTTATTTTATCGACACCTCTATCTCTAAACATGTCGGCATATTTATCGATTTCAGCTTTCGCTTGAGGACAAGCGAGGTCTAAGCTTGGGGGAGTTGATACGTCCATTTTGCATCATGATTTTATATTGACATTTATTGCATTATGGGTTGTTATTACACATTTTTGTACAACACTTATGCCTTTTTCTCTCTTATTTTACAAGGTTTACATGAAGAGGGAGAATGCCGACAGCTGGAGTTCTGGACTGGAAAAGGAGCAAATCTGAGATACCTATTCTGCACAACTCAAAAATTCCTGAAAATCTACGGAGAATTATTTTTAAATATACAAAAATATTGGGCGAAAGAAATACATCAGGGGGGCCACCGGGCAGCCACAAGCCCGCAGGGCGTGCCCTTCCCCCTTGGGCGCGCCCCTGGGGCTTGTGGCCCACCTGGCAGCCCTCCGATGCCCATCTTTTTCTATATTGAGGGTTTTGACCTGGAAAAAATCAGAACAGATCTTTGGGGATGAAGCGCCGCCATCTCGAGGCGAAACTTGGGCAGAGCAAATCTAGAGCTCTCGCAAGGCGATCTTGGCAGGGAAACTTCCCTTTGGGAGGGGGAAATCGAAGCCATCATCATCACCAACGATCCTCTCATCGAGATGGGGTCAATCTCCATCAACATCTTCATCAGCACCATCTCCTCTCCGAATCCTAGTTCATCTCTTGTATCAAATCTTTGTCTCAAAACCTCAGATTAGTACAGGTGGGTTGCTAGTAGTGTTGATCACTCCTTGTAGTTGATGCTAGTTGGTTTACTTGGTGGAAGATCATATGTTCAGATCCTTGATCATCATTAATACTCCTCTGATTATGAACATGAATATGCATTGTGAGTAGTTACGTTAGTTCCAGAGGACATGCGATAAGTCTTGTTATAAGTAATCATGTGAATTTGGTATTCGTTCGATATTTTGATGAGATGTATGTTGTCTCTCCCCTAGTGGTGTTATGTAAATGTCGACTACATAACACTTCACCATTGTTTGGGCCTAGAGGAAGGCATTGGGAAGTAATAAGTAGATTATGGGTTGCTAGAGTGACAGAAGCTTAAACCGTATTTTATGTGTTGCTTCATAAGGGGCTGATTTGGATCCACATGTTTCGTGCTATGGTTAGATTTGTCTTAATTCTTCTTTCGTAGTTGCGGATGCTTGCGGGAGGGGTTAATCATAAGTGGGAGTCTTGACCAAGTAAGGGCAGCACCCAAGCACCAGTCCACCCACATATCAAATTATCAAAGTAACGAATGCGAATCATATATGCATGATGAAAACTAGCTTGACAGAAATTCCCATGTGTCCTCGGGAGCTCCTTGCTTTATATAGGAATTTGTCCAGGCTTGTCCTTTGCTATAAAAAGGTTTCGGACACCTTGCTCCACCTTTGTTACAATTGTTACTTGCTACCTGTTACGAATTATCTTATCACAAAACTATCTATTACCAATAATTTCAGTGCTTGCAGAGAATACCCTACTAAGAACCACTTGTCATTTCCTTCTACTCCTTGTTGGGTTCTACAATCTTACTTATCAAAAGGACTATGATAGATACCCTATACTTGTGGGTGATCAGGTTTTAATGGTCAGTCCTTTGTCAATACGCAACTCCGAGTGCTCCTCACATAGAGAGATCGAAAAGTACTTGTTCAAATTTTTTGATGCGGCATGAATAGAACATGAGGTGAGTAAGCATAGATAGCTAGAGGAGTGGTCCTAGGCATTCTTGTACATCCAATTGGCAAATGAAAATTCAAAAGCCAAATAGCAACAATTGGATGTCCTCGAATGAGGAAGTAAATGCAGACCAACATGCTCACAAAATAATATGTCAAATGAAAACATGACAAATATGCACAAACACACTAGCATCTAACAAGCACTATGGCAATGACGGAGTCATCTATATATGAGTATATTGACTTAGGATCCAAGTAAAAATACTTGATCATAGGTCATACTCATCGTCTAAGCACAAGTGGGGTTACCACTTTTACATAAAGCATTTAATATTGTCACATACTATGTGATGCTTTGACTCAAGTCCTAGATTAAATCTCCCCCTTGATGTGACATCCCCCATAGGAGGGATAAACTAACCTTGGGTTTTGTCGATGAAGACTTCATGTAGGTGAAGTAGTGGTGGATGCTCAAAGTTGATGAAGACCACCATGAGTTGGGAGCACCCTTGTTGTTTCATTACTCTTCTCACCTAAATGGGTTAGTCCCAACACACAAGAGACAAATACAAGGATATCTATGGACATGGAGTGCAAAGCATATATGATGATGTCCATTGATTTGTTGATTACCTTGTCCCTTGCTCACCTTTGAGGGAACGTGTGACTCCTTGAACTATTGCATGATGTTGATGTTGATTGCAACTAGTTCTTGCCAATAATGAATAGGAGTTGATTTCGTTGGCAGAGTCACCCCTCAATAACTTCACTAGTTTTTCTTCTTGGGGACCCACATCAAGTTGATGGGGATCCTTGGTGTTGAAGTAGCACTTGTAGAAGTTGATCTTGTAGTAGCCTTGGGAACCCAGTTCACCAAAGCTTGGGATTCATCTTCATATGAGTCAATGTCCTCTTAAAGCTTGTTCTTGCCCTTGAGCTTGGGGTCTTGTGGTGGAAGGTCATCTTGAGATTTTGTTCCCTTGGGGAGAGTATTTTCGTCCTTCTCCATTTGAGGAACAAACTTTGGATTGGGGTATTGACCTTCTTCCCATTCAACTCCATTAGCGTTGAAGTAGCCAACACCACGGTTCTTCCGATATCCTCCGTGCTTGATTACAATCTCCTCAAATTGTTTGCATCCGGCAAGACTCTTGTAGAAAACTTTCTCTATGATCCCTTTCAAAAGTTCATTTTCTTGCTTAAGTGTAACTTGGCTAAGAGAAGAGTTAGTGGGATCAATAGAACGACTAGAAGCAATATCATTGGATTTATCAATTTTATTGCTAGTAGTTGAAGAACCTTTCTTGCCTTTGTTACTAGTTTGATTAGTCATAACTTGTGGCATGAACGTAGACAAGAGAAGTTGTTTGGCTAGATAAGAGGAAGTCTTCTTTCGAAGAATGTCATTGATAGCTTTAAGGAACTCATGATCTTGCTATAAATTGAGCTTCTCATGTGTCCTTTCAAGCTCTCTATGATCTTGTAGAGTAGACTCATGAGCTAACTTAAGAGTTTTAAGTTCTTGAGTTAGTCATTCTATTTCCAACTTATTATCATCACACGACTTATCTAGACTAGAGTGATTATTGGCAAGTTCATCTTGACTAGCATTACTAGATTTGTCAAATAGCAAGTCAACTTCAATTAAGAAGTCATCCTCATCACTATTGAAATCAAGATGCTAGGAGTGTGATACCTTGGGGCCTTTAGCCATGAAGCAACATCCACTCCCTTCATTTGGTGAATCAAATATGTCGTAGGAGTCGGTTGTCACTAGTGCAAGTCCAGAAACACCTTCATCTTGACTATAGTCGGAGCTGGAGTGATAGCTTCTCTCGGAGTGGTTGTGAGATTCGGAGTCGGAAACCCATTTACCAACATGAGCTTGATGTCTTCTTCTTGCGTAGCTCTTGTTGTACTTGTCCTTCTTCTCTAAGTCCCTACTTCTCCTTGAGGGTCTTCGTTCATAACGATCATCCCTACTCCTTCTCTCTCTTTGACATGACTCGTATCTTGAGCTTCGTATTCTTGGTGACTCTTCTTTCCTTTTGTAAGGAGCCGTGCACTCATTGGAGTAGTGTCCAGGCTTCCCACAATTGTAGCAGTTTCGGTCATGACTTGATGAACGCTTCTCTTCATATCTTGAGTTGGAGCTTTGATCTTTGCCTCTATTCTTGTAGAACTTGTTGAATTTTCTTGACCATGAGGCTTATCTCTTCATTTGTGACAAGGTTGTCGCTTGAGGTAACAGGAGCATCACTTGTGGCTTTGTAAGCACCGCTAGACTTGTGATGAAGCTCTCCCTTGTCCTTGAGTGTCATCTCATGAGAAACAATCCTTCCATTCACTTTCGTTGGCTTGAGATCTTTGTAGTTGGGCATCATTTGGATCAATGTGCATACGGTGTAATATCGATCATCCAAGGCTCGAAGTATCTTCTAGATGACGAATTTGTCGGTCATTTCTTCGCTTCCTAAGCCAGCAATCTCATTGGTGAACAGAGCTAGCCTAGAGTGCATCTCAGCAACTCCTTCACTATCCTTCATCTTGAACTTGTCAAGCTGAATTTGAAGAACATCCAACTTGGATTCTCTCATAGATTCGGTACCTTCATGCATATCAACCAAAGTATCCAAAATCTCTTTTGCATTCTCAAGATGGCTGATTTTGTTGAATTCTTCGGGGCATAGGCAGTTGAAGAGAATGTTACATGCTTGAGCATTGAGTTGCAACATCTTCAATTATTCCGCGGTCGCTTCGCGGTCCGGTTGCCTTCCATCAGCAAAGAATTCAGCTTGCAATCCAACACGAACAACAGCCCAAACGGCAGGGTTATGACCAAGAAGATGCGTTTTCATTTTGTGCTTCCAACTAGCAAAATTAGTGCCATCAAAGTACGAACCTCTACGGTGATAATTTCCCTCACTAGATGCCATACTCTCCTAGGTTGTGAAACAAATACAATGGAGACCAAAGCTATGATACCACTTGTAGGATCGAAAGTAGGTCTAGAGGGGGGTAGTTAGACTACTTGACCAAATAAAAATCTAATTTTTCCCAATTTTAAGTGTTGGCAGATTTTAGCATTCATAGCAAGTCAAGTACACCCTACACATGCATGTCTATAGGTGTAGCAGAGGAAAGTAAAGAGAACCATGTAATTAAAGGAAGGATAGGAGGATCAAACGCAATTGGAGACACGATAAATTTTTGAAGTGGTTCGATAGGTGGTTCTATCATATGTCCATGTTTATGGAGTCTTCAACCCACGAAGGATAACGGTCGTGAGAGTCCACGGAGGGCTCTACTGATGGAGGGTTCCACGAAGAAGCAGCCTTGACTATACCATGATGGCCTACGTCCACGGAGGACTAGCCAAAGTCGTGGTAGATCTTCATGAATTAGGTGATCTGCTTGCCCTTACAAACTTCTTGGTTCACTCCACAACACGAAGTTTGAGGCTCCCAAGAGAGACCTAACCAATCTAGGAGGCACCACCCTCCAAAAGGTAATAGGCTCAATAATGTCGATGAACTCCTTGCTCTTGTGCTTCAAGATGATAGATTCCTCATCACACAATCACTCTCTCACAGTTTTGGCTTTGGCGGAAGAGATTGATTGGGTGGAAAGCAAGTTTTTTTTTACCATGGAACTACAGGGCTTGGCCCCACAACATTTTATTAAAAAGAGCAAACAAAGTCAAATGTACAGATCCACAAGAGGTGGAAAAAGAAAAAAGTAGAAAAATAAGCTAAGATACAAAGGAGAACAGAAAGCAAAACATCCTCAAGGTGGCAGGAAAGCAATCCAGTGAAGAAGATCCTCCTTGTGTCTTGACTTTATCATGTGTGCCATCAGGGAAATATCATGAATGAATCTAGCCTTCCATCTGCCAAAAGATGGTCTTATATTTCTGAAGATTTTCTCATTTCTAACCATCTAGATATTCTACCAGGTTAGAAAGACCACTACTGCAGTGAAAGGCTTAGCAAACTCCTTTTTGGCATGGACTACAATATCCACCAAATCAGTACTGGAAGACCATTCAATCTGCAAGTTCCAAACTCTGACGCTGGAATTACATTGGAAGAACATATGATTTCTGTCCTCTAGAGAGCCAGATCTGCATAACATGCATTCAGGATCATCCTCAATTCACGAGTGCCTCCGGTGTATCATGTATTTAGTGTTGACTCTATCCATAATCACTAGCCATGCAAACATTTTAATGGACATAGTACAACAACTTTTCCAAATCCAATTCAGAATAGGGTTTGCCACAATGGGCCTATGAACCAAATCATAATACTTCTTAGCCGTATATTGAGACTTTTTACTATCATTCCAAGTCCAGCAGTCAGGCAACATTCTATCTCCCTCGAGGTTATCCAGGCATTGGGATAAACCTTGTAGCTCCACAAATGCCTGTTTACAGAAAGGCAACTGGAAAAGGCTCAAAAGGTTGTCAGTGCTGAGAACCTGCTAAACTGAAATGCTCTGGTCCAGACAGGAGGAGAAGAGCCTTTTAAATTTATCTTGAAGTAGCACCCTATTGTTATCAGCCCATCTATCCTTCCAAACCAGGATAGTATCCCCACTTTTAACTTGAACTATAGACACAGTTCTGAATTTTTCCATAAGTTTGGAGACATCTCTCCACCAAAAGGATCCACACAAAGTAGTGTCATGGGGAACCCTACCATAGTAGTATGAATTCCAGATGAGATGCACCCATGGAATATCCTCCTTGTTGTAAAACTTGTTCAGATGTTTAAGCAGAAGTGCATCATTTTGTAGACCGAGGTTCAGAATTCCCAAGCCCCCCTTGTTCTTGGGTCTACAAACCAAAGGCCAAGCAGCCAAAGAGTGTCTATTATCCTGTCCATACTTCCTCCATAGACATTGCCTTTGTATCCTTTCCAATTGCTTCAGAATACCAGGTGGAATTTCTAAGCTACAGAAGATTTTTTTTGGCATTGAGGATATTATAGAATTGAGCAGTTGCAATCTTCCCCCCTAGGGCAGGAACCATGAGCTGGCAGAGAGCCTCCTTTCCATGCAATCAACCAAAGGCATGAAATCAATGATCTTGGGCCTAGTTATTCCAAGTGGTAGGCCAAGATAAGTAAAGGGAATGGTCCCAATTTTACATCCAGGAACAATAGCTAGTTCCTCAGCCTTGGGGAGGCTAGAGATCAAGATTCATATGGTTGGAATGGAATGGCATGATCTAAACACATGAGTAGGGGGCTCTCTCTTAGAAAATCAATTGGTATGAGTGGGGGTCTGTTCTCAGGGCTTCTCTTTAGAGTAGGTGGTGGTGGAGGGGTATATATAGGAATCTCCAAAAATCCAACCGTTACACCTAATAAGTCAGACTCGGTGACACCAATGTGTTAATATCGGTGGTACCGAGTTGCCTCAAAGGTAGAAACTTTTGAATCTTGATGAGACCGATATATAAAACTCGGTTGCACCGATAAGGTGACCAACGGTCAGATTGTCAAACTTGGTGATGCTGATTCAACAAACTCGGTGGAACCAATTTTGTGAATTTGTGTAACAGGAAGTTGGCAACCCAAACTCAGTGGCACCGAAGCAGAATCGGTTGCACCGAATGGCTAGGGTTGGCTGAGTCTGTCTGAGGATGAGAATTGGTGGCACCGAGTGGAAAGTGTTGGTTGCACCGATTTTATATATTTGGCTTTGGACATATTTTTGTGGAATATCTTGTGGGTGAATGTGGTGACTATCACTTGTGCACGTATGATCATTTTGTTCACCAACAGTACCTTACCCCCTTTTGATAGTATTGGCTTTCCTATGGACTCAAAGTGATTTCTCACAAAGTAAAATGTTGAGTCCTCTTGCTTGAAGCTTTGCCAATCTATTTCCTTGCATCTTGGGGTATTCCACAATCCTTTTGCCAACCCATCATTGAACTTTTCCTGATACATACTTAGTGGAAACATTAGTTCAATGACATATATGTTGTTATTAATTACCAAAACCACTAAGGGAGCAAATGTGCTTTCAGCTCCGTCGGGAGCTCCAGGCACGGTTTAGCTCCTAGGGCATCCAGGAATACCCAACGGTGCCTGAACCCTTCCACCTTCTTTGCGTCGTTCAAAAGCACATTCCCACTCTGGACCGCAACGAAGGAGACACACACCGACCGTTGCGTGTTGTCATGAAGCCACCGACTGAAGTAATGGCGAAAGAGGGCCACTGAAGGCTTCATGCCTACGAAGGCCTCATAGTAGAAGGCGAAGAGAGATAGGAGCAGGATGGAATTGGGGTGAAGATGGAGGGTCTGGATCTCATAGTGCTCAAGGATGGAAGTGAAGAACACCGAGAAGGGTGGGACAAGCCCACAGAAGAATCTATGGAGGAAGAAGGGGTAGACTGTCTTTGCCAAGGTGCGCTGCTCCACAGAGCCGCACCTCAAGGGAAAACTTGCACCAAGATTTATCGGCCCCTTCAAGATCACTGACAGGCGATGAGAAGTTGCCTATTAGCTAGAGCTACCTTCCGTGCTATTGGATGTGCACAACGTATTTCATGTTTCACAACTCCGTAAGTGTCTCCAAGTTTCCAACCGCCCCGACCTCTACAAGGACATCGACCATCAAGCCATCGACCTTTAGCCAGACCTCACTTATCGTGCGAGTCCAGTTCGCATTCTGGATGAGGTAGAAAGTTGCACCCGAAGCCGCACCATGAAGTACTTGAAGGTCCAATGGAGCAACCACTCTAAAGCTGAAGCAACCTAGGAGCATGAAGACTATCTTAGATCTGAGTTTCCTTATCTTTTTAGCGCTGAGCCTAGGAATCTCGGGGACGAGATTCTTGTAAGGTGGGTAGGTCTGTCACACCCTGTCACATCCCTACGTAGCTTACTTAGGACAACATGTGTGTGCATCATGTTTCAGTTTTTGCATCAACTTGAAATAGGGATTAAAAGAAACCCCAAACACTCATTTGAATCAAACCAATTTAAAGATTGTGAAAAACCAACAAATCCAAAATGCCCATCAAAAATTTCCCTTATGTCTGATAAATGTGGACAGGAATATACAAGGGGTCATTCTAAATATTTGAATATTTATAGAATTTTAAAAATAAATATTAAAGCTGCTGAAAAATGAAAAATAAAGCATTAAAAATATTTTAGTTTTCAAAATATTCTGAAACTTTTTATAGAAGTTTGAAATATTCAAACTAAGGTCTATAAAATATTTGGGATATTCTATACCTAGCATTTGTGCCTCAAAATAAATGAAACAAATGACAGAAAAATAAAAGAGAAACTAGATTTAAAAAACAGGAGGAAGCACCTGGGCTGGCCCATCTAGCCCAACACCATGTCGCCATTTACAGAAAATATACAAGCCTGGCCGCCAAGAGGACGAGCATGTGCTCGTCGTGCGCCTCGGCCGGTGCTCCCACGCAGCACCTTCGTGCGTGCATCCCCCGCTGCGCTAGCGAGAGGATGAGGACGCCGCTGTCGTCCCCATCTCTCCCTCTCTCTCCCATTTCGCCCCTGCTTCTTCCTCTCCTCTGCTCTGCCATGGCCAATGGCTCCGCTAGCTTGCTGTCGTAGTTATAGCCGCTCCTGCGCCTCCCTAAGCTCGCCAGAGGCTCCGCCTCGTTGTCCCCGTCCTCTACGCCAACCCACACATCGCTAGGAGCCTTGGAGCCTTGCCCTCGAGCTCATCTTCCTCCTCGGACCCGAGCTTCGCCGTCGTCGATTCGTCGCCTCCGAGCCCTCCTCGAGCAAGCTCTCGTCATCTCCGAGCCCGCTGTGATCTCCCTACCCTTTCCCCTCTATTCCCCGACCATTTCCCCCTCTATAGTCCCCGGTTGCACCTGCTCCCGAATGCCCCACCGCACGAGCTCGTCGCCGGTGTTGCTTCGGTAACCGGCTGGTCCATCCGATGCCACCATCGAGCTTGTGGGGTCGCGTAGTGCCCGTAGGTGCTAAGCACTGGCAATGTTGCGCCCTGGTTCGTTGAGCTCGTGCTCGCCCGAGCTGCAGCAGCAGTCGAGCTCGTCGCCGGCGTCGATCCCAATCGTCTCAGCCTCTGAGAGATGTCGGGATGGACGCGCGCGTGAGCCTAGGCTCACCTGGTGCCCTCTGCCATCCTTTTGGTTGCCGGAGGAGGGAACCCGACCCCTCCGCCGTCTCTGGAGACATCGACGGCTCAATGCCGGTGGGTCTTGCCAGAGTTGACCACGGGGGTTTGACCCCTGGGTCACTGGCAAGTGGGGACGGGCCCCACTAATTAGAATTAGCTTAATTATTTAATTAAATAATTTAATTAAGATAATGGCCCACAGACAGTGGGCCCTACCCTAATCTAATTAGTATTTAGTTAGTTAGTTAACTCTGTTAGTAGCTGGGTCACTGACTAGTGGACCCCACTGGTCAGGTTTGACCTGTCAACGGTCTATTGACCACCTGACATCATGATGATGTCATGCTGATGCAATAATGAATTTTCTAAATTAAATTAATTCCGGAAACTATTTAAAACTTAGAAGATTCATAGAAAGTAATCTATAACCCAGATTGGAATAATTTATATATGAAAATTTGTCAGAAAAATCCATGAAACCAATGGTGCTGTTATCATGCATGTTAGAGCAACCTATGTAGATGAACAATGACATTTACTAATATGTTAACACATGAAATATGAAATGGAGAATGATTTTGAACCTATATTCAAAATCACGTCATTTAACTTGGACAGTAGTTGCATTAGCTCATCCATACATGCTGCCATGTCATGATCATGCATCATATTGTTGCACTTGTCGTGTATTGATTGCTATTTATCTGCATTGCGGTAGGCGCTGCTTTTGAGGATACCTCCGAGTATTCCAACGAAGGAGAAAACTTTCCCTCTTCCTAGCAAGGCAAGCACCCCTTTTCATCATTCCGATAACATCCCATCCTCTCGCTCCTGCTCTTGATTATTGCATTAGGACGAATGTTCACTTGTCTGTCATAGAGGTTAGATGAAACCATTACTTTGCATGACCTGTCATTGTCACAGTAAATAGCTAAACCTTGCAACCTAGCATACCTAGTAGATGCTTGTGCCATGGTGTGTTTTGCTTACTTAGCCTGCTATGCTTAGAGTTGTGTCAGATCTGATTCATCTAGGTGATGAACCGGAGTGAAACAATGTTGTTCTGATGTGATAAGCTTATGATGAACCCGATTTGGTAAAGTTAGCGATGAGAGGCTATGTAGGAGTACATAGTAGGTTGTCTCATCGGGGCCGTTCTTAGTAACTGAGTTCCGTGTTTGTGATCCAAGACTAGTTACTACCACATGTTGGGCCCTGAAATATGACCCCACTCGACTTATCAATCTCTTAGTCCTTGGTCCAGGAGTTGCAAGTAGTTTCTGGTGTTTATAGCATGCTGGAGGCCGTGCGTAGCGCCGACCCTACGGGTGGGTTATGACGCAGTAGGCAGTGGCACGGTGTACCAAGGGTCACCCGAATGGTGGACATGGGAACCCTACGCACATCGTTTGGGGTCGTAGCGGAAACTTCGGCCGGACTTCCGTGCGGGTTCAGTCTCAAATAGGCGATAGCCTGGACTAGAGGTCTTGTATGATTGACAGTCGTGGCCGACTCCCTTGCTGGGCTTCCGCTTGAAGGTTGCGGAGGTGCATGGTTTTATGAGCACACAACGATAAGTGGCGAGAGCGTGTGTGAAGAAGTACACCACTGCAGGGTATGAAACCATTCACATAGTCGCATCCTCGGATATGGACTACTTGGAGAACTTATGTTGTTCATAGATAATTTCATGGATACTCCTAAAAATATCAAGACAAGTGTGAGTATCATGGATGGCACTCCCGTAGGAGATGGAAGTGAATCCATGGTGGTGTATTGATGTGGAGTTAGTGGACTCGTGTGCGATATCTAAAATCTAGACAAAGAGTTAAAATTGTGGAGTACAGGTTAGCCATGAGTCAAAGCTGGCAATGTTGCATAAACTCCACCACTCCTCTTGTTGATACTTGAGCATGAATAGTCTAGGTCTGATTTAAAGACTTGCTGAGTATGTTTGTACTCACATTTTCTTAATAAATGTTGCAGATGAGACTCAGGACCCATCAGGTGGGTTCTATCTAGATGTCGACGATGCCGAATAGCTGGTGTCCCAGCTATGACCTTATGCCCTGTGGCGGGTAGTAGATAGTCAGGCCATGTGCATTTTTACCCTTTCAACTATCTGTACTCAGACAACTTTATGCTTCCGCTTTCTTTGTATGGACTTTTTTGTATAACTTGAGTGTCGGGTCATGTGACCCCTACCTGTAAGAACATATTATGCAAGGCTCTTCTGAGCCTCTTAAATAAAAGTTGTGTTGATGTTTGGTTATGTTGTGATGCCATAGTTGGATCTATGCATATCGCGCATGTCATGCGTACGTGTGACGTGCAATGGTACGTATGGGATCCGACACCTAGTCATGTGCCTTTAGTAGTACTCTTTACGGGAAACTGCCTCTTTGTGCTTCCATCGAGCCTTGGTAGCTTGCTACTTCTCCGGACACATTGATTGACTGGCATGTATCCTTCTTTGTTGCTGTGTCTGTCCCTTCTGGGAAATGTCTCGTAGTGTAATGGAGTCCCTATAGCCTTCTACGAATTGTCTACGTGCAATGATGACATTCGTGTCCCACGGCGTAATGGAGTCCTTGTAGCTTGCTATGACTCGTCTACACACGCTTGATGCCGACACCTGCATTGTTGGGTTACGTATGCCTGTTTCCGTACTGATGTGCCACTTGGGTTCTATGACTAGTCATGTCGGCTCGGGGTCTCTATCGTTTGATTGCCAGCGACATGTTCACATACGTGAGCCAAAAGACACAAACGGTCCCGGCTAAGGTAAGGCTGTAGCCGTGGAGTATACCATGCGTGAGGCCGCAATGTGATGTGATATGTTACAGTCTGGATTCATATGACTTAGGATCAGGGTCCCGACACACCCTGTGTTTGTATCACCTTGTTATGCTTGGATTTATTAAATTTGGAACCAATTAAAACTTTTCTAGTGTTTGTGCTTGTTTGATTTGGTGTTTGTTTGCTTGTTTGGTTGTTTGTGTATGGCACTTTTAGATTATATGACTCTCCATATTCATCTTCCTTGACCCAAACTTCTTGCCCAATGATCAGTCCATGTGAGTAGTTCCCAAAACTATTTTTATAAAATTTTATTTTGACCAAAAAGGATTTATTCAAATTAGGTTGTCAAAACCCCCTGAAATGAGGTTTGCACTGTAAGTCCTCAAATTGGGTGGACCCTTTTTCTCCAAATGCTTTATTTGAAGAGTACTATGTATATGACTTCCCAAAATCACCAGATATTAATTCTAAAGATTATTTTAATATTTTATTTAGAGGATTTTTCTTCAGACCAGAAATGGTTTTTCATAGGGAAAAATTATTTAAATACCGTCAAAATATTTGAGAAAATTTAGGGAAACTCAGTGGACATATATTTTCCATATATATGAGTTTCAACACACGGTCATGTTCAAAATAATGGGCAAAACCCCTCAAAACCCTTTATGTCCAAATCAAGCTATTGGAATATTTCTATAAGAAATATTCTGAAGAAATTCCAAGAAAATTCCAGCAAGTCAACATTGTCATTGGTGATTATCTTGAAAAGTTTCATCTCAATCCAAGTTGATTTGATTCATCAAACTATTCTAAAACTCGCCCTGTCCAGATTAACATTTGAGTAACTTTGCATTGTGAACTTTCCCCCCTTGACCCCAAACCTTGTGGACATGTTCTAATCACCAAATAATGGTGCTACACTAAGTGGTGCATCAAGGGGATTAGCTTAGCATGAACAGATCTACAGAAACCAGATTCTGTTGATTTCTAGGATTTCACAAAGCTACATTGTGAACTTTCTTCAATCAAGCTCAAACTTTGTGGTCAGGCCTAATTCTAATCACAATTTGATCCTGTAAATTCGTATGGCAAGCAAAGCTCATTTTCCTGCCCTAATCTCCATCAAACACCTTCTGCCAAAATGGCAAAAACCCTGTTTGACCCCCTTCCTCTATTCTTCTTGATCCCAAATTTTAACCACATCATTTTGCAATGGCATTTTACTTCCAGTAAACATTGCTTGGTCGCAGATCCATGGTTGGCGGGGGTGAAAACCCCATTCCTACCCCCTGGACACCAGTAAAACACTTCTCTCTCCCCCTCCTCTCATTCTATCTTCCTCCCAGGGCATCCAATGCCATTGCCCGTAGCCTAGATGCCCCTAGACCCCCTAGACACTTTTGGCCGTGCACAAAATGCCGTTGGCATGCTATGGCATGACATACGCGCATTGCCCACTGTATGGATCCGGCGGCCTCGGGCCTCCCCCTCTCACCACTTGGCCCCGCTCGGCGTCCGTGCCATGCCACCGTGTCGGCCCTCTCCTCTCTCCCCCTCTTTCTCCCTCCTCCCGCGCATGCCAAGCGCCGCCCGGCTCGGCCAGTGAGCTGCCTCGCACACGTGTGCTCCTCTCCCTCTCTCTTCCCTCTCCTGGACCTAAACCAGCCACAGGAACACTACAGATGCGACCTCGCCCCCTCTACCCGACCCTGGCCTCGATCCCGAGCTCGCCAGCGCACCCGAGCTCGGTGGACCACCGGGCGCCTATAAAAGGGACTCCCCGAGCCTCCTCTCCACTCTGGAACCTCCCTCTCTCTCCCATTAGGCCATCCCGAGCCCTCGTTGGAGCCCCCCGAGCACCAGTGCTCGAGATCGACCGAGGCACCGCCGCGGCGGAGCTCAGTTGATCTCGGGACACATGCCCGCTCCGACGCTCTTCTCTTCTCCATCAGGCCCATAGGGTCACCCCGACCCATTCCCCCTTCCTCCCCATCTGTTTCCAGTAGAGGAGCACCACCGGCGATCCCCTCTCGAACGACCATCCACCGTGGGTGCTTCTCGCCGGCCGGCGAGACCACCTCCGGCCGCCCTTCCACCACCAGGAGACTGGCGGCTTGACGTCGGGTCCGTCCCTGCACTTAGCTCCCCTCGCCATGCCCTCCTTGGCCTACGGTGAGTGCTCCCCCCTTCCTGTCGAAAGGAAGGAGATGACAGGTGGCCCCCACCTGTCATCCTCTCCCCTGTCTCTCTCCCTCTCTGAGAGACTGGCGCCTAGGGCCCGCCTATCGGGTTTTAACCCAGACAGCGCACGTGCCCCGGGTCGTCCAGGCCTGGCTCGGCCGCAGGCCGGACCAATTGGGTCTATTCTAGTCTGGTTTGTTCTGGGCCTCTTTTTCTTTTTCTTATACTCCAGTTTTTCCTAAAATCCCACAGGGTTAAAAATAAATCCTATGCCAAATATTTTTCCACGATAATTCCTAGAATATTCCATAAAATTTAATAGTGCCATTTGTGAAAATTGTTGAAATTTTTTTATACACTGTTTTATTTTAAAACGTATTTTGGCACCTTTTTGCCTCTATTTATTAGTTTTTGGCAAAACCTTAGACAAATATTTTTATTATAGTTTTTAGTATTTATCAGAATAGGGTAGCATTTTAATAGTAGCTTTGTGTGCTCTGTATTTGTGTGATGCTTATTATTCTCGCTATTTATCGCGACGATAGATTGCGCTATTGACGAGGGAGTTGGACCCGAAGACTTTGAAGACCCCGAAGACTTTGTTGAGACAGGCAAGCAACCCTTTGACCATGTTAAGAAACCATTTTATTCCATGTCATATAGCACTTTACTTTCGTCATATTTGATCATGTGGAGCATTGACCACTTCGGTGGGTCGCTTCTGATACTTTTACCGTTGACATTTGCATCGTGCATGACCCTATCACCTTATGAGGGTTATGCGGGTGGGAGTAGATAGGATTTTAGTAGATGCTACGCAAATGGGATCGATAATATGCATGGTGATGGAAACAATATGATTTCAAAGACTTTTCGAAAACCCCGTCGGTTGCCACTAATGCCCAAGGGAGATGTTGATGAGCTAGGTAGCCACTTGATAAAAAAGAGGTGTACCGGAGCAAGTGAGTGTGTGTGGTTTTCGAAAATAGATTGGCGTAAGTTGCGACCGTTATTCCAACCTTACATGTATGACCACGATACCTGTAGGGGATATAACGCCATGGTAAGACCCACCCAGGTGGGGCCGGGTCATACCCGGCGGCTCATAATCAAGACCAGAGAAGCGGGCTGAAAGACATAGGCCTAATGGCTTACCAAGATGGGCCAAGATGGAGGCCTAGACAGAAGATGGTATAAAGACCCGGGCGGTTAAGCCGCCCGAGAAGATTTTCCCAAGAAGGCAAGGCGACTTAGAGATAGGATAGTCTATGTGAAGGGTCGATGTATGACTCGTGTAACCCAGGGCCTCGACCTCCTATATAAAGGTGAGACCCCGGGGCATCTTAGACATAAACCAATCAATCAAAAACTAGGTCAAGCGAATACGCTCCCTTGTAATCGATACTCCAATCAATAGAACACAAGCAGGATGTAGGCTTTTACCTCTTCTTGAGGGGACGAACCTGGGTAAACTCGTGTCCCTCATCTCAACCAACCCCTTTGAGCCCATCACCTTAGCTATGGCCTCGAACTCAAGTCTTCGGACATCTGCCGTGACAAAACCACGACAGTTGGTGCCCACCGTGGGGCTAGCGCTCAGTGGTGTTGAGTTCTCAAAGAGGTATCTCCCAGGGATCGAGGGGTATGCTGTTGGTAGGATGAACAAGCGTCGTCGTGACCGGATCCACATTGACGACGTCGGATGGGGCCCGAGGCCAACACAATTGAGTACGGTTTTTGTATCCCCTTCAACGGAATCCACGTCTTCATCGGCAAGATCGGCGGATCTGAACCCGGGCCAGACGTCTGCACCGATATCGCTGACCCGGCACGGCGCGCGCAACCCGCCCGACATGTGCAATCCGCCCGTGCTGACCTGGCTGAGAAGCATGTCTTCGTCGGCTTTACTCAGGGCATGGACCTTGCACGATCTATGTCACAGGAAACTCTCATCTATTCGGAGGATGAATCTTCGAGCGGAGAGATGGAATAAATTTATCGGCTGCACAATGGCAGGCTCGGGGGCTATGTCGAGCCTTACCCCGAGTCAGAATATCACGAGCTGGAGGATTATGAGCCGTCAAGCCGTGCTGTCATCTTCATGGCAGGATCAGGTCGGGCCCCGAGCAGCATAGTCACCAGCGCAGCAGGATTGGGGGATGGTAGGCTCCTGACTCAGGTTCTTCTGGATCTGACGAATGAGCTTACAACCCTGATGGCAGCGGAGCTCACAGCTGAAAATCAAGCAGCCCGTAACACGAAGATCGTGAGGCTAAAGGTCCAGATGACCGAGGTTCAGCAAGAGATCAATGCGCTGAAGGATCAGATGGAGGCGGAGGCGGAGCGCCTTAAGGCGGATGCTTTCTGCCTAGAGCTGGAGCAGCAGTCTGTAGCGGCGGTTCAGCGGATGAGGCATTAGTCCCGCTTGTCGGATCAATATGAGGTTAGGAACCTATTCAACATGCCGAGAACAGGACGGACCGCGGAAGTACCTAGAAGCCGGTCGGTGGTCTAGCTTAACCCGTCCCGACGAAACCAGGCTTCACCAATGTCTTTCCTAATGCTGGCGGGTCATTAAGCCAACCCGGTGGAGAACATGGTTATGGCAGCGGCACGACTTGGTACAATCCCTATCCCGGATGAGGTGCCTTTCGCAGAGGAGGTGCGAAATGCTATTGGATACCTGCAAACGGCTATGGCCCAACAGGAGAAGTACACTTATAGCCGAAGTCGCGTGCATTCAACCCCCATCGCCAGCCGCAACTACAGTGTGTGTTATGAGTCACCGGAGGTTTCTAGTAGTTGTCGGGACCCTGATCCTACATCATATGAATCCAGACTGTAACATATCACATCACTTTGCGGCCTCACGCATGGTAAGCTCCACGACTACAGCCTTACCTTAGCCGGGACCGTTTGCGTCTTTTGGCTTACATATGTGAACATGTCACTAGCAATCAAACGACAGAGAATCTGGGCCTACATGACTAGTCATAGAACCCAAGTGGCACATCCGTACGGAAATAGACATACGTAACCTAGCAATGCAGGTGTTGGCCTCAAGCAGGTGTAGACGAGTCATAGCAAGCTACAAGGAGTCCATTACGCCGTGAGACATAAATGCCATCATTGCACGTAGACAAGTCGTAGTAGGCTACAGGGACTCCATTACACTGCGAGACATTTCCTTGAAGGGACAGACACGGTAGCAAAGAAGGATACATGCCGGTCAATCAATGTGTCCGGAGCAGTAGCAAGCTACCATGGCTCGGTGGAAGCGTAAAGAGGCAGTTTCCCGTAAAGAGTACTACTAAAGGCACATGACTAGGTGTCAGATCCCATACATACCGTTGCACGTCACACGTATGCACGACATGCCCGATATGCATAGATACAATCATGTCATCACAATGTAACCATACAACAACTTTTATTTAAGGGGCTCAGACGAGCCTTGCATGACATGTTCTTATAGATAGGGGTCACATGACCCGACACTCAAGTCATACAAACAAGTTCATACAAACCAAGCGGAAGCATAAGCTGTCTGTGTACAGATAGATGAAAGGGTAAAAAGGCACATAGAAAGACTATCTACAGCCCGCCATAGGGCATAGGTTGTAGCTGGGACAGCAGCTATTCGGCATTGCCGACATCTAGAAAGAACCCACCTGATGGGTCATGGGTCTCATCTGCAACATTTATTAAGCAAACATGAGTACAAACATACTCTGCAAGTCTTTAAAATAGACCTAGTCTATTGATGCTCATGTATCAACAAGGGGAGTGGTGGAGTTTATTCAACAATGCTAGCTTTGACTCATGGCTAACCTACACTACACAATTTACATCTTTGTTTTCATTTTAGATATCGCACACGAGTCCACCAACTCCATGACAATACACCACCTTGGATTCACTTCCCTGTCCTGGGAGAGTGCCATCCACGGTACTCACAGTTGTCTTGATATTTTTATGAGTATCCGTTTGATTACCTATGAACAACATAAGTTATCCAAGTAGTCCATATCCGAGGACCCGACTATTCGAATAGTTTCATACCCTGTAGGGGTGTACTTCTTCACACACGCTCTCGCCACTTATCGCTGTGTGCTCATAAAATCATGCACCTCGGCAACCTTCAAGCGGAAGCCCAGCAAGGGAGTTGGCCACGACCGTCAATCACATAAGACCTCTAGTCCAGGCTATCGCCTATTTGAGACTGAACCCACACAGAAGTTCGGCCGAAGTTTGCGCTATGGCCCCAAAGGATGTGCGCAGGGTTCCCAAGCCCACCATTCGGGTGACCCTTGGTACATTGTGCCAGTGCCTACCGCGTCGTAACCCATCCCTAGGGTCAGCGCTACGCATGGCCTCCAGCATGCTATAAACACCAGAAACTACTTGCAACTCTTGGACTAAGGACTAAGCGACTGATAAGTCAAGAGGGTCAATTCAGTATCCCAACGTGTGGTACCATCTAGTCTTGGATCACAAACATGAAACTCAGTTCCTAAGAACAGTCCCAATGAGACAACCCGCTATGTACTCCTACATAGCCTCTCATTGCTACATTTACCAAATCGAGTTCATCGTAAACTTATCACATCAGAACAACATGGTTTCACTCCAGTTCATCACCTAGATGAAACAAACCTCACACAACTCTAAGCATAGCAAGCATAGTAGGCAAAGTAAGCTAAGCACATCATGGCACAAGCATCTACCAGGTATGCTAGGTTGCAAGGTTTAGCTATGTACTATGACAATGACAGCTCATGCAAAAGAATGGGTTCATCTACTATGTATGACAGACAAGTGAACGTTTGTCCTAATGCAATAAACAAGAGCAGGAGCGAGAGAGTGGGATATTATCGGAATGATCAAGGAGGTTGCTTGCCTTGCTGGGTAGCGGGAAGGTTCTCTCCTTCGTTGGAATACTCGGGGGTATCCTCAGAAGCAGGGCCTACCGTAATGCAGATAAATAGCAATCAATACACAAAAGTGCAACAATATGATGCATGATCATGACATGGCAGCATGTATGGATGATCTGATGCAGCTATTGTCCAAGTTAATTTGAAGTGAGTTTGAATATAGGTTCAAAGTCGTTCTTCATTTAAAATTCCATATATTAACCTATTAGCAAATGTCAATGTTCTTGTACATAGGTTTCTCTAACATACATGATAACAGCACCATTAGATTCATTGGACTTTTCTGATAAATTTTCATATATAATTTATTTTGATCTGAGTTACACATTAATCTATATGAATATTTTGAAGTTTTAAACATTTTCTGGAATCATTTTAAACCTAGAAATTCCTTTTATTTCATCACCCTGATGTCATCAAGGCGTCAGCAGGTCAGCTGACCAGGCCAGGTCAAACCTGACTAGTGGGACCCACTGGTCAGTGACCCAGTCACTAACAGAGTTAATCATTTAACTAATTACTAATTCGATTAGGGTAGGGCCCACTGGTCAGTGGGCCATTAACTTAATTAATTTAGTTAATTAAATTATTAACCTAGATTTGACTAACAGGGCCTGGCCCCACTTGCCAGTGACCCAGGGGTCAAACCCCTGGTGGTCAAACTGGTGGACTCGCCGGCGTTGAGCTGCCGGTGACGTCAGGGACGGCGGAGGGGGTCGGGATTCCTCCTCCGGCAACCAAACGAATGGAGGAGGGCACCGATCTACTTTGCTCGCTCGCGCGCATCGAGCCCGACACCTCCCAGGGGCTGGGATGGCCGGAATCGGCGCCGGTGATCAGCATGGCGGCTGCCGGAGGTCGGGCGAGCACGGGCTCGTCGAGCCGGAGCTCGAACGAGCCACCTGAGGGTTCCTAGAGCTGCATGAGATCATCCTAAACACGACTACGTGCTCAGGTGCGAGCTTGGGCCGCTGCAGAGAGGATCCGGCGCTAGATCGACCTATCAAAGGGGGAAAATGGGGGAAAAGGACCACTGACTCACAGTGGTTGCAGCGGCATCGAGAGCGGGCTCGGGAAAGGCCTGGAGCAGTTGCGAGCTTCACTTCTTCGCCGGCGGTCGGAGGTTGAAGACGACGGTGATGCGGCGATGGAGAGCTCTCGGCAATGCACGGTTTGGTGAGAAGGAAGAGGTCGATGAGGTGGAGCTCTGGAGCTACCTAGCGAGGCAGGGAGCGGCTGGAGTGGCGGAGCTTCGGCGGCCATGGCGACAGAGGGGGAGAGGAAGAGAGGCGAGTGAGAGCGAGAGGGAGAGGGCGATGGGGATGGCTCTCTAAGCTTATCCCCGTCGTGCTGGCGAGGGGGAGGCACACAGGTAGCTACCGGCGTGGAGGCATGCCCGCGCGCGTGCTCTGGCCACACGCCCGTCCTCCTGGCCGCTAGGAGGACGACGACCTCCTTGGGCCAGGTGGGCTGGCCTGGCCTGGGCCTAGGTAGGTTTCCTTTCCATTTTTTCCCTTTTACATTCTGTTTTCTAATTCTAACATTTGTTTTATTTTATTTTTTGGTACAAATACTTTTATAAAATATCCCAAATATTTTGTAATATCATGTTTGAATATTTCAAACTCCAATAAAAAGTTTTAGGATATTTTGAAATATAAAATAATGAAAATGCTTTATTTGGCATTTTTAGAGGCTTTATAATTTATTTTTATATTGTTATAGTTGTTCAAATATTTAAAATGGCCCCTGTTATAATCATGTCCATAATTATCAGACATAGGGAACATTTTGTAAGGGCATATTAAATTTGTTGAGTTTTCCCAACTTTGAATTAATTTGATTCAAATATGAGCTTGGGGTTTCTTTTAGCCCCCATTTCATGTTGATGCAAAATTGAAACATCATCCACACACATGCTATCCTATGACATCTAGCTAGGGATGTGACAGTAGTCACCAGCACCGGAACCCACCACGAGTGGACCGGGCGGCTCTAGATGCGCAGGCGCTAGTGGATCGGGCAAGAGCACAACGAGGGGCGGCGGATCTGGCAGCGGTGGCGGCTCATCAGGAACCCGCGGATACACCTTCCATCTCGAAAGGAGTAGGAGTATCCTCCAGGGCTGTGGGGGTGCTGTGCTTAGTGCCGGCTTTGCGGAATGAGTGTCTGTCGAAGGATTTCAAGGGCCCACGCAAGGTCCCGAATTATACTGCTGACCTACCTCCAGAGGCTTGGATTGAAAGCTATGAGCTGGCCATGGAGATGTTAGATGTCAGTGATGCAGTATGTGCTAAATATTTCATCATGATGCTGGAAGGGCCGGCTCGCACATGGTTCAAGGGTTTGTCGCCCAACACCATTAATTCTTGGGCCGATCTTAAGGCGAAGTTCATAAAAATTTCCGAGGAACGTGCAAGCAGCCCATGACGATTCTGGATTTAGATCACTGTGTTCAACAGGAGGACGAATCGGCCCATCATTGGGTCTGGTGGGTCTCAACTATCATTCACTCGTCTGAGCAGATCACGATGGCTCAAGCGGTTTTGATTCTGGAGAAGAATTGCCACTTTACGCCTCTAAAGCAAAAGCTTGGAAAGCTCAAGCGTTCGTGTCAAGACATGGGGGAACTCATGGCGGATATCACCAAGTATGCCAACTCTGAAAATATGAAAGACCCGGGCTCTGATGAAGAGAAGTCAAGTCAGGGCAAGAAGAGTAACAATGGATAGGGTGCGGCTGGCAGCAACAACCACGGCAAGAGGAAGAACCCAGATGGCGGGTCAGAATTCATGGCAAGCACCAGCACCGGGAACAATCGTGCTAAGGGCAATGGGAACTTCAAACAGCCCTTTAATAAGGGTAAAACTCCATCCAATCTAGAGGAGATGCTTAACAAACCTTGTCCGGAGCATAGCCGGCCCGATAGGCTCGCGGGTCATACGTGGAGGAATTGCCACATCATGCGGCAGTTTCGGGATTACAACTTGTGGCAGCATCATAACAATGGTGGTGGACCGCCAGGCAGGTCAGGGCCTGGCGAGTCAGGAGCCGGGCTTGGCACTGGGGGCCCAAGATCCGGTTATCAAGGTCTGGGAAATCAAGGAGGTCATCATCAGCAATCTGGTGGCGGTAATCAGTAGCAGAACAACCAATCTGGGTATCAGAGTAATCCAAAGCAGCTTAGCACGGGTCAATATCATATATTTACAACCTGCCTTGACAAGCGAGACCAGAAGGTGCACAAGCGGGCGATTAATGCAGTCATGACAGCTCTCCCGCAATACTTAAAGTGGTCTGAGTATGACATAACTTGGAGTAGAGAGGTTCACCCGCCACGTGTTGACAACTCGGGGCTGCTGGCTTTGGTGGTCACCCCCCAAGTGGGAGCTATGTGTTTACTAAGGTACTTATGGATGGCGGCAACAACATTAATATCCTGTACTATGACACTTTTCGCAGGATGAAGTTGCTCAACAAGGACCTTTGGCCTTCTTCGACAGTTTTTCATGGCGTGGTACCCGGAAAGTCGGCTTATCCAGTGGGTAAAATCTCCTTGGAGGTTGCCTTTGGTGATGAATATAACTACAGGTGGAGTCCTTGTGTGTCAAGGTGGTCAAGATCAAAAGTCCATATCATGCCCCGTTTGGATGTCTGGCTTATGCCAAGTTCATGGCGAGGCCTTGCTCTGTTTACTTACAGCTCAAAATTCCAGGATTAAACGGAACAATTACCGTGCATGGTGATCGGAAGACGGCAATTGAGTGTGAGGAAGGAGACGCAGCTTACATAGAGTCAAGTTGTGCTGAAGCAGAGCTCAAATTCTATAAGGAAAATGTTGACCCAGAGGACATGACTCCGCTCAAAAATCCTACTACAGAATCTGAGCCGCCCCTCAAGTTTGCAGCAGGTGATACCAAGTTGGTGGATTTCACTCCGGGCGACTCATCTCAACAGTTCACTATTGGGGCCAATATGGATCCCAAATAGGACAACACGCTCATCGAATTCATCCATGAGAATCGGGAAATCTTCGCATGGAAACCTTCTGACATGCCGGGTATACCGAGAGAGTTCGTTGAGCACCACCTTAATGTGGATCCTAAGTTTAAGCCGGTTAAGCAGTTCCTCCGGTGGTTTAATGAAGAACGGCGCAAGGCTATTGGGGAATAGGTGGCCCGGCTTCTGGTAGTAGGGTTCATCGTGGAAGTATTCACCCAGAGTGGCTTGCTAACCCAGTTGTAGTGCTTAAGAAGAACGACACGTGGCGTATGTGTGTGGATTACACGCATCTTAACAAGGCTTGTCTGGTTGACCCATTTGCTCTCCTCCATATTGACCAGATTATTGATGCAATGACGGGTTGTGAGGGTTTATGCTTCCTGGACACTTATTCCGGTTACCACCAGATCAAGATGGCAGTCAAAGACAAAGAGAAGACGGCCTTCATCACGCCTTTTGGTGCTTTCTGCTATGTGTCTATGCCTTTCAGGCTCTAGAGTGCCCAAGCGACTTACCAGTGTTGTGTGCAGAACTGTCTTCATAGTCAAATTGGATGCAATTTTCATGCATATGTGGATGATATTGTGGTCAAGTCAAGGAAGAAGGAGACTCTACTTGACGACTTGAAGGAAACTTTCGATAACTTACGAGTCTACAAGATGATGCTTAACCCGGCTAAGTGTGTTTTTGGAGTTCCTGTAGGCAAGATTTTGGGTTTTCTCGTCTCTGAACGAGGCATCGAAGCAAATCCAGATAAGATCAAGGGTATTACCTCCCCGGCTGAGCCGGCATGCATCAGTGATGTTTAGCACCTGGCATGTCGAATCGCTGCGTTAGGCAGGTTCATCAGCCGCCTGGGTGAGAAGGTCATTCTTTGTACCAGATGATGAAGAAGACAGACAACTTTGTCTGGAGTACGGCGGCAGGTGAAGCGTTTGAAACACTCAAGAAGCAACTCACTGAGCCGCCGGTCTTGGATGCTCTGGCTGAGAAGGAACCTTTGCTCCTATATGTGGTGGCTAATAATAGGGCAGTTAGCGCCGTGATTGTTGTTGAGTGTAAGGAGGCAGGGAAAGAATATCCGGTTCAGAGGCTGGTTTACTAAATTAGGGAAGTCCTGATAGATTCCAAGCAGAGGTACCCACATTGGCAGAAGCTGGCATATGTGGTGTTCAGGGCAAACTGTAAGCTAAAGCATTATTTCTTGGGGCACCAAGTCATAGTGGTCAGCTCTGCCCCCTTGGGGGACATAATTCAAAACAGAGAAGCCACCGACCGGATTGCTAAGTGGGAATTGGAGCTTGGACCTCTTAATTTGAAATACGTGCCTCGCACGACTTTCAAGTCTCAAACCTTGGTGGATTTCATGAATGACTGGACAGACTGTCAGGCGCTTGGGGACAAGCTGGATAACACATATTGGACGATTCACTTTGACGGATCCAGGCAACTGGAAGGATCAGGGGCTGGGGTTGTCTTAACCTCCCCTAAAGGTGATAAGTTATGTTACGTGTTAAGGTTGATGTTTCCTTGTACTAACAATGCAGCTGAGTGTGAAGCTTTACTTCAAGGCCTCCGGGTTGCTAAAGAGATGAATCTGAGCCGGATGTGGTGTCTCAACAACTCAGATCTCGTGGCCCAGCAGGTTTTAGTCAGGTGGGATTCCATGGACCCGCAGATGGCGACTTATCTTCAGGCGGTGGATGTCATCACTGGCGAGTTCAAGGGATATCAGGTCGATCATATTGATCGTCGCAGAAACGAGGCGGCTGATGCATTGTCTAGGTTGGGCTCTGTCATGCCCAAGATGCGCGTCTATCCATTTTAAGGCACGAGGGCCTCTCAAGGGATAGATGTGCATCTTGCCGTTAGCAAGAATAGTATCATCACAACACACAATACTGAAAGAGATGAGTATACAAGATTGGCTTACACTCACCACGTGCTAACTTGCAATGTCACTCAAATTCACATCATCAAGTTGAACACAGGGTGTGACTAAGGACGAAATCAAACGATAAGAACAGATGCAAATGATACTCTCAAGCTATACCAAACATCATGACCAGGTCCTCTACTCATCCGGATAAGTCACATACATCATGCCTCTTTCCTCATCATATTCCCACTGGAGCTAGGTGAGATCATCCTGCACGAACTCATTTGAACCTGTACCTGGAGTTGTTGTAGTAAATTGTGAGCCACAGAGGACTCAGCTATCCGGGTACCGAGACTATTCTAGCATAAAGGTTGGGATGGGGTAAGTGTTTAGCTTGCAGTAGCACTAAGCATTTATGTTGGCTAACTTACGCAACATGAAATAAATATGAGTGGCCTACGATGAACGATCGAATCTAGTATGATCCCTATGAGATCCTGAACACTTACTTACGTCAATCATAACCCCATCGTGTTCTCTCTCGGATCATGTTCACGAGAAGAGATGATCACGGTTACTCACACAGTTGGTTCATTTTAATTAGAGTTTACTTCAAGTTAACTATAACCGGGAGTTAAACAAATATCCAAGTTGCCACATAACCGCGGGCACGGCTTTGCGAAAGATTTAACCCTGCAAGGGTGCTCCAACTAATCCATCACAAATTAACCACACTTCGCGGGAATATCCTTGACCACGGATCTCGCGGTCATCATAGGTAATTCCAAAGGAATTCCAACACCTCGAGAAAACCCGAAGAAAGTCAGACTCCACACGCAAGACATTCGATAAAGGTCAAACAAATCCAGCAAGACCTCCCAACGTGTCGACAAACCCGATAAGAGCCGCGTATCTCGTTCTTAGGACACGACCGGATGAGCACAGCATACAATGGCCTGATAGAAATCTCCCGAGGTTCCCCGGGTTGGCCCTGCACACGACTCTAGTTTGGACCAACACTCATGAGGAGCACTGGCCCGGGGGTTGATTAAATTATCCACGGGGTAGCAAAGCCATATGCAAGTTTTATTAAGTTATTAGCAAATGTAGTACCAAAGTTCGGTCTTGCTAGACAAGTTTTAATCTCAACTGAATAAACAAGGGGGTCCCCATAACAACCCCGAGCATGTTAGGAGCGCAAAAAAATGGAAAACATAACACCGGTAACAAGGAACTAATGGCGGTAACAGCGGAACAAATCACTTAGCAAAAGGCCAAGCCTTCCACCAATACCAAGATATATATGTGCATTAAATTAAATAACAGAATTTATTGTGATATCCAAATCCAGGTTATCACATGGAACAACCTACACCTGCAACTAAAATGCTATAAGAGGGGTTGAGCAGCGGTATCTTAGCTAATCAAAGGTTTGCTAGGATGTGGCGAGTTAGAGGCTGTCATGGCAATTAGGAGGCTGATATCAAGTGGTAGGTAGCGCAATTGTAACGATAAGAGCTAAATACTACCAAGCGAAAATAGTATCGGTACGATCATCTTGCCTGGTGGTTCTTCAGCGGAACAAGTAGCGGGATCCTCGTAGTGGTACTCTCCTGGGTCCTTGTACTCAGTATCGACACCCGCGTCTACCCAAGAGAAACAGCAACAATAAACATCCAACCAAGGTGCAATGCACAACCAAGTGATGCATGATTCATTTATGAAGAATTAACATGGCAATCCAAAACTAGTCATGTTTCAGATGCAAAATTTGTTTATTGAAGAAGCTGGACTGAACCTGATGTTAAGTTATTTATACATGCATGATCATGGAAATTCTGGATGCATCATGCAAAATCGATAGAAATGCATATAAAGATCACAAGAAACGGAACTACGGTTCTCACGACACACTCTCGACAAGGTATAGAGGCAAAACACAAGTCACCCAATACCTGGGCTAATTCTTGGCATTCCAAGGTAGCCTCTGGATAGGTGATGAAAAATCAATCACAATAGCCTCAAAAATCAATCAATTCCATGGAGCATAGCTCCCACAAGTCACAAAACAATAAAACCCACAATCCGCCACAAAACAGCAACATAGCAACTTTCACAGCTCACAACTTGAGCTACAGGAACCCTACAGCCACAAACAAGATGTTTACAGATTCTACTCAACACACACATCAACTTATCCAACTATACAAACAACAAATGCGGCACACATCAATATACACGAAGTTATCAATTTGGCATGATGAAACAGTTTTCTGGGACTGTGAAAATTCCAGTTTTCTGGAATCTGCGATTATAAAGTAGCAAGTTGACAGCAGTAATTAAATATGCTAGAGAGCTCCTATTGGCATCAAAATTAATAGGATGGTAGAAGGCAATATATACTACAAATAACTAACACTGAGCATGAGCAATTCGAAACAGATCACTAGATACAACCCACTTTCATGGTATAAAAATAACGCAGATTCCCAGACTTAGTAGTTTTTAATAGGCTGAAACAGAAACATTAAGTAGGCAACTTAACAGCATGTTTCCCACTTATATGGGTGGTTCTCATATTAAAAAAATACCATGGCATAATAGATACAAAACACTAGCACTTCGAATCCGTACCCTAGCATGGCGTGGATCCTCTATGGCGGCGACGATGGTGTAGATTTCATCGACGGCGGCGATTCCCAGTGGCGGAAGGGCGCAAGAGGACAAGGGCGATGACCAAGGGTCTCGAGGCGGAAGCTTAGGGTTCAGAGGCGCGATGGTTGAAGATTGAATTTCAAAGCGTCGGGGTCCACAACATATATACCATTCAGTGTTGGTGATACCGGTTTTATGTTTTTGGTGTCACCGAGCTCCACAACTATCGGCTGACAGGGAAACTCGGTGTAACCGAGAATATGAAATCGGCAGTACCGAGATTGAAAACCAGATCAACCCTAGGCAACCAGTGAGACCGAGTTTTTGGGATTGGTTCCACCAAGTTGCACTTGGGAGGTTTTAATGGTCAGTCCTTGTCGATACGGAACTCCGAGTGCTCCACACACAAAGGGATCAAAAAGTACTTGTTCAAATTTTGTGATGCAGCATGAATGGAATATGAGGTGAGAAAGCATAGATAGCTAAAGAGTGGTCCTAGGCATTCTTGTCAATCCAATTGGCAAAAGATAAATCAAAAGCCAAATAGCAACAATTGGATGTCCTCGAATGAGAAAATAAATGCAGACCAACATGCTCACACAATAAGATGTCAAAAGAAATCATGAAAGTCATGCACAAACACTCCAGCATCTAACAAGCACTTGGGCCATGACAAAGTCATCTATATATGAGTATTTGACTTAGGATTCAAGTAAGAGTACTTGATCATAGGTCATACTCATTGTTGAAGCACAAGTGGGGTTACCACTTTTACATAAAGCATTTAATGTTGTCACATACTAAGAGATGCTTTGATTCAAGTATTAGAGTAAAGCTCCCCCTTAATGTGACATCCCCCCCATAAGAGGGATAAATTAACCTTGGGTTTTGTCGATGAAGACTTTATGTTGGTGAGGTAGTTGTGGATGCTCAATGTTGATGAAGATCACCAAGAGTTGGGAGCATCCTTGTTGTTTCCTTACTCTTCTCACCTACATGGGTTAGTCCCAACATACAAGAGACAAATACAAGGATATCTATGGACATGGAGTGCAAAGCATATGTTATGATGTCCATTGATTAGTTGATTACCTTGTCCCTTGCTTACCTTTGAGGTAATGTGTGACTCCTTGAACTATTGCATTGAGTTGATGTTGAGTGCAAATAGTTCTTGCCAATAATGAATGTGAGTGAATTTCATTGGCGGAGTCACCCCTCAAGAACCTTCTAGTTCTTCTTCTTTGGAACCCACATCAAGTTGATGGGGATCCTTGGTGTTGAAGTAGCCTTTGTAGTAGTTGAGCTTGAAGTAGCCTTGGGAACCCACTCCACCAAAGCTAGGGGTCCATCTTCATACGAGTCAATGTCCTCTTGAAGCTTGTACTTGCCATTGAGCTTGTGGTCTTGTGGTGGAAGGACATCTTGAGTGTTTGTCCCCTTGGGAAGAGTATTTTCATACTTCCACTTTTGAGGAACAAACTTGGGCTTGGGATATTGACCTTCTTCCCACTCAACTCCATTAGCATTGAAGTAGCCAACACCATGATTCTTCCGGTATCCTCTGTGCTTGCGTACAATTTCCTCAAATTGTTTACATCCGGCAAGACTATTGTAGATACCCTTTTCTATAATTCCTTTCAATAAAGCATTTTCTTGCTCAAGTGTAACTTGGCTAAGAGAATCGTCATTAGTGGAATCAATAGAACTACTAGAAGCAACATCATTGGGTTTAGCATTTCTATTGTTGCTACTAGATGAAGAACCTTTCTTGCCTTTTTTGCTAGATTGCTTAGTTTTAACTTGAGGCATAAAAGTAGACAAGAGTAGTTGTTTGGCTAGATAAGATGAAGTCTTCTTTTGGAGATCGTCATTGATAGCTTTGAGAAACTCATGCTCTTGCTCCAAGTTGAGCTTCTCGAAGCGTAGCTTCTCATGAGTTCCCAAAAGCTCTCTATGATCTTCGAGAGTAGATTCATGAGCTAACTTAAGAGTGTTTAGTTCTTTAGTTAGTTGTTCTATTTTCATCTTATCATCATGAAATGACTTATCTTGACTAGCATGAGAAATATCAAGTTCATTTTGATCAATTCCACTAGTTTTATCACAAAGCAAGTCATCAGCACAAAGCAAATCATCTTCATCACTATCAAAATCAAGATACTCGGGGTGTGATACCTTGGGGACTTTAGCCATCAAGCAACTTCCACTCCCTTCGTTTGGTGAATCAAATAGATTGTAGGAGTTTGTAGTCACTAGAGCAATTCCGGCAACACCATCATCTTGACTATGGTCGGAGTCATAGTGGTAGCTTCTCTCAGAGTTGTTGTCGGAGTCGGAGCTAACATGAGCTTGATGTTTTCTAATTGTGTAGCTCTTGGTGTACTTGTCCTTCTTCTCCTAATCTCTACTTATCCTTCAGTGTCTTATACCAAATTTTAGGGTTGACAATTTTTTGCATGTAGTGACCCGACCTGAAAGGTCGAATCTCCGGTGTTTCCGTACCATCCCAAGATATTGCTGGTACACACACGGTACATCAATGTATATATCAAAGGGAAATCACACAGCATTATATTAATCAAAATCTCATATCGAGTCCTTTATTACAATAAAGATTACAATAAAGTGGCTGAAGGCCAACTCATGAGAATGTCTAAATCTTGCGGAAGCGTCGAAGGTAGATGAGTCCATCTGACTCCAAGGGCATCTCACCGAGCGTAGAACGTGTCCTCACTCCTGGTCAGAAAAGTACTCTGCAACATGATACGTTGCAGCCGTGTAGGTCAGCATATGGAATATGCCGGCAAAGTCACAAGAGAGGGGTGAAAAGATAATCATCTAATCTACATGCTTATATGGCAGGTGGGGTGGTAAGTTTTTGCGTAAAGCCAATTTTTCCTACATCAAGAGAGGGGTAAGCAAAAATTATTACTAAGTTGGTTGATTCATGAAATGGTTCCACCAACCAACTCTCATACCCAGGTCATGAATACCCACATCATCATATTAATTGTGTTGAGAGTTCCGGAAGTTTTAGTTCCTTTGGCTCAAGTCGTCCATGACCGTGGACACGGCTAATCGATTAGGTTTGAGTACTCTGCAGAGTTTTGCACACGTTCCCCACAAGATTTGGTCACCTCCGTTTGATTTCTCGCACTTCAGGGTGTTTGAGAAACGGATGACCAAAACATGGTCTTCCAAAGGGTTTCCCTGCAACTCTGTCGGTGCCCATCCTTTCCTACCGTTCTTCTACATCTCGTAGCACCACCTGTCCAGGGTCACCATGATATCCAACCAAGCCAGAGCCCATAATGACTTGTGGCTGTGCAGGTAAGCCTTGGGTCTTGAAGCACCCACCCATCTCTTTGTGGCTGGGTGGATCTTTCCGCATGAATACTGGCCATCTCCAGCATCACCTAGGCAACTCCACTGGTTTCTCCAGGGTGCCGTTCAACCATCATCCACCCAGAGGTATGTTGAAAACTCGGAGTCTTGAAATCTTGATCATTATGTAGGTCTTGAAATTATTAACTCTCTCAACTCTCATGAATCACACAACCAACCCCGTCTACTAATAGCATAGCAAAAAGTAAAACAACGTTTCCCGGGGCCAATGTGTCAAGGGTTGAGAGGGGGTTCCTACCACATGATACTACTACAATGTAACCAAGTTTCCAACTAACCTATCTTGCATGCAATTGGGGTGATGGAAGAACTAATGCAATAAAAACATGGGTAAAGATGATCAAAGTGACTTGCCTGATTGATGATCTTTGTACGTGAGTGACTCTAAGTAACAAGCTTCGCACTTCGGATAATCTAACGAAGCAAACAAGCACTCAATAAGCATACAACAAAATATTGCAACTCACAAACATCAACCATGAACTAGTAAACAATCAAGCCAAAACAATGCACAAATCACAAGCAAGAAACCACACAAGGTTTTGGTTTCAAAAAGGTGATGGGTAAACCACTACTAACGTAACAAAACTGTTTTGTAATAACAAAACAATAGTTGACAGCAAGGAACAATAAAATATTTTATTAATAACAGAATTGAATTTCATTAAAGTTTGTTGGGAAAAACTTTAGTAAAGTTTTTCAAAGTTTTGATAAACACTATATGAAAAAATTATATTTTTACTAACAAAAGAGCAAAACAAAACTTATTATTTATTAACAAAACATGTTCTTAACAGAAAAGAATGTACAAATAAACTTGTCTTAGAAAACAGAATTAAATTATATGAAACTTTGTTGAAAGAAAAACTATTACTAACTAGTTGTTTTAATCAAATTAAACCTATTTGAAAAGAAGTTGTGATTCCTATGTTAATAAAGAAACAAACTAAGCAAATTTACATTTTTTTTAACAGTAAGTAAACACTAAATGTTCAAGCAACAGCACCTACTAAACAAAATAAAACTAAATCTAATTTAAACTAACTAAAAACTAAATAAATAAAACTATACTAACTAATAGGCAGAATCTATTTATAGCTAGAACACTAATCAAAATCATCCTAAAAATCCTCAAACTAAGCAATCTGATAGTCCTAACTAATACCAAGCAGTAGCAAAAAGATTCATATCAAAATCTATTTTTAAACTCTAGTTATTCAGATTTGAGTGTTCTGAGAAAATTTGACTAAATTCAAATTTTATAGTTCAAATTTAAAATTTAAAAGTACAGGGTGAAACTACATGAAAAATGTGAGCTATTGCAAAAAGAATCAACTCAAAACATTAAACATATTAAAAGATATAGCTAAAACAAATTTAGAATGCAATCTGTTTTCTAAAAAACAAAACCGAAAGGAAAACTAACTAACGGTCGGCCAGGGCTACATGGCAAGATCCTATTGGATGCTAGCGTGCATGTGCGGGTGATTCGAGCGGTCGACCGAACGGAAAAGAAAAACGGTTCGGGAAATAAATCTTCAAATCGTGGCTGTCGGATCTGGATCGGATGGATGGGAGGGCTCATAGTGGATGGGGTCGCCGGCGAGGGGATCCCCGGCGAGTCCGAAGCAGCTAAGATGTCGGCGAGGAGCTCCGGTGGTCGAGGGAGGCAGTGGAAGGGCCCAGACAATGGCGGAGGTCCTCCGATGCCGATTGGTGGTGTCGGAGAGGTGTGAGGGCGACCGAGGCGACGGGCAGGAGCAGTGGAGAGCTTCGGTCGGGACAGAACTCCGGCGAGGCTTGTGGGGGCGGTCTGGCGACGGGAGAGAGGGGCTCGGGGTGGAAACGAAGCGCGGAGAAGGGGCGCTATTTATAGGGTGCTCGGATGGGTGCGGGGAGGAGAGAGGAGGGAGATCCGGGGAGGAATTCCCGGCGGAAGCGGCGCGCGCGCGAGGAAGAGGGTGACCGCACGGGGCGAACGGTCGGTCGGGGTGGGACCCGGTGTCAGAGAGAGGGAGAGTGATTACTGCGCGTCGGTCGACCGGCTGGAAATCAATTCGCTAATAAATGCCCGTGGGCCGGCCCGTTTAATTACAAAAACCGTTACTCTTTTTAATAACCAGAGCAGTAAAACGTCTTTAAAAACATTCAAGACCTTTCTAAATATAGGAGTATTATATATCAAAATTAACAGAATAATAAATGCCATTTATTGAACATTTTTATTCTGTCATTTGAACACTTTGAAAAAAAATATTATTTTCACAAATGGCATATTTGCTTTTAAATCTTTTTCGCAAATATTTTCAAAACAATCCCTGGTTTTTATTGTTCAAATAAATCACCAATTAGGTCCTAGTGTGGAGTGTCATATTCCTCCTCTCTTATTTGAACATTTTACAAAGATTTACAAATAGGTGAAAGCCACACATTGAAAATAGAAAGGGGGTTTCAGAAATTCAGAGAAGGCATTTCAACTAATATATACATTCAAGCAATGATGATGATAGATGCATAGCTATATTTCATAACATTCCAAAATGGAATTTTGGGATGTTACAAACCTACCCACCTTAAGATGAATCTCGCCCTCGAGATTAGGGTTGGCTAGAAAATAGGTGTGGGTGGTCTCTACGAAGATCTTCTTCGCGTTCCCAGGTGGCTTCTTCCTCGGTGTGGTGACTCCACAAAACCTTACAGAACTTGATGATTCTGCTGCGGGTAACTCTGTTGGCAGTCTCGAGGATTCTGACAGGCTTCTCCTCGTAGGTCAGATCACTGTCAAGTTGTATGGCCTCTAGGGGCACTGTTTCTCTCAAAGGAATATCAGCCATCTCAGCATGGCATTTCTTCAGCTGGAAAACATGGAAAACATCATGAACTCTGGACAATCCTTCCGGCAATTCCAGTTTGTATGCAACTTCGCCTCTATGTTCAAGAATTTTGTAGGGGCCTATGAATCTGGGTGCTAACTTTCCTTTAACACCAAACATCTTGATTCCTCGAAGCGGGGACACACGAAGATATGCTCGGTCTCCCACTTCATATGTCACTTCTTTACGTTTGCTGTCAGCATAACTCTTTTGTCGAGATTGAGCTATCTTGAGTCTGTCACGAATCAGCTTGACTTTCTCTTCAGAATCTCGGATAAGGTCGGGACCAAAAAGTTTTCTGTCTCCAACACCATCCCACGTCAATGGTGTTCTGCACCTCCTTCCGTATAAGGCTTCGAAAGGGGCCATCTTTAGACTGGTCTGATAACTGTTGTTGTACGAGAATTTTGCGTAAGGTAAATTTTCATCCCAACTAGATCCATAATCTAGCGCACAAGCTCTCAACATGTCTTCCAGAATCTGGTTGACTCTCTCAGACTGTCCATCGGTCTGCGGATGAAAAGTTGTACTGAACTCCAGCCTTGTACCCAAAGTTTCATGTAACTGATGCCAAAACTTTGAGGTAAATTGTGTTCCTCTATCTGACACGATACTCCTCGGAACTCCATGCAGACATACGATCCTGGTCATATATATCTTGGCTAGCTTAGGGCTGGTATAGGTGGTTTTCACTGGAATGAAATGAGCCACCTTGGTCAAGCGGTCTACCACTACCCAGATGGAATCATAACCTGAACGGGTCCTAGGTAGTCCTGTGATGAAATCCATACCAAGCTTTTCCCATTTCCACTCGGGTATCGGCAAAGGTTGGAGTAGCCCTGCTGGTTTCTGATGTTCCGACTTTACTCGCTGACAAACATCACATATTGCAACATGTTCTGCAATATCCTTCTTCATACCTGTCCACCAATAACTTTCTTTCAAATCTAGGTACATCTTGGTGTTGCTTGGGTGTATCGAGTAAGGGGAATCATGGGCTTCTTGAAGTATCAACTTCCTGAGCTCTGGGTCATTGGGCACAAAGATGCGGTTCTCAAACCACAGAGTTCCTTGCTCATCCTCACGAAAACCTTTAGCTTTACCATCTTTCATTCTCTGCTTAATCTCAGCTATGTCCTTGTCCGATTTCTGGGCTTCTCGAATTCTTTCGGTCAAGGTGGACTGGATCTCCAGTGTGGTAACATATCCGCTTGGAACTATCTCTAGCCTGAGCTCTCTGAGATCATCGGCTAACTCTTGGGGTAATCCCCCCACTGTGAGTGTGTTTACATAAGTTTTCCGACTCAAGGCATCTGCTACCACATTTGCCTTACTTGGATGGTAGTGTAATCTCATGTCATAGTCCTTGATTAACTCTAACCATCTCCTCTGTCTGAGGTTCAACTCTTTCTGCGTGAAGATATATTTCAGGCTCTTATGGTCGGTGTAAACATCACAACTATGTCCGATAAGGAAATGTCTCCAAGTCTTGAGTGCGTGCACTACGGCTGCTAGTTCCAAATCATGGGTGTCATAATTCAACTCATGAGGTCATAGTTGTCTGGATGCATAAGCTACAACCTTTCCATCTTGCATGAGTACTCCTCCAAGTCCTTGACGTGAAGCATCACAATAAACCTGGAAGTCCTTCCGAATATTGGGCAAAATCAACACTAGGGCTGTGACCAAACGTTTCTTCAACTCCTGGAAACTGGCTTCACATTCCTCAGTCCAAATATACTTAGACTCTTTCTTCAACAACTCCGTCATGGGCTTAGCAATCCTTGAGAAATTCTCAATAAATCTTCGGTAATATCTGGCTAGTCCGAGAAAACTGCGGATCTCCCTAACTGAGGTGGGTGATTTCCACTCTGTGACGGATTCAACCTTAGCGGGGTCAACGGCTATTCCTTCTCCGGAAATAACATGTCCAAGGAATCCGACTTCCGTCAACCAAAATTGACATTTGCTGAACTTGGCATATAACTGATGCTCTCTTAGCTTCTCCAGAACTAAACGCAAATGTTCCTTGTGTTGTTCCTCGTTCTTGGAGAATATCAAAATGTCATCGATGAACACTACGACAAACTTGTCCAAATATTCCATAAACACTTTGTTCATCAAATTCATGAAATAGGCAGGAGCATTAGTCAAACCAAAGGACATGATAGTATACTCATACAAGCCATACCTTGTGGTGAAAGCTGTTTTGGGTATATCCTGTTGACGAATCTTCAGTTGGTGATACCCTGATCGAAGATCGATCTTGGAGAATACTTTGGCGCTTACTAGCTGATCAAACAAGTCATTAATCATCGGCAGAGGATACTTGTTCTTGATAATCACCTCGTTCAAGGCACGATAATCGACTACCATTCTCAAGGTTTTATCCTTCTTCTCCACCAAAAGAACTGGGGCTCCCCAAGGTGAAGTACTTGGGCGAATATATCCCTTGTCCAATAGCTCCTTAATCTGCTTCTTGATTTCCACTAAATCATTTGCGGGCATCCGATAGGGTCTCTTGGAAATTGGGGCTGTCCCTGGTTGTAGCTCTATTAGGAACTCAATCTCCCTATCTGGTGGCATGCCTGGTAATTCTTCTGGGAATACATCCGGAAAGTCTTTTACCACAGGTACTTCCTCCTGAACAACTCCTGTGAGGGAATTTAATCGAGCACTCATCTGGGTGCGTCGGGATACATACTTAATCCTCTTGTTCTCTGGGGTGGTGAGTGAAACAGACTTGCTGGGGCAATCAAGATTTCCTTCATACTTGGTCATCCAATCCATGCCTAGTATTACATCCAATCCCTGGGATTCTAAGATGATGAGGTCGGTGGGGAAAACATGGTTTCCTATATTAAGTTTCAAGGCATGGCATCCTATCCCTGCCATCATCATACCTCCCGGGGAACTGACCTTAATGGGCTGCCTAAGGGTTTTGGTGGGCAAACCATATTTATCAACAACTACCCTTGATATGAATGAATGAGTTGCACCGGAATCAAAAAGCACTGTAACTGGACGTCAATGGAATAAAAACTTACCAACCACAGTCTCGGGTTGATCATAGACTTCTTCCTCGTCGAGGTGGTTCACCTGGGCACGAGGAAACGGGTTTGGCTTCTTGGTTGCGGAGTTGCCGTTTCCATTTCCCTGCTTGCTCTGGGGACACTCAGTAGCATAGTGCCCTGTCTTCTGGCACTTGAAACAGGTGATGTGGCTCAGATCCTTCTGAGTAGGAGCGTGACGGTGCTGGTTGTTGTTCCCATTCCCATTGTCAGTCTTGAAATTGCCATGGTTGGGACGGGCATTCCCATTTCCTCCATGGTTGTGGCCTCCATGGTTGTGCACCGCATGAGTGTGCCTTCCAAACTTACCAGTCCCTGATCCGGTATTCCCTAAGTACGGGGAGTAGCGGGGCTTGTGATGAGATCCAGAGTTAAACTTCCCCTGAGTGTACTTCTGCTTGCGATTCTCAATTTGCTGCTATTTACCCTCCAAGATGAGGGCCTTGTCCACCAGCTCTTGGTAGTTGTTGAAGGTAGCCACTACCAGCTGCATGCTCAACTCATCGTTGAGTCCTTCCAGAAACTTCTCTTGTTTGGCCGCATCATCGGCCACATCTCCTGGTGCATAACGAGCCAATGTGATGAAGTCGGCCACGTACTCGGCCACAGAGCGATTTCCTTGGCGCAAGTTGCAAAACTCGCGCTTCTTCAGACTCATGGCTCCAGCTGACACATGTGCGGTGCGGAAAGCTTGCTTGAACTGTTCCCAAGATATGTCAGCAATAGGATATGTGGTGGTGTAGTTCTCCCACCACGAAGCTGCTGGTCCTTCTAGTTGATGTGCGGCAAAGCGCACTTTCTCAGCATCAGTACATCCAGTGGTGACGAGTTCTCTCTCCATCTTACGGAGCCAGTCATCTGCCACAATGGGCTCAGTGCTGCTGGAGAAAATTGGAGGGTTCAACCTCAAAAAACAGGTGAGATTGTTAGCCTGGGGTGGATGGTGGTGGTTTTTGTTCTGATTGTTGGTCTGATTCTGGATCAATAGCTGCATCAGTGCATTCTGCTGCTGAAGAAGTTGCGTGAGTTCCGGCGGGAAGGTGAAGTCGGACTCACGTCGTGGAGGCATCTTGCTGTTTTCAGAGGGGTGAGAATTAGAATAGAACAAGGGCCTAAAAGGAGAAATTCACTACCCATATGCAATGCAACAAACATATCACACCAAACACTCATTCATTTATTCAATCAATGTCAAACACCGAGATAAAAATCTCCATTCAAACTAAACATCTACCTACGCTTTTAACGTTGAAAATTAAAAGATACATGGAGGGCATAACTAAAGTTTTCCTCAGAAGTACATGGTGACTGAGCCTCCTCCAGTGGTGCTCTCCTCATAGTCATCATCGTCGCTGATGAAAGGAGCCATGTCTCCCTCGGGATGAAGATTTTCACCCATGTCCATCTGTTCCTCCAGAGTGGCGATGCGAGTGTTCAGCTTGTCGATCCTCTCTAAGAAAGCCTTCACCTCATACTCATGCTCGTACTCGGCTTCCCGTAAGTCAGCTTCAAGGTCAATCTCGCGGTTCATCAGATTCCGGATTGTCTTCGTATCAGCACGAACTCGAAGCTCCAGAGTCCTGATGTGAGTCTCCAAGGTCTGGATATAGGAAATGGTGGTGTCTGCAGTGGGAGGGGTTATGATGTTTCCATTGGCATCCCTGCGACAAACCATGCTGAGTCCTGGTGAAATGGTTCCACCTCTATATTCCTCCTGAATACATCCTAGGGCACGATGAATGGCCATGTCTCTTCCAAGTATCCAGCTGGGTGCCACAAACTTGAAGTCGATGGGTTCCTTCCGATTCCCAAAGGTCTTCCCTGGGATATCCACCTCGATCCTATAGCGTCCATCTTGGGGAAATGACATGATAGGAATCCCGGTGATGCTCGGCAAAGCAATCCTCACGTCCTTGATGATCCCATCAGCTCCTTACCAAAGGGCATCGTTGCGTCAGGCTGGCAAAACTCCGTGATCAACACTGGGATGAAGGTGGCCATCTATAAATTTTGAAATAATCGGAGAGGAGTCAGAAACGAATAGATGAGAGTATAAGAATTTTAAAGGCAAATAGATACAATCCTAAGGCTTTCCAATCCTAGAGGTTACGTCCTACGGTCAGCGTGTGCCCTGATACCATTTCTGTAGTGACCCGACCTGAAAGGTCGAATCTCCGGTGTTTCCGTACCATCCCAAGATCATGCTGGTACACACACGGTACATCAATGTATATATCAAAGGGAAATCACACAGCATTATATTAATCGAAATCTCATATCGCGTCCTTTATTACAATAAAGATTACAATAAAGTGGCTGAAGGCTAACTCATGAGAATGTCTAAATCTTGCGGAAGCGTCGAAGGTAGATGAGTCCATCTGACTCCAAGGGCATCTCACCGAGCGTAGAACGTGTCCTCACTCCTGGTCAGGAAAGTACTCTGCAACATGATACGTTGCAGCCGTGTAGGTCAGCATAAGGAATTTGCCGGCAAAGTCACAAGAGAGGGGTGAAAAGATAATCATCTAATCTACATGCTTATATGGCAGGTGGGGTGGTAAGTTTTTGCGTAAAGCCAATTTTTCCTACATCAAGAGAGGGGTAAGCAAAAATTATTACTAAGTTGGTTGATTAATGAAATGGTTCCACCAACCAATTCTCATACCCAAGTCATTAATACCCACATCATCATATTAATTGTGTTGAGAGTTCCGAAGGTTTCAGTTCCTTTGGCTCAAGTCGTCCATGACCGTGGACACAGCTAATCGATTAGGTTTGAGTACTCTGCAGAGTTTTGCACATGTTCCCCACAAGATTTGGTCGCCTCCGTTTGATTTCTCGCACTTCAGGGTGTTTGAGAAACGGATGACCAAAACATGGTCTTCCAAAGGGTTTCCCTGCGACTCTGTCGGTGCTCATCCTTTCCTACCGTTCTTCTACATCTCGTAGCACCGCCTGTCCAGGGTCACCACGATATCCAACCAAGCCAGAGCCCATAATGACTTGTGGTTGTGCAGGTAAGCCTTGGGTCTTGAAGCACCCATCCATCTCTTTGTGCCTGGGTGGATCTTTCCGCGTGAATACTGGCCATCTCCAGCATCACCTAGGAAAATCCACTGGTTTCTCCAGGGTGCCGTTCAACCATCATCCACCCAGAGGTATGTTGAAAACTCGGAGTCTTGAAATCTTGATCATTATGTAGGTCTTGAAATTATTAACTCTCTCAACTCTCATGAATCACACAACCAACCCCGTCTACTAATAGCATAGCAAAAAGTAAAACAACGTTTCCCGGGGCCAATGTGTCAAGGGTTGAGAGGGGGTTCCTACCACATGATACTACTACAATGTAACCAAGTTTCCAACTAACCTATCTTGCATGCAATTGGGGTGATGGAATAACTAATGCAATAAAAACATGGGTAAAGATGACCAAAGTGACTTGCCTGATTGATGATCTTCGTACGTGAGTGACTCTAAGTAACAAGCTTCGCACTCCGGATAATCTAACGAAGCAAACAAGCACTCAATAAGCATACAACAAAATATTGCAACTCACAAACATCAACCATGAAGTAGTAAACAATCAAGACAAAACAATGCACAAATCACAAGCAAGAAAACACACAAGGTTTTGTTTTCAAAAAGGTGATGGGTAAACCACTACTAACGTAACAAAACTGTTTTGTAATAACAAAACAATAGTTGACAGCAAGGAACACTAAAATATTTTATTAATAACAGAATTGAATTTCATTAAAGTTTGTTGGGAAAAACTTTCGTCAAGTTTTTAAAAGTTTTGATAAACACTATATGAAACAATTATATTTTTACTAACAAAAGAGCAAAACAAAACTTATTATTTATTAACAAAACATGTTCTTAACAGAAAAGAATGTACAAATAAACTTGTCTTAGAAAACAGAATTAAATTATATGAAACTTTGTTGAAAGAAAAACTATTACTAACTAGTTGTTTTAATCAAATTAAACCTATTTGAAAAGAAGTTGTGATTCCTATGTTAATAAAGAAACAAACTAAGCAAATTTACATTTTTTTAACAGTAAGTAAAACACTAAATGTTCAAGCAACAGCACCTACTAAACAAAATAAAACTAAATCTAATTTAAACTAACTAAAAACTAAATAAATAAAACTATACTAACTAATAGGCAGAATTTATTTATAGCTAGAACACTAATCAAAATCATCCTAAAAATCCTCAAACTAAGCAATCTGATAGTCCTAACTAATACCAAGCAGTAGCAAAAAGATTCATATCAAAATCTATTTTTAAACTCTCGTTATTCAGATTTGAGTGATTTGAGGAAATTTGACTAAATTCAAATTTTATAGTTCAAATTTAAAATTTAAAATTACAGGGTGAAACTACATGAAAAATTTGAGCTATTGCAAAAAGAATCAACTCAAAACATTAAACAGATTAAAAGATATAGCTAAAACAAATTTAGAATGCAATCTGTTTTCTAAAAAACAAAACCGAAAGGAAAACTAACTAACGGTCGGCCAGGGCTACATGGCAAGATCCTATTGGATGCTAGCGTGCGTGTGCGGGTGATTCGAGCGGTCGACCGAGCGGAAAAGAAAAACGGTTCGGGAAATAAATCTTCTAATCGTGGCCGTCGGATCTGGATCGGATGGATTGGAGGGCTCACAGTGGATGGTGTCGCCGGCGAGGGAATCTCCGGCGAGTCCGAAGCGGCGAAGATGTCGGCGAGGAGCTCCGGTGGTCGAGGGAGGCAGTGGAAGGGCCTAGACGACGGCGGAGGTCCTCCGACGCGGATTGGTGGTGTCGGAGAGGTGTGAGGGCGATCGAGGCGACGGGCAGGAGCAGTGGAGAGCTTCGGTCGGGACAGAACTCCGGCGAGGCTTGGTGGGGGCGGTCTGGCGACGAGAGAGAGGGGCTCGGGGTGGAAACGAAGTGCGGAGAAGGGGCGCTATTTATAGGGTGCTCGGGTGGGTGCGGGGAGGTGTGAGGAGGGAGATCCGGGGAGGGATTCCCGGCGACGGCGGCGCGCGCGCGAGGAAGAGGGCGACCGCGCGGGGCGAATGGTCGGTCGGGGTGGGACTTGGTGTCAGAGAGAGGGAGAGTGGTTACTGCACGTCGGTCGACCGGCTGGAAATCAATTCGCTAATAAATGCCCGTGGGCCGGCCTGTTTAATTACAAAAACCGTTACTCTTTTTTAATAACTAGAGCAGTAAAACGTCTTTACAAACATTCAAAACCGTTCTAAATATAGGAGTATTATATATCAAAATTAACATAGTAATAAATGCCATTTATTGAACATTTTTATTCTGTCATTTGAACACTTTGAAAAAAATATTATTTTCAGAAATGGCCTATTTGCTTTTAAATCTTTTTTGCAAAAAATTTCAAAACAACCCCTGGTTTTTATTGTTTAAATAAATCACCAATTAGGTCCTGGTGTGGAGTGTCATATTCCTCCTCTCTTATTTGAACATTTTACCAAGATTTACAAATAGGTGAAAGCCACACATTGAAAATAGAAAGGGGGTTTCAGAAATTCAGAGAAGGCATTTCAACTAATATATACATTCAAAGATGATGATAGATGAATAGCTATATTTCATAACATTCCAAAATGGAATTTTGGGATGTTACATAGAATTTAATGGCAAGTCAATTACACCCTACACATGCAAGTCTATGAGTATATAGCAGCAGAATGTAACAACAAGCCTGTATAGAAGGGATAGGGTAGGAAGATCAAACGCAGTTGTAGACATGATGATTTTTCCCGTGGTTCCGATAGGTGGCGCTATCGTACATCCACCTTTATGGAGTCTTCAACCCACGGACGGTAATGGTCACGAGAGTCCACGAAGGGCTCCACCCAAAAGGTTCCACGAAGTAGCAACCTTGACTATTCCATACGACATCCGTCCATGAAGGACTAGCCTCACTATGGGTAGATATTCATCAAGTAGGCGATCTCCTTGCCCTTACAAACTTCTTGGTTCACTCCACAACACGAAGTAGGAGTCTCCCAAGAGACAGCTAACCAATCTAGGAGGCACCACCATCCAAAAGGTAATAGGCTCGGTAATGATGATGAACTCCTTGCTCTTGTGCTTCAAGATGATATACTCCTCAGCACCCAATCACTCTCTCACAGATTTGGCATGGTGGAAGATATGGGATTGGTGGAAAGCTACTAGGGGAGGCTAGAAATCAAGATCCATATGATTGGAGTGGAAGATCTTGACCTCAACACAAGGGTAGGTGGTTCTCTCTCAGAAAATCTGATAGGATAGTTATGGAATAGTTCTGAGTGCTTCTCTTCCGAGTAAGTGGTGTTGAAGGGGTATATATAGGCATCCCCAAAAATCCAACCGTTACACACAAAATGACCAACTCGGTGACACAGATGTGTTAATCTCGGTGGTACCGAAGTAACCGAAAGGTGGCAACTTTTGAATCTTGGTAAAGCCCATATAGGAAACTCGGTTGCACCGATAAGGCGACCAATGGTCAGATTTCCAATCTCGGTGATGCTGATCCAACATTCTCGGTGGGACCGAAAATGTGAATTTGCGTAACTCAAAGTTGGCAACCTAAACACGGTGGCACCGGTATGGAATTGGTTGCACCGAAGTGGCTAGGGTTTGGCTTGAGTCTATATAGGTTCTGGAATCGGTGGCACCGGTATGGGAACGTTGGTTGCACCGATTTTGAGTGGTAGGTATAGAACAGACTTTTGTGGGAGAGTTTGTGGATGTTTTTGGCGACTGTCACTTGTGCATGTTTGAGCATGTTGTTCACCAACAAAACCTTACCCCCTTTTAATAGTATTGGCTTTCCTATGGACTCAAAGTGATTTCTCACAAATATAAAATGTAGAGTCATCTTGCTTGAATCTTGGCCAACCTATTTCCTTGAATCTTGGGGTTTCTCCACAATCTCCTTTTGCCAATCCTATAACTGAACATTTCTTGAAATATACTTGGTGGAAACGTTAGTTTAATGACTTATATGTTGTTATTAATTACCAAAACCACCAAGGGAGCAAATGTGCTTTCAACCGGACGCCTCAAGGTGGTGGAGGAACGACTCGACCAGGATGGCGAGGGCGAGAGTGAAGGTCGCCTCCTTCTCACTCTAGAGGTGTGGCACGCATATGAGAAGCGTGTAGCCAACAACGCCACCGCCGGCAGCAACTCGTCAGGCACATCGGGGCACGGGTGAGGCCGTGGCCACGGTCGTGGCTGCGTCGGTGGCCGTGGAGGAAAAGGCAAGTCCGCTACCGGCACGGAGTCTGGTGGTGGAAAGGATGGTGGCGGCGGCGATGCGGACCGTGACAAGTGTCACTACTACGGCATCGTCGGTCACTAGGCCCGGGACTGTCTCAAGAAAAAAGGCGAGGAGGAACGTGCCCTCCTTGCCCAAGGCCAAGCAGGGGAGGATGACGACCTTGGCCTACTAATGATTGAGGAGGCCTCACAGTCAGCTGCGAGTGCCACGCCGGACGCTGCGTCGGGACCTGAGATCATATTCCTTAACGAGTCACGCGCCCGTGTGGACTTTCGCTGTGCTCCCGAGGACGTGGACACAGCCTGGTTCCTCGACACGGGCGCATCAAACCACATGACTGGGGACGAGGCGGCGTTCGCCGACCTAGACAAGGGCATACGTAGCTCAGTCAGATTTGGGGATGGCTCACACGTGTCGATCCAAGGGCGGGGCATCGTCCTTTTCACCACAACTGGGGAGGAACACTATCGTGGTTTTGTCACGGCAGATGTCCGGGTTACCAGACTTGAGTTCGGAGCCATCGTCATGGTAGTGGACTCAAAGGGGTTGATCGAGACGAAGTACATGAGTTTACCCAGGTTCGACCCCTCAAGTCGAGGTAAAAGCCTACGTCCTGCTTGTGTTGTTATTGCTTGTTATATCGATTACAAGGGGCTAGAAGTTTGACCTAGTTTTCGATCACCTACCTCTAAGCCGCCCCGACTCTGCCTTTATATAAGAGGTCAGAACCGTCGGGTCTTACAGTTGCACAGTCGGATCATATTTACATCTCCGAATCTATCTCTATCTTACCAGCCAAGTCATCCTTTGGAAGGTCTTGCGCATCCGGGTCTCTGTCATCCGGCCCACATCAAGAATCATCTTGGGCCTCCAGCTGATACATGTCTTCGTGGGCCGGCTCATAACCAATGCTAACAACCGGAACCTTTCAGCCGGGTCATATCACGGGGTTATATCCCCAACATTAGGCCCCAGGCTGAAGTGAGCCAGCTCGTTTCATCCGTCTCTTGCAATTGTCTGAGAGTCACCTGGAATGACCCGGCGTGACATCACAGACGTATCACCAAATCTCTCGCATTTAACCGTACCGAAAATCGAGGCGTCCGTTTTGGCAAGATCGGTGTTGGCGCCTGGGATTCCGCACCGCTCTCCTGTTTAAATAGGACCCGCACGGGTCAAAACCGATTTATTCCCGCTCGTCTGCCCCTTCTTCTTCTTCATGCCGCCACCCGTCGCCCGAGCTCGTTCCGCTCCGCTCCGGCGCCACCGCTCGTCCGTCATCGACATTTGGCCGCTGCATCAACCTGTTGAGACCAAAGCCTCATCCTCCGCCGTCTCCTTCCTCTGGTACGCCTCTCTTTCCCGTAGCTTAGATCGGTAGAGATAGGGTTTTCTCCGGCGGACCCTCCGTCGCGCGTTCCGATCTCCGGCGCGGCCGCACGGGCAAGCCTCGGGGCCCGCTACGCATCTTTTAAGCCACGCCGTCATCACCGCCACCGTACGTGGTCCGTCCAAACGTAATGCGTGGGCTGTTAGGGCTGTAGGCCAACTTTCCATTTCTCGCTGTTCTTCGCTTAGGTCGACGTAGAACTTCTTTTTTTCCGCTTCGATAGATCCAAAATTTTAGTATCAGTTTGTGAAACCTGTTTGTCCGGGTCTTGACTGGCTTCCGACTCTTTTGTCCATAGTGAGCCGCTAGACTCCCTCCGGCTCTTTAGCAGCCGGGCCTTTCAAGGCTTAATCTTCTAGAACCCTGTAATTTGTAAGCTGTTGTCGCTATATGCTCTTGTTTGACTAGTCACCATTTTATTTTTGCACAGTACTTTTAAGCCACCAATATGACACGCACCACCAATTCCTGCAATTGGGTCGGCTCTTGCGTGAACGAAGAATACCTGTCTAACCTCGTAGCCGCTGGCACCCTTCCTCCAAAGGAAGTGATCAACTAGCGGGTTTCGGGTGATGAGACCCGCCCCGCACCGAAGAAAGGGGAGGTCATAGTCTTTACAGACTACATCGAGCAGGGATTCGTACCACCCGGGTCAAAGTTTTTCCGTGACATTCTCAATCTGTACAAGCTGCATCCCCAAGACCTGGCACCAAATTCAATGTCCAGCATTTGCCATTTCCAAGTCCTCTGTGAGGCGTACCTTCAATCCAGACCATCAGTCGGATTCTTCCGTGAGTTGTTCTATGCCAACCAGCAGACAAAATACAAGAGCGGGCCAAGTCTATAACTCGGGGGAATCACCATCCAGCACCGAAGGGGTATCACCTTTCCGGCTATTCAGATGCCCAGCCACCCGAAGGATTGGAACAAGACGTGGTTCTATTGCAAAGACACGTCTCCAGACTCGGAACATCGTCTACCAGGTTATCGTCCTTCCCAGCTCTCAACCGACACTTCACTGCCTGACCGGCTCTCAGCTGCCGATCGTGCTAGATATGAGAAGCCCCACGCCAGAGTGAAGGCTCTCCTGGCCAACGGCCTTATTGGAACGTACCTTATCCTCTGTTGGGTACAATGGCGGATCATGCCCCTGAGCCGCCGTAACCGGCTCATGTATGAATATCCAGGATTTTACGATAGCGAACTATGCTTCAACGCCACCACTTTGCCTGAGGATGACATCTGTATGACCGTCCGAAGTCTTGTGCACGAGACCTCCGGCTCATGCAGCACCATCGGCCTAGCGCCCTTCTGCGCGACCAACCCGGCGCCTCTTGTAAGTGTTTTTATCTTTCCTCCGCCTGTTATATATTTATATACTCCTTTTCAAAGCTTGATATTCTTCCTCCAGCTTAATTTGTACAGGCTGACTCCGACTTCTAGAAGAAGGAATACGTTCCTCTTCCAAAGACAACCAAGAAGAAAGTCGCCACCAAGAAACCAAAGAAGGCAGCTCCTCAAGAGAACTGGTTCGAACACCCGACTTCTTCAGAGTCGGAGGTAAGATCCTTAAACTTTTACTTACTTGACTTTTTGTCTTGCCGACTCTTTAATAATATCTTTCCGTGTCTCACAGGACAAAGTAGAAACCAGTCACGCCAACGCTCCTGAGGTAACTTGCATGCATTCTGACTCAGAATATTTCTTCCGAAAGCTGCGGCGGGTTGTTAGAAAGTTTCCTCTATCTCACACTCTCACTCATCCGACTCTTGATTTCCATTCAAAAACAGCAAGCTGAACGACGTCAGGCCCGGAGCGCCGGCTCTACAGAGCTTGCACCGGGACTACTAAATTTGCCAGCTCCTAAGAGGCGGCCTGCAGAGGTTAATATCCGCACTTCCCTTTTTCGTTTCTCTTCATGTCCGAATGTCTTATCATTTCCGTGTCTTGATTTTTCATAAAACACCCTCATCGGGCGACTCTTCAGCCTCAGTCGTACCTCCACCAAAGATTAATCCTCTGTAAGTGTTAAAATATCCGGATGTCTTTGATGAGATACCAATCTCCTTTAAATGCTAACCCTTTACTTTGCAGTGCTCAGGCGAAACGCCACAAGACCCATCAACCTTCCTCCAGCCCTGTTGTTGACAATCAAGAGCCTGAACAGCCGGCCCCGGCCCAACCGGATATTGAACAGCCGGAGGAAACTCCAGCGGAAGAAGAAATTCGACCAGCGGCTTCTACTAAGCCGGCGGCAGATGATGTCACAAAGGAGAACTCCCCAGCTGCTCCTTCAAGGCCGGGTACACCCGCCAGGACCCCGGCGACTCCGGATGTTATCATCACCGGGTCTGCTCAAAAACCTCCTTCACCAGTGCATGTCTTAACCCGGCTTACGGAGCCGTCTGAAGCTTCGCGAAAACTTGAGTTTGACTCGTCGTACAATAGAATGACAGCCGAAGAACTCCACTCCGGCTACATGAACCGGGTCAACACCAACCGAGACTTGGAACTCTGGCTGGTCAGCATGATGAAGGCAAAATATGAGGTATGTTACCTTTCTTCAGCCATAACCTTCCCCAGTCCCCAAGGGCCGGATTTAACCTAACATAGAGTTGAATTCGGGTCTTCTTTCAAAGGTTATGTAGAAGACACTTTGCTTTAAATACTATCAACACTTGCATACTGCCAACTATAGCCCCCAAGGGCCGGCTCAAATTTATTTGAACCAGAACTTTTGAGTTTAAAAGAGAGCCAATGGATAGCCCTCAAGGTCCGGGTCAATTTTCGAGAAGATGAGCCGGAACTGTAGATGTGAACAGATCAAATATACATTAGCCCCCAAGTGTCAAATATATTGCTTGCAATCTGTTTGAGACTTGTAGAACTTGAACTGTGAACCTTTATGCATATGAATACGCTTGTTGCTGCAATATCTTATACTTTGCCTTTGATATGCATAGGACGCTCTGAACACCGCCGGCTCTCAGCTGGCGGATCTCAAAACCAACTTGGTAGCTCAATAGGAAGCATGAAGCCTTGCTGACGAGAGATGTCGGCTCTTAGCCGAAGAAGTAGCCAAGATCACCGCCGACCTAACAACATTGAAAGAAACGGCTGAGTCGGAGAAAGCTGCACTAATCAAACGGGCAGATGATGCCGATCAGCGGCTCATTGCCGTTGCTGACGAGCTCCAAGGGCTCAAAAGGCATGTCGCTAAGATGTCTGCCGCCTTATTTGGTAAGTTCATCATTCTTGTACTCTTTTACTTAATATCTTTTAGGAAACAACTAACGACGAACCTGTCTCTTCCGGGTCAGGCAGGACCTTTGAGCCGGCAGCTTGCAGACGACAGCAACCTGTCGCTGAAGGCCATATACACCTTTACAGAACAGCTTTATTGCAGAGCAATGTTCACTATCAAAAGCATACAGTATAAGGAGAAGATTCCCAAGGCCCTGAAAGGGGTGTTAGAACTATTCTCCACTGTGCCCAAGCAAATACAAGAACTGAAGAAGTCAGCTTTCCGCTCTGGAGCCGTTGCGGGTTTAAGCCAGGCCATGGCCTTCGCGCCGGATCTCACACCAGATGAGATGATGGGTGGATATCCTTCGAAGAAGGTGGACGGCTCAGAATTCTCCGACGAAGACTATTTCAAAGTCGTCAAGGACTCTCGCTATCTAGCGTCTGTAATGGCTGATGAGGCAGAGGATGACTTGAAGAACTACCAAGCAGCATACGACCAGGAAGATAAATGGATCCGCGGGCCTCTTTACGAGTGTAAAGACCTAACACCCGCCCGAAGCAAAGATCTCTTCCCTGGTGAGCTTAACGTCGCGCCTTTCTATGAACGGTTATTTGCTGCCGTCTCTAACTGCAATTGGGAACTCAACAATCTTCAAATCCGAACCGCGGAAGATCCGGAGCGGGATGAGCCAGCCGAGTGACCGAACCTTGTAATAGTCAGAGCAAGTATTGGCTCTAGTAATCAGCCGCCCATGGTGTTTTGAAACTTTGTCAGAAACATCGTTTGTTCTCTCTGAGAACATCTTTTGTAACAGCCTTTTAACATCTGATTGCACTTGCTGACGGTTTACTTTATAATATTGTCAATCATCTTTCTCACCTTTTTGCTTCCATCTTTGATAAATCTGCCAATGATTCATGAGAGGCTCTTGGAAGTCTTCAAAACTCTTTTTAGAGCCGGATAATACCTCTGTTGGCAAATAGCCTCCATGAACAAACGCGACTGTTGAAAAACCAATGCGTAATTTGTCCGAGACGTCTGTCCTTCACCCGAAGTTACTAGACCCATGAAATTTACTCCATCAACCGGAGCAGCATGACTTCCCTTTTCTTATAAGCTATTCCTGACGGTAGGAAGCCTCTATGTGACAACGACAACTGTTGAAAACTGTAAAGCGGCCTACAGCCGGCTGCATGAGGGGTGATATAAACTGCACCATGATGGTAAAAAACCTCCTTTTAACAGCAAATACTTTATCCATTGTATTCCAACACCTGTTGTCAATAGGTTTATGTAAGCTGTACCAAAGGTAAGAAGCCTCTACTGACAACCGCAGCTCAAGAAAGCCTGCTGTTGGAGGGTGATGTAAGCTATACCCAAAGGCAAGAAGCCTCCTCCAATCAACCAATGTTGAATAGGGCCGGCTGCCGATGGTATTATGTAAGCTATACCTTATGGTAAGAAGCATCCATTTGATAGCCGCGACTAGTAATTGTACTAGTCGGCTGCGTGAAGGGCTTATGTAAGCTATACCCAAGGGCAAGAAGCCTCCTTCCGCAACTATTTTTGGCGTAAACGCCGGTTGTTAGGGTGAGATAAGCGAACCCGTCGGTAAGAAGCCCCCTTCGACAACCGCGGTTAATAAGTAACCGGAAGTGGCATAAAGCCGACCATTAGGGTGAGATAAGCGATACCCGTTGGTAAGAAGCCCCCTTCGATGGCTGCAGTTGATAAGCAACTGGAATTTGATGTACACGCTGTTGCCTTAGGGGAATTTTTTAAGCTATACCAAAGGTAGGAAGCCTCCATCAACAACAGCGCTTAATGTACTCAAACTAGGCATAAAGCCAATTGTGCATCATACGAGTTCAGGGTCTCTAAAGCGAGATTGACCGTCAACTCTGTGAGCCGGCTCAGGGTCTCTAAGGCGAGATTGACTGATAAGAGCTTAACTTTTAACTTACAAAAGTTCAGGGTCTCTAAGGCGAGATTGGCCGTCCACTTTGTGAACCGGCTCAGGGTCTCTAAAGCGAGATTGACTGGTAAGAGTAACATCAGTTCAGGGTCTCTATGGCGAGATTGGCCGTCAACTCTGTGAACCGGCTCAGGGTCTCTAAAGCGAGATTGACTGAGAAGAACGTATTGTATTGACATCAGTTCAGGGTCTCTAAAGCGAGATTGGCCGTCAACTCTGTGAACCGGCTCAGGGTCTCTAAAGTGAGATTGACTGGAATACTTTTAACCGGTCACTTTAACTGGTTCAGGGTCTCCAAAGGAGTTTAACCGGCAAGACCTTGGCGGGTCAAAGAACCACAGGAACCACAAATTTGCTGGTAGTGAAGAAGTTCATCCTGAGATCATAAAAATACCCATAATAGCCGGGTCTCCAATCTTTGGTAGTAGTACTACTGTATATAAATATGATATGCATAATGATAATGGATCTGCATCATCTCTTAAGTATAGTATGGCCGCAAGTGTGCCACGTTCCATGGCTGCAAAGTCTCCTGACCTGACGTGTCCGACTCATCACGAATGTCCATGAAATAGTATGACCCATTGTTGAGGTTTCTGCTAACCACAAAGGGACCTTCCCACGGCGTAGAGAGTTTATGCATCCCAGTTTGGTCTTGAATAAGCCGGAGCACCAGGTCACCTTCCTGGAACATTCGGGTCTTCACCTTGCGACTATGATAGCGTCGTAGGTCTTGCTGGTAAATTGCTGATCTGGTCGCTGCTAACTCTCGTGCTTCGTCCAAGGCATCTAACGCATCTTGACGTGCCAGCTCATTGTCTGTCTCAACATAAGCCGCCACCCTTGGTGAATCATGCCGGATGTCACTGGGCAGAACCGCCTCAGCCCAGTAGACCATGAAAAAAGGTGTAAAACCTATAGACCTGTTAGGTCTAGTCCGGATGCTCCATAAGACGGAAGGCAACTCATCAACCCAACACCCGGCTATCCGTTTCAAAGGGACCATGAGCCGGGGTTTAACCCCTCGTAGGATTTCCTGATTAGCCCGCTCAGCCTGGCCATTGGACTGTGGATTTGCCACGGCTGAAACATCAAGCCGGATATGCTCCTTCTCATAGAACACCTTCATAGCCACCTTGGACAAATTTGTACCATTATCAGTGATAATACTGTGTGGATAGCCAAAACGATAGATCAATTTCCTGACAAACTCAACCGCTGTAGCTGCATCACACTTGCTTACTGGCTCAGCCTCAACCCACTTGGTAAACTTATCAACCACCACCAAGAGGTGTGTTTTCTTATCTTTGGACCTCTTGAAGGGTCCTACCATATCAAGCGCCCAGACCGCAAACGGCCAAGTGATGGGTATCATCCTCAACACTTGAATCGGAACATGAGCACGTCAGCCAAATTTCTCACAAGTGTCACACTTACGAACCAGCCTCCGCATCCTTGGGAGCCGTCAACCAAAAAAATCCATGCCGAAAAGCTTTAGCCACTAAAGATCTTGACCCGACATGATGTCCACAGTCGCCAGCATGAATTTCATTTAAGATTTGCTGGCCCTCTTCTGGTGACACACAGCGTTGGAAGACACATGTCACACTGCATTTGTGTAACTCACCATTGATAATTGTCATGGACTTAGCACGGCGAATGATCTCCCGAGCCCAGCTCTCATCATCTGGCAACTCGCCGCGCGTCAAGTACGCTAAATAAGGAGTAGTCCAATCCGGAATAACATGCAGAGCCGCCACTAGAGTTGCCTCCGGGTCAGGAATTGCTAGCTCCTCCTCAGAAGGCATCTTGACAGTCGGATGATATATCACGTCAAGAAAAACATTAGGTGGTACCGGCTTACGCTGAGATCTGAGTCGTGATAATGTATCAGCCGCCTCGTTCCGCCGACGATCAATATGATCCACCTAATACCCTTTGAAATAACCTGCAACAACATCAACCGCCCGTCGATAAGCCGCCATCCGTGGGTCCTTAGAATCCCAAGTACCTGAAACTTGCTGAGCCACAAGGTCTGAGTCACCCAGGCATTTAACCCGGCTTAAATTCATCTCTTTAGCGACTCTCAAACCATGGAGCAAAGCTTCATACTCCGCAGCATTATTAGTATAGGGGAACATCAACTGGAGCACATAACAAAACTTATCACCTTTCGGGGAGGTGAGAACCACACCGGCACCAGACCCCTCAAGCTGTTTAGACCCGTCAAAATATATAGTCCAGTATGTGTTGTCCGGCTTCTCTTCAGGCACCTGGCGCTCTGTCCAATCATTTATGAAATCCACCAAGGCCTGAGACTTAATTGCTGTACGAGGGGTGTAACTGATGTTAAGAGGCCCCAACTCTGAAGCCCACTTGGCAATCCTTCCCGTAGCCTCTCTGTTCTGAATAATATCCCCCAACGGGGTAGAGCTTACTACAGTTATTGGATGGCCCAAAAAGTAGTGCTTTAGCTTACGATTAGCCATAAAGACCCCGTATACAAGCTTCTGCCAATGCGGATATCGCTGCTTGGACTCAGCCAAGACCTCACTGTAGTAGACAGGCCTCTGAACGGGATACTCTTTCCCTACCTCCTTACGTTCAACAACAATCGCCACACTGACCGCCCGGCTGTTAGCTGCTACATATAGGAGTAGCGGCTCTTTATCAGCCGGAGCGGCTAATACTGGCGGCTCAGTCAATTGCTTCTTAAGAGCTTCCAGCGCCTCTGCGGCTGCCTTGCTCCACTTAAACTTGTTCGTCTTCTTCATCATATGATACAGGGGGATGGTTTTCTCCCCAAGCCGGCTTATAAACCGGCTCAGCGCCGCAATCCGGCCTGCAATACGCTGAACGTCATTGATGCATGTCGGCTCTTGCAAAGAGGTGATAGCCTTGATTTTATCCGGGTTAGCCTCGATGCCACACTCAGAAACCAAGAACCCCAAAAGCTTTCCTGCAGGGACACCAAAGACACATTTTGCCGGGTTAAGCATCATTTTGTACACCCGGAGATTGTCAAAAGTTTCCTTCAGGTCCTCCAAGAGGGTTTCCTTCTTCCTAGATTTCACCACTATGTCATCCACATAAGCATGAACATTACGACCAATCTGGCTATGGAGACAGTTCTGCACACACCGCTGGTAAGTCGCCTGGGCACTCTTGAGCCCAAAAGGCATGGAGACGTAGCAGAACGCCCCAAAAGGTGTGATAAACGATGTCTTCTCCTGGTCCTTGACAACCATTTTGATCTGATGATACCCTGAATAAGCATCCAAAAAACACAAATTCTCACAACCGGCTGTTGCATCAATGATCTGATCAATGCGAGGGAGTGCGAAGGGATCAGCCGGACATGCCTTGTTGAGGTCCGTGTAATCTATGCACATACGCCACGTACTATTCTTTTTAAGCACCAGTACTGGATTAGCCAACCATTCTGGGTGAAAAACTTCAACTATGAACCCAACGGCTAAGAGCCGGGCAACCTCTTCCCCGATAGCCTTGCGCCTCTCCTCATCGAACCGCCGTAGGAACTGCTTGATCGGCTTAAACTTCGGATTCACATTAAGATTGTGCTCAGCGAACTCTCTCGGTACACCCGGCATGTCAGAAGGTTTCCATGCAAAGATGTCTCGATTCTCACAGATGAATTCGATGAGCGCGCTTTCCTATTTGGGATTCTTGTGAGCCCCGATGGTGAACTGCTTGGATGAGTCGCCCGGAGTAAAGTCCACTGTTTTAGTATCATCCGCTGAAAACTTGAGTGGCGGCTCTGCCTCTGTATTTGGTTTCTTCAACGGGGTCATGTCCTCTGGGTCAACGTTCTCCTTATAGAACTTCAGCTCCTCTTGTGCACAGCTAGCCTCAGCATAAGCCGCATCACCTTCCTCGCACTCAAGAGCCGTGTTTCGATTGCCATGAACCGTAATCATGCCATTTAGGCCGGGCATCTTAAGCTGCAAATAAACATAACAAGGCCTAGCCATGAACTTGGCGTAAGCCGGCCGCCCGAACAACGCATTATAAGGGCTCTTGATCTTGACCACCTCGAACCATAAGGTCTCCACCCTGTAATTATACTCATCGCCGAAAGCCACCTCCAAAGAGATTTTTCCCACTGGGTATGCCGACCTACCAGGCACCACGCCATGAAACACAGTAGAAGACGTTTTGAGGTCTTTGTCTAGCAACTTCATCCGCCGGAAGGTGTCATAATACAAGATGTTGATACTGCTACCGCCATCCATGAGCACTTTGTTTACTCCATAACCATGTATCTGAGGGGCCACCACTAGAGCAAGCCAGCCCGGGTCATCCACCCGTGGCGGGTGATCGTGCCTGCTCCACGTTATGTCATACTCTGACCACGGCAGCTATCGTGGGAGAGCCGGCGCGATTGTATTAACCGCTCGCCTCCGTAGCTTATCATCTCGCTTGCTATTACCAGTCGTAAACACATGATACTGCCCCGAACTGAGCTGCTTCGGGTTACTCTGGAATCCAGATTGATTGCGCTGCTGCTGTTGATGCTGCTGCTACTGCTGGTGGTTATTATGATTGTTGTTGCCAGGATGCTGTTGATGCTGCTGATTATTGTGTTGGTGTTGACCCAGATGACCTGCTCTTGAGCCGCCAGCACCAAAGCCGGCACCTGACCCGCCATTGCCTGAACCGCCAGGCCCTGATCCGCCAGTCGGCCCACCTCCCTGATTATGAGGTGGTTGAAAGTGTTGATTCTTAAATCCATGCATGATAAAACAATCGCCCCACGCATGCGTTGCTGGTTTATCAGGTGTGATGTGCTCTGGGCGGCGTTTCCTAAGCACCGCTTCCAAATTGAAAGGGGGCCTGTTATCCCACTGGTACGGCCTGTAACGCCCGTTCCCCTTAGGAACATTCGGCCCTGTGTTAGCATTTGCCACCAGCTCTGACCCGCCGCCAGCGTTCCTCTGTCTGCTTTGATTCCCGTTGTTCCCAAAACTCTTGCCTTGGTTGTTCTTCTTTCCCTGATTCGACTTCTCCTCATCCGAACCCGGATCTTTGGTGTTTTCTGAGTCGGCGTACTTCGTTAGAGCCGTCATGAGCTCTCCCATGTCTTGACACGTACGTTTGAGCCGGCCAAGCTTCTGCTTTAGCAGAATGAAATGATAATTCTTCTCTAGAATGAGCATCGCTTGAGCCGCCGTGATCTGTTCTGATGAGTGAATGACGGTCGACACCCGCCGAACGCAATGATGAGGCGACTCATTCTCCTGCTGAACGCAATGATCCAAATCCACAATGGTCATAGGCTGCTTGCAAGTCCCTTGGAAATTTTTGATGAACCTTGCCCTCAATTCGGCCCAAGATCTTATAGTGGTGGGTGGTAAGCCCTTTAACCATGTGCGAGCCGGACCCTCGAGCATCATGATAAAACATTTTGCAAAAACAGCCTCACTTACGTCTAGCATCTCCATAGCTAGCTCATAGCTCTCGACCCAAGCCTCGGGAGGGAGATCCGCCATGTAATTTGGAACCTTCTGAGGCCCCTTGAAATCCTTAGGCAACCTCTCGCTCCGTAGAGCCAGAGTTAAGCATGGAACTCCCGCGGCTCTGGTGCTACCAACCGCTCTGGCCTCTGTCAACACTGAGGGCCCAAGACCCGGGGGAACTATTGCTGCCTCTTGTTCTCACCTGTTTCTTGCCCGGTCCACCGGGGCCTTCGCGTCTAGCGCCGCACGTCCCCTTTGCCCATGATGTTGGCCACTACTTGAAACCACCGGCGACTCATAGCGCCGGCTGAAACTTCGACTATGGAGAGGGGTGGAGTGGATCCGGCTCCGGCTGTGAGTATATTTCTCTTGTTGAGACACGGCCGTCTGTAAATATCCAATAGCGTTCCTCACCTCCTCCGCAAAGGGTGCCTCATCTGGGATAGGGATCGTTCCAAGCTGGGTGGCTGCTGCTACCATGTTCTTGGCCGGGTTAGAATAATGACCCGCCGGTGTCGTAAACCCTCCGGGTGGGGCCATGTGAGCCGCTGCTCGCCCTTCCCCAGGGGCAGCCGCCACTCTCCCAGAGCCGGGGGTGTTGAAGAGATTCCTCGCCTCATAGCGCTCCGGCAGACGAGATTGATGCCTCCTGCGGTGCACAGCCGCCGCTGAAACCTGTTCCAGCCCCAGACGGAAAGCGTCGGCCTTGAGTCGTGCTGCCTCTACCTCCATCGAGTTTAAATCAGTTAGCCTCTGACGCTCTTCGGCCATCCGGCCCTTGATCCTTGCGATCTCTGCGTTGCGAGCCACCTGATTATCTGGTGTGACCTCTGTAGCTAACAAAGCCTCAAGCTCATTCATTAATTCCACAAGGCCCTGAGCCGGCGGCGGGGGAGGGTTAGCTTCCCACCCGACCGCCCCTGGCCCTGCCATGAATACCGCCGCGTGAGACGACTGCTCTGGCTCATCTGACTCACCGTGCTCTGACTCGGGGCGAGTGTCACCGTAGCCCCCAAGGCCACCATTGCTGAGCTGGTACACAGATTCATACAAAGATTGAACACAAGAGATGAACTAGGGTTGAGAGGATATGGTGCTGTGATGATGTTGATGAAGAATGGCCTCCCCAAGATGAGAGGGTTGTTGGTGAAAACGATGGATTTGATTTCCCCCTCGGGGATGGAAGTTCCCCTGGCGGAATCGCTCCGTCGGAGGGCAAAATTGCTCCTGCCCAAGTTGAGAGGGTTGTTGGTGATGAGGATGGCTTCGATTTCCCCCTCCGGGAGGGAAGTTCCCCCGGTGGAATAGCTCCGCCGGAGGGCAAAAGTGCTCCTGCCCAAGTTCCACCGCGAGACGGTGGTGCCTTGTCCCAAAAGTCCTCTCCTTAATTTTTTAGGGTTTTCAAGAATTTATACCTGAAGATGGGCTCCGGAGGTGGGCCAGGTTGTGCACCACCCACCAGGCCACGCCTGGGGGACCTAGCGCGCCCTGGTGAGTGTTGCTCACCTGGTGGCCCCCCTCCTGTAGTTTTCTAGTCCTGTATTCTTCCTTTATTCCACCAAAATTCTTCGTAAAATTTTGACTTCATTGGGGATGTGCAGAATAGGTATCTCTAACATGATTTTTTCAGGTACCGAATTCCAGTTGCTGGTGTTCTCCCTCTTTGTGTAGACCTTGCAAATTATGAAAGAAAAGGCATTAGAATTACTCCCCAAAGCATTATTATGCATAAAAACTTTATGAATGACAGTAGAAAAACATGATGTAAAATGGACGTATCAACTCCCCCAACTTAGACCTTGCTTGTCCTCAAGCGAAAGCCGATATCGAAGAACATATCCACATGGTTTGAGAGGGAGGTGTCGATAAAACAAAATATGGACATAGTAGCATGATGCTTATTATTATAAGAAAAACAAACTTAACCATATAACTATTTAATATAACTTTAATTTCATAACAACATCACAAAACTTCTTATGAGCGAGTAATAATACATCACATGTGGAAGAATAAATCATAAACCTTATTGGAAACCAACAAACTATGTTCTCAGTCAACTTTGTAACTACAATTCATCATATTTCAGGAAGGGTCTCATGTAGGAGCTTTTTGGGAAGTCCACATACTCAACCATCATTTAGTCCTCTATGATTGCTAACACTCACAATATAGCCATGAGCAAAAAGTTACAACCGGACACATAGAAATATAGGGCTTATAGTTTCGCCTCGCAATGTATTCATCTCAGGGGTGATGTCAACAATAATAACTCATGCTCACTCATATCCAACTAGATATATGTGCCTAGATCTTTCCACAGCACATGATGCATGCAAAAGGAGAAAAATAAAAAGCAGTAGGGAAGGATACTTGGACTCTTGCATAAAAGTAAATACATAGAGGTAAAATATAGGCCCTTCGCTGATGGAAGAAGTGGTTGTCACGTGCTTTTTAATTTGTAAGCCAAATCCCTTAGAGCAAAAGAACATCAAGTTATATTGCCCCTTATGATTGCAACATTTGTTATGCAGTCTGTCGCTTTTCTTACTTTGCCATCATAAGTTCGTGCAACGCTCAATTTTCTCTTACACTAATTGATCAAAGACTTTTTATTGCCTTGATGAACCGATGACAACTTACTTGAAGGATCTTACTCAATCCATAGGTAGGTATGGTGGAATCAAACATGAGTTTGTGTTCGGGATTTTTGGATGCACAAGTAGTATCTCTACTTAGTGTGGAAATTTTGGCTAGCAAAAATATTGAGCAAGCACCACATGTTGAAGCATCTGCGAGAATATAGCTTCTATGTGAATATGAACAAACATAAATCATTACGTTGTCTTCCTTGTCCAACGTCAACAAATTTGGCATATAATATTTAATGGGGGCTCACAATCATAAAAGATGTCCATGATAATGTATTTGCATGTGAATCTTCTCTTCCCTACACTGGTGCAGCATCGTGCTATACAAGCGGTTTTTAACCCCTTTCCGTGACATAGTTCCAAACCGTCGCCTTGCATGTGTGAGTGATACGGGGGTCCATCCCACACAAATCCGCAAACCCATCGGCGATGGTGGCCAAGAAATGCAAACTTTTAGCAAAACTAAGCGTATGGGATGTCCGCATCTATCACAAATGAGAGTCACCGGTAAACTGTTTGAGATATAGTGGACTTCCAATATGACCCATCCTTGCAACTCATGAGATCACACTAACATCGCATGCGTTATTTTGTGGCTCACCGTTTATGATGTGCACCATATAACAAACAATTCACGATTATGAAGCGTGTATGATGAGGGGTATATCACAAACACTTATATTTGACGAACCGTTGGTGCTGTTTAACTAAGACTATAATTTAACGATCATACAAGTACTGGATAGGTTTAAGAAACATCATACTCGCGTCCAACAGGATAAGTATCGCACGCGCTATTCTGTGGTCCAACGTTTGTGATGCATGCTACATCACAAACAGTTCATCAATTTAAACTGTGTGCGATACAGATTGTATCACCAACATTGCATATTGTTGCACCATTTTTTATATTATGTAAAATCATACAAGGTTCACAAACGGAAACGGTGTGCATGGTCACACACATTTTCTATCCGCGAAACGTGTCGGATCTTAAGGTATATCTCAAACGTTAAGACTTTCAAACAATGTGTGGCGTAATGACCCGCTGGGCATTTTTTTATTATGTTAATTGCTACAATTTAAAATTGTAGATAATTTGAATTTGAAAGTGGGCAATAGATTTTTACATATACATAGATAGGTTCATCAACCAATGCATTATACCATTTAGATGTACATACGCTCAAGAATTATAGCAATGAACGAATTGCATAAGCACCAAAAGAAGAATGATGAATGACGGTTGAATACTTGTATTAAAGGGGGCAAAGAAAGAGGTAAAATATATTTTGATTGCTGTAAAAGGTGAAGCAGAATGCCCGTAGTGTGCCCTCCTCCGTGTCGTCTCCACACAAGACTCTAGCCAATCCATTGGGATGGTCGACCGCCCATCCTTCAATATCTTCATGACTTCCAGATAGTCATTCTAGTCTGGTAGAAATACATGTACATTTGCATATCCAACAATCACGTAGTTTGAGAGGTGATCTTGGGTAGACTGTCTTGGGAACCACTTCAAAGGAAAAATGATAAAGAGATTGTCATCTAACAACTCATTTTGTGCAGTAAAAGGGTACACTGTTGTGAGTTCAGATAAGTCATATCATTGTTGTCTTGGACAAACTGTAAATAAATAGTTTAATTGCCACATTTTGACAAATTTGACTAGCAGTCTTTATTAGTTACCTCACATGATGCTTGATGAGGACATCCCTACTAATGCTACACCCACAACTCCGACTGCTATACATACAGGACCAATTACTAGAGCGCACGCACATCAATTGAATTACCAGGTACTTTCGTTTCTTGCAAATCCTTCTAATGTTCATGAACATATGGTGTTGCCTAAATTAGATACTTTTGTTTTACTTGTGAATGAAGGACCTGGCATGGACAAGAAGGATGACCATTGGAGTGGGATCAAGCATGGAGAAGAAGGTGCGCGCGCGGGAAAGAACAGTGGAGCTTCCAGTGATGATTTTCGCACTTTGAACCACCATAATGGGAGCAAGAAGCCTTGGACGAAATATGCATGATGCCACTTTATAAAATTCGTCCCTAGGCTAATATAGGTGTTGCACCACCTTATTTTTGGACCAGGCCCATGTAATTTCGACATACCATATTATAGGCTATTTTTAGAGTCCGTATGTATGGGGAAACTGAGTTAGGGTCGGTTTCGGACCCCTCCTCCAAGGGGCCATGAAATTCCCCTCTATTCCCCCATATATACAGCCCTTAGGGCGTCGTTTTAGGTTTGGGTTTTGTTTAGATTATAAGTTCGCCATAGCTGCAACTTCGCATTCTTCGTTTGTGTTCCACGACCAGACAAAGGCGTCACAGAACCCCACTTCATCAATAAAGCTTTCCTCTTATATTCGCAATATCCAGATTGCAATCTTAGTTTCTTGCTTGTTCTTTGTTTGCGTGTAGGAAACAGACCCTCGTGGTCAGGTTGATCGTGCTCCGGCGTGGTCAATAACCTCTCGGAGTTGGTTTAGCGATTGCTAAGGCGCAGCGTCATCACACGTTCGTAGTCGGATCGTCAAAGTCTACTCCACCAAAACGATAGCCACCATCTCATCGAAAGACAGGGACAACTTCGCCTCTATCAAGTGGTATCAGATTTCCAGGTTGCTCGGTGAGATTTTATCAGTTTTCGTAGTTTAGATCGCATATGTTTCTTCATACCTTTAGTCCATGAAAAAGCCAAAAAAATTAGGGTTAGATCATCATATCCGAACCAATCTAAGCCTTTGCATAGTCTTTTCAGTATTTTGCTTTGTTGAATTTGCGGTTACATCGTCGTGTCGAGTTGCTGGTCTTAGTGTCTAGTCCTTTAGAGTTTCGAGTTCTATTCACAGGTTGTCACGCCGCCAACGCATCGTCTTCATAGTCGCCATATACCACCACCATAATCACCTTTGCTAGATATCACGACCCACTATCCATTGGTGTCCATATATACCACCACCAATCCGAGTCCAGCTCGTTTTAGATTTCGTTTCGAGATCTTTTTGATTTCGGATTCGCGTTTTGCTACCTACGTAGGTGTCGGAAAAAAAGAGTCTGGCACGCTTTGCAGAGCACGTTTTGGCCCAAAACTTTTTCGGCCGAAAATATTTTTCCCTATCTTGATTTTAGGTTCTCCGGCGCGTTTTGAGACACTTGCTATCATAGTGATTTTTGTCAAAATTTTTGGTCGTCGCAGCCCCCGGATTGCTCCAGAAAAAAAAATAGTCCAAAAAATTTCGTGCCCATCTTGCTTATACGACGTGGCAAGAGTTTTGAGACACTCGCCATTGTAGTGATTTTTTGAGGAAAAAAAAGAGGCGCCGACAAAAAAATATAAAAAATTCAAAGTGTGCTCTTCCCTTGATTACGTGTAGCGTCGTGATTTTGTTGGTAATTTAGGCTCGCGTCTCTAGTACGGATCTAGCCTAGGACCAGCACAGTACCGTCGTTGAGCGTTTATTCAACCTTGCATCTCTGAATTGATTATTGCTAACCCTTTTTGCTACCATATTATAAGCCATCCCAGCTCCACATACATCTACGTCGTGTGTTTGACACCACCTGGCAATCGCTCTATCCAAGCTTTGAGAGTTTTGACTACAACGGTTGTCGATCACCGCCTGCTGCTGGGTAAGAACTGGTAGGAATTTGAGATTCGCTTAAAGGATTTGTGACACACCACCACCACCACCACCACCACCACGTCCCAGTAGTCCGTAGGTTTCATATTCTTGTGTGTTTCCTATTTGCTAACCATGCCAGGATCACATGACAAAGAGATCGACTGGGAGAGCATGACCAACAAAGCGCTATATGATAAATTTCAGCAAATGATGGCTGACCAGGTACAAGACTTCGTGACCAACTTTGGAGAGTCCATGGAGAAGCTAGATGGTTTGGAGAAGACCTTTGACACCAAGATGGACGCCAAGTTCAATGAGGTGCTTGCCCGTCTACCACCACCAGCTGCAGCTCCTATTTCTTTCGAACGACGAGCACGACGTGTGCCTCTCTGCCAAGCCCAACATACTGGTACTGTTGATACTGCTGCTATTTCTGTGGCTCGTGCTGCTACTGTCGTTGAGCAGGTTGACGATTATGATGGTGACTACGATGATGAGGGAGAGGTTGCTCCCGATCAGCCTCAGGGGCAACCACCACCATACGCACCAGGTCGACCACATGGCTACAACCGTAACGGTAGGGCTGCCCCACCCCCTCAGGTACGGGATCATGACCATCTCCCTAAACTTAAATTGAATATTCCGACGTCTGAGGGTAGATATGTTCCTGATATATATCTTACATGGGAGTTAGAAATAGAACAACGTTTTACATGCTTACAATTTCCTAAGGATAGACGTGTTGCTGCTGCTGTTTGTTCATTCACTAGTTTTGCTTGTGTTTGGTGGTCAGAACATTGTAGAATACACCATGCTAATATTCCAACTACTTGGGCTTCTTTGAAAACTGCTATGCGTAATCGTTGGGTGCCACCTTATTATCAACGTGAATTGCTTCAAAATTTGCAGCGTTTAAGACAAGGGAAAATTTTTGTAGAAGAATATTATCAGGAATTACAAACTGGTATGATTAGATGTGGTATTGTTGAGGAGAATGAAGCTATGCTTGCACGTTTTATGGGTGGATTAAATAGAGAGATTCAGACTATTCTGGAGTATAAGGAGTATAACACTATCACTCGTTTATTTCATCTTGGTTGCAAAGCTGAACGTGAAGTGCAGGATCGACAGGCAATGGCGAGAACTACTTTTTTTGCAGGTCACACTTCATCATGGACGCCACATACCTCATCTACTTCCACACGTCCTGCTGCAACACCACCTACTTCAACCTCCAACTCCAACCGCGATACCAGGAAACAGGCTCCTACTCCACCCTCTACGAAGAGCACACCTTCTGGGCCTGCATAGAGCTCTTCTTCATCTATTGCATCCACAGGGCGAACACATGAGGTTATATGCCGTCGTTGCAAGGGTGGAGGTCACTTTGCGAGAGAATGCCCTTCCAAGCGTGTCATGATTGTTACTGAGGATGGTGGATATGCATCTGCTAGTGATTATGATGAGGAGACTTTGGCTCTCATTGCAAGTGAAGAACACGATGGCAACGACGCAGAACCAGAAACACACTACATGGCTGCTGATTACGCTGACAGGTATGAAAGTTTAGTTGCTCAACGTGTTCTCAGTGTGCAGGTTACACAGGCTGAACAAAATCAGAGGCACAACTTATTCCACACAAAGGGAGTTGTGAAGGAGTGTTCTGTTCGTGTCATCATTGATGGAGGGAGTTGCAATAACTTGGCTAGCATGGAGATGGTGGAGAAGCTGTCTCTAACCACCAGACCACATCCTCATCCTTATTACATCTAATGGTTCAACAATAGTGGCAAGGTTAAGGTAACACGTACTGTTCGTGTGCATTTTAGCATTGCTACATATTCTGATTATGTGGATTGTGATGTGGTACCCATGCAAGCATGTTCTGTTCTACTTGGTAGACCATGGTAGTTTGATAAAAATTCTGTACACCATGGTAGGACAAATCAGTATACTCTTGTTCATAAGGATCATAAGATCACTTTGCTTCCTATGTCTCCCGAAGATATTATGAAAGATGACATTGCTAGAGCTAGTAAATCAAAATAGGAGAAAAATAAGAGTGAAAATCAGATTGTAGCACAGGAATTTGAGCAACACCATAAGCATAATAAACCATCATCTACTGTTGCATCTGAAATAAAATTGAAGAGTGGATGTTTACTTGCTACTAAATCTGATATTAATGATTTGGATGTTGCTACATCTGTTTGCTATGCTTTTGTATTCAAAGAGGTATTATTTTCATTCGAGGACATGCCTCCCTCTTTGCCTCCTGCTGTCATTAACATTTTGCAGGAGTTCGCTGACGTCTTTCCACAAGACGTGCCACCGGGATTACCGCCTATTCGCGGGATTGAGCATCAGATTGACTTAATTCCCGGTGCATCCCTACCCAACCGTGCGCCCTACCGTACCAATCCCGAGGAGACAAAGGAGATTATGCGTCAAGTACAGGAGCTGCTTGACAAAGGTTATATACGTGAATCCCTTAGTCCTTGTGTTGTTCCTATTATTCTAGTTCCTAAAAAGGATGGTACTTCGCGCATGTGTGTGGATTGTAGAGGCATTAATAATATTACTATTCGTTATCGTCATCCTATTCCTAGACTAGATGATATGCTTGATGAATTAAGTGGCTCTACAATTTTCTCCAAAGTTGATTTGCGTAGTGGATACCATCAAATTCGTATGAAATTGGGAGATGAATGGAAAACAGCATTTAAAACTAAGTTTGTATTATATGAGTGGTTAGTCATGCCTTTTGGGTTAACTAATGCACCTAGCACTTTCATGAGATTAATGAACGAGGTTTTACGTGCTTTCATTGGACAATTTGTGGTAGTCTATTTTGATGATATATTGATTTTTAGTAGATCTTTGGAGGAACATTTGGAACATTTACGTGCTGTTTTTACTGCGCTACGTGATGCACGTTTGTTTGGTAACCTTGGGAAGTGCACCTTTTGCACCGACTGAGTATCTTTTCTTGGCTATGTTGTTACTCCATAGGGAATTGAAGTTGATAAAACCAAGATTGAAGATATTGAGAGTTGGCCGCAGCCCAAAACGGTCACACAAGTAAGGAGTTTTCTTGGCCACGCTGGTTTCTATAGGCGTTTTGTGAGAGATTTCACCACCATTACTGCGCCTCTCAATGAGCTTACAAAGAAGGACGTGCCTTTTTCTTGGGGTACCGCACAGGAAGAAGCCTTGACGGTCTTGAAAGATAAGTTAACACATGCTCCTTTACTCCAACTTGCTGATTTTAATAAGACTTTCGAGCTTGAATGTGATGCTAGTGGAATTGGGATAGTAGGTGTGTTATTACAAGATGGTAAACCTGTTGCGTACTTTTCTGAAAAATTAAGTGGGCCTAGTCTGAATTATTCTACTTATGATAAGGAATTATATGCTCTTGTTCGGACTTTGGAAAAATGGCAACATTATTTATGACCCAAAGAATTTGTTATACATTCTGATCATGAATCTTTGAAACATATTAAAAGTCAAGCAAAACTGAACCGTAGATTTGCTAAATGGGCTGAATTCATTGAGACTTTCCCTTTTGTCATTAAACACAAGAAGGGTAAAGAAAATGTTATTGCGGATGCTTTGTCTCGTCGTTATACTATGCTTTCACATCTTGACTTTAAAATATTTGGTTTGGAGACCATCAAAGATCAATATGTGCATGATGCTGAATTTAGAGACGTGTTACAGAATTGTAAAGAAGGGAGAACATGGAACAAGTTCGTTATTAATGATGGATTTGTGTTCCGTGCTAACAAGCTATGCATTCCAACTAGCTCCGTTCGTCTTTTGTTGTTACAGGAGGCGCACGGAGGAGGATTAATGGGACACTTTGGCGTGAAGAAGACGGAGGACGTACTTTCCACACATTTCTTTTGGCCAAAGATGAGACGGGATGTTGAGCGTTTTGTTGCTCGCTGCACTACATGTCAAAAAGCTAAGTCACGACTCAATCCTCATGGTTTATATATGCCTTTGCCTGTACCTAGTGTTCCTTGGGAGGATATATCATTGGACTTTCTTTTAGGTTTACCTCGAACAAAGATGGGGAGGGATAGCATATTTGTTGTCGTGGATAGATTTTCCAAAATGGCACACTTTATACCATGTCATAAAAGTGATGCTGCTGCTCATGTTGCTGATTTGTTCTTTCGTGAAATTATTCGATTGCATGGTGTACCAAATACAATTGTTTTAGATCGTGATGCTAAATTTCTTAGCCATTTTTGGAGATGTTTATGGGCTAAGTTGGGGACTAAACTACTTTTTAGTACTACATGTCATCCCCAAACTGATGGCCAAACTGAAGTAGTCAATAGATCATTGTCTACTATGCTTAGGGCTGTTTTGAAGAATAACCTGAAAATGTGGGAAGAATGCTTGCTTCATATTGAATTTGCTTATAATCGTTCGCTACATTCTACCACTAAGATGTGCCCTTTTGAAGTTGTGTATGGTTTCTTACCTCGTGCACCTATTGATTTGTTGCCTCTTCCATCTTCGGAAAAGGTTAATTTTGATGCTAAAGAACGTGCTGAATTGATATATTAAAGATGCATGAGTTAACGAAGGAAAACATTGAGCGTATGAATGCTAAATACAAAATTGCGGGAGATAAGGGTAGAAAACATGTTGTCTTTGCACCTAGAGATCTTGTTTGGTTACATTTGCGTCAGGATAGATTTCCTGATTTGCGCAAGCCAAAGCTAATGCCACGTGCTGATGGTCCTTTTAAGATGTTAGAGAAAATAAATGATAATGCATATAAACTTGAGCTGCCTGCAGAGTTTGGGGTTAGCCCCACTTTTAACATTACAGATTTGAAGCCTTATTTGTGTGAGGAAGATGAGCTTCCGTCGAGGACGAGTTCAGTTCAAGAAGGGGAGGATGATGAGGACATCCCTACTAATGCTACACCCACAACTCCGACTGCTATACATAAAGGACCAATTACTAGAGCTCGCGCACATCAATTGAATTACCAGGTACTTTTGTTTCTTGCAAATCCTTCTAATGTTCATGAACATATGATGTTGCCTAAATTAGATAATTTTGTTTTACTTGTGAATGAAGGACCTGGATTGGACAACAAGGATGACCATTGGAGCGGGATCAAGCATGGAGAAGAAGGTGCGCGCGTGGGAAAGAACAATGGAGCTTCTAGTGATGATTTTCGCACTTTGAAGCCACCATAATGGGAGCAAGAAGCCTTGGACGAAATATGCATGATGCCACTTTATAAAATTCGTCCCTACGCTAATATAGGTGTTGCGCCACCTTATTTTTGGACCAGGCCCATGTAATTTCGAAATACCATATTATAGGCTATTTTTAGAGTCTGTATGTATGGGGAAACTGAGTTAGGGTCGGTTTCGGACCCCTCCTCCAAGGGGCCACGAAATTCCCCTCTATTCCCCCATATATACAGCCCTTAGGGCGTCGTTTTAGGTTTGGGTTTTGTTTAGATTATAAGTTCGCCATAGCTGCAACTTTGCATTCTTCGTTTGTGTTCCACGACCAGACAAAGGCGTCACAGAACCCCACTTCATCAATAAAGCTTTCCTCTTATATTCGCAATATCCAGATTGCAATCTTAGTTTCTTGCTTGTTCTTCGTTTGCGTGTAGGAAACAGACCCTCGTGGTCAGGTTGATCGTGCTCCGGCGTGGTCAATAACCTCTTGGAGTTGGTTTAGCGATTGCTAAGGCGCAGCGTCATCACACGTTCGTAGTCGGATCGTCAAAGTCTACTCCACCAAAACGATAGCCACCATCTCATCGAAAGACAGGGACAACTTCGCCTCTATCAATGCTCTCTCCATCCCACTACATAAGATCTAATTACATCCAATGCACAAACATATTGGATGTATTAGCATCTTTTATTATGGGGCTGAGGGAGTATAACATGGGAAACAAATATAGCCATGTGAACCAAAAACAATTAAAATAGGAATATGCTCACTACATCAGGCTTAACAATAACCAAATAAAGTCATTCATAATGGTATTGTTGAATTTGCGTAGAACAAAGCTTGTACTTATACATCAAATTGTATAATTAAATTTTACAAAGTGAAAAAAAGAACAGGCAGTGTATAACTAAATGAACAAGGCATACTACCGCAACCAAATAGTCAGTCATATCGGTAATCTTGAAATTGCATGGAACGTAACATGTGCTCAAACACCAAATTCTATGATTGAACATCACATTGTTAGAAAACTGAAATAAACAGGGGCATGTTAAATACACCAGCTCTAACAGGAACCAATTGTTTGATTGAACAACTAAATCTAGCAATTGAAGATGGACTTATGTTCACTATAAACAACCAAAAACACCTAAACAAGAAATATGCTCACTACAGACAATCAAACATAGGCGTTCGTGAAATTGAACTGAAAAATTCATACTCGAGCGTAGGGCGCACTTGTCATCAATGAGACCTGACTTGGTAGCTGACGATGCCGAAACATCGCCATAGAACGGAACTTCCATAAATGACAAAAGGGTCCTGTTGGCAATGAAGGAAAATTCCTGACAGCAAAGCAGAGTAGATCAGATGCATACTACAAACAACCAAATATAGTTATATTCTAACCACACACAACCAAACATAGGGAATGAAACTGAACTGAACAATTCATACTCCCGATTTCTCATAATGCAAGGTGTCGGGGATATACCCCGCGGTATGAACCGGCCGAAAGTACGACCCGACCTGGCGACTCACAGGAGACCCAGTAAAGACTTGGCGTTTTATTGGTGACCCTGCAGGCGGTTCGCAGGATGACCAGGCCCAAGACCCGGCGTGTAAGTCGGTGCCAGGAGGCTCACAAGAGAAGGCCTAAAGAGAGAAAGACTCCCTGCCGAAGGAAACAAGACCCGGAATAGGATTCTAGAGAGACTAGTCCTAATCCTACTCCTAGTAGGATTCTATTTGTAAACCTACCCTCTCGACTTATATAAGGAGGGGTAGAGCACCCCTAGAGAGACGGATTCACATGTCCACAAGTTTAGACAAACACCAGAGATTAGAGATAGACAAATTAGAGGCTCTCGTGATTAGAGGTAGCAAAACAGCACCCTGTAACCGAGAGATCTTCTTGATCGTCAATACCAAACAAGTAGTACGTAGGCTTTTACCTCCATCAGAGGGGCCGAACCTGGGTAAACTCCACGTCTCTCGATTCCGATCAACCCCTTCAAGCCGCCACATAGTTGCGTTTCTGCCCCGAACCTAAGTCCGTTGACCTGGACATCTGCCGTGACAAATCCACGACAGTTGGTGCCCACCGTGGCGCGGATGTACGGTGGTGTTGTGCTCTTGAAGGGATCTCTCCAGGGATCGAGAACTCGCTATGTGCCGGAAGTAGAAGATCCGGCGCAGAGGATCACATCGTCTCTGTAAACAATGGTCGAAACAACATATATGACATTCAGGATGAAGACAAAATTAAGGTTTCGTGGTGTGCGCCGTCGCAAGTCGCCACAGGATTTCCATCGCGTGAGCCACCGAGCTCCAGTTTGAGACTGAGAAAAAATAGGGTTGCGTATGTACGCAGTCGCATCATGCGATCCGCCAAGACAAGCATGATTTGATGGTTCCTTCGTTCGTGTACAAATCAAGTTCGGAAATTAACATTGATTCAACGGCGGCAGAAGCAAGGCTAATAGGAAGGCAAGCTGTATTGGGATTTTTTCCATCAGCTCCAACGTATTTCGCTAAATATACTCGGGTAAAGAAAGAGAGATGAAGGCTAACACAGATTCGGTCTCCACCTGCCGCCGTTGCGCCATGGCCGGCTTGGTCTCGTGCCCCGCCCGAGGTGCAATGGCTGGCTCGTCCTCGTGCTACCCACCGCGTTGTTGCCGGCTCGGGCTCGCCCGCCCCCGCGCCTGGTGAGCGTCAGCACCCCATCCTCCACCGCGCACACGCACTCATCGCCTAGGGCCCTACTTCAGTCCGCTCTCGTCAGCCGCTTCGCCTCGCCTCACCGGCAACCACGCCCCCGAGCGCCGGCTCTCCATCGTGGCCACTGGCCCCAGCTACGTCTGTGCCGCTCCAACCATTGCACTCATGCGCCCTACATCGCTGTGCCCCTCTGGACTCCGTTCCACCATGTGCTACCGCGTTTGCCGCAAACCCACGCGTCGGCTGTGTGCCTATATTCGCCTTAGTGGCATCCGGCTTTTGCTCTGCGCTGCTCACTGCTCCAGTGCCCCTGTGCGTCCCTCGCTGCTGTTGTGGGCCGCTCCGCTCCCTGCGCATCGATTCACCGCTCCAACCGCCTCGTCCGCAAAACAAGGCCAGGAACAACTGCACGCATCTGCTGGTCTGCCAGCAGCTGCCGCCGACCACTAATTCCCTCCTGGTTTGGCCACCGTCGTCTTGTCTGTGGCTCCCGCCCGAGCTCTGTCCGCTGCCGCCGTCCTTTGGCCTTCCTTGGTTGGGCCGCTGTCGCCGCGCCTCCTCACACTCGTGTTTTGTGGGTTGTGGGTTGTGGGTTGTGGCCCCACGTATGCGGGGTGTTGTGGCCAAAGTGCGTGTGCCTCTCTTGTGTTTGATCAACCTGATCAAGATAGGTTGTTAGCAAAGAGAGAGAGAGATCACGAGGAGAAGCAGAAATTGCACAAATCACCTCGCGTGCATCCTAGTCAACGAAAGAAAGGGATAGCGAGTTAAAAAAGGGGAGGTCATCCAGGTGGTCATCTGACTACATCTACTATCTAGTGCGGGTGTCCGCATTCATATGACAAAAATATTAGGTGATATTTATCCTAACAATTCCTCAGTATATTTTTCATCTGAGAACAATTACTCTGTATTTGTAATATTTTTTACCCAGGACAATTATTTATTGCCAAAGGAGCACTATACCGTGGAGATGGTGGCGTGCCAACGTCATTCTGCACAGGTGGTTGTCTGTGTCGCGTTACTCAACGGACTCGCCCAGAAGCTCCGGATGTCGTGGCCACCTCAAGCATCTGCATCGGCTTACAATGTCGTGGTCGTCTCTCGCGACCGCACCAGCTTACAATGCTGTGGCTATCTCTCGCGACTGCGCCATATTCAAACGCCACGGCCAACTCTTACGTCTACATCAACGTATTGGGACAGTACTTGCTTGTACGAGCCGCCCAACGGATGCGCGCAAGACGCCGCCCACAGTTTGATGTGCATCAACATATCGGGACAGTACTTGCTTGTATGAGCCGCCTAATAGACACGCGCAAGAAGCCGCCCACAGTTTGATCTACATCAACATATCAGTGCAATGATCGTCTATACGAGCTGCCCAAACGGACAAGCACGCAACTCGCCACCACTGCAGTTTGGTTAACTTCAAACAACTAGTCGGGAAGAGCCATCGACCGAATTATTGAAGCAATTCATACGGGATCGTCTATTACCCACCATGGTCAACCTCAACCTTCAGTGGAGACTCTCAAGCCTCTTCTTCGAGTCAACTTAAGATTCGGGGGCTACAGACATACTTCGACACATTTGGTCACTTTCTCAATAATGACCCCAGGTCATTGCAAGAAAAGTTAACCCAATCCTGGGGGCTACCACATTATAGGCGTAAAAATTAAAAAAATTCCCAAGAGGACAAACCACCGAGATGCACCGTTCAAACATGGGTGCCCGGATATATATTGGATCATCACAAAGTCACTTGGAGGCTTCTGCTGTTTCTTCATACAACATGGTGACTTACAAGATGGTGCACAAGTTTATATAATGACAAGGTCACTAGGGGGATTCCAACCCACCGGGTTTAGCTTATCGCACCCTATTGATCGGTTCTTAATCCAAATAGTTGGCTCCGTCAACATGATCGTCCAGGGGGCTTCCCACCCACCGGGTGTAGCTTATCACACCCTATTGATCGGCTCTAAGCCAAATAGTTGACTCTGTCAACATGATCGTCCAGGGGGCTTCCCACCCACCAGGTGTAGCTTATCACACCCTATCGGTCGGCTCTCAAGCCAAATAGTTGACTCCGTCAACATGATCGTCCCGGGGGCTTCCCACCCACCGGGTGTAGCTTATCACGCCCTATCGGCCGGCTCTTAAGAAAACAGTTGATTCTGTCAACAAAGGTCACTTGGGGGCTTAAACCCACCGGGTTTAGCTTATCACACCCTATTGATCGGCTCTTAAGCCAAAGAGTTGACTCCATCAACTTGATCGTCCAGGGGCCTTCCCACCCACCGGGTGTAGCTTATCACACACTATCGGTTGGCTCTGAAGCCAAATAGTTGACTCCGTCAACATGATCGTTCAAGGGGCTTCCCACCCACCGGATGTAGCTTATTACACCCTATCGGTCGGCTCTTAAGCCAAACAGTTGATTCCTTCAACAAAGGTCACATCAGGGCTTCCAACCCACCGGGTTTAGCTTACACACCCTCTTGATGGGCTCTTTAGCCAAACAGGGTTAAACCTGCTTGTAAGCTGATGCTGCTCCGCTAAGTGACCCGCCGAACTCTTACGAGTTAATCTTGCCTAGAGACCCTGAGCCGGCTCAAATAATTGACGGCCAATCTCCATCGAGACCCTGTACTGGTTAAGGTTAAAACGGCGGCTCTTGTCACGAGAGGGCCGGCTTACGGAAAGCAAGGATAAACTCTCCCATCTACTGCCAACTCTCCGCTATGTGGTGATAGAGGCGAGTTGTCCCTGTATTTCGATGAGATGGTGGCTATCATTTTTGGTGGAGTAGACTTTGACGATCCGACTACGAACATGTGATGATGTCGCGCCTTAGCAATCGCTAAACCAACTCCGAGAGGTTATTGACCACGCCGGAGCACGATCAACCAGACCACGAGGGTCTATTTCATGCATGCAAACGAAGAACAAGCAAGAAACTAAGATTACAATCTGGATATTGCAAATATAAGAGGAAAGCTTTATTGATGAAGTGGGGTTTTGTGACGCCTTTGTCTGGTCGTGGAGCACAAACGAAGAATGCGAAGTTGCAGTTATGGTGAACATGTAATCTAAACAAAACCCAACCCTAAAACGACGCCCTAAGGGCTGTATATATGGGGGAATAGAGGGGAATTTCGTGCCCCCTTGGATGAGGGGTCCGAAACCAACCTTAACTCAGTTTCCCCATACATACGGACTCTAAAAAAAGCCTATAATATGGTATTTCTAAATTACATGGGCCTGGCCCAACAATAAGGTGGCACAGCACCTATATTAGCCTAGGGACGAATTTTATAAAGTAGCATCATGCATATTTCGTCCAAGGCATCTTGCTCCCATTATGGTGGCTTCAAAGTGCGAAAATCATCACTAGAAGCTCCATTGTTCTTTCCCGCGCGTGCACCTTCTTCTCCATGCTTGATCCCGCTCCCATGGTCATCCTTCTTGTCCATGCTAGGTCCTTCATTCATAAGTACAACAAAAGTATCTAATTTAGGCAGCATCATATGTTCATGAACATTAGAAGGATTCGCAAGAAACGAAAGTACCTGGTAATTCAATTAACGTGTGCGAGCTCTAGTAATTCATCCTGTATGTATAGCAGTCGGAGTTGTGGGTGTAGCATTAGCAGGGATGTCCTCATCATCCTCCCCTTCTTGAATTGAAGTCGTCCTCGACGGATGCTCGTCTTCCTCACCCAAATAAGGCTTCAAATCTGTAATGTTAAAAGTGGGGCTAACCCCAAACTCTACAGGCAGCTCAAGTTTATATGCATTATCATTTATGTTCTCTAACACCTTAAAAGGACCATCAGCACGTGGCATTAGCTTTGACTTGTGCAAATCAGGAAATCTATCCTTACGCAAATGTAACCAAACAAGATCTCTGGTGCAAAGAGAACATGTTTTCTACCCTTATCTCCAGCAATTTTGTATTTAGCATTCATACGCTCAATGTTTTCCTTCGTTAACTCATGCATCTTTAATATCAATTCAGCACGTTCTTTAGCATCAAAATTAACCTTCTCCGAAGATGGAAGAGGCAACAAATCAATAGGTGCACGAGGTAAGAAACCATACACAACTTCAAAAGGGCACATCTTAGTGGTAGAATGTAGCGAACGATTATAAGCAAATTCAATATGAGGCAAGCATTCTTCCCACATTTTCAGGTTATTCTTCAAAACGGCCCTAAGCATAGTAGACAATGATCTATTGACTACTTCAGTTTGGCCATCAGTTTGGGGATGACATGTAGTGCTAAAAAGTGGTTTAGTCCCCAACTTAGCCCATAAACATCTCCAAAAGTGGCTAAGAAATTTAGCATCACGTTCTGAAACAATGGTATTTGGCACACCATGCAACCGAATAATTTCACAAAAGAACAAATCAGCAACATGAGCAGCATCATCACTTTTATGACATGGTATAAAGTGTGCCATTTTGGAAAATCTATCCACGACAACGAATATGCTATCCCTCCCCTTGTTTGCTCGAGGTAAACCTAAAACAAAGTCCATAGATATATCCTCTCAAGGAACACTAGGTATAGGCAAAGGCATATAAAAACCATGAGGATTGAGTCGTCACTAACTTTTTCACATGTAGTGCAGCGAGCAACAAAACGCTCAACATCCCATCTCATCTTTGGCCAAAAGAAATGTGTAGAAAGTACGTCCTCCATCTTCTTCATGCCAAAGTGTCCCATTAATCCTCCTCCGTGTGCCTCCTATAACAACAAAAGACGAACGGAGCTAGCTAGAATGCATAGCTTGTTAGCACGGAACACAAATCCATCATTAAAAACGAACTTGTTCCATGTTCTCCCTTCTTTACAATGCTGCAACACATCTCTAAATTCAGCATCATGCACATATTGATCTTTGATGGTCTCCAAACCAATTATTTTAAAGTCAAGTTGTGAAAGCATAGTATAACGACGAGACAAAGCATCAGCAATAACATTTTCTTTACCCTTCTTGTGTTTAATGACATAAGGGAAATTCTTACTAAATTCAACCCATTTAGCATGTCTACGGTTCAGTTTTGCTTGACTTTTAATATGTTTCAAAGATTTTGAAAATCATTTTAGATGTGGGGGAGAGGAAAACAAGAGGCAAATGGCAAATAATGTACATGCAAGAGATGAGTTTGTGATGGGTACTTGGTATTCTTGACTTGCTATGTATCTCCCTGGCAACGGCGCCAGAAATCCTTCTTGCTGCTTCTCGAGCATGCGTTGGTTTCCCGTGAAGAGGAACGGTTTGATGCAGCAAAGTAGATAAGTATTTCCCATAGTTTTTGAGAACCAAGGTATCAATCCAGTAGGAGATACAAGAGAGCCACCAATAAATATACCTGCACAAGGAATCAAACTCTTTCACCCAATGCAATAAAGGGGTTGTCAATCCCTTCATGGTTATTTGCAAGGATGAGATCTAGTAGAGATAGATATAATAGGATGCTTGAACAGAAAGTAAAACTAAAAGTAAAAAAACAATGCAACAAGTATTTTTGGTTTTTTCGGTTTTAGATATGAAAAGATAATATGGAAAATACACTCGGGGGCCATACGTTTCACTAGATGGCTTCTCTCATGATGGCTATTACGGTGGGTGAACAAATTACTGTCGAGCAATTGATAGAAAAGCGAATAATTATGAAGATATCCAAGGCAATGATTATGCATATAGGCATCACGTCCGTTACAAGTAGACCAAAACGATTCTGCATCTACAACTATTACTCCACACATCGACCGACTCCTGCCTGCATCTAGAGTATTAAGTTCATGAAGAACAGAGTAACGCATTAGGTAAGATGACATGATGTAGAGGGATAAACTGAAGCAATATGATGAAAACCCCATATTTTTACCCTTGATGGCAACAATACAATACGTGCCTCTCTACCCCTACTATGTCACTGGGTGAGGACACCGCAAGATTGAACCCAAAACTAAGCACTTCTCGTGTTGCAAGAATTACTAATCTAGTTGGCCAAACAAAACCAATAATTCGAAGAGACTCTAAAAGATATGAAATCATGCATATAAGAATTTAGGAAATACTCAAATAATATTCATGGATAATCTGAATATAAACCCACAATTCATCGGATCTCGACAAACACACTGCAAAAGAGTATTACATCGGATATATCTCCATGAAGATCATGAAGAACATGGTATTGAGAAGCAAAGAGAGAGAAGAAGCCATCTAGCTACTAGCTATGGACCTGTAGGTCCGTGGGGAACTACTCACGCATCCTCGGAGGGGCAATGGAGTTTATTTAGATGCTATCCGTGATCAAATCCCCCTCCGGTAGATTACCGGAAAAGGCTCCAAGATTGGATCTCTCAGGAACGGAGGCTTCTGGTGACGGAAAAGTGTTTTCGTGGCTCGTTCTGATAATGATGGAATATTTGGGTATTTATAGGCGGAAGATTTGGGTTAGGGGAGGTGCCAGGGGCGCACAAGCCTGCCCGGCGCAGGGTACCCCCCTGGCCGCGACAAGCGGGCTTGTGGCCCCATGGCAGCTCCTCTGCCTTGGTTCTCAAGTCTCGTGGCTTCAATATTTCCCAGAATTTTTTTCCAGAGGTTATATCCCTTGGGACTCCATTTAATCTTCCTTATCTGCGAAACGCAACAACAAGGAAAAACAGAAACTGACACTAGGATCTAGATTAATAGGTTAGTCCCAAAAATATACAAAATAGCATATTAATGCATATAAAACATACAAAACAAACAATATAACAGCATGGAACAATCAAAAATTATAGATACGTTGGAGATGTATCAGTGCTCCACCCCCTATAGTGTCGACTATGGATGTTGTGAACATCTGACAGGCACATTGTGATGACTACTTGACAATTCAGTGCGTCATGCATTACGACTTAGAATTGAGGCTCCAAATATGTTTTGAATGTCACGGAGCATATATGATGTTCGAAGAGCTGAAATTGGATTTTAGGCTCATGCCCGTGTTGAGAGGTATCAGACCTCCAACAACATTCTTTGCCTGAAAGATGAAGGAGAATAGCTCAATCAGTGAGCATGTGCTTAGATTGTCTGTGTGCTATCGCTTGAATCGAGTGGGAGTTGATCTTCCAGATAAGATAGTGATTTATATAGTTCTCCAAGTCACTTTCACCAAGCTACTAGAGCTTCCTGATGAACTATAAACATACCAGGGATGGAAATAATGATCCCTGAGGTATTCGCGATGTTTGACACCGTGAAGGTAGAAATCAAGAAGGAGCATCAAGTGTTGATGGTTAGTAAAACCACTAGTTTCGAGAAGGGCAAGGGCAAGGAGGGAAACTTCATGGATGACAAGCCAATTGCTCTCAAGTGAAGAAACCCAAGGTTGAACCCAAACCCGAGACGAAGTGCTTCTAAAATGAGGAGAACAGTCGCTAAAGCGGAACTACTTGGTAGATAAGAAGGCTGGCAACATCAATGGAAGTATATTTGATATACGTATTATTGATGTGTACCTTATTAGTACTCCTAGTAGCACCTAGGTATTAGATACCGGTTTAGTTGCTAATGTTAGTAACTCGAAATAAAAGCTACGGAATGAACGGAGACTAGCTAAGGGCGAGGTGATGATGTGTGTTAGAAGTGTTTCCAAGGTTGATGTCATCACCATCACACACTCCCTCTACCTTTGGGATTAGTGTTAAACCTCAATAAATGTTATTTGGTGTTTGCGTAGAGAATGAACATGATTAGATCATTTTTATCACAATACAGTTATTCATTTAAGTCACAGAATAATGATTATCTGTTTACATGAATAATACTTTCAATGGTCATGCACCCATTGTGAACGGCTTATTGAATCTCGATCGTAGTGATACACATGTTCATAATATTTATGCCAAAAGATGCAAAGTTAATAATGGTAATACCACATACTTGTGGCACTGTCGCTACATGTCATATTGGTGTAAAGCACATGAAGAAACTCCATACTAATGGATCTTTGGACTCACTCGATTTCTAATCGGTTGACACATGCGGACCATGCCTCATGGGCAAGATGACTAAGACCATGTTTTCCTATATGATGGAGCGGGCAAGTGACTTATTGGAAATGATACATGTTGATGTATGCAGTCCAATGAGTGTTGTAGCATGCAGTGGATATCGTTATTTTTTTACATTCATTGATGATTTGAGTAGATATGGGTATATTTACTTAATGAAACACAAGTATGAAATGTTCAAAAATTTCAAGAAAATTCAAAGTGAAGTTTGAGATCATCGCGGAAAGAAGATAAAATGTCTACAATATGATCGCAGAGGTGAATATCTAAGTTACGAGTTTGGTATACAACTTAAGATAATGTAGAAGTTGTTTCACAACTCACGCCATCTGGAATACCATAGTGTGATGGTGTGTCTAAACGTCATAGTCGTGCTCTATTGGATATGGTGCGTAATATCATGTCTCTTCTCATTTTGCCCTATCATTTTAGGCTTATGCATTAGACACAGCTACATTCACTTTAAATAGGGCACCATGTAAATCTGTTGAAATAACACCGGATGAATTATGGTTTGGCAGAAACCTAAGCTGTCATTTCTCAGAGTTTGGGAATGTGATGCTTATGTTTGATAAGCTATAACCCAAAGCAGAAAAGTGCATCTTCATAGGATACAATAAGGAAACAATTGGGTATACCTTCTATCTTAGATTCGAGGGTAGAGTGTTTGTTGCTCAAAACGGGTCCTTTCTCGAGAAAGAGTTTCTCTCGAAAGAATTGAGTGGGAGGAAAGTAGAACTTGATGAAGTTATTGAACCTTCACTTTAGTTGGATGGTAGCATGACGCAGAAAGTTAATCCTGTAGTGTCTACACCAAATGAAGTGGAAGTTAATCATGATGATCATGACACTTCAGATCAAGTTACTACCAAGCCTCGTAGGTCGACAAGGAATCGTACTGCCCCTGAGTGGTATGGCAATCATGTCTTCAAAATTATATTGTTAGACAATGATGATCCTGCGAACTATTGAGAAGTGATGGTGGGCCCAAATTACAACAAATGGCTAGGAGCCATGAAAATCCGAGATAAGGATCTATGTGTGAAAACTAAGTAAGGACTTTGGTGGACTCGCCCGTATAACAATAGGTCGTTAAGTACAAATGGACCATAAGAAGAAGATAGACGTTGATGGTGAATGTCACCATTTATAAAGCTCGACTTGTAACAAAGAAGTTTATTACAAGTTCAAGGAGTTGACTACGATGAGGCTCTCTCACCCATGGCGATGCTAAAATCTATTGGAATTATGTTAGCAGTTGCTGCATTTTCAATTACAAAATCTAGCAGATGGAAGTCAAAACATCTTTTCCTTAATGCTTTCCTTGAGGAAAGGTTGTATGTGATACAACTAGAAGGTTTTGTCGATCCTAAGGATGCTAAAGGCATGCAAGCTCTAGGGGATCCATTTATGAACTGGAGCAAGCATCTCGGAATTGGAATATACACTTTGATGAGGTAATCAAAGCATTTGGGTTTATACAAAGTTTATAAGAAACTTGTATTCACAATAAAGTGAGTGGGAGCACTATAGAATTCCTGATAAGTATATGTGGATGACATATTGTTGATCGGAAATAATGTAGAATTTCTGGAAAGCATAAAGGGTTCTTTGAAATGAGTTTTTTAAAAGGAAGACCCAAATAAAGATGCTTACATATTGGGCATCAAGATCTATAGAGATAGATCAAGACGACTGAGAAGACTTTCACAAAGCACATACCTTGACAAGATTTTGAAGGAGTTCAAAATGGAACAGCCAAAGAAGGAGTTCTAGCATGTGTTATGAGATGTGAAGTTGAGTAAAGACTCAATGCTCGACCACGACAGAAGAAAGATAAAGGACGAAGGTCGTTCCCTATGCCTTAGCCATCAGCTCTATACAGTATGCCATGTTGTGTAATGCACCTATGTGTGCCTTGCCAATCGTCTGGCAAGGGGGTACAAGAGTGATCCAGGAGTGGATCACTGGACAATGGTAAAAAATTATCCTTAGTAACTAGAGGACTAAGGAGATGTTTCTCGATTATCCTTAGTAACTAGAGGACTAAGGAGATGTTTCTCGATTATCCTTAGTAACTAGAGGACTAAGGAGATGTTACGACGATGCAAGCTTTGACACCAATCCAGATGACTCTGAGTAGCAGACCGGATACATATAGTGGAGCAGCCATTTGGAATAGCTCCAAGTGGGGCGCAGTAGCAGAATCTATGATATGACATAGAGATTTGGCAAGTTTGCACGGATCTGAATGTTGCAGACCCATTGACTATCAAGCCTCTCTCATAAGCAAAACATGATCAAACCCCAGAACTCAGTGGGTGTAAATCACATGGTGATGTGAACTAGATTATTTACTCTAGTGCAAGTGGGAGACTGATGGAAATATGCCCTAGAGGCAATAAGGTTATGTTCATATTTCCTTGTTCATGATAATCATATATTATCCATGCTAGAATTGTATTGATCGAAAACTCAATTACATGTGTGGATACATAGACAACCTATGTCCCTAGTGAGCATCTACTAGACTAGCACGTTGATCAAAGATGGTCAATGTTTCCTGACCATAGACATGAGTTGTCATTTGATAACGGGATCACATCATTAGGACAATGATGTGATGGACAAGACCCAAACGTAAGCATAGCAGTTGATAGTGTCAGTTTATTCCTACTTCTTTATCCATGTCAAGTATCTGTTCCTACGACCATGAGATCATGCAACTCACTGACACCAGATGAATGCCTTGTGTGAATCAAACGTCACAACATAATTGGGTGACTATAAAGGTGATCTACAGGTATCTCCAAGGGTGTCTGTTTGGTTGGCATGGATCGAGACTAGGATTTGTCACTCCATATGACAGAGAGGTATCTCTAGGCCCACTCAGTAATACAACATCACAAGAAGCTTGCAAGCAATGTGACTAAGGAGTTAGTCATGTGATCTTGTATTACGTAACAAGTAAAGAGACTTGCCGGTAACGAGATTGAACTAGGTATGAAGATACCGACGATCAAATCCCGGGCAAGTAACATACCGATGGACAAAGGGAACTGCATACAAGATTGTCTGAATCCTTGACCTCGTGGTTCGATCGATAAAGATCTTCGTAGAATACGTAGGAACCAATATGGCATCCAGGTCCCGATATTCGTTATTAACCATAGAGTGGTCTTGGTCATGTCTACATAGTTCTCGAACCCGCATGGTCTGCACACTTAATGTTCGATGACAATTTGTTATTGTTAAGTTGTGTATGTTGGTGACCGAAAGTTGTTTGGATTCCCGGATGAGATCCCGGACGTGACGAGGAGCTCTGGAATAGTCCCGAGGTAAAGATTTATACATGGGAAGTCATATTTTGGCTACCGGAAAAGTTTTGGGTTTTTCTGGTATTGTACCAGGAAGATTCTAGAAGGTTCTAGAAACTTCTAGAGGAGTATGAAAGTCCACCAAGGGTTCCACCACGTCCCAAGGGTTTGCATGGGATGAGGGGAGACATCGTGTCCTTATTGGGCCAAGCGCACAAGTCCCTAAAGGCCCATGCAGTTGGGAAAGGTGGAAAGTCCACCTTTGTACGAAAGGGAAGGAGGGTGATGCAGAGCATCCTATGGACATCACCATGACAAGAGTCCATTTGGCAAGTGACACGTGCCACAACTACTTCACATACATAAAGGTCAATCATATCCTTTACACGGGTTCACTTGACCCCTTCGAGGATGATATACTACTTGACACTCCCCTCGTGTGCATACATAGGTATTGTTGGAGCTTCACGGATGACGAGGAGCAGTGCAAGTGCCGAGAAACAACTACACCATCTGTGAGGGAAGCATGGAAACGATGACGAAAGAAGGCCAAGCCACCTTCCAAACCCCGGACATCCGGCCTACACCCCAGACATCCGGCCCCTGGAGATCCCTCTTGCGCCAAGGGCAAGCTTGAACCGAAGCTATAGGTCCCGGACATCCGGCCGAACCCCGGACATCTGGCGCCAAAAGACCGGCCGGATATCTAACGCCCCTGCCCAAAAATCAGGTGCGAGGAGTCCCAATCTGAGCGAAGCGAGGCACCTGAGCCCTGGACATCCGGCACCCCATGACGGGCCGAACATCCGGCCCCTAGCCCGAAAATCTGGCGCCTGTGCGTGCACCACCGGGCCAAAAGCCCATGTATCTCTCTCTTACCCCCCCCCCATCTCGCCTTGGACTATATAAGGACCTCCTCGCCCTCTCTCTAGGGTTAGCTATGGTTTTTCTCTTAGTAAGTTGAGCCTAGCTCCTTGCACTACCTCTCCCATGGAGTAGATGCCTCTATGAGAGAAGATCCCCTAGTGGATGTCAAGGCCCCTCGAGAGGGAAGATCCTCCGGGATATAAAGGCCCCATCTCCCCATGGGATTTGGGATGAACTCTACCATGTATCCTTCTTTCTCTTTGTTGTTCATGTACCTTTGCGGATCTTGTGTGTGGTGAGTCTAGTGGATGTGTGGTTGGACTTGTTCTTGAGTGTTTCCTCTTGCGATTTCTCCCCATTCATCCCTATGTTCTTCGTGTTCTTGAGGTTCCCCCTCCAATTCGTGAAAGATAGAAGCACACGGGCTTGCCCCATATCAGAGGGGGACTAGGATTCCAGCTCCTCCCCCTTGGCTGCGCCCTAGGGCTTGGAGGGGCTGTTCCCCCACGCCCCTCCACCTATATATAGAGGGGAGGAGGCGCCCCAAGAGGACACACAAAGCCCTTGACGCCCCTCTCTCTCCCGAGATCGTTTTCTCCTCCGTTTGTGGTTTTGGTAGCGCTAGGTGTAGCCCTACTTGGATAGCACCACCACCACCGCCACCATGTCGTCGTGTTGCCGGAGTACTCATCTACTACTTCGCCCTCGCTCGCTGGACGGAGGAGGAGGAGATGTCATCGAGATGTACGTGTGCTGAACGCGGAGGTGCTTTTCGTCCGGCACTAGATTAGGATGGATCGTGATTGGATTGCGGGGCAGATCTTGATTGTATCGCGAAGACGTTCAACTACATCAATTGTGTTTATTAACGGTTCCGCTTAGAGATCTACTGTAGCGACCCAACCTGAAAGGTCGAATCTCCGGTGTTTCTGTACCATCCCAAGATCATGCTGGTACACACACGGTACATCAATGTATATATCAAAGGGAAATCACACAGCATTAATTAATCGAAATCTCATATCGAGTCCTTTATTACAAAAAGGATTACAATAAAGTGGATGAAGGCCAACTCATGAGATAAACTAAACCAAAATCCTGCGGAAGCTCCATAGGTAGTTGAGTCCATCTGACTCCAAGGGCATCTCACCGAGAGTAGAGCGTATCCTCACTCCTGGTCGGAAAATGTAACGACCCGACTCAAAACGAGTCAAGCCTCTATGTTTTCTGTGCCATCCCTAGATCAGTATGCTGGCACACATAGTACATCAATGTATATATCAAAGTGCAATCACATGTAATTAACGTAAAACTGATATATACCTTAAAATCTCAGCGGAAACAGTCAACGGGAGTGGAGTCCCAATAACACCAACGGAAGGTTGAGTGTAGACCGTAACCCTGAATCGTACTCTTACCCGTCGTAGAGCTTATCTGCAACATAAGACGTTGCAGCCGTGTAGGTCAGCATTTTGAATATGCCGGCAAGTCACAAAAGAGGGGGTGTAAAGTAATCATCTATTCTACATGCACATATGGCAAGTGGGGTAGTGGGTTTTGCATAAAGCCAAATTTTTCCTACAACAAGAGAGGGCAAAAGCATAATTACTACAAATGTTGGTTGATTAAAGAGATGGTTCCACCAACCAATTCTCATACCCAAGTTATCATTAATAAACCCACATCAATACAAATAATTGTGTTGAGAGTTCCAGATAGTTTCCATTCCTTTGACTCAAGTTGTCCATAACCGTGGACACGGCTAATCGATTAGGTTTGAGTACTCTGCAGAGTTTTGCACACGTTCCCCACAAGATTTGGTCGCCTCCGTTTGATTTCTCGCACTTCAGGGTGTTTGAGAAACGGATGACCAAAACATGGTCTTCCAAAGGGTTTCCCTCCGACTCTGTCGGTGCCCATCCTTTCCTACCGTTCTTCTACATCTCGTAGCACCGCCTGTCCAGGGTCACCACGATATCCAACCAAGCTAGAGCCCATAATGGCTTGTTGCTATGCAGGTAAGCCTTGGGTCTTGAAGTATCCATCGATCTCTTTGTGCCTAGGTGGACCTTTCCGCCTGAATACTGGCACTTCCCCAGCAACACCTAGGCTAACCACTGGTTTCTCCAGGGCGCTGTTCAACCATCGTCCACCCAGAGGTAAGTTGAAAACTCAGAGTCTTGAAGTCTTGATCATCTTGCAGGTCTTGAAATTATTAACTCACAACTCTCATGAATCACACAACCAACCCCGTCTACTAATAGCATAGCAAAATTAAAACAACGTTTCCCGGGGCCAATGTCTCAAAGGGTTGAGGGGTGCCTACCACATGATACTACACCAAGTAACCAAGTTTCCAATTTACCTACTTTGCATGCAATTGGGGAGATGGTAGAACTAATGCAATAAAAACATAGGTATACATGGTCAAAGTGACTTGCCTGTACTGTTGATGAAGAATAATATCGCTCTTAGAGATAACTGATAGACTATTCGTCACTCTCCTATGAAAATCTATATAATCAAACATTTCATACATATAAGCAATCATACTTGCAATCAAAACTAACACAAAACCAAAAGCAACAGGGTTGAGATGAAGGATCTACTTAAGACAAAACTCAAAATAACAAAACTACATCAACACAACTAAGGTGGTTTTCTCTACAAAAATCTTATTTTCGAAGGTAACCAAACAAAAACAAAGTAATATATAACGAAAGAAGTTGAGTAAATATTTTACTTAGCAAAAAGAATTACTTTTGAAGAACAACTAATAATTTAGTAAACAAAACTCTAGCAACATATGTTTTTAACTACTAGAACATATCAGCAAGAAAAACACTAAGTTAATAATAGAGGAACAATTTTTTAAAGCAAATAATTAACAGAAAGTATTTTCTCATAAATCTTTATTTTGCAAAAAGAACTAATTGAAAAGCTTTTATAAAGGTTCTTCTGTTGATATAAAACAAGGTCATCCTTGGCATAAACCACAAACAATCTCAACTATAATACAAATTGTTTCTGGTCCAAACTTAGGTTAAAGAAAATCAATCTTATATAACAATTTGTGGAAACTATTTTCAAATATAAGATCAACATAGAAATGAAAAATCCAATTGCAAGTTATAGTTGAACTAGAATTAAATTTTCATGCAATAATCTAATAAAAAATTATTTATTTTGAACGGTTACTATTAACTAACAGAAAACTTTATAAAATCTATCAACTAATATAAAAGAAAATAATTAAAACAATTTTAAAACAAAAGAAATATAGATGAACCTAACAAGAACTAAACAGAAAACGTTTTGGTTGAAAATACTATTTTAAGATATTCTAAAAATTCCCAAACCCTACCTACTGATAACTAAGGTCACTAGTGACAAGTAGCAAAAGGAATCAACTCAAAATATATTGTTAAACTCAAGATATTCAGAAAATAATATTTGAATCAAATATGATTGAAATGAATTTTAATTTATTCAAATTTGGTCAAACAGGATATCTACAGAAACTACATAAAATTTGTGACAGAATGCAAAAAGAATCAATCAAAAACTCTAAATATTTTAAAAGATATAACAAAAATAAAATCAGAACCTATTCTGTTTTCTATAACAAAAACAGAAAAAGGAAAACTAAACTAACGAACAGGGGGGTGACGTGGCGCTCTGTGATTGGTCGGAAGGGTGTGCGTGCGAGTGTTTGCGGGCGGACGACCGAACGTTAGAAGAAAATGTTTTGGCGTTTTAATTGTTCTAATCTGGATCGTTAGATCTAGATCCAATGGTTAAGAGAGGGAGAGGGGAGCTCATAGGGGAGGTCGCCGACAAGGGAGCTTCTCCAGCGAGGCCGAGGCATCGAGGTCGATGGGGAGGCATCTCCAGTGGTCGGGGACGGCGTCAGAGGGGTCCAGTCGATGGCGACGGACCTCCGACGTTCGTTGGTGGAGACGGCGGGGCGAGGGAGCGTCAGAGTTGAGCTCCACGAGCTCGGGATGGTGGTGGCCGAGGGGAACTCCGGTGAGGTAGTCGGGGAAGGTGCTCCAGGGACTTCTGGCAACGATGAAGGGGTCCAGGTGATCATGGTGGCACTCCGGTGATGATGGGCTAGGTCAGGGGGGTCGGGGAGGAGGGTGGTGAGCAGCACGAGCTCTGGAAGATTCGGGTGGAACGGAGCTCCGGCGAGGGATTCCGGTGAGGAGAGGGGGTCGGACGAGGGGGAAATGGGGGAAACGAGAGGCGGGGTCGTCGGGGCTTTTATAGGCTGCCTTGCGGCAGGGAATGGAAGTGGAGGAAAAATCCGGTGCGGATTCGTCGCCGGCGAGGTAAGGGGAGGAGCGATGGAGGGGACGACCGCGGAGATGACGCGGACGGTCCGTTGGACCGGGGCGTCAGTGAGAGAGAAGGGGGGCGCGGTCAGCGGTGGCCGATGCGGAGGAGTTTCAGGGGAGAGGTTAGAGGCGGTGGGCCAATGGGCTTTAAGTCACTTAAATAGTTTCCTCTTATTAATTAACAGAGTATTAAGAACAGCATTAAGCATTCAAATCCTGACCAAAAAATAAAGTTTAATATACCGAAATTATCAGGGAAATAAATGCCATTTAATGAACATTTTTCTCTCTCAAAAAGAATACTTAAAAAAATTATTTTCAGAAAATGCCTAAATGACTTTATTTATTTTTGCAAATATTTTTCAAATAACCCCTTGGGTTTTATGATTAAAAAACTTCACAAAAATACCCCTAGTTTGGAGTGTCATATTACTCCTCTCAAAACTTTGTCAAGGGGTTTGAATGCTTACAAATTCAAATAGGGAATTCAAATATGAAAATGAAACTCCATATGAGAATTTCTCAAATAGTTTTCATATCCTTCTTTTAAACTTCCAACTCCTATTTCATATAATTTGAAGAAGTCCTTTTATCCTCTCTCATGAAAATCATCGAGTTGCATAAAGTTTCTGCGTTTGAACTATTTTCAAATGAAATTCAAACTAGTTTCAAATCCCTTTTCATTCCTTTAAATGGAATAAGTCATATCATCTTCACTCTGGGATTTTGTGATGAAATGAATTTGAATTCCTGTAGAGTGAATGTTTTGGGAAAGTCATTTTATTCCCTCTCATTCAAAAGTTTTCAAAAGTTTCAAATTTTCACTCAATTTCAATCACTCAAGCGACAAGCATTCATTCTAATATTAATTATAACATTCCAAAATTTGGGATGTTGCAAAAAAGTACTCTGCAACATGATACGTTGCAGCCGTATAGGTCAGCATATTGAATATGCCGGCAAAGTCACAAGAGAGGGGTAAAGTAATCATCTATTCTATATGCTTACATGGCAGGTGGTGGTAGTAAGTTTTTGCATAAAGCCAAATTTTTCCTACAACAAGAGAGGGAAAAAGCATAAGTCCTACAATGTTGGTTGATTAATGAGATGGTTCCACCAACCAATTCTCATACCCAAGTTGACATTTAAAATACCCACATCAATGTAATTTATTGTGTTGAGAGTTCCAGATAGTTTCAGTTCCTTTGGCTCAAACTGTCCAAGACTGTGGACATGGCTAATCGATTAGGTTTGGGTACTCTGCAAAGTTTTGCACACGTTCCCCACAAGATTTGATCGCCTCCGTTGGATTTCTCGCACTTCATGGTGTTTGAGAAACGGATGACCAAAACATGGTCTTCTAAAGAGTTTCCCCGAGACTCTGTCGGTGCCCATCCTTTCCTACCATTCTTGTACATCTCATAGCACCGCCTGTCTAGGGTCACCACGATATCCAACCAAGCCAGAGCCCATAATGGCTTGTGCCTGTGCAGGTAAGCCTTGGGTCTTGAAGCATCCATCCATCTCTTTGTGTCTGGGTGGACCTTTCCGCATGAATACTGGCACTTCTCCAGCATCATCTAGGCTAACCACTGGTTTCTCCAGGGTGCCGTTCAATCATCATCCACCTAGAGGTATGTTGAAAACTCGGAGTCTTCAAGACTTGATCATCATGTAGGTCTTGAAATTATTAACTCACAACTCTCATGAATCACACAACCAACCCCATCTACTAATAGCGTAGCAAAAATGTAAATCAACGTTTCTCGGGACCAATGTGTCAAAGGGTTGAGGGGTACCTACCACATGATACTACAACAAGTAACCATGTTTCCAATTTACCTACTTTGCATGCAATTGGGGAGACTGAAAAACTAATGCAATAAAACATAGGTATACATGGTCAAAATGACTTGCCTTGCTGACGATCCTCGTCATCAAGTGACTCTAGATAACAAGCTTCACACTTCGAATGATCTAACGAATCAAACAAGAGCACACAATAAGCATAAACACAATACAATTCATTCAACAGCAAGGTAAACAAAGGCTTCAACAAACAAAAGCACAATCAAAAGAAGAATCACTTAAAGTATAAGACTATAAAAAATTTTGGTGTCAAAATCTCTACTAGGACATAACAAGTCAAAAATTTGTTTGGAACAACTAGGCATTTAGATAACAGAAAAGTAAAATACTAAATTTTATTTGAAAACAGAAACTATTTCATTATAAAAGTATTGTGCTAAAAGAATTACTACAAAACTTTTTTCTAAACAATATAAATGGTGAAAACAAGATGTACCTATTCAAACTAGAGCACAAAACAATTTGAAAACCATATTTTATTAACAGAAAGAATACACCTAATGTTGAATCAACAAAACCTACTGAAATCTAAAAACATAAGTTAAACTAATTTAGGTTAAAATTAAATAAAAATCAATTTAATTAAAATCTATTAAGAACTAAACAGATTCTGTTTTTGTTAAAAACAGTAACCAAATTCATCCTAAAAATTCTCAAACTATGTAGAATGATAGGTCTAACTAATACAAAACAGTGGCAGAAAGATTCACTAAAAAATATATTTTTAAACTCTAGTTGTACATATTTTAGTAATTTAAACAATTTTGATTAGATCCAAAATTTAAAGCTCAAATTTGAAATATAAGCATGCAGACATAAACTACATCAAAATTGTGAACTAATGCAAAAAGAATCAAATAAAAACACCAAATATTTTAAAAGATATGACAAAAACAAAAATAGAATACATTCTGTTTTCTAAAACAGAAAAGAAAAAGAAAAACTTCCAATCGATCGGACAGGGTCTACGTGGCAGGCTGTGATTGGCCGCGAGGGCATGCGCGTGAGAGCTAACGAGCGGACGACTGACAACTAACGAGTACCGGTTCGTTTAATTAACAGATCTAATCTCGCGCATTGACTACGGATCTGACGGCTACGGGTGGAGGTGGAGGCTTACAGAGAGGGGGTCGGGGTCTCTGGTGAGGTCAACGGCGGCCGGTGGTCGGAGATGCTCGGGGACGACGGTGCGGTGGTCGGGGGCGGCGTCCGAAGGCTTCAAATGGCGGTGGCGAGTCTCCAGCGTCGATTGGTGGCGTCGGAGGGAGCTGGGGGTGAGTGTGGCGACAAGCACGAGCTCGGGGACGTCCAGTTGGGTGCCGAACTCTGGTGAGGTCTGGGGCAGCGCTCCGGCGAGGGAAAAGGGGGTTTCGGGTGTGGAACGAAGAGAGGAGAGGCGGGGCTTTATATAGGGGCGGTGCGGTGGTCGGGGAGGGCACGAGGGGCGAGATCCGCGGAGAGGGATCTCCGGCAACGGTGGTCAGGCGTGGGTAGGGGATGACCGCGCTGACGCCGGGGTCGGATGGTGGATCCTGCGCATCAGTGAGGGTGGGGGCGTGGTTGCGCGTCGATGGCCGACCCGGAGTAGTTTCGGGAATTAAAGACTGTGGGCCGGCCCGGTTCGGTTTAAATACTTTCCTTTTTCTATTTCCAAAGCAGTAAAAACTCTTTTAATGCATTGAAAACATTTCCAAATATAAGAAATACATATATCAAAATGATCAAGAGAATTAATGCTATTTAATGAACATTTTTCCTCTGTCATATTGAATATCCTTTTAAAATTTATTTTCAGAAAATGTCTAATTGATTTTAAATCCTTTTGAGATAAATTTTCAAATAACCCCCTAGTTTTATTGTTCAAATATTTCATCAAGATGCCCCTGGTGTGGAGTGTCATGTTACTCCCCTCTTTCTTTGAACATTACCAAAGGTTTTCAAATAGGTGAAACAAATACATGGGAAGAATAGAAATGGTCTTTCAGAATTTCAAAAGAAGCACTTCAACAAATTTAGTACATTCAAACAAAGTGATGATGATGCATAGCTAGATTTCATAACATTCCAAAATGAAATTTTGGGATGTTACATCTACAATGGTATGTAAACACACTCCCCTATCCTAGCTATGCATCTCCATGGATAGATCTTGCGTGTGTGTAGGATTTTTTTGTTTCCCATGCAACATTCCCCAACAGGTGCTACATAAGATGAGCTTGCATGTTGGATTCTTTGAGTTCTAAGTAGTATGAATGCTTGATATAAGCTCTAGGCACCCTTATGAGTAGTTGCTATTGTTCTTGCAAAGTTTTATTGACATAATTTGTGGCTCAAAATTTTCCAAAAAATTGTTTAGGAAGATGAGTTTCTTTAGGAGGAACCCCTCAAAGAGGCGTACTTCGGGCGAGTCATCGACCAGAGGTTCATTCAAAGTGTCGATGGCCAAGCTATGAGTTGATGATAGGTGTAGGTATCAAGGACGAATTTGATCATTTCATTTAGAATACTGGCCACACTGACTTCATTGTGGACAATGTTGGAAATATGCCCTAGAGGCAATAATAAGTTAGTTACTATCATATTTCCTTATTCATGATAATCATTTATTATCCATGCTATAATTGTATTGATTGGAAACTCATATACATGTGTGGGTACATAGACAACACTATGTCCCTAGTGAGCCTTTGATGGACTAGCTCATTGATCAAAGATGGTCGAGGTTTCCTGGCCATAGACATAAGTTGTCATTTGATAACAGGATCACATCATTGGGAGAATGATGTGATGGACTAGACCCAAAAATATGAACGTAGCATATGATTGTGTCAGTTTATTGTTATTGTTTTCTACATGTCAAGTATCTGTTCCTATGACCATGAGATCATGCAACTTACTAACACCAGAGAACTACCTTGTGTGTATCAAATGTTGCAACGTAATTGGGTGACTATAAAGATGCTCTACAGGTATCTTCGAGGGTGTCTGTTGTGTTGGCATGGATCAATACTAGGATTTTTTACTCCGTGTGATGGAGAGGTATCTCAAGGCCCACTCGGTAATACGACATCACAATGGGCTTGCAAGCAAAGTGACTAAAGTGTTAGCCATGGGATCTTGTATTACAGAATGGGTAAAGAGACTTGCCGGTAATGAGATTGAACTAGGTATGGAGATACTGGCGATCGAATCTCGGGCAAGTAACGTGCCGATGAACAAAGGGAACTACATATGGGATTAACTGAATCCTTGACATAGAGGTTCAACCGATAAAGATCTTCGTAGAATATGTAGGAACCAATATGGGCATCTAGGTCCCACTATTGGTTATTGATCGTAGAGGTGTCTCTGTCATGTCTGCATAGTTCTCGAACCCGCAGAGTCTACACACTTAACATTTCGTGATGATATAAATATAGTTGAGTTATTATGTTGGTGACCGAAGGTTGTTTGGAGTTCCGAATAAGATCACGGACATTAATAGGAGCTCCGGAATAGTCTGGAGGTAAATATTTATATATGGGATAATAGAGTTTGGTCTTCAGAAGGGTTCCGAAATTCACCAGAAAGGGTTTTGGATGTTTCCCGAAATGTTCGGATATGAGAACACTTTATTTGGGCCAAGGGGTAAATCCCACGAGGCTTTAGGAAGGTGCAAAAGTAGTTTTGCGAAGGCTAGGGGACAGACGCCAGGGACCCTAGCGTCTAGGGCCACACGCCAAGGACCCTGTCGTTTGGTCCTGGAGCCTGAGGAGGACTCTTTCCTTGCGTGTCAAACTGAGTTTAAGGAGGCTCTTTCTCCAAGAAACGACCCAAGGGTTCAACATATAAATAGAGGGGAAGGGCTAGCACCCGGAAATTGTTTATCAAGATTATCCCAAGCCGTGTGCCGGCAACCCCGCTCCCTCTAGTTTATCCTCCGTCATAGTTTCCGTTGTGTTTGGCGAAGCTCTACGGAGATTGTTCTTCGCCACCACCATCACCATGTTGTTGTGCTACCAGGACTCATCTATGACTTCACCCCTCTTGTTGGATCAAGAAGGCGAGAATGTCATCAAGCTGTATGTGTGTTTAATGCGGAGGTGCCGTCCATTCGGCACTAGATCATGATTGGATCGTGGGACGGCTTGTGATTTGGATCATGAAGACGTTTGACTACATCAACCGCGTTTCTTAACGTGTCCTCTTAGCGATCTACAAGGGTATGTGGATCCGATATCTTCTCTCGTAGATGTTCATCTCCTAGATTGATCTTCATGAAGCGTGGGAAACTTTTTGTTTCCCATGCAACATTCCCCAATAGTGGTATCAGAGCTAGGTCTATGTGTAGATGATATGCACGAGTAGAACACAAAGAGTTTGTGGGCATTGATGATCAGATTGCTTAGCTCCTTAGTCTTATCTTGATTTGGCGGTATTATGGGATGAAGCGGCTCGGACTAACCTTACTCATCCACATACGAGAGACCAATTCCATTGACATACATGTAACATTGTTGCATAAGATGGCTAGCGGGTGTCTATCTCTCCCGCCTTAGTTGAATCGGATTCGACAAAGGCGGTCCATGTAGAAGGTTAAAGAGCAACTTGTATATAACCTTTGTGTTCTTGCGTAGTTAAGAATCGTTCTGGCTAGATACCCATAGGAGCCATGTAAAACATGCAACAACAAATTAGAGGACGTCTAACTTTTTTGCAGGGTATGTTGTGATATGATATCGCCAAAGACATGATGAAATATATTTGATGTATGAGATGATCATGTTTTGTAATAGTTTATATCGACTTGCAATTCGATGCATATGCCAACCAGCAAGAGCCATAGGGTTGTCTTTAATTATTGCATGACTTGCATGTCAATCTTTAAGCGCTATGTAGTGCTTTACTTTATCGCTAAGCGGTAAAAATAGTACTACATCATGGTTGGCGTGACAACCCCGATGGCGACATGATGATGGAGATCGTGGTGTGGTGCCTGTGATGAAGGAGATCATGTTGTTGCTTTGGAGATGGATATCAAAAGCACAAGTTCATGGCCATATGATGTCACTTATGATTTGCATGTCATGTTAATTCTTTTATGCATCTTATTTTGCTTAGGACGACGGTAGAATTATAAGGTGATCCCTCACTAAAATTTCAAGATAAAATTGTGTTCTCCCCGAGCGTGCACCATTGCGGAAGTTCGTCATTTCGAAGCACCATGTGATGATTGGGTGTGATAGACTCTATGTTTACATAAAATGGGTGTAAGCCAGTTTTGCACATGCAGAACACTCAAGTTAAATTTGATGAGCCTAGAGTGTACAAACATGGCCTCGGAACACAAGAGACCTAAAGGTCGAACATGAGTTATATAGTTGATATGATCAACATGGAGATGTTCACCATTGACGGTACCTCAACCCACATGATGATCGGACTTGGGTTGGTGGATTTGGATCATGTTACACTCGGATAACCGAAGGGATGTCAATTCGATTGGGAGTTATTTAGTAATATGATTAATTCAACTCATTATCGTGAACATAGTCTAAAAGTTGTCTTTGAAAAATTATGTTTTAGATCCATAGCTTGTGTTGTAGCTCCCCTGTGTTTTTTATACGCTCTTAGAGAAAATAGAATTGAAAGATGATGGTAGCAAATATCCAGACTAGGTCCGTGATCATAGGATTGTGCTTAGTTTCTGCACATGAGGCTTATGTCCTTAATGCACCTCTCGGTGTGCCACCCCCTCAAGCGGCGACTGTGGATGTTGTGAACATCTGACATGCATGTTCTGATGACTACTTGATAGTTTAGTGCGTCATGCATTACGGCTTAGAATTTAGGCTCCAAATATGTTTTAAACGTCACGGAGCATATGTGATGTTCCAAGATCTGAAATTGGATTTCAGGCTTGTTCCTGTGTTGAGACGTATGAGACCTCCAACAAGACTCTTTGCCTGCAAGATGAAGGAGGTTAGCTCAATCGGTGACCATATGCTCAGATTCTCCGGGTGCTTCAACCGCTTGAGTGATGTGGGGGTTGATCTTCCAAATAAGATAGTGATTGATATAGTTCCCCAAGTCACTTCCACAAAGCTACTAGAAATTCGTGATGAACTATAAACATGCCAGGGATGGAAAAGATGATCCCTGAGCTATTCGCGATATTTGACACCGCGAAGAAGGTAGAAATCAAGGAGTATAGAATGTTCATGGTTAGTGAAACCACTAGTTTTGAGAAGGGCAAGGGAAAGAAGGAAAACTTCATGAATGGCAAGCCAATTGTTGCTCCAGTGAAGAAACCCAAGGTTGAACCCAAACCCAAGACTAAGTGCTTCTATTATGAGGAGAACGACCAATGGAAGCGGAATTGACCCAAGTACCTGGTTGATAAGAAGGCTGGCAAAATCAACAAAGGTATATTTGATATATGTGTTATTGATGTGTACCTTACTAGTGCTCCTAGTGGCACCTGGGTATTAGATATCGGTTCAGTTGCCAATGTTAGTAACTCAAAATAAAAGATACAAAATAAACAGAGACTAGCTAAGGGCGAGGCGATGATGTGTGCTAGAAATGTTTCCAAGGTTGATGAGATCACCATCGCACGCTCCCTCTACCTTCAGGATTAGTCTTAAACCTGAATAAATGTTATTTGGAGTTTGCGTAGCGCATGAACATGATTAGACCATGTTTATCAAAATACAATTGTTCATTTAAGTCAGAGAATAATGGTTATCCTGTTTACATGAATAATACCTTCAATGGTCATGCACCCAATGTGAATGGTTTATTGAATCTCGGTCATAGTGATACACATGTTCATAATATTGATGCCAAAAAGATGTAAGTTAATAATGATAGTACCACATAATTGTGGCACTGCCGCTAAGGTCATATTGGTATGAAGCGCATGAAGAAACTCCATGCCGATGGATCCTTGGACTCACTCGATTTCGAATAGGTTGAGACATGCAGACCATGCCTCATGGGCAAGATGACTTAGACCCCATTTTCGATATGATGGAGCAGGCAAGTGACTTACTTGAAATGATACATGTTGATGTATGCGGTCCAATGAGGGTTGAGGTGTGCGGTGGGTATCATTATTTTCATACCTTCACTGATGATTTGAGTAGGTATGTGTCATGCCGAAGATGCGATCCTATCCTTATTTTGGCTCGAGGGCCTCGACAGGGATAGAAGCGCATCTCGTCTTTTCGCAAGAATGGATATCATTACAAGTACATGCACAGAATAGATGAGTATATGGAATTGGCTTACACCCGTGACAAGCTACATCAATATCACATCAATACAACAACATATTCAAGCATCATACATAAGAGCAAGGTCCGACTACGGAAGAAATCAAACGATAAAATGACATCCTTCCTTGCTATCCCAGGCTGCTGCCTAGAACCCATCCTAGATCAACGAAGAACAATAAGAATAACTCTAAATCAAACAAGCATCGCGCTCACGTCAAATCATCGCATTACCTGTACCTGAAACTGCTGTTGTAGTAATCTGCAAGCCATAGGGACTCAGCAATCTCATTTCCAAGGGTATCAATACTAGCAAAGCTTAATGGGTGAGGTATGGTTAAGTGGTGAGGCTGCAGCAAGCAAGTAATCATTTATTTGTGTGGCTAAGTTACGATACAGAAAAATAAGTATGGTGGTCTACGCTTAACGTATGTGAACTAGTAATGATCCCTAAGTGATCCTGAACACCTACTTACGTCAAACATAACCCCACTGTGTTCTCTCTCGGTTAAGGACTCACGACAAGAGACAGTCACGGTATGCACATAGTTGGTGTGTTTTAGTAGAGTTCACTTCAAGTTTGCTATGACCAGGTGTTAAACAAAGTTTCCAAGTTGCCACATAGTCGCAGGCAAGGCTTTCCGAAAGATTTAACCCTACAGGGGAGCTCCAACTCATCCATCACAAATTAACCACACGTCGCGGGAATAACCTCGACCACGAATCTCATGATCTTCCTAGGCAATTCCACTGGAAAACCTCAACCTCGAGATAGCCCAAAGTATTAACGGAATTCCTCGTGCAAGATGTTCGAGAAAGGTAAAACAAATCCAGCAAGGCCGCCCGGCAGGCTAGATCCTGATAGGAGTTGCGCGTATCTCGTTCTCAGGGCACTACCAGATGGGAAACCTATGAGTAAAACCAAACCCCGGGTTGCCCCGCGGTGGCCCTGCAGTCTGCCCGTTTTGGACCAAGACTCATGAGGAGCACTGGCTCGGGTTTTTGATCAAAGATCCTCGGGTTAATTACTCCCTATGCAGGTTTATTAGTTATTAGGCAAATGCAGTACCAATATTGGGCCTTGCCAGACAAGCTTTATCCTAAAACAAAAATCAAGGGGGTCCCCTTAACAACCCCGAGCATGTTAGGAGTGCTCAATATGGAACATAACACAGGTACACAAGTAACTAGCATGACAAAGATGGAACAAAACACCGAGCAAAAGGCCAAGCATTCCACCTTTTACCAAATATATGTGCATTAAATTAAATTGCAATAATATTGTGATATAACAAAAGAATTTCCATGTTATCACATGGAAGCAATTGCACCTGCAGCTAGAAACGCTATAAGAAGGGCTGAGCAAGCGGTAACATACCCAAACAAGGGTTTGCTAGGATGTGGAGGGTTAGAGGCTTATCATGGCAATCTTGGGAGGCTTGACATACAAGTGGTACGTAACGTGACATAGAGATAGAAAATGAGACAACTAGCATGACAATGATAGTAGTGGAATCCAGGGAAACGTTCATCTTGCCTGTTGGGTCTTCAGGGGGATACAGAGCTGGGTCCTCATAGTCATACCCATCGGGACCCTCGTACTCAGTCTTGACAACTGGGTCTACCCAAAGACAAACGATACCAAATAAACATAGAAACCAATATGCAATGCACAAACAAGATGATGCATGTCAAAATTAGTGCATATGGCATGGCAACCTAAGCTAGTCATGTTCCACATGCAAATATTAAGTTGTTTAGTATTCTCAACAGAACCACATGTTTAGTTGTATGAACATGTCAAATATGGATGCGTCATGCAAAACCGATGCCAATGCATATGTAGAACGTTGCAAATGGAGTAATGGTTCTCACGATACACTCACGTTAAGGTATGGACGGTTACGGAGTCAAAACAAGAAGGGGAAGGCCATGGGGTATTCCTTGGTATTCCAAGGTTGACACTAGATAGGAAATGAAAAACCAACAAGAATGGACCCAAGAATGACACAAAACAATGGAGTGTAGCTCCCACAACTCACAAAACAACTCCACACACAATGTGTCCACAAACAGTAACATGTCATCTTGTAACCCATGTATCAAGGGCTACATCAAGCTTAAAATCACAACCAAAGCATGTACAAGAAGTATAAAACAAGCTTGACAAATAACGTATCTACATAAACTTAAAAGGAAGCATGGATCAATAGCAATGAAGCCCACAAGATAACGTATCTACACAGATTCTCAGTTAACATGATAACATCTTAACAGCAACAAAACACAATTCTACAACAAGTTTCATGGCTTGTAATTTAACAAGGTGCTATAGGGCAACATCTAGTACAAAACACTAGCACTAAGCATGAGCTAAAACATCACATAACACTTGGTAGCATCCCCTAAACATGGCATGAAAATAACTATAGAATGTCAGACTTAGAAATTATTAGCATGTGAAACCAGCAACTTTTCTTAGCCACTTTGGAGCAAGAAACTGAAAGCACATTTTCTCCCTTGGTGGTTTTGGTAATTAATAACAACATATATGTCATTGAACTAATGTTTCCACTAAGTATGTTTTAGGAAAAGTTCAATGATGGGTTGGCAAAAGGATTGTGGAATACCCCAATATGCAAGGAATAGCATTGGCCAAGCTTCAAGCAAAGGACTCTACATTTTACATTTGTGAGAAATCACTTTGAGTTCATAGGAAAGCCAATACTATTAAAAGGGGGTAAAATTTTGTTGGTGAACAAAATGCTCAGAAGTGCACAAGTGATAGTCACCACATACACCCACAAGCTCTTCCACAAAAGTCTGTCCAAAGCCATATACTCAAAACCGGTGCAACCAACATTCTATTGGGGAACGACACATTCTACACTCGATGCCACTGATTCCTAACCCTAGACACACTCAGCCAAATCATAGCTTTTCGTTGCAACCGATTCTACATTGGGTGCCACTTAGTTAGGCTGCCAACTTTCTCTTACGCAAGTTCACAGTTTTGGACATTATGACCGTTGGTCACCTTATCGGTGCAACTAAGATTCCTATATCGGTCTCACCGAAATTCAAAAGTTGCCACCTTTTGGTCACATCGGTACCACCGGGATTAACACATCGGTGTCATCCAGTTGGTCATTTTGTATGTAACGGTTGGATTTTTGGAGATGCTTATATATTCCCCTCCACCACCACTCACTCACAAGAGAAGCACTCAGAACATTTCCCCACTCATACCTACTGATTTCCTAAGAGAGAACCACCTACCCTTGTGTTGGGGTCAAGATCTTCCACTCCAACCATATGGATCTTGATTTCTAGCCTCCCCAAGTTGCTTTCCACCCAATCAATCTCTTCTACGAAGCGAAATCTATGATAGAGTGATTGTGTGTTGAGGAGTTGATCATCTTGAAGCACAAGAACAAGGAGTTCATCGCATTATCGAGCCTATTACCTTTTGGAGGGTGGTGCCTCCAAGATTGGTTAGGTGTCGCTTGGGAGCCTCCTACTTCGTGTTGTGGAGTGAACCAAGCAGTTTGTAAGCGCAAGGTGAGCCTACTTCGTGAAGATCTACCCCGAGTAAGGCTAGTCCTCCTTGGACATCGACTATCATGGTATAGTCAAGGTTGCTTCTTCGGGGAACCCTCCGTGGGTAGAGCCCTCTATGGACTCTCGCGATTGTTACCCTCCATGAGTTGAAGACTCCATGAACGTGGATGTACGATAGCACCACCTATAATAACCATGGGAAAAATCATCGTGTCACCAATTGCGTTTGCTCTTCCTACCCTCTCTTTACTGACATGCTTGTCTTTATTTTCCGCTGCTATACTCTTAGACATGCATGTGTAGGGTGTACTTGGCATACCATGAATGCTAAAATCTGCCAAGAATTAAAATTGGGAAAATTAGATCTATATTTGGTCAAGTAGTCTAATCACCCCCCTCTAGCACTACTTTCGATTCGACAAGTGGTATCAGAGCATTGGTCTCCATTGCATTGGTCTCACAACCTAGGAGAGTATGGCTTCTAGTGAGGGAAATTATCACCATAGAGGTCCGTACTTTGGTGGCACAAATTTTTCTAGTTGGAAGCAAAAAATGAAAATGCATTTGCTTGGTCATAACCCCTCCGTTTGGGTTGTTGTTCATGTTGGTATGCAAGGTGAATTCTTTGCGGAAGGAAGGGAACCCGATCGTGAAGTGACTGTGGATGAATTGAAGATGTTGCAACTCAATTCTCAAGCATGTGACATTCTCGTCAACTGCCTATGCCCCAAAGAATTCAACAAAATCATCCATCTTGAGAATGCAAAAGAGATTTGGGATACTTTGATTGATATGCATGAAGGTACATAATCTACGAGAGAATCCAAGTTGGATGTTCTTCAAAGTCAACTTGGCAAAATCAAGATGAGGGATGGTGAAGGAGTGATGAGATGTACTCTAGGCTAGCTCTCATCACAAATGAGATTGTCGGCTTAGGAAGCAAAGAAATGACTGAAAATTCATCATCAAGAAGATACTTTGAGCTTTGGATGATCGATATGACACCGTTTGCACATTTATCCAAATGATGCCTAACTACAAAGATCTCAAGCCAACGTAAGTGATTGGAAGAATCGTTGCTCATGAGATGACACTCAAAGACAAGGAAGAGCTTCACCACAAGTCTAGCGGTGCTAACAAAGCCACAAGTGATGCTCCCACTACCTCTAGCGACAACCTTGTCACAAATGAAGAGATAAGCCTCGTGGTCAAGAAATTCAACAAATTCTACAATAATAGAAGCAAAGATCAAAGCTCCAACTCAAGATATGAAGAGAAGCAAAACTACTACAATTGTGGGAAGCCCGGACACTACTCCAATGAGTGCACGGCTCCTTACAAAAGGAAAGAATAGTCACCAAGAAGAAAAAGCTCAAAAGACGAATCACCTCAAAGAGTGAGAAGGAGTAGAGATGATCGTTATGAACAAAGACCCTCAAGGAGAAGTAGGGACTCGGAGAAGAAGGACAAGTACACCAAGAGCTACTCAAGAAGGAAACATCAAGGTCATGTTGGTGAATAGGTTTCCGGCTCCGAATCCGACAACCACTCCGAGAGAAGCTATCACTCCAACTCTGACTATAGACAAGATGAAGGTGTTCCCGGACTTGCACTAGTGACAACCGACTCCTACGACATATTTGATTCACCAAATGAAGGGAGTGGGCGTTTCTTCATGGCTAAAGGTCCCAAGGTATCACACCCCGAGTATCTTGATTTCACTAGTGATGAAGATGACTTGTTAATTGAAGATGACTTGCTATGTGAAAAATCTAGTAATGTTAGTCAAAATGAACTTGCTAGTACTCAACCTAGTGTAGACAAGTCGTGTGAAGATGATAAGTTGTAAATAGAACGAATAACTCAAGAACTAAAAACTCTTACGTTAGCTCTTGAGTCAACTCTAGAAGATCATGGAGAGCTTGTAAGGACACATGAGAAGCTACGCTTCGAGAAGCTCAACTTAGAGCAAGAGCATGAGTTCCTTAAAGCTATCGATGACGATCTTCAAAAGAAGACTTCCCCTTATCTAGGCAAGCGACTTCTCTTATCTACATTCATGCCACAAGTTAAGTCTAAGCAAGCTAGTAACAAAGGAAAGAAATGTTCTTCAACTAGTAGCAATAAAAATGATAAATCCAATGATATTGCTTCTAGTAGTTCTCTTGATCCCACTAACTCTTCTCTTAGCCAAGTTAGACTTGAGCAAGAAAATGAACTCTTGAAAGGGATTATAGAGAAAGGTATCTACAATAGTCTTGAAGGGTGCAAACAATTTGAGGAGATTGTACGCAAGAACGGAGGATGCCCGAAGAATCATGGCGTTGGCTACTTCAACGCTAATGGAGTTGAATGGGAAGAAGGTCAATACTCCAATCCCAAGTTTGTTCCTCAAAAGGAGAAGTATGAAAATACTCTCCCCAAGGGAACAAAAGCTCAAGATGACCTTTCACCACAAGACACCAACCTCAAGAACAAGAACAAGATTCAAGAGTACATTGACTCGTATGAAGATGAATCCCAAGCTTTGGTGAAGTGGGTTCACAAGGCTTGTTGGGGATATAACCCCATGGTGAGACCTGCCCTAAGGGCTCTGGGTCACACCGGGCGGCTCGCACACCGGCCCAAGAGTGAGCCGTGTGGACTTCAGGGCCCAAGAAGTTTAGCGGCTGACAGGATGGGCCGGCAGGTGGCCCGGATGAATAAGACCCGGGCGTATAACCCGCCCGGAGACAACTTGGTCAGGAAAGGCAAGAGAAGATAGAGGTAGAATTGGACATGCAATGAGAGTTGGTTACAACTTGTATGGTCTGTGGTCTTGATCTCCTATATAAAGGCAAGACCCGGGGTGACTTAGGGATCAGGGTTATCAAGAACTAGGTCAAGCAATAGCTCCCTTGTAATCGATACATCAAGCAATACAAGCACCAGCAGGACGTAGGCTATTACCTCAACTCGAGGGGCCAAACCTGGGTAAACTCGTGTCCTTTGTCCCAACCAACCCCTTTGAGTCCATCACGTTAGCAATGGCCTCGAACCCAAGTCCGTTCACCCGGACATCTACCGTGATAAAACCACGACGGATGGCGCTCACCATGGGGCCTACGCTCGGTGGTGTTGAGTTCTCAAAGGGCTCTCTCCCAGGGCTCGAGGGATACGTGGTCGGAAGGATGAGCAAGAGTCGCCATGGCCGACTCTACATCGACGACGCCGGCCGGGGGCTTGATGCCGACTCTGTGGAATAAGGATTCCGCGTTCCTTTCGGCGGGATTCACATTTTCATCGGAAGGACAACCGGATCTACACCCGGGCCGGATGCCTGCACCAACGTCATCGAGCCGGCTCGGCATGCGCAAGCTTCCCGTGATGTGCAGCCCGCCCATGTTAATCCGGGCCGGAGGCACATCTTCATAGGCTTTACTCAAGGGATGGATCTGGAAGCTTCCGGGTCACAGGAAACTCTCGTCTATTCAGAAGACGAGTCTTCGAGCGGGGAGACAGAATCAATTTACTAGCTTCACAACGGCAGGCTCGGGGGCTACGATGAGCTTTGCCTTGAGTTGGATAATTCTGGGTCGGATGCTTTTGGGCCGCCAGCTCACGCTACCGTGTTCATGGCGGGGTCAGCCCCAGGCACGAGCGGTACAGCCGCAGGAGCGGCAGCCTCACACGCTGACCCGCCGCCACCGGTTCAAGTTCTTCTGGATTTGATGAACGAGCTTACAACCCTGATGGCCACTGAAGTTACACCAGATAATCAGGCTGCCCGGAACTTAGAGATTGTGAGGCTCAAGGATCGGATGAAGGAGGAGCAGCAGAGGATAGCTGAGTTGAAAGTCCAGATGGAGGAAGAGGCAGAACGTATTAAGACGGATGCCTTCCACCTTGGGCTAGAACAGCAATCGGCGGCTGCGGTACACCAGAGGAGGCATCGATCTCGCTTGCCAGAATGCTATGAGGCTAGGAACCTTTTCAACATGCCAGGAACGGGACGAGCAGCGGATACACCTGGAAGCCGCTCGGTGGCTCGACCGACGCCTCACCCAGCCCGACGAAACCAGGCCTCACTGGTGGTCTTCCCAACGCCGGTCGATTATTATTCTAACCCAGCTGAGAATATGGTTGCTGCGGCTACCCGGCTTGAAACAATTCCTATCCCGAATGAAGCACCTTTTGCGGAAGAGGTACAGAGTGTCATTGGATACCTTCAGACCACGATGGCCCAACAGGAGAAGTATACTCACAGCCGGAGCCGTGTTCATTCAACCCCTCTCCCCAGCCGGAGCTTTAGCCGGCGCTATGAGTCGCCAGCGGTTTCTAGCAGTGATTGGCGGAGAGGACCTCCGGGGGACAATCGGGCGGCTCTAGATGCGCATGCGCTCACGAACAGGGCGAGACACCAGCAAGAGTTGGCAGCTTTCACTACATCGACTCACCAAGAGCCCGCGCCCTCGATGTTAGTAGGAGCGGGAGTAACTACCAGGCTGTGGGAGTGCCATGTCTATCGCCGGCTCTGCGAAGTGAATGGCTGCCAAAGGACTTCCAAGGACCTCACAAGGTTCCAAATTACACTGTTGATTTGCCTCCGGAGGCCTAGGTAGAAAGTTATGAAGTGTCTATGGAGATGCTAGATGTCAGTGAGGTGGTGTGCGCTAAGTATTTTATCATGATGCTTGAAGGTCCGTCTTGTACATGGTTAAAGGGATTACCTCCCAATACCATCAATTCGTGGGCCGAGTTAAGGGCAAGGTTCATCAAAAAAAATTCAAGGGACTTGCAAACAACCTATGACCATCGTGGATCTTGATCACTGCCTCCAGCAGGAGGGTGATTCGGCTCATCATTGGGTCCGGCGGGTGTCAACCATCATCCATTCGTCTGAGCAGATCACGACAGCCCAGGCTGTGCTCATTTTAGAGAAAAACTGTCATTTCGTTCCGCTGAAGCAGAAACTTGGCCGGTTCAAGCGTATGTGTCAGGATATGGGAGAGCTCATGACGGCTCTCAATAAGGACGCCAACTCTGATAACATGAAGGACCCAGGCTCTGATGAGGAGAAGGTCAGTCAGGGTAAAAAGAATAATCAAGGAAAAGGTGTGGTTAGCAATGGTAACCAGAATAAGCGGAAGAACCCCAATGGCCGATCAGAACTGGTATCCAATGCAAGTACCGGCCAGAATCCTCCTAAGGGCAATGGGAAGTTCAGACCACCTTTTAATAAAAATAGGACTCCCTTCAATTTGGAGGAGGCGCTTAAGAAGCCTTGTCGAGAACATAGCCAGCCCAGCAAACCTGCGTTGCATGCATGGGGTGATTGCCACATTATGTAGAAGTGAAAGAATTACTACACGCATTCCAACAACCAGGGCAGTGGTCCGCCCGGCGGCTCAGGACCGGGCGGGTCAGGAGCCGGATTTGGATCCGGTGGCTCAGGGTCCGGTCATCATGGGCAAGGTAATCACGAAGGGCATCTGCAGCTCTCTGGTAACAACAACCAGTAGCAACATAACCAATCTGGGTATCAAAGTAATCCGAAACAGCTCAGCTCAGGCCAATATCATGTTTTCACGACCTGCCTTAACAAGTGAGATCAAAAATTACGCAAGCGAGCGGTCCATGCGGCTGCGCCGGCTCTGCCGCAGTACTTAAAGTGGTCTAAATATGACATAACGTGGAGCTGGGAGGATCACCTGCCGCGTGTGGATGACCCGGGGCGGCTGGCTTTGGTTGTTTCCCCTCAAGTGGGAGGATATATGGTGAATAAGGTGCTTATGGATGGAGGCAGCAGTATCAACATCCTCTATTATGACACCTTCCGGCGGATGAAGCTGCTTGATAAGGATATTAAGCCCTCATCCACCATTTTTCATGGTGTGGTGCCAGGCAAGTCGGCATATCCAGTGGGCAGGATTTCTTTGGAAGTTGCCTTTGGTGACGAATATAACCACATAGTGGAGCAATTGTGGTTTGAAGTGGTCAAGATCAAGAGCCCTTACCATGCATTGTTTGGGCGGCCGGCTTATGCTAAGTTCATGGCTAGGCCCTGCTATGTCTACTTATAGCTCAAGATGCCCGGGTTAAAAGGTACAATTACCGTTCATGGTAATCGGAATACGGCTATTGAGTGTGAGGAAGGAGATGCGGCTTATGCAGAATCCGGTTGTGCTCAGGAGGAGCTCAAGTTTTATAAGGAGAATGTTGACCCGAAGGATATGACGCCGCTGAAAAAGCCCACAACAGAGGTTGAGCCGCCCCTTAAGTTCTCGGCGGATGATACCAAGGCAATAGACTTCACTCCGGGTGACTCATTCAAACAGTTCATCATTGGGGCTCACATGGATCCCAAATAGGAAGCGCGCTCATCGAATTCATCCGTGAGAATCGAGACATCTTTGCATGGAAACTTTCTGACATGCCGGGTGTTCTGAGAGAGTTCGTTGAGCATAATCTTAATGTGGATCCTAAGTTTAAACCTATCAAGCAGTTTCTATGGTGGTTCAATGAGGAAAGACGCAAGGCCATCAGAGAAGAGGTTGCCCGGCTCTTAGCGGCGGGTTTCATCGTTGAGGTCTTTCAGCCAGAGTGGCTTGCTAACCCAGTGCTGGTGCTCAAAAAGAACGTCACGTGGCGGATGTGTGTGGATTATACAGACCTCAACAAGGCTTGTCCGGCTAATCCCTTTGCTCTCCCTCGTATTGATCAGATCATTGATGCTACAGCGGGTTGCGAAAGCATGTGCTTCCTGGATGCTTCTTCAGGATATCATCAGATCAAGATGGCAGTTAAGGACCAAGAGAAGACGACTTTCATTACGCCTTTTGGAGCCTTCTGTTATGTATCTATGCCTTTCGGGCTCAAGAGTATCCAGGCGACTTATCAACGCTATGTGCAGAACTGCCTTCACAGTCAGATTGGGCACAATGTTCATGCTTACGTGGATGATATTGTAATCCAATCAAGGAAGAAGGAGACCCTTTTGGATGACTTAAGGGAAACTTTTGACAATCTCCGGATCTACAAGATGATGCTTAACCCGACCAAGTGTATTTTTGGTGTCCCGGCTGGCAAGCTCTTGGGATTTCTGGTTTTTGAGTGTGGCATTGAGGCTAACCCAGATAAAATCAAAGCTATCACTTCCCTGGGAGAGTCGGCCTATGTTAACGACGTCCAACGCCTGGCAGGGCGAATCGCTGCGTTGAGCCGGTTCATAAGCCGCCTCGGTGAGAAAGCCATTCCCCTATATTAGATGATGAAAAAGACAGATAATTTTGTCTGGAGTATGGCGGCGGGTGAAGCATTGGAGGCACTCAAGAAACAACTCACTGAGCCACCGGTATTGGTTGCTCCGGCTAAGAAAGAACCTTTGCTCTTGTATGTGGCGGCTAACAACCGGGCAGTCAGCGCTGCAATTGTGGTTGAGCGCAAGGAAGCCACGAAGGAGTATCCGGTTCAAAGGCAGGTTTATTATATCAGTGAGGTCCTGATTGAATCCAAGTAGAGATATCCACATTGGCAGAAGCTAGTGTATGGACTGTTCATGGCCAATCGCAAGTTGAAGCACTATTTCCTAGGGCACCAGATCACAGTGGTCAGTTTTGCTCCGTTGAGGGATATAATCCTGAACAGAGAAGCTATTGGTAGGATTGCTAAGTGGGCATTGGAGCTGGGACCTCTCAATCTGAAATATGTGCCTCATACGGCCATCAAGTCCCAAGCCCTTGTGGATTTTATAAACGATTGGACAGAGTGTCAAGCTCTTGAGGAAAAGCCGGATGACACATACTAGACTATACATTTTGATGGATCCAAGAAGCTGGAAGGATCAGGAGCAGGTGTTGTTTTGACATCTCCCAAAGGTGATAAATTTTGTTATGTGCTCTGGCTGATGTTCCCTTGCGCCAACAATGCGGCTAAGTATGAGGCTCTGCTTCATGGTCTCAGAGTAGGCAAGGAGATGAATTTAAGCTGGGTAAGGTGTTTGGGCGACTCACATCTTGTGGCTCAGCAAGTTTCAGGCACATGGGATTCCAGGGACCCACGGATGGCGGCTTATAGACAGGCGGTGGATGTCATTGATGGTCACTTCAAAGGTTATCAGGTAGATCACATTGATCGTCGCAGGAATAAGGCAGCTGATGCCTTATCACGGTTAGGCTATCAGCGAAAGCCGGTGCCACCCAATGTCTTTTTGGATGTGTTATATCACCCGACTATCAAATTGCCTTCAGAGGAAGATTTGGCTGTCCCTGACCCGGAGGGACAATTGGTGGCAGCTACATGCTATTCCGGATTGGACTGTGCCTTACCTGGCCTATTTGACTCGAGGCGAATTACCTGATGATGAAAACCTAACCAGATAGATCACCCAGCAGTCTAAGTCGATGACAATAGTTAATGGTGAGTTACATAAGTGCAGCGTTACCGGGGGTTTTCAGCATTGTGTCTCAAAAAGACGCTTCGTCACGGTTTCTTCTGGTTGACGGCTCACGAAGACGCGGAGGATCTGGTCCGCAAGTGTGACGGCTATCAAAAATTCGGCCGACGTGCTCATATTCCGACTCAAGAGTTGCGGATGATACCAATTACTTGGCCGTTTGCAGTCTGGGGGCTAGATATGTAGGACCTTTCAAGAGATCCAAGGATAAGAAAACACACCTCCTGGTGGCGGTTGATAAGTTCACCAAATGGGTAGAGGTTGAGCCGATCAGCAAGTGTGATGCGACTGCGACGGTTCAATTTGTTAAAAAAATGATCTACCATTTTGGTTACCCCCATAGCATCATCACTGACAATGGCACAAATTTATCCAAGGGAGCTATGAAAAAATTCTGCGACGAAGAGCACATCCAGCTTGATGTTTCAACAGTTGCTCATCCGTAGTCCAACGATCAGGCGGAGCATGTGAATCAAGAAATCTTGAGGGGTATCAAGCCATGGCTCATGGTTCCTTTAGAAGGAACACCTGGTTGTTGGGTAGAAGAGCTGCCCTTGTCTTATGGAGTATCAGAACCACCCCCAACAGATCCATAGGGTATACACCTTTCTTCATGGTTTACGGTGCCAAGGCCATGTTGCCAAGTGACATCTGACATGACTCGCCACGAGTGGCAGCTTACAATGAGATGAACAATGAGACGGCACGTCAGGACGCGTTGGATGCCTTGGAGGAGGAACGAGAGCTGGCGGCTGCCCGTTCGGCGATTTATCAACAAGACCTACGCCGCTATCATAGCCGCAGGGTTAAGACCCGAACGTTTCAAGAGGGCGACTTAGTTCTACGGCTGATTCAAGATCAGACAGATATGCATAAATTATCTCCCCCATGGGAAGGGCCTTTTGTGGTCAGCCAAAATCTCAACAATGGGTCATATTACCTCATTGACATCCGGGACGACTCAGTTACTTCGGGTCAGGAGACCAGTCGACCGTGGACCATAGCGCATCTACGAGCTTATTACACTTAAGGTTGTTGAGAATCACCACTGTACATTATCATTGTACATATCATATTTATATATAAATAGAATAGCATCCCTGTAAGCCGGGGCCTCTGCCACATCGCATGTCTTCATCGATACAAATACATTGGTTGTCAAAGGGGGCTTCTTACCTTCAGGTATTACTTATCTCACACTAACAACCGGTTGTATGCCATTTCCAGTTGACATGTCAGCTACGGCTGTCGAAGGGGGCTTCTTACCTTCGGGTATCGCTTATCTCACCCTAATAGCCAGCTTTATGCCATTTCCGGTTAACATGTTAACCGCGATTGTCGAAGGGGGCTTCTTACCGACGGGTTCGCTTATCTCACCCTAACAACCGGCTTTATGCCGTTTCCAGTTGACATGTCAGCTGCGGCTATTGAAGGGGGCTTCTTACCTTCGGGTATCGCTTATCTCACCCTAACAGCCGGCTTTATGCCATTTCTGGTTAACATGTTAGCCACGGTTGTTGAAGGGGGCTTCTTTCCGACGGGTTCGCTTATCTCACCCTAACTACCGGCTTTATGCCGTTTCCAGTTGACATGTCAGCTGCGGCTGTCAAAGGGGGCTTCTTACATTCAGGTATCGCTTATCTCACCCTAACAGTCGGCTTTATGCCATTTCTGGTTAACATGTTAACCGCGGTTGTCGAAGGGGGCTTCTTACCGATGGGTTCGCTTATCTCACCCTAACAGCCGGCTTTATGCCATTTCCGATTAACATGTTAACTGTGGTTGTCAAAAGGGGCTTCTTACCTTCGGGTATCGCTTATCTCACCCTAACAACCGGTGTTCGCGCCAAAATTGTTGACAAGTCAATATTGGCTGTCGAAGGGGGCTTCTTACCTTCGGGTATTGCTTATCTCACCCTAACAGTCGGCTTTATGCTATTCCGGTTAACATGTTAGCCGCAGTTGTCGAAGGGGGCTTCCCACCTCCAGGTGTAACTTATCTATCCCTAACAACCGGCGTTCATGCCAGAAATGTTGACAAGTCAACATAAACCATACAGGGGGCTTCCTGCCATATGGGTGAAGCTTATCTAACCTTTTGTTCGGCACTAAAGCCAAGCGAATAATTCTGTCACACATGTGGGGAAGACACGACATCTTCGGGTTACGCTTTTAAACCGCCCTCCTAACGGTGTAAAGGTACATTTATACATACAGGAAATTAAGCTATGAAGAGCCGGTAAGGCATACAATGAGAAGGACAAGGAAGATGGCACATGTCTATTTTAAGACGGACTTTCATACGTGCGTGATGGCACAAATGCAACAAAGGCAAAAGTTGCTGCTATCCTATTACAGATGCTCTCTAAGGAGCTCAAAATATCATCAAGTTTTTTACATCGCCCCGCGCGGGTCATGGAGAGCTGGCTATTACAATTTTTTCTAACAAAGCAATCAGCTGGCTGGCGGGTCATCCTGCTCCAGCTCTCCAGCTGCCTTGATCTGAAGATTATCCAAGTCCCAATTGCAGTCGGTTAAAGCCGCAAAAGTTCCTTCTCCAAAGAAGGGGGGCGGGTCAAGATCAGAAACAAAGAGAGTCTTACTACGAGTGGGTCTCATGTCCTAGGACTCAAAGAGCGGAGCACGGTCTTTTGATCAGCATTGTAAGCCACCTGGTAAGTCGCCAAGTTGACCTCTTCTGGTAAGACGAAGGCTAGAACTTTTGAATCTTTTATGCACCGAGCATAGTCAGCATCGGTAAACTCAGAACCGTCATCCTTCTTGGAGGGAAACCCATCCATCATCTCAGCCGGAGTAAGCTCTGGAGCGAAAGCCAATGCCCGGCTTATGGCCGCAATCGCCCCCTGGCGAGCGGCTAATTTCTTCAGCTCTACAATCTGTTTGGGCATCGTTGGCAGGTGCTCCAACACATTTTTGAGATTAGAAGGAATGTTCTCTTTATATTGCACAACCTTGATTGTGCAAACCACCCCGCAGTACAACTGTTCTGTCAATGTGTATATAGCCTTCAGAGGCAGCAGACTGTTGGAGACAAGTTGGCGGCTGCTAGGACCTACGTGAGACAGAGGCCTCGTTACGAGTCACCAGCACAAATACAAAAATCCAGATAAAGCCAAGTTATTAAAAACTTACCAAAGAGGGCAGCTGTCATCTTGGTGATGTGATGCTTCAAAGACTGCAGCTCGTTAGATACGATTATGAGTCGCTGATCGGCATCATCCGCCCGTTTAGTTAATGTAGCTTTTTCAGCTTCGGCAGATTCCTTGAAGGCGGTGAAGTCAGCTTTGATCTTAGCTAGTTCTTCGACAAGGAGTCGGTAGGTCTCGTCAGCTTCATTCCGGGCAGCTTGCTGAGTAGCTAAGTTCGCTTTTAAGCCGACCAATTCTGACCCGGCTTCGGTTAAAGCTTCCTGCGAAGTATCAAAATATGGAGTACATAAGCAAGTCTCAAACAAATTGCAAGCAATATGAATGACACTTGGGGGGTAATGTTTATTTTCAAGATAGTTCTGACTCAACTTTGACAAGTTTGACCCGGAACTTGGGGGCTACATATTGGTTTTCTAAGGAGGTTCAACATGTAAGTCCCGGCTCAACTTTGGAAAAGATTAAGCCGACCCTTGGGGACTACAGTTGGTTCTGGTAACTATCTTCTAGGAAGTCCCAGCTCAACTTTGGAAAAGGTTCAGCTGACCCTTGGGGGCTACAGTTGGCTCTGGTAACTATCTTCTAGGAAGTTCTGGCTTAACTTTGGAAAAGGTTAAGCCGGCCCTTGGGGGCTACATTTGGCTCTGGTAACTATCTGCTAGGAAGTACCGGTTCAAAGCATTGGTTCCAGATCATGGCTAAATAAATTAAAGCCTACACATTACATATGTCTACTTGTGCTAAAGATGGAAGAGATGGATTATTATCAGTCAATATTAACCCGGCTCTTGGGGGCTACGTAAGGGTATAAGGAGGAAAAAAGAATACCTCATATCATCTCTTCATTAAGTTAACCAGTTTGAGCTCCAAATCCCGGCTTGTAGACAGCCGGTCCATACATCCAGCATGAAGTTCGTTAGCTGTCATTTTTTCTAAGGTAGGGACCTCAAATTCTAGTTTCCTCGAAGCTTCAGCTATTTCACTATGTTTCTTTAGCACGTGAGGTGGAGGAGAGTGCAAGCCGGCGCTAGTAATCACGACGTCCGGGGCAGCAGCGTCATCAGCAGCCTTGGCATGGCTCGGCTCCTTGGAAAGGTCCATTTGCGGGCTCTTAGGCATAATGTCATCAGCTACTAGCTCTTGAGAAGTCGCTGGTGGGTCCGGCTTGGCAAGCTTCGGTTCTTGAGCAGCAGGACCAGGGGAGGACTTGTTGGATTTCCTCCGCTTAGATTGAGCCCTAGAAAAGACATGGAGGCCAAAATTCAAGGGTTACAGCCGCCGAGGAGCCGGATGTAAAGGCTACAAAATGCTTACAGCAGATTAATCTTCGGAGGTGGAAGAGCGGTGGTCGTAGAGTCGCCGGATGAGGGTGATCCCTGAGAGATAGTTTAGATGGTATAAGGAAGTGTTGAGAGTGTAAAGGAAAAGCTAATAAAATCAAACAGACATACATACCTCTACGGGGCGTTTCTTCGGAGCCGGGGAGTTAGGCAATCTGGACGCGAGATCAGTAGAGCCGGCGCTCCGGGTCTGATGGTGTTCGACTTGCTGTTGCTTTTTCAAAAGAAATTGGGGATCCAAATGAGCAAGAGGATGAGAAAGGGGAACTTTTCGAACAACCCGCCGTATCTTCTGGGGTACAAAACATTCTGAGTCGGATGAAATATAAGTTACCTCAGGAATGTTGACGCGGCTCGTCTCTACCTCGTCCTGTAAATAAGTTGTTATCAGTAAAGTGAATAATGAGGTTACTAAAATAGTCAAACTATACCTCTGAGCCGGATGATTCTGGCGGGTCAAACCATTCCTCCTGAGTGGTGGTCTTCTTTGTCTTCTTGGCCGGGGCCTTCTTCTTGCTTTTCTTCAGAGGAGGAACATACTTTTTCTTCCAGAAATCAGAATCAGCCTGAAAAGATAAGCCGGTTAATAGCAATGGATTTAAAGTCATGATTACACAAAAAGAAGAGACGAGGAAGATTCGCCTTATGTCTGGGGCCGGATTAACGGCACTGAAAGGCGCCAACCCAATAGCGCTGCAAGCTCCTGATGTCTCATGAACAAGACTCCGAATGACAGTGGTAATGTCGTCTTCGGTTAAGGTTGTCTGGCTGAAGCATAGGGAACCATCATACGTGCCAGGGTATTCGCACATGAGGCGGCTTCTCAGGCTCAAAGGCATAATTCTCCAGGAGATCCAACAACGGATCAAGTCCAAACTCGTCAATCCATTGGCCATGAGGGCTTTAATCTTGGTGTGAGCCGGCTCGAGCCTTGCATGTTCAACAATTGATAGCCAGCCAGGAAGCTCCAAAGTTGTCTTGAGCCGGGAGGGGCGATAAACCGGTAGCGGATGCTCATTCTTCGGGGAAGTATCCTTATTGTAGAACCAAGTCTTATTCCAATCCTTTGGATGGCTCGGCATTGGTACAACCGGGAAGGTAATGTCCCGATGCCTCTGAATGGAAATTCCACCAAGTTCTAAGCTTGGGCCGGCCTTTACTTCAGTTTGTCGGTTCTCATAAAAGAAGTCTCGGAAGAGACCTATAGATGGCTGAGTCTGCAGATTGACCTCGCTGAGCACTTGGAAGTTGCAGATGTTTGAGACAGAATTGGGGGCAAGGTCTTGAGGATGCAGCTTATAGAAATGAAGGATGTCCCAGAAGAATTTTGAGCCTGGGGGTACGAATCCACATTCAATATGATCTGAAAAAACAACTGCCTCGCCCTCCTGAGGAATGGGCCTTAGTTCATTACCCAGAACCCGCCAGTGGATGACCTCTTTGGCAGGAAGGGTGCCCGCATGTACAAAATCCATCAAAAACTCTTTGGTAATGCATGAACCGACCCAATTGCAGGAGTTAGATGCGCAAGACATGGTGGCAGTTTTTAACTGTACAAAGTAACCATATACGGCACGTCAAGAAAAAGGCGAATAAAAGTGGGCAGCTTAAAAGCTTAAGACCTTAAAAGATGAGATACTAAGATCTGGCTGATGAGAGCCGGAACAGCATGGCGGGTCAACATCACGAAAGGACAGAGTGAAATTTGGCTAAGTGTTGAAAACAGGTTTCGCAAAGTATTGCTACGGTTGCGGATCTATAAAACAAAAATAAATATCTTTATTTCTAGACCTAGCGATGAACTGGTGAAAGTAAAGAAAATCTGAAAACAATGGGCGGAGCCGTGGTGAATCTAAATAGCATCAGTATCGGTCTCCTACCCAGCAGCGCCATGGGGGCACGATATGGTCGAGGGATCGTGGATTAAGCATGACTCGCATTGATGGAGCCCGAGTTCTAAAGCTGCGGTGGCAGAACTCCATGAAAACTCTACCGGAACAAATCGCAGATCTAAGGAGAGAAGGACTCACCGGCGACGGTGCGATGAAAGCGGAAGGAACTCTAGATCGCCTCAGGTTGATGCAACGGCCCTGTCGATGAGGAGGAAACAGCAACGGAAATGGAAGCGTTGGAAACGGAAGCGTTGGAGGAAGGAGATGATGGAGTGAGCGGGAGAAAGTGAATGTCGCCCAGGGCGGTCCTATTTAATAGGGAAAGCGCGGAACATGCGTGAAAATCCAGGCGTTGGATATCATTTGACCGAGGCGGACGCCTCGATTTTCGGGTTGTTCATTTAATAAAAGATTTGTTGCGTGCGTTAGAGGGTCTTTTTTGCATATCTGACATGACGTCATGGCAGGTCATTTCCGGGCGGCTCGCCAAGGAGTAAAAAGAAAGGCTGAAGTGAGCAAGCTCAAATCAACCTGGGGCTAATGTTGGGGACATAACCCCATGGTGAGACCCGCCCTGAGGGCTCCGGGTCACACCAGGCGGCTCACACACCGGCCCAAGAGTGATTCGTGGGGACTTCAGGGCCCAAGAAGTTTAGCGGCTGATAGGATGGGCCGGTAGGTGGCCCGGATGAAGAAGACCTGGGCGTATAACCCGCCCGGAGACAACTTGGTCATGAAAGGCAAGAGAAGATAGAGGTAGACTCGGACATGCAATGAGATTCGGTTACAACTTGTATGGTCCGTGGTCTTCACCTCCTATATAAAGGCAAGACCCGGGGTGATTTGGGGATCAGGGTTATCGAGAACTAGGTCAAGCAATAGCTCCCTTGTAATCGATACATCAAGCAATACAAGCACGAGCAGGACATAGGCAATTACCTCAACTCGAGGGGACGAACCTCAGTAAACTCATGTCCTTCATCCAAACCAACCCCTTTGAGTCCATCACGTTAGCAATGGCCTCGAACCCAAGTCCGTTCACCCGAACATCTGCGTGATAAAACCACGACAAGGCTACTACAAGCTCAACTTCTACAAGTGCTACTTAAACGCTAAGGATCCCCATCAACTTGATGTGGATCCCCAAGAAGAAGAACTAGAGAAGTTCTTGAGGGGTGACTCCACCAATGAAATTCACTCACATTCATTATTAGCAAGAACTATTTGCAATCAACATCAACTTTATGCAATAGTTCAAGGAGTCACACATTCCCTCAAAGGTAAGCACGGGACTAGGTAATCAACAAATCAATGGACATCATCACATATGCTTTGCACTCCATGTCCATAGATATCCTTGTATTTGTATCTTGTGTGTTGGGACTAACCCATGTAGGTGAGAAGAGTAAGGAAACAACAAGGATGCTCCCAACTCTTGGTGATCTTCATTAACCTTGAGCATCCACCACTACCTCACCAGCATGAAGTCTTCTTCGACAAAACCCAAGGTTAGTTTGTCCGTCCTATGGGAGGATGTCACATCAAGGGGGATATTTACTCTAAGACTTGAGTCAAGGCATCTCTTAGTATGTGACAACATTATATGCTTTATGTAAAAGTGGTAACACCACTTGTGCTTAAACGATGAGTACGACCTATGATCAAGTATTCTCACTTGGATCCTAAGTCAATATACTCATATATAGATGACCCCGTCATTTCCAAAGTGCTTGTTAGAGGCTATTATGTTTGTGCATGTTTGCCATGATTTCTTTTGACATCTTATTGTGTGAGCATGTTGGTCTACATTTATTTTCTCATTCAAGGATATCCAATTGTTGCTATTTGGATTTTGATTTATCTTTTGCCAATTGGATATACAAGAATTCCTAGGACCGCTCCTTTAGCTATCTATGCTTTCTCACCTCATACTCTATTCATGCTACATCACAAAATTTGAACAAGTACTTTTCGATCTCTTTGTGTGAGGAGCACTCGGAGTTCCGTATCGTCAAGGACTGACCATTAAAACCTCCCAAGTGCATCTCGGTGGAACCAACCCACAATTCTTGGTCTCATCGAATGCCTAGGATTGATTTGGTTTTGTTATCTCAGTAACACCGATTTCATATTCTCGGTTACACCGAGTTTCCCTGTCAGCTGACAGTTGTGAAACTCGCTGACACTAAAAATATCAACTTGGTGTCACCGACAGCGATGGGTATATATTCGGTGGACCCTGACGCTTTGAATTACATTCATCAAACGTCGCGCCTCCACAACCCTAGTTGCCGCCCGAAGACCCCGGTCATCGCCCTGCCTTCCCCGTGCGCCTTCGCTATTGGGAATCGCCGTCATAGACGTTTTCCTCACACATATCGCTGTCGTAGTGGATCCATTGCCGCATTAGGGTATGGATTTGGCCCCCTCTCATGCTCCCCTATCCAAATCTTGTGCATTAGGGCATATTTCTTTTATCCACAGTTTGATAGCCTTCCATCCAAAAGAAAATCTCATAGAGTAGCGAATGATCGATTTTTAGGGTTTTGCCATCCGCCAGTTGAATCTCGGTAGAGCCAATGCAGAGAAATCGGTGTCACCGATTTTAGTTTGTGCCACACTAAGAACACCTCAGTGGAACCGAGTGCTCATTTTCGGTCCGACCAAAAATGGTGCCAAGTTCCTGGAAAGGTAGGTGTCTGTCTCGGTGTGACCGAAATGTTTGCCTCGGCTGTACCAAAATTCACTTGGCAGAATGCAAAAGTTGGAAAATCTTTTGTTCAAAATTTCAAAAAATTCTGCATTTTGTGATGACTCATCCTATTCTATTATTCTATACTCTATTCACAGGGTCAGCATGTCAGGCTCAGATAGTCAGAATTTTCCAGAGCAGAACATTGAGATGAGTTCAGGCATGAGTCCTGAGTCCAGTTCTTCCAAAGATCCAGGAACTCCCAGTTCTCATGGGTTTCCTAAGGCTATCACTAGGACAAGTAAGAGACTCAACTAAAAGGAAGAGGATTCTGATTTTTTCCCGGAATAGGTTCTTGCTAAGAAGCAAGAGAAGGCTGCTAGGAATTCTTCCAATGAGCCCACCTCATCTAGGAGGGTGGTCAGCAAAATTTATGTTCCTGCAGAATCTTTCAAAGCACATGAGAGTGCTAGGGAAACAATGTTTGTTGAGGTCCCCAAGAAAGCTTTACCAAAGAAGAAAGCCAGGAAGAGGATCAACCGTGTGAAGGGTAGGTGTGACACCCCCAATTTTGACCGTACGCTAAACATACACGCAATGTGTACGACCAAGATTAGGGACTCACTAATCAATATCACAACACAACTCTAGACACAAATTAAAGTCATACAACTTCATATTACAAGCCAGGGGCCTCGAGGGCTCGAATACAAAGCTCGACAAGCACGAGTCACCAGAAGCAAATAATATCTGAGTATAGACATAACTTAAACAAGTTTTGCCTTAAGAAGGCTAGCACAAACATAAGCAGCGGATCGAAAGAGGCGAGTCCTCTTGCCTGGGAACCTCCTAACTACTCCTGAGCGTCGACACTCTCCACGTAGTAGTAGGCTCCAGCGGTGGTGTAGTAGTCGTCTCTGGCGTACTCCATCTCCTGGGCTCCATCGTGTGAACGCAGAATCGTATCGAGTGGGAAGAGAAAGCAAAGCAGCGATGAGTACTCATCCAAAGTACTTGCAAGACTGACATCATAAATATGCTAAGTATGCATCATTATCAAGGAACAGGTATATCTGGACTGACTGGAGAAATCAAGAATAGGATGAAGGCCTAGTCCTATCAAAGACTAGCATCTTCAGCATCTTGCGGCATTAGAAGAGAGTACACTAGTAACTCACATATAGTCATATTATTGTAGCAATTTTATTAAGTAACCACGCCCAAAGATTCTTCCTCGACTCCCTGCGAGAAAGCAATCTCGGAGCCAACATACATTTCAATTTAAAGTCACAATTTTAGTTGTAGTAGGTCAAGGTACAACTGCAAGTCGTGGTGTTATCGTGGACATAGCTATTCGATAGATGAATTCATCCCTATAGGGGTGCACCGCATTTCCAACACGCTTGATCACCTCAGGTCGGACACAGTTTCTTGGGTAATGCCTAGCCTCGGGATCTAGAATGTCGTCACCCCACCTAGGCTCAACGAAGAGGCCAGCCTGCCGGTCTAAATCCTAAGCACAAAGGGGTCATGGGCCCACTTTCCCTGCGTGCTCCTGCATGATGTGCATGGGTCCGGAATCAGACCTAGCACACTCCAGTCCAAGAGTTGTACCGTCCAGTACAATTCGACACGGCCGCTCCATTGCTAACGTCCGAAGAGCTTCTGCTGATACAATGACGCTGAGTACCCATAACTTCTCCCATGTGAAGGTTTGGTGCGTAAAAGGTCAAACGACCAACTCATATCAAATACCCAACCCATTAGCATTTTAACTAATGCGGGGCAAGTGCGACCCATGAAGTGCGGTCCCGTTGCCCCGTCCCGCGGATGTGTGGCAAGGGCCTATCCTGCCCACCCACGCCTCATATTAACCCTTTGGATGCCTTACCGACGCATCCCACCATATCTCACACACACGGGTACCCTTGGGGCCAACCCGTTTCAAGACTGTGGGGAACTCAGGTCCACCTCAACAGAGTGGTATCGCCTGTTCCTTCAGTCCCGTCATGTTAGTAGAGCGTCAAGTCAATAGTAGCTATGCAATTATACGCCAAGTGGATATCCAAGGAATCATCCTCGATGAATCCCAGTCGATTTATGTGTATGAAAAGAGTCACTATCGATAGTTGGGAAGGAGGAATCACCCTCGATACCCACGATCGAGTAGCTATGCCACAGAATTAACATCGCGAGTGCTAAGTGAGGTATCACCCTCGGCACTCGATAGTAGCTCTGTAGTGCCATACTTAAGGGTTGTGAGGTGATGAGTTAGTAAGGGTTTATCAGTCGGTCAAGATGAATGTGTCTTGTGTCTTCAAGTCCTCGATAACATCGAAGGTGAAAGCAGGGGCAATTGGGACAATGTTGGGGTCTCTGGGATATCACTGACCACACCTATACTAAGCAGTTAATATGATTGCAGGTATAGTAGAACTTTATAAAAATAGGATATGCATCAAAATAGGAGCTAACTAATACAATAGCAAAATCTAATGCAAGAATGAGAGGGGAAGAAATGGGCGATATCGGAATGCTCAAGGGGGGTTGCTTGCCTTGCTGCTATGCGGCAAAGGCCTGATCGTCAATGGTGTAGTCGTACCCGGAAGCACCGTCATTCTCGGGGTCTATCAGTAAGAAGAGGGGGGAGAAAACAAATAAATATAAAGCAGACAAATGCAACATGATGCATGACATGGCAATATACAGGGCTAGGCATCCACTAACGCAGTATTAGATGTCGCAAATGGTTCGGAAGAATATCTGACAATATACTCCGGGTCTCGGGCTACTACCAGACAGACGAAAACGATGGAAATGTTCCACGTTCGCTATGCTAAGAGCATGTGACACACTAACGAATAGCATATTCAGATTCGTAGGTTTTTTCTGATCAACTTTCATGTATAAAATATTTTCATGTGACTTACAGTTTATTTTATATTAATTTTAAAAGTTTTTATTAATATTCAGAAATTGAAATAGATTATTTTTAATTCAATAAGTCAAATATGACATCACCATGATGTCATGCTGACATCAACAGTCAACAGTCTCAGTTGACTGGTCAAACTGACAAGTGGGTCCCACATGTCATACACACAGATTGATTAAGTCTAATTAATCTTTTAATCAGGTTGATTAGTGGGGCGGGACCCACCTGTCATCATCTGTTTAATCCAATTAATTATTGTAGTGACCCGACCTGAAAGGTCGAATCTCTGGTGTTTCTGTACCATCCCAAGATCATGCTGGTACACACACGGTACATCAATGTATATAGCAAAGGGAAATCACACAGCATTAATTAATCGAAATCTCATATCGATTCCTTTATTACAATAATGATTACAATAAAGTGGCTGAAGGCCAACTCATGAGATAAACTAAACCAAAGACTTGCAGAAGCTCCACAGGTAGATGAGTCCATCTGACTCCAAGGGCATCTCACCGAGCATACAGCGTATCCTAACTCCTGGTCGGAAAAGTACTCTGCAACATGATACGTTGCAGCCGTATAGGTCAGCATATTGAATATGCCGGCAAAGTCACAAGAGAGGGGGTAAAGTAATCATCTAGTCTATATGGAAATATGGCAGGTGGGGTAGTAAGTTTTTGCATAAAGCCAAAATTTTCCTACCACAAGAGAGGGCTAAGGCATAATTACTACAATGTTGGTTGATTAATGAGATGGTTCCACCAACCAATTCTCATACCCAAAGTTGACATTTATAACCCACATCAATATAATTAATTGTGTTGAGAGTTCTAGATAGTTTCAGTTCCTTTGGCTCAAACTGTCCATGACCGTGGACACGGATAATCGATTAGGTTTGGGTACTCTGCAGAGTTTTGCACAAGTTCCCCACAAGATTTGGTCGCCTCCGTTGGACTTCTCGCACTTCATGGTGTTTGAGAAACGGATGACCAAAACATGGTCTTTTAAAGGGTTTCCTCGAGACTCTGTCGGTGCCCATCCTTTCCTACCGTTATTCTACATCTCGTAGCACCGCCTGTCCAGGGTCACCACGATATCCAACCAAGCCAGAGCCCATAATGGCTTGTGGCTGTGCAGGTAAGCCTTGGGTCTTGAAGCATCCATCCATCTCTTTGTGCCCGGGTGGACCTTTCCGCATGAATACTGGCACTTCTCCAACATCATCAAGGCTAACCACTGGTTTCTCCAGGGCGCCGTTCAACCGTCATCCACCCAGAGGTAAGTTGAAAACTTGGAGTCTTGAAGACTTGATCATCATGTAGGTCTTGTAATTATTAACTCACAACTCTCATGAATCACACAACCAACCCCGTCTACTAATAGCATAGCAAAATGTAAAACAACATTCCCCGGGGCCAATGTGTCAAAGGGTTGAGGGGTACCTACCACATGATACTACAACAAGTAACCAAGTTTCCAATTTACATACTTTGCATGCAATTGGGGTGATGGAAGAACTAATGCAATAAAACATAGGTATACATGGTCAAAGTGACTTGCCTTGCTGACGATCCTCGTACTCGATTGACTCTAGATAACTAGCTTCGCACTCCGGATGATCTAACGAATCAAACAAGAGCACACCATAAGCATAAATACAAAACAATTCACACAATTCAGCAAGGTTAAACAAACAATACTAAAACCATTCAATAGTATCAATCAAGAGAAAGAAATTAGAATAACAAAATTGACTCACAAAAAATTTTAGTGTCAAAAACTTCTACTACTACTACTTTAAGACAAACAACCAAGCAATAGCTAGTAGAAAAAGAAATAGTAAAGAAAATCAATTTTTGTAAACAGAATCAAATTTATCGGACAGGGGCTACGTGGCGGGTTGTGGTTGGCCGAGAGGGCATGCGTGCGGGCGTTTGCGGGTGGGTGACCGAAGCTTAGCGCGTACAGGTTCAGTTTTAAAAATGATCTAATCCTAGGCGTTGGATTTAGATCGGACGATCTAGGGAGGGAGAGGGGCTCACAGAGAGAGGGTCGCCGGCGGTGGAGCTTCTCCGGCGAGGCCGAGGCGGCGAGTCGACGGGGGCGGTGCTTCGGTGGTTGGGGACGGCGTTCGAGGGCTCCAAACGACGGCGGCGGGTCTCCGGCATATTTTGGTGGTGTCAGAGGGGAGTGGGGACGAGCGTGGCGACCGCCAGGTGCTCTGGAAGCGTCGGTGGGGATCCGAACTCTGGCGAGCTCGTGCGGGTGGTTTTGGTGAGGGCAGAGTGGGGGCTCGGGGTGAAATGGAGCGCGGAGGGTGGCCGGGGTATTTATAGGGCCGCGGGTGGTCGAGGGAAGGCAGGTGGAGGCGGATCCGTCACGGGAGGGATCTCCGGCGATGTCCTGTGCGCGGGGAGGAAGGATAAGACCGCAGCGTCTTCGGGATCGGGCGGTGGGACCAGGGCGTCAGAGAGAGAGAGGGCGGCGTCAGCGCGTCGTTCGATCGGCTCGGAGCGGTTTCTGGAATTAAACGCAGGTGGGCCGGCCCATTTCAAATTAATTCGTTTCCTTTCTATTTCCAGAGCAGTAAAACTCTTTTAAAAGCATTCAAAGCATTTCCAAATATAGGAAATATATATATCAAAACGATCAGGAGAATTAATGCTATTCAATGGACATTTTTCCTCTGTCATATTGAATACTTTGAAAAAAATTGTTTTCAGAAAATGCTTATTTGATTTTAAATCCTTTTGCAATAATTTTTCAAATAGCCCCCTGGTTTTATTGTTCAAATATTTCACCAAGATGCCCCTGGTGTGGAGTGTCATGTTACTCCCCTCTTTTCTTTGAACTTTTCCAGAGGTTTTCAAATAGGTGAAACAAGAAAAGGGAAAGATGAAAGTGACCTTTCAGAAATTCAAAGGAAGCACTACAACCATTTTATTCATTCAAACAATGTGATGATGATGCATAGCTATATATCACAACATTCCAAAATGAAATTTTGGGATGCTACAAACCTACCCACCTTAAGATGAATCTCGCCCTCGAGATTCGGGTTGGCTAGAAAATAGGTGCGGGTGGTATCTACGAAGATCTTCTTCGCGTTCCCAGGTGGCTTCTTCCTTGGTGTGGTGACTGCATAGAACCTTACAGAACTTGATGATCTTGCTTCGGGTAACTCTGTTGGTAGTCTCGAGGATTCTGACGGGCTTCTCCTCGTAGGTCAGGTCACTGTCAAGTTGTATGGCCTCTAGGGGCACTATGTCTCTCAAAGGAATATCAGCCATCTCAGCATGGCATTTCTTTAGCTGGGAAACATTGAAAACATCATGCACTCCGGACAGTCCTTCCGGCAATTCCTGTTTGTATGCAACTTTGCCTCTACGTTCCAGGATTTTGTAGGGGCCTATGAATCTGGGTGATAACTTTCCTTTAACACCAAACCTCTTGATTCCTCGAAGTGGGGACACACGGAGATATGCTCGATCCCCTACTTCATATGTCACCTCATTTTGTTTGTTATCAGCATAGCTCTTCTGCCGGGATTGAGCTATCTTGAGTCGGTCTCAAATCAGTTTGACCTTATCTTCAGAATCTCTGATAAGATCGGGACCAAAAAGTTTTCGGTCTCCAACACCATCCCACGTCAATGGTGTTCTGCACCTCCTTCCGTATAAAGCTTCAAAAGGGGCCATCTTCAGGCTGGTCTGATAACTGTTGTTGTACGAGAACTCTGCGTAAGGTAAGTTGTCATCCCAACTGGACCCATAGTCTAGTGCGCAGGCTCTCAACATGTCCTCCAGAATCTGGTTGACTCTCTTAGTCTGTCCATCAGTCTACATATGAAAAGCTGTACTGAACTCCTGTCTTGTACCCAAAGTTTCATGTAGCTGATGCCAAAACTTTGAGGTAAATTGTGTTCCTCTATCTGACACGATACTCCTCGGAACTCCATGCAGACATACAATCCTGGTCATATATATCTTGGCTAGCTTAGCACTCGTATAGGTGGTTTTCACTGGAATGAAATGAGCCACCTTGGTCAAGCGATCGACCACTACCCAAATGGAATCATATCCTGAACGGGTCCTCCTGTGATGAAGTCCATACCGAGCTTATCCCATTTCCACTCGGGTATTGGCAAAGGTTGGAGTAACCCTACTGGTTTCTGATGTTCCGCCTTTACTCGTTGACAAACATCACATACCGCAACATGTTCGGCAATATCTTTCTTCATACCTGTCCACCAGTAACTTTCCTTCAAATCCAGGTACATCTTGGTGTTGCCTGGGTGTATCGAGTATGGCGAATCGTGAGCTTCTTCAAGTATCAACTTCCTGAGCTTTGGGTCATGGGGCACAGAGATTCGGTTCTCAAACCATAGAGTACCCTGTTCATCTTCACGAAAGCCTTTAGCCTTGCCTTCCTTCATTCTCTGCTTTACCTCAGCTATCTCATTGTCTGATTTCTGGGCTTCTCGAATTCTTTCGGTCAAGGTGGACTAAATCTCTAGTGTGGCAACATATCCTTGCGGAACTATCTCTAACCGAAGCTCTTTGAGATCTTTGGTTAACTCCTGGGGTAATCCTCCGGCTATGAGTGTGTTCACATAACTCTTCCGACTCAAAGCATCTGCCACAACATTTGCCTTTCCTGGTTGGTAATGTAATGTTATGTCATAGTCCTTGATTAACTCTAACCATCTCCTCTGTCTGAGGTTCAACTCCTTCTGCGTGAAGATATACTTCAGGCTCTTATGATCAGTGTACACATCACAACTATTTCCGATAAGGAAATGTCTCCAGGTCTTGAGTGCGTGCACTACGGCTGCTAGATCCAAATCATGGGTGGCATAATTCAACTCATGGGGTCGAAGCTGTCTGGATGCATATGCTACAACTTTTCCCTTCGACATGAGTACTCCTCCAAGTCCTTGACGGGATGCGTCACAATAAACCTGGAAGTCCTTCTGAATGTCTGGCAGTATCAACACTGGGGCTGTGACCAAAGGTTTCTTCAACTCCTGGAAACTGGCCTCACATTCCTCAGTCCAGATATACTTAGACTCTTTCTTCAACAGCTCTGTCATGGGCTTGGCAATCTTTGAGAAATTCTCAATGAATCTCCGGTAATATCCAGCAAGTCCGAGAAAACTGCGGATCTCCTTAACTGAGGTGGGTGACTTCCACTCAGTGACTGCTTCAACCTTAGCGGGGTCTACTGCCATTCCTTCTCCGGAAATAACATGTCCAAGGAATCCGACTTCCGTCAGCCAGAATTAACATTTACTAAACTTGGCATACAACTGATGCTCTCTAAGCTTCTCCAGAACTAAACGCAAGTGTTCCTTGTGTTCTTCCTCGCTCTTGGAGAATATCAAAATGTCATCGATGAACACCACGACAAACTTGTCCAAATATTCCATAAACACTTTGTTCATCAAATTCATGAAGTAGGCAAGAGCATTAGTCAAACCAAAGGACATGATTGTATACTCGTATAAGCCATACCTGGTGGTGAAAGCTGTTTTGGGTATATCCTGTTCTCGAATCTTCAGTTGGTGATACCCCGATCGAAGATCGATCTTGGAGAATACTTTGGCGCCTACTAGCTCGTCAAATAGGTCATTAATCATCGGCAGAGGGTACTTATTCTTGATAGTCACCTCGTTCAATGCTCGATAATCGACCACCATCCTCAAGGTTTTGTCTTTCTTCTCCACCAAAAGAACTGGGGCTCCCCAAGGTGATGAACTTGGGCGAATATATCCCTTGTCCAATAGCTCCTTAATCCGCTTCTTGATTTCCACTAAATCATTTGCGGGCATCCGATAGGGTCTCTTGGAAATTGGGGATGTCCCTGGTAGTAGCTCTATTAGAAACTCAATCTCCCTATCTTGTGGCATGCCTGGTAATTCCTCCGGGAATACATCTGGAAAGTCTCGTACAACCGGTACTTCCTCCTGAACAACTCCTGTGAGGGAATTTAACCGAGCACTCATCTATGTGCGTCGGGATACATACTTAATCCTCTTGTTCTCCGGAGTGGTGAGTGAAATAGACTTGCTGGGGCAATCAAGGTTTCCTTCATACTTGGTCATCCAATCCATGCCTAGGATTACATCCAATCCCTAGGATTCTAAGATGATGAGGTCGGTAGGAAAAACATGGTTTCCTATGTGGAGTTTCAGGGCGTGGCATCCTATCCCTGCCATCATCATACCTCGTGGGGAATTGACCTTAATGGGCTGACTAAGGGTTCTGGTGGGTAAACCATACTTTTCCACAACTACCCTTGATATGAATGAATGAGTTGCACCAGAATCAAAAAGTACCATAACTGGACGTGAATGCAATAAAAACTTACCAACCACAGTCTCAGACTGATCATAGACTTCCTCCACATCGAGGTGGTTCACCTGAGCACGAGGAAACGGATTTGGATTCTTAGTTGCAGAGTTGTCGTTGTTGTTGCCGCTTCTATTCCCTTGCTTGTTCTGAGGGCATTCAGTGGCATAGTGTCGTGTCTTCTGACACTTGAAACAGGTGATATGGTTCAGATCCTTCTGGGTTGGAGCAGGACAGTGTCAGTTGCCATTCCCACTTCCATTACCATTCTTGAAGCTGCCATTGTTGGGACGATTATTCCCATTTCCTCCATATTTGTGGCCTCCATGGTTGTGCACGGGATGAGTGTGTCCTCCATACTTACCGGTCCCTGATCCGGTATTTCCTGAGTACGGGGTGTAGCGGGGCTTCTGATGAGCTCCAGAGGTAGACTTCCCCTTTGCATACTTCCTCTTGCGGTTCTCAATTTGCTGCTGCTTCCCCTCCAAGATGGGGCCTTGTCTACTAGCTCCCGGTAGTTGCTGAAGGTAGCCACCATCAGCTGCATGCTCAACTCATCCTTGAGTCCTTCCAAGAATTTTTCCTGCTTGGCTGCATCATCGGCCACATCTCCTGGTGCCTAACGAGCCAACGTGCTGAAGTCATCCACGTACTGGGCCACGGAACGGTTCCCCTGGCGTAAGTTGTGAAACTCACAGTTCTTCGGACTCATGGCTCCAGCTGAGATATGTGCGGTGCGGAAAGCTTGGTTGAACTGCTCCCAAGTCACACCGGTAATGGGGTACGTGGTGGTGTAGTTCTCCCACCATGAAGCTGCTGGTCCCTCCAGTTGATGGGCGGCAAAACGCACTTTTTCAGCCTCAGTGCATCCTGCAGTGGTGAGTTCCCTCTCCTTCATGCGGAGCCAACCATCTGCCACAATGGGCTCTATGCTGCTGGAGAAGGTTGGGGGATTCAGTCTCAGAAAACGGGTGAGGTTGTCGCCTTGAGGTGGAGGGTGGTTGTTGGTCTGATTCTGAATCAATAGCTGCATCAGGGCGTTCTGCTGCTGGAGGAGTTGGGTGAGCTCTGGTGGGAAAGTGAAGTCGGGGTCACGTCACGGAGGCATCTTGCTGTTTTCACAGGGGTGAGAATTAGAATAGAACAATGACCTAAAAGGGAAATTCACTACCCATATGCAATGCAACAAACATATCACACCAAACATTCATTCATTTATTCAACTCAAGGTCAAACATCAAGATAAAATCTCCATTCAAACTAAACATCGACCTATGCTTTAACAACGAAAATGAAGATACATGGGGGCATAACTAAAGTTTTCCTCAAAAGTACATGGTGAAGTGGTCTCCTCCGGTGGTGCTCTCCTCATAGTCATCATCGTTGTTGATCAAAGGAGCCATGTCTCCTTCGGGATGAAGATTTTCACCCATGTCCATCTGTTCCTCTAGAGTTGCGATGCGAGTGTTCAGCTTGTCGATCCTCTCTAAGAAATCCTTCACCTCATACTCATGCTCGTACTCGGCTTCCCGTAAGTCAGCTTCGAGGTCAATCTCACGGTTCATTAGCCTCTTGATCGTCTTCGTGTCGGCACGTACCCGAAGCTCTAAGGTCCTGACGTGCATCTCCAAGGTCTGGATATAGGAAATGGTGGTGTCTTCAGTGGGAGTGGTTATGATATTTCCATTGGCATCCCTGCGACAAACCACGCTGAGTCCTGGTGAAATGGTTCCACCTCTGTATTCCTCCTGAATACGTCCAAGACAACTTCCATTTCATTGCCCCTGATCAATTTGTTGGGAAAGAGTTCACTGCTTGAAATGACGAGATGATCATGCAATTCTATTCCACTTCTCACTTTTATGGAGATAGCAGGATTGTTTGGATGATTGAAGGAGCAAGATATGAATCTTTTGTTGATGAGTGGGCTACCATCTTAGGAGTCCCATAGGTTCAGGATGGAGACTTGGATGTCTACTCAGAATCCAAGGATAGCCACAATGCTATGAAGGATATGTATAATCCTATCCCTAGTGATAAAGTGCAGTCTCACAAGCTTGGTTCTATCTACTTTCTCCAGCCAGGCCTTCATACCATGAACACTATCCTGAGGCATACCTTGATCCCCAAGTATGGAGATGAGAAGAGAATTCGTGGATACTCCATCAACATGCTCATCCATCTTGATCGTCACACCAAGATTCGAGTGATGGATTTGATAGTAGAGACTATGAAGAGGGTTGCTGTTGATCAGAAAAAGGGAAAATAAAACTTATCGGACAGGGGGCTACGTGGCGGGTTTTGGTTGGCCGAGAGGGCGTGCTGGCGGGCGTTTGCGGGCAGGTGACCGAAGCTTAGCACGTACAGGTTCAGTTTTAAAAATGATCTAATCCTAGGCGTTGGATTTAGATCGGACGATCTAGGGAGGGGAGAGGGGCTCACAGAGAGAGGGTCACCGGTGGTGGAGCTTCTCCGGCGAGGCCGAGGCGGCGAGTCGACGGGGGCGACGCTCCCGTGGTTGGGGACGGCGTCCGAGGGCTTCAAACGACGGCGGCGGGTCTCCGGCGTACTTTGGTGGTGTCGGAGGGGAGTGGGGACGAGCGTGGCCTCGGCCAGGTGCTCTGGAAGCGTCGGTCGGGATCCGAACTCCGGCGAGCTCGTGCAGGTGGTTCTGGCGAGGGCAGAGTGGGGGCTCGGGGTGAAATGGAGCGCGGAGGGTGGCCGGGGTATTTGTAGGGCCGCGGGTGGTCGAGGGAAGGCATGTGGAGGCGGATCCGTCGCGGGAGGGATCTCCGGCGATGTCCTGCGCGCGGGGAGGAAGGTGAACACCACAGCATCTTCGGGATCGGGCAGTGGGCCGGGGCATTAGAGAGAGAGAGGGCGGCGTCAGCGCGTCGGTCGGTCAGCTCGGAGCGGTTTCGGGAATTAAACGTAGGTGGGCCGGCCGGTTTCAAATTAATTCATTTCCTTTCTATTTCTAGAGCAGTAAAACTCTTTTAAAAGCATTCAAAACATTTCCAAATATTGGAAATAAATATATATATCAAAATGATCAGGAGAATTAAAGCTATTCAATGAACATTTTTCCTCTGTCATATTGAATACTTTGAAAAAAACTATTTTTCAGAAAATGCTTATTTGATTTTAAATCCTTTTGCAATAATTTTTCAAATAGCCCCTTTGTATTATTGTTCAAATATTTCACCAAGATGCCCCTAGTGTGGAGTGTCATGTTACTCCCCTCTTTTCTTTGAACTTTTCCAGAGGTTTTCAAATAGGTGAAACAAGAAAAGGGAAAGATGAAAGTGACCTTTCAGAAATTCAAAGGAAGCACTACAACCATTTTATTCATTCAAACAATGTTATGATGATGCATAGCTATATATCATAACATTCCAAAATGAAATTTTGGGATGTTACAATTATCAGAATTAATTAAACCAATTTAATTAGCGTAATGGCTGGGCCCACATGTCATAAACTAATATATTAATAAGAGATTAATTAAGTTCATTAATCTTAATTACACTAATTAACTAACTAAAGGGTTAGTTAATGAATTAATCAATTTAATCAACTTATTAACTATTTATTTATACATTATTTTTAATTTAATTATAATTTTAAAACGTCCTTAGGGGTGGTGGGCCCCCTCTGTCAGTCTTAGGGGAGTGGGGCTAGTGGGATTAACCCACTAACGAAATGGGCAGGGGCGACCGAAGCCACGGCCAGCGCCCTAGTCGGCCACCGGTGGCCAGGGCCGTGGTGGTGGCCGGCGAAGGGGGGGTGAGGTCCCGTACTGGTCGGTGCGTCGCGGCGGCGGCCGTGGCCGTGAAGCGGGCAGCGTGTGTGTGTGGGGAGAATGAGGCGTAGCGAGCGGCATAGGGCGGCGGTGCGGGTGGTGTGGCGATGCGCGTACGGCGGCAGCGAGGCGTGCATGGGCCGTGGCCGTTTCAGAGGGCGAGGGGAGGTGTGCTGGGGTGTGAGGCCGTGGCGGTGCAAACAGCTAGCGGCGGCGGGGCGGAGGCCGACCGGAGAGGGAGAAGGGGTGGGAAGGGAGGAGCCCATGGGGGGCTCACCGGCGGCACGTAGGGGGGCGGGTTCGGCGAGGCTCGGGAGGCTGCTGGGGAGGAGGATGGGGAGGTCCGGGCGATGTGGGTGCGGGGCGGCACCAGGCGCCGGTGGTGGCGGGCACGTCGGGGGAGGACCGGCGGCGGGGGTGCGACGAGGAGGCCACGTAGGCGTTGCGGGGAGGTGTCGGTGAGACGCCGATTTGAAGAGGGGGAGAGGAGGCAGCCGGAGGTGGGGACGGACCGGCGACGACGCGGTGGAGATACCCTGCCCCGATCCAGATCTAGATCGGGAGCGAGGGGTGCGGGGGGAGTGGGGAGGTTAGGGTTTCTTAGGGTGGGGGATATAGGCCCAGGGTTGGCCGGCTGGGTGGGGGGTAGTGGGCCAGTTGGGTGGGGGAGTTCTTTTATTTTTAGTGTTATTTTTGTTTCCTTTTTCTTTTAATTTCCTGTTTTTGTTTTAGTTTAATATATCAAATTTAAATACTTTCAAAAATGTTGATTTTTACAACACAATTACCTATGTATTATTTGCACACTCTGGACATTTTAGTTTGTATGTTTGAAAACTTTTGTCGTTTGACTTGGTTTTGAATTTCAAATTCGCACGGGATTGAATCATCGCGAGATTAACAATAGTAATTGTGGTGATGTGGCACCATTAGCATGGGATTACTGCAACTTAATTACAAAGATTACTGTAGCACAAATCCAGGGCGTCACAACAGCCCTACCTCAATGTATGAGGATCTAGAGGAGGCTGCTGCTGGTGGTGCATACTTCCTCTTGCGGTTCTCAATTTGCTGCTGCTTCCCCTCCGAGATGAGGGCCTTGTCTACTAGCTCCTGGTAGTTGCTGAAGGTAGCCACCATCAGCTGCACGCTCAACTCATCATTGAGTCCTTCCAAGAACTTTTCCTGCTTGGCTACATCATCGGCCACATCTCCTGGTGCATAACGAGCCAACGTGCTGAAGTCATCCACGTACTGGGCCACGGAACGGTTCCCCTGGCGTAAGTTGCGAAACTCACGCTTCTTCAGACTCATGGCTCCAGCTGAGACATGTGCGGTGCGGAAAGCTTGCTTGAACTGCTCCCAAGTCACACCGGTAATGGGGTACGTGGTGGTGTAGTTCTCCCACCATGAAGCTGCTGGTCCCTCCAGTTGATGGGTGGCAAAACGCACTTTTTCAACCTCAGTGCATCCTGCGGTGGTGAGTTCCCTCTCCATCTTGCGGAGACAATCATCTGCCACAATGGGCTCTATGCTGCTGGAGAAGGTTGGGGGATTCAGTCTCAGAAAACGGGTGAGGTTGTCGCCTTGAGGTGGAGGGTGGTTGTTGGTCTGATTCTGAATCAACAGCTGCATCAGGGCATTCTGCTGCTGGAGGAGTTGGGTGATCTCTAGTGGGAAAGTGAAGTCGGGCTCACGTCACGGAGGCATCTTGCTGTTTTTAGAGGGGTGAGAATTAGAATAGAACAATGACCTAAAAGGGAAATTCACTACCCATATGCAATGCAACAAACATATCACACCAAACATTCATTCATTTATTCAACTCAAGGTCAAACATCAAGATAAAATCTCCATTCAAACTAAACATGGACCTATGCTTTAACGACGAAAATGAAGATACATGGGGGCATAACTAAAGTTTTCCTCAAAAGTACATGGTGAAGTGGTCTCCTCCGGTGGTGCTCTCCTCATAGTCATCATCATTGTTGATCAAAGGAGCCATGTCTCCTTCGGGATGAAGATTTTCACCCATGTCCATCTGTTCCTCCAGAGTTGCGATGCGAATGTTCAGCTTGTCGATCCTCTCTAAGAAATCCTTCACCTCATACTCATGCTCGTACTCGGCTTCCCGTAAGTCAGCTTCGAGATCAATCTCACGGTTCATCAGCCTCTTGATCGTCTTCGTGTCGGCACGTACCCGAAGCTCTAAGGTCCCTACGTGCATCTCCAACGTCTGGATATAGGAAATGGTGGTGTCTTCGATGGGAGTGGTTATGATATTTCCATTGGCATCCTACGACAAACCACGCTGAGTCCTGGTGAAATGGTTCCACCTCTGTATTCCTCCTGAATACGTCCAAGACAACTTCCATTTCATTGTCCTTGATCAATTTGTTGGGAAAGAGTTCACTGCTTGAAATGACGAGATGATCATGCAATTCTATTCCACTTCTCACTTTTATGGAGATAGCAGGATTGTTTGGATGATTGAAGGAGCAAGATATGAATCTTTTGTTGATGAGTGGGCTACCATCTTAGGAGTCCCATAGGTTCAGGATGAAGACTTGGATGTCTACTCAGAATCCAAGGATAGCCACAATGCTATGAAGGATATGTATAATCCTATCCCTAGTGATAAAGTGCAGTCTCACAAGCTTGGTTCTATCTACTTTCTCCAGCCAGGCCTTCATACCATGAACACTATCCTGAGGCATACCTTGATCCCCAAGTATGGAGATGAGAAGATAATTCGTGGATACTCCATCAACATGATCATCCATCTTGATCGTCACACCAAGATTCGAGTGATGGATTTGATAGTAGAGACTATGAAGAGGGTTGCTGTTGATCAGAAGTGCTTATGCTGCTACGCACCCTATATCTAGATGCTTATCAATTCTAAGCTTGAGAAGCACATGTTTGCTCTGGACAGTCCCCATTTGCTACTTCAGCCAGATTTTGAGGACAATGTTGTGGTGATGGACCCAGACCATCCCACATCAGCTGTAGCTCAGGCACAAGCAGGGGCACAAGCAGAGGTAGCTCGAGCCACTAGTGCTCAGGTTCCCAGGTCCAGGAATGAGCAGATCGATCTTTTGATCGCCACTGTCATGGCTATGAAGAAGGACATCAAGACCATCATGGATACTCAGGAGAGCCTTGCAAACATTATTGATGATAGAGTGAAAACTCTAAATGACAAGGTTGATGGGCTGACTAAGGCAGTCAATGAGCTTAATAAGGAGGTTGATGAAGCCCCAATCCGTCGCACCTCTTCAGAGTCTGATTCTTTCGATGATGAGGAGGTTAGTGCACCTGTCAGGACGACTGCCCAGTTCACGACTAAGTCCAGGACTCCTACAGTACTAGCTCCAAAGATGAGGCCTTCAACTTATGCTCCAGCCACAGTATCTTCAGCTCCATCAGCTCTAGTGCCTCCAGTATCTACTGCACCTTCATCCAAGACTTCAGCGGAAGTCTTCGCCGATGCAGTTATCTCAACTCCACCATCGACGACCAGAGGAGATCAGTTGTAGAACGATTAGCTATATCTCTTTGAACTTTTTGGTAACTTGTTTCCAAAGGGGGAGAAGTTGTATATAGATCTTAGGCTTCGAGTGAGAGAGCGCCTGTTTTTATCTCCTGGTTTTACAAAACATTTGGTTCTTTTGGTTTGATGTGAGATACTTTTGTGTCTGTGTTTGATCATACGCTTTAATGTGTGTTGCTACTATTTCCTATCATTTGATGGTTATGTGATGATCACTCACTTTGCTTGATGTGTTCTGCTATGTTGTTAACTCTTATTACTCTCGCACACCACCAAGTTGTATGTGAATGGAAGAAGTGCCCCATGTACCTAATCGATTGTGCATTTGCATTCAATGCAAATTTAAAATAATGCACAAATTTAGGGGGAGCTCTTTCTTATCACATACTTCTCAAAGCGATGATTATATTCATTGATTATATCATATGTTGAAGCTTTGATCTATATGTTGTCATCAATTACCAAAAAGGGGGAGATTGAAAGCACATTTGCTTGCTTGGTGGTTTTGGTAATTAATAACAACATATATGTCATTGAACCAATGTTTCCACTAAGTATGTTTCAGGGAAAGTTCAATGATGGATTGGCAAAAGGATTGTGGAATACCCCAAGATGCAAGGAATAGCATTGGCCCAGCTTCAAGCAAAGGACTCTACATTTTACATTTGTGAGAAATCACTTTGAGTCCATAGGAAAGCCAATACTATTAAAAGGGGGTAAGGTTTTGTTGGTGAACAAAATGCTCATACGTGCACAAGTGATAGTCACCACATACACCCACAAGCTCTTCCACAGAAGTCTGTCCAAAGCCATATACTCAAAATTGGTGCAACCAACATTCTACACTCGGTGCCACTGATTCCAAACCCTAGACAGACTCAGCCAAACCCTAGCTTTTCGATGCAACCGATTCTGCATTCAGTGCCATTGAGTTAGGCTATCAACTTTCTGTTACGCAAGTTCACAGCTTCGATCCCTCCGAGATTGTTGGATTGGCGTCACCGAGATTGGACATTCTGACTGTTGGTCACCTTATCGGTGCAACCGAGATTCCTATATCGGTCTCACCGAGATTCAAAACTTGCCACCTTTTGGTCACTTTGGTACCACCAAGATTAACAAATCGTTGTCACCGAGTTGGTCATTTTGTGTGTAACGGTTGGATTCTTGGAGATGCCTATATATACCCCTCCACCACCACTCACTAACAAGAGAAGCACTCAGAACAGTTCCCCACTCATACCTACTGATTTTCTGAGAGAGAACCACCTACCCTTGTGTTGAGGTCAAGATCTTCCACTCCAACCATATGGATCTTGATTTGTAGCCTCCCCAAGTTTCTTTCCACCCAACCAATCTCTTCTACCAAGCGAAATCTATGAAAGAGTGATTGTGTGTTCAGGAGTCTATGATCTTGAAGCACAAGAGCAAGGAGTTCATCGCATTATCGAGCCTATTACCTTTTGGAGGGTGGTGCCTCCTAGATTGGTTAGGTGTCGCTTGGGAGCCTCCTACTTCGTGTTGTGGAGTGAACAAACAGGTTTGTAAGGGCAAGGGGATCGCCTACTTCGTGAAGATCTACCCCGAGTAAGACTAGTCCTCCATGGACGTAGGCTGTGATGTTATAGTCAAGGTTGCTTCTTCGTGGAACCCTCTGTGGGTAGAGCCCTTCATGGACTCTCGCGACCATGACCCTCCGTGGGTTGAAGACTCCATGAACGTGGATGTATGATAGCACCACCTATCGGAACAACGGGAAAAATCATCGTGTCACCAATTGTGTTTGCTCTTCCTACCCTCTCTTCACTTACATGCTTGTCTTTACTTTCCACTGGTATACTCTTAGAGATGCATGTGTAGGGTGTACTTGACATACTATGAATGCTAAATTTTCCAAGATTTAAAATTGGGGAAAAGTAGATTTTTATTTGGTCAAGTAGTCTAATCCCCCCCCCCCCGCTAGCACTACTTTCGATCCTACAGAAACCCACTATACAAGCTTAGCATGGCAAAATAAAATATCTGGGCCTAGTGTCCACAAAACACTACCACATTCATGTTGACAAGTTCATCTTAGCTTGCAAGTATTAATTCATACAAAAATAACAAAAGGCCGGCTCATCACAAAACAACGTATTTACCAAGTTGCTCAAAAGACAGAAACAATGCCACCAGTGGATTACTGGGATTTTTTCTACCCCAAAATCATATATCACACTCATATGTTCCTGTAGAGAAATCACCCGCAAACACTAAAAGAAAATAACACAAAAACCCTAATTGACTTATAAGTCAAAACTTGCCCTATTTGGCCACTGCCAAATATGGCCATGTCCAGACCTCGACATATTCCAAAAATGGAATATCACACAAAATCACAGAAAAGAATAAACATAAATATATAAAAAATAAATAACAGAGGCGACCCACCTGGCAGTGAGCCAAGGCCCTGGACCCACTGTCATGCACCCATGAGAAACACAATTGGGAGGAAATAAAAAGGTGGGGAGCCAGGGTTCGAACTAGGGTCTCCTCTGTAGCAATGGGGGGCTGCTACCACTGGGCTAGGGAGGGGATTTTGCACTAAAGGGGAACTAACTCCTTTTGAATAGGCAAAGGCTCGGGGCTCCTTCTACCTCCAGACAGCGGAGAGGAGGATATCGTCGGCGAGCAAAGCGGCCATCACTGTTGTAGTAGACCGCCGACGGGGACGTGGGATTGGCTGGGGAACCCATCCCCGACGAGGGGCCAGAGCTCAAACTTGAGCTCGGCCATGGCATTCTGGGCGGCAGGGCTGCGCAAGCCAGGCAAGGGGTGCAGGTACGCAGGAGCAAGCGGGGCGGCGACGCGGGAGCGCCAGCATGCCAGGGTTTGGCTGGTTGGGCACGGGAGGCTACTACACCACACAACTACTCAAGACTGAAAAAAACACAGCTTTTGCCAGAGCATGGAGAGCACAAGCATGGCACGTCAGGAACTATGCGTACATGTAGCTAACGATGTGACGACAAGGGGGAAAGGAAGGAGGGGTCGTACCTCCTTACCTAGGACACGCAGACGACGGCTGGGGCACGATGAAGACGACGCTGTGAGACGGCAAACTCTGGCACGAATATGAACCGAAACAAAGAGGAAGGACACCAAGCTGTCGATGAAGAAGAGGCTCCCTGGGGCAACATTCCCACGACACTAGAGTGCGATTGGGGGCTGCAGAAGGATCACCACGTGCACGAGCAGAGGCTCGGTTAGAGCATCGGGATCATGGCGACGATGAGGAGCGGGGTTACCTTACCTGCCGGTGGTGAGGCGAGGAGCAGGGAGGAATGGATAGCTTGAAGCTAGGGCTACGTGGGAGACATCTCATATAGGTGGCTCGGGATACCGTCGGCCATCAAATAAACCAGGAGCAAGACGTGGCGCTCGGGATAGCCTACCGTATAGAGGAGGGAGATGAACGCGCCGAGGAGGCTCTGCTGGGCTGTGATAACCCACAAGTATAGGGGATCGCAACAGTTTTCAAGGGCAGAGTATTCAATCCAAATTTATTGATTTGACACAAGGGGAGCCAAAGAATATTCTTGAGTATTAGCACCTGAGTTGTTAATTCAACCTCACATGAAAGACTTAATACCTGCAGCAAAGTATTCAGTAGCAAAGTAATATGGTAGTAACGGTAATAGTGGCAAAGTGATAGTAGCAGTTTTGTAGTGATTGTAACAGTAGCAACAGAAAAGTAACTTTAGCAAATATCGGTATATGGAAAGCTCATAGGCAATGGATCAGTGATGGATAATTATGTCGAATGGCATTCATCATGCAACAGTTATAACATAGGGTGACACAGAACTAGCTCCAATTCATCAATGTCATGTAGGCATGTATTCCATATATAGTCATACATGCTTATGGAAAAGAACTTGCATGACATCTTTTGTCCTACCCTCCCGTGGCAGCGGGGTCCTATTGGAAACTAAGGGATATTAAGGCCTCCTTTTAATAGAGAACTAGACCAAATCTTTAGCACTTAGTGAATACATGAACTCCTCAAACTACGGTAATCATCGGAAAGAATCCCAGTTATTGTCACCCTCAGGGATGCGGATCATAACTCGTAATAGGCGTCTACAACTTGCAAGATAGGATCAAGAACACAGATATATTCATGAAAACATAATAGGTTCAGATTTGAAATCATGGCACTCGTGCCCTAGTGACAAGCATTAGGCATAAAAAAAATCATAGCAACATCAATCTCAGAACATAGTGGATACTAGGGATCAAACCCTAACCAAACTAACTCGATTACATGATAAATCTCATCCAACCCATCACCGTCCAGCAAACCTACAATGAGATTACTCATGAACGGTGGTGAGCCTCATGGAATTGGTGATAAAGGATGGTTGGTGATGACAAAGGCGTCGATTTCCCCTCTCCGGAGCCCAAAACGGACTCCAGATCTGGTCTCCCAAGGAAGAACAGGCGATGGCGGCGGCTCCATGTCGTGAAATGCGATGAACTCTTTTCTCTGATTTTTTTCCTCGACAAATAGGGTTATATGGAGCTTGAGAGGAGGTCGGAGGAGCCATGAGGGCCCCACAAGCCTGCTCGGCGCGGCCAGGGGGTGGCCGTGCCTAGCAGGCTTGTGGCCCACCTCTGGTTAATTCTTGTGCCAGTATTTTTTATTAATTCCAAAAATATTCTTCATAAATTTTCAGGGTGATCCCAGAACTTTTATTTCTGCATAAAAATAACACCAAGGCAATTCTGCTGAAAACAGCGTCAGTCAGGGTTAGTTCCATTCAAATCATGCAAATTAGAGTCCAAAACAAGGGCAAAAGAGTTTGGAAAAGTAGATACGTTGGAGAAGTATCAACTCCCCCAAGCTTAAACCTTTGCTTGTCCTCAAGCAATTCAGTTGATAAACTGAAAGTGATAAAGAAAAACTTTTACAAACTCTGTTTGATCTTGCTGTTGTAAATATGTCTAACTTATGTTCAAATTTTTAGCACAGATTATAAACTAACCACATTCACAATAACATTTAGGTCTCACATTTACTCATGTCAATGGAATAACCAACTAGCGAGCAATAATAACAAGTCTCGCATCACAACAATTTTCTCAAAACAATCATGATACAATATGACATAATGGTATCTCGCTAGCCCTTTCTGAGACTGCAAAACATGCAGAGCACCTCTGGAGAACAAGGACTGGCTAAACATTGTAATTCACGGTGAGAGAGATCCAGTCATGCTCACACTCAATATCAATTAATAGCAAGGCATACATATGACAATGGTGCTCTCTAACTGGTGCCTTGTATAAGAGGATGATGACTCAACAATAAAGTAAATGGAAAGAACCTTCGCAGAGGGAAGCATTGATTTGCAGAGGTGCCAGAGCTCAAGCTTTTAAAACAGAGATAGGTAATGATTTTGGAGCGGTATGCTTTCATTTCTCACACAACGAGCAAGAGGTTTCAGTATCTTCCATGCTAGATACATTATAGGCGGTTCCCAAATAGAATGGTAAAGTGTTTACTCCCCCTCCACCAATCAGTCACACTCCACAGCGGACCGAATTCACGGGTACCGTCCATACAAACACAGTCCTCGGGAGTTTTGTTTAATTATATTTTGCCTTTTATTTCAAGCATGGAACTGGGCATCCCGATTACCAGCCACTTTCTCGTGAATGATAGTGAATCAACACATACGTGACAATAACCTACAGAGCATGGAAGATACTAATAGCCCCCAATCGCCACATGAGCGATTTGGGCATACAAAATAGAAAGTTCATTTGAAGGTTTAAAGTTTAGCACATGCATATTTACTTGGGACGACGGGTAAATACCTCATATAGGTAGATATGGTGGACTCATATGGAACAACTTTGGGTTTATTGAGATGGATGCACAAGCAGTATTCCTGCTTAGTACAAGTGAAGGCTAGCAAAAGACTAGGGAGCGACCAACCAGAGAGCGACACAGTCATCAACATGCTTTGAGATTAACCAACATTGAATGCAAGCATGAGTAGGATATATTTCACTATGAACATAAATATCGTGGAGGCTATGTTGATTTGTTTCAACTACATGTGTGAACATGTGCCAAGTCAATCCACTTGAATCATCCAGAGGAGGATACCATTCTATCATACTACATCACAACCATTTTAATGCGCATGCTGGAACTCAAGATGAACCATTATCCACTCTTAGCTAATTAAGCATGGCATGAATAACTATAATCTCTAATTTTTATTGCAAACATGTTCAACCCATAATGTACTGAATTCAGAACGATGAGCTAATCATATTTACAAAAGCAATATAGGTTGGGTTCATACCAGCTTTTCTCCATCTCAATCTTTTCATCAAATATCGTCATTATTGCCTTTCACTTGCACGAACGAACGATGTGAATAATAATAAGAGTGCACATGCATTGGACTAAGATGGAATCTACAAAAAATAAACCAAAGGAGAAGATAAGGCAACATGGGCTCTTTGTAAGATAAACAATAGTGCATATGAGAGCCACTCAACATGTCATCGTGGTCTTCTCCTTATGACCCAAAGAAAGGAAAGGAAAATTATTTACAGGGGAAAGCTCCCAACAAGCAAAAAGAAGAACAAGAAATCCTTTTGGGTTTTCTCTTTAATGCTACAACTAAGCAACTAGGAAATAAAGCTAGAACTATTTTTTTGTATTTTCCTCAACGTTTATTAAACACACAAGAAAAAAGCAAAACAAGAATTAAAGTACCATGGATAGTACAATGAAAAAGTATGAACACCGAGAACTGAAATAAGTGTGTGAACATGAATGTAATGTCAGTGAGAAATAAGTACTCCCCAAGCTTAGGCTTTTGGCCTAAGTTGGTCTAGGGCCACGGATGGAAATAACCTTCTCCGGGATACTACAGAGAACACTGAGGGTTCCACTAGTTAGCAACCTCCTGTGGCTCCCACTGAAAACCGGGGTCTGATATGGATCCAGAGCCGGTGCTGGCTCAGGTGCTGGGGGTTGCGCCAAACCCCAATATCGATAGATGTCATCGGGCATAACAGTGTACCTGCCTAAATGAATATCGAACAGAGAAGAAGTAGGCAGAGTAATAATCTCACAAGTACCCTGACTAAATACTAAATTGTATAGCAGCCTCTTACCGTCATTCTTTTTAATAACATCATGGGCTACCATACGGTCATAATCTAGAAACTTCGAGGGTATCAGCTTTTCATCTTTCTTGTGAAGCCTAATGGGTATCTCAAAATGTTTAGCTAAACGAGATGCATAGATACCTCCGAATTTGGTCCCCTTCGAATGGTTGGTGTTCAACCGTTGGGCCACCATAGCGCCCACACTAAAAGTTCTATCATCAAGTAAAGCACGACGCAAAATAGCGAGGTCAGGGGCACTAAGGCTACCACTCTCCCATCGACCAACTAAACATCTTCCCGTAAATAATGAATAATAGCATAGCATAGGAAAATGTAAACTAGTTGCTCTTGCCTTTGACACGCCTCTCTCTTCTCCTAAAGTGACTACGGCAATAAAATCTTCCATATCTCGAGGACGTGGTTCCCTGATGCTGCCCTCATAGGGTATCTTGCAAACTTTGCAAAAATCATAAAGGTTCATTTTCTTAGGCACATCATATAAGTGAAATTCTACTGTAGGAGGGTCTTCCCTAGGATCAAAGTGAAAATTTTGCACAAAGGTATTAGTGAGCAAGAGGTACTGGTCACACTTATCGTTAAGGAAGTTGGTGATGCCTGCATTCTTGGTCAAATAATAGAAATCTTCATAAATTCCAGCCGCCCTCAAGAATGTGTCACACAGCCATTCACATGGTCGGATTTCTGCGACACGAAGAAGATTATATTTGGGTTTCTCCTTCATTTCACTTTCATCTTCCTTAGAACCCCGGCTTGAAGAACCTCTTAGTAACCTTCTCAACATTTCCAAAAAATTCTGAAATTTTTAGTGAGTGAAAATAAAGGTGAACAAAACTCATAGTAACTACTCCCTTAAGTGCCTAGAGACTATATCATGCATCAAAACTACTTGGGACCATACAAATTTGACATGCAAGCTCAAGAACAAGGTCACCATAACAGCAATAATTTAAAATATATAAGGCACTAGAACAAAAACTAATTGGACCATTGGAGGAGTCACATACCGATGAGCAATCCCCTAAAATAGTTTTGCAAATGGAGCTTTGAGCAAGGAGATCGAAAATGGCAGCAAGATGAGCTAGAACATGGGTTTGAGCAATGGTGGGATTTTTTCTGGAGGAAGATGAAGTGAATGGGTGCTGGAATAAGTGGAGGGGGGCACGTGGGACCCACAAGACCCAAGGGCGTGGCCAGGGGGTGGCCACGCCCTACAGGCTTGTAGCCCACTGGTGCAACCCCCTGATGCATTCTCAATGCTAAAAATTCTTAAATATTCCAGAAAAAATCATATTAAATTTTCAGGGGATTCTGGGAACTTTTATTTTAAGGTCATTTTTGTATTGCGCGGAAAACTCAAAAAACAGAAAAATAATAGCATTTTTACTTAATTTCATCTAGGTAACAGAAACTAAAAGTTAGGTACAGGAAGTCGCGCTTTCTAAATTCATCCATCTCATGCTCATCAAAAGGAATCCATCAATAAGGTTGATCAAGTCTTATTAACAAACTTCTTTCGAATATCATGAAACCGAAGAATTTTCGAATAACACTAAGTTACCTCAATGGGGATATGCATTTCCCCAACAATAAGTATATCATATCTCTTCTTGACAGTAGGAAGAGGGAACTCAAAGTCTCCAATAATAATTGTTGGAATTTTTTCAATAGAATTGATACTATGAACTTGAGGTTGTTTCTTTGGAAAATGTACTGTATGTTCATTACCATTAATATGAAAAGTCACATTGCCCTTGTTGCAATCAATAACAGCCCCTACAGTATTCAAAAAGGGTCTACCAAGGACGATCGACATACTGTCGTCCTCGGGAATATCAAGAATAACAAAGTCCTTCAAGATAGTAGCATTTGCAACTACGACAGGTACATCCTCACAAATACCGATAGGTAGAGCAGTTAATTTATCAGCCATTTGCAAAGAGATTTCAGTAGGTGTCAACTTATTCAAATCAAGTCTACGGTATAAACAGAAAGGCATAACACTAACACCAGCTCCAAGATCACATAAAGCAGTTTTAACATAATTTCCTTTAATAGAGCATGGTATAGTAAGTACTCCGGGGTCTCCTAGTTTCTTAGGTATTCCACCTTTAAAAGTATAATTAGCAAGCATGGTGGAAATCTCAGCTTCCGGTATCTTTATTTTATTTGTCACAATATCTTTCATATACTTGGCATAAGGAGACATTTTCAAAATATCAGTCAAGCGCATACGTAAAAAAGACACGTCTAAGCATTTCAGCAAAGCACTCAAAGTCCTCATCATCCTTTTTCTTGGATGGTTTAGGAGGAAAGGGCATGGATTTCTGAACCCATGGTTCTCTTTCTCTACCATGTTTCCTAGCAATGAAGTCTTTTTTATCGTATCTTTTATTCTTAGGTTGTGGGTTATCAAGATCATCAGCAGGTTCAATCTCCACATCATTACCATTACTAGGTTGAGCATAAGCATGAACATCATTATTAATGTTATCACTAGGCTCATGTTCATCACCAGATTGTGTCTTAGCATCAGAAATAGAAATATCATTTGGATTCTCAGATGTATCTATAACAGGTTCACTAGCAGCATGCAAAGTACTATCATCATTCTTTTTCCTACTCTTATTGGAAGGAATAGGTGCATCAGTATTAACTCTTTGATTATCTTGTTCAGTTCTCCTAGGATGGCCCTCGGGATACAAAGGTTCCTGAGTCATTCTACCACCTCTAGTCACAACTTTAACAGAATGATCATTGTCTTTACTATTCATCTCATTAAGCAAATCATTTTGAGCCTTAAGTACTTGTTCTACTTGAGTGGTTACCATGGAAGCATGTTTACTAATAAGCTTAAGATCATTGACATTTCTACTCAAATAATCACCCAAGTGATCAAGCATATAAGCATTATGTTTCATTTGTCTACTAACATAGGCATTGAAATTTTCTTGCTTCATAATAAAATTATCAAATTCATCCAAGCATTGGCTAGCAGGCTTATTATAAGGAATATCTATTTCATCAAATCTACTGAGAGAATTTACCTCTACTACTTGTGTCGGGTTATCAAGACCATGTATTTCTTCAATAGGTGGTAGATCCTTAACATCTTCAGCTTTTATACCCTTTTCTTTCATAGATTTGTTTGCCTCTTGCATATCTTCAGGACTGAGGAATAGAATATCTCTTTTCTTTGGAGTTGTCTTTGGAGGTTGTTCGGGAATAGTCCAATCATTATCATTGCTCAATATGTTATTCAATAGTAATTCAGCTTGTTCAACAGTTCGTTTCGTGAAAACACAACCAGCACAACTATCTAGGTAGTCCCTAGAAGCATTGGTTAGTCCATTATAAAAGATATCAAGTATTTCATTTTTCTTAAGAGGATGATCAGGCAAAGCATTAAGTAATTGGAGAAGACTTCCCCAAGCTTGTGGGAGACTCTCTTCTTCAATTTGCACAAATTAAATATTTCCTGCAAGGCAGCTTGTTTCTTATGGGCAGGAAAATATTCAGAGAAATAATAAACCATGTCTTGGGGACTACGCACACGACTAGGAGCAAGAGAATTAAACCATTTCTTAGCATCACCCTTTAATGAGAAAGGAAACAACTTAAGAATATAGCAATAGAGAATTTTTCCTCATGAGTAAATAAGGTGGCTATATTATTCAATTTGGTAAGATCTGCCACAACAGTTTCAGATTCATAACCATGGAAAGGATCAGATTCAACCAAAGTGATTAACTCAGGATCGGCAGAGAATTCATAATCCTTATCAGTAACAAAGATAGGTGAAGTAGCAAACTTAGGATCATATTGCATTCTAGCATTCAAAGATTTTTTCCTTCCACTTGTGAAGCAATTTCTTAAGATCATCTCTATCATGACAAGCAAGAAAGTCCCTAGCTACCTATCCTTCCATAACATAACCTTGAGGTATATCAGGCAATTCATATCTAGGAGAGCTAGGTCTAGCAGGTGAATCATAGTGTTCAGTTTCAATAATTTCATAGATTCAGAAATATTATCAGTTTCAGCATTAGCTCTAGCAATTTGTTCATCAAGAAATTCACCCAGTGGCACAGTATCATCAAGCAAAGTATTATCATAAGCATCATGCATAGCAGAAGTAGCATCATCAATTACTTGTGACATATCAGAATTACTAGCGGGTGGTGGTGTCGCAAACTTACTCATAACAAAAGGTGAATCAAGTGCAGAGCTAGATGGCAGTTCCTTACCTCCCCTCGTAGTAGAGGGATAGATATTGGTTTTTGGATCTTTCAAATTCTTCATAGTGATCAACAGATATATATCCCAAGTGACTCAGAGAATAAAGCCATGCTCCCCGGTAACGGCGCCAGAAAAAGGTCTTGATAACCCACAAGTATAGGGGGTCCCAACAGTTTTCGAGGGTAGAGTATTCAACCCAAATTTATTGATTCGACACAAGGGGAGCCAAAGAATATTCTCGAGTATTAGCAGCTGAGTTGTCAATTCAACCACACCTGAAAGACTTAATATCTACAGCAAAGGATTCAGTAGCAACATAATATGGTAGTAACGGTGACGGTGACAAAATGATAGTAGCAGTTTTGTAGTGATTGTAACAGTAGCAATGGAGAAGTAACTTTAGCGAAGATCAGTATATGGAAAGCTCATAGGCAATGGATCAGTGATGGATAATTATGTCGAATGGCATTCCTCGTGCAACAGTTATAACATAGGGTGACACGGAACTAGCTCCAATTCATCAATGTAATATAGGCATGTATTCCATATATAGTCATACGTGCTTATGGAAAAGAACTTGCATGACATCTTTTGTCCTACCCTCCCGTGGTAGCGGGGTCCTATTGGAAACTTAGGGATATTAAGGCCTCCTTTTAATAGAGAACCGGACCAAAGCTTTAGCACTAAGTGAATACATGAACTCCTCAAGCTACGGTAATGACCAGAAAGAATCCCAGTTATTGTCACCCTAGGGGATGCGGATCATAACTCGTAATAGGTGTCTACAACTTGCAAGATGGGATCAAGAACACACATATATTCATGAAAACATAATAGGTTAAGATCTGAAATCATGGCACTCGGTCCCTAGTGACAAGCATTAAGCATAGCAAAGTCATAGCAACATCAATCTCAGAACATAGTGGATACTAGGGATCAAACCCTAACCAAACTAACTCGGTTACATGATAAATCTCATCCAACCCATCACAATCCAGCAAGCCTACGATGAGATTACTCACAAATAGTGGGGAGCATCATGGAATTGGTGATGAAGGATGGTTGGTGATGACGAAGGCGTCGATTTCCCCTCTCCGGAGCCCAAAATGGATTCCAGATCTGGTCTCCCGATGAAGAACAGGCGATGGCGGCGGCTCCGTGTCGTGAAACGCAATGAACTCTTTTGTCTATTTTTTTCCTCGACAAATAGGGTTATATGGAGCTAGAGAGGAGGTCGAAGGAGCCACGAGGGCCCCACAAGCCTGATCGGCGTGGCCAGGGGGTGGTCGCGCCTAGCACGCTTGTGGCCTCCAGGTGGCCCCCCTCTGGTTAATTCTTGCACCAGTATTTTTTATTAATTCTAAAAATATTCTACGTAAATTTTTAGGACGATCCGAGAACTTTTATTTCTGCACAAAAATAACACCAAGGCAATTCTGCTCAAACCAGCGTCAGTTCGGGTTTGTTCCATTCAAATCATGCAAATTAGAGTCCAAAACAAGGGCAAAAGAGTTTGGAAAAGTAGATACGTTGGAGATATATCAGGCTGCGTCTATGCTCGGGCTTCACTGCTGCTGGTCCAGGAGAGGCCCAGATGGGGGGGTTCTCTCTCTCTTCCAGCGAAAAGGCTTGACAATTTTTTTTAAACAACAGAAACTAGCAATTAATGCTAGGAAGTTTGGAAAAGAGTTGATAGAAAATAAAATACTTAAGCACTCTTAAAAATAGCACTATTTTATAACAATGGTATGACATTTTTGAGCAAACAAATATTATAACATATAATTACGAAAACAAGCTGGTTTGCAAATTCCCAAAGACAACAAAACTACAACCATGACTTACAACTATATAAACATGAACAGCAGAATATTAAGAAGAGGAGCAACATTTTTAAATAATTTAATTAGCAAGTGGAAAACCACATGTAGCATTTGTTTGAAAAGAGAGAGAGAGTTGAGCATAGTTTTGAGGGAAAAAGGAGAGGTATTGCACCAAAGTTTTGCACACTAAAACACCCATGACTCCTAGCACACAACACCTCAAACGCACTCACAACAACATCACCACATGCAAGTCATGATGCAAAACATGAATGATGCTATGATGCCATGATGCAAGAAATGACATGAAGAAAAAATATATTTCTCGAATCCCATGATGGCATTCCATTGAAGGTTCACACATGCATATATTACAAATAGGTCCAGGGGTGCACTTGGGATATTACAGTATGGGTATATTTACTTAATGAAACGCAAGCTTGAAATGTTTGAAAATTTCAAGCGAATTCAGAGTGAAGTTTAAGATCATCGTGACAAGAAGATAAAATGTCTACGATATGATCGTGGAGGTGAATATCCGAGTTACGAGTTTGGTATGCAGCTTAAGACAATGTGAAAATTGTTTCACATCTCACACCACGTGACCATAGTGTAATGGTTTGTCCTAACATCGTAGTCATGCTCTATTGGATATGGTGCGTACTATGATGTCTCTTATCGTTTTGACACTATCGTTTTGGGGTTATGCTTTAGAGACAATTACATTCACTTTAAATAGGGAACCATCTAAATCCGTTGAGATGACACCGTATGAATTGTGGTTTGGCAGGAACCTAAGCTGTCATTTCATAGAGTTTGGGAATGCTACACTTATGTCTGATAAGCTCGAACCCAAAGCGGAAAGGTGCATCTTCATAGGACACCCTAAGGAAACATTTGGGTATACCTTCTATCTCAGATCCGATGGCAAAGTGTTTGTTGCTGAAAACGGGTTCTTTCTCGAGAAAGAGTTTCTCTCGAAAGAATTGAGTGGAAGGAAACTAGAACTTGATGAGGTTGTTGAACCGTCACTTCAGTTGGATAGTATCACGACGCAGAAAGATGTTTCTGCGATGCCTACACCAAGTGAAGAGGAAGCAAATGATGATGATCATGAAGCTTCGGATCAAGTTATTACCGAACATCATAGGTCGACAAGGACTCATACCGCCCATGAGTGGTATGTCAATCCTGTCTTCGAGGTCATGTTGTTAGACAACAATGAACCTATGAGCTATGAAGAAGCGATGGTGGGCCCGGATTCCAACAAATGGCTTGGAGCCATGAACTCCGAGAAAGGATCCATGTATGAAAACCAAGTATGGACTTTGGTAGACTTGCCCGATGCACAGAAGGCCGTTGAGTACAAATGGACCTTTAAGAAGAAGACAAACGCTGATGGTAAATATCACCATTTATAAAGCTTGACTCAAAGAAGTTTCCGACAAGTTCAAGGAGTTCACTACGATGAGACTTTATCACCCATAGTGATGCTAAAGTCTCTGGAATTATGTTAGCAGTCGCTGCATTTTTTGATTATGAAATCTGGCAGATGGATGTCAAAACATCGGTTCCTTAATGGTTTCCTTGAGGAAAGGTTGTATGTGATATAACCGAAAGGTTTTGTCGATCGTAAGGATGCTAAAAGGTATGCAAGATCCAGCGATCCTTCTATGGACTGGAGCAAGCATCTCGGAGTTGGAATATACGCTTTCATGAGGTGATCAAAGTTTTTGGGTTCATGCAAAGTTTATAAGAATCTTGTATTTACAAGAAAGTGAGTGGGAGCACTATAGAATTCCTGATAAGTATATGTGGTTGGCATATTGTTGATCGGAAATGATGTAGAATTTCTGGAAAGTATAAACGGTTGATTGAAAGGAGTTTTTCAAAGGAAGACCTGGATAAAGCTACTTAAATATTGGGCATCAAGATCTATAGAGATATATCAAGACGCCTGATAAGACTTTCAATGAGTACATACCTTGACAAGATTTTGGAAGAGTTCAAAATGGATCTGTCAAAGAAAGAGTTCTTGCCTGATTTGTAAGGTGTGGAGTTGACTAAGACTCAAAACTCGACCATGGCAGAAGAAAGATAAAGGATGAAGGTCGTCGCCTATACCTTATCCAAAGGCTTTATATAGTATGCCATGTTGTGTACCGCACCCCGGGTGTGCGTTGCCATGAGTCTGTCAAGGGGTACAAGAGTGATGCAGGAGTGGATCACTGGACAGCGGTCAAAATTATCCTTGGTAACTAGAGGACTAAGGAAATATTTCACAATTATGGATGTGATAAAGAGTTTGTCATAAAGTGTTACGTCGATGCAAGATTTGTCACCAATCTGGATGATTCTGAGTAGCAAACCGAATATGTATAGTGGAGTAGTCATTTGGAATAGCTCCAAGTGGGGCATAGTAGCAGCATCTATAGAATGACATATAATTTGCAAAGTACACATAGATCTGAATGTTGTAGAACATTGACTAAAACCTCTCTCACAAGAAAAACATGATAAAAACCCATAATTCATTGGGTGTTAATCACATGGTGATGTGAACTATATTATTGACTCTAGTGCAAGTGGGAGACTGTTTGAAATATGCCCTAGAGGCAATAATAAATTTGTTATTATCATATTTCCTTTTCATGATACATGCTATAATTGTATTGATTGGAAACTCATATACATGTGTGGCTACATAGACAACACGGTGTCCCTAGTGAGACTTTGGTAGACTATCTCATTGATCAAAGATGGTCGAGGTTTCCTAGACATAGACATGAGTTGTCATTTTATAACGGGATCACATCATTGGGAGAATGATGTGGTGGACAAGACCCAAAACTATGAACGTAGCATATGATCGTGTCAATTTATTGCTATTGTTTTCTGCATATCAAGTATCTATTCCTATGACCATGAGATCATGCAACTCATTGACACCCAAGAGTACCTCGCGTGTATCAAAAGTCGCAACGTAACTGGGTGACTATAAATATGCTCTACAGGTATCTCCGAGGGTCTCTGTGGAGTTGGCATGGATCAAGATAGGGATTTGTTACTCTGTGTGACGGAGAGGTATCTTAGGGCCCATACAACATCATAATGAGCTTGCAAGCAAAGTGACTAAAGAGTTAGCCACGGGATCTTGTATTACGGAATGAGTAAACAGACTTGCCGGTAACGAGATTGAACAACGTATGGAGATATTGACGATCGAATCTCGGGCAAGTAATATATCAATGAACAAAGGGAACTACATACGAGATTAACCGAATCCATGACATCGAGGTTCAACCAATAAAGATCTTTGTAGAATATGTAGGAACCAATATGGGCATCCAGGTCCTGCTATTGGTTATTTACCGTAGAGGTGTCTCGGTCATGTATGCATAGTTCTCGAACCCGCAGGGTCTACACACTTAACGTTTGGTGACGATATAAGTATAGTTGAGTTATTATGTTGGTGAACGAAGGTTGTTCGGAGTTTCAGATAAGATCACGGACATGACGAGGATATCCAGAATAGTCCGGAGGTAAAGATTGATATATGGGATAATAGTGTTTGGTCTCCGGAAGGGTTCCAGAATTCACCGGAAGGGGTTTCAGATGTTTCCCGAAATGTTCGGGTACGTGAACACTTTATTTGGGCCAAGGGCTAAAGCCAACGAGGCTTTAGGAAGGTGCAAAAGGAGTTTTGCGAAGGCCAGGGGCCAGACGCCAGGGACCCTGGCGTCTGGGGCCAGACGCCAAGGGCCCTAGTGTCCGATCCTCGAGTCCAAGGAGGACTCTTGCCTTGCATGCCAAACCGACTTTGAGGAGGTTCTTTCTCCAAGAGGTGACTCCAGGGCTCAACATATAAATAGAGGAGCAGGGCTGGCACCCGGAACACATCAAGATTTCCCCAATTCGTGTGTCGGTAACCCCGCCCCTCTAGTTTATCCCGCGTCATAGTTTCCATTGTGCTTGGTGAAGCTCTGCGGAGATTGTTCTTCACCACCACCATCACCACGCCATCGTGCTACCGGAACTCATCTACTACTTTGCCCCTCTTGCTGGATCAAGAAGGCAAGGACATCATCAAGCTGTATGTGTGTCCGTTCAGCACTAGATCGTGATTGGATCGCGGGACGGCTTGTGATTTGGATCACGAAGACATTCGACTACATCAACCACGTTTCTTAACGCTTCCGCTTAGTGATCTACAAGGGTATGTGGATCCGATCTCTCCTCTCATAGATGTTCATCTCCAAGATTGATCTTGGTGAAGCGTAGGAAATTTTTTGTTTCCCATGCAACGTTCCCCAACAAATAAGTGTGTCCAACATTATAACCTTACCTGTACATTCAAGCATGGATTTCGTTGTCAATTGCATGCTTCTAGAGTGTTATTTAAACTTTATGATAAATCCTTTAGCATGACTCTAGAAGAATTCTCTGTTGCATGCAATCTTCCACTTTGGGGATCGCTCGAGAAACCCTCCAAAACTGATTATAATATGTTCCTCGAGAGTCTTTGCGTGGAAGAAGATAGGGGAGTAACTCAGGCCAGAATTGAAAGCATCCACTTTCCCTCAATTCGTTACTTTGCACTATTTAATGGAAAAATGTCTAGTAGGAAAACAAGATTGCAGTGCGCTATGTGCCCCTGACTTGAGCCTTATTCACACTGTTGTGACTGAAGAACGAAGATTTAACCTTGTTGCAATTGTTGTCCTAAGGCTGCACTCCAACTCTAGCAACGGTGAACTGTATGGAGGAATTTATGCTTCCAGCGTAGCTGCATAATTGCAAGTGTCACCTCAAACTAATGATCCCATTTTGCTCGACAGATATTTAGATTATGAAGCTATGTGCTCTCATGAATTTCTTGTGAACCGTGTGATAACCCACAAGTGTAGGGGATCAGTTGTAGCCTTTCTCAATAAGTAAGAGTGTCGAACCCAATTAGGAGCTAAAGGTAGAACAAATATTCCCTCAAGTTCTATCGACCACCAATACAACTCTACGCACGCTTAACGTTCGCTTTACCTAGAACAAGTGTGAAACTAGAAGTACTTTGTAGGTGTGATAGGATAGGTTTGCAAGATAACAAAGAACACGTAAATAAAAACTAGGGGCTGCTTAGATAAAGAAACAACTAAGTTAGTTTAACGAGTGTAGAAAAGTGGTGGTAGGAGTTGCGAAATTGTCCCTAGGCAATTGATAACTAGACCGGTAATCATTATTGCAATTTTATATGAGGGAGAGGCATATGCTAACATACTTTCTCTACTTGGATCATATGCACTCATGATTGGAACTATAGCAAGAATCCGCAACTACTAAAGACCATTAAGGTAAAACCCAACCATAGCATTATAAGGTATCAAGTCCTCTTTACTCCCATATGCAACAACCCACCTACTCGGGTTTATGCTTCTGTCAGTCAAACATCCCACCATAGGCAAATCATGAACACATTGCAACACCCTACAGCGAGGATCCCTCATGCTTGCATGACATGGAGAGCACCATAGGACAGCATCAATAATAAAACATGCAACTCAAACCAATCATGATCATCAATCAACCCATAGGACAACAAAAATCTACTCACACATCATAGGATGGCAACACATCATTGGATAATAATATGAAGCATAAAGCACCATGTTCAAGTAGAGGGTACAGCGGGTTGCGGGATAGTGGACCGCTATAGATAGATGGGGGAAGGTGATGGAGGTGTTGGTGAAGATGATGGAATTGTTGGAGTATATCACCGTCACGATGATGGCCCCGGCGGTGTTCAAGTGCCACCGGGAGAGAGGGGACAGAGCCCCCCTCCTTCTTCCTCTTCCTTGACCTCCTCCCTATATGGGAGGAGGGTTTCTCCTCTGGTCCTCAGCCTCTAGCGGCGGAGGGGCGAGATCCCCTCCGAGATTGGATCTCTCTCTCTCTTTGTTTCCTTCTGTTTCTGCGCTCCCAGATACTGGCCTTTCACCTTTTCTTAAATATATAGAGATCTGTAACTCCGATTGGGCTGAAATTTTGAGGGACTCTTTATCCAAAAAAATAGTTTTCTTACGGCCAAAGGAGAGCTCCAACCGACCCATGGGCTGGTCACAAGGGCCCAAGGCGCGGCCAGGGGGTAGGGCGTGCCCCCTGGCTTGTAGCCCCCTCGGGCACCGCCTTCTATTGATTCCACTTCCCAAAATTCACATATATTCCAAAACAAATCTCCGTAAGTTTTTATCCCGTTTGGACTTCATTTGATATGGATTTTCTGCGAAACAAAAAACATGCAACAAACGGGAACTAACACTAGGCACTAGATCAATATGTTAGTCCCAAAAATAGTACTAAAAGTTGCCAAAAGTATATGAAATTTGTACAATATTGGCATGAAACAATCAAAAATTATAGACATGACGGAGACATATCACTGTGATCGAGGTTATGAGTACAACTTAATATTTGTGAAATATACGCATGTGCATGTCACTTTGCATGCACCTGCCCTCTTTGATTTTCAGGCTCGACAAAGATATTTGAGAACGAGTTGAGGGAGTACAAATCTATAGTGGAGGTTGCTTGTTTGGCGGAGGAGGCGGCCAAGAATGCCTCTACGAGCTATCATTTCAACTATTACCCAGATCAACAATGGTGATTACCAAGCTAGGAAAATGTTAACTGCCTCTTATATGCTTTATTGTTGATCTAACAGAGAGCCAATATTACCTTGTATTCTCCTTTGTCTAAAACTTCCCTACAGATTCTAGCTTAGTCCATGACATTCTTGCACTATTATTATTATCATATCATTTGTTCATGCAAGTGAAAGGCAATGATGGTGATATTTAATGAAGTGATTGTGGCAAAGGAAGCTGGTATGAACTCTTCTTGTTTTATCGGTTTTGTAAATATGTTTAGCTAGTTCAATCTTGATTCAGTATATCATGAGTAGACATGTTTATGATGACATTTAGATATTATAGTTTCTCATGCCATGCTTAATATCTAGGAGTGGATAATTATTTATCTTATGTGTCAACATGCATTAAAATGGTTATGATATGGTACAGTAGTATACTATTTCCCTCTGAGTAATTCGAGCGGTCTCACTTGGCCCATGCGCAAGCATGTAGTTGATTCAAAACCAATGCAACCTTCATGACGTTTAAATTCAGAGTGTTCATATCCTACTCATGCTGCACCCAATGGTAATTATTCACAATGCATGTTATGACCGTTGTTGCTCTCTAGCTGGTCGCTTCTCAATCTATTACTAGCCTTCGTCTGCACTAAGCAGGAATGTTGCTTGTGCATCCAAAACCCTTAAACCAAGTTATTCCACATGAGTCCACCATACCTACCTATCATTCCAAGTAAATTTGCATGTGCCACCTCTAAATATTCAAATAAACAACTGATTTGTGCACTCGTCTCACTCATGGAGTGACAAGGCGGTCGATATCTTCCATGCTAAGTGAGTTATTCTAAAGAATGTCGTTTATTCATTGTCATTGCACGAGAGAGGCTGGTGAAAAGAATGTCCGGTCCTGCTTAATCAAAATAAATTAAACAGAAATCCTTGGGACCATTGTATGTTGGCAGACATCCATGGATTCGGCCAGCCATGGTCTGCATATGGATGGCGGATAGGAGTAAACTTACTATTATGTTTGGGAACCACCAATAATGAGTTTAGCATGGAAGATATTGAAAACCTTTTTCATAACATTGACAAGAAAAGTGCACCACCCAAAAATTATATTTTCACTCTCGTTTTAAGCTTTGAGCCCTGGCACCTCTGCAAATCAATGCTTCCCTCTGCGAAGGGTTTATCTATTTATTTTTATGCCGAGTCATCATCCTCTTATTAAAAGCACCAGACCAGAGAGCACTATTGTCAATCTTATGCATCGATTCTAGTTAATGTTGGATATGAGCCTGACTGGATCTTTTCTACCATGAATTATAATGTTTAGTCACTTCTAAATCTCAGAGGTGCTCTGCATTTATGTTTTACAGTCTTAGAAAGGGATAGAGAAATAGCATGCCAGCATATTATATTATTATTGTTTTGACAAATTGTTGGCATGTGAGATATCTTATTATTCCTTGCTAGTCGGTTATGTATTTCCACGAGTTAACATAATGTTTAGTTGTTGTCAAGGATGTGCTTATTTATGATTTATGCTGAAAACTTGAGCACTAGCTAAGCATGTGTATAACTACGAGAACAAAAGAGCTTGTAAAATTTTTCTTTATCACTTTCAGTTTATCAACTGAACTGCTTGAGGACAAGCAATGAGTTAATCTTGGGGGAGTTGATACATCTCCGACTTATCTACTTTTCCAAACACTTTTGCTCTAGTTTTGACCTCTAATTTGCATGATTTGAATGGAACTAACCCGGACTGATGTTGTTTTCAGCAGAATTACCTTGGTGTTATTTTTGTGCATAAATAAAAGTTTTCAGAATTGGATGAAACTGTTTGTGAATTATTTATGGGATTTATAATGAATCATGGAGCGAAAAACTGCCAGAGGGAGCTTGCCAAGGGGCCACAAGCCAACAGGGCATGCCCCTAGGTCACGCCCTAATGGCTTGTGGGGCCCTCGTGTCTCCTCACACCCTAATTTCAATCCTATAAATGCACATCTTGAGAGAAAAAATCAGAGAGAAGTTTTCATCGTGTTTCACAAGATGGAGCCGCCACCACCTCCTGTTCTTCCTCCGTAGGGCTGATCTGGAGCCTGTTTTGGGCTCCGGAGAGGGGAAATCGTCGCCGTCGTCATAACCAACCCTTATTCAATAACACCGTCATGATGCTCACCACCGGGAGTGCGTAATTACTTTGTATGCTTGCTGGACGGTGGTGGGTTTGCATGATATTGATCATGTAATCAAGTTAAGTTTGATAGGGCTTGATCCCTAATATCCACTATGTTGTGAGATCGATGTTGCTATGACTTTGCTATGCCTAATGCTTGTCACTAGGGACCGTGTGACATGATTTAAGATCTAAACCTATTATGTTTTCATGAATATAAGAGTGTTTTGGATCATATCTTGCAAGTTGTATGCACCTGATACGTGTCATGATCTGCATACCCCAAGGTGACAATAATTGGGATTCTTTCTGGTGATTGCCGTAGTTTGAGGAGTTCATGTATTCACCATGTGTTAATACTTTGTTCCGGTTCTCTATTAAAAGGATACCTTAATATCCCTTAGTTTCCACTAGGACCCCACCGCCACGGGAGGGTAGGACAAAAGATATTATGCAAGTTCTTATCGCAAGCACGCATGACTATATATGAAACACATGCCTACATTATATTGATGAATTGGAGGTAGTTCTGCGTCACCCTAGTGTGTAACTATTACATGATTGATGTCATCTAAATCATTATCCATCACCGATCCACCTGCCTATACTTTACATATAATGAATTTTGCTAAGCTACTATTGTGATTGTTACTATCACACCTGCTACAAAACTGTTGTTGTCATCATTTCTATTACTTTTGCTACTAATATTTGCCATGTTACTAAACCTTTGTTGCAGAGAGATATCCCAGGTGTGGTTGAATTGATAATTCAACTATCAAGGCCAAAAAATATTCTTTGGCGCCCCTTGTGTCGAATCAATAAATTAGGGTGAAATACTACCCGTGAAGACTGTTGCGACCCCCTATACTTGTGGGTTATTAGGTCTCCACTCTATTCTTAGACCAAAACGCACGAGAAGGGGAAGATGGTCTGATATGGACGAACGAATGTGTTCAATTGCAGCCTCCCTGAAAATGTCACTCCACGTATCTGACTCCACACCTGTGTCTAGCCTCGCTCTCACCTTCTTACTTCCTTCTTGTTTATCATTGAATGTCCAAGTTGTCTTTTGAAACCCAGGTGAAAAAGCCCATAGTCCGAGAGAGTATCACGAAAACTAGCCATGTTTCTCTCTGATCTATTTGTGACTGAAAAGTGTTTAGATTGGCAAACGGTTTCGTTGAAATCCACAATGGCAAACCATGGGGCATCTGAGAGCGTTTTTATTCTTCTCAGGAGGTCCCACATGTGTTGTCACTCATGTGATTTCGGTTTACCATACACGAAGGTGCCTCTCCACTGAGGTCCATGTGTATTTAGATGAATTAACACTTCAATGTATCTCAAACCCACGACAAGTTTTATTATCTCAACACTCTCGTTGTAAAACAAGGCTAACCCAACACCTTTTCCTACTTCGGGCTGGATGACACAACGCTTTAGACCCAACCTCCATCTCAGACTACTAACAAACCTATTCTTATGTCGTGTCTCCGAAAGAAAAACGAGCTCTGGTTTGTAAGTGTGCACCAGGCACACTAGCTCCTGAACTGTCCGGGGGCTGCCCGAGGCCCCGGCAGTTCCAGCTTAGGAGCATCATGTCTCCTGGTGGATGCCTCCATCAGCATCCACGAGGTGACCGGTAGCCCCTGGACCAATTGCTCCATCCCTACCATGCTTACCAATGTTGTCCACCTCCTTGGTTTGGCTTCTCTGTTTCTTGTGTTGATCTTTGTCCCCTCCTTCCTTCTGTGCAGCAATATCCTGTTTCACCCCTCAGCCACGGTCTCCTCTTTTCCCAAGAACTGACAAAGCTTCCCTTGTACCATTTTTCATGGCTTCATCCTCCTTGCCAGCAGTTATCAGCTTGATGTTAACCGCCTTCTCTCTAATGTGTTCACCTCCCGCCCTAGCTCAGCAGTGGCAGCGGTTTCCACCCCAGCAAATTGTGGTATCGGGCCAAAACCCGACGGGTTGCTGAGCTCATTTTCCGTTGTCTCCTCCTGTACCAGCCCAAGTGCACCCCCTTGCCATTTTGGTCATGTATCTCATGTGAACCTCAATGTTTGCCATGTGGTTTAAATGATTACTACTTGCTTCATGTCATTCATGCATCATGCATCATGATCATCATATAGCATAATATTTATTTGCATTGTGGATGTGGTGTTGAGGTGAGGTTTGTATGTGGATGAATGCATGTGTGCTTGGTGTGTTGCTCTTCTCCCTTGTCTCATTTTCCTTAACCCCCCTCTTTTATTTCAACTCAAAAAAACATTTTTCCTCCTAATTATTTATGTCACAAATTAACTTGTCCTATAAATCTTTCAAAAATGTTCTCGTGCTTAAGTTAATTGTTTAGAGTGGAGTAAGAGAGCTCTTCCATGTGTTGTTGTTTCTGTCATTAATATATCTAATAAAACAGTAGGTTTTATTTAATAAAAGTAATTAATTTACTTTATCAAAAAATGGCTAGTTCATTTTTTATTAATAGGTTACATTTATTTGTAGTGCCAAAGTATTTTGGTTTCCCAAAATCCTTTTGTTTTCTTCTGTGGGGCTTTATTGGTTTAGTATTGTTTTATTAAAAAGAAAAACCTTTATTTCTTTCTAAGAGAGAGAGAGAGCTTGCCCTCCCAGGCCTCCTTGCCCCGCAGCGGCCCAGTAGCAGCAGTAGCCGCAGCCCGCAGCCCACTAGCATCGCGTTCGTTGTCCTCCTCCTGTACGGTAGCAATCCAGAGCACCATGTTGTCGTCTCTATTCATTTGACGGCCGTCGACGCCCCTAGAGCCCGATATAAGGTGTCCTCCGTGCCTTAGCTTGACCCCTCACTCCATTCCCCCATCCTCTCGCATCGCCGCCGCTCAGGTAGGTCGCCTAGTGCACGCCGTCACCCTGCTTGCCATGCTCCGGCCGAGCGCGTGCTCGAGCTTGAGGTAGCCTCCTCGCGTCGTCTCCGGCCCTCCTGTGCGCATAGATCGAAGCCCCAGAGGCCCTGCGTCTTCTTCCTCTACGCACGCGTCGCCGTCGATGCCGAAGCTCCGTCCCTGTCGCCATCTTCTTCTTGCTGTTCGGATCCGAGGTGCATCGGAGCTCCGAGGGCCCTCGCATCGCCTCCGTCCCGTCTTCGCCCGTCTCTCCATGTCCTAGATAGTGATGGTGGTTCCTTCTCCCTCCCTATTCTTACACGTCGGCCATAGCCCCTTGTGCATGTCGCTAGCTCGTCGCCATTTCAGTGCTCTCGTAGCTCTGTCAAGGGTGTTTTTTTTCGTCAGCAGTCCTCGCTACGGCAGTTGCATAGACGTCCGGTTGCCCTCGCCCGTTGCGCTCGCGTTCTGTAGCCGCCCTCAGTGTTGCGGCTTGACTCGCCTACGCCTTGCCTCGCCTACGCATGCATCGCCGTGGCCCGAGCCGGGCTCCTGCTTGAGCTCGAGCGCCCCTCTATCCGCTGCGCCACCGCTCCCTTGCCAAGGGAATGGATCCCCTAGGTATCCCGCATCCCTTGCCGAGGTCCTCCCTCGCAAGAGACCTCCGATGATGGCCGTCATAGCCATCGTTCTCCCCGGTGCCATGTAGTGCTAGCCTGCTTTTCTCTGAATTAGCTAGGGAGGAACCGCTCTGTAATCAATAGTCTCTGCCATAGCGTAGAGGTAGCCAAATCAGGGGCGACCACTAGATCGCAGGTTCAATCCCCCTCCCTCGGGCCCCCTTTTTTTCCTTTTTTCGGTGGTGTGTGTGTGTGGTGATCCGCGGGATCTGGTGTGGCCATGTGTTGATTATGTGTGCGTGTGTGCCCGTGCGTGTGTGTGCCAGTGTGTGTGCATGTGTGGTGGGATCTGCTGTGGTAGATGGATCCCATGTGAGTGCGTGTGTGTGATGTGTGTGTGTGCTATGTGAGTGTGTGTGTGTGAGAGAGCATGACAGTGGGCCATGGCCCACATGTCAGCCTAAGAGGGGCCCTGATGTCTATGCTAGGTGGGTCCCCTCCTTTCTTATAGTCTCTGTTTTTATCTGTTAGTTTTCTATTTATTTGATTTATTCCATTTTTAGTAAATGTCCAGATTTGTACATAGGTATTTTTGACATGAGCATTTATAGTAACTTTAACTTATAGGTTGATGTGTTTTTCGTGCTCTTGGTTAATTAGAGTTGTGGACATTTTTATCCACAGCAACATAGGGGTGTGATATATGGATTTGAGGTAGAAAAATCCCAGGAATCCATTGGTGTAATTTCTTTTGTCATATGAGCAAGTTTTACAAAATGTCATTTTGTCCCAATATACCATTTTGTCATTTTTGTTAGAATTAATCCATGCATGCTATGATAATGGTGTCAACATGTCAGTGGTAGTGTTTTATGAGTATTATGCCATGGTATTTTCTTTTGACATGATAAACTAGCATATAAGTGGGATTCTGGCTCCAAAGTAGCTAGTAAAATGTTGCTGATTTCAACATGCTAAATATTTCCATGACAGAGAATTTGTTGTTATTTTTATGCCATGTTGAGTGGATGCTACCAAGTGCTTTGTTGTGTTTTAGCTTAATGTGAGTGCTAGTGTTTTGTCGTAGATGTTGTCCTCTACCATCCTGTTAATTTTCATGCCTTGAGGTGGTTTCTAGAATCATTGCTTTCTGTTGTCAACTTGCTACTAGCTTAACTCAGATTCCAGAAAACTGTGATTTTCACTAAGTCCCTAGTATCTGTTTCATTATGCCAACTTGTGAGCTTCATGCTTAGTGACCCTTGCTTCCTTTCAAGTTTATGTAGTTGGATGATTTGTCAAGCATGTCATGCAGTTTATGTACATGCCTTGTTTGAGGTTGGAAACATCCTATAGCTCTAGATAATTGTTGTGGAAGTTGCTATGTTGCTGTTTTGGGCAAATTGTGCGTGGTAGTGTTTTGTGACTTGTGGGACCTATGCTCCATTGTTTTGCTTGATCTTTGGTTCTATTGTGTTTGGTTTTTCATTTCCTAACCAGTGGCTACCTTGGAATATACCAACGAATAGCCCATGGCCTTCCTTGTCTCATATTTTGCCATCGTACCTTGCCATGAGCGTAGCGTGAGATCCGTTACTCCGTTTCCTACGTTTAACATATGCATTTGCGTCGATTTTGCATGAAGCATCCATGTTTTCCATGATCATGCATGTTCAAACAACTTAACATGAGGCTCTGTCCAGAATTGTAAATAACTTAACTATTGCATGAGAAACATGACTAGCTTAGGATTGCCATGTTAAATACTTCAAATGAATCATGCATCATCTTGTTTGTGCATTGCACCATGGTTGTTTGTTTATTGTTGCTGCTTCTCTTGGGTAGACGCGAGTGTTGAACCTGAGTACGAGGATCCAGGAGAGTACCACTACGAGGACCCAGCTCTTTGTCCCTGTGAAGAACCAACAGGCAAGATGATCGTACCCAGATCCCGACACTATTTTGCTTTGCCAGATGTCCCGCTCTTATCATTACATTTGCATTACCTACCACTTGAATGTCAAGCCTCCTACATTGCCATGATAGCCTCTAACACCTCCACTACCTAGCAAACCTTGTTTGGCTAAGTTATCGCTGCTCAGCCCCTCTTATAGCGTTCTTAGATTCAGGTGCAGGTTGTTTCCATGTGATAACATGGATATCTGGAGATATCACAATATTTACTGCTATTTAATTTAATGCACATATATATCTTGGTATGGTGGAAGGCTTGGCCTTTTGCTCGGTGTTCTGTTCCACTTTTACCGCCATAGTTACTGTTACCGGTGTTATGTTTGCATATTTTTGCCCTCCTAACATGCTCGGGGTTGTTATGGGGACCCCTTTGATTATTCATTTGTGATTAAAGCTTGTCTGGCAAGACCCAACATTGGTACTATTTGCTTAAACAACTTAATAAAAATGCATAGGGCTTTGTAACTCCGTGGATAATTAATCAACAACCAGGGCCAGTGCTCCTCATGAATGTTGGTCCAACCCAGAGCCACTTGCGGGGCCACCTCGGGGCAACTCGAGGGATTTCTATTAGGCCCCCGTACGTACTGCGCATCTGGTAATGCCCTGAGACAGAGATACGCATGGCTCCTATTGGGATCTGGCCTGCCGGGCGGCCTTGATAGACTTGTTTTACCTTTCTCGAATGTCTTGCATGAGGAACTCTGATCTTATTTGGGCTCCCGAGGTGTAGGTATTCCTTTGGAATTGCCTAGGATGATCACGAGATCCGTGGTCGAGGTTATTCCCGTGGCGTGTGGTTAATTTGTGATGGATTAGTTGGAGCACCCCTGTAGGGTTAAATCTTTCGGAAAGCCGTGCCTGCGGTTATGTGGCAACTTGGATATTTGTTTAACACCTGGTTATAGTTAACTTGAAGTAAACTCCAATAAAATTTACCAACTGTGTGTGTAACCGTGATCGTCTCTACTCGTAAACATGAACCGAGAGAGAACATGGTGGGGTTATGTTTGACATAAGTAGGTGTTCAGGATCACTTAGTGATCATGGTAGTACTCGAGCGTCTTTCGTAGTCTACTATATTTACATTCATATTCTCGTAAGTTAGCCACCATATCATGCTCAGTGCTTGCTGCAAACTCAACACTTACCCCATCCAACCCAATAAGCTTATATAGTTTTGGTACCCGGGTTACAAGATTGTTGAGTCCCTGTGGCTCACAGATTACAACAATACAGGTGCAGGTGATGATGAGTCTGTGCCAGATGATGTGACCCAGCTCCAGTGGGAGTATGATGAAGAATGTGGCAGAATGTACGTCATGTATCCCGATGAGTAGAGAGGCCTTGGTCGTGATCTTTGGGGCTAGCAAGGCAGTTTCATTGCTTCTTTTCTTCGTTTGATTTCGTCTGTAGACGGACCCTGTCTTCTGTATGATGTTTGATAATTTGTGTGAAATTGTAATTGAGCTTGTGGTGAGTGTAAGCCAACTCATATACTCATCTCTTCATACATGTATGCGATGTTACTGTACTTGCGAAACGACCAGATGCACCTATATCCCTGTCGCGGCCCCCGTGCCTAAATAAGGATAGGCGCGCATCTTGGGCGTTACAAGTTGGTATTCAGAGCCATACGACCATAGGATCCCTTTGCTTGATCGAACCTGGCCGAGTCGAGTCTAGTAAAAACTATTTTGAGTCTAGTTATATCGGAGAGTAGGTTTCTTTTACTCCTCTTCTATACTCTGGTGAGGTATTTGACTTAGGAATTTTGATTCTACGCCTCTTCTTCCTCAAATTTTTTTAGGATCACGTGGGTATTTTGGAAACTATATGATGTCGATGTGACGGAGTTCTGTTTTGGTGCCTAATGTCTGACTTGATTTCTTCCGGGGAGTTGAGTTCCAGAGGATTCTTGGCACATCGTTATCATTCAGTTTTCTTAGTATCTCAGGATGGAGGGTGTTCGGAATTGCTTCAATACTTTTCGTGGTGAGATAAGGTCGGACTCATCCAGTACTGGGGAGGCGTCCGGGGTACCGCCATGTTTGGTATCGTTGTGCTTTCGAGGACCCGAGATAGATGGAGTTCTAAAGTCTCTAGTTATGTGTTGAAGGATGGATATAGTGGAGTGTAGGGCTTGTTAGTTGTGTGAGATATTTTGCCTCCATGTATCCCCAACACCCGATTGCATAACCAAAGAGTTCGGAAGTTCTTTGGTGGGAATTCAAGTAGCTATCTAGGATCATCGCCTTCAGATGTGTGAGGGCATATACATTTGTTCCGAGCAACCTTAGCTCAATACTTTTGTGTTATTGCAAGTGGCTTCTAATATCTGATGATGTCATCGCAAACCCGAAGAAGGCGTTCTTACTAATTTTTCAGTAGGAAGGCTATTATGTTATTCCGTTTAATTTCTTTCAAGTCATTTGATTCAAATTATTGCAATCATCTTTGTCAATGGTGTGCTGATGTTCTTGTCCATCTCCAGGATGGCTCCATCAACTCACGGGAATCCGGGTCGGGGTGAGGAGCAACCTGATCCTCCACCACCCACACCACCGCCTCCTCCTCCAGAAGCTTGGCAAGCTATAATGGCCGCAACCAATGCGAATACTCAGATGTTGCTCAGGCTGTTGCAAGAAAGAGATCAGGGTCTGCAAGGTTTTCAAGGGAATTTCCAAAATCAGCCTCAATTCACGACACTCAACCAGTTCCTTGCTAACCAGCCCAAGTCTTTCACCTGTTGTGAGCAGCCTTTTGATGCAGATGATTGGCTCCGCAACATGAGTAAGCATTTCGAGTGCAGCAATGTCAGACCAGATGACTATGTCAGGTTTGCGTTGTTTTAGCTCAAGGGTCAGGCAGCAGATTGGTGGCAGCAATACAAGGACTCCAGGGGTGATCGCGTTGTCAGTTGGGATGTTTTCTGTCGTGACTTCAGGGCCCATTAGATTTCGACGAGCTTTGTCGAGGAGATGCATGAGAAGTTCAGGCACCTGAAGCAGGGAAGCAAGTCTGTCTATCAGTATAACATCGAGTTCCAGAATCTGGCCTGCTATGCTAAACAAGATGTTCCTGATGACAAGTCCATGATTTATCAGTTCAGAGGTGGTCTCAAGGATGAGCTTCTACCAGGTCTGGTCCTCCAAGAGCCTCGTCAGTTTGATCAGTTCTACAACATGGCTTTGAAGGTCGAGGCAACTCAGCTCAAGTTAGAGAACTGAAGGAAGCGTTCCAGGGATTCCTATTCTTCTTCTTCTAGCTCTCAGATGGTCCCCAAGCAGCAGAAGTATTGGGTTCCTCCTCCTCCGTTTCGTTCTCCTCGGCAGTAGAAGCAGTTCGGTGGTTGTGGTTCCTCCCACCCACCCAACCCAGGATATCAACAGAGGTTCTAGGAACCCAAGTCAGCTAATGTTCCTCCTCCAGGAAACTTCCGTCCGCTCTCAGAGGTTACTTGTCAAAAGTGTGGTCAAAAGGGTCACTACTCAAACAAGTACAACCAGCGGCGTCTTCCGCCTCCTCCTCCAGTCAGACCTCCAAGCAATGCTATGGTGAAGCATAATCCCAAGTCAGCAAGAGTGAACATGGTGAATGCAGCTGAAGTAGAGCAGTCTCATGAAGTGATTATGGGTAATCTCTCAATCAATTCTATTCCTGCTAAAGTTTTGTTTGATACCGGTGCATCGCATTCATTCATATCTAGGCCTTTTGTTGCTAAGCACGAGTTTGTGACTGAAGAAACTCCTAGGCCCCTAATGATTATTTCTCTGGGCTTGCAAATGACTTCTCGTGTGATGGTTTGGGATGCCTCCATCAAGATGGGCAATTATTCTTTTCTGGCCTCTCCAATTGTTCTCGGTAACTCCGATATTGATCTCATTCTTGGTATGGACTTTCTCGCTATGAACAAGGCACATGTTGATTGTCAAGCCAAATAAGTCAAATTGACTCATCCTTCAGAAGATGTGATCATTTTCGCAGCTCGTGATGACACGATCCGTCTCTTTGCTCTTAATAAGAAGGGTGAAATCTCGGCTATTTCTCAAATTCCGGTGGTTTGTGAGTATGAAGATGTCTTTCCTGAAGAATTTCCAGGAATGCCTCCGCACTGGCCAGTTGAGTTTGTGATTGACCTCGAGCCCGGAACTGAACCGGTTTGCAAGCGTCCTTATGAACTTGGCCCCGTAGAGATGAAAGAGTTGAAGAAGCAGCTAGATGAACAAGAACGTCTGGGTCTGATCAGACCAAGTTCTTCTCCTTAGGGTTGTGGTGTGCTGTTTGTCCAGAAGAAGGATGGCACGGACCGACTTTCTCTCGATTACTGTCCATTGAATAAAAAGACAATCAAGAACAAGTACCCACTTCCAAACATCAATGAGTTGTTTGAACAACTGATAGGTGCCAAGGTTTTCTCGGAGCTTGATCTTCGCATGGGCTATCATAAGATTCGCATTCGTGAAGATATTCCAAAGACTGCTTTCAGGACGAGTTTTGGCTCTTATGAGTACACCGTCATGTTTTTTGGTCTCGCCAATGCTCCTCTAACCTTCTCCAGAATGATGAACTTCATATTCTCTCCTTTCAAGAATGAGTTTGTCTTGGTTTATTTGGATGATATCCTCGTGTTCTCGGAGACTGAAGAAGAACATGCAGAGCATCTCCGACTTGTGATTGACAAGCTAAGAGAGCATCGATTCTATGCTAAGTTTTCCAAGTGTGAGTTTTGGCTCAACGAAGTGGTTTACCTTGGGCATGTGATCTCTGCCGAGGGCATTAAAGTGCACCCTGAGAAAGTTGAGGCAATCTTGAAGTGGGAGCCTCCTCAGAATGTCAAGCAGCTTCGTAGCTTCTTCGGGCTGGCAAGTTACTACAGAAGATTTGTGGAGAACTTCTCTCAAATTGCTAAGCCTTGGTCCAACCTCCTCCAGAAGAATGTCAAGTATGGTTGGTCTCCTGAGTGTGATGTGGCATACTATAAGCTCAAGCAGAAACTGACTTCATCTCCAGTTCTTGTCCTTCCCGAGCAATCAAAGCCTTTCCAAGTTTTCTGTGATGCTTCTCTCCAGGGTCCTGGTGGCGTTCTCATGCAAGATAAGAAGATCGTTGCTTATACCTCGCGTCAGTTGGAGCCTGCTGAGAAGAACTACCCCACTCATGATCTTGAGTTGATGGTAGTTGTGCATGCTCTGATGACTTGGTGACATTTGTTGTTGGGTAGACCATTTGAGGTGTACACCGATCACAAGAGCTTGAAGTACATTTTCACTCAACCCAATCTCAATTTTCGATAGTCTCGTTGGGTGGAAATGATTGAGGACTTCAACCCAAGCATTGAGTATATTCCTGGTAAAGCAAATGTCATTGCAGACGCGCTCAGCCGTAAGGCGTACTGCAACAATCTTATCCTGAAGCCTCTTCAACCCGAGCTTTGTGAAGCCTTTCGCAAGCTCAATCTCCAAATGATTCCGCAGGGATTTCTTGCAAATCTTCAAGTCTCTCCGACTCTGGAAGATCAGGTTCACCAAGCTCAACTTCTTGATGCAATGGTGAATAAAGTGAAGAAAGGTGTGGCCAAGGGCATTCCGAAGTATAAGTGCTTTCGTGTTGATGGCAAAGATACCTTGTTCTTTGAGGACCGTCTGGTGGTTCCTAAAGGTGATCTCAAAAAGGTTATCATGGACAAAGCACACAATTCTCTCCTATCCATTCATCCAGGCAGTTCCAAGATGTATCGGGACCTCAAGAAAACCTTCTGGTGGACTCGCATGAAACGTAAAATTGCTTAGTTCATGAAACGAGTGTGATGTTTGTCGCAGAGTGAAGGCAGAACATCAATGTCCAGCAGGTCTCCTTCAGCCTTTGCCTATTCCATAGTGGAAATTCGATCATGTGGAGATGGATTTGGTCACTAGTTTTCCTAAGTCCAAGAAGGGCAATGATGCCATTTTGTGGTTATCGACAAGCTGACCAAAGTTGCCCATTTCCTTCCGGTCAAAGAGTCTATCTCGGCAGCTCAGTTGGCAGAGCTGTATACGTCAATGATAATTTCTTTGCACGGTATTCCTCAGCTCATATCTTCAGACCGTGGAGGCCTCTTCACTTCCAAGTTTTGGGAGTCCTTCTAGACTGCTATGGGTACCAAGATCTGTTTTAGCATGGCATTTCACCCGCAGACTAGTGGTCAAGTTGAGAGAGTCAATCAAATCCTAGAAGACATGCTCAGATCCTGTGTGATCTCTTTCATCATGAAATGGGAAGACTGCCTTCCATATGCTGAATTTTCATACAACAACAGCTTTCAAGCTAGCTCAGGCAAGGCCCCTTTCGAGATTCTCTATGGCAGGAAGTGCCGTACCCCGCTCAATTGGTCTGAAACCAGTGAGCGTCAAATTTCGGGCAATGACATGATCACTGAAGCAGAAGAGATGTGTCGCGTCATTTGTGAGAACCTCAAAGCAGCTCAATCCCGACAGAAGAGTTATTACGATAACAAACATCGGAATGTCTCCTTTCAAATTGATGATCTAGTCTATCCCAAAGTTTCTCCCATGAAGGGCACTCAGTGGTTTGGAATCAAAGGGAAGCTAGCTCCTTGCTTTATGGGTCCTTTCAGAGTTGTGGGTAAGAGAGGTGACATTGCCTATCAACTATAGCTTCCTCCAAATTTCACAAATGTGTATGACGTTTTCCATGTCTCTCAGCTCCGAAGGTGCTTCAAGACTCCCGAGTGTACCATTGACCTCCAAGACATTGATCTCCAAGAAGACCTATCTTATTGTGAGCATCCAGTTGCTATTCTCGAAGAAACTGAGCATAAGACTCACAACAAGTCAATCAAGTTTCTCAAGGTGAAGTGGTCTCATCATTCCGACAAAGAAGCTACTTGGGAGCGTGAGGATCTTCTCCGTTCCGAATTCCCAGAGTTCCTTCGTTCTTAGATCTCGGGTCAAGATCCTCTTGTAGTATGGGAGCATTGTAACAGCCCAAGTGCACCCCCTTAACATTTTAGTCATGTATCTCATGTGAACCTCCATGTTTGCCATGTGGTTTGAATGATTACTACTTGATTCATGTCATTCATGCATCATGCATCATGATCATCATATAGCATAATATTTATTTGCCTTATTTGCATTGTGGGTGTGGTGTTGAGGTGAGGTTTGTATGTGGATGAATGCATGTGTGCTTGGTGTGTTGCTCTTCTCCCTGTCTCATTTTCCATAACCCGCTCTTTCATGTCAACTCAAAACCCCCCTTTTTGCTCCTAATTATTTATGTCACAAATTAACTTGTCCTATAAATCTTACAAAAATGTTCTAGTGCTTAAGTTAATTGTTTAGAGTGGAGTAAGAGAGATCTTCCATGTGTTGTTGTTTTTGTCATTCATATCTCTAATAAAACAGCAGGTTTTATTTAATAAAAGTAATTAATTTACTTTGTCAAAAAATGGCTAGTTCATTTTTTATTAATAGGTTGCATTTATTTGTAGTGCCAAAGTATTTTGGTTTCCCAAAATCCTTTTGTTTTCTTATGTGGGGCTTTATTGGATTAGTAATGTTTTATTAAGAAGAAAAAACCTTTATTTCTTTCTGAGAGAGAGAGAGCTTGCCCTCCTGGGCCTCCTTGCCCCGCAGCGGCGCAGTAGCAGCAGGAGCCGCAACCCGCAGCCCACCAGCGTCGTGTTCGTCGTCCTCTTCCTGTATGGCAACAATTGAGAGCGCCACGTCGTCGTCTCTGTTGATTTGACGGCCGTCGACGCCCCTAGAGTCCGATATAAGGTGTGCTCCGTGCCCTAGCTCGACCCCTCGCTCCATTCCCCCATCCTCTCGCATCGTCGCCGCTCAGGTAGGTCGCTCAGTGCACGCCATTGCCCTACTCGCCATGCTCCGGCCGAGCGCGTGCTCGAGCTCGGGGTAGCCTCCTCGAGTTGTCTCCGGCCCTCCTGTCCACGTAGATCAAAGCCCCTGAGGCCGTGCGTCTTCTTCCTCTATGCATGCGTCGCCGTCGAAGCCGAAGCTCCGTCCCCGTCGCCATCTTCTTCTTGCTGCTCGGATCCGAGGTGCACCGGAGTTCCGAGGGCCCTCGCATCGCCTCTGTCCCGTCTACGCCCGTATCTCCATGTCCTAGGTAGTGAAGGTGGTTCCTTCTCCCTCCCTGTTCTTACTCGTAGGCCATAGCCCCTTGTGCATGTCGCTAGAACGTCGTCATTCCCGCGCTCCCGTAGCTCTGTCAAGGGTGTTTTTCTTGTCAGTAGTCCTCGTTGCGACCGTTGCATAGATGTCCAGTTGACCTCGCCCATTGCGCTCGCGTTCTGTAGCCGCCCTCAGTGTTGCGCCTTGCCTCCCCTACGCCTTGCCTCGCCTGCGCCTGCATCGCCTCCGCCCGCATCGCCGTGGCCCGAGACGAGCTCCTGCTCGAGCTCGAGCGCCCCTCCATCCGCTGTGCCGCCGCTCCCTTGCCGCCGGAATGGATCCCCTGGGTATCCCGCATCCCCCGCCGGGGACCTCCCTTGCCGGAGACCTCTGGTGATGGCCGCCATAGTCGTCGTTCTCCCCGGTGCCCGTGTAGTGCCAGCCCGCTTTTCTCTGAATTAGCTAGGTAGGAACCGCTCTGTAATCAGTAGTCCGTGTTGTAGCGTAGTGGTAGCCGAACCGGGGGGTGACCGCAAGGTCGCGGGTTCGATCCCGCCCCCCAGCCCCCCTTTTTTCCTCTTTCGGTGATGTGTGTGTGTGGTGATCCGCGGGATTTGGTGTGGCCACGTGATGATCGTGTGTGCGTGTGTGCCAGTGCATGTGTGTGCCAGTGTGTGTGCGTGTGTGGTGGGATCTGCTATGGAAAATGGATCTCATGTGAGTGCGTGTGTGTGTTGTGTGTGTGCTGTGTGAGTGTGTGTGAGAGAGCATGAGAGTGGGCCCTGGCCCACATGTCAGCCTAAGAGGGGCACTGGTGTCTATGCCAGGTGGGTCCCCTCATTTCTTATAGTCTATGTTTTATTTTTTTTTCTGTTAGTTTTCTGTTTATTTGATTTATTCCATTTTTAGTAAATGTCTAGATTTGTACATAGGCATTTTTGGAAATGAGAATTTATAGTAACATTTAACATATAGGTTGATGTGTTTTTGGTGCTCTGGTTAATTAGAGTTGTGGGCATTTTTATCCACAACAACGTAGGGGGTGTGATGTATGGATTTGGGTTAGAAAAATCCCAAGAATCCATTGGTGTGATTTTTTTTGTCATTTGAGCAAGTTTACAAAATGTCATTTCGTCCCAATATGCCATTTTGTCATTTTTCTTAGAATTAATCCATGCCTATGATAATGGTGTCAACATGTCAGAGGTAGTGTTTTATGAGTATTATGCCATGGTATTTTCTTTTGACATGATAAACTTGTATATAAGTGGGATTCTTGCTCCAAAGTAGCTAGTAAAATGTTGTTGATTTCAACATGCTAAATATTTCTATGTCTGAGAATCTGTTGTTATTTTTATGCCATGTTGAGTGGATGCTACCAAGTGCTTTGTTGTGTTTTAGCTCAATGTCAGTGCTAGTGTTTTGTAGTAGATGTTGTCCTCTATCATCCTGTTAATTTTCATGCCATGGGGTGGTTTCTAGAATCATTGTTTTCTGCTGTCAACTTGCTATCAGCTTAACTCAAATTCCAGAAAACTGTGATTTTCACTAAGTCCCTAGGATCTGTTTCATTATGCCAACTTGTGAGCTTCATGCTTAGTGCCCCTTGCTTCCTTTCAAGTTTCTGTAGTTGGATGATTTGTCAAGCATGTCATGTAGTTTCTGTACTTGCCTTGTTTGAGGTTGGAACATCCTGTAGCTCTAGATAATTGATGTGGAAGTTGCTATGTTGCTGTTTTGGGCAGATTATGCGTGGTAGTGTTTTGTGACTTGTGGGACCTATGCTCCATTATTTTGCTTGATATTTGGCTCTATTGTGTTTGGTTTTTCATTTCCTAACCAGTGGCTACCTTGGAATACCAACGAATAGCCCATGGCCTTCCTTGCCTCATATTTTGCCATCGTACCTTGCCGTGAGCGTAGCGTGAGATCCGTTACTCCGTTTCCTACGTTTAACATATGCATTTGCATCGATTTTGCATGAAGCATTCATGTTTTCCATGATCATGCATGTTCAAACAACTTAACATGAGGCTCTTTCCAGAATTGTAAATAACTTAACTATTGCATGAGAAACATGACTAGCTTATGATTGCCATGTTAAATACTTCAAATGAATCATGCATCATCTTGTTTGTGCATTGCACCATGGTTGTTTGTTTATTGTTGCTGTTTATCTTGGGTAGACGCGAGTGTTTAACCTGAGTACGAGGATCCAGGAGAGTACCACTACGAGGACCCAACTCTTTGTCCCTCTTAGAACCAATAGGCAAGATGATCGTACATGGATCCCGACACTATTTTTGGTTTGCTAGATGTCTCGCTCTTATCGTTACATTTGCATTACCAACCACTTGAATGTCAAGCTTACTACATTGCCATGATAGCCTCTAACCCCTCCAGTACCTAGCAAACCTTGTTTGGCTAAGTTACCGCTGCTCAACCCCTCTTATAACGTTTTTAGATGCAGGTGCAGGTCGTTTCCATGCGATAACATGGATATCTGGAGATATCAAAATATTTACTGCTATTTAATTTAATGCACCTATATATCTTGGTATGGTGGAAGGCTTGGCCTTTTGCTCAGTGTTTTGTTTCACTTTTACCGCCATAGTTACTGTTACTAGTGTTATGTTTCCATATTTTTGCGCTCCTAACATGCTCGGAGTTGTTATGGGGACCCCCTTGTTATTCGTTTGAGATTAAAGCTTGTCTGGCAAGACCCAACATTGGTACTATTTGCTTAAATAACTTAATAAAAATGCATAGGGCTTTGCACCCACGTGGATAATTAAACAACAACCCGGGCCAGTGCTCCGCATGAGTGTTGGTCCAATCCAGAGCCACTTGCGGGGCCACCTCTAGGCAACTCGAGGGATTTCTATCAGGCCACCGTACGTACTGCTCATTTGGTAGTGCCCTGAGATAGAGATACGCGTGGTTCCTATTGGGATCTGGCCCGCCGGGCGGTGTTGGTGGACTTGTTTTACCTTTCTCGAATGTCTTGCGTGAGGAACTCCGATCTTCTTCGGGCTATCTCGAGGTGTCGGTTTTCCTTTGGAATTGCGTAGGATGATCACGAGATCCGTGGTCGAGGTTATTCCCACGGCGTGTGGTTAATTTGTGATGGATTAGTTGGAACACCCCTGCAGGGTTAAATCTTTCGGAAAGTCGTGCTCGCGGTTATGTGGCAACTTGGATATTTTGTTTAACACCCGGTTTATAGTTAACTTGAAGTAAACTCCAATAAAATACACCAACTGTGTGTGTAACCGTGATCGTCTCTGCTCGTGAACATGAACCGAGAGAGAAGCTAGTGGGGTTATGTTTGACGTAAGTAGGTGTTCAGGATCACTTAGTGATCATGGTAGTACTCGGTCGTCTTTCATAGTCTACTATATTTACATTCATGTTCTCGTAAGTTAGCCACCATATAATGCTTAGTGCTTGGTGCAAACTCAACACTTACCCCATCCAACCCAATAAGCTTACATAGTTTCGGTATCCGGGTTACAAGATTGCTGAGTCGCTGTGGCTCACAAATTACAACAATACAGGTGCAGGTGCTGATGAGTCCGTGCCAGATGATGTGACCCAGTTCTAGTGGGAGTATGATGAAGAACATGGCAGAATGTACGTCACGTATCCCGACGAGTAGAGATGCCTTGGTCATGATCTTTGGGGTTAGCAAGGCAATTTTCTTCGTTTGATTTCGTCCGTAGACGGACCTTGTCTTCTGTATGATGTTTGAATAATTTGTATGAACTTGTAATTTAGCTTGTGGCGAGTGTAAGCCAACTCATATACTCATCTCTTCATACATGTATGCGATGTTACTGTACTTGCGAAACGACTAGATGTGCCTCTATCCCTGTCACGACCCCATGCCTAAATAAGAATAGACGCGCATCTTGGACGTTATACCTCCCCTCCATTGATCTGCATTGATCACAGTAGCAGGTGTTCTATTGGGTGTGACATAGCCTTCTTTAGCCTCTGTATCTTGCCTTGGAGCTTGGTCCCTGGTAGTGCCCTGCCCTTCCTATCCCTTCGATGTCATGCGTACATGGGGATCATCCTCCCCTACCTTCAGTGCTCTGACCGCCGCAATGGCAGCCTACACCTTGGGACCCGTCAGCACATCCTACGGTATCCCTCCATATCGCACCATGGTCAGATGCTTTGGAGCCACCTTGGTCTCATCTTCGGTCTCTGGTCCGAAGTTGAGGAAGCCACGAGCACCCCCTGCATCAGGGAGAATGACCCCACTTACACTGCTACTTTTCTTAAACGGAGAGGCACGCATTGCTGCCATGAACCTCCCCATTTGGAGGTCTTCCGGCGTCTTACAATCGCGTTGGTCATGTCCGACCCGCCCACAATACGCACAAAAACGCAGCTCTCGTACCTCACCTCTAGGATGTGCAGCTCATTCTCTCATACGTCAACATCATGATTCACTCTCACTCTAATGAACTAATTTCTTATTCTGCCCCTTTTGTCTGCATCTACCTCGAGCACCTTACCCAGCAAGGCACCAAGCTGCTCACCGATCTCCCTTGAGAGCATGAGTGCACGCACATCGAACATCCTTGCCCAGATGGGCATATGGCCGATTTCCACATCGCCCGAAGCCTTGGTTCCATCCATCGGGACAATCAGGAAGGCATCACCCCGGTGAGTCCATGGCCCGTTGTCAACGATGAAGCACACGTTGCCCTCCTTCTCGAACTCCATCATGTACCTATTGTTTTTCAGCTGGGTGTAGTGGAGGCGGCCCGCAACCCCCATTTTTCCTTGAGTTCCCTGAAGAGGCCAGCCGCGTTGAACGCCTACATCGAGAAGAAGAGTTCGACAGCCAACCACCTGGTGCGCATGGCCGCTCTCTTCCATGAGAGATCGAGCAGTAGTACATAAGGAGCGTCAGTGTCCATGGCCGCTCGTCCATTGGCCATGGACGTGCTTCCCCTCAGCAGTTTGCGGGACTTCCCGCCCTCATGGCTGCACGAGGCCACCTCCTCATGCTCCTTCATCGCAGCTTTGCTCATCCCCTCTCCTTGGTTTGCCATGGATTCTCATGGACTGGGGAATGTGCGCAAACTGTTCTGTGAACAAACTCCAGGCCCCTCCATCCCTTCTATTTCTGCCAAGAGACTTTCCTCCATTAGGCCTAATATGATTCTTCTTCTCAGAATGATTCTCTTCCTCTCCTGTGCAATTCCCGATCTTTTCCTTCCCATCCATTGCCTTTCCCCGATCTGGTGGATCTCCCCTTTCCTGATGCAGACCATCTTCACTATCCCCCACCTGATTACAAACCCTTGTTGCCCTATGCAGAATTGCTCGCATCTCCCGTAGTCTGATCTCGATCCGCTCCAGGCTTGATTTCCTTTCCAGCCCTTGATCACTCCCCGATCTCTTTTCCTCCTTGCCCTTTCTCGATCTTTCCTCTACCAAACGGCATAGAGGTTTCTTTGTACCAAGCCACGAATCCCTGATTCCCAATGGTCGTGGTGGCATAGCGCCTCTTTGATACACGCCGAATCCCTTCCCTCATCCTTTGATCTCACGATCTCGAATTTCCCACTACGGTTGTCGTCTCCCAGGGGCTTGCCAGTTATATTTATATAGTTATGTATATAGAAGAGTTGTACACAAATACAAGGTATAAACAATATATACCGAATGCTATACAAAGTCTAACATGGAGTATCGCGTTGAAAGGCAAAATGCACCCGGACGATACAATCCGGATAGGTGCGGGCGATTCGAGCGTAGAATACCGACAACAATATTTGGCAAGAAGGCCTTTTCTTTGGACCAGTTTTTAGTACACCATCATTAGGAATATACTTTGCTCACCCCGAAGAAAGGAAAAAACCTTTGCTCTCAGGACACGGGCGCACAACGTTTGCACGAATGGTGACAGATGATTGAATGGGGACATAAAATAAATTTTACAATCGGAGAGGATCACTGGGCCAGATTACATCACACTATTAGTACTCCCGAGTGCCCGCCGATTGCGCGCGATCTTTAACCATTTCTTTTTGGAGAGAAGCTAGCTAGCGAAGATCACAATCATGGTTGCTGCAGAACCAATTTGGGGAATCAATTGTTGTCGGTGTACACATACGCCAATTCGGCGATCTATTAATGCGTTGGAGGGCTAATTGTCTTTTCTCCATCCAACCCATCGGCCTGTCAAATCATATGTCCCTCAAGTGCCACCAGTTGGCCCTACAATCTGCCCCAGGTTACGGCGACGCACATCAAAATCATCGGGCGGGCCGTTCATCGCCAAAGCTACACAAATATCCGATCCCTTAAATAAACAGAACAATGTGATTCGTCGTATATTTGTTACGAGTATAATACTGTGGAGAACATGGTGGGCTGAAGCGAAGGTAGCGCAGAACGTGCAGCCACATATCCACGCCACGATCCATCCATATATTGGACGGGACTGAGCGGAGCGCACTCACCACCATCTTCTCCTCGGCCCAAACGGTTCAACATCGATCGCTAGCTATCGAGGAGCATTGCATTGACTATGAGGAAGGTATGCCCCAACCTCGACCGGGAGGACGGCCTCGACACCGTGCTCGAGGTGCCCGTCCCCGAGCTCCACCAGGAGGTGCCGGTCCGCGGCCGGCGCCGGCGCCGCACGGTCAAGGCGTGGATGCGGTCCCACATGCACATCGACCACCAGCATCGCCGTGATGGCGTGGCGCCTCCGCGCGCCGACGTGCAGATCATGCTCGGCGTCATGGGCGCGCCGCTGGTGCCTCAGCCCGGACAGCCCAGGAGGCCCATGGGCAGACGTGACAACAAGGAGGAGCCCCTTGTAAGTTCCATGTTTGGATTTACCATCGACCGGACAGCGGGATATCATTTCCCACAAATTTGTGATTTTCACGGCTAATGCTATCTGTGATTGTTCTGTTTTCAGGAGCAATCGAAGGCGAGGTATATAGTGGAGCAGTACGTGGCGGCGGCCGGCGGCGAGGCGGCGCTGAGCGCGGCGACTAGCATGTTCGCCATGGGGAAGGTGCGGATGAGTAGTAGTACATCCAAGAGCAAGGCAGCGAAGAAGGGGGCTGGCGAGGTGCACGGAGGATTTGTGGTGTGGCAGAACAAGCCGGAGCTCTGGTGCGTGGAGATGGTCGTGGCCGGTGGCACCAAGATGAGCGCCGGCAGCGACGGCAAGGTTGCCTGGCGCCAGACGCCGTGGCAGCAGGCCCACGCCTCCCGGGGGCCGCCGCGACCGATCCGCAGATGCGTTCAGGGACTGGACCCGAAATCCACGGCGGACCTCTTCTCCAGCGCCGCGTCTGTCGGCGAGGAATCAGTCGACGGCGAGGATTGCTTCGTGCTACGCGTCAACGCGGAGCCCTCCGCCCTGCACGCCCGCAGCAGCGCCGACGTGGAGGTGATCCGGCACGCGTTATGGGGGTACTTCAGCCAAAGGACGGGGCTGCTTGTCCGTCTCGAGGACAGCCACCTGTTGCGCATCCCCACGCCGGCCGATGCCGGCGGCGACGGCAACGGCGAGGGCAAGGCCGCTTCCGCGAGCATGTACTGGGAGACCACCATGGAGTCCACCATCAGCGACTACCGCCCCGTCGACGGCATCAACATCGCGCACGCCGGCCGCACCGTCGTCTCCGTGTCGCCGTTCACGAGGGCGGCCGGAGCAGTAGACGACGCCGACGCCGACGCCGACGCCGACGCGCGCAGGAAGAGACCGTGCACGTGCATGGAGGAGACGTGGAGCATCGAGGAGGTGGAGTTCAACATCGCGGGGCTGTCCACGGAGTGCTTCCTGCCCCCCAGGGACCTTCTGCTTAGCAGTTCCAAACAGCAGCCGCGGCGCAAGAAGGAGCAAGGCGACAAGGCGACGAAGGGTGGTCGAGACAGCGTCAGGGCGGCCTATGACAGCGACGGTGGCTGCGGGATCCGCGCGGCTGTGGCGAAGAAGGCACTTGTTCCGGTTGTGACTGGACTAGGTTGGTTCGGTCCGGCCAAGGTTGCCGCGGTTGACAGCTTAGACGCCGCCGACGAGTCGGAAAACACGACGTACGCCTCGACAAGATGAGATGGAGCCGTATGTAGGGGGGTAGGCACTAGCTTGACCGGGAGGCGCGCTTTGCCGCGCCCGTCAGCGAAATTCATGTGTACTTGTTGTTATCTCTATATTCCTAAAGGACTTGGTACCTTTTTGTTTTGGTGTTTTTTTCGTCTCACCTCGTGGGATTTATTTTTATCCCTTTTTTTTTCCATCTCATCTCCCCATCCCTTCCATAAAATCCCACCGTTTTAATAGGGTTTTTTCACGGTTCATGCTCACCTCTCCCTTACACCAGTTCAATCTAGATATAGAGGGGTCTCTCTTATGTCAATCCCTGCCTCCCCTTTCCTCCTTTCCCATCTAGGGCCACCGTCGCTGCTCCGTCCTCTATCTCGCCTCCCGCTAAATCCTTTCCCATCAAGGGCTGGGGCCGTCGCCGCTCGGTCTTTATCTCTCCGAGTTCCTATGCTGCGCCCCATGTATTCTCATGTCTCTCTTTGAATGGTGATGGTGGTGGTGGTGGTCGGGGGACCTGATCCAGAGAAGGAGAGGATCATATGTCTCGCAGGCGTATCTCACCGCCGAGGAGGTACGGGATCGCCGCCACCGAACCGAGGTACGGGATAGCCGCCACTCCTCCATCGACCGCCCTCATTCTTTTGTCTAGGGTTCCCCGCCTTCACCGCCATAGTTAGCGCAGGTCAGGACTCCAAGCAGGTCATGCTTGTATGGAATCGCTGCATGCCACTGCCGCCGCGGATCCTGAAAGCCGTTGCCACCGCCGCTGATCCCCTCGGATGAAGCAGACACCGTCGAACAGGGCAGGGCGTGGTCGCGTTGCCCTGATTTGAAGAAACCGTGTCGGTCGTGCCCTGTTTGGACATGCATTTTTCAGTTCGAGTATGCATGGCCTCGAAGAACGAACCATCCCATTCATTTCAGTCATTTCACGAATTTGCTCTGTAGGGTTAAACCATGGTGCCGACAAGGAGTAGCAGCCGGATTTGTGCATGATTGGCGGCAGATGTGCTGCTGCTAGCCCCTTATCTGCTCCTCCCCAATTGAACTCAGGCCTGATGTGATGAGTTAGATATAGAGAGATGGGGAGATTTTTTGTGTGTGACTAGGTGATGTCGTTGATGTGTTGCTTCTACTAATGCCTATATAGAGAGTGGGTGGAGGGTGTCTAATGTTGTTGCTACTAATGCTTACACACAGAGAGACAAAGATGTGATGCAGTTATGTGAGCGTGTGCCAGCTCGTGCTATTGCTAATATTATTTTAGTTGCCCTGTTATGGCTTCTCATTTTGTATGTATGTGTGTTATGCAGATTGTTGTGACGGAAAATATTGAGACCTAACATAAGTACCCATGCGGGCATTGCATTTGTTGAATGCAAAACATGAAAATATGAAAAATCTACTTCCGACTGAAAATGGTCATCGGCAAGCAGGTAGATCCACAACTTAGTGGATGGCATTTCAAGGCACACTGTTCAGGTATGGATACCCCGATTTCTTCTCAAAATGCTCCACAATCAAGAAGATTGAGTTGAGTTCTATTACTTAGAATCTGCCTTGTTCGCGATGATCACTAAACTCATTACTTATGGTTGTTTCCATCAGGTTAACCCCGATGCATGGACTGCAATGTACATCATCCGCCAAATGACGTACGTCCAGGCCCCTATACTGTCAATCTGTGATTATACCTTCTAAAAGGTGCTTGATTTCTTCCCCTTGGCTAATGTGGGCACTAATCTTGTTTCTTCCGGAATTTGTGTAGGGCATGAAAAGAGCCTTGATTGCTCGATTGGGCTAGGACCAGATTGTTATTTAACTACTCAGTTAGTTCATCGCAAACTCGAAGTACATGTGGTCAGATGCCAGATTGTTCACACAACGATGTCCTTGCCACTTCTGCAGGTAAGATGCTATCAAATGTGGCTGATGTTCGATTGTTTAACACACATGGTGTTTTCGCCTATCAAAGGTGGTTGATTGTGCCTAATGCAGAGAAGTAAGTGCATTTACTCTTTTTTAATCTTTTGCCTTCATGTTTCTTCAAATTAATATCTAATGTGTTGGCCTTGTCATACTCCAGGGGTTGCAAACATGACCCTGGTGTCCGCAAGCCCAACCAGGTCCTTGGTGTGCTTATCCGGCACCACTTCCTGGGAAAGGCCACGTTGCCCGGTGAGGGTGAGGTTCCATAGGTAGCACTGAGCTGGGTGTTGTACGTGGCTACCCCGTCCCCGTCGGAGGTGAGGGTCGACGGTGTCTTGTGCGAGACGGTGGCCGACATTGTGATCCGGTGGTTTTGGGTAATTTCTCCTTTACAGAATTAAAAATCAACAACACCTAGTGGATGTACTAATCAATGTTGTCTTGTTTGATTACAGACCTTCTACAGGTGTATTGAGGAACACGAGGCGGTCGCAGCTATTGTTCTCATAGCCGAGTGCAAGCACCTACTTCAGAACTTACGACACTAGGCTCGGGTGCAGGCTATTCGAGACTACTATGCCTCGACTAACATTAAGAGGGCCAAGAAGAAGTGCCGCAAAAAATTTCCAAGTAAAGAGAAGTACATGAAGGTAATTACCTATTCTTAAGGCCTTGTACTTAGTTCCCTTGATTTGATTCGTAGGCGTAGTGCTGAAATTTCTCTTGTCTAACTTAGGTGCCCCCGAGATGGTGTGTGGATAGGATGGACTGTTGGGAGGCATTGGTGGATGAGTAGTGCTCTCCCAAATGGCTAGCCGAGCACAACAAGGCCAAGGATAAGCGTGCCCAAATGAAAGGTGTGCCACACCATCAAGGGAGCTCCAACTTGTTTGAGTACGGGGATCACTTGGTATGTAGTTTGATTCATGATTCATGCAATTTCATTCTTCATGCTAGCTTGAGCCATTAACTAATATCTTGTTCCTCTCTTTTAGGCGCGACAAAACAAGAAGGAGGTGTCACCGCTGTTCGACCTCTATGCCATGGCCCATACTGCCTCGTACAAGAAGGCCAAGGCATTCTCTGAGGATGACCTCGATCATCCAGAGAGCTTCAGCAACATCTCCTCCCACAATAATCTTATGAGGTACAGAGATGAGGGGAAGGCGAGGAAAGGGGAGGACTCTAACCCGAGCCAAAGTCTTTTTGATCCAGAGCTCGTGATGATATCTAGTGGCGGGAGGCCCCATGGCTCGATAGCCATTGGGGATGGACCGATACGTTGTCCTAGAACTCTTCCGGAGATCAAGAAGCGCCAGACGAGCTCGCCATCGAGGCTAGGGCCAATGGAGTTCGCCATCGAGGCTAGGGCCCAGGAGCTTCTGCCAGAGGCAAACAGGCAGGCTGTGCGGAGGGAGAGGGACATGGAGGAGAGGACGACTAGGCTGTTGGAGGAGGAGAGGAACCGGAACGACGCGTCTCACCGGGCCCTATACGAGCTCCTCGTGGTAAGTTTCTCCCGCATATTAGCCAAATCATGCATGTAATGTTCGTTTCATCACTAACAAATATGACTGACTCGTGAAAACAAAATGTGCAGACCGTGTGCCAGAACAATGGTTAGATCGCTCCATCGATGCCCCAGATTGCTATAGCACCCACGGGGAGTTTCATTTGAATGGTCATTAGTTACTAGTATTCACTTTTGAGTTGCATCATGCTAATGAGACATTGCAATTGATCTTTGGTGCAGCATGCCTCCTGACAAGCATCGACAAATCCTTCTTCGTCTGCCACAACCCCGACCGGTCCTTCTCCGTCTCACACTGGCGCAAACCCGATCGGTCCTTCACCTCCGTGATGATGGTAAGTTTTCCCAAGTTTTTTGCTTAACAAATGCATACTTAGCTTAAGAAATGACCTATTTAGCTCCAAATGACCTATACTTAGCTTCTTTAGTTCATTTATGACATACTAAGCACACTTAGGTAAAAAATGGCATGATAACCTTGGTTTAGCTCCAAAATGACATAGACTTAGCTTTTTTCCTCCAAAATGACAAAATAACCTTACCTACCTCCAAAATGACCGATTATAACTAGGATAGCTCTTAAATGACCTACACTTGCCATTTTGTCCTCCAAAATGAATAAATGTGATTAGTTAGCTAAAATGGCATAACTACCTAGGTTAGCTCAAAAATGACCTATACTTAGCTTCTTCAGTTCATTTATGACATACTTAGCATAATTAGGTAAAAAATGGCATGATAACCTTGGTTTAGCTCCAAAATGACATATACTTAGCTTATTTTCCTCGAGAATGACATAATAACCTTACGAAGCTACAAAATAACCTATTTACCTAGCTTAGCTCTAAAATGACCTACATTTAGCATTTTTACCTAGCTTAGCTAAAAATAGCATTTTTACCTACCTTAGTTAGAAGAAGAAGAAGATAAAGAAGAGGAGAGGAGAAAAAGAAAGAGAAGAAAAATTCTTCCTCTTCTTCTTCTTCTTCTTCTTTTTCTTCTTCTTCTAGCTAGTATTCTTCTTCTTGTTCTTCTAACTTTCTTCTTTCCCAATTTGCAAATTTGCTTTAGATGAGGAAGATTGCGTTGATGGAGTCTACTCTTCTCCTTGTGCTTCCTTTTTGTTTTGATTTTGTACGATAAACTTTGTTGTTGCATATGTTGTTGGAAACTTGTTGGATATGTTGTTGGAAACTTGTTGTTGGAAACTTGTTGGATATGTTGTTGGATATGTTGTTGGAAACTTGTTGTTGGAAACTTGTTGGATATGTTGTTGGATATGCTGTTGGAAACTTGTTGTTGGATATATGTTGGTATGCTTGTTGAAAGTATTTTCAAATGTGTATATATATATCTATGAAATTCTGTGAAATTGAATGAATTTAAAAAAACAGGGGCTATACAGGCTCTTTGCCGTCTGCTGGCGGACGGCAAAGAGCTTTGCCGTCAGCCAGCAGACGGCAAAGCTGCCACGTGGCAGCTACCTGTGCAACCTGGGGTGACACTGGGCTGGCCTATGTGGTTGCTTTGTCGTCTACTGGCAGACAACAAAGAACTTTGCATCTTTTCTGTCAGCCAGCAGACCGCAAAGAAACCGTTGCTTTGCCATCCGCTGGCGGACGACAAAGAGCTTTGTATCTTTGCCGTCCGCCAACAGACGGCAAAGCACGTCGTTAACCCCTTAACGGACTTAAGCTGCCACGTGTGCCGTCCACGCCCTTTGCCGTCTGTTGGCTGACGACAAATACCTTTGCATCTTTGCCGTCAGCCAGCAAACGACAAAGCGCCCTTTACCGTAGCTTATTCAGCCAGACGGTTGGCCGTTTGCTGGTAGACGACAAAGCCTTTGCCGTCCGCCATGCATGCCTTTGTCGTTAGCTATGGCAGACAGAAAAGTTGCTGATTCCTGTAGTGAGTAAGCTAAATTAGCTCCAAAATGGCCTATTTTATCAAAAATGACCTATACTTCGCTTAGTTAGCTCCAAAATGACGTAATAAGCTTATCTACCTCCAAAATGGCCTATTTTACCAAAGTTAGCCATTAAATGACCTATAATTAGCTTACTTAGCTCCAAAATGACATAATAAGCATAGTTAGCTCCTAAGTGACCTATTTTCTCCTAAGTTAGCTCTAAAATGCATATATTTAGCTTAGTTTCCTCCTAAATGGCATAGTAAGCTGAATTAGCTCCTAAATGGCCTATTTTATCAAATATGTCCTATACTTAGCTTAGTTCTCTCCTAAATGACATAACAAGCTTACCTAGCTCCAAAATGGCCTATTTTACCTAGCTTAGCTATTAAATGACCTTTACTTAGCTTACTTAGCTCCAAAATGGCATAATAAGCAAAGTTAGATCCTAAATGGCCTATTTTTACCTAAGTTAGCTCTAAAATGACATATACTTAGCTTAGTTTCCTCCTAAATGACTTAGTAAGCTAAATTAGCTCCAAAAGGGCCTATTTTATCAAAAATTACCTATACTTCGTTTAGTTAGCTCCAAAATGGCATAATAAGCTTAGCTAGCTCCAAAATTACCTATTTTACCAAAGCTAGCTATTAAATGACGAATAAATATGTTGCCATACTGATAACCATATTCAAATAAGTTTCATCCATACCCAACCATATTACAATAGTTTCATCCATACATACATAGTTTCATATACGTATGTAGCAAGTGTCACATTGTTTACCGATACAAAATAAAAAATACAAGTAACCCAAGCACTCCATCAATGCAAACTTCCATGAAGTGAATGTCATATTTATGCCATTTTGAAGCTAAGTAAGCTAATTATATATATATATATATATATGTCATATTACTGTGAAAATTGTTGTGAAAATGGATTTAATAAAATATAGAAAAGGGAAAATGGCCTTACTCTTTGCCGTCGGTGGGCTGACAGCAAAGGGGGGCCTTGGGCAGATGGCAAAGTGGGACCCGAGGGGCAAATGGCCTCACTCTTTGTCGTCGGCCCACCGACGGCAAAGGGGGTACAAGCAGACGACAAAGGGGTGTGCAAGACCGACGGCAAAGGTAGGAGCCCAAGGCCGACGGCAACGAGGGACCTCACGGGCAAAGGGCCTTACCATTTGCCGTCTTCGCACTGAAGGTAAAGGGGGATAGAACGCAGACAGCAAAGGTAGCGAACGACAAAGAACTGCCGTTAACACTTGACGGTCGTAGCCCTTGGGTCTGCCGTCCAAACTCTTTGCCGTCTGCTCCCCCACGGCAAAGACTCTTTGCCATCCATGGTCCTGAGGCCGACGACAAAGGACCGCTTTACCGGGTTTTTCTTTGCCGGAAATTTTGCCGTCTGCTGACGGACGACAAATGCCTTTGCCGTCCGGTTTCCTGCCCTTTTCCGTCAGCCATGGTAGACGGCAAATTCCCTGATTCATGTAGTGTAGGTAGTGTCATCTTTGGTATGCAATCCATAAGTAGCTCTCATAATAGATTCATAAGTTAATTTTATTTTCTTTCTAGGAAAGTGTTCCATGCCCTTCCTTAGTGTAAGTTGGAATCTAATATTCCGTTCTTTCATATCAATAATTGCACCAATCGTTCTGAGGAAAGGTCTACCAAGAATAATAGGACATGTAGGATTGCAATCTGTATCAAGAACAATGAAATCTATGGGCACATATTTCCAATTTGCAATAATAAGAACATCATTAATTCTTCCCATAGGTTTCTTTATAGTGGAATCCGCAAGATACAAATTTAAGGAACAATCATCAAATTCACAGAAACCTAACACATCACATAAAGTTTTTGGAATCATGGAAACGGTAGCACCCAAATCACACAAGGAATGGCACTCAAAATCTTTAATCTTAATCTTAATATTAGGTTTGCACTCATCATATAGCTTTCTAGGTATAGAAACTTCCAACTCATGTTTTTGTTCAAAAACCTTCATCATAGCATCAACAATATGTTTAGTAAAAGCCTTGTTTTGATTATAAGCATGAGAAGAATTCAACATGGATTGCAACAAGGAAATACAATAAATCAAAGATCAGCTACCATGATTAAAGTCTTTGAACTCTAAAAGAGTGGGTTCATTGCTATTTAAAGTTTTGACCTCTTCAACGCCACTTTTATCAATCTTAGCATCAAGATCTAAAAACTCTGAATCATTGGGATGCCTTTTAACTAAAGTGGACTCATCTCTAGTCCCATCATTATCAAGCTTAATATTGGAAAACAAAGATTCAATAGGAGCCACATCAATCACTTTAAGATCTTCATCAATATTATCACGAGAACATACTTTTTCAAGCCATTCACGCTTAGCACGAACTCTAGAAGTTCTTTCCTTACACTCAGTAGAAATTATCATAGCTTTTAAAGACTCATTAATATCATGCTTGGGTGGAATAGATCTATTTTTTAAAGAATCAATCTCAAGAGAAATTTTATCAACGTTCCTAGCCAAATCATCAATCTTGAGCAATTTTTCTTCAATCATAGCATTGAAACCTTTTTGCATACTAATGAATTCTTTAATATTACTCTCAAAATCAGAGGGTATTTTATTATAATTTCCATAAGAATTTCTGTAGGAATTACCATAATTATTAGAGGGATTACTAGAAATTACCTCTATAAGCGTTATTACCAAAATTGTTCCTACCAACAAAATTCACATCCATAGATTCATTATTATTTCCAATAAAAGAAGACAAAGTCATATCATTAGGATAAATATGAGCACTCTTACTAGCAAACAATTTCATCAACCCATCCATCTTTTCACTCAAAGTATTAATCTCTTCAATAGCATGCCCTTTTTTACTAGTAGGAGATCTTTCGGTGTGCCATTGAGGGTAATTTTCCACAATGTTATCTAGGAGTTTAGTAGATTCTCCTAACGTGATTTCCATAAAAGTGCCACCCGCGGCGGAATCTAAGAGATTCCTAGAAGCAAAATTCAATCTAGCATAGAAAATTTGTATAATCATCCATAAACTCAAACCATGCGCGGGGCAATTCCTAATCATAAGTTTCATCCTCTCCCAAGATTGTGCAACATGTTCATGATCAAGTTGCTTAAAATTCATTATATCGTTCCTAAGGGAGATGATCTTAGCGGGCAGAAAGTACTTGGAAATAAAAGCATCTTTACACTTATTCCATGAATCAATACTATTTTTAGGCAAAGATGAAAACCAAGTTTTAGCATGATCTCACAGTGAGAACGGAAATAGCTTCAATTTAACAATATCATTATCCACATCTTTATTATTTTGCATGTCACACAACTCAACAAAAGTATTTAGATGGGATGCGACATCTTCATTAGCAAGGCCGGAAAATTGTTCTTTCATAACAAGATTGAGCAAAGCAGCATTAATTTCATAAGATTCCACACTAGTGGCGGGAGCAATTGGAGTACTAATAAAATCATTATTATTAGTATTGGAAAAGTCACACAACTTGGTATTCTCTTGAGTCATTGTGACAAAGCAATCAATCAAGCACTCAAGCAAGCAAAAAGCAAACGGGAAGGCGAATCTTTTTGGTATTTTCTGAAAATCATTTTAGAAGTGGGGGAGAGGAAATCGAGAGGCAACTGGCAAATAATGTAAATGGAGATGAGTTTGTGATGGGTACTTGGTATCCTTGACTTGCTATGTATCTCCCCGACAACGGCGCCAGAAATCCTTCTTGCTACTTCTCGAGCATGCGTTGGTTTTTTGTGAAGAGGAACGATTTGATGCAACAAAGTAGATAAGTATTTCCCTTAGTTTTTGAGAACCAGGTTATCAATCTAGTAGGAGATATAAGCGAGCCACCAATAGATGTACCTGCACAAAGAATCAAACTCTTGGATCCAACGCTATAAAGGGGTTGTCAATCCCTTCACGGTTATTTGCAAGGATGAGATCTAGTAGAGATAGATATAATAGGATGCTTGAACAGAAAGTAAAACTAAAAGTAAAAATAGGGCAGCAAGTATTTTTGGTTTTAGAACTGAAAATATAATATGGAAAATAGACCCGGGGGCCATAGGTTTCACTAGATGGCTTCTCTCATGATGGCAAGTGTTACGATGGGTGAACAAATTACTGTCGAGCAATTGATAGAAAAGTGAATAATTATGAAGATATCCAAGGCAATGATTATGCATATAGGCATCATGTCCATGTCAAGTAGACCAAAATGATTATGCATCTACTACTATTACTCCACACATCGACCGACTCCTGCCTACATCTAGAGTATTAAGTTCATGAAGAACAAAGTAACGCATTAAGCAAGATGACATGATGTAGAGGGATAAAATCAAGCAATATGATGAAAACCCCATCATTTTACCCTTGATGGCAACAATACAATACGTGCCTTGCTACCCCTACTTTGTCACTGGGTGAGGACACCGCAAGATTGAACCCAAAACTAAGCACTTCTCCCATTGCAAGAATTACCAATCTAGTTGGCCAAACCTAACCAATAACTCAAAGAGACTTGCAAAGATATGAAATCATGCATATAAGAATGCAGGAAAGACTCAAATATATTCATGGATAATCTGAACATAAACCCACAATTCATCGGATCTCGACAAACACACTGCAAAAGAGTATTACATCGGATAGATCTCCATGAAGATCATGAAGAACATGGTATTGAGATGCAAAGAGAGAGAATAAGCCATCTAGCTACTAGCTATGGACCTGTAGGTCTGTGGTGAACTACTCACGCATCATCGGAGGGGCAATGGAGTTGATGTAGATGCCCTTCGTGATCAAATCCCCTTCCGACAGATTACCGGAAAAGGCTCCAAGGTTGGATCTCTTGGGAACGGAGGCTTCTGGTGGCGGAAAAGTGTTTTCGTGGCTCGTTCTGATAATGATGGAATATTTGGAAATTTATAGGCCAAAGATTAGGGTTAGGGGAGTTGCCAAGGGCCCACAAGCCTGCCCGGCGCGGGGTACCCCTTGGCCGCGGCTAGCGAGCTTGTGGCCCCATGGCAGCTCCCCTGCCTTGGTTCTCAAGTCTCGTGGCTTCCTTTTATTCTAGAAAAAATCATTCCAGAGGTTTTATTCCGTTTGGACTCCGTTTAATATTCCTTATCTGCGAAACTCAAAACAAGGAAAAACAGAAAGTGGCACTAGGCTCTAGATTAATAGGTTAGTCCCAAAAATAATATAAAATAGCATATTAATGCATATAAAAAATCCAAAACAGATAATATAATAGCATGGAACAATAAAAAATTATAGATATGTTGGATACGTATCAGCAGCATGGCGGAGCCCATGGCGAAAATGGCACCTCCCGTGTTTGTGACCGCGCATCACGTGCATGTGGTCGTGCCTCACGTGCTTGCGACCATGCCTCCCATGCTTGCGGCTGTGCCATACAGAACGAGACTAAAGCTGGGTGCGCGAAATGTGCCTCTGCATCGCCGTCATCATCAAGGAGAAGTAGAACACGTGAGGCCGCCACTTCCTCGTTCCATGAAGGCCACTGCCGAGGTAACACTAGTGTCTTGTCCGGTTCTTCTTTTGTGTGGACCATCGTCAACCCCGCGTGGGATCCACGAAAGCGGAGGTGCTCTCTTCCCCTCCTGTTGAAGCATCAATCGGTGGTTCCACTCTTATGAGAGGTGGGGAAATGAGTCATCCTTTGCGCCAAAGCATATGTCTTCGAGGCGCCCGGCAGTCCGGTGATCAAGTTGTCAGAGATGAGGAAGACAAAGGGATCCACGAGCAACCATTTAGATTAGGTATACTTTCATAGCAGGGCTAGCACCGCTTGGTTGATGTAAATGTAATGAAATACGTCATGTTTATATGAAGATATGACATTCTTATATGAAATCCGACCATGTTTGCATGAATTTTGTCCGGTTGGTTTGAGATGTTGTCAAAATGTATGCGGCTATGGTTGAATATCGTCCTCCCGCATCTGTGTCTGCGGATTGGTCCCCTCTGTCTGCGGACGGATGCAGGGGGAATTTGCGGCTTGCCATTGGAGATGCCCTTAGGATTTTTTCTAACATGCTCAAGTAACTTTCTAGCATCAAATTCATCTTATCTTATGATGAAACTTACTAATGGTTGCTTTTATTTGCGTCCTCGCACTACTTCAAACTTTGCAAGTTAGTCTATCTCTGAATCGCCAAGTGGCGTAGGGGTGCTACATAATGAAGATAACATAGTGCGTATATAGTTTGTCATTCTTACAAGTTGCTATGTTCCTTCTTTTAGACTGCAATTTTTTATTCGAGAAATATAATGTTTGCTTAAATGTACGGGTATGCAATAGCATAACACTTTAAATTACAAAGTTTATAATTTATATGAAATGTATGATGTTAATCCTTTCATACTTAGTAGCGCCGGCTACAAATGTGTTTCCAACATGATTTATGCCTCATTCTAAATCCTTTCCTTAGAAAAATTAAATTTCCAACATGGAACATACACATCTCAACTTTATGTGTACTCAAATCAAATTTCATTCTTTCATTTCAATGTGTATAATGAATAGAGGCACAACACAACATTTTAACTGATGATTTGTAAATTATAGACTTTAAGGTGCGTTGGACCCAAACAACTTACTATTATTTTTTTGCTAAAATAAGGAGGGTGTGCAATTAGTGATGTGATTGTAACGTGGGTCATTAACCTCTCTGTCTGCTTATAAACCTTGCCTCTTTTGCTTCAGATCCTATTTTTCTACACTTCTCTGTTTTAGTCCTTGTGCTTGATCTGCTAGATATGCAAAAAAATGGTTATGGAAAATGTGTGCATTCACAACATATCTGACTGCCTGCCTAACTGATGCCTTTTAATGTTCTTCTAGGGGAGACCTTAGACTCACGGCCTAGACATGCAACTCCACCACTATGGGAGAGTAATCTGATGTATTTCTACCTCTTAACTCTAGATGATGCTTACCAGTGGTCATTCATATTCTGAAATTGTCTTGGTCCATGTTCCAACATGTATAATACATGTTTTTGAAGACAAAGGCAATTGCGTGTTTCTAATTCAGATGCAAATCAATTGGTTATCGACAGCTAATTTCAGATACTAGAGTGATTTTAGGTAGTAGAGATATAGATGACGAGCAGTAAAATTTGGATAGGAGGTATGTGGTGCATGTTAGTTCATCAATATATAAAGGAATATGTATATGCATGGTTGAGGAAAAGTATGTTGCACTTATTTTGATGCCTTCACTAGCTTCCTGCAAAAAGATAGCCTCATTTGCTTTTACTGGGGTTAATCCGCACTGTTGTATATGGGAAGCAAGAAATTGTGTGACCCTATAATTTTTTGGTGAGGATAAAAAGGTAGTCGTGCAATTTTTGATTAGGATAGAAGGATAAATGCATTGGTTGGTTGCTTCAACACTTAATTACAGGTATGGTGGTGTATCAGTTGCATGTTCAACAATGGACATCATATTTTCATTCCGTGGTAATGCCCGACCTTCAAGTATGTTATAACATGGCAATGGCTCAGGAGACATTAGATCTGCATTCTTGGCTTGAGGGTTGTCATGGACGGGGCATGCCCCCTCTCCCTTGATGGAGGTGGAGGATCACCACGAACACGGGGTCAGGGTGATTTGTGGGAGACTCCTTGGCGGTCTGTGGAAAATATATTGTGCCATGGTGAAGGTGAGGTGGGCGCCTTTCGATTTTAAAGAAGAGGGGTCTAGTGACAAATGACCCACTATAATGGCTTTTGTGTTGGGCTCGCCTGTTGGAGATAACATATTGAACAGTTTAGACAGTCACATTTCATCCCACATATAGTTTGGATTTGGAGAAGCTCGGACTTGGGGAGCCTTGGGCGTCCATTTGATGTTCGAACACACCCTGTGTGTGAGGGAGAAATGAGTTTTGACATTGAAGATGAACTTAATCATTTTTCCAATTCATTTATATGTCTCATTTGCCCGTAGCAACACACGGACATTCTAGTAGTAGTAGTAGTAGTAGTAGTAGTACGATACTTCGTTTCTTTCCCTATATATATATATATATATATATATATATATATATATATATATATATATATGGCCATCCAAAATTTTCGTGTATGCATCAGTTAGAGAATCTCCAATGAACGCGTCATTTTAACAGCGCGTTGCAACTAACTGACTTTTAACGCATGTGGATCTGAGTTGGAAGCTTTAGCATGCGTCGTAAAATTGCGTGTGCGCTAAAAGTGTTCCAGCACACGGGCCAAAAACCGCATCGCACGCGGTGTATTTGGTGTGCCCACTACCGCGTGTTGGACAATGATGATGCGTGCATGACTCTCCTCCACCACCTTCCCACCGTCAGATCTCACTCACAGGTGCCGCCCCCGTCGCCCGTATACTTTCCCCCTTGCTCCGGGGCGCCACCGCCGCTTTCCCCGCCCTTCCCATGCATTGCCAAATCTTTCTCCACCCCCACTCATCGCCGCTGCTCGAGCGCACCATCCTTCTGAGGAATAGTGCTCGATGGCTGTTTGGAGCTTGGCGCCCACTAGATGTTCGAAAAAAACCTTGCAAGGTATGTAGACTTCAACTTTATATTTTGTGGATGAATTTCATGTATTTTGTTCGTAGTTTTAAACTAGTTTAAATACAATATTGTAGATGAGTTCATCCTATGATTCTTCGGCCGAAGAATTTGATATTCAAGAGGAGGAGGACCTCGCAATAATTTTATCTATGCACGTCAATAAAAAACTGAGGCACGGTGGTTCGGTTATCGGTCGTCAAAAATTGTGGAGGGATAAGATTGATGCCCACAACAGATTGATAAGGAACTATTTTGTGGAGAATGCCACATACCCAGAGTCCTACTTTTGACGCCGTTTCAGGATGAGCATCGAGCTGTTCAAATGCATTACAGAGAAACAAGCGAGCCATGATCGGTTTTTCAGCAAAGGAGGAATGCCGCCGGATAACTCGAGCATAGAACATTTCAAAAGGTGACTGCCTCTTTGAGTATGTTGACGTACGGTATTCTAGCGGATCTCGTTAATGACCACTTGGCCATGGGTGAGAGCCTAGCCATCATGTGTGTGAAGCACTTTGTAGTCGGAATTGTGCAAGTGTTTGGTCCGAAATATTTGAGACCTCACAATGCTGAAGACACCACAAGGATTTTGGAGATGAACAAAGCTCACGGCTTTCATGGTATGCTTGGCTCAATAGATCACATGCATTGGAGTTGGAAGAACTGTCCTAGGGCATGGCATGGTTAATTCCATGGCCAAAAGGTTCCACTATAATCCTTGAAGCAGTGGCCGATCAGGAGACTTGGAAATGGCATGCTTTTTTTGGAACAACTAGATCATTGAATGACATCAATGTTCTTAATCAGTCACCACTCATGAATAAGATTGCAAATGGTGAAACTACACCAGTTAGTTTGTAGCAAATGGACATACATACAATTATGGCTACTATCTTGCGGATGGCATCCATCCAAGGTGGCAAACATTTGTGAAGCCGTTGTCGAAACCACAAGGTAAGAAAATCTAGATTTCCACAATGCTCAGTCGGCGGCTAGGAAAGATGTGGGGAGAGCTTTTGGGATTTTGCAAGCCAATTTGCTATTGTGAGAGGACCGGATAGATTTTGGGATCAAAAGATCCTTTGGTACATCATGAAAGCTAGCGTGATCATGCATAACATGATCATCGAGAATGAGCATGGGAAATATTTAGACTATTCTCGGTATGAATTGATGGGTCATCCCGTGCGAGTGCGGAGGAGTGCTGGGAGCGTAGCCCATTTTGTTACTTCATATCATGCCATTCAACATGCCGAAACGCATGGTGATCTTCAGAAGGATCTAATCGAGGAGTGGTGGGCAATGCTTGGCCGCCTAAATTAGTTTGATATTGTATGTTTCATGTTGTATTGTTGAACTATTTGTTGTATTTAAAAATAAATTATTTGTTTGAGTTGTAATAATAATTGAACTATTTATTATTGATTTATTTTTCTCCGTTTGATCTTCTTGATTTTATTTACAGTTGAAATATTTCAGAAGAAGAAGAAGAAGACAATGGTGGCAATATCATCCGCAAAGACAAGGCCAAGTCCTCCCCCAAAGAGAACGTCATCGCCCCCACCAAATGTCTCATGGCCAAGTCCACCAACAAGGTAACCTCCAACATCAAAACTAGTATCAGTACTCATCCCTCTTCAACGGATTGTGTATATGAAATAGAGGTGGTTAAGGTGGATGAAAATGAGTTTGACAAGTTCATGGGTAAGCTCAAAGGTACTACCAAGAAGCACTTTGTTGATCTCTTGGAACAACTTGGTGAGACCAATGACACCATTGAGGGTCATGAAGATACCATCACTAAGATGCATAATTTGAAAAACCCGGCTATAGCGAGGCTATAGCGAGCAGGGTGTCGCTAAATGATACTCATGTACAATGGTTCGCTAATAGCCCGCTATAGCTTATTTGGAGGACAACCGCTATTCGTCATAGCCCTCTATTAAAAACGTTGCTAAGATCGAAGGTCATAGTCGTGACTATGCTGATGAGATTGCGGATCTTTCCCATGCTATTGTGGAAGAGCAAGGTCTTCGTTTGGATCTTGAGGAGTCACACAATATTGATCTTGCTAAGTTTAAGAAAGATCATGATCACGCTCAAATTCTAGCTCGTGTGCTTAAATCCGAGAATGTTGAACTTGGGTTGGCCATGCTAGACTCAAGGAGTTTGAGCTACTTGAAGAGGCTCACACGGCCTTAAAGAGTGCTCATAACTTTCTCAAAGAGTCTCACAATCATCCTCAAGTGAAAATAACTAAAGAGATCACTACTTGTCCTCCTTTTTTATTGATTTAGAATGCACATGCTACTAACCCTTTTTGTGAGCATGCACATCTTGTTGAGGAGAATTGCAAGTAGAAAGAGCAACTTGAGAAAGGCCTTGTCACTTGTATTCAAGGCGAGAAGAATCTCAATGACCTTTTGAGCAATCAAAATGAAGTTGTGGCTAAGGAGGGACTTGGGTTTGTTTCCAACTCAAAGAGGAAGAAGAGCACCAAGAATAACAACAAGACCAAGCAATATCACCGTCTAAAAACTACTTTTGTCAAAGAGGGAGAGGGTGCTCATAAGGAGAAGAAGAAGAAGGTGGCTCGTGGTGCTGCCACAATTGGCAAAACCACTTCACCTAATGATGCCAACCATTTAAACCCTTCTTATGTTTTATGCCATGCTAGTGATAGGCATGTTTATGCTAAATCTATTGGTTCTCCTTATGAGCACACTGCATGGTCTATTTGGGTTCCTAAGATCCTTGTTACTAAAATGAAAGGACCCATTCAAGAATGGGTATCTAAATCCAAGCATTGATCTCTTGTAGGAGTTTGCTTTCGGTGGAGGTTCATGGTTGCTCGATAGTGGGGAAACAAATCATATGACCGGAAGAGAGGACTTGGTGGTGGACGTTCAAGCAAGTCCATCTATTCCCACTCATGTCCAATATGGTGATGCTTCAATGTCAAAGGTGTGATGCCCCCATTTTGATCGTACGCTAATCATACACGCAAATGCGTACAACCAAGATTAGGGACTCATGTGAACATATCACAACACAACTCTAGACACAAATTAAAGTCATACAAGCTTCATATTACAAGCCAGGGGCCTCAAGGGCTCGAATACAAATGAGTCCGTGGAAGCAAATAATATATGAGTACAAACATAAGTTAAACAAGTTTTGCCTTAAGAAGGCTAGCACAAACACAAACTACAGATCGAAAAGGCAAGGCGCCTGCCTGGGAGCCTCCTATCGTACTGCCAGTCGGGGGCAACCTCCACGTAGTAGTAAGCTCCGTCGGTGTAGTAGTAGTCATCAGCGGGGGCAGCTATCTCCTGGGCTCCGCCATCTGAACACAGTAAACATATCGAGAGGGAAAAGGGGAGTAAATGAACCATGAGTACTCATCCAAAGTACTCGCAAGACTTACAACAGATCTATGCTAAATATGCAACATTATCGAAGGAATGGGGCTATATCTTTGGACTAGCTGCAGAAATGCCAGAATAGAGGGAGAAAGCCTAGTCCTATCGAAGACTAGCATCTTCAGCATCTTGCAGCATTAGAAGAGTGCAGATTAGCATTTTTGTAAGTAGTCAGTTATTTAAGAACCTCCCAGAAATTATTCCTCGACTCCTTGCGAGAAAGCAATCTTGCAGCCAACACATTCATTTCAGAATCTCCAGTTCTAGTTGTAAGATCAGGATAGAACTCCAAGCGTCCGTTATCTTGAACACGGCAATTCTAATAGATATAATTAGGGGTGCACCAACTTGCCCAACACACTCGATTAACTTTGGCCGGACACACTTGCTCGGGTAATACCTAACCTCGGCTGATCCATACGCCATAGTCCTACCCAGGCTCAATAGAGAGGCCACACATCAATCTACATCCTAATCACAAAGACATCATGGGAAAATGTCCCTTCACAATCTTGCGTGTTGCGAGGACGGCGGGTGTTAGTCCTGGCACCTCTTAATAAAAAGAAGCTGCTTACGTGGGCCACCCGGGGTCGTGATGCTCAACTGTGACATCTGAAGAACTTTTGGGTGAATGTACGACGTAGAGTACCCATATTTATTCCCGCATGGTGGTTAGTGCGAAACAGGCAAAGGCCTTCTCAGATCACATATCCAAACCAACTAATGTTTTGTTAGCTACGGTGACGAGCGCTGATCAATGATATGTGGTCCCGTCGCCCCGTCTCGAGGATTTTGGGCAAGGGCCAGGAATGCCCGGCCACGCCTCGTCATTGTTACACTAGCACCCTCCAGGTCATCCTGACCTCAACATGTATCAATAGTAAAGTCATAGTATTCGTGTGTCCATAACATCAAGGGGAAAACCCGAGGGATCAACCTCGATGGATCCCACCCGATGTAATCATTAAGGTGACCAGAGAGGAATCACCCTCGATGGTCTATGCTTGAGGTGTTGCACGACAGAGTTGTCGTAGGGAGTGGTGAAGGAGAAATCACCCTCGATATCCATGATAGACTAGCTACACTATAGAGTTAGCATCATGAGTACTTTATGAGGTGTCACCCTCGATACTCGATAGTAGCTCTGCAGAGTCGTACAACTAGGGGTGTGTGTGTGCGATGAATGTGACGGGCATGGCTTGTATATCGATTGATCAAGTCTTCGATGATGAAGCAAGGGCAACTGGGACTAAGGCGTAACAGTTGATCACTAATCAACCTATGCTAAGCAGGTAGCATAATAGTAGGTATAACAACAGTTTAACCAAAACAGGCTATGCATCAGAATAGGAGCTATCTACAATAGTAGCAAAACTAATTCAAGCATGAGTGGGAAAGAGATGGGTGATATCTGAATGATCAAGGTGGGGTGGTGGCTTGCCTTGTTGCTCTACTGCAAAAGATAGTTGTTTAGTCATACCTGGTAGGAACGTCAGTCTCGGTGTCTACCGGAGTGAAGAGGGGTGGAGAAATAATAAATACAAGCAAGAAGATGCATCAGGATGCATGACATGGCAATATGAAGTGGTAGGGATGAGCTAACGCAGTACTACACATCACAGATGGAGCGAGAAAATATTGGACGATATTTCCCGGGTCTTTTGCTATTACGAGACAGATGATCCCAACGCAAAATGTCCTTGTTCATCATACTAGGGACATTTGACAGATGAACAGACGTCGTATTCAAATCCGTGGTTTTTTTCTAAGCAACTTTCATGTATAAATTATTTTCATGTGACTTATAGATTAATTTTATATTAGTTTTCAAATTTTATTAATATTCTGAAATAAAGAGGTTTAACTTAATTCCAAAAGTCATTTTTTTGCATAAGCATGACATCATGATGACATCAGTAGTCAGCAGTCAGTTTGACTTGTCAAACTGACATGTGGGACCGAGCTGTCATTGACAAAGAATTAATCCAGTGTTTATAATTCAATAAGACAGATTAATTAGCATGGGGACCCACCTATCATAGGCTCATTAAGTTCAATTTGATTATTTAAATTAAACTAATAGTTCAATTAGGACTAATTAACCTGGGCCCACATGTCAATGACTAGGCAGTGCCCAGTCAGCCAGTTGACCATGGCCGACTGGTCAACTAAGGCCCTAAGGCCACTAGCAGGGTCACTAGGGGGTGGCCCCAATCGGGCCAGGTCAGCTTTGGCGACCAGAGTGTCGCTGGCGACGTCATTTCACACTGAAGGGCTCAGGTGTTGTTCGAGAATCGACTACGAGGCACCATTTGGCGCGCGCGCGCGTGTGTGTGTGTGTGGGGGGGGGGCGTTGAAACCAGCGTCCAAGGCTGCACCGTTTTGCGATGGCAACCGGGCCGGAGGGGGGCGGAAACGCGGCCGGCGTCGAGCCGAGGCGGCGGTGCTTTCGGGCTAAAGTGGAGAGCAGGCTACGGGGCATGGGGAAGCATGCGACTGCGTGTGTTGGGATCCTGGGAGCCCCAAGAGCTCGACGATGAAGTCATGCATGGGCCGCGGCCACAGGGGCCACGTCGGCGAGCTCAACTGCGGAGGCGGTACTACATCAATGATGGCGGTTAGATAGCAAGCTCGCAGGGCCACACAGAGAGAGGGGGGAGCCCGAGGTGGTGCTCCTAGCATTGTAGAGAAGGATGGAGGAAGACGGCGACATATTGACGGCGACGAATTTGGCCACGGAGCTGCGGTGGCTGAGGAGTCAGAAGGCGACACCGGCGTCGTTGTGGTGGCTTCGGGCTCGCTCCCGTGGGCGAGGACAAAGCAGGAGATGGTGGTGGTGCTACTCGCGGAGCCCTAGTCAACGGGTAGGCCGGGGAGCAAGGTGCGGTCATGGCGATAGCGGCTCGGGCCCGAGCAAGGGGAGGAAGAAGGTGAGCGTGGGGAGCGGGCGAGGGGGATCTAGGGGGCAGTTAGGGTTCCAGGGCGTCGCATGATCCACGGAGATGGGAGCGGCCGATGTCAAGCATCGTCTCCCCCACGTCTCCTCACGCGAACAGGAGGAAGACGATGGGGGGGCTAGGTGGGCTGGGCTGGCCTTTGGGCTTGTAGGCCTAAGTGCCTAGGGCACTTAGCCCTTTTCCATTTTTTGCCTTTTATTTCTTTTTTTAAAATAAAATATTCTCTTTTATTTAAAAATAACTCCAATGTACTTTTGTAAAAATATGGAGTTGGCCCCTTTCTGTCATATACTTTATTAGGCAGTATCACAAAAAGTTTCGGGGACCTTTTGAATTTATTTGAAATTTACATAAATCAAAAGGACATTTAATAATTGATTTTGATTGTTCCATGCTAACATATTATCATTCTAGGATACTTTTTGGGCATTTATTTACCAATTTATAATATTTTCGAGCACTAACCTATTGACCCAGTGCCCATTGCCAATTCCTGTTTTCTCCATGTTTTTGCCTTTTCAGAGTTACAGTACCAAACGGAGTCCAATTGCCATGAAACATTTTGACGATTTTTTATGGACCAATACAAGACCTAGAAGCTTCGGAGGAAGGCCGACCGATGCTCCATGGACCCACCACATATCAAACTGCGCCACCAGGGGACGTGGCCAGATATGTGGTGGCCCCCTGGAGCGTCTCCCGACGTCGTTCTGTGGCTTATAAATTCACATCAACCCTAAAAACACCAGAAGCACTCCCGAAACAATTTTCCCGCCGCTGCAAGTCTTTGTTCCAATGGGAGTCCATCTACACCTCCGCTCCAGCACCCTGCCGGAAGGGAGATCGATCACAGAGGGCCTCTTCATCAACCTTGTTGCCCTCACCATGATGTGTGTGTAGTTCACCACAGACCTATGGGTCCATAGGTAGTACCTAGATGGCAATCTCTCTCTCCCTCTCGATCTTCAATACAATGTTCATCTCATCTTTGCCTTGATCTATCCGATGTAATCCCTTTGTATGGTGTGTTTGTTGGGATCCAATGAATTGTGATTTTATGTTCAAATTATTCATTAAAATTATTTGAGTCAAATCTGATTACTATGATTCTTATTTGCATGATCATCATAGCTTCGTAATTCTCTCTGGTCTATTGAGATAGTTTGGCCAACTAGATTTATATTTCTTCATTGGGAGTGGTGTGTTGTAGTAGGTTCAACCTGGCGAGTTTCTATATCCAGTGACAGAAGGGGACAAGTTGCGATTTTGTGTTGCTGCTACTAAGGAGAAAATGATTGGGTTTATTCATATTGATTGAGTTTACTTTGTCTTCATCATGTCATCGTTCTCCAAGTATTACTCCGTTTGTCATGAACTTAATACGTAGGTAGCCAAGCATAGAAGCACTCTTGAAGTGGAGTAATAGTAACAGGTGCAGGTAGGAGTCGGCATATTTTCTTATGGACATGGTTCCTTTTTACACATGATCATTGCCATGAAAATCACATAACTATTCGCTTTTCTATCAATTGCCCAACAATAATTTGTTTACCCGCTGTATGCTTTGCTTATGAGAGATGCCACTAGAGAACTCTACAGCCCCATGGTCTATTCACTTATATATTCACAAACGCTATCATTACCTTGCTGTTATTTATTTCCTTTTATTTTATTTTGCACTTTACTATTATCTAAAATTATCTATAAGGCTCACTTGCTTGCAAATAGAAGATCAAGGGGATTGACAACCCTCTTGCCGGTGTTGGGTGCAAGTTGTTTGTTCTTTTGTGTGCAGCCGCTGAAGACGGTTGAGGATTGGTATTCCTATTAGTTCGATATAAACCTTGGTTTCATAACTGTGGGAAATACTTACCCATTTTGTGCCGTGATTACCCATTCCTCTTCACAGAAAACCCAACGTAGATCATGAGTATGAGGAAGGATTTCTAGCGCCATTGCCGGGGATTACCATCACCAACTATCAAGTAACTTCACACAAAATTTCATTCACATGTTCTTTTTTTTTGCTGTTATGTTTAGTTTGTCTCATAGAAATCAAAAATACAAAAATATTTACCTTCTCTTATAATTAGTTTGCTTCTTTTGCCTGCTTGTTTACTTGTCTTGCTTCTTGCTTTTCTTGTTCGGTTACCATGTCGTGAGATAGATTCTACTATACTTCTTTCTATCAAAGAATGACGGAGATAGAGGGTTCTATGAAAACCTTCATGACTTCACAATTTGAGCATAATAAATTATTTGCCTCTGAAATAAAGGAACATTCCATTTTGCTTGATGCTATCAGTATGCAACTTGATGAGATCAATAAAGATGTGTCTACCCTTCGATCACAATTTGGTCACACTTAGGAATTATTAGGAAAAATCTCCGATAAGCAAACCACTCTAGTAATTAGGATGGTCCCTAAACCAGAATTTAGTAAACAGGAAGAGAAGTAAACCACCCTATGAATCATTCATGAGAGCTACATACGGGTTGAGTGTCAAAGATGACAACACGTGACACTACGCATTATGCCTAGCTAGGGGCATAAAACAATAGCGCTTGTTGGGAGGCAACCCAATATGTATCTTTATTTTTGTTTTTCCCTCCTGTTTTTGTGTGATAACATGATTTTTGCCTCTGTAATGATTATGTTTTTATATTTTAATTAGTGTTTGTGCCAAGTAAAGCCTTTGGGATGACCCAAAAGATGAGTAGAAACGATGCTAAAACATAACAGAAACTTTGACTCCAATGCAGGAATTTTCATTTTTTTACCGAAGAGTTGTAATGATCTGAAATTATAACACGGTATTTTCATACATAGTATTTACATTGTCCTAATTTTTCAGAATTTATAGAGTTACATAAGTATGGTATCTTTACAGATTGCTACAGATTGTTCCGTTTTAAACAGATTCTGTTTTACTTGCATAGTTTGCTTGTTTTGACTATGAAATGGACTATATTGGGGAGTGAAAGCCATGGGAAAGTTAGAATAAAATATCTATTATGAAAAAATTTATATTTAATCAATTTATCACAATAACTCAACTATGCAATATGTTTCTTATACTAACGGATCCCACGAAGTTTTGTTGAGTTTTGTGTGATTGAAGTTTATAAGTTTTGGGTGTGATCACAATGGACTACGGAATAACGAGTAACAAGAGCCTAATCTTGGGGATGACCAAGGCACCCCAATTATAATTTTAAGGAGACTTAAGCGTCTAAGCTTGGGGATGCCCCGGAAAGCATACCATCGTTCGTCTCAATCCATCGGTATGTCACTTGGAGCTATATTTTAATTCATCACATGATATGTATTTTGCTTGGAGCGTCGTTTGATTTTGTTTGCTTTTACTTTCAGTTTTTCACAATCATCATTTGATGGACACACCTATTTGAGAGAGACACACCTTCATGATAATTTGCGAGAATACTCTATGTGCTTCACTTATATCTTTTGAGCTAGGCAGTTGCTCTAGTACTTCACTTCTATCTTTTTGAGCACGGTGGCATGTAGATTTTATAGAATTTTTTTGCTCTCGTTCTTCACTTTTATTTGTGTGAGATTTGAATTAAAAGTGTTAGTAATTTGCATGGGTCATAAGACTAGTCCAATAATTTTAGGTATTCAATGAATGACAATCAAAACCATCAGGTAGCACATATAGAGAAGTTGTGGGTTAATGACATTGATGTAGTAATATGAAAAAGGTGTGAGTCCAAAATTGTTGATTCTTAGAAGTACTGAGATTAAGAGGTGTTAACTTGTTATTCATCTAAAAGTTAAAGAGGCATGGTGATGATGTGTGATCATTTATATTCCTCATTCAAATCCTAGTGTTGTTTTGAGTCGGGCACGCGCGATGGTTAACTACTACCAACCTCCTCCCTCGGGGCATGCGAGGAGTACTTTGATTTGTGATAAAACTAATAAAACTTTGCAAAAAGTATGTGTGTTATTTATGACTAATGTGACACCATGGACATACACATCTTCACCTTCTCATATTTGCTAGCCTCTTCGGTACCTTGCATAGCCTATTCTCTTTGTAGCGACCCGACCTGAAAGGTCGAATCTCCGGTGTTTCCATACCATCCCAAGATCATGCTGGTACACACACGGTACATCAATGTATATATCAAAGGGAAATCACACAACATTTATTAATCGTAAATCTCACATCGAGTCCTTTATTACAATAAAGATTACAATAAAGTGGCTGAAGGCCAACTCATGAGAATATCTCAATCTTGCGGAAGCATCAAAGGTAGATGAGTCCATCTGACTCCAAGGGCATCTCACCGACCGTAGAGCGTATCCTCACTCCTGGTCGGAAAAGTACTCTACAACATGATACGTTATAGCCGTGTAGGTCAGCATATGGAATATGCCGGCAAAGTCACAAGAGAGGGGTGAAAAAGATAATCATCTAATCTATATGCATATATGGCAGGTGGGGTAGTAAGTTTTCGCGTAAAGCCAATTTTCCTACATCAAGAGAGGGCTAAGCAAAATTATTACTAAGTTGGTTGATTAATGAGATGGTTCCACCAACCAATTCTCATACCCAAGTTATTAATACCCACATCATCATATTAATTGTGTTGAGGGTTCCGGAAGTTTCAGTTCCTTTGGCTCAAGTCATCCATGACCGTGGACACGGCTAATCGATTAGGTTGAGTACTCTGCAGAGTTTTGCACACGTTCCCCACAAGATTTGGTCGCCTCCGTTTGATTTCTCGCACTTCAGGGTGTTTGAGAAACGAATGACCAAAACATGGTCTTCCAAAGGGTTTCCTTGCGACTCTGTGAGTGCCCATCCTTTCCTACCGTTCTTCTACATCTCGTAGCACCGCCTGTCCAGGGTCACCACGATATCCAACCAAGCTAGAGCCCATAATGACTTGTGGCTGCGCAGGTAAGCCTTGGGTCTTGAAGCATCCATCCATCTCTTTGTGCCTGGGTGGACCTTTCCGCATGAATACTGGCACATCTCCAGCATCATCTAGGCTAACCACTGGTTTCTCTAGGGCGCCGTTCAACCATCATCCACCCAGAGGTATGTTGAAAACTCGGAGTCTTGAAGTATTGATCATTATGTAGGTCTTGTAATTAATCTCACAACTCTCATGAATCACACAACCAACCCCGTCTACTAGTAGCATAGCAAAATGTAAAACAACGTTTCCCGGGGCCAATGTGTCAAGGGTTGAGGGGGTACCTACCACATGATACTACAACAGTAACCAAGTTTGCAATTACCTACTTTGCATGCAATTGGGGGGATGGTAGACCTAATGCAATAAAAACATGGGTAAAGATGATCAAAGTGACTTGCCTGATTGATGATCTTCGTACGTGAGTGACTCTAGGTAACAAGCCTCGCACTCCGGATAATCTAATGAAGCAAACAAGAGCACTCAATAAGCATACAACAAAATGTTGTAACTCACAAAATCAGAAATGAACTAGTAAACAATGAAGACAAAGCGATGCACAAATCACAAGCAAGAAAACACACAAACTTTTGTTTTCAAAAAGGTGATGGGTAAACCACTACTAACATAGTAAAACTACTTGTATGAACAAAACAATAGTTGACAGCAAGGAAATAATAAAATATTTTATTAACAACAGAATTAAATCCATTTAACGTTTTGTTAAGAAAAATCTTAGTAGGGTTTTAAAAGTTTTGATAAACACTACTATATGAGGAAACTATAGTTTTACTAACAAAGAGTAAAACAAAACCTATTATTAATTAATAAACATTACATTAACAGAAAAAGAATTTACTAAAAACTCTCTTATAAAACAGAATTTAATTATCTAAAACTTGGTTAAACTAACTACTACTAAACTAGTTTGTTTTATAACAAATTTTACCTAGTTGAAAATGAGTTGAGATTCCTATAACAATAAATAAATAAACTAAGCAATTTATATTATTATTATCATCAAGTAAAACACCTAATGTTTAAGCAACAGAACCTACTAAAACAATTATAACCAAATCTGATTTAAACTAACTAAAAACTAAATTAGCTAAACTATACCAAACACTACGGAGATTTTGTTTATAGCTAAAACACTAAAAAATACATCCTAAAAATCCTCAAGCTAAGCATGATGATATTCCTAACTAATACCAAGCAGTAGCAAAAAGATTCATATCAAATACTATTTTTAAACTCTAGTTATTCAGATTTGAGTGATTTGAGCAAATTTGATTAAATTCACATTTTAGAGTTCAAATTTAAATTCTAAGACTACAGGGTGAAACTACATGAAATATGTGAACTAATTCAAAAAGAATAAACTCAAAACACTAAATAGTTTAAAAGATATAAACAAAACAAAATCAGAAAACCTTCTGTTAACTAAAACAAAACAGAAAATAGAAAGAATAAACTAACGGACGGTCGAGGCTACGTGGCAACTCCCTATTGGCTGCTAGCGTGAACGCGGGGAAAAAGCGGGCGGTCGACCGATCCATAAGTGAAAACGATTTGCACTTATAAAGGTTCTAATCTGGATCGTGGATCTTTGATCGAAAGGATAAGAGCGGATCCGACGACTTACAAAGGGGAGGAGGTGCTCTCCGGCGAGGACGGCGCCGGCCGGTGGTCGAAGCTGGTCCGGGAGGTTGCTCCGGTGGTCGAGGAGGATGTCGGAGAGGTCCAGGCGACAGCGGTGATCGTCCGGAGTCGATTGGTGGTGACAAACGGAGCTGAGGGCGAGGGAGTCGACGGCCAGGTGCTCGGGGACGTTCGATGGTCGGGGAACTCCGGCGAGCTCGATGCAGCGCTCTGGCTAGGGGGAGAGAGGGGTTCAGGGGGGGGGGGAATGGAGTGCGGAGGTGGCCGCTCTTATATAGGGGCGAGGCAGAGCGAGAGAAGGAAGGAGGAGGGAGATCTGGTGGAGTGGTTTCCCGCGACGGCGGCGTGCGCGCGAGGGAGACGATGACGGCGCTGATCCAGCGGTCAGTCGGGGCGGAGCCTGCTATCAGAGAGAGGGGAGGGGTTTGCGGGGCGTCGGTCGGCCGGCTCATAATGAATCCGCGAGTAAATGTCCGTGGGCCGACCCGTTTAAATATAAACCTGTTTCCTTTTTTAAATCCAGGGCAGTAAAACCTCTTTAAAAGCATTCAAAACTTTTCCAAATATAGGCAACATATATATCAAAATGATCAGGAGAATTAATGCTATTCAATGAACATTTTTTCTTTGTCATTTGAATACTTTGGAAAAAATAATTATTTTCAGAAATTGCATATTTGTTTTTAAAACCTTTTGCAAATATTTTTCAAAAGACCCCCTGGTTCTTATTGTTCAAGTATATCACCAAGATGACCCTGGTGTGGAGTGTCATGTTACTCCCCTCTTAGTTTGAACTTATTCCAAGGTTTTCAAATAGGTGAAAGCAACACATTGAAAATAGAAAGGGACTTTCAGAAAGTCATAAGAAGCATTTCAACTATTTCATACATTCAAGCAATGATGATGATGGATGCATAGCTATATTTCATAACATTCCAAAATGAAATTTTGGGGATGTTACAAACCTACCCACCTTAAGATGAATCTCGCCCTCGAGATTCGGGTTGGCTAGAAAATAGGTGCGGATGGTCTCTACGAAGATCTTCTTCGCGTTCCGAAGTGGCTTGTTCCTCGGTGTGGTGACTCCACAAAACCTTACAGAACTTGATGATCCTGCTGTGGGTAACTATGTTGGCAGTCTCGAGGATTCTGACAGGCTTCTCCTCGTAGGTTAGATCACTGTCAAGTTGTATGGCCTCTAGGGGCACTGTGTCTCTCAAGGGAATATCAGTCATCTCAGCATGACATTTCTTCAGCTGGGAAACATGGAAAACATCATGAACTCCGGACAATCCTTCCGGCAATTCCAGCTTGTATGCAACTTCGCCTCTACATTCAAGAATTTTGTAGGGGCCTATGAATCTGGGTGCTAACTTTCCTTTAACACCAAACCTCTTGATTCCTCGAAGTGGGGACACACGAAGATATGCTCGGTTTCGCACTTCATACATCACTTCCTTACGTTTGCTGTCAGCATAACTCTTCTGTCGAGATTGGGCTATCTTGAGTCTGTCACGAATCAGCTTGACTTTCTCTTGAGGATCTCGGATAAGGTCAGGACCAAAAAGTTGTCGGTCTCCAACACCATCCCACGTCAATGGTGTTCTGCACCTCCTTCCGTATAAAGGTTCGAAAGGGGCCATCTTCAGACTGGTCTGATAACTGTTTTTGTATGAGAATTCGTCGTAAGGTAAGTTGTCATCCCAACTGGATCCATAATCTAGTGCACAAGCTCTCAACATGTCTTCCAGAATCTGGTTGACTCTCTCAGTCTGTCCATCGGTCTGCGGATGAAAAGTTGTACTGAACTCCAGCCTTGTACCCAAAGTTTCATGTAACTGATGCCAAAACTTTGAGGTAAATTGTGTTCCTCTATTTGACACGATACTCCTCGGAACTCCATGCAGACACATGGTCCTGGTCATCTATATCTTGGCTAGCTTAGCACTGGTATAGGTGGTTTTCAGTGGAATGAAATGAGCCACCTTGGTCAAGCGATCTACCACTACCCAGATGGAATCATAACCTGAACGGGTCCTGGGTAGACCTGTGATGAAGTCCATACCAAGCTTTTCCCATTTCCACTTGGGTATCGGCAAAGGTTGGAGTAACCCTGCTGGCTTCTGATGTTCCGCCTTTACTCGCTGACAAACATCACATATTGCAACATGTTCCGCAATATCCTTCTTCATACCCGTCCGCCAATAACTTTCCTTCAAATCCAGGTACATCTTGGTGTTGCCTGGGTGTATCGAGTAAGGGGAATCGTGGGCTTCTTGAAGTATCAACTTCCTGAGCTCTGGGTCATTGGGCACATAGATTCGGTTCTCAAACCACAGAGTTCCTTGTTCATCCTCACGAAAACCTTTAGCTTTATCATCTTTCATTCTCTGCTTAATTTCAGCTATCTCCTTGTCCGATTTTTGGGTTTCACGAATTCTTTCGGTCAAGGTGGACTGGATCTCCAGTGTGGCAACATATCTGCTTGGAACTATCTCTAGCCTGAGCTCTCTGAGATCATCGGCTAACTCTTGGGGTAATCCTCCCACTGTGAGTGTGTTTACATAAGTTTTCCGACTCAAGGCATCTGCTACCACATTTGCCTTACCTGGATGGTAGTGTAATCTCATGTCATAGTCCTTGATTAACTCTAACCATCTCCTCTGTCTGAGGTTCAACTCCTTCTGCGTGAAGATATATTTCAGGCTCTTATGGTCGGTGTAAACATCACAACTATTTCCGATAAGGAAATGTCTCCAGGTCTTGAGAGCGTGCACTACGGCTACTAATTCCAAATCATGGGTGGCATAATTCAACTCATGTGGTCGTAGTTATCTGGATGCATAAGCTACAACCTTTCCATCTTGCATGAGTACTCCTCCAAGTCCTTGACGTGAAGCATCACAATACACCTGGAAGTCCTTCCGAATATTGGGCAAAATCAACACTAGGGCTGTGACCAAACGTTTCTTCAAGTCCTGGAAACTAGCTTCACATTCCTCAGTCCAAATATACTTAGACTCTTTCTTCAACAATTCTGTCATGGGCTTGGCAATCTTTGAGAAATTCTCAATGAACCTCCGGTAATATCCGGCAAGTCTGAGGAAACTGCGGATCTCCTTAACTGAGGTGGGTGATTTCCACTCGGTGACGTCTTCAACCTTAGCGGGGTCTACGGCTAATCCTTCTCTAGAAATAATATGTCCAAGGAATCCGACTTCCGTCAGCCAAAATTCACATTTGCTGAACTTGGCATATAACTGATGCTCTCTCAGCTTCTCCAGAACTAAACGCAAATGTTCCTTGTGTTCTTCCTTGTTCTTGGAGAATATCAATATGTCATCGATGAACACCACAACAAACTTGTCCAGGTATTCCATGAACACTTTGTTCATCAAATTCATGAAATAGGCAGGAGCATTAGTCATACCAAAGGACATGACTGTATACTCGTATAAACCATACCTAGTGGTGAAAGCTGTTTTGGGTATATCCTGTTCACGAATCTTCAGTTGGTGATACCCTGATCGAAGATCGATCTTGGAGAATACTTTGGCTCCCACTAGCTAATCAAACAAGTCATTAATCATCGGCAGAGGGTACTTGTTCTTGATAGTCACCTCGTTCAAGGCACGATAATCGACTACCATTCTCAAGGTTTTATCCTTCTTCTCCACCAAAAGAACTGGGGCTCCCCAAGGTGAAGAACTTGGGCAAATATACCCTTTGTCCAATAACTCGTTAATTTGCTTCTTGATTTCCACTAGATCATTTGCGGGCATCCGATAGGGTCTCTTGGAAATTGGGGCTGTCCCTGGTTGTAGCTCTATTAGGAAATCAATCTCCCTATCTGGTGGCATGCCTGGTAATTCTTCCGGGAATACATCCGTAAAGTCTTTTACCACAGGTACTTCCTCCTGAACAACTCCTGTGAGAGAATTTAACTGAGCACGCATACGTGTGCGTCGGGATACATACTTAATCCTCTTGTTCTCCGGGGTGGTGAGTGAAACAGACTTGCTAGGGCAATCAAGATTTCCTTCATACTTGGTCATCCAATCCATGCCTAGGATTACATCCAATCCCTGGGATTCTAAGACGATGAGGTTGGTGGGAAAAACATGGTTTCCTATATTGAGTTTCAAAACATGGCATCCTATCCCTGCCATCATCATACCTCCTGGGGAACAGACCTTAATGGGCTGACTAAGGGTTTTGGTGGGCAAACCATACTTATCCACAACTACCCTTGATATGAATGAATGAGTTGCACCGGAATCAAAAAGTACTGTAACTGGACGTGAATGCAATAAAAACTTACCAACCACAGTCTCGGGTTGATCATAGACTTCTTCCACGTCGAGGTGGTTCACCTGGGCACGAGGAAACGGATTTGGCTTCTTGGCTACGGAGTTGCCGTTTCCATTTCCCTGCTTGCTCTGGGGACATTCAGTAGCATAGTGCCCTGTCTTTTGGCACTTGAAATAGGTGATGTGGCTCAGATCCTTCTAAGTAGGAGCGTGACGGTGCTGGTTGTTGTTCCCATTCCCATTGTCAGTCTTGAAGTTGCCATGGTTGGGACGGGCATTCCCATTTCCTCCATGGTTGTGGCCTCCATGGTTGTGCACGGCATGAGTGTGCCTTCCAAACATACCGGTCCCTGATCCGGTATTTCCTGAGTACGGGGAGTAGCGGGGCTTCTGATGAGCTTCAGAGTTGAACTTCCCCTGAGTATACTTCCTCTTGCGGTTCTCGACTTGTTGTTGTTTTCCCTCCAAGATGAGGGCCTTGTCCACCAGCTCTTGGTAGTTGTTGAAGGTAGCCACTATCAGCTGCATGCTCAACTCATCGTTGAGTCCTTCCAGAAACTTCTCCTTCTTGGCCGCATCATCGGCCACGTCTCCTGGTGCATAACGTGCCAATGTGCTGAAGTCGTCCACATATTGGGCCACAGAGTGATTTCCTTGGTGCAAGTTGCGAAACTCGTGCTTCTTCAGACTCATAGCTCCAGCTGAGACATGTGCGACACGGAAAGCTTGCTTGAACTGCTCCCAAGTTACACCAGCAATAGGATATGTGGTGGTGTAGTTCTCCCACCATGAAGCTGCTGGTCCATCCAGTTGATGTGCGGCAAAGCGCACCTTCTCAGTGCAGTACATCCAGAGGTGACAAGTTCCCTCTCCATCTTACGGAGCCAGTCATCTGCCACAATGGGCTTAGTGCTGCTGGAGAAAGTTGGAGGGTTCAACCTCAGAAAACAGGTGAGATTGTCAGCCTGAGGTGGATGGTGGTGGTTGTTGTTCTGGTTGTTGGTCTGATTCTGGATCAATAGCTGCATCAGTGCATTCTGCTACTGAAGGAGTTGCGTGAGTTCCGGCGGGAAGGTGAAGTCGGACTCACGTCGTGAAGGCATCTTGCTGTTTTCAGAGGGGTGAGAATTAGAATAGAACAAGGGCCTAAAAGGAGAAATTCACTACCCATATGCAATGCAACAAACATATCACACCAAACACTCATTGATTTATTCAATCAAGGTCAAACATCGAGATACAAATCTCCATCAAACTAAATATCGACCTACGCTTTAACGACGAAAATGAAGGTACATGGGGGCATAACTAAAGTCTTCCTCAGAAGTACATGGTGACTGAGCCTCCTCTAGTGGTGCTCTCCTCATAGTCATCATCGTCGCTGATGAAAGGAGCCAAGTCTCCCACAGGATGAAGATTTTCACCCATGTCCATCTGTTCCTCCAGAGTGGCGATGCGAGTGTTCAGCTTGTCGATCCTCTCTAAGAAATCCTTCACCTCATACTCATGCTCGTACTCGGCTTCCCGTAAGTCAGCTTCGAGGTCAATCTCACGGTTCATCAGATTCTTGATTGTCTTCGTACCTGCACGAACTCGAAGCTCCAGAGTCCTGATGTGAGTCTCCAAGGTCTGGATATAGGAAATGGTGGTGTCTGCACTGGGAGGGGTTATGATGTTTCCATTGGCATCTCTGCGGCAAACCACGCCGAGTCCTGGTGAAATGGTTCCACCTCTGTATTCCTCCTGAATACGTCCAAGGGCACGATGAATAGCCATGTCTCTCCCAAGTATCAAGCTGGGTGCCACAAACTTGAAGTCGATGGGTTCCTTCCGATTCCCAAAGGACCTCCCTAGGATGTGCACCTCGATCCTGTAGCGTCCATCTTGTGGAAAGGACATGATAGGAGTCCCAGTGATGCTAGGCAAAGCAATCCTCACGTCCTTGACAATCCTCATCAACTCCTTACCAAAGGGCATCGTTGCGTCAGGCTGGCAAAACTCCGTGATCAACACTGGGATGAAGGTGGCCATCTATAAATTTTGAAATAATCGGAGAGGAGTCAGAAACGAGTAGATGAGAGTATAAGAATTTTAAAGACAGAGAGAAACAAATCCTAAGGCTTTCCCAATCCTAGAGGTTACGTCCTACGGTCAACGTGTGCTCTGATACCATTTCTGTAGCGACCCGACCTGAAAGGTCGAATCTCCGGTGTTTCCGTACCATCCCAAGATCATGCTGGTACACACACGGTACATCAATATATATATCAAAGGGAAATCACACAACATTTATTAATCGTAAATCTCATATCGAGTCCTTTACTACAATAAAGATTACAATAAAGTGGCTGAAGGACAACTTATGAGAATATGTAAATCTTGCGGAAGCATCGAAGGTAGATGAGTCCATTTGACTCCAAGGGCATCTCACCGAGCGTAGAGCGTATCCTCACTCCTGGTCGGAAAAGTACTCTGCAACATGATACGTTGCAGCCGTGTAGGTCAGCATATGGAATATGCCGGCAAAGTCACAAGAGAGGGGTGAAAAAGATAACCATCTAATCTACATGCATATATGGCAGGTGGGGTAGTAAGTTTTTGCGTAAAGCCAATTTTCCTAGATCAAGAGAGGGCTAAGCAAAATTATTACTAAGTTGGTTGATTAATGAGATGGTTCCACCAACCAATTCTCATACCCAAGTTATTAATACCCACATCATCATATTAATTGTGTTGAGGGTTCCGGAAGTTTCAGTTCCTTTGGCTCAAGTCGTCCATGACCGTGGACACGGCTAATCGATTAGGTTGAGTACTCTGCAGAGTTTTGCACACGTTCCCCACAAGATTTGGTCGCCTCCGTTTGATTTCTCGCACTTCAGGGTGTTTAAGAAACGGATGACCAAAACATGGTCTTCCAAAGGGTTTCCCTGCGACTCTGTCGGTGCCCATCCTTTCCTACCGTTCTTTTACATCTCGTGGCACCGCCTGTCCAGGATCACCACAATATCCAACCACGCCAGAGCCCATAATGACTTGTGGCTGTGCAGGTAAGCCTTGGGTCTTGAAGCATCCATCCATCTCTTTGTGCCTGGGTGGACCTTTCCGCATGAATACTGGCACATCTCCAGCATCATCTAGGCTAACCACTAGTTTCTCCAGGGCGCCGTTCAACCATCATCCACCCAGAGGTATGTTGAAAACTCGGAGTCTTGAAGTCTTGATCATTATGTAGGTCTTGTAATTAATCTCACAACTCTCATGAATCACACAACCAACCCCGTCTACTAGTAGCATAGCAAAATGTAAAACAACATTTCCCGGGGCCAATGTGTCAAGGGTTGAGGGGGTACCTACCACATGATACTACAATAGTAACCAAGTTTCCAATTACCTACTTTGCATGTAATTGGGGGGATGGTAGAACTAATGCAATAAAAACATGGGTAAAGATGATCAAAGTGACTTGCCTGATTGATGATCTTCGTACGTGAGTGACTCTAGGTAACAAGCCTCGCACTCCGGATAATCTAACGAAGCAAACAAGAGCACTCAATAAGCATACAAAAAAATGTTGTAACTCACAAAATCAGAAATGAACTAGTAAACAATCAAGACAAAGCAATGCACAAATCACAAGCAAGAAAACACACAAAGTTTTGTTTTCAAAAAGGTGATGGGTAAACCACTACTAACATAATAAAACTACTTGTATGAACAAAACAATAGTTGACAGCAAGGAAATAATAAAATATTTTATTAAAAACAGAATTAAATCCATTTAAAGTTTTGTTAAGAAAAATCTTAGTAGGGTTTTAAAAGTTTTGATAAACACTACTATATGAGGTAACTACAGTTTTACTAACAAAGAGTAAAACAAAACTTATTATTAATTAATAAACATTATATTAACATAAAAAGAATTTACTAAAAACTCTCTTATAAAACAGAATTTAATTATCTAAAACTTGGTTAAACTAACTACTACTAAACTAGTTTGTTTTATAACAAATTTTACCTAGTTGAAAATGAGTTGAGATTCCTATAACAATAAAGAAATAAACTAAGCAATTTATATTATTATTATCATCAAGTAAAACACCTAATGTTTAAGCAACAGAACCTACTAAAACAATTATAACCAAATCTGATTTAAACTAACTAAAAACTAAACTAGCTAAACTATACCAAACACTAGGCAGATTCTGTTTATAGCTAAAACACTAAAAAAATACATCCTAAAAATCCTCAAACTAAGCATGATAATATTCCTAACTAATACCAAGCAGTAGCAAAAATATTCATATCAAAATCTATTTTGAAACTCTAGTTATTCAGATTTGAGTGATTTGAGAAAATTTGATTAAATTCAAATTTGAGTATTCAAATTTAAATTCTAAGACTACAGGATGAAACTACATGAAATATGTGAACTAATTCAAAAAGAATCAATTCAAAAAACTAAATATTTTAAAATATATAAACAAAACAAAATCAGAAAACCTTCTGTTAACTAAAACAAAATAGAAAATAGAAAAAATAAACTAACGGACGATCGAGGCTACGTGGCAACTCCCTATTGGCTGCTAGCGTGAACGCGGGGAAAAAGCAGGCGGTCGACCGATCCATAAGGGAAAACGATTCACACTTATAAAGGTTCTAATCTGGATCGTCGATCTTTGATCGAATGGATAAGAGCGGATACGGCAACTTACAAAGGGGAGGAGGTGGTCTCCGGCGAGGACGGCACCGGCCGGTGGTCGAAGCTGGTCGGGGAGGTTGCTTCGGTGGTCGAGGAGGATGTCGGAGAGGTCCAGGCGACAGCGGTGATCGTCCGGAGTCGATTGGTGGTGACGAACGGAGCTGAGGGCGAGGGAGTCGACGACCAGGTGCTCGTGGAGGTTCGGTGGTCGGGGAACTTCGGCGAGCTCGATGCAGCGCTCTGGCTAGGGGGAGAGAGGGGTTCGGGGGGGGGGAATGGAGTGCGGAGGTGGCCTCTCTTATATAGGGGCGAGGCAGAGAGAGAGAAGGAAGGAGGAGGGAGATCTGGTGGAGAGGTTTCCGGCGACGGCGACGCGCGCGCGAGGGAGACGATGACCGCGTTGATCCAGCGGTCGGTCGGGGCGGGGCCTGCTGTCAGAGAGAGGGGAGGGGTTTGCGGGGCGTCGGTCGGCCGACTCGTAATGAATCCGCAAGTAAATGCCCCGTGGGCCGGCCCGTTTAAATATAAATGTGGTTCCTTTTTTAAATCCAGGGCAGTAAAACCTCTTTAAAAGCATTCAAAACCTTTCCAAATATAGGCAACATATATATCAAAATGATCAGGAGAATTAATGCTATTCAATGAACATTTTTCCTCTGTCATTTGAATAATTTGGAAAAAATAATTATTTTCAGAAATTGGATATTTGTTTTTAAAACCTTTTGCAAATATTTTTCAAAAGACCCCCTGGTTCTTATTGTTCAAATATATCACCAAGATGACCCTGGTGTGGAGTGTCATGTTATTCCCCTCTTATTTTGAACTTTTTCCAAGGTTTTCAAATAGGTGAAAGCAACACATTGAAAATAGAAAGGGACTTTCAGAAAGTCAGAAGAAGCATTTCAACTATTTCATACATTCAAGCAATGATTATGATGGATGCATAGCTATATTTCATAACATTCCAAAATGAAATTTTGGGGATGTTACACTCTTCTCGAGGATCGGTGCAAATATTCGCCGGTGCATCCAAACCCTGTGAGATGATACGCTTTGTTACACATAAGCCTCATTATATATTACTCAAAACAACCACCATACCTACCTATTATGGCATTTCCATAGCCATTCCGAGATATATTGCCATGCAAACTCCATTATCACTTCACATGATTAGTTCGTTCATCATCATAATGCTTTGCATGATCATATAGAGCTGACATAGTATTTGCGGGAAATCTACCATTCTTCATACTTTTGATACATGTCCGCTAGATCATTGCACATCCTGGTACACTGCCAGAGGCATTCATTTAGAGTCATATCTTCCTATCAGTCCTTCATGTTGAGTTGTAAGTAAATAAAAGCGTGATGATCATCATTATTAGAGCATTGCCCCAGTGAGGAAAGGATGATGGAGACGATGATACCCCCACAAGTCGGGATGAGACTCCAGGCGAAAATGAAATAAAAATGGGGGAGGCCAAATGATCCCACCATACATAAAAAGAAGATAAAATGGGGGAGGGAAAAATAAGAAAATCCCACCATATAAAATAAAATAAAAAATAAATGAGAGAAAAGAGGGAAGGGACTTTGCTACTATCCTTTAGCACAATTGCGCCTCAAAGTGGCACAATGTTCTTCATATAGAGAGTCTCCTATGTTGACACTTCCATATGCTAGTGGGGATTACCTTTTCATATAATAAACTTGGCTTGTATATTCCAATGACGGCCTTCCTCAAATGCCTGGGGTCTTCATGAGCAAGAAAGTTTGATGCACACCCCACTTAGCTTTAGTTGAGATTTCATACACTTATAGCTCCAGTGCATCATTTACATGGCAATCCCTACTCCTTGCATCGACATCTATCGCTGAGCATCTCCATAGCTCGTATGTACGCCTAGTTGATGTGTGACTATCTACTCCACTTTTTACAACCTTGATACCTACCATCATATTCTATACCACCTATATGTTATGTCCAATGGTTCACGCTCATGTATTGCGTGAAGAATAAAAAGTTGATCCATATTGAAAAAGTACAATCAAATTGCCTGACTTGGACACCGTGGTGCTTAACATTTGTATCTATGTGGTGAATACGGAGTCAGCCTTGCTAAAATAATATGAATAGGGCTACAACATTCTTTTAGGATCATATAATTTGAAAAATTAATGATTTTGTTCCTATACTTATAAATATTATGATGTTGTTGTTTGTTAATTCATCATTTCTCAATGAGCATACATACCAAAGATTACATAATGGGTAGCACGTCAAATAAAAAATTCTATTTTTTATCATTTACCTACTCGAAACGAGCAGGAATTAATCTTGGGGATGCTCATACATCTCAACGTATCTATAATTTTGGATTGTTCCATGCTAATATATTATCATTCTGGGATACTTTTTGGTTATTTATTTACCAATTTATAATATTTTTAAGCACTAACCTATTGACCTAGTTCCCAATGCCAGTTCTACAGTACCAAACGGAGTCCAATTTTCATGAAACGTTTTGAAGATTTTCTCTCGACCAATGCAAGCCCTAGAAGCTTTGGAGTAAGGCCTGACGATGCTCCAGCCCCCCCACATATCCCACCGTGCCACTAGGGGAGCGAGGCTAGATATGTGGTGACCCCCTGGAGCATCTCCCGACATCGTTCTCTGGCCTATAAATTCACATTTACCCTAAAAACACCAGAAGTGCTCCCGAAGCACCTTTTCTAGCGCCGCAAGTCTCTATTCCGATGGGAGGCCATCTACACCTCCGTTTCGGCACCCCAACGGAGGGAAGAATGATCATGGAGGGCCTCTTCATCAACCTTGCTGCCCTCAAAGTTATGTGTGAGTAGTTCACCATAGACCTACGGGTCCGTAGGTAGAACCTAGATGACAATCTCTCTCTCTCTCGATCTTCAATACAATGTTCATCACATCTTTGCCTTTATCTATCGGATGTAATCTCTTTTTATGGTGTGTTTGTTGGGATCCGATGAACTGTGAGTTTATGTTCACATTATTCATCAAAATTATTTGAGTCAAATCGGATTACTATGATTCTTATTTGCATGATCATCCTAGCTTCCTAATGCTCTGTGATCTATTTAGATAGTTTGATCAACTAGACTGATATTTCTTCACTGGGAGTGGTGCGTTGTAGTAGGTTCAACCTCGCAAGTTTCTATATCCCAATGACATAAGGGGATAAGTTGCGTCTTTGTGTTGCTGCTACTAAGGATAAAACGATGGTGTTTATTCATATTGATTGAGTTTACTTTGTCTACATCATGTCATCGTTCTCCAAGCATCCTTGAAGTGGAGTAATAGTAATAGCTCCAGGCAGGAGTCGGCCTATTTGCTTATGGATGTCATGCCTATATACACATGATCATTGCCTTGAAAATCGCATAACTATTCACTTTTCAATCAATTGCCCAAAAGTAATTTGTTTACCCAGTGTATGCTTTGCTTATGAGAGATGCCACTACCGAACTCTACGTCCCTCGGGTCTATTCACATATATATTCGCAAACTCTATAATTACCTAGTTGGTATTTATTACCTTTTATTTTATTTAGCACTTTTCTATTATCTACATAACCCACTTGCTTGGAAATAACGAGCAAAAATCAAGGGGATTGACAACCCTCTTGCCAATGTTGGATGCAAGTTGCTTGTTCTTTTGTGTGCAACCGCGGAATACGACTGAGGATTGGTATTCCTATTGGTTTGATAAACCTTGGTTTCATGACTAAGGGAAAAACTTACCCAGTTTGTCCTGTGATTACCCGTTCCTCTTCATGGAAAACCCAACGCAGATCACGGGTATGAGCCCCATGTTAAAAAATGCTTTAGAGGCACTTAAAAAATCGATAAAATGTTGCTTACTATTTTATAAATACCAGGGGATTATTTGCAATCCAAACATGAATGGTTTCAGGTTTGTGAAACTATATAATCCACTTTTCAAATGAATTTTGAAAATCATTTGGAAATTCAAATGGGATATGATTCCATTGTGATCAAACATGGTTTAGCAAAATGGATTAGCTTAATCCTCATGTTTATTGTAGCTTAAATACAAGCATTACTGTAGCATGAATCCAAGGGTGTTACAACTCTCCCCCTCTAAAAGAAATTCTCATCCCGAGAATTAAGAGGTAGAAGGGAGAAGATTGGGGTATTCTGCCCGAAGGTTATCCTCGCGTTCCCAAGTAGCTACATATGTAGAATGCTTTAACCACTTCACTTTGAAGAGCTTGGTAACCTTCTGACGGGTCCGACATTTAGTTTCATCAAGAATGCGGATCAAATGCTCTTATTAAGTGAGATCATCCTGCACTTCAATCAATGTAGGATCCACTTCACGACGCGGGTCCTTGAAGCAACGATGTAGTTGCGACACATGGAAGACTTCGAGGATACGGGAGAATTTTGGTGGCAGCTCCAATTTATAAGCCACATGTCCACGTATTTCAATAATACGGAATGGACCAACGTAGCAAGGAGCTAGCTTGCCCTTGACTTCAAACCGATGAGTGCCTCTCAAAGTAATAACACGCAGATAATCCTTATCACCGGTTTATTAGGTTGAACCTAAGTGCTTTTTGTCATATTTGCTCTTCTGATGGGACTGGACCGCCTTGAGATTATCCCAAACAATGTAGACTTGCTCTTTAGCTTGTTGGCTAATGCGTGGACCAATGAGTGCTTGTTCCCTAGTTTTTGACGTGTTCAGAGGGGTTCGACATTTATTTCCATATAACACTTCAAAGGGGGCCATTTTCAAGCTGGCATGATAGCTGTTGTTATAAGAGAATTTAGGAGACAGGAGAGATTCTTCCCACTTCTTGCCGAAGGAGATAACACAAGTAAGTAGCATGTCTTCAAGGATTTGATTAACTCGTTCAAGTTGACCTTGAGACTCAGGGTGATAAGAAGCACTGCAGGTAATATGAGTTCCCATTGCCTCTTGGAAACTATCCCAGAACTTGGAGGTGAAAATATTGCCATGGTATGAACTGATTTCCTTTGGAATGCCATGGAGTGAAACAATTATGGAGCATACAAGGCTACTAATTGACTAGCAGTAATTGTCTCCTTGATTGGCAGAAACTAAGCATCTTTTGAGAATTGGTCGATGACGACAAAGATAGCATCAGTACCTTTCTACGACTTGGGAAAACCAATGACGAAGTCATTCTGAATCTTGTCCCATTTCCATTTAGGAATAAGGAGTGGTTGCAGAAGTCTAGTAGGTTTCTAATGTTCAGCTTTGAGTCGACAACAAACGTCACATTCTTCAATATAGCAAGCAATGTCTTGCTTCATCCCTGACTACCAGTACTTTTGTTGGATGTCTAGATACATCTTGGTACTTCCTGGATGAATTGAGAGAGGGGTGTAGGGTGCTTCCTTCATCACCTTCTCTGTCATAAGCTTGAATCGGGGTGCCACAATACGATCGTTGAAGTACAAGGCTCCATCTTCAACAAGCGAGAATTCCTTGAATTTCTTTAAGTCAAGATCTTCTTTCCTCCTGAGAATGTAAGTATCCTTGTCTTTTGTGGACATAATAGTTCTCACAAGAGTCGGTTCCATAACATGGTTATTAAGAGAACCCCATGGAACAATGTGAAGGTTCAATTTGCAAAGCTCTTTATGAAGATGGAGGTTAGCCTTTTCGACTCAAGGCATCTGCCATAACATTAGACTTGCCATGGGTATAAGATATACCAAAGTCATAGTCCATAACTACTTACATCCATCGCCTCTAACAGAGATTCATATCTTCATGAGGACGCAGATGTCATGAAGCATAAGCAATCACTCTACTTTCTTGCATTAGGACATAGCCTAAACCTTGATGGGATGCGTCACAATAAATGATGAAGTCCTTCTTAGAATCCGGAGGATAAAGCACTAGTGTAGATGTCAGCTTGTCCTTGAGTGCTTGGAAACTTTCCTGGCACTTGTCCTTCCACTCAAACATAACGCCTTTGTGAAGCAGATTGGTCAATGGTTTGGCAATCCTGGAGAAGTTCTTGACAAAACGACGACAATAGCTAGAGATTCCGAGGAAACTTCTAACTTGCTTAACATTCTTTGGGGGAGTCAAGGACACAAAAATGGCCTGAACTCGTTCTAGGTTGACGGCGATACCACCTTTGGAGATCACGTGACCAAGGTAGGCCACCTTGTACAACCAGAACTCACACTTGGAATACCTGGCATATAGCTGATGCACTCGAAGCTTTTCTAGTACAAGACAAAGATGTTCAACATGCTCTTCTTTATTCTTGGAGAACACTAGAATATCATCTAGATAAACCATGAAACATTTATCCAGGTAGTCCATGAAGATATAATTCATCAAGCGAGAGAATGTGGCTGGAGCATTGGTTAAGCCGAATGACATGACGATGTACTCATGTGAACCATACCGAGTAACGAATGCGGTCTTTGAAATATACTCTTCGCGAAGCCAGATCTGATGGTAATCCAAACTCAAGCCGAGTTTAGAAAACATAGAGGAACCAACAAGTTTATCATACAGATCGTTGATCCGAGGGAGCAGATATTTGTTGTGAATGGTTGCTTGGTTGATGGGATGGTAGTCTTAGACCAAACGATTTGTACCATCCTTCTTCTTGACAAAGAGAGAAGGTGCTCCCCAGGCTAAGGAACTTGGATGAATGAAACCCATGTGAAGCGAATTTTTGATTTCTTTCTTAAGTTCAAGGAGCTCACAAGGAGGCATCTTATAAGGTCGCTTGGCTATAGGAGTGGTATTGGGTACCAAGTCGATGACAAACTCAACTGCTCTACCAGGGAGGTCCCTGGAAGTTCTTCTGGAAATATATTTTGGAAGTCATGGACAACCGATATGTTTTCAATCCCCTCAAGAGGTGACACATTCAATGCATTCAATGCATAAAGTCGTGGTTCGGCATCTTGAACGAGATGAACATGGTAGCTTACTATCTCATTCGAAGTATGTAGGAGGTGGACGGTTTTGGTGAAACAAACGATTGAAACAATATTTGTCTTCAACCTATCCACTCCCAGAATGAGGTCGATATTAGAAGACTTCAATATAATGGGAGAGGCATGGAATTCTAGTCATTCAATTTCAAGGATGACGTTGGGGCTAACCATGAAGGTTCGACATTGTCCCGAGGGGGTGTTTACCACTATCGAGATGTTCATCTCTTCGTACTTAATGCCATGCATGTATGCAAATTCTTTAGACATAAAAGAATGCGATGCTCCTATAGCAAACGGTACAGAAGCTGGTACTGAGTTAATAAGAATAGTACCCATCATAGTGGCAGGCTGTTCTTGAGCTTCAGTCATTGCAATGTTGTTAGCCTGCCCACGACCATAAGCAGGCCTGGCATTCTTGTTGCGGGGCTAGTTGGAAGGCAGTGCAAGCTGATTCTTATTCTGCATACATTCTTCTACACGGTGCCCTGGACGGCCACACTTGAAGCACAACCTGTCCTAGGGACGAGAAGTAGTAACTTGGGGGGGTGGAGCTGGAAGACTCAGTTGCCTAGTTGGTGGAGGCAGACGAGGTGCAGCATAAGACGGCCTTGGAGCAGGGGCAGGTGCATGGTACATGTTATGGGGGATCCAGATCCGACGCTTCTGATTGATGAGCCCGAAGATGAGACCATGTCATGGTTGCACTTGCTACTCTCCTTGTAGTCCCGCAGACCAGTTTCAACTTGAATGGACTTGTTCACCAAGGTGGCAAAATCAGAAAAGTCCTGAACAAGGAGTGTGAGCTTGATACCAGGGTCAAACTCTTCGCGGAATTTCGCCTACCTACGAGCATCAGTTGCTATGTCTTCTTTAGCATAGCAAGACAAGTCTAGAAACTCCTGCTCATAAGCATCCACAGTCATGTTGCCCTGGGTGAGGTTGCAAAAACTTCTTCCTGTCCATAATTCCTCGAGGAATGTGGCGGGCACAGAGAGCAGCTTCAAACTCCAGCTAGGTGATGATGGTTCCAACAGGATGTGAGCGCCACTGACTGTCCCACCATTGAGCAACGGGACCCTTTAGGAAGTACGATGCAAAGGTGACATAGCTAGCCAGAGGGGCGACTGCAGACTCCCGATCATAAGTGATGTCACACAACCAGTCATCAGTGTCAAACGGTAGACATCATGGTTGAGGTACATAAAGTCCTGCAGTGTTATTGGAGCAGCCTACTGGTTCATGTTCGGCCTCGGAAACTGATCCATAAGACCTTGCATAAACTGGCAGTTCAGCTCAAACTGCTGCATCATTTCAACCATGTATTTAGGTGGTGGTGGGTGGTCGACACCACGTCCAGCTGGTCTAACCATTTTCTCAAAAATTTCAACAGTTATGGTTTAGCATTGAGTACAAGCAAAGACAATGAATCATTCATGGGGTAACATGCACAAAGAAAGGATGTGCAATAGAGGCGTCATAGTAGTCGAACAGACATACAGATCCATACATAGGTCTATTACAAACCAGTGGTACAAGTTTGGAAAGCTAAGCAACCTAGACCACTAGGTGTCACGCAGGCACGCAATAGAGACATACAACAACGGGACATAGTGATATGCCACATCAACATTGGAGACAACCACTGAAGCCAGGTAACTGCCAGTGACCCTGTATGGCAAACCCGAGGGAAGGATTCTACAATCCATGAACACTCTGATGCAGATACTAGTCCCGAGCTGGGAGCAGAGGTCCACATGGAGGAGTACGACCTCCAATAGCAGGCCACTCAAGATTTGGTGGTAGATCTATCCTATGCAGGTAAACAATGTACTCTGGATGCATCCTCTCATGGACTGCTGGTAGCAACTGTGTCATAGTGTCATAAAGACGAGTACGAGTGGCATACAACTCAACAGTCAGAACTCGAACAACACGATCTAGCGCCTCAGTGTACTAAACTAGAATCTGCGGGTCATAACGATGACTCACGTAAGGGGTACAAACTGCATTTTAGGACGGTGTGCTGCTGCACATAAGGGGTGAAGGCAGCGGTGTCGGATCGAGTCTCATCCCCAACAGGGACATACAGAATGTATCTGAATCTAGTCTCCTCCAAGCAGGGGTGCTCTCTACGAAGGCGGGTGATAGCAGTATAGGATGCATCATGGACTGCCATATCAACATTCACTGCAACACCACAAATAGGTGTGTAGCTCAGTGATGGAGAGGTTCTGTCGATCCCAGATAACAACCTCAGCCTGGTACTACACCTGGTTGAACTCGCGGTAGTCCTCGTAAATAGTGTACTTGGGGTACCAGCGATATCCCAGCCTTGTTAAGAGGTCGATCAGAATGTCCAGGAATCCAGTCGCACCAACATTCATAGTGAGACAAACGAGCTGCCTTACAGGACGCATCTTTAACAAGGAGGTTCAAAGATTTCAAATGACAGTGTGTGCATCATAACCTCAAGGGAAACACTTGTTGATAAAACAACTCTCCGGTGGATGTGATCACAAGAACCTAATGTTAGAGTTAGTAAAATATTTAACCAAATGTAGAAGAGAGATCAGAACTCAAAGTATAGAGGAGGAATAAAACATCCTAATACCACCCGATTGAGATGTGGGCCCGTAAGCCACACAACGATGTTAGTAAAAGTTTTTCAATGACTAGACCCAACTTCCTGAGATCCTTGTTACTAACATGAAAGGACCCATTTAAAAATGGGTATCTAAATCCAAGCATTGATATCTTGTAGGAGTTTGCTTCTGGTGGAGGTTCATGTTGCTCGATAGTGGGGCAACAAATCATATGAACGGCAGCAAGGACATTATGGTGGACGTTCAAGCAAGTCCATCTATTCCCACGCATGTCCAATATGGTGATGCTTCAATGTCAAAGGTGTGATGCCCCCATTTTGATCGTACGCTAATCATACATGCAAATGCACACGACCAAGATTAGGGACTCACAGGATGATATCACAACACAACTCTAGACACAAATTAAAGTCATACAAGCTTCATATTACAAGCCAGGGGCCTCGAGGGCTGAAATAAATAAGTTTCAATACAAACGAGTCAGCAGAAGCAAATAATATCTGAGTACAAACATAAGTTAAACAAGTTTTGCCTTAAGAAGGCTAGCACAAACACAAACTACAGATCGAAAAGGGAAAGTCTCCTGCCTGGGATCCTCCTATCATACTACTGGTCGGGCAACCTCCATATAGTAGTAAGCTCTATCAGTGTAGTAGTAGTCGTCGATGGGGGTAGCTATCTCCTGGGCTCTGTCATCTGAATGCGGTAAACGTATCAAGAGTGAAAAGGTGAGCAAAGCAACCATGAGTACTCATCGAAAGTAATGGAAAGACTTATCTATGCTAAATATGCAAAATTATCACAGGAATGGGCTATATCTTTGGACTCGATGCAAAAATGCCAGAATAGAGGGAGAAAGCCTAGTCTATCGAAGACTAGCATCTTCAGCATCTTGCAGCACTAGAAGAGTGCAGATTAAAATTTTCATAAGTAGTAAGTTACTTAAGAACCGCCCAGAGATTCTTCCTTGGCTCCTTGCGAGAAAGCAATCTCGGAGCCAACACATTCACTTCAAAATCTCCAGTTCTAGTTGTAAGACCAGGATACAAGTCCTGAGCATCCGTTACCATGGACACGACTATTCAAATAGATATACTTCTCTATAGGGGTGCACCAACTTGTCCAACACGCTCAATTAACTCTCGCCGGACACACTTTCTTGGGTAATGCCCAACCTTGGCTGATCAACACGCCGTAGTCCTACCTAGGGTCAACAGAGAGGCCACACATCGGTCTACATCCTAATCACAAAGGGAACATGGGACAATCTCCCTTCACAATCCTGCGCATTGTGAGGACGACCGGTGTCAGTCCTGGCACCTCTTAATACTAATACAGTGCTTATGTGGGCCACCCAGGCGCGTGCCGCTCAACTGTTACATCTGAAGAACTTTCGAGCGAATGTACGACATAGAGTACCCATATTTATTCCCGTGTGGTGGTTAGTGTGAAATAGGCCACAGGCCTTCTCAGATCACATATCCAAACCCATTAATGTTTTGTTAGCTGTGGTGATGAGCGTTGATCCATGATATGTGGTCCCGTCGCTCCGTCTCGAGGACTTGTGGCAAGGTCCAAGAATGCCCGGCCACACCTCGTCATTATTACACCAACACCCTCTAGGTCTTCCTGAACTCAACATGTATCTATAGTAAAGTCACGGTATTCATGTGTCCATAACATCAAGGGGGAAACATGAGGGATCAACCTCGATGGATCCCAAATGATGTAACCATCATGATGTCCCAAGAGGAATCACACTCGATGGTTTACGCTTGAGGTGTTGCATGGCAGAGTCGTTGTAGTGAGTGGTGAAGGAGGAACCACCATCGATATCCACGACATACTAGCTACAACTACACTATAGAGTTAGCATATATGATGTGTCACTCTTGGTTCTCGATAGTAGCTTTGCAGAGTCGTACAACTAGGGGGTTTGCGGTGAATGTGACGGGCATGGCTTGTCAATCGGTTGATCGAGTCTTCGAGTCATCGATGATGAAGCTGGGAAAACTAGGACTAAGGGGTCAGAGGGGATCACTAACTAACCTATGCTAAGTAGGTAACATAATAGTAGGCACAACATCAGTTTAACCAAAACATGCTATGCATCAGAATAGGAGCTATCTACAATAGTAGAAAAATTAATGCAAGCATGAGAGGGAAAGAGATGGGAGATATCGGAATGATCAAGGGGGAGGTGGCTTGCCTTGTTACTTTGTTAAAAGGGAGGAAGAGATGGGCGATATCAGAATGATCAAGGCAGTGGCATTGTCTTACCTGGCAGCATCATCAGTCTCGGTGTCTACCGGAGTTAAAAGGGAGGAAGAAACAATAAATACAAGCAAGAAGGTGCATCACGATGCATGGCATGGCAATATGCCGTTCTAGCGATGAGCTAACATAGTACTACTCGTCACAGACGGAGGGGGACAATATCTGACAAAATTTCCCGGGTCTTTGGGTATTAACGGACATATGATCTGTAATGAAAAATGTCCATGTTCATGATGATAGGGGCATGTGACAGATGAATGGACAACGTATTCAGATTCATGGGTTTTTTCTAAGAAACTTTCATATACAAATTATTTTCATCTGACTTATAGATTAATTTACATTAAGTTTCAAAGTTTTATTAATATTCTGAGATAAATAGATTTTATTTAATTCCAAAAATCATTTTATTACATCAGCATGAGATCATGATGACATCAAGAGTCAGTAGTCAGCAGTTAGTTTGACTGGTCAAACTGACCTATGGGGCCGAGCTATCAATGACATAGAATTAATCCATTGTTTGTTATTAAACAAGACAGATTAATTAGCAGGGGGATCGACCTATCATAGGCTCATTAAGTTCAAATAATTTTTTTTAAATTAAACTAATAGTTCAATTAGGACTGATTAACCTGGGCCCACATGTTAGTGGCCCAGGGGTGGCCGGGCTGGAGGTGGCCATAAATGTGGCCAGCGTCGAGCCAAGGTGGCGGTGCTTTCGGGCGAAAGTGCAGAGCGGGCTACGATGCAGGGGGATGCATGCGACTGCAAGTCTTGGGCTCTTGGCAGCCCAGGAGCTCAACGACGAGCTCAGGCATGGGTTGCGGCCACAGGGGCCATGTCGGCGAGCTCAACCGTGACGCCGGGACTACGACGACGATGGCAGTTAGCTGGCAAGTTCACAGGGGCGTAGAGAGAGAGAGGGGGGGGGCTAAGGTGGTGCTCACAGCGTTGCAGAGTAGGCCCGAGGGAGACGCCGACTAATTTGGTGACGAAACTATGGTGCGCAAGGAGGTAGAAGACGATGAATGCGTTGCTGTAGTGGCTCTGGGCTCGATCCCACGGGCAAGGATGAAGCAGCAGACTATGGTGGTGCTACCGGCACGGCCCTAGTCGTCGGGGAGGCCGGGGAATGCTCGGGCAGGTGTAGTCATGGTGACGTTGGCTCGGGTCCGAGTGGGGGAAGGAAAAAGCAAACATGAGGAGCAGGCGAGGGGGTTCTAGGGGGCGGTTAGTGTTCCAGGGCATCGCGGGGGCCTTGTAGCCGACGGGGAGTGTGGGGGCAGGTGCGGTCATGGCGATGACGTCTCGGGTCCGAGTGGGGGAAGTGAAAGCATATTTCCTCCCTTGGTGGTTTTGGTAATTAATAACAACATATATCTCATTGAACTAATATTTTGACTAAGCATATTTCAGGAAAAGTTCAATGATGGGTTGGCAAAAAGATTGTGGAGAAACCCATAGATGCAAGGAATTGGATTGGCAAAGCTTCAAGCAAGAGGACTCTACATTTTACTTTGTGAGAAATCACTTTGAGTCCATAGGAAAGTCAATACTATTAAAAGGGGGTAAGGTACTGTTGGTGAACAAAGATGCTCCATGTGCACAAGTGATAGTCACCAAAACACCCACAAACTCTTCCACAAAAGTCTATCCAAGCCTTTCATGAAAATCGGTGCAACCAACTACTTCCACTCAGTCCCATCGATTTCCCATCTCAGACAGAACCCTGCCAAACCCTAGATCATCGGTGCAACCGATTATGCTTCGGTGCTGCCGATTTCATCTTGCCAACATTCTGTTACCTCGATTGAAAAAAATCAGAAATTCTGAGTTTTTGGATCAACGTCAGGAAGTTGTGCACTCTGACCGTTGGGCACCTTATCGGTACAGACAAGATATCTGGATCGGTCTCGCTGAGATTCAAAAGTTGCTACCTTTGGAGCAACTCGGTACCCCTGAGATCACACATCGATGTCACCGAGTTGGTCACTTTTGGTGTAACGGTTGGATTTTTGGATATGCCTATATATACCCCTCCACCACCACTCACTTGCAAGAGAAGCACTCATAACAGATCCCCACTTATCCCATAAGATTTTCTGAGAGAGATCCACCTACTCATGTTTAGATCAAGCCATTCCATTCCAACCATATGAATCTTGATCTCTAGCCTCCCCAAGTTGCTTTCCACCCAATCAATCTCTTCCACCAAAGCCAAATCTGTGAGAGAGTGATTAAGTGTTGAGGAGCCTATCATCTTGAAGCACAAGACCAAGGAGTTCATCGACATTATCGAGCATATTACCATTTGGAGGGTGTTGCCTCCTAGATTGGTTAGGTGTCGCTTGGGAACCTCCTACTTTGTGTTGTAGAGTGAACCAAGAAGTTTTTAATGGAAAGGAGATCACCTACTTCATGAAGATCTACCCCGAGTTAGGCTAGTCCTCTGTGGACGTAGGCCATCATGGTATAGACAAGGTTGCTTCTTTGTGGAATCCTCCATGGGTAGAGCCCTCCCTGGACTCTCACGACGGTTACCCTCCATGGGTTGAAGTCTCCTTAAACATGGACGAACGATAGCACCATCTATGGGAACCATGGGAAAGATCTTCGTGTCTCCAAATTGTGTTTGATCTTCCTACCCATCCTCTACTACATTTGCTTGTCTTTACTTTCTGCCGCTATACTCTTATACATGCATGTGTAGGGTGTGCTTACTTACTATCATTGCTAAAATCTGTCGACAATTAAAATTGGGAAAAGGTAGAAATTTTATTTGGTCAAGTAGTCTAATCACCCCCTCTAGACATACTTTCGATCCTACAGGAAGGAAGAAGGCAGGCGTGGGGAGCGGGCGAGGCGGTCTGCAGGGCGATTAGGGTTCCAAGGCGTCGCGGGGGCCCTTGTAGCCGACGCGGAGCCGCTGGATGGTCACCACGATGATGGGAGCGGACGGTGGCAAGCATCGGCTCCCCCACGTCTCCCCTGGTGAACAAGAGGCACTACAGGAATCAGGGAATTTTTCGTCCTCCATGGCTGACGACAAAGGGAAGGACCCGGGAAGGCAAAGGCCTTTGTCGTCCGTCAGTAGACGACAAACATGATGACAAAGAAAAATCCGGTAAAGCGGTCCTTTGCCGTCCGTCTTAGGATCACGGACGACAAAGAATCTTTGCCATGGGGGAGCAGATGGCAAAGAGCATGGACGGCAGACTCACGGGGTTAGGGCCATCAAGTGCTAATGGGAGTCTTTGCTGTCCGCCTGGGGTCCACCCTTTGCCGCCTGCCTTAGGCCACCCTTTGCCATCGGTGGGCTGACAGCAAAGAAGCCTTAGGGAGCAGGGGTTTAAGGCCCTTTGCCGCCTGGGGTCCCCCCTTTGCCGTGTGCCCTGCCCCCCCTTTGCCGTCCGTGGGTAGACGACAAAGAGTAAGGCCCTTTGCCCCCTGGGGTCCCCCCTTTGCTGTCTGCCCAGGCCCCCCTTTGCCGTCCGTTAGCAGACGACAAAGGGTAACCAAAATGTCCTTTTTCTTTTATTTTTTATTATAACAATTTTCACAACAATTTTCATAGTGATATGATATATATATATATTTCACAGAAATAAATATGTTGCCATACTGATAACCATATTAAAATAAGTTTCATCCATACATATATACATATTATGCAAGTTTCATCCATACCAAACCATATTACAATAGTTTCATCCATACATACATAGTTTCATATCCATATGGAGCAACTATCACATTGTTCGTCGATACAAAATAAAAATCACAAGTAACCCAAGCACTCCATCAATGCAAACTTCTGTGAACTGAATGTAATCTGCAAAACAGGAAGCTCCAAAATTAGAAGAAAAAGACTAGATGAAGAAGAGAACTAAGTAAGCTTATTATGTCCTTTATGGGAGAACTTAGCTAAGTATAGGTCATTTTTGATAAAATAGGCCATTTTGGATCTAATTTAGCTTACTGCGTCATTTAGGAAGAAACTAAGCTAACTATATGTCATTTTAGAGCAAACTTCGGTAAAAATAAGGTCATCTTAGAGTTAACTATGTTTATTATGCCATTTTGGAGCCATGTAAGCTAAGTATAGGTCATTCAATAGCTAAGCTAGGTAAAATAGGCCATTTTGGAGGTAGGTAAGCTTATTATGTCATTTAGGAGTGAACTAAGCTAAGTATAGGACATTATGATAAAATAGAACATTTTGGAGCTAATTTAGATTACTATGTCATTTCGGAGGAAACTAAGCTAAGTATAGGACATTTTTGATAAAATAGGCCATTTTGAAGCTATTTTAGCTTATTATGTCATTTAGGAGGAAACTAAGCTAAATATAAGTCATTGTGGAACTAACTTAGGTAAAAATAGGTCATTTAGGAGCTAACTATGCTTAGTATGCCATTTTGAAGCCAAGCAAGCTAATTATAGGTCATTTAATAGCTAACTTTGGTAAAATAGGTCATTTTGGAGCTATCTAAGCTTATTATGCCTTTTTGGAGCTAAGTAAGCAAAGTATAGGTCATTTTTTATAAAATGGGCCATTTTGGAGCTAATTTAGCTTACTACGTCATTTAGGAGGAAACTAAGCTAATTATATGTCATTTTAGAGCTAACTTAGGTAAAAACAGGCCATTTAGGAGCAAACTATGCTTATTATGCCATTTTGGAGCTAATTAAGCTAAGTATAGGTCATTTAATAGCTAAGATAGGTACAATAGGTCATTTTGGAGCTAGGTAACCTTATTATGTCATTTAGGAGAGAACTAAGGTAAGTATAGGTCATTTTTCGTAAAATAGGCCATTTGGGAGCTAATTTAGCTTACTATGTCATTTAAGAGGAAACTAAGCTAAGTATAGGGCATTTTTTATAAAATAGGACATTTTGGAGCTATTTTGGCTTACTATGTCATTTAGGAGGAAACTAAGCTAAATATATGTCATTTTCAAGCTAACTTAGGTAAAAATAGGTCATTTAGGAGCTAACTATGCTTATTATGCCATTTTGAATCTAACTAAGGTAATTATAGGTCATTTAATAGCTAACTTTGGTAAAATAGGTCATTTTGGAGCTAGCTAATCTTATTATGCCATTTTGGAGCTAACTAATCAAAGTATAGGTCATTTTTGATAAAATAGGCCATTTTGGAGCTAATTTAGCTTACAATGTCTTTAGGAGGAAACTAAGCTAAGTATATGACATTTCTGATAAAATAGGCCATTTTGGAGCTAATTTAGCTTACTATCTCATTTAGGAGGAAACTAAGCTATGTATAGGCCATGCTAGAGCTAACTTGGGTAAAATATGTCATTTTGGAGCTAAGGTAAGGTAAGTAACCATCATTATGCAGTTGCTAAGCAAACACTAGAAAAAACATACCATTCTCGTCTGCTCGGAGGTGAAGCACGGTGGCTCTGGCTTGTTTCACCTGGAGAAGGCTGCCTTGTAGAAGGGTCGTGCGATGCGTTTTGGGAGATATTCTGCACCAAACATCATTTGCAATGTGTTGTTAGCATGATGACGCTCAAAAGATCACTGCATTGAAATGAAACTCACCGTCCCCGCCATGTTAATGACTGGCATCGCCGGTGGGACGTGGCCGGTCTTCTCGCACATAGATTGTACATTTGGTTTTGACAAGTCAAACTTTTTAGTTATTAATGAAACGAACATTAAAATGCAAGATTTGACAAATATGAAGAAGAAACTTACCACGAAGAGCTCGTACATGACCCTGTTAGACCCATCATTCTGTGCCCTCTCCGCCTCCATCAATACATCCATCCTCTCCTCCATCTCCTTCATCTCCTTATCCTTTGCCGCCAAAAGCGCCTGCTTTGCCTCTCTCTTTCAGAATAGCAGCCTGCAACACAACTCATTGTTAGCATTGTAATCATATTGGTTTGCACACACAACGTAATGCAGAAACATAGTTGATTCCATTAAACTAACCTCGATGGCAAGCTCGGCTGGCCATGGACGAGGTGTTATCTCAGGACAGGAGCTCGTTTGGCGTGCCTTTATCTGTCGGAGAGTGCTAGGACAACATATAAGGTTGTCTCCAATGGCGATCGAGCCGTGGGGCCTCCCGTTGCCAGCTATCATCACTAGTTCTGGATTAATAGGTCCCTGGCTCGGGTGAAAGTCCTCCCCTTTCCTCGCCTTCCCATGATCTCTATACTTCACGAGCTTGTGGTGGGATGAGATGTTGGTGAAGTTTTCAGGATGATCGAGGTCAGACTCAGAGAATGCCTTGACCTTCTTGCATGAGGCAGTATGGGCCATCGCATAGAGGTCGTACATCTCTGGCACCTCCGTCTTGTTGTGACGTGCCTAAAAGAGAGAGAGGAAAAAAGTATTAGTAAAGGGCTGAAGCTAGCATTAAGAATGAATTGCATGAGTCATGAGGCAAACCACATACCCAATTCTCACCAAACTCATTTAAGTTGATGCTCCCTTGATGGTGTGGCACACCAACCATTTTGCCACGCCTCTCCTTGGCAGTGTTGTGGCTGGCCACCCACTTTTTGGAGCACTATTGATCCACCAAGGCCTCCCAACAATCCATCTTATACACACACCATCTCGGGGGCACCTAAGTTAATAAAGAGAAATTTGAGAGCTACCCGTAAGAATCAAATCAAGGAAACTAACTACAAGGCCTTAATAATATGTAATTACCTTCATGTAATGCCGCCTCTCCATCTTATAATCATGACACTTCGCCTTTTCCTTCCTAATACGCTGCCAGGTGTAGTAGTCTCGAACAACCTACACCCGAGCCTCGTGCCGCCAGTTTTGAAGTAGACGGCGGCATTCGGTTTCGATAACCTGTGCCGCGGCCTCCTCGTATCGGTCCTCACACCTGTAGAAGGTCTGCAAACAGGACAACACTGATTAGTACAATAACTACCTATTGTTGATTTTGAATTGTGTAAAGGAGAAATTACCTAGAACTATATGATCACCATGCCGGCCCTTGTGTGGCACAAAACACCGTCGATCTCCACCTCCGACGGGGCCGGGGCACCCAAGTAGTGCTCCCAGGTCATTCCTACCTCTCGAACCGACCGGGCAACGTAACAAACCCCGAGAAGTTTTGCCGGCAAAGCACACCAAGGACACTGTTGGGCTTGCGGATACCCTTGGCAACAATCCAACCCCTGCAGTATGACAAATTAAAGCCAACACATTAGATATTTGAGAAAACGTGAAGGCAAAAGGTTAAATAAGAGTAAATGTACTTACTTGTCCCTATTTGGCTGAATTGACCACCTCTGCTCGCGGGTTGCCGGCACAGGTGGGAGCCCCGTACTACCACACTGGTAGATGGTGCCCCCCTCACCCAGATCCTCGTTGCTATCAACATGGCCACTTGGCTTCGGCTGACCCAGATTAGGCCAGGTATCCCATTGGGTCTCTTGGGACGTACCCTCATCCCTTAGTTTCTCAGTAGTCTCCTGGAACGAAGCCTCTAGGATACGAGTATCGTGGGTCGAAGGCTCGTCGACCTTAGGGTCATGAACCGGAGTCCGTGTAGCCTCCACCTCAGACGGGTCCACCCTAGCAGTCCTATGCTCAGGTGAATCAGCTGGGGGTGGCGGCAAGGAAGGTGTGGCAGCCACCCTACCTCTCCCGTGGCCACGTGTACCTTTAGTAGCTCTCTTCTTCGCGGGGGGTCGACCTCCTCTCACGGGGGCCGCGGTCGTCGAGGAAGCGACCACTCCATGCAGAGTAGAGAGCAACACTCACCGAAGAGATGGGGCAGGAATGGGAGTACCCATCTCACCACCCGCCGATGAAGAAGTACCCTTTCTTACCATCTTTCAACACCTACCATGACAAATAGTAAATGAAATTAGTACAACATAAATACCAACATGAGTAATAAAATGTATATAATTTAAGTGTATCATCATCATAAATACAAACATGAGTAATAAAAATTGAATACCTAACATGAATTAAATTTTATATATGTATATAATAATAGTTGAATACCTGACATGAACTAATAATAATCTTGATCGTCTATATATGCTTCGGGATCAATAAATGCATCATGATCATCACTATCATCAATAAATGCAGCATCATCATCACTATCAGGAAGAACATGTGGAAGACCTCCATTATGTAGTCGGTCAAGAAGTGACAGGTCATCTGCAGTAGTAACCTCTTATTCTTCCATCTCTTCCTATTCCGGCTCAGGGGTTAAGACGGATTCACTATCGCTATCTACTTCAATGTTCTGGGGTGAAGTAGAGCGGTACTCGAAACGGTTTTTGGACATATGTGTTTCTTGGAAGAATTCTCCTTCATATGTGTCTGGGTTAATGTGAGGTTCGTAATCCTCTTCATTCAAGGTAGGTGGTCTAAAACTTGGCGGCACTTCATAAACGACATCCCAACCTTTTAGATTTGGATCAGTTTGGCAGGCCCACGGTAAATAGAAAACTTGTGTCGCTTGTTGAGCCGTAATATAGACATCGGGAACATCTAAATGGGTGCTTTGGTTGATTTCGACTAGCCCTATATGTTGATGAATCCTTCTAGTCTCCTTCGGCTGAAACCAATAACATTTGAAGACTATGACGGTCGGTGGGTTTTCACCATAAAATAGAAGTTCATAAATTGCTTCAACTCTTCCATAATACTCGGTACCCCCTTCACCAATAGCAGAGACACAACAATTTGTAGTATTTAGGTCGGGCATAGATAGCTCTTTGCCAAAGGTACGAAAGCGATACCCATTGATGACGTATTTGTAAAATGAACGGACCTTATAGTCAAAACCATTAGCGACTTGTCTCAACTCGGCGTCCATAGACTCTACATCAACCTACAAGTTTAATACAGAAGAATGGATGCATTATCCATAAATTAGACCAAGAAATCAAATGGTCTGTTAATGGCAATTAATTACCCTTTGTTTTGAACCAAGACATGAAACCGGGATAGTCGCCTCCATGCTTTGCCAGAAGCTCATACTCTTCGACAGAATCCTTTTCAATGACCGCTCCATGCGAGAATTCGGTGACATATTGACTATATCAAATATCCGGGAATAAGAGCACTTCAAAGGAATTAGAAGTTGCGGAACAATGATTTACCGAGAACTTACTCAATGTACGGCCGCACTTCTATTAGGTTGTTGAAGATATACAATGAAATGGTCCGCCATTCTTCGACATCCAATAATTTCCCTTTCAAAGCACCGGCTGGTGCGAGCTTTCCTTTGAATAGGCCAAGGTTGGATCGACCTTTTTTAGGCTCGCCATCATTGTACTGAGGCTTCGAGTTATGCAAATGATGATTTTTGGCGTCATAGTGTGCTGTCACGAAGTTTGCCGCCTCCTCAGTAATGAATGCCTCGGCCATCGATGCTTCAACTCTACGTTTATTTTTTATGTTTAGCTCGAAACGTCTTCTGCATTCTCTTAGTTGAGAAGCACCATCGATTTTGAACTGGCCCCCCAATCTTGCCTCGGTCGGGAGATGCAAAATCAAATGCTGCATTGGATTAAAGAAGCCCGGTGGAAAGATCCTTTCTAATTTGCAGATCAACTCTGGCGCCAACTCTTCCAGTTCATCTAGCACGCCAGGAGATAGTTCTTTAACACAAAGAGAATGGAAGAATAGCTCTGCTCTGCCAGTACTAGCCATTCATCCTTAGGGATAAAGCCACGCAACATTACCGGCATTACCCGCTCAAGCCATATGTGCCAATCATGACTCTTGAGACCAAATATTTTAAATTTTTCAAGACTCGATCCCCTCTTTAGATTTGCAGCATATCCATCGGTGAACATCAACCACATTTTCACCCACAATAGCATTTCCCTCATAGCTGGCCTTCCAAGATTGAACCATGACTTTGGCTTTGTTATGCTTTGCTTTCCTTTTCGTTGTCGCTAGTTTTGTAACAGTCTATCACATAGAGCCTCCTGGTTGATTCTAGCCTTAGGATTACCCTTTGACTTCCCCTCTATGTCAAACAATGTACCAAAAATGTCCTCCGCCGTATTCTTTTTAGTGTGCATCATCTTGATGTTGTGTGGGAAAATGAGGTCTTTGAAGTAAGGCACATCCCATAAGCACGACTTGTGAGTCCAGGCATGTTCCGTATTATACCCTTTGAAATACCCTGGATGCAAAGGATTAGGCTCGAGAGCGTTTAACTGATCAAGGGTTTTTTGGCCTATCAACGCACGTGGTGCAGTGTTTTTGAAAACTCTACCTTTGATGAAATTCTTCTTGTCTTTTCTGAACTTATGGTCAGGATCCAGGAACTGTCTACGCATGTCGAAGCAAGAAAACTTGCGACCCGCCTGCAGCCAACGGAACTGAAGAGCTTCCTTGCATGTGGGGCGTGGGAACCTTCCATGCACACACCAGCCAACGAATAGCGCATATGTCGGATTGTCATGCATCGAGTACATGTACCACACATGCATTTTGAAGTTTTTTTGGTAGCATAATCATATGTCTTGATCCCATTATCCCAGGCTTCTTGTAATTCATCCTTAAGCGGCTACATGTACACATTCATATTCTTCCTTGGATATTTGTGCCCTGGAATTATCAACGTCAGGAAAATGTTCTTTCTTTTCACAATCTCTCCGGGGGGAGAGATTGAGTGGAATGACAAATACAGGCCAACAACTGTATTGTGCTGCCGTCATACCATACACATTGAACCCATCCATGCTGATGGCAACTCGAGGATGCCTTGGATCTGCCGATTTATCCTTTTGTAATGCATCGAAGTGCTTCCACGCAAAAGCATCTGAAGTGTGTACCAACATCTTGTTCCCATCCGCATCTAGTTCAGTTCTTTTGCCCAATTTGTGCCATGTCATCTGTTTGGCCATCTCTTTGACCATGAAAAGATGTTGAAGTCTTGGTACGATTGGTAGATACTGAAGAACATTAATGGGGTTTTTGGTCTGAATCTTCTCACCCGTACCATTGTCTACCACAATATACCTGGAAGAATTGCAAATGGGGCAATAGTTCAAGGCTGCATACTCAAGCCTAAATAAGGCACATCCATTCTCATAGGCATGTATCTTCTCATAGGGCATCTTAAGTACTCGGAGGATTTTGTCTGACTGGTACAGGTTTGTAGGCAGTACATGGCCTTTGGGTAGAAAGCATCCAAATATAGTCATCATTGTGTCATAGCATTCTTTGCCTAGGTTGAATTGAGCCTTCAAAGCCATTACTTGTGCGATGGCATCCATCTGACAAAGCTCAATGTGCTCATGGAGAGGACGTTTTGAAGACTCCAACATTTCATAGAAGGCCTTTGCAGATTCGTCCATCTCATCGTCCGAATCCCGAGCATAATCAAAGTCTTGCACAATGTCTTCGATCCCGGTACCATGCTCGTCGATGCGACGATGAACCACCTCAGCTCTGGCACGTTGGTCAGACTCGCCATGAAAATTTCACACCATATAATTAGGCGTAAAACCCCACTTCTGCAGGTGTTTACCCATTTTAAACTGTGTCCGCTTTTTAAAGTTGTCACATTTGGGATAGGGGCACCATGTTTTTTGCTGGCCATTTGCAAATGCGGCTCTCAGAAACCCCCTGATTTTTTTAAACATTCAGTGGTCGTGTCTTTCTGACAAGGGTGAGCAGTGTACATCCAAGCATGATCACTCATCTTGCCTACCTACTAAACACACAAGAAATATATATATAATTCATCATCTATATTCATTCGTTAATCAAGTTAGTCAGTTTTATTACGTCCATGCAACCTACACGCTAATAGGTAGAGATAGGTCCTAATCCCACCCGAGTATGTGTAGATTGGGTTCGTTTTCCCATGCTCTGCTCCGGACCCGTCGTAGAATTTCGGCAGCACCTCCCCACTGTTCTCCTGATACACGTCTCGGCAATAAGCAGAGAGGATGTGTACCCGAAGAACAATAGGGAGGCACTAACGAAATTCTGCATCGGATCCGGAGCAGAGCATATGGGAAAACGAGCCCAATCTACACATACTCGGGCTGTCCATGGATAACGTTGGACAATTCGAAAGAATCACGGTTATAAATATGCAAATGCATGCATATTTATAGATGTAACCCTTTTGAACGGGAGACACATAGTGGCCAGGCATACTGATGATTCAATCTACCTACAGCTAGCATGTTTCATCGGCATGAAGACCGGAACAGAGCAAATGAAGGGGGAGGAGGAAATGTCATTTGTGCTCACCCATGAACGTAGGGGCGGAGCTCGTCGAATGCACGTGGAGGTCGTCGAACACCAGACCCTCGCAGCGATGAAACAACTGCACATTTAAATCCACCCAATCAACACAAATATATATATATATATATGATGTTTTTCATAACAAAACCGGCAAATGTATGACCTAACTCATAATTCACATATATATGACCCCGCCGGTCTCTGGAAGGCCGAAAAGCACCTTTTCGGTCAACATGAGGCCGAAGAGGTGTCGAGGGTCAATGGCGTCGGATGTCAGTGGTGTTGGTGGTCTGGGGTCAGTGGCATCGGGGTCAGTGGAGTCTGGGGTCGGGGGTCAGTGGGGTCGGGGGTCAGTGGTGTCTGGGGTCAATGGCGTCGGGGGTTAGTGGCATCGGGGGTCTATGGCGTCAGGGGTCGGGGGTCAGTAGTGTCGAGGGTCGGGGGTCGGGGGTTAGTGACGTCGGGGGTCGGGGGTCAGCGGGGGTTAGTGGCATCGGGCGTCAGGGGTCGGGGGTCTTCTTCTTCTTCTTCTTCTTCTTCTTCTTCTTCTTCTGCTCCTCCTATTCTTCTTCTTCTTCTTCTTCCTTCTCCTCTTCTTCTTCTCCTATTCTTCTCCTCTTCTTCTTCGCCTATTCTTCTCCTCTTCTTCTTCTCCTATTCTTCTTCTTTTTCCTATTTCCCTCACTAACTACACTAACTACACTACACTAACTACACTACACTAACTACACTAACTAAACTAACTAAACTAACTAAACTACACTAACTACACTAACTACAATAACTAAACTAAACTACACTAACGAAACTGCACTAACTAAACTATACTAACTAAACTATAATAATTAACAAAGAAAAAATATGAAAAAAAGAGAAGGGGAGGGGGCTCACCGGAGTGGGGGAGGTGGAGGCTGGCTGTGAGAGCCTGGCTTAATAGGAATAATAGACTACTCATATAAACAAGGAATTCCTTCTTTTCCGGGAGCCCATTCGAAAAGAACTCTAAAGTTAAGCGTGCTTGGCTTGGAGCGATTCTAGGATGGGTGACCGATCGGAAAGTAGCTCCCGGGTGCGCATGAGTGAGGACAAAGTGCGTAGGAAAGACTAGTGTTGGTCTGTGGGGCCAGTCTAGATCCCGCCAGGCGTAACGGGGTGTTACAATTGGTATCAGAGCCGACCCTTGTAGTGACACAGACATGCGTGGGTCAGGTGCGCGGGCATGTGACGCATGGCGCGTGTGGCCCATCGTGGCACACAACATGGCACATGTGCCGTACTGGACGCGCATACGTGTGCCAAGAGGGAACGTTCCTGATGGGCCGACGAGGACGTGGGTTTCTTTGAGTGAGGGTGTATGTGAGAGCCTAGCTTAATAGGAATGATGGACTACTCATATGAATAAGGAATTTCTTCTTTTCCGGAAGCCCATTCAAAAAGAACTCCAAAGTTAAGCGTGCTTGGCTTGGAGCGATTCTAGGATGGGTGACCGATGGGGAAGTAGTCCCCGGGTGCGCATGAGTGAGGACAAAGTGCCCAGGAAAGACTAGTGTTGATCTATGGGGTCAGTCTAGATCATGCCAGGCATAACGGGGTGTTACACCGGCGTTGGCGGAGGTGGAGGAGGACGATGTCGGCGGGCCGGGGCGGCTGGGCGTCGGGGGGGGGGGGGGGGGGTCGGCGTTCCAGAGCGACGGGTCGTCGGGTGGGGGGGGGGCGGAGTGGCGGGCTGGGGTAGCGTGGGGTCGGGGCGGGGCGTCGAGGGGGGGGGGGGGTAGAGCGGGGGTGGGCGGCGGGCCAGGGTCTGTTGGGCGGGGCGGGCTCCGAGGGGCGGGGCTGGCCGACGGTGGGGCTAGGGAGAGGGCGGCGCCGTGGGGAGGGGGCGGGTAGGGGGAGGCTATGCGGGGAGGGGGCGGGTAGGGGGCGGCTATGCAGGGAGGGGGCGGGTAGGGGGCGGCTATGCGGGGAGGGGCTGACGGCGGCGCGGAGGTGCTGTGGGTGAGGGTGATGAGAGAGAGAACGAGGGGGAGAGAGAGATCGAGGGCACGGGGCCAACCGTTAAGGATGCCCTCTTTGTCGTCTGCTAGCAGATGACAAAGAGGGTTGTGCGTTAGGTGCCCCCTCCCCTCTTTGCCGTCTGCCTTGGCCTTCTTTGCCGTCCGCTAGCAGACGACGAAGAGGCATCAGATGGGGCCCACCATCCTCTTTGTCGTCTGCCATTGGCCTCTTTGCCGTCTGCAAGCAGACGACAAAGAAAGGACTGACGACATAATTGAATTATGCCGTGAGTCCTTTCTTTGCCGTCTGCTTTCCCAAATGTCTTTGCCGTCAGCTAGCAGACGGCAAAGAGGTAGGAGATGGCAAATTTCCAGATTCCAGTAGTGAGGAAGACGGTGTGGGGGCTAGGTGGGCTAGGCTGGCCTTTGGGGCTGGCAGGCCTAACTACCCAGGGCACTTAGCCCTTTTCCATTTTCTGCATTTTATTTCTGTTTTTAAAATAAAAGCCTATGTTTTATTTAAAAACAACTCCAATGCACTTATGTAAACATATGTTGTTGGCCCGTTTCTGTCATATGCATTATTAGGTAGCATCGCAAAAAGTTTGGGAGACCTTTTGAATTTATTTGAAATTTACATAAATAAAAAGGGCATTTAATAATTGATTTAGCCTCTGTTAATAAATGCTTAGAGGCACTCACACATTAGATAAAATGTTTCTTACTATTTTATAAATACTAGGGGGTTATTTGCAACCCAAGCATGATTTTAGTTTTCAGGTTTGCAAAACTATTTAATCCACTTTTCAAATGAATTTTGAAAATCATTAGGAGATTCAAATGGGATATGATTCCATCGTGATCAAATATGGTTTAGCAAAATGGATTGGCTTAATCCTCATGTGTACTGTAGCTTAAACACAAGCATTACTGTAGCATGAATCTAGTGGTGTTACAAAAGGTATTGGTTTAGCAAGGTGGTAATCTCTCCGGATCTATCCATTGAGAAATTCATGCTTTTTGAGTCCCTCACATACAATTTTCTTTCCATTCATCAACTTGCACCCATGGGCTTTTCTACTTTCTTTGATCTTGATATCATTTCCCTTTTGTGGAGCAAGACTCTTAAAGTAGCCTTTGTTGGACATGTTGAGAACGACCTGTATGTGGTCAACTTCTCGAGGAGTCCCACTAAGACCGCAACATGTCTAATGGATAAAGTTAACGTGGGGTGGCTTTGGCATCGCCGTTTAGCCCAAATCAATATGAGATCTTTTGAAAGTCTCCTCAACGGGGACCATATTCGTGGACTAACAAATGTTAGTTTGGGTAAAGATCGTGCTTGCAGTGCTTGTATCGAAGGAAAGCCACATGATAAGCCTCATCGTCCAACAACCATTATATCTTCCAAGAGGCCCTTGGAGCTCCTTCACCTGGATCTCTTTGGACCTTCATCCTTTGATAGTCTTGGTGGGAGAAAGTATCGCTTGGTGATTATGAATGATTATTCAAGATACACATGGGTATATTTCTTCTAGAGGAAGAGTGAGACCCAACAAATGGTGAATGACTTTGCAAATGAAGCTCAACGTCGACATGATTCAAATATATTGATCATTAGAAGTGACAATGACACCAAGTTCAATAACTACACCTAGGATGAATTTCAAGCATCAATACTGTACACCTTATACCCCTCAACAAAATGTTGTAGAATAGAGGAAGAACCATAGGTTGGTGGATGCGACAAGGACCATGATGGCGGAATTCAAATCTCCATACAACTTTTGGGCCGAAGCCATTAACACCGCTTGTCATGCATCCGATAGGCTCTACCTCCGCAAAGGCTTGAACAAGAGTCCTTATGAAACACTTACCGGTAACAAGCCCATCCTCAAGTACTTTCGGGTGTTCGGTTGTAAGTGTTTGATTCTCAAAAAGGGTTGTCGGTTGTCAAAATTCAAAACTAAAGCTCATGAGGGCATATTTTTTTGGTTATGCTACAAAGTCTCATGCTTAGCATGTCCTCAACAAGTCCAAGGGACTTATTGAGGAGATGTGTAACATAGAATTTGATGAAAATAATGGCTCCCAGGTGGAGCAAAGTGGTCATTGTGACGTAGGCAATGAAATTCCTCCTCAAGCCATAAGAAGAATGGGTGTGGGATACTTCCTACACTTTGAGGAACCCCTTGTGCTGTAAGGAGAAGGACACTGTTCTATGCAGGTGGAACCATCACCAACACTTGACCCACACGCTTCGAAAGAACAAAGTGAAGGCCCTCAATCAAGTGATCAAGATAAAGGTCAAGATCGACCACATGATGATATTGATGCACCTAACATTGACCTAGATCAATATCATGATGGATAGAAAGCTCAAGGTGAAGAGAAAGCTTAAGATGATGCTCAATATGATCAAGAAGTTACTCCTCATGGTTATCTTGAAGAGAAATTGGAGTGTCATGCCACAAAGATTGCTTCCAAGCTACAACGCAAAGAATACATCTTGGAAAACATCAGTGGTAGCTTAAGTAAAGGGGTAACTACTCATAAACATTTAAGAAACTTCTGTGAGCATCACATGTTTGTTTCTTGTGTTGAACCCCAAAAGTTCTATGAGGCGCTCGAGGACTCAGGTTTGCTAGAATCCATGCATGAAGAACTCAGCAACTTCAAGCGCAACCTAGTGTGTAAATTGGTGCTAAGGCAAAAGGAGAATCATAGTTTCACTAGAACCAAGTGGATCTTCAATAACAAGCAAGATGCACATGGATTGTCATTCGCAAAAAGGTAAGATTTGTAGCTCAAGGATACTCCCAAGTCAAGGGGATTGACTATGGTGAACTTTCACTCAAGTTGCTCGTCTTGAATCTATTCGCATGTTGCTCTCTTATGCTTCTCATCATGATTTTAAATTGCAACAACTGGATGTGAAAAGTGCTTCCTTAATGGTCCTATAAATGAGTTGGTATATGTCAAGCAACCCTCGGGTTTGAGGATCTCAATTCCCTAATCATGTATATAAACTCGATAAGGCACTCTGTGGCCTTAAACAAGCCCCATGTGTGTGGTATGAGCACCTCACCGAGTTGTTGCTAGATCCTGGGTTTGAAATTGGGAAAATTGATCCCAACCTTTTTACTTAGAAGATCAAAGGGGAATTGTTGTTATGCCACCTGTATGTGGATGATATTACCATTCATTCTCCTAACAAAGCTTTTAATGGTGAATGCACTAATGACTGACAAGTTTGAGATGTCTATGATGGTAAAGTTGAGTTCTTCCTTGGATTCGAAGTCCAGCAACATACGGAAGGATCATTCATCAACCAAGACAAATATACCAAATACATGCTCAAAAGAGTCAAGCTACATGATGTCAAGCCAACCAATACTTCAATGGAGACTAATAACCCACAAGTATAGGGGATCACGACAGTCTTCACGGGTAGTATTTCACCCTAATTTGTCGATTCGACAAAAGGGGAGCCAAAGAATATTTATTAGCCTTGACAGTTAAGTTGTCAATCCAACTGCACCAGGGATATCTCTCTGCAGTAAAGGGTTAGTAGCACGATGAATAATAATAGTAGAAATAATAGTGATAGCAACAATTTTGGTAGCAGTAGTAAAAATAGCAATTGATTAGCAGGTGTGACAGTAACAGAAGCAGAAGTTACTTAGCGAGATTCAATATATGTAAAGTGTAGGCACGTGGATTGGTGAGGGATAATGATTTAGATGACATCAATCATGTAACAGTTACATACTAGGGTGACACAGAACTAGCTCCAATTCATCAATGTAATGTAGGCATGTATTGTGTATATAGTCATACGTGCTTGTGATAAGAACTTGTATGACATCTTTTGTCCTACCATCCCGTGGCAGCGGTGTCCTATTGGAAACTAAGGGATATTAAGGCCTCCTTTTAATAGAGAACCGGAGCAAAGCATTGAATACATGAAATACTCAAACCACAACAATCACCGGAAAGAGTCCCAATTATTGTCACCTTGGGGTATGCGGACCAAGACACGTAATAGGTGCATACAACTTGCTATATAGGATCCAAATCACTCTTTTATTCATGAAAACATAATAGGTTCAGATTTGTAATCATGTCACTTGGGCCCTAGTGACAAGCATTAAGCATAGCAAAGTCATAGCAACATGCATCAATCTCAGGACATAGTGGATACTAGGGATCAAGCCCTTTCAAACTTAACTCAATTACATGATCAATCTCATCCAATCCCACTACATTAGCAAGCCTGCAAAGGAAGTACTCACACCCGATGGTGAGCCTCACGGCGGTGTTGATGAAGAAGGTTCGTCAATGAATCCCCCTCTCCGGAGCCCCAAACGAACTCCAGATGAGCCCTCCCGAGGAATAACGGGAGGTGGCGACAACTTCTTCTCGTAAAACACGATGAAATCTTCTCTTGAATTTTTCTCTCTGAAGATGTGAATTTATAGGAGTGGAATTAGGGTTAGAGGAGCCACGTGCTCCCCACAAGCCATCAACATGCGCCCTGTTAGCTTGTGGCCCATAGGCAGGCCCCCTCCGGTGGATCTTCGGTCCATAATTCATTAGTTATTTAAAAAATAATTCACGAAAAGTTTTGTCAAATTCCTGAGTTTTTATTTTTGCACAAAAATAACACCAAAGTAGTTCTACTAAAAACAACGTCAGCCCGGGTTAGTTCCATTCAAATCATGCAAATAAGAGTCCAAAACCAGATCAAAAGTGTTTGGAAAATGTATCAACTCCCCGAGCTTAACTCATTACTTGTCCTCAAGCAATTCAATTGATAAACTGAGTGATAATTAAACTTTTACAAACTCTTTTGCTCTCGTCATTATACACATGCTTAACTAGTGTTCAAGTTTTCAGCATAAATAATAAATAACCACATCCATGGTAATAGTTAAACATCATATTCACTAATGGCAACACATAGCCAACGAGCAAGCAATAATTAGATATCTCACATGCCAACAATTTGTCAAAACAATCATGATATAATATGGTGACATGGTATTTCGCTAGCCCTTTTTGAGACCACAAACATTATAATTCAGGGTAGAAAAGATCGAGTCATGCTCACATCCAACATTAACTAGAGTCCATGCATAAAACTGACTACAATGCTTTCCAGACTGGTGCTTTTAGTAAGAGGGTGATGACTCAATGTAAAAGTAAATAGATAGTCCCTTCATTGGGGGAAGCATTGGTTTGCACAAGTGCCAGAGCTCAAGGTTTAAAATGAGATTGAAAATATAGTTTTTGGGTGGTGCACTTTTCCTATCAATGTTACGACAAACGTTTTCACTATCTTCCATGCTAAACTCATCATTGGTGGTTCCCAAATAGAATTATAAAGTTTACTCCTATTCACCATCCATACACAAACCATGGCTGACCGAATCCATGGGTGCATTCCAACATATCAACTATCCCCAGGAGTTTTGTTTAATTATTTTTGATTTTGCAAGACCGATCATCCTTTTTACCAGCCTCTCTCATGAAATGATGGTGAATAAACAACCATCTTGAGAATAACTCACTTAGCATGGAAGATACCACCCGCCTCGTTGCTCCATGAGCGGGACGAGTGCACAAAACAGATATTTATTTGAATATTAGAGGTGACACATGCAAATTCACTTGGAACGACAGGGTAATACCGTATATAGGTAGGTATGGTGGACTCATGTGAAATAACTTAGTTTAAGGATTTTGGATGCACAAGCAACATTCCCGCTTAGTAGAGGTGAATTATAGCAATAGATTGACAAGCGACCAGCTACAGAGCGAAAATGGTCATAAACATGCATTGTGAATAATTAACATTGGACATAGGAGGGGTAGGATATGAACACTCTGAATTCAACATCACGACGGTTGCCTTGGTTTTGAATCAACTACATGTTTGCACATGGGCCAAGTCAAGCCACTCGAATTACTCAGAGGGAAATACCATACTACCATACCACGTCAGAACCATTTTAATGCATGTTGACACATAAGATAAATCATTATCCGCTCGTAGTTATTTAAGCAATGCATGAAAAACAATAATCTCTAATTGTCATCATAAACATGTTCACTCATGATATACTGAATCAAGACCTAACGAGCTAAACATATTTACAAAAACGAAAAACAAGAAGAGTTCATACCAGCTTCCTTTGCCATGATCACTTCATCAAATTTCGTCATTATTGTCTTTCACTTGCACGACCGAATGATGTGATATTAATAATAGTGCAACAGTGTCACGGACTAAGCTGGAATCTGCAGGGAAGTTTTATACAAAGGAGAATTCAAGGTAATAATGGCTCTTTATTAGATCAACCATAAAGCATAGAGGAGCCATTCAACATTTTCACCATGGTCTTCTCCTTTCAACGCCTCAACAAAAAGGAAAACAAATTCAAGGAAACACACTGAAATATTTTTGGAGCTTTTTCTCTTAAGAAAGCGAACAAAGGGAAAAGAAGAACGAGAAAAATATTTACAAGGGAAATCTCCCAACATGAAAAGGAAATCTTTTGGGGTTACCTTTTTAGTACTACAACTAATTAAACAGGAAAGAAAAACCGAAAAGAAGTGGGATTTTTTTGGATTTTCAAAGTTTTTTGAACACACAAGAAGAAGGCGAAAAAATAACGCTAATAAGGATATACAATGAAAGAGGATGGACACCGACAATTTATATGAAGTATGTGAACATGAATGTAATGACGGTGAGAGATACATACTCCCCCAATCTTAGGCTTTTGCCTAGCTTGGTGATCACCAGTGTTAATAGATGTTAGGTCTGGGAAAGTATTGCTACTAAGGCACCTAAGCATCCCATCTTGGGCCTTGGTCTCCACATCAGCCAACTCATTCCGATACGCAACTGTGTCTTCTGGCATGATGGTATACCCATGCATGGCATGAAAGTTAAACAAAGAGGGAACATGCAACACAATAATATCGCGAGTATCCTCGTTGTATACTAAGTTGTAATGAATGTGCTCCGGGGGTTTGGGTATATCAATGAATCGGTGTTCGATCATAGACTAGTGATCATGATAGACCTTAGGCAATAAGTAATCAGTCAGGCATATAGCAAGATTAAAATGCTTTGCCAGGCGCACGACATAAATACCACTGTGAACCTTGCCTTTGGTTCGATTAATATGCAAGTGGCGTGCAACAATAACTCCTAAGTCTTAAGTATTATCACCATAAAGTGTGCGACGCAAAATATAAAGGGTCGGGGCACTGTGGCCACCACCCTGCTCCATGACAGTTATGCATCTTCCTATAAACAAAGCGAAATAGTGCATTGACGAAAAAAATGCAAACTAGTGGCCCTAGCATTTGATATGCCCATAGTTTCTCCCAAATTTAAGGTGAGTAGGAAATCCTCAAAATCCTCGGGTTTATGGTCACACATTCCCCGTCAAAGGGAAGCAAGCATATTTCACAAGTTGCATATAAATCAAAGCGTATTTTGGGAGCACCGGGCGTATTCGAGAAGTAAATTTTTTGCACGAAGGAATTAGTGAGGACATAGTATTGGTAACACTCATCTGCGAGGAAGTTAGTTAGCCCAACATTTGCAATGAATTGCATAAATTCTTCATGGAAACCCACCTCGTTCATGAAGGGTGTATGTGGCCATTTACATGGCCTAACCTTCGTGCTATGAAAAACGTTGATGTCATGATCCTGAGGCCTCCCAATAACTCCCATGGGGCTCCGGCTAGAAGAATGCTTCCTTAGGAAATTCATTTCCCTAAGCACAAATTTCTTGAATTTTTGAGCCACAAATTTATGTCAATAAACCTTTGTAAGATTCATACCAACTACTCATATGGGTACTTAGAGGTCATACCAAGCATTCATACTTCTTAGAGCTTAAAGAATTCAAAATGCAAGTTCATTCTCTGTAGCACCAAGAGCAGCAAAATATGCAAAATATAAACCAATAAAGCAAAAACTAATTGGAGGAATGAGAGAGTCACATACCAAGGAGCAATTCCTCAAAACAGTTTCGAAAACGGAGTTCCGAGATAAGAGATCGCAAATTCCAGTTTCTAGAGGTAGAACATCGGAGAGAGAGAGAGATCTAGAGCCTTTTTTCTGGAGACGGAGGATGAAGTGAGCTTAAGTCAGCTATTGGGGCCTGTGGGCCCCCACAAGCCATCTAGGCGCACCCTGTTGGCTTGCTGCCCACAGGTGCACCTCCCTATTGTAATTTTTATGCCGAAAATTCTTAAATATTCCAGAAAAATTCATGTTAAAATTTTGTGGCAATCTGAAACTTTTTATTTTTGGGTATTTTTTTATTGCATGGGAAATATCAGAAAAGAGGATAATCAAACTATTTTATTTTTCTTAACTAAAAATAACAAAGAATAAACTTGTGATACAAGGAGTTGTGAATACTAAATTCATCAATCACGTGTCTTTCAAAAAGGATCCATTAATAAGGTTTATCAAGTCTTATTAGCAACCATTTCCGATTGACATGAAACCGAGCAACGTTCGTATAACACTAAGTTACATCAATGGGGATTTGCATCTCCCCAACAATAAGATTATAATATCTCTTCTTGGAAGTTTGTAGAGGGATTTTAAAATATCCAACGATAACCGTGGCACTAGGCTCAATGACATTAATATTATTAACCAAAGTTTGCTTCTTTGGAAAATGTACGGTATGTTGCTTGCCATTGAGATGAAAAGTAACCTTGCTTTTATTGCAATAAATAACACCCCCTACAATATTTAGAAAGGTTCTTGTCAGTGTCAAGACCAACAGATCTCGGGTAGGGGGTCCTTGTCGGAATCGGGGCTCCACACACCCGAGAGAGGTTTGAACACTGGGGTGCGCTGGCTCACCCACCCTACTTGACCTCACAGCTTCACGGCGACTCTCCCATGGCTCTCACTAAGGGAAAACGAGCAAGGACACATAGTTTACCCAGGTTTGGGCCACCTTGTAGTGTAAAACCCTACTCCTGCTCAGTGGATTGCTTGAGGTAAAAGATGAGTACAAGGCATGTTCTTGCCTGCCCAAAAACATGTCCCTCTCTCCGGTGGCCTTCCCCTCCTTATATTGGGCTTGATTGGTTCTCTTCCCCCCAAAATATCCGGTGGGAAGGGTTGCCACGACGACCTGTTTGAAGGGGGGTAGGGTTGCAACCTATCCTGACAAAAGGCAGTCTTCTCTTGCTAAAGCTCTTCGCCATGACGCGTTTATGGGCTCGGGGATGAACCCCATCCTGCCAGACCCTCGGTCTTGGTCCTCTTCCACTATAAGGGTAACCTTTGGGGATTTGTTTTGTGAACCCCCGAGCTGGCGCTGCTCCCTTGTCACCAAAGAGGAAATCTTGTCGATCTGTGCCAGCTATCGCGACTTTATGGGCCTCTTTGCGTCATCCACGTGAAGGGGCGAGGCCGCAGGACCCCACCATGCTGTTTTTGACGTCCTTCGTCGATCCCTCCAGATGGCCTCAAGAGGGGGGGGCATGACAAGACCTCAGGAGGCGCCCTCAGGAGGGAAAACTCCCTACCTCTTAAGGGAGCTTGTTGACTCGCCCCTCGTGAGGGTCCGAATCTTGAGGCTAAGTGGGGGGCCTCACCGGGCCCATGACACGTGCCACGCCTAGGACCGTAGGCAGATGGGCATGGGTACCCCTAGTCCAACGGGCGTGACAGTAGCCCCCGAGCCCGTGGCATGCTCAAGCTAAGCCACGGGAGGGTGAGCCGAAATGGCCTCCAACCGCCTACGGGACAACCCCAACACGTGGCGTGTGACAAGGCAAGGGCACCCAGGCTCCCTCTGATGCCTTGGAAATTACCCCGGCTATCTCAAAGCACATGCACGGAGTTGTACCATCATTGCCCCCTCTTGCGTCTTCCTCCTTCTTGCAGAACCACCCCAGATCCAGCGTCCTGCTAGGTAGCTTCCTTGCTTCCCCCTCGTCTTCTGCAGCCAGATGGCGCCCGCTGGCAAGAAGGGGAAGGACTCGGCCCCCGCCGCAAGCCCTATCGTCAACATGCCTGCCTTCTGGCCCTCCTCCGTCTTAGAGGAGGAGGATCTGGGTCCGGTGCTCCCACTGGTGGTCGGAGAGCAAAACGAGGGGCAAGCGACGAGGATCTGACTGGGCTCATGTCACACCCTATGTTTGTAGCACATTGATATGTTTGGGTTTATAAAATTTGGAGCCAACGAAAACTTTTTTCTATGTGTTTGTGCTTGCTTGCTATGTTGCTTGCTTGCTTGTTGATTGAGTTTTATGGCACTACTAGGTTCTATTCCACTCCATAATTATTTTCCCTGATCCAAACCCCTTGCCCAATGATCTTGCGATGAGAATAGTGCCCAAAACTTTTTTTTATCAAATTCTGTTTTAACCAAAAATGATTTATTTAATTTAAGTTTCCAAACCCCGCTGAAACGAGGTTTGCATTGCAAGTCCCCAAATCATGTGGACCCTTCTTTCCCAAAGGCTTTATTTCAAACCTACCATATATATGACTTCTCAAAACCACCAAATATTATTTTCAAAGATTATTTTCATATTTTATTTAAAGGCTTTTTGCTAAGGCCAAAAATGGTTTTTCCTAGGGAAAAATTATTTCAATGCTTTAAAAACATTTGAGAAAATTTAGAGAAACTCAATGGACATATATTTTCCATATATACGAGTTTCAACACAAGGGCATGATCAGATCATGGGCAAAACCCCTCTAAACCCTTTCTGTTCAGATCAAACTTTTGGAATATTTCTATAAGAAATATTCTCAATAAATTCCAGGAAAATTCTGGAAAGTCAACACTATAATGAGTGATGATCTTGTAAAGTTTCATCCCTATCCAAGTTGGTTTGGTTTATCAAATAATCCCAAAACCACTCCTGTCCAGAATCAAATTTCGGCAACTTTACATCGTGAAGTGTCTCCCCTTTGCCTCAAACTTTGTGGACATGCTCTAATGGCCAAATAGTGATGATACACTAAGTGGTGCATCAAGGGTTATAGCCTAGCATCATTGGATCTGTATAAATCAGTTTCTGCCAATTTCTAGGGTTCACCAAATTTCCATTGGCAACTTTTTCCGCTTGAGCTCAAATTTGGTGAAGCATCTCATTTCTACCTAGCCTTTGAACCTCGTAAGTATCTTAGTAAGCTGGTGATTCTTTCTTACCCAAAACCCCACCAAACACCTTCTGGTGATTTGGTAAAACCCCTATTTCTACCTCTTACCCTTTTACCCTTGCCCCCAACTTTTTACCACATCTTATTGCATTGCCCAAATACCTCCAGTAATAACCCCAGATCCTCAGGTCACCAGGAGGTGGGGTAAAACCCCCATTTTCACCCCTAGACAGCCCCATTTCTACTCTTTCTCCCAGTCTTCCTTCTCTCCTAAGGCATCCCGCAGCATCCAATGCCCTAGCTCTATTGTAAAACCCCCTGGATCCCCCTAGGCATGGCCGGCCACGCAGAAGACGCCTTCAGCATGCCGTGGCATGCCAAACGCGCGCTCTGGAGCACACTACAGTGTCGACAGGCACTGTAGCCATCGCCCACTACATGGCTCTGGCAGCCTCGGGCCTCCCCCTCGCGCCAGTCGATGCGCCTCAGCGTCCGTGACACGCCAAGCTGCCGGCCCCCTCTCTGTCCTCTCTCCTCCGACCTCCTCTCGCACGCGCCATAGCCCCCCAAACCGGCCAACCATGGGGCTCGCACGCGCACTCCCCCGCCCCTCTCTCCTCTCCCTCTGGTCATGGGCGAGGCCCAGGAACGCCCCAAACCCATTCCCGCTCTCCCCCGAGCCCTCCAGCGCATGCCGCGGCCTCGCCGGCACACCAAACCCTCGGTGGACTCGTGCCCCCCTATAAAAAGGGCCTCCTCGAGCCCTTCCCTCCTATGTGGCCCCCTCTCCTCCTTCATTGACCTCCCGCAAGGCCCCCGCTCCTCCCCGTGATCGAGGCGCTTGGAATCGACCGGAGATCGCCGCGGCGTCGCCATCGTCGATCTCCTGGTACCGGCCACCTTTGGCCCTGTCTCTTCTCCCGTTGGTCCTAACTCGTCTCGCTGACGCATTTCCCCCTCTTCCCCGTTCTCTTTACAGCCCGGAACGACCCTGACAAGCTCTCCTGAAGCGCCCTCCCGCGCGAGTTCTCGCCACTGGCGACTCCGGCCACCTACGGCCTCCGTTCCACCTCCGAGAGACTGGCGGCTCGACCCCAAGCCCGTTCCCCCCATCGCTTGCCGTTGCCGTGCCCTGTAACCGCCGGTGAGTTCCCTCTTCCCTCCCTGGCCTAGGGAAGGTGATGACAAGAGGGCCCCACTTGTCATCCTCCCAGGCTTCCCCGCCCCCTCTCTCTCGCTGACCAGCCTGGCCCGCTAGTCAGGTTTGAACCAGCGCGTGCGCCAGGCTCGCGTGGGTCGGCTTCGCCGGCTGGGCCCATCTGGCCAGCCGCTCTTGGCCCATTTTCCCCAAGCCATTTTCCTTTTTTCTTCTTCCTGCAAATTCCAAAAATCCAACAGACTTGTACATTTACCCAATGCGAATTTTTCTTCCACCTAAATTCATAAAATAATCCCTAGAATTTAATAGTGCCATTTGTACAAATGTTTGAATATATTTTTAGTACTAGTTTATTTCAAAACCTACATATAGGCACCTTTTTGCCTTTGTTATTTTATTTCCAAAATATTTTTCACAGCAAAACCCTAGGAGAGCATTTTTAGTATGAATTTTAGGATTTATCAAAGTAGGAGAACATTTTTGGTAGTAGATTGAGTGCTCTGTTTTGTGTGATTGCTTATTTTTATCGTTTTATTTCGCAACGATAGATTTCGCTGTTGACGAAGAAGTTGGACTAGAAGACTTCGAAGAACCCGGAGACTTTGTTGAGCCAGGCTAGCAGCCCTTTGACCATGATAAGAAATCATATTATTGCATGTCATATAGCACTTTACTTTCATCGTATTTGCTCATGTGTTGTGGCGTTCCCCTTTCGGTGGGATGCCTCCGGTACCTTTCTTTTGATGCTTGCATCGCGCATGACCCTACCACCTTATGAGGGTTGTGCGGGTGGGAGTAGTTAGATTGCTAATAGATGCTACGCAATGGGATGGGACTTATGCATAGTTGGCAAGGAAGGTTATGATTTCAAAGACTTTTCGAAAACCTCGTCGGGTGCCACTGATGCCCGAGGGAGATGATGATCAGATGGGTGACCACTTGAGAAAGAAGTGGTGTGCCGGGACAAGATGAGGATGTGTTTTTGAAAACAGAGCGTTTAAGATTTGTCGACCATCCCAACCTTACATGTGTAACGATGATACCCCTTATGGGACGGGGCTTTGTTGATTACCTTGGTGGGTACTGGCAAGGAGCCCACATTACTAGTGGCGGGAGTGGCGTGGTCACTCTCGATACGGTGTCGTACTGGTATGTACGATCATGCGTTGTTTTCACAAACACCGGGCACACCGTTGGTCCCCTCATGGATGGTACGATTAGAGCAAGGCTCGTGTGATGTACATCATGAGGGATGGGTACCAATCGAGTGGACTCTTTGTTTAGTATCGCCGGGGGAAAGGCATTGTTCGGGTGCTTACCTCGGGTATGTTATATACGGCAAGTCGTGAATGACACGGAAGTTCCCCGAGTCTTGTGGGTAAAGTGTGTAACCTCTGCAGAGTGTAAAACTATTCGAATAGCCGTGTCCACGGTCAAGTACAGTTGGGTGGTGCTTCTTATGCCACGTCCGAATGTTTTCATAATCCTTGGTGTGAGTATGGGTGTGGTGGTGACAAGAGGTCACGTGAACTAAGTCTGATGACTTAGCGTGAGGAATTAAGCTAAGTCTGATGACTTAGCGTGAACATAAGATGTTCAACCGAAACTTATGATGGTATCTGCGATTTGTTTATGTGGATGCCTACTAGTAGTTGATGCATGTTTACTAGATACTTGATCGTGTCATTTGCGTACAAAATTAGCTTTCCGCAAATTTACCTACTTAGTGCTATATCATGCATCATTGTTACCTCATTCCACACTTGGGTTGCTTGCGAGTACATTCAAAGTACTCATTAGCTTACCACTGGTTAGTTAATTGGCCAGGCATGGAAGAACAAGAGTATGTTGAAGAGTTCGTTGGAGATGAACATGCGAACTAGGATGCTTCCTAGTCAGAATGCCTGTAGGTTAAGGCAGATGGCATGGGTTCACGCTGTCAACCAAGATTTCCGCTGCCGTTCTAGTTTAAGTGTGTGGACCGTGTGGCCCTATCTATGTAAGACTAAGACCTTCATGGTCATTATTTGTGTAAGACATTAAGTGTGGATGTAAGACTCTTGTCATTCAGCTTCTGTGTGTTCAGTGAGCATTGACATCTAGGATCACTGTACACGTGCATTCGGTGATCTCGACTTATGAGTCGGGGTGCCCACAGCTCAATAGCCTCGAAGATCCTGTCGCCGTCCGCTTACCCCTTCTTTTACCATAGTGTCTATGCCGGGCTAGTCCTGACCTTCTCCAAGTTGTTCTATGCCATCCTCTCTCACTACCAGATCCACACCCTGCATCTCCATCCCAACTCCATCCTCCTCCTGTCAATCTTCGCCTTTAATTGCAAGGCCTTCGTGGGCATCAGGCCTCGGTGGTGCTCTTTCGCCACTTCTACAGCTTGTGATTCATGGATCGGGACCAACTCTCCGTGTGCCTCTCTTTGATTGATATCACGAGCGCGAGCATCCAGCCAAAGGCCAAGAAGAAGGTAGAAGGCTACCAGTAGCGATGGGTCCTCAAGGACGCGCACCAGGTCAACCCACGTTTGGCGGCCCTCATGCGCCAGACCCACAGACCCCCGGGTGGGGCCACGAGAAGCTCGCCGATCCTAGGGCAGAGCCAGTCTTGGAGTGCATCATCTCCCATCGGGACGTCCAGCTGAGAGGCGCAATGGTTATCAAGGACTTTCTGGGGCAGCACATTGCGCCACTCCAAGCGCACGCATGGCCCTTGTGGAAGGTCTTTGGCACGTCGGACTCGATGAGGTTGCATGTTTGCATCATGACGCTGGAAGAGCTAGATAACGCCCTGGCTGCTCTGCTAGGGCCTCACCTCGGGGACCTCCTAGAGGCCGCTCCACCATTGTATGCATGCGTCGAGGTGGAGGAGCTGGTTGCATACATGCACATCTTCGACGAGTGGGGGCTCATAGGCCCGTGACCGAACTCCTCCATCATGGTGACGTCTCCCAACGGGGGCGACAACAATGATGACTCGGAGGCGACAGAGGAAGAAAAGGGCGGCGGTCGGGTGCCGTCGCCCGTCCTCCACGCATCCCTGTAAGGCTTTCGTGATGATGACGGCACCACGGACGAGTCGCTCTGCGTAGCTTGCCGTGCGCCCGCGACCGCAGAGGGGGAAACTGGGTCGGACCTCGCGGGCTTCTCGACGTAGACGGCCAGGGCCCGTGTTGAGGGCATAGCGGCAACCCCCGTGGTGGCGCTCCCTTAGAGGGCTCCTCGGTCATCCGAGGAGGAGGGGAGCCAGGCCATCCTTGTCGGGTACCACATCGAGCGTCCCTTGGGAGACGCCGAGGCGGCGAGGCGGAGCGGCAAGAGCGCACCCCTAACATTGAGAGGAAAAGGAGATGGGCTGCCGGAGATGAGTAAGTACCTTGGTTCGTTTCCTCGTCGTGAGTTCGCGAGTGGCTTGCTCTAGTTAACTCTTTGCCGATGCAGGTGCCCCGATGACAATCGGGAGAAAAGGAAGAAGGCAGCGCTTGGGGCGAAGACGACGCCCGTCCTGAAAGTAACCTCAGCCCCAGGCACGGGCCTCGGAGGGCAGGGGGATGACGCTCGTCGTCCTGGCGCATGGCTCGACTGCATGGGCACCGCGGTGGCGTCGAACGTCTCCTAGGCACGTCGAGAGAGCCGAAGTGCCAAGGCTACGATGCCTCAACCCATGGCGTCTCTTGCCAGGGCTATCACAACGTAGCTCCGTACCAAGGCCGCGGCAACCCAGCCCCCAACGTCTCCCGCCAGGGCTACGACCCCTCATCCCGTGAGGGAAGGAGAGGTGTCTCCTTCCTCGCCAGCCGTCTTGATCCCCACGACCAACCTGGGCACAGGGCCTGAACTTGGGCACCCCCATGATGTGGCCATCTCCGAGGCCTCGAAGGTTGACGAGGCGGCTTACCCAGGCGGACCGCAGGACCCAAGCGCATGGGGGATCCTAGCAGCCCTTGGCGCCAAGGGTGGCGCGTGATGGGGCCCTTTTGGTTTCTGCGGCGCCTAGTGCCGGGGCACCAGTCCCTCGTTAGGCACTTGCCCTGGCGAGCCAGGGCACCTTGCTCGGGCTTGGTGCCTTGGCCGATGCCCATGTTGTGATTGACCATCTCGGGGTGGACTTCTGAGCCACCGAGGTGCGTCTTGCCATGGAGCGCTCGAAGCTTGCCGCAAGATGGTGCCAGCTCGAGGCCTCCACCAGAGAGGCTCTAAGCAAGACTGAGGCCGCACTTGCCGCAAGCAAAAAGGAGGCCGCTGAGGCAAGGGTCTCCTGTGAACGTGCCCTTGCCGAGAAGGCAGCACTTGTCTAGCGCTACGAGGAAGCCGAGGCTAGCTGGAAGGCACTCCAGGAGTAGGTCGTGCAAGTGTAGCAAGTCTAGTTGTGAGAGAAGGATCTCGAGGTTCGCGCGTCGGAGCTCAGGAATTGCAACTCTTAGTTCATGAAGGCATCGTTCGAGAAGGCTACGGAGCGAGGGCGCCTGGAAGCGCTACAACCTGAACTGACCGGGGCCTAAGAGGCTCACGCCAACAGAGTCTCTGAAGCTGACACCAAGATGGATGCTCGGGAGAAGGAGATCCAGGCCGCTGCTGACGCGTGGGTGGCAACAGACCATGTTGCGCATTCCTCCCTCGAGCTCAAGGCCCGCCAGGCCCTGGGCTCTATTGGTAGGTCAAGCGTCTTGGCCCCTCTCGCCCCCTGAGCGTTAGCTATGCCGAGTTATCCTCCGAGCTCGTGGGGAAGCTCGAGGACGCGACCTAGAGTGTCAATGGCCTTTTGGGGGAGGAAAGTCGCAACCTGTTCTTCCTTGCGGTGACCCGCATCTTCATTCGTGATCCCCACTTTGACCTTGGTGAGGTGTCCGTCCCTATGCCTGAGGAGTCTCGCAGCATCCTGGCGGCAGCCGTGGAAGGCCACGTGACCGCGTTGCTCAAGAAGTTCTTCTACTTTGACGATGGTGAAGAGCCTCTAGCGAGCCTTCCTCCATCATCCTGAAACAAATTAGTTCTACGTCGAGGAGGCGTGAGACGATGGTTTTAATTGCGGGGAATTCTTGAACTTTGTAACAATTGTTTTTGTTTTTTAACTTTCCTCTTGCTTGCCTCCGTGCTCTGCATCGACATGGCCTAGCCCCGTGCGTAACTCAGCAGTCGTTAGAACGCTAGGTCACGATGCCTGAGCAGAACCAAGAGGTTAGGGGCTATGGGCGCCAGCATAGGTTCCTGTGACGTAATGATCAAGAGCCCCCCTTTGACGCACAAGCGGTTTTCTTCATAGCCGTGGTGCTATGTGTTGGTAGGGCCCAACCCTGCGCTACCCCAGCCGTCGTTAGAATGCCAGGTGCGATGCCTGAGGAGAACCAAGAGGTGAGGGGATACGGGCGCCAACATAGGCTTCTGCGACGTGATGCTCAAGAGCCTCCCTTTGACACACAAGCGGCTCCGAAAAGAAGAACTATCTTAGGAGCGTTGCACACTCACCGATTTACACTTGGGTGTCGACCGAGGAAACTAGATACGAAGGACCTCAGGAGGTGATGTGCACGGGCAAAGATCGCGAGTCGGAGCTCGGTCGTTTGGATTTTTCAGCGTTGCAAGGACAAGCCTGAGCACAGGCACCGTGTCCAGCCCCCACGCACGTGAGGTACAAGGGGAAATTGTGTCAGAATCGGCACTCCGTAGACCCATCAAAGTTCAAACTCTGGGGCGTGTGCGTAGATCTCAACAAGCTCAAAGTCTCAAGATCGTCACCCTATAGCCGAGCTTCGTCAAGTAGGTGTGAGTAGGGAAGAAGATGGACTCATAGGTTTACCCAGGTTCAGGCCACCTTGCGGTGTAAAACCCTACTCCTGCTTGTGGTGGATTGACCTCACGAGGAGCTTGTGGATAAACTAGTATAGTGGTGGAGTGACCTTGCAAAGGCTCTTTGGTGGGGATGAACTGATGCCTTCTCTACGGCATCGGCGTGAAGGGATCCCACAATGGCCAAATTTGAAAGGGGATAGGAGGTATATCCTATCCTGACTAAAGGTGGTCTTCGCCTAGCTTTCCGGACGTGACTCAGTGGTGGGCTCGGAAATGAAATCCATCCTGCCGAGCTCATGGTCTTGGTCTATTTTCCCTCGAAGGGAAACCTTTGGGAAATTATTTGGGAACACACGTCCGTCCTTGACTCCTTAGCATGAAAAAGGAAGCTGTCCTCCTTTGTGCTCGCTGACGCCTGCCTGTCTTCAGTCGTCCGAGACAATGTTATTCTGGCTTCATGAGGTCGGGTACCTCCATTGGAATCTCTGCTCCTCGGGAGGCAGCCTGGGGGATGCCACTCCTTTAGAGGTCTTGGTGTTGTTCTCCTCACGAGGCAGGAGCTATCGTGAGGGCCTTGACTTAAGGGGCTTGCCACTAGGCCGTACTAGGCCATCGAGGTGGGCCACGCGTTGGGCCATTGGCAGGAAGGTTTGGGTACCTCCGGTCCTAGAATGCCGATAGTAGCCCTCGGACCCAAGGCGTGCTAGTCCTGGCTTTAAAGCGAATGCAAGGAGCGAATGGTGAAGCACTATGGGCCCCGAATCGCCTGTGGGCCATGCTCGACGCGTGGCGCACGACAGGGAACGGACACCTATGCTCCCTCGCTGCCTTGGCAACTGCCCAGGCCGACAAAAACTAGGCGCCCGCCGTGGATCCATCATTGCTATTCTTCCTAGTTCTTTGCTCCCTTGCCCAGATCGCCTTTCTATCACGAGAACCTCCTCCAGATCTTGGCGCAAGGACTTCCTTCCTCTAGATCTTCCTCCTTAGGGATTCCTTAGATGGCACCCGTCGGGAAGTCGAAACCTGAGGCTCAGGCCTCGGCCCCCTCTTTTCCCTTGCTGGCGCTCACGACAACCACCATTGCCAAGGATGGGGATCTTGCCGTTGTGCTCCCGTTGAGGGAAGGTGGCCTCAATGAGTGGGGGAAGACCTTGATTTGGTGCGGCTCTGTGGAGTGGTGCACCCTGGCGAAGACCATCTACCCCTTTTTCCTCTACAGCGTCTTCTGCAGGCTCGTCCTGTCCTTCTCGGGGTTCTTATCCATCTTCCTTGAGAATAACGGGATCTAGGACATCCATCTAAAACCCAACTCCATTTTGCTCATGTCGGTCTTCGCCTTCTACTGCGAGGCCTTCATAAGCGTGAGGCCCTCAGTGGCCCTCTTCCGCCATTACTTCAGCCTGCGGCTCCATGATAGCGCGCAACGGTCGGCGTGCGTCTCCTTTGTCACGGTCCAGAGCGGCAGTGTGCTTCTAAAGGCCGGGAAGAAGGTGGAAGGCTAGAGGAACCGTTGGGTCTCAATGGATGTCTAGGGAGCTGATCCGCATCTAGACCTGCCGACGGGGCTGGCCGTGAAGACCCTCACGTGGGAATCCACGAAGCTCATCGATCCCTGGGCAAAGCCCGTCTTGGAGCAGATCTCCTCGGACATGGAGACCAGGAAGCTGACCGAGGTGATGATGCTCGAGGAGTTTCTGACGCACCGCCTGGGCCGCTCCAGGAGCACTCGAAGCCCATGTGGGAGTACGAGGGCATGGGGGACGACATCAGGCTTAGATCCGCAAGCCTGATAGGCGAGGAGTGGGGAAAGGCCCTAAATAGCCTACACTTCAATGCTCCTGGGATCTCCCCAAGGCCTATGCCCCTCTACACCGCCGCGATGACGGTAGGGTGCTGGCTCTCACCATGCCTACCTTTGACAACAAGGGGCTCATGCCGCCAGAACACCGCAATCCACCCATGCTAGTGTCCTCCGGTGATACCAGCAGCGAGGAGGACTCGGAGGAGACCGTGGATGATGAGGTGTCCCCTCTGTCGCAGAGCGTGCTCTTCCACGACCTTGAGGACGATGATGTCATCTACGAGCCCCCGACTGCAGGCTCCCAACACTTCGCTTGGGTCCCCTGAGACCACTCGGATGTCTGGCCAGGTGACCCCGAAGAAACACGCGGACGCGCCTACTCCGGAGGAATCCCAATGCTCCAGAAAGGCGACCGAGACGCTGGTCTCGCCCCAGCCTGAGCCGCAGCCGAAGGGCGGGGTGGCCGCCATTGAGGCAGGCCTGGCCTCTCCGGCCGTGGTTCCCTAGGGCAACCTCCACACCCCTCCAGGCGGTAGCGCCACATTGGGGCTCGTCGAGGGGCACCCCGCTCGCCCGATGGGCGCGGTCAAGGCCATGCCGAAAGGAAGAAAGGGCGTCCCGACCAGCGCCGAAGTGGAGAAGAAGAGGAAGTGGGTCGCGTGTGAGAAGTAAGTAACCTTCCTCACCTCTGGTTGATTATGAATTGTGCATGTGCTCACGGCCCTTCTCCTCTCAAAGGCCAGGGTCAAGATCATGTCAAAGAGGAAGAAGGCGAGCACTGAGCCAAAGGAGCCCCCTGTCCTGGGGGCGCGCGACCTCGGGACACGATGGAAGCGCGCCGCGCCAGCCCAGCACGCCGCTTCAAGGACCGGACGCCAGGGCGTGGAAGGTCATGAGGTGGCGCTCCTTGCTGTGGCGACTCCAACACCAATTGAGGGGGCTACTCCCCGCCCCCTTTTGGTGGAATCCGTTCCAAAGGACACGGTGATGCTGCCTCAGGAGGAGCCAGCCCCCACGGGCCAGCTAGTTGTGGAGTCATCCGCGCTCGCTGTGCCCGAGCAGAACTTGGAGCCTCCAGCGCCACAAGTCGTCCACGCCGCTGCTCCCTTGGTCACAGCGCCCGCTGATGCGCTGGTGCCGCCTCCTGGTCAAGTTCTCATGCTAGCACGCTGTGATCCTATGATCAGGCCCGAGGCCTTGGACGAGGCATACACCATGCTCGGCGAACTCCGAGACGACCTCCAAGATACCGACAGGCACCTCGCGAGGGAGCGCTTGGGACTTGTTTCTGGATAGCTCCCCGTCAAGGCGGCATCCAAGATGGCCTGGAGTCGGGCCGAGGCTACCACCAGGGAGATCAAGGAGGACGTCGAAGATAGGGCGGCCCGAGGAATAGCGCTAGCCAAAGTAGAATCTGCCGTGAAGTGCTACGGAGAGGCGGAGGCCAACATGAAGGCCTTTCAAGAGAAGCAAGCCGCGGATGCGCAATGACTTCGTGAGTAGGAGCAGGACCTCAAGGCCCATGAGGCGAAGCTAACCGATCGCGACTCTGCGTTGTCCCAGGCGGCTGATGATCAAGCCAAGGAAAGCAAGCAACTGGCCAACCTGAAGGAGGAGATGGTAGAAGCCTAGACATCCCACGCCCGGCGCGTCTCTGAGATGACGACCCAGGTGGATACCAGGGAGAAGGCCCTCGCTGCTGCCGAGTAGAAGGTGGTCGTAGAGCGCGATGTCTTCCCCTCCGTTGAACTCGGGCTTCACGAGGCGCTACGCTCCATCTGTAGGGAGGATTCAGGTAGCCCTTGGCGAGTCCTGAGGTTGGAAAACAGGGCTCTCCTCCCAGCTTGCCGAGGTACTCGAAGGCGCTGTTGTCAGGGTGGACAGGTCCTTGGAGGATGAGTGCCGCAACCTTCTTGCCATAGCCGCGACGCACGTCTTCAGCGAGCTCTACCTCCACGAGCCCGGCTTTGGCTTTGACGCGGTGATTGTCCCGGTTGCCCCTGAGTCCCGCGCCACTATGAAAGTGGCTGTGAAGGGTCCTGTGGACGCACTCGTGGATAAGTTCACCTGCATCGCCACCGCCCAACCCCCGGTGGACGAGGCGAGAGGAGGTGACGACGGCGGAAGCAATGTTGTAGACGAGCTTGCTGTGGATGGGACAGTTGGCGACGACGGCCATGGTGATGTCGTCCCCTCTTCCTAGGTTTTAACCTGCAACATTTACCGTGCCTCGCGGAGGCATAAGACTTGCTTGAATTCGCAAAACATTCAATGCTTGTAATAACTATTTGAATTTTGTTATTTCCTCCCATGCTTTGTTTCCTTCCCGCTTGCCCTTGTGCTCTACATCGGCAGGGCCCAATCCCGCACATACCTTGACTGCTGTTGGGGCTTCCAGACCACCAGGACGAGAGCAAGAGGGCGAGGGTCTACGTGACCAGTGAGTCCCCTCAGTCGCGATGCTTAGGGGTCCCCCTTGACATGCGAGCAGCACTCATGAAGGAAACATGGCGACGACATGGTCGATTTGGAGCGCCTTTGTAATGCCCAAGATGTGATCCTATCCTTATTTTGGCTCGAGGGCCTCGACAAGGATAGAAGCGCATCTCGTCGTTTCACAAGAATGGATATCATTACATGTACATGTATAGAAGAGATGAGTATATGGAATTGGCTTACACTCGCCACGAGCTAAGTCAGGATCACATCAATACAACAATATATTCAAACATCATACATAAGAGCAGGGTCTGACTACAGACGAAATCAAACAATAAAATGACATCCATCCTTGCTATCCCAGGATGCCGCCCGGAACACATCCTAGATCAATGATGATGAAGAAGAAGAACTCCAAATCAAACAAGCATCGATCTCACGTCAAACTAGCGAATTACCTGTACCTGCAATTGTTTTTATAGTAATCTGTGAGCCACAGGGACTCAACAATCTCATTTCCAAGGGTATCAAGACAAGAAAAGCTTAATGGGTGAGGTATAGTTTAGTGGTGAGGTTGCAGCAAGCACTAATCATTTATTTTAGTGGCTAACTTATGAGTACAAAAAATAAGTATGGTGGTCTACGCATAACGAACGTGAAGTAATAATGATCACTAAGTGATCCTGAACACATACTTACGTCAAACATAACCCCACCGTGTTCTCTCTCGGATAAGCACTCACGAGTAGAGACAAACACGGTTACACACACGGTTGGTGTATTTTATTTGAGTTTACTTAAGGTTTGCTATGATAGGGTGTTAAATAAACTTTGCAAGTTGCCACTTAATGACAGGCATGGCTTCTCGAAAAGGTTTAACCCTGCAGGTGTTCTCCAACTCATCCATCAGAAACCACATGGTGCACTAGAATAGACCTCAACCACGTAAAAACCCGTAGTCTCCTCAGAAATTCCAATGGAAAACCTCAACCTCGAGATAGCCCAAAGTATCCTCGGAATCCCTTTCACAAGACATTCGAGAATGGTAAAACAAATCTAGCAAGGCCGCCCGAAGTGCCGACAATCCCGATAGGAGCCGCGTATCTCGTTCTCAAGGCACAACCGGGTGAGCCGCGTATCACCCAAGTTGGCTCGGGTTGGCCCCGCACGGTGCTCTATATAGGACCAGCACCATCAGCACTAGCCCTCCATGTATTATGATGAATTAACTCCTCGGGTTCATGATGCTCTATGCTATAGTAATGGTGTTCAGTATTATTATGTTGGGAAAATATAGTACCAATGTTGGGCCTTGCCAGAAGAGTTTTATACCAAAATGAAAGTCAAGGGGGTCACCATAACAACCCCGAGCATGTTAGGAGTGCTCAATATGGAACATAACACCGATATACAAGTGACTAGGGCGGCAAAAGTGGAACAAAAGACCGAGAAAAAGGCCAAGCCTTCCACCTTTTACCAAGTATATAGGTGCATTCAATTAAATGGCATAAATATTGTGATATAACAAAAAAATATCCATGTTGTCACATGGAAGCAATTTCACCTATAGCTAGAAATGCTATAAGAAGGGTTGACCAAGCAGGAGCATAACCAAACAAAGGTTTTCTGGGATGTGGAGGGGTTAGAGGCTTATCATGGCAATGTTGGGAACCTTGACATACAAGTGGTAGGTAGCAAGACAGAGCGATAGAAGCGAGACAACTAGCATGGCAATGATAGTATTGATATCCAGGGAAGTGGTCATCTTGCTTGATATCCTGCTTGGAAGAAGAACGAATCCGTGAAGCAGACAATCCGACATAGTGGAATGAATCCTCACACTCCGAACGCTATCGGAACTCTATCGAGAAGAAACAGTACGAAGACAACAATCAACACATGGTACACCACAACATATGCATGATATGATGCACAATCGAGTATGATGCATGTCCATATAATGATGCATGACATGAGAAAGCACAACAATCAATTTCTACATATTAAGTGAAGCTCAATATGCAACGAGTTGCATATTGACGAAACTCCACATTTGAATTACTTAGTTCACTCCCGTTTAGGTACTCGACAATATCAAATGTTGTTAAACATGGCAAGAGGTCAAGCATAAATAAACTATCTATCTAGGCATCTTAAATGAGGCCGGAAACAACATATAGTATTTTCGAAACGAACCCATATGTTAATTTCAAAATTGGTCCAGATCGGAAATAACCATATTTTATATTTGTTAAACAACATAATAAAGTACACCATGCAATTATACACGTCATTCTAGTCGGTTTACGTATATAGAACGTTTAAAGCGGAGCTACGGTCTAAAAGATATGGCCATCACAAGATAATATGCCATGAATTCAAAATGCATGAAATGACAATCACAAGAATTACAAATCATGAATGCAGCAATATATTATGAAATTACATGAGATTCTAAGAAAGTTTCATATATATAGCATATCCAAAACGGAGCAACGGTTCAATCAGAACAACCAACACACGTTTTAACTAAAATGTGGCCAAAATAGGAACTTAGCATATTCCAACCCACAAATTAACAATCTACAGCCACCTAAAATGCTCAACAAGGACATGGTGATGTATCCTACAAGATGCTCCACAATTCATTTATTAACATCAAGTTTATTAGAAGCATGGATCATTAGGAAATGAGCTCACAAGAAGGCATATCGAGCTAAGCAGTTTTTTCTAGACTTAGTGAAAATTAGAGTAGACATGTGTAGCAATTTTTATCAGATTAGCATGGTTGACATAAAGATTAATTAAGATGCAACACCTCTACTTGAAGACTATGGGCACAACCTGGTTGACAACAACATGCTTAACAAAAGACTCCTTTGGAGCAACCACAAAAGACTCCTAGAACACTAGAAAATCACATGGCGACATTGCAACAAAATAACAGTTTCAGACTTAGTGAAATTTAACTATCACCTACGGGCATGGCAATAAAATAACAGTTGCAATTTGACTAGGCATGTTGACATGGCAATAATAGTAGAATAACAATCAACTATGTGCATTGAAAGGACAATAACGGCAACTATACATGACACAGTTCAAAGCATACCATTGTCACATATACAAAGGAGGCATGGTTTGCTTAATATGATGCCCACAAAACGGAACTCTTCGTTAACAGATTTCAGATTAACGCGATATCAACTTTGTTGGATTTCGGGCTCCGCAAAACTCTTAAGATTCGAACTTGGGGGCGTGTGCGAAGATCCCCTGCAGCCTCGCCCAACCTAGCTCACTACTAGATGAATGCAACAGCAAACTCGCATGATGACGAGGAAGAAGATGTACACACATTTTACCCAGGTTCGGGCTGCTGTGAAGCGTAATACCCTACTACTGCTTTGGTGGATTGCCTCTCGAGGAGGTGGTGGGGATGAACTTGTACAGAGTTCTAGGGCCCCATAAGGGCTCCCTTTGAGGTGTTAGGGTCTCTTCATTGCCCGGTGGTGGATGGATGGTGGAATGGATCGGATGCTTCACTACGGTGCAGCCTATCTGCTACATATAGTGGAGGCTCGGGTCCTCTTCCCTTATCATAATGGCAGGAAAGGATCCCCCAACGGACAATTTTGAAGGAGGACAAGAGTACGTGCTTGCCCTACCCAAAGGCGGTCTTCGCCTGCAAAGTAGCTGTCGTCAGCGCAGGGATGGTCTCAACGATGACATCCGCCTAGTGAAGCGGGTGGTTGTGGTCTTGTAGCACTGGAATGGAAACCTTTGGGGGTGCTTTGGGAACCCGCTTACATCCTTGCTCCCTTTGCACCAAAGGGGGAAACCGTGCCGTCTGGCACGCTGGCGCCCTCCTGTCCTTCCTTGCGTCACCCTTTACTCCTAAGGCCGGGCCATGCATAGAGATCTCTGCCACTCCGGAGGGGGCCTAAGGAGGCCCACCCCTTGCCGGCCCAGACGCTGTTCTTCCTCGCGAGGTAAGGGCCCTCATGAGGGCCTTGTCTTGAGTGTGCCCACGCCTGGCCGCGCTTGATAAATGAAGTGGGCCATTCCCTGTTCCTAGAATGCTAACAGTATCCCCCGGGCCCAAGGTGTGCTCGAGTTGGCTTATGGGCGAAGCTTGGAGGATGGCTCGAAGCGCCATGGGCTGCAAACGCTTGTGGGCCAAGCTCTGCACGCGCCAAACGCCCCACCAGCGGCGCCTCCGCTCCCTGAGGGCATCCGAAACCGCTCCCAGTCAAACTGACGCGACATCCAGGTGCAGTGTAGGCTATCGTTGCTTCCCATTGAATGTTGTTGCTACTTCGGCCCACGCGGATGTGACTGTTTAGGCGACAAGAGAGGCACCATGGACGGTGCCATATTGATCGAACTCCCTCATGCCGTCCGAGAGCCGTGCGACACATGATCTCCCACGATGCCTCATGGCTATGGTTGTGCCTATAAATCTGTCATGCCCACGGTAGGGGAAGGGTACTGTAGTCCCGTGGCTTCTCCTTGTTTCCTTTGTTCCGCCAGCAAAAACCCTCTTTCCTTCTTGTCTCCTTGTGCTTCATGGCGTCCAGAGGAAGCGGTGCAGGCGCAGGGAAGCAGTCGGCTCCTCCGGCCCCTTCGCCCTCCTCTAGAGGCGGCGGTGGAGGGCCTCTAGGGTTGGTGCACGCTCGTCAGCATTGGGCCCTAGTTAACAAGTAAGTATCATGTCGCCTCCTTCCTCTCTAGTTCTTTTGCCCGATGTCCCGAGCATGATTCCCGCTCCTTCTAGGATTCCCGTGGCCGAGAAACACAAACTTGGCAAGCTTCAGCAGGAGGTAGAGATGGTGCAGGCCCGGCTGACCACCGCCGAGGCCGCCCTTTGATGCCGCCCTCCATGGAGAGGCTGAGGCCCGGGCGGAGCTTGCATCCCTCCAGGCCCAGGTCCATGTGGGGAACCCGACTCATAAGTCATGATCACCGAATGTATGTGCGTAGTGATCCTAGAGATCAATGCTCAATGAACACACATAAACTTAATAACAAGAGTCTTACATTCATTACATACGATTTTACTCGAATATGGCCCTTAAGGCCTAGTCTTCATAAACTTGCAGCGGAATCTTCAATGATAGAGTGAACCCATGCCATCTGCCTTAACCCTACAGACATTATGACTAGGAAGAGTCCTAGCTCGCATGTTTTTCACCAAGGTTTTCTTCATTCAATCTTGTATTTTCATGCCTAACCAATAAAATAACTAGTGACAAGCCAATGAGTACTTTGAATGTACTCGCAAGCAACCCATGTGTGGAACGAGGTACAACAATGGACGATATAGCACTAAGTAGGTATTTTGTACAAAGCTAATTTTGAATGCAATGACATGATCAAGTAATGTTGTAAGCATGCATCAACGGTTGGCTGATATCCATATGAACAAGTTACAGATGTCATCATAAACATGGGGTTGAACATCTCATGTTCAGTCATCACATAAAGTCATCTGGCTTATCTCAAGTATCATATCTGTGTCATCCACACACACACACCAAGTTTTTAGGAAACATATGGATGTAGTTTAAGAAGGACCTCCAACTGTCCAGGACCGTGGACACGGCTATTCGAATAGTTTTACACTCTGTAGAGGTTGCACACTATACCCACAAGTCTCGGGAAACTTCCGTGTCATCCATGACTCACGATATATTCCATACCCGAGGTAAGCACCCAAGCATTGTCTTCCCCCGCCGATACTAAACAAAGAGTCCACTCGATTGGTACCCAGCCCACATGATGTACATCACAAGTAGCATCCATGCAGGGACCAACAGTGTGCTCGGTGCTTGTGAAGACAGCTCATGATCGTCCTAACTGGCACGACCCCGATCGAGAGTGACCACGCCACTCCCGCCACTAGTAATGCGAGCTCCATGCTAGTATGCACCAAGGTAATAAACAAAGCCCCACCCCATAAGGGGTATCGTGGTTGTGCATGTAAGGTTGGGATGGTCAACAGACCTTAAATCTAATCCGTTTTCGAAAACACACACACTCACTTGCTCCGGTACACCACTTCTTCCTCAAGTGGTTACCCACCTCATCATCATCTCCCTCGGGCATTAGTGGCACCCGACGGGGTTTACGAAAAGTCTTTGAAATCTATTCTTTGTCTCCATCACCATGGATAATCCTGATCCCACTTGCATAGCATCTACTAGCATCCTGTATACTCCCACCCGCACAACCCTCATAAGGATGGTAGGGTCATGCATGACGCAAGTATCAATGGCAAGGTATCGGGGGCATACCACATCAACATGATCAATTCATCAAAACAACAAGTGCTATATGACATGCATGAAAAGTTTCTTAATATGGTCAAAGGGTTGTTTGCCTGGCTCAGCAAAGTCTTCAACGTCTTCACATGCTTCTCATCCAACTCCGAGCACTTCGTCTACCTTGTTAACTATCGCCGAAAACAACCGCAATAAGAAACACAACAAGCAGAGAAATAAAAGTGCTCAATAATAGGAGTTTTATTTTTCTTAGACTTCTCTGGTCATAGGAAAAATAACAAAGAAGGTTTCATTGGATGTGGATCAAAGGGGATTTTTAAATGGTGGAAATGAAGGAAATGATGATCCTACAAGATGTCCACAGAAAATATATCGGTAAAAGGAGTGGATGATCTCAACAAATAGGGCTAGATTTTAGAAATATTTGGGAAGTGGTTTCACTAGAATTGGAGGTGGTATGAATTTCCTATGATTTTCCTAAGGTGGAATAAAAAGGGAGCTAATTACTTGATCCGGCAGAATAGGTCAATGATAAAATGTTCAACATGGCTTGAATAAATAGGCATTGATATATACATCATCTGGGATTTTTAACCACTCCATTTGGAGTTGATTTGAATCCCCTAGGGATTTTGCAATATGGGGTTTAATATAAAAGAATTGACAAAATATTGGTGGTACAAAAGACACTGTGTGGAAAAATGTGCAATGCACATATTTGGATAGGTCAAGATTTTAGAAGCTTGTAGGAATTTGAATCACCAAATTTCAAGTTCAAACGAATATTCTATGAATTAATTAGTCCCACTGAAAAAAAAGAAAAAGGAAAAGGAATTCACCAAGAAGGCCAAACTGTGCAAAGTGCGCAAGATAGAAAATGGGCCTACACTGGGAGGCGGGAGTAGGTGGGGTGCCTCCACTTAAACAGGGGGCCTTAGGAACTAATCGGCGGGCCCCGCTGGTAGGCCCTCCTCCTACCTCCTGTTCAAAGGAGGGGTTGGGGAGGCCGGCCGTGCCCACGCCGGTGCCCCGTCCCGAAGGCACGAGCCGCCCCCGGCAGCATGCCGGCCACGGGCGAGCTCGGGGAGACGAACCGCACCTACCTGGGCTATTCCCGGGCCTTGGAGAGGTTGAGGCTACACGCAGTTTCTACCACAGCGGAGGAGGCATTCTGGCACGAGGGGCATGATGCCACAGTCGTGGCGAGGAGGGAACGGAGTGCAGAGGGAGTCCGGCAATATCGTAAGTGCTATTGTGGAGCTCAAAGGTGAGAAGAGAGGCAGGGGAGTTTGAATTTAAGCGAGGTCGAGGCGGAGGCATGGCGACCATGGAGAACGGGGCCGAGCTTGGGAGCTCGGATGGTCTTGCTAGGGGGACTCCTAGGGCTAGGGTTAAGGCATTGTGCGGAGAGGGCACTCAAGGAGGGTAGAAATAAGGGAAGTAGAGGAGGAGGAGCTCGAGTGTGCCTCGGATTCTCTTGGCATGGGAGCACGTTTGCTAGAGCCGTCCTTGGAGGTTTTGCTGGTGTCATGGACAGGCGTGGGAGGTCAAGGTGGATTCCCTGATGCTTTTTGGTGCTCTGCAAATGTCGGACGCGACCTATAGGACAAGCTCAAGGGGCAGAGAACCATCGCTGCATGCCCACAGCATGGTCACCATGCAAGGGCCTGTCCAGGTTGACTGTTTGGTCGGGATGAAATGTCTAATGTGTGAGGCACGTATGGTAAGAGATTCTGGTGAGTTTTGGAAGTATATGAGGCTGGGTAGAAGTAGTTTCTACTAGGGGTAAGTTTGTAGCAGCAAACTTGTGGTTGACCTAATGGGGTTTTACTGCAAGGCACTATGGGTAAAACCTTGTCTAGTGGACTTAGACATGGAAGGACTACATGTCCACCAATTTTCAGCTCAGGGAGATAAGAGGGCAAGGTAGTTGTAGTACAAAGCTACATTTACTACCATAATTTTGCTTCAGATGATCTGGTCATATTTTTCCACATGAGCATGCCATATCTGGGTTTGGTTTGATGCATTAGTATGCAAATGGGGTGGTAAAAACGTTTGGGGACATTTGTATGGACAGAATAGCGGGGAAGATGGAAGACAGGCCTTACCATGGTAAAAAGAGGGGGGAAATGAAGGAGTTACTCCCCCAATAATTGAGCAGACGCCATGGAAATTTTACAGGAGGTAAAATGAGGTTAGAGAATGTTGTGTCGAAAAGTTGGAGGCAAGGGGAATCTACTTGGGTCAACTTTGCTTGTCCACTAGTTTGTGGCTGAAAGTGTTTGATGCTATTCTAGGGCATCTAAGGGTATCCAATGGCCCTGATATTTACCATGGGTAAATGGTAAGTCCATTTGGTCCTAATCACAAGTTTTGAGATGGTTTGATGAAAATTTGCAATGTAAACATGGTAAACCCCAGGATTCAACAGAATCAGGTATCTGTAGATCCAGTTGGGTTAAACTAATCTCCTTGATGCACCACTTGGTGTAACATCATTATTTGGGGATTAGAACATGTCCACAAACTGTTGGATCAATAGGAGAAACTTCACAATGTAAACTTCTTCAAATATGATTCTTGTCAGAGAGGGTATTGGAATATTTTGGTGAATCAAACCAACTGGAATTGAGATGGAATTTGTCAAGATCATCACATTAGGCATATGTGACTTGCTAGAATTTTCTTGGATAAATTTGAGAATATTTCCTGTAGAATTGTTTCAAATGCTCGAAATAGGCAGAAATGGTTTTGAAGGGTTTTGTCCAATATTTTGAACATGACCATGTGTTGAAACTCCTATATATGAACAATATATGTCCACTGAGTTTTTGTAATTTTTCTCAAATATTTTTAAAGCATTTAAATAATTTTTCCCTATAAAAGACCATTTTGGTATTAATAAAAAGCCTTTAAATAAAATAGGAAAATAATCTCTAAAAATAATATTTGATGTTTTTGGGAAGTCATATACATCTTAGGTTTCAAATAAATCCTTTGGGGAAAAATTTCCTCCCAATTTGAGGACTTGCAGTACAACCTCAATTCAGGGGTTTTAGTAAAACTAATTTGAATAAAAGCTTTTTGGCCAAAATAATATTTGATAAAAATAGTTTTAGGTCCTATACACATGGTATGATCATTGGACAAGGGTTTGGATCAAGGATAAGAGTTCTTGAGGGTAGGCGGAGTTTTATGAATATAGAGCACAAGCAAGCAATCAAACAATCAGCAATCAACTCAAGCATCACAAGCACACAAAAAGTTTTAATTGGTCCTGGTTTTTGAGCTATGGTGGTTTAACCAGGAGAGGCTAAACATAGTGTGTGACAGTCCAAGAGGCGGCCGACGCCGTGCAGGCCGCCAAGGATGAGGCGGCGCATGCCAGGCTGCTGGAGTTCTGGTGCACCAAATAGTTCCGGGGCATCACCGGCGGTGCGGCCGACGCGGTGAACCGGTTCGTTGGGGACGCCCCCACATTGCCGAACGTGCGGCGACGGGGGCTATCTTCAGTTCTTCTAGAAGGTGATGGATGTGCTGGAGACCGGTGTCTCCCGCGTGGACACAGACAACACATCCGATGCGTGCGACCTTCTGGACCTTGCCCTGACGCTCATCTTCTCCAACCTCCACCGTCTCGCCCTGCAGCTCGACCTCCATCACGTAGTGGAGCGGGTGCCCAACGGGCTCCAGCGCCCCCACAGGAACGAGGTGCGCCCACACGTGGAGGCCATGATGGATCTCTTCATCCAAGTGCCCGTCGCCAGTGAGGGGGACGACTCCGACGCGGGCCGGTCGGCGGCGCGGGTGGCGACTCCTCCTACTCCTCCTAGGAACCCTCAGTTCCCACTTCCCATTACCTATAATGCTCGAACAAGAACCCAGCCCTATGGGGCGTTAATCTTTTGCATGTTACCTTTGTCGTCTTTTTTGTCTTCCTCGATTCACTGGTCGTATTGTTGGTTGGTGCCGCATTGGTTGTGGCCCTGTGTCAGCCACTGATAAGGCCCTCGCGAAGCTCTCCCCCTCGAGGGGTGACTCGCAATAGTTGCTCCTAGCAGGCCCTGGGCCTTGCGGCCTTTCGGGATCGAGCCCCTCCCCGCGTGTCTCCTTCTTTGTTGCTTCGTTCCTTAGGGGCCTCGGCAGCCACGCGTATTAGCCGTAGTTCTTGCATTCTTAGGTTAGTGTGAACAGTCCTTATTTCGTCCTCGGGGTCATTATTAGGCCAGGAGGCTCCTGATGGGTTCGATTCTGTACTTAGATTTGTATGACACTGGCGATCCTACACGTCGCGAGGCATGACGGCCCGTTCCGTCAACTTGTGGCTCCATACGGGGACTTTCTTCTGGTCTGCTGAACGGTCCGGTGGCCCTTTCGGCACTCTGCGGCTATAGGTCCCAGTCCTACACATTTCCCCACCACCGTTAGGTACGACCAGAAACTGAGGACACACGTCATGGGGTGAGGCCCCGATGCTACTGGTGCCGACCGGAAACCAAGGACGACAACAGGGGCTCTAGTGGCCTTATGACCGGTAAGGCCCCTGAGGCATGCTGCTCAGGAGCCCCCCTTGAAGCTCGAACCGCTCTATGTCGGCAGGTCCCAGTCCTGCGCATTTCTCCACCACCGCGAGGTATGACCGGAAACCAAGGCTCCCGAGGCATGCTGCTCAGGAGCCGCCATTAACGCTCGAGCGATCCCCCATTCCGTTCCTCTAGGTGCCGCCTCAAAAGGCCCTGGGGCCTCCCGAGGCTCCACACTATGGTGTCATGCTGCGGTCGGAGCCCCCGAGCGGGGTTTGACAGCTAAAATGGCGTGCTCCTGAGGTGGAAAGTCCTTGCCATCCAACTCTGAGGCGCCTTGAGGTGGCACAGAGCATTTGGCTCATTGCGAAGCACCATTCAGAAAGAGAGAACTTAAGTCCGGCAAATGAGGAAACGCAGAGAAAAAAGTTCCGGTCCCCTTTTTTAAATATGAAGTCTCGAAGTTCTCAGACTCCATTCCAAAAGATAACTGCTTGAACACAAAAAGAAGCAAGCAAATGCCGCGTCTAACTTCTAGGCTAGTCTTCGTCTTCCCCCAGCGCTGAGCGTAGGGCATCCATGTTGATTGATGGGCAGTGTTGTCTTCTCCGCCAGCTCCGGGCTATGGCTGCCACATTGCGTGGGAGGAACCCCTCCGCGTCCTCGGGGTGCTCAGAGCGTATACAACCCTCTCATTATTACGTGAGAGTTTCACGGCCGTAGATAGTTGGGCAAGCCCCTAGGCGCACAACATGGTGACTCCCAACTTCGTCGAGGATCATCCCATGCATTTTTGCCTGGTTGCGCGCCCTTATGACCCTAACCCGAATGCATCGTTCCCCACGCGACCACAGGATTGGACTCCCGAGGCCCAAACATGAGCACGATGCATCACCGTGGCCATAAGGTCGTTTTGTTGATGAAGAATGCCACGTGAGGTGCCCTTGCACCACACGTGGGAGGTCCCGAGGTCCTCGGGAGGCCCATCCTCCTGAGGCCGTGTAGATTCTGTAGTTGCCACTGGTGGCCTGCACTACTTTCGTCCTGCTGTTCCCCCCAAGCCATTACCCCAAGGCCTGGGGCTTGGTCCAATGTAGCTTGCCCGCGGGGGCGCCGGCTCGCGCCGCACCCTGCGGACCCGGGGATGCTGGCTCGCACCGCACCCCATAGGCCCAGGGGCGCCCTCTTGCTCACCTCGCCTAGGCCCAGTGCTCCATCGATGGAGCCCCGAGGCCCGGCTTGGGGAGAACGCCCCGGGCGCCCCTTACTCTTAGGCAGTGCCGGACCCTACAACAGGTGCCTGATCCACCTTCCCACCAGGAGGTACTATGTAGCATGGTATGTCGGGTTCCACATAAGTGCTTGGTCTCCCTCCTGAGTCGCCTCTCGGTGCACCAAGGACGGTCCCTCCGAGCTGTGGTGGGAGACCACCCCGCGCGCATCGCTCGTACACCCTCCTGCGTCGGGCCTCTAAGCGGAGTTGCTTACCTCTTCCACCGCAGTTGGGTGGGCCACGTGTCTCCTGTTGTGGATTGCTTCCTTGGTGACCTGATGCGCCTCCATCGCTGCTGCTTGCTTGTCCAGACGCTTGCGCCGTCTCCTCACTGTGCCGGATGGCGCGCTCCCACCTCGTCAGCACAGGCTACTGAGGGCCGGTCGGGTTGCTGATATGCATGTTGGTGTGCGCGCGGGTCGCCCCATCGTTCCCTCCGTGCGCCTGGTGGGTGTGGACGGTCTGCGCCCCGAAGCTAGTCACTAGGATTCGCAGAAGGAGGAGCACAACATGTGGCGCACTCCGCTCGGATCCGTCCGACGCCTGAGAGGGCCCACCGCTGACGGGTTGGGAAGCGGGCATGGCGTACGAGCCCCTCGCACCCGATGCCTGTGGCCTTGGGGAAGAGTGAGGGGAGATGGCCCTCAGCGCGACGGTGACTAGCTCCGCAACGTGATCAGCCCACGCATCGAAGCCCCCATGCGTTGGTCGGTGGTGAAGCATCTCTCTTGCCGGAAGTAGCGCATCGTGCGCGTTGAGGTCTCCCACGTAGGTGCGGTGCGCCACCGGGGCTGGTGGCGCCGGCCGCCCGTTGTGTGGTTGAGCATCACGAGAGGTGGTGACAGTGGAGGCGATGATGGAGACTTGGTACTGACTGTTCATTCGTCCTTCATTGTCCGCAGAGGGGTTCACGGGAGCCGACCCGCCACGGCCGGCAGAAGCTTGTTGAGTGTCGGCCATCAAAGTAGCGAAGCTTGGGAGAAATGGAGCTTGGAGAAGACCTCGACACCCCCCCTACCTAGCATGCCAAATCATGGATTTTGGGCTCCACAAAACCCTTAAGATTCAAACATAGGGTCGTCTGCAAAGATCGCTTGCAGCCTCGCCCAACCTAGCTCGCTACTCGATGAACGCAACAGCAAACTCGCACGATGACGAGGAAGAAGATTAACACACTGTTTACCAAGGTTTGGGCCGCTGCGAAGCGTAATACCCTACTCCTGCTTTTGTGGATTGCCTCTCAAGGAGGTGGTGTGGATGAACTTGTACGGTGTTCTAGGGCCTCATGAGGGCTCCCTTTGAGGTGTTAGGGGCTCTCCGTGGCCCGGTGGTGGATGGATGGTGGAACGGATTGGATGCTTCTCCATGGTGCAGCCTATCCTCTCTATATAGTGGAGGCTCAGGTCCTCTTCGCTTATCACAATGGCAGGAAGGGATCCCACAACGACCAATTTTGAATCGGGATAAGAGTACGTGCTCGCCCTGCCCAAAGGCGGTCTTCGCTTGCAAACTAGTTGTCGACGACGGAGCGATGGTCTCAGCGATGACATCCGCCCTGCGGGGCGGGTGGTTGTGGTCTTGTAGCACCAGAATGGAAACCTTTGGGGGTGCTTTGGGAACCCGCATACGTCCTTGCTCCCTTTGCAACAAAGGGGAAACCGCGCCGCCTAGAGCGATAGTGCCCTCCTGTCCTTCCTTGCGTCACCCTTTACTCTCGAGGCCGGGTCTTGCATAGAGATCTCCGCCGCTCCGGAGGGGGCCTAAGGAGCCCCACCCCTTGCCATCCCTGACGCTATTCTTCGTCGCAAGGCAAGGGCCCTAATGAGGGCCTTGTCTTGAGTGTGCCCATGCCTGGCCGCGCTTGGTCGATGAAGTGGCCATGCCCTAGGCCGCAGGCAAGCAGGTCTGGGTACCCCCGTTCCCAGAACGCCGACAAACTTGAGAGCAACAAATGAACATGTTAATGATGTTTGACAAAGAAATGAGAGGCATGACATCAAAGTAGACATTTCATATAATAATACTCATGAAGACACCACATGCAAAAGAGCTATGGTTTGCTGGCAATCATTCGCACAAAGTTGAATAAAATAACAGATTTGCAAACTACCACACGATGCATTATTGCAAAAGAGTTTTGAGAATGAAGATGATCACTACTATGCATGTGAGCGACACTACCACTAAGAGCACAATATGTGGAACAATTTTCATATATAATACTTTGGCATCGGATGTACGGTTCACAAGTTACAGGCCCCACAAAATGCATATATGAGATAAAACGTGTAGGCTTAGGGATTTAGAGAAAATCACATGCGCGAGAAACGGGATGGAATAGTAACGGGGATGCGGAGTTTCCGTTTTGATCAAGGGTCGGGGAGGATGAGCGCGGGCATGGACGGAGTCATCCAGTCGGGCTTGAGGACGGCCGGTCGAGGCGAACTCCGGCACCGGCAAGGTCAGGGCAGTGGCGCGGGGTGGATCCGGCCGGCATCCTCCAGATCATGTTGCGATGGGAACCTGCAGGGCCACGGTGGAGGATGGTCGGCACCATAGGCCAGTGGAGGACCTTGGTGGCGATGGTGGGGCTGGTGCGGCTGAGGCGGCACGGGCGGAGTCGCGGGGTGATGCCGGGGCGGCGATGCACTAGCGGCGGGGCAGAGCAGCGACGCAGGATCCCGGTGCGGCCATCGCGAGGGAATCCCCGACTGGTGGCGGCACGGAGCAACAAGGGTGGGCGCAGTTCGGGAGCAGGGAGGCAACGACTCGTGGGGTTCGGGCCTCGATGGGCTCCGTAGGGCCCAACACGGGACTGGCCAGCCGCGGCGGCGGTAGGGCCTAGGAGGCACGTGGACGCGTCCGATTGGTCGGGGCGCGACGGCTGGCCCATGGCTTGGTGCCACTTAGCGACTAGGGGATGGGGAGTGCCAAATCTCGCAGGGGAGGTCACGGCAGCTGCTTGGGGAGGCGCAAAAACGAGGAAGAGGAGCAAGAAGGCCAAAATTGTAGGAGGAGGTGTTTATATAGGATAGGGGCTAGGCTTTGGAGGGTTTGGGGCCATTTTTGGACCCTCCGATCGTGATCAGACACTCCCGGACGCGTGTAGGCGCTGGGCTGAGATAGATAGGCTGTGAAGTTGCATTGAGCTGAGATGTGTTGGGTTCTATCGTAGGTGCATCGCATGCCAATTAAAATTTTCCTACGCGCAGAACATCCTAGAACATGCTACGGAGATGGATCACAGATTGTTACCATAGACGCATAGTGCCGTGCAGCGGAAGTAGAGTTGGGGTAGCACATTCGTGTGGTGTGTCTCCTCCTCATCCGATCTCCTACGAACGGCCATAACGATCTCCCTCGAACAGCCGGTCGTCAGATCCCACGTACAGGTTCGCCGGAGGGGCGCAAGTACACCGCCTCTAACGGTATCTGCGCGTGTAGGAGGAACACCCGTGCGGCAGACTGCTAGGTCCGATTACATGGTCGGCGGCGGCGAGTGGAGGTGGCTATTCACAACACATGCAAACCCTAATGACGGTGCCAAAGCGATCAACCGGATGGGTGTGCCGCACCTCCACTATATATAGGCATCTGACGTGGGCTCAACTCTTGGTCCTCGCTTGGATCCTAAAGCCCACGTGTACCTTCCCTTAAGCGCACGACCCTTTAGGTTCTCGTCTACTTAGTCGCGAGTCAGATGACTTCCGACTTGAACGGTCGGTAGCGGCCTCTAGAAAGATGTGCCGACTCCAATTGTCCGATGAAGCTGGTTAGCCAAACCTATACTTCACACTTCTGTTCCCTTTGCCACAGGATATATGTTGTCGTGCACAAGGCGATATGGTCATCCTTGTTGCAGCACGACTTCTTTCTCATTCCGGTGAATCCGACCAACACTTTGGATTATCTCATAATCCTCATCGCATGGCCATGCTTATCCAGGTCGGAACACCAGAGAGGGCCCAGAGTATATCTCTCCTGGTAGGAGGGGCAAATCCCATCTTGCTCGACCATGTCTCGCAACGTGGGTCTGGACAAGCCCAAAACCTACCTTTGTAACTACCCAGTCATGGAGTAGCGTTTGGTCGGCCCAAAGCAAGTCTATCACCATCCCGAGTACATGCGCCAGCTCAGGTCTTAGGACATAGAACGTATGTTGTACTAGAGACGCGCAGATGACCTATCGCTACGTCTCATAGTTGGGTCTGTCCAACTTAGACCTTATCTCGACTCGGATCCGACTATGTTGAATCGGACCAGACCTTTCTGAGTCCATATTATCCGGCTAGCATCCAATGCTACATGGTCAGTGAGACCGGACCATCCACCGTGCCATATGCTAGTCTGATTAGTTGTGCGTCCACACAACCCTTTGGACTAGGGACCATTTAGGACAATTATTATACAATGCATAGTCTCACAAACAAGTCATGTACTTGTTAATACACATCAATGATAATGTCCAAGGACTATCTTTATTCATAAACACATAGGAAATATCATCATACATGATTGCCTCTAGGGCATATCTCCAAGAATCTCCTACTTGCACTAGAGTCAATCAAATAGACATCGAATGTGCATAGCTGTAACATGCCCCTCATGCTTGGGTTGTGGAAGCGGCTTACTCAATGGATCTGCAATATTTGCATGTGTATGAATCTTGCATAAATTTGTATCATATTCCTCTACGAGCTTTCGTATCAGGTGATATTTTCGGTCTATGTGCCTGGTCTCGTGGTGTTGTCTCAGCTCCTTGGCCTGTGCGATGGCACCTGAATTGTCGCAATAAAGGTCCAATGGTTTTGACCTGCCCGGGAACACACCAACATCTTCCAGGAACTTCCGAATCCAAACACCTTCCTTTGCGGCTTCACAAGCCGCAATGTATTCGGCCTCTATTGTGGAGTCGGCCACGGTATCTTGCTTGGAACTCGTCCAGCTCAGTGCTCCTCCATTCATGACATACACGAATCCAGTTTGCGATCGACAATCATCCCTATCAGTTTGGAAACTAGCATCAGCGTAACCCTTTATGCAGAGCTACTCCTCACCTCCATAAACTAGGAACATCTCTTTAGTCCTTTTCAAGTACTTCAAGATAGTTTTCACCGCTGCCCAGTGACTCTCACCTGGGTCGGCCTAGTACATGCTTGTTAAGCTATTTGCATAGGCAACATTAGCCCGTGTACATAGCATGGCATACATGATGGATCCAATTGCCGAGGCATATGGAATCCTACTCATCCGGTTTCGCTCATCAGAAGTCGTAGGACTCTGAGTCTTGCTTAGCCTTATACCATGTGAGACGGGCAAGAACCCTTTCTTTGCCTCACTCATGTTGAACCTCTTCAACACTTTGTCTATGTACGTGCTTTAGCTTAAGCTGAGCAGCCTCCTCGATCTATCTCTATAGATCTTGATGCCTAAAATGTACACTGCCTCTCCAACGTCTTTCGTCGAAAACTTGCCATTTAATGGTTCCTTGACTGAGTTAAGCATCGAAACATCATTTTCGATCAGCAGTATGTCATCCACATACAAGATCAAAAATACTACCGAGCTCCCACTAGACTTCTTGTATAAACAATAGCCCTCTTCCTTTTTGATGAAACCAAGGTCAACAATGACTTCATCAAAATGAATGTTCCAACTCCGAGCTGCTTGCGTCAATCCATAAATGGATCTCTTGAGCTTGCATATTTTACCAACGTTAGTTGGATCAACAAAACCTTCAGGCTGTATCATGTATACATCCTCTTTTAAATTTCCATGAAGGAAAGTCGTTTTGACATCCATCTGCCATATCTCATAATAGAAATATGCACCTATACCTAGTATGATCCTCACCGACTTTAGCATCACTACCGACGAGTAGGTCTCATCGTAGTCACTTCCTTGAACTTGTCCATAACCTTTAGCGACAAGCCGAGCTTTGTGGATTTGAACATTTCCATCCACATCGGTTTTCTTCTTAAAGATCCATTTGCAACCAATGGCAACTACGCCAGGTGGCGGATCAACCAAGTCCCAGACTTGATTCTCATCCATGGACTTTAACTCGGATCTCATGGCCTCTAGCCATGCCTCGGAATCTGGGCTCACCATCGCTTCTGCATACGTGGTCGGTTCATCGCTTTCCAGCGACAATACATAGCGCACTCTGCGCAATCTTTCCGACCTCCATGGCTCCGGTGCCAACTCCACTATGGGTTCCCTAATCAACTCTGGTATAATCTCATCACCAGCCGAGTCATCCTCGAGTGGCTCTTGAATTTCTTCGAGTTGCACCATTCTCCCACTGGCCTCCTGGTTGAGAAACTCTTTCTCTAGGAAAACCCCATTCCAAGCAACAAACACTTTGTTCTCTTCTCGGTTGTAGAAGTTTTATCCCAAGGTTTCCCTCGGATATCCCACAAATATGCATTTATCCGACTTGAGTGTAAGCTTGTCCAACACGAGTCACTTGACAAATGCTTCACAGCCCCAAATCTTTAGAAAAGACAAACTAGGACTCTTCCTAGTCCACATCTCATGTGATGTATTGTCTACGGATTTAGATGGTACCCTATTAAGTGTGAAAGCTGCAGTTTCTAGAGCGTATCCCCAGAATGACAAGGGTAAATCCGATTTGCTCATCATCAACCGGACCATGTCCAACAAGGTTCGATTTCTCCGTTCTGACACACCGTTTCTCTATGGAGTACCCGAGGTGTGAGCTGAGGTACTATACCTCGGCTTTTCAGATGGTTATCAAACTCCTGGCTCATGTACTCACCTCGACGATCTGATCGTAGAATTTTTATCGTCTTGCCGAGCTGATTTTCAACCTCGTTCTGAAACTCTTTGAACTTTTCAAAAGTTTCCGACTTGTGCCACATTAAATAGATATATCAATATCTACTCAAGTCATCGATAAAATTCACGAAGTACTGATAGCCACCTCTGGCCGTTGTGCTCATTGGACCACACACATCACTGTGTATATGCTCCAACAGCTCGGACGCCCTCTCGCAACTCTTTGCAAAAGGAGACTTAGTCATCTTGCCTAGCAAGCATGATTTGCATGTCTCGAACGACTCGAAGTCAGACTAATTTAGGAGTCCATCATCATGGAGTTTCTTCATGCGTTTCAGACTAATGTGTCCAAGCTGCCAATGCCAAAAGTATGTCAGGTTTATCTCATTAGGCTTATGCCTCTTGACATTCATGTTATAGACTGGTTCCATTTGTAGATTTAAAATAAATAGCCCATCTACTATGGGTGCATAACCATGGAACATTTCCTTCAAATAAAATGAACAACCATTGTCCTTTATATTGAATTCATAACCTTGACTCATCAAGCATGAGGAGGTAATAATGTTCCGACTAAGTGCGGGAATGTCATAACAATTATTCAATTCCAAAATAAATCCAGAAGGAAGCTTGAGATGCATCGTGCCGACCTCCAATGCAGCAACTCTTGCTTTGTTGCCGACCCTGATGTCAATATCCCCTTGTGCCACACGACTAGTTCTTACCAGCCCCTGCATCGAGTTGCAAATATGAACAACCGATCCGGTATCAAATACCCAAGAGCTACTAGGCATGTCAGCAAGGTAAATGTCTATAACATATGTAACAAGTGTACCTTTTCCTGACGAAGCATCTCCGGCCTTCTTGCCGTGCTCAGCAAGCCACTTGCTACAGTTCCTCTTCTAGTGCGAGCTTCCTTGAAGTGAAAGCAAATGGTCTTTGGGTTCGGTCCGGACTTTGGCTTAGTGGCGGAGACAGCCTTCTCCGTGCCCTTTGCCTTACCCCTTTTCTTGGACCAACTCTTCTTGAACTTAGCCGAGTTCTGCACCATCAACACTTGATGCGTGCCTTTCTTAATATCTTGCTCTGCCACCTTGAGAGTCCCATGTAATTCAATGAGCTTCTTATCCATGTCGTGCATATGATAGTTCGAGACAAACGTCCCATAGTTCGGTGGAAAAGAACCCCAAATTGCATCTGTGGATAGCTCTTCCCCAAGTGGGAAGCCTAGCCGATCCAAAGCTTACACGTACCCGATCATCTTGATCACATGCGGGATCAGTGGATCACCCTCCTTCAGCTTACAATCCGTCAAGGACTGCCAGACGTTGAACCTTTAGGTCCTAGCCTGCACCTGAAACATGCTCTTCAAACTCTCGATCATATCGAAAGCCTGAATGTTTTCGAAATGTTGTTATAAATCGGGATCCATACAAGCCAGCATGAGGCAGCTGATCTCGTTTGATTCATCAACGAGTTTCTAGTGGGCATTCTTGGTTGTGACGTTAGCATTCTCGGCAGGTTCCTATGGAAGTGGATCCTCTAGAACATGTTCCTTTTTATCATGCTTGAGAACAATTCTTAGATTTCTATACCAGGTGGTAAAGTTTGTTCCATTTAGTTTATCCTTTTCCAGAATTGATTTCAATGCAAAGTTGGGTTGAGCAGGTGGTGCCATTGATCTACAACAGAAAATATGCAATCAGTAAGCAATATGTTTATGTAGAGTAATTCAAGCCTTCAACAGAACTACTCCCACTAAAGTCAGCATCCCTCTACAAACTCTCAGTGATTCAGGACCTGTCTAGCACGAGCGACTAGTGAGCTTTAGCATCACTGCTAGCCAACTTGCGTATCTCATAATTGTATCTCTATACGACTCTCGTCAATTGGGTGGGTATCTCATACCACGGCTCCCAACCTTCTCTGCCACCAGGCCCAAAACTGTTTTGACAGCCTTGTCAAGTTAACCCGATGTAGTGCATGTTCGTGTCCGACAAGAACCCTCCAGTTCAAGGACACCTAGTAGCACCTCAATTTTATGAGCCCACCAATAGACGTACCTTACGTGCGAAGGTGCAACATCCGGAATGGCAATGTGCTTGATATTAATGCGGGATCCTTCTACCATACTAACATGCATAGAAACAAGAAGCAATATCAATCACATATAAACATAAGTATGTGAAACAGTATGGCTCCTTCATGGGTGTCCTTACATGGCCGACTCCTACTCCGATGACCAAGGTGGAACTCCATCTTGCCCGTCACGCTAGGACGCCATACTCTCGAACTTGATTTCTGCTCTCCAACTACTACAACTCGTAATGAATTTACAGAGAATCATAAGTCGACACGCAGGTCGTTATTCAATATAATGACAGCACTTTGGCTCCTGTCGGCTGGCAATCATGACGGTATCCATGCGTGCAGGAGGAACGCCCGTGCGGTGGACTGCTAGGTCCGATTACATGGTCGGCGGCGGCGAGTGGAGGTGGCTATTCACAACACATGCAAACCCTAATGACGGCTTCGAAGCAATCAACCAGATGGGTGTGCTGCACCTCCACTATATATAGGCATCCGGCTTGGGCACAACTCTTGGGCCTTGCACGGAGCCTAAAGCCAACGTGTTCCTTCCCTTAAGCGCGCGACCCTTTAGGTTCTCGTCCACTTAGTCGCGAGTCAGATGACTTTCGACTCGACCGGTCAGTAGCGGCCTCTAGCAAGACGTGCCGACTCCTTGTGTTCGATGAAGCTGGTTAGGCGAACCTGTACTTCACACTTCTGTTCCCTTTACCAAACGATATATGTTATCGTGCACAAGGCGATATGGTCATCCTTGTTGCAGCACGACCTCTTTCTCGTTCCGGTGAAGCCGACCAACACTTCGGATTATCTCATAATCCTCATCGCATGGCCTTGCTTATCCAGGTCGGATCACCCGAGAGGGCCCAGAGTATATCTCTCCTGGTAGGAGGGGTAAATCCCATCTTGCTCGACCATGTCTTGTAGCATGGGTCTGGACAAGCCCAAAACCTACGTTTGTAACTACCCAGTCATGGAGTAGCATTTGGTCGGCCCAAAGCAAGTCTGTCACCATCCCGAGTACATGCGCCAGCTCAGGTATTAGGACATAGAACGTATGTTGTACTAAAGACTCATAGATGACCTATCGCTGCGTCTCATAGTTGGGTCTATCCAACTCAGACGTTATCTCGACTCGGATTCGACTATGTCGATTCCGACCAGACCTTTTTGAGTCCATATTATCCGGCTAGCATCCAATGCTACATGGTCAGTGAGACCGGAGCATCCACTATGTCATATGCAAGTCTGATTAGTTGTGTGTCCACACAACCCTTTGGACTAGGGGCCATTTAGGACAGTATTATGCATAGTCTCACAAACAAGTCACGTACTCGTTAATACACATCAATGATAATGTCCAAGGACTATCTTTATTCATAAACACATAGGAAATATCATCATACATGATTGCCTCTATGGTATATCTCCAACAAGATGAGAGAGAGATGGTGCGCCCTGGCACAAGATTTTGCAAACCGAAAACGTCCGACGATTTAACCGATACCGGTGTCAGTACGGTCGACCGTTCGGGTATCAAACTAACTTTAATTGCAACGAAATTTGGCACCAGGTCTACCTAGAATATAATAAGACCGCACAGAAATTTTCCACTCAATCCGAGATTATTTTATATGCACTTTGAAAAGCAATATTTTGATGGTGTCACGGGCGCATGCGTGTGCGGTTGACTTGAAACGGACAACGACACAAACTGAGAGAACCGACAAATATGAATAGCTGCAAGTTTTTGAAAATGAGTGATGATGCTATGCAGATAATGTGAATGATGTGATGCAATGATAAATGCGACAACCAAATAAATCACACGACGAGAATGGAAATAAAACAGGAATCTTCTGGAGCGTCGGTCTCGGGCTGTTACAACTCTCCTCCACTAACAAGAGATCTCGCCCTAAGATCTTAGAATGGGATGGGGAGAGAAATAGCAAGAGGAAGAAGTAAACTTAGTTGCTTCTTTGAGAAATGAGTGAAACCAACAAACCTTGATGGTTGCAAGGAGATGAAGAATGGCATGAGAAACAAGCAAGAATTTAAAAGAAATTTGGGCAACACTTTCGTAGAGTAGAGAGGCAAAAGTTGATATGATGGAAGAACTTGAAAATATTTCACATCACTCCTGTTAACTGGATAAGCAAGGAAAGAATATGATGTTGACATGATGGTTGAAGAGAGCAACATCACAACGCCTCCGGAACAAAAGAGTAGAAGCTATATCGATGGAAAGAAAGAATAGAGAAGGAAAATACAACTTCTACCACAATGAACTTGAAAGGAAATCTTACAAAGGAGGATTGAATGGAGTTGTTGAAAAATCAACAATCACAAGAACAAGCTTGTCGTGGGCTTATGCAGAACATCTCAAATAATTAGGTGACAACCGGCCACAAACGAAAACAATTGATTTCTTGGGAGCACAAGATATGCAAAAATTCTTTCACCAATAGGATAAGGAGAAAACTTGGATTGTTTATGAGCACCTCAATTAGAAACACTCCTTAGTAAATGCTTTAGGTGACAACCAATCCAAGATAGCTACGAGAAAGATAATGATGGGTTTAAATATCTCATTCTTGACAATTCTCTTCGAGAGTCCTCACGAATCAACAATGCTATAGCACCATCTCAAAAGAGGAGAGAGAATGAATTGCACTTCAGAATGCAAGACGAATGATACTTGAGCCTCTCCAAAAAGAATCTTGAAGAACACTTTGAGAAGGAATTAAATCCTTGAAGATCCACCATGAAGAACCTCAGTATAGAAAAGAGTGATCAAAACCAATGAAGGTTGAAAAGAATAAGAATATGACCTACCCATATTATATGATTCTTCATGATGAGATACTTGAGGAAAAACTTGAACTCCGGAAATAAAAGATGAGATTCTTAGAGTCAAGAATTTGATATCATGAACAACTCTGGAAGAAAGAATTGAAATCACCTTGATGAAACAAGAATAAGAATTATGTTATGCTTATCTTTCATCAAATTAAATTGATGACAAGCAAAGAGTTTGGCATACTGCTTATCCCTCTTGAAAACATTGAATAGAGATATAAGCACAAACTTGATGACATCTCAGATGGAACACCGGAATAATTGAGAGATGAACGAAGAGACAAAAATTGAGATGAATTTGAGAATGAAGGTTGAAAGCTGAGAATGAAGGATTCTTCTAAAATGATGGCCTTCAGCGGATCGAGAAATGAAAATAACTCTGAAATGCTCCGGATAGATATCAAAGGAATATCTCATGATCAAATAATTAGAGAGAATATCATCAAGTTGAAATAACGAATCTTCAAGAGAATGGACCAAGATTTAAGAGACAATCTCCTTAGGTCCTCAAGGATGAGAATGATGATTAGGAACACGAATATGAATTACCGAGAAACTCTGGAACAATGGATAAGGAAAGGTTGAGCTAATGATGAAAGATATTTTGAAGCAATCTTGGAGAAGGAATATGACTGATGAAATTCATTCTTATGGAACATTTGAAAAGAACTTGAGATTTCTGGAAAGGTTAGAAGAGCCAGGTAAACTCCATTGAAACATTTCTTAGAAATATATTGCACTGGTAATAACTGAAATCTGATGAGGTGAGTAGCTCAAAATAATTGAAAAGATTTTGAACGTAAACATGAATCTTCTGAGATATCTTCAGCACTCCAGATAGAATAGAGAGAGATGGAAACAAAGGGCTACTTGGACAAGAATTTCCAACACGAGAAATGTCGTGGATTCATCACGGCAAGATGTCCTCTTGAGAGAACTTAGGTGTGGGACCATTACAACTACATGGCGGCTTGAGAGGGGTTGGTCGGAATCGAGAGACGCGAGTTTACCCAGGTTCGGCCCCTCCGATGGAGGTAAAAGCCTACATCCTGTTTTGTGTGTATGGATGATGATGATGATCTCAGTTACAAGGGTGTGAAATCGATACCTCTAGTCTCGAGGGTTCCTAATCTGTCTATCTCTAATGACTTGAAGTTGTTTTCCCTCCAGGGGCGCCTTACCCCTCCTTATATAGGTGGAAAGGGTAGGTTTACATGTAGAGTCCTACTAGGAGTAGGATTAGGACTAGTCTCTCTTGAATCCTAATCCGGGTCTTGTTTCCTTTGTGAGGGAATCATTTCTCTCCTTTGGACCTTCTCTTGTGAGCCGCCCCTCCAGACCCATCCACGAGCCTCCTTGCGCTGGCTTGCTCACTGGGCCCTGGGCCTTGTCGCTCGTCTTACCCGCCTGCCGGGTCACCAATGAACCGCGAAGTCTCGACCGGGTCACCAGTGAGTCGCCAAGTCCTGGCCGGGTCTTACTTCCGGACGGGTTATATCGCGGGGTAATATCCCCGACATTAGCCCCGAGGTTAGCTTGAATTTATTCATGCTAAGCTCCTGAAAATAAGAATAAATATGTTAAGTGACCGGCTTGCTCCACTAGCCGGCTTAATGAAGTAACTACATGAAAATCCGGGTTTCTTCTTCATATGAATGAGCCATCTTCTCAACCGTCTAGCTTGTCAGTGTCCTTTGAAGTAAAATATCGGGAATACAACACTCGTAGGCCATTGAGTCGGCCTCCAATACTCTTCAACTTGGGAAGCTGGGTTGCTTATATAAACTCTTTCGGGTTATGATCTTTTGATAATACCGGGTCATGATCGTTGGTACTACCAGTTCAAAACAAGCAGGCTCTAGTTGAATTGACAAAATTATGGAAATAAAGAAATCCGTGTGATGCAAAGCCGGACTTTTAATGCTTCAGCTAGATAAAAATCTTTTGAGCCGGTCTTACTCACAATTGACATCTTGAAAGTTCTCTTCAATTTTTTAATATATCCATATTACCTATAGCACCCAAGCTCCAAGTTAACCCATGATGACTTGGTGCTTCTCAATAATATCTTTGATTATGTAGCCCCCAAGTGCCATGTTGTCTTGCCTGCAACAGCCTAGGACTTGTAATTTTCTTATACTTTATAAAGCTTCGGCTGATGTAGCCCCCAAGGACTAGGTTGTTTTTCCTGCAACAACATGGGACATTTGAACTTGGTGTTGAATGTTGACAAATCTGGGTTGTCATTTAAGTCGCCAGATATATACCGAGTGTCTTGTATTTCACAAGTGTAGCCCCAAAGGGCCGGCTCATCGGCTTGTGTTTGGCAAGGTCTTTCAATTTTGACCTTATAATCTTCTTGAACAGTTGAATACTGTAGCCCCCAAGTGCCGGGTCGCACACCTGCGGCAACTTGGGACTTTAGAATATTTGATCTGAGTAATGTTGCCCCCAAGTACCGGGTTGCATGCCTATGGAGACTCGGGACTTGTATCCACTTCTCCTTTTAAAATAAAAACATCATATGATGTAGCCCCCAAGTGTCGGGCCATATGTTTGCAGCGACTAGGAACTGCATGAGAATAGCCCATCATAATACTCTTAAGATGTTCTCTTGAACTGATATTGATCTGATTTGAATGAATCCATTCCCATGATTGGAATATAACCCGGAATGAATACCCTGGAATAATTCCTTTGTCTTTGAAATGAAATCCCTGCTCGTGGTTGCAGTGCAACCTGGAAAATATATGTTTGAGAAATCCATGAGTGATGTAGTATACTATAGAGCACATGTTGAAGAAATCCAAGATCCGGTCAATTAAATGTCATGGCATTATATTTGATAGGGCGGCTCTTCAAGAATAATCAGTTTTCCAAGCTGGCTTGAAAAAAACCCAATCATTTAATACTGGTTCTGATAAACCAGGATGAATATCTAGCCTTGTTGGCTATTAAAGGTCTACTTGTTCCTACACAGGTTACAATGTAACCTGGTTTGGTGACCGGCTTTCCACAACATAAACAAATATGGATATGCATTTATGATGATGCAATGTAGGATGATGTAATGCAAGATGCAATGTATGACTAAAGCTTTGTTGTTTTTCAAAAACTTAGGCATGGAGCCCAAAACTCGTATGTCGGCTCTCTTCTGGCACATATTCGTCATTTGAACCTTAACAGTGTGGGGTCTTTAAAAATAGTAATTGTTAAGAGTACAACGAGCCATATAATGGAGAGGCGCAGCAGGGCATGAGTACCCCCAAACCCATAAGCCGGCTCTCACGTGACATAAATCCGTCGTTTGAACCTCAAACAGTGTAGGGTCTTTAAAAAGAGTAACTGAATAAGAGTATGAACGGGCCGCAAGGTGGAGAGGTTTAGCAAATAGGTGAGTTTATCCTTGCTTTCTGTAAGCCGGCCCTCACGTGACAGAAGCCGCCAGTTTCACCTTAACTAGTACAGGGTCTCTGTTGAGAGTGACAGTCAAGTATTTTGATCAGCTCAGGGTCTCTTGTCAAGATTAACTGGTAAGAGTTTGGCGGCTCACCTAGCGGAGTAGCAGCAACATATATGCAGGTTTAACTCGGCCTTGCGGTGGCTAAAGAGCCGATCAAGAAGGTGTGTAAGCTAAACCCGGTGGGTTGGAAGTCCCCAAATGACCTTGTTGACAGAATCAACTTTTGGGTATATAACCCAGACTTGCGGTGGCTAAAGAGCCGATCAAGAGGGTGTGTAAGCTAAACCCGGTGGGTTGGAAGCCCCAAATGACCTTTTTGACACTATCAACCTTTTGCACCATCTTGTAAGCCGCCATCTTGTCTGAAGAAAAACGGCAGAAACCCCGTCATGTAAGCCGCCATCTCGTATGAAGAAAAACGGCAGAAGCCTCCAAGTGACTTTATGATGACCTTACAAATCCGAGCACCCATGTTTGAATAGTGCATCACGGTGGTTCGTCCTCTTGTGCAACTTTTTATCTTTCGCAAATAATGTAGTAGCCCCCGAAACTGAGTTAACTTCCTTGCAATGGCCTGGTGTTATCAGTGAAAAAGGACCAAATGTGTGGAGCCATGTCTGTAGCCCCCGGGTCTTAAGTTGACTCGAAGAGGCGGCTTGAGAGTCTGCACTAAAGGTTGAGGTTGACCCAGGCGAGTTATAGACGATTCCGTATGAATTGTTTCAATAATCTGGTCGATGGTTCGTCCCTGCTGGTTGTTGAAGTTAACCAAACCGCAATGGCGGCTACTTGTTTGTATGCCCGTTGAGCAGCTCATACATACGAACACCGCACCGATATGTCAATGTGGATTGGACCGCATGGCAGCGATTCAGAACCGTCCGTTGGGCGGCTCGTACTGGTGTATGCGGCCCCTGGCGTGTTGATGTAGATGTAGAAGTCAGCTGTGGCGTTTGAAGACAGTGTGGTCATGAGATACGGCCGCAGCATTGTAGGCCGGCACAAACGGTGAGTCACTCGTGGCATTGGAAACCTGCATGGAGGGCAAGTCGCCATGGCATTTGTAACCCGGTGCAGACGATGAGTCGGTAACGACATTTGTTAGCCAGCACAAACGGTGAGTCGACCGCGGCGTTGTAGGCCGGCACGGACGGAGAGTCGCCCGTGGTGCTGTTTGAAAACCATAACGCGAATATAGCGGATTGTCACATTCATTGGGCGGATCATACTGCCAAGTTGGTGTGCGCGGTATCGACGCATTGATGTAGACCGTGTCGTGGCGGCGGCGGCTCTGCGCACGTCCATTGAGCCACGCATCACGGACTAATACCCCTATAGAATGATGTTGGCGCGCGCTCCATCTCCGTGGTATAATGCCACTTGAATAATTTTCTTGCGTACAAATATTGCAGGCCAAAGTAATTTGTTATCACGGAAAATAATATGTGTTAACAAAACATACGGAGCGAATATCACCTGAGGGATAGTATACTGTGCAGTTAATTCTGCTGGTAGTGGTACTCGGTTGAACCAATAAAGTAGTACTATGCTAGTAGTTGTTGCATGAGAGGGATAGTAAGGGCACGTCCAATGCATAGCCCGAGGGTGATGCTCCACGTGCCATGTAGGCTGGGATGTATAGGTTCGGATGGGGTAACGAGATCCTCGGTAGGAGGCGGGTGCTTGAGGAGAAAAAGTGTGTTCCGATGCAAAAATCTGAAATGTTGAAGTGAAAAGTAGAAATGCATGTGCAGCAAAATCTTTATCTTATTTTCCTTAATGAGGTCACTAGTTGTAGCCTGCATTGGAGAGAACAAATCAATGTAGATGTCTCAAGCTATTTTTTATCATGAGGCATATGTATCCGTATGCCACCATTGTAGATGCCCTAATACTACTTCCTTGTTGTCTTCTTGAGTATTTGAGCCTAAGGAACAGCAGTGCTATGGGCTGCCGCTGATGATTTTTGTTCTCTTGTGTGGAAAACACTATATCCAGCCTATTTCCATAGACATTGTCAAACATTGTCGTTGAATTTTTGGCTGCCAACTTTCTCAACCACAGCTCTAAGAAATATCTATGTGAACGAGGCAGCCATGGCGATGAAAACTCGCCGGTGTCTCCAACGAGACGATGAAAAAAAATCCAGCGACGACTAGCACTGGATACTGAGCATGCCCCAGCGACTCCCGTATTTGATTTGTGCAGTACCAGATTGATGCTACTACTGCCGCACGCTGAACACCTCCACCACCAACACTGACACCACGGTTAGCGGCTCCTGTGTCACGCCCAAGATGCGATCCTATCCTTATTTTGGCACGAGGGCCTCGACAGGGATAGAAGCGCATCTCGTCGTGTTGCAAGAATGGATATCATTACAAGTACATGTACAGAACATATGAGTATATGGAATTGGCTTACACTCGCCACAAGCTACATAAAGATCACCTCAATACAACAACATATTCAAACATCATACAGAAGAGCAGGGTCTGACTACGAACGAAAACAAACGACAAAATGACATCTATCCTTGCTATCCCAGGTTGTCGCCTGGAACCCCTCCTAGATCAACGATGATGATGAAGAAGAACTCCAAACAAACAAGCATCACACTCACATCAAATCATCGCATTACATGTACCTGCAGCTCTTGTTGTAGTAATCTGTGAGCCACATGGACTCAACAATCTCATTTCCAAGGGTATCAAGACTATTAAAGCTTAATGGGTGAGGTATGGTTAAGTGGTGAGGCTTCAGCAAGTGACTAAGCATTTATTTGAGTGGATAACTTATGAATACAGAAAGTAAAGTATGGTGGTCTACGCATAACGAACGTGAACTAGTAATGATCACTAAGTGATCCTGAACACCTACTTACGTCAAAAATAACCCCACCATCTTCTCTCTCGGATAAGGACTCACGGGAAGAGATAGTCATGGTTATGCACACAGTTGGTGTATTTTATTTGAGTTTACTTCAAGTTTGATATGACCGGGTGTTAAACAAGTCTTCCAAGTTTGCCACATAACAGTGGGCATGGCTTTCCGAAAAGATTTAACCCTGCAGGGGTGCTCCAACTCATCCATCACAAATTAACCACACACAGCGGGAATAACCTCGACTACGGATCTCGTGATCTTCCTAGGCAATTCCACAGGAAATCTGCCGCCTCGAGATAGCCTAAAGAAAAATCGGAATTCCTCACTCAAGACGTTTGAGAAAGGTAAAACAAATCCAGCAAGGCCGCCCGGCGTGTTGACGATCCCGATAGGAGACGGGTATGTCGTTCTCAAGACGCGACGGATTATCCAAACTTCTGGTAGGCCAGTCGTAGATTTTCCCCTGGTAGCCACCGGCGGTTGACAGGTTGGACCAACACTTATGAGGAGCACTGGCCCGGGGGTTCATTAAATTATCCGCGGGTGCCGGCGGGTCCCTATGCATTTTATTAGTTATTAGGCAAATGTAGTACCAATGTTGGGCATTGCCTGACGAGCTTTATCCCAAAACGAAAATCAAGGGGGTCCCCATAACAACCCCGATCATTTTAGGAGCGCTCTGTTATGGAACATAACACATGTTCACAAGTCACTAGGGTGGCAAAAGTGGAACAAAACACCAAGCAAAAGGCTAATCCTTCCACCTTTTACCAAGTATATATGTGCATTAAATTAAATAGCGATAATATTGTGATAACAAAAGAATGTCCATGTTGACACATGGAAGCAATTGCACCTGCATCTAGAAACGCTATAAGAAGGGTTGAGCAAGCGGTAACATAGCCAAACAAAGGTTTGCTGGGATGTGGAGGGGTTAGAGGCTTTTCAAGGCAATGTTTTGGGGCTTGACAAACAAGTGGTAGGTAGCGACACATAACGATAAAAGCGAGACAACTAGCATAGCAATGATAGTAGTGGTATCCAGGGAAATGTGTCATCTTGCTTGAGATCCCGATCAGGAAAAGAATGAGTCCATGAAGAAGACGAGCCAACGTAGTCGAACGAATCCTCACACTCGCGAACGCTTTCGGAACTCTATCGAGAAGAAGCAAACCAGAACAAACAATCAACACTCGATACACCACAACATATGCATGACACGATGCACAAACAAGTATGATGCATGTCCGGTTTAAATATGCAACATATGGCAAATCACATCAAACAACTACTACACATTAAAGTGAAGCTCAATATGCAACGAGTTACATATTGACGAAACTCCACATTTCAATTACTTAGTTCACTCTCGTTTAGGTACATGAGAATAATAAATGTTATTAAACATGGCAAGAGGTCAAGCATAAGTACACTATCTATCTAGGCATCTTAAAGGAAACAACTTATAACATTTCCGAAATGACCCCATATGTTAATTTCGAAATTGGTCCAGATCTGAACTAATCATATTTTATATTTATTAAAAGGAATAATAAAGTGTGTCATGAGATTCTGCACATCATTCTAGTCGATTTACATATATAGAACATTTCAAACGGAGCTACGGTCTAAAAGATATGACAATCACAAGATTATATGCCATGAATGCAAAATGCATGAAAACGACAACCACAAGCACTTAAAAACATGACTGAAACAAGATATTATGATACTAAATAAAATTCTAAGCAAGTTTCATGTATGGCATGTCCCAAACGGAGCTGCGGTTCAACCACAATCGCCAAAACAAGTTCTAGTTCAAATCTGCCCAAAACAGCAACATGGCATTTTGCACGCATAAAAACAACAAGCTACAAGATCCTAAAATGCACAAGATAAGCATGGGCCAGTAGCATATAACACACACTTCATTTCATCTTCACATAACATACTCAGAAGAGGTATTGATCACATGGTAGGAAGCTCATAACATGACTAATTGGAAACAGTTTCAGACTTGGTGAAAGTAGCAGTTTTTGACAGTGCAGTTTTTATCACGAAGGCATATTGACAGCAGTAAAACTATAATCTATAGGGCATATTATGGCATGAAACTTAACAGCATGTTAGAGGACATTATAATCTACAAATAACTCCACTATACCAACCCCAAGGGGTTCTAGATCACTAGCCAAACACATGGCAATTCAGCAACAAAATGTTATAGATTCCAGACTTAGAAATATTCCAGCATATCAAAGAAGCACGTTGATTATAAATGTTTATATGATGAAAACTACACCTAATCATGAGGGTCATGGCATGGCAAACCTACCTACAACAAGTAGACATGTCATACTACCACACACACCCAAAACATAACTCAAAACAGGCATGAATTGCTTAATACGAGCATCACAAAATGGAACTCTACGTTAATAGGTTTCAGTTTTAAGGTTATGGATACTTGAGAGCAAGAAATAACATGATGATGAACTTCTAAATGGAAACCAGGGGCACGGCATCAAAGTAGACAACACCTAGAGCAATACTCATGTAGACGCCACATGCAAAAGACCTACGGATTTGATGCAACCATCCACGCAAGTTTGAATAAGAATATCAGTTTATGACCTACGACGGGATGCACTTTTGCAACAAGGTTTTAAGCAGGCAAATGAACCCTACTATGTATGTGATTGCCACCATGATGAAGAGCACAATGAGTAGGTAAACTTTCATATATAACACTTCAACATACGATGCACAGTTTACAATCTACAAGCACATCAAAATGACTACATGCTGAAATCCACGGACGTAAAAATGACTTAGAGGATTTTTGTTACCCCGGGAAAATGGACGGGACGAGAAGGACGACGCGAATCGGGGCGGTTTGGTTCAGCTCCGGGATCCAGGGACGGACCGGTCTCGATGGTTGGCGGGGTAGAGGGCCACCATAGAGAGGCTAATGCCGGCGACGACGGTCTAGAGGAAGGCACCGGCGATGGGACTGGAGGCGGGGCGACATGGGGTAACCAGATCTGGCCACAAGGACGCCGGATCCGGAGGTCCCGAGGCAGCGGTAGTCCGTAGGGAGGCTCCATGGCCGACAGGGACGAGACCGGTGGCGGAGCTTCGAGCTTCGAGCTTCGAGCTCCGACAGAGGCGAAGCACGGGGTTGGTCAGCGGCATGTGGCAGCGTCGAGGCGGGGGCTCTGGGGCGGCGCGGCTGAGATCTCCGGTGGCTACGGCGGTGGTCAGGCTGATGGCGGTGGGGCTCAAGACGAGGAGGCGCGGAGGAAGGCGTGGTCAGGCGCTGGGCATGGGGAGCCGGCTCGGGCGGGCCAGCACAGCCACGGTCGGGCCTGGGGCGGGCCGACCGTGGGCCTAGAGGCGGGAGAGGGGCTGGCTAGTGGCGCGGGGCGACGTGGCCATGCCCGGTTGGCCGGGACGCGGGCCAGGGCGACCAGGAGGCGGCAGGGCTACCCCGCTGGCGCCAAGTGGAGAGGCTAGGCACTGGCGCATGGATTCCGAGGCGGCTGGAGGTTGGTTGAGGGGTTGGCTAGCACGGAAATCCATGCAGGAGAGGCTAGGGAGGCCATTATTGGTGGGGAGGCTTCCTTTTATAGCAGGGAGGTCTAGGGTTAGGTTTAGGGGTGGGTTTGCACCGTTTTCGGACCCTCCAATCACGATCGGACGGCTCCAGTCGCGGGGTAGGCTAGGTGGGTTGGTGTTGGGCTGTGTAGATGGGCTAGGTGGAGATGAGAGGGAGATTTGCGACCCGTGAAACGAGGTTTTAAAACACCGTAACGACTGATAAATAAACCGATGACCGCACTACTACTGTTGACCGTTCGAGTATCAAACGAACTCGGAATGAGATGAAATTTGGCAGGCTGTCCAATTACAATATAATAAGACTGCACACCAACTTTGAACCCAATCCAGGAATATTTTTTGCGCGCTTAAAAACGGTTTTTTTAAACGATGTCGCGGGCGCGTGTGTGTGGTTGGTCTCGAAACGGTCGACGACACGAACGGAGAGAACCGGCAGCTACGAACGGATGCAAGTTTTCGAAAACGAGTGATGATGCCATGCAGATGATGCGAATGATGAATGCGACAACCAAACAAAACACAAACGAGAATGGAAAAAGAGGGGAATCTTCTGGAGCGTCGGTCCCGAGTTGTTACAACTCTCCTCCACTACACGAGGATCTCGTCCCGAGATCTAGAATGAGAAGGGGAAGAGAAAGAGCAAGAGGCAAAATTAGTTGCTTCTCTTACCAACGAGTCAAACTAATGAAACATTGAAGGTTTGAAAGATATGAAGAACGACATGAGGAACAAGCAAGAAAATTTTGGCAGCACTTCGGTAGGAAAGAGAGGCAAAACTCGATAAGAATGAAAATAACTCTAACATAGAACAGAACACTCTGGTAAAATGAATAAGCAAGAAAGAACATGATCTTGATAAAGCAAAATGATGGTTGAAAGAGAGCAACAAGATAACGCCTCCGGAAGAACAAAATAGGAACTAGATCATTGGAAGGAAAAGAAAGGAGAAGAAAATAACAACTTCTACAACCATTGTACTTGAAAAGCATCTTACAACAAGAGATTGAACGGTGTTGTTGAAAAATCAACAACGAAAAGAACAAACTTGTTGTGGACTTATGGAAAACATCTCAATATTATGAGGTGACAACTGGCCTTTGACAAAACAAGGATTGCTTGGGAGCAAAAGGGATGAAAACTACTTTCACCAAGAAGAGGAGGAGAAAACTTGGATCATTTATGACACCATGATAGCGAAAAACCTTAGGAAATGCTTTAGGTGAAATCCAACCCAAGATAACTCTGAGAAGACATGATGGGTTTACTTACCTCATTCTTGACAATTATCTTTCGAGACTCCTCATAATCAAGAATTTAATAACACCATCTCAAAAGACAATGGAGAAGGAATTGAACTTAGAAATCCAAGATAAAGAACACTTGAGCACCTCCAACAAGAATCTTGAAGAACACTTCGAGAAGAATTACATCCTTAACAAATCACCATGAAGGACCTTTTGGGGAACATCGGGATGAAAGGACGATCAAAACAATGCGGTTCAAAAGAATAGATTATGATGTTGCAAAGATTTAGATGAAGCTTCACGAAGAGATGCATGAGAAAAATATGGAACTCCTGAAAGAAAAGATGAAGAACTTATAACCAAGAATTTGATATGATGAAAAACTCTGGAAGAAGGATTGGAATCACCTTGATGAAAAGAATAAGAATTATGTTACACCTATCATTCATCAAGTTAAATTGATGACAAGCAATGGATTTAGGACACAACTAATTCTTCTTGAAATGATCGAAGAGAGATAGCATGAAGTTGAAGAACTCTTGAACGATCCACTGATAAGAATTAGAAACTACTCCAAGTATGCCACATAACCGCGGGCATGGCTTTCCGAAAGATTTAACCCTATACGGGTGCTCCAACTAATCCATCACAAATTAACGAAACGCCGCAGGAATAACCTCGACCACGGATCTCGTGATCATCCTAGGAAATTCCAAAGGAAATCCGACACCTCGAGATAGCCTGAAGAAGATCAGAGTTCCTCATGCAAGACATTCGATAAAGGTAAAACAAGTCCAGCAAGACCGCTCGGTAGGCCAGATCCCAATAGGAGCCGTGAGTATCTTTGTTTCAGGGCACTACCAAATGGGTCTAGCTATGGGTAAAACCCAATCACCGAGTTTCCTCGAGGTGCCCCGCAGGTATCCTGGTTTGGACCAACACTAATGAGGAGCACTTGGCCTAGGGTTGATTAAATTATCCACGGGGTCCGGAAAGTCCCTATGCAAGTTTATTAGTTATTAGGCAAATGTAGTACCAATGTTGGGCCTTGCCAGACAAGCTTTATCCTAAAACAAAAATCAAGGGGGTCCCCATAACAACCCCAAGCATGTTAGGAGCGCTCAATTATCGAACATAACACCGGTTCACAAGTAAGTAGGGATGCAAGAGTGGAACAAAACACCGAGCAAAATTCCAAGCCTTCCACCTTTTATGAAGTATATATGTGCATTAAATTAAATAGCAATATTACTGCGATAACAAAAGAATATCCATGTTCACACATGGAAGCAATTGCTCCTGTAGCTAGAATTGCTATAAGAAGGGTTGAGCAAGCAGTAACATAGCCGAACAAAGGTTTGCTGGGATGTGGAGGGGTTAGAGGCTTATCATGGCAATGTTGGGAGGCTTGACAAACAAGTGGTAGGCAGCGAGACATAACAATAAAAGCAGGACAACTAGCATAGCAATGATAGTAGTGGTATCCAGGGAAATGTGTCATCTTGCCTGAGATCCCACTTAGAAGAAGAACGAGTCCATGAAGAAGACGAGCCAACGTATTCGAACGAATCCTCATACTCTAAACACTTTCGGAACTCTATCAAGAAGGAACAATCCAAAAACAATAATCAACACACGGTACACCACAACATATGCTTGACATGATGCGCAGACAATTATGATGCATGCCCAGTTTAACTATGCATGGCATGTCAAAACACAACAATCAAATACTACACATTAAGTGAAGCTCAATATGCAACAAGTTGCATATTGACGAAACTCCACATTTCAATTACTTAGTTCACTCCCGTTTAGTTACACATCAATGTTACATGTTGTTAAACATGGCAAGAGGTGAAGCATAAATAAACTATCTATCTAGGCATCTTAAATGAGGTTGGAAACAACTTATAGTATCTCCGAAACGACCCTGTATGTTAATTTCGAAATTGGTCCAGATCTGTACTAAACATGTTTTATATTTATTAAACATGGAAATAAAGTGTGACATGTTATTCTACTCATTTTTCTAGTCAAGTTACATATATAAAACATTTGCATTGGAGCTACGGTTTAAAAATTCTTAAACAATTCATTTTGGACATGGCATTTACGCAAATTACATGAAAACAGCAAGTTAAGCATCTTAAACACATGTGAGAGTTGGTCATTGTGTATCTACACGAAATTCTAGTCACTTACCATATATAAAGTTTTCTCATATGATGCACGGATCTCGAGTTATTAAATGAATGAGTTTTAGGGGGTTTTCTGTAATACTGAAATTCACTCGAAATTAGACAAATTCGCATTAGGAAAAATACATTGGGACGAATCTGGAAAGACTAGGCCAACCACATGGAGCATAACATAGCAAAATAGCACCATGGGCGAGGGATAGCCAGGGCTAGGGGCTCACCTAGTGGGCTTCGGCCCAGTCGTTGGCTGGGCTGCCAGGCCGGTGCGCTGGTGGGCCAGCGGAGAGGCAAGGCCCACGAGGCCGGTCATCGCGAGGCAGGGGATCGAGCCAGCGTGGTCTTCCTCACACAAGTGACGAACGATGGCAGCACTGGCCGGTGGGAGGCGAGGCGGAGGCGGGGATGGTCGCGGACGGGTGGATCTGGCCTTGGGGCCGCCGGATGTAGGCTGGAGGTCACCGGCAGGCGGCGGGGAAGCTTGAGGCCATGGCGGCGGCCGGTGCTCCTCCTACGGCCATGGGAGAGGGAGATAGATGGTGAGAGGGCGAGGAAGGAGAGAGAGAGAAGAGAGGAGGAAGAGGGGCGCGAAGGGCTAGCCTGCGGTTGTGGGCTCCGGCGGCTCTTCGCTGGCGGCAGTAGTCTGGCGAGGCTCCGGTAGGTCCTGTGGCCGTCCGGCGGCGTGGGGAGGCAACCGTCAGCGCGGGGAGGCCACCGGTGGTGCAGGGAGACGAGCCCCTGGCTCGGGTGCGGGTCAGGCATGCGGCGCACACCGGCGCTCGGGGCGGTTGTGGCTCTGTGGTCGTCGGACATGTCTGATTTGACCACGAACATGTCCGGTAGGTGGGGATTTGGATGGATCTGAGCCCCAGATTTCATATATGAGGGCCAGATTTGGCTGGGTGTCTAGGGCTATGGGATTGGAGGGAGGTGGAGCTAGCAGGTGGGGTTTTCTAGGGGTGTGGCTGCAGTTTTAAATGGGAAACCCTAGAGACTGAGGGAGCTCTCTCCATGGGGTGGTTATATATAGGGGAGGTGGCTAGGTGGGATGGACCTCGTCCGTCCGATCGTGATTCGATGACCACGAACGGAGGGCAAGCTAGGTTGGGCTAGTGGGCTGTGTAGTTGGGCTAGGTGGGGACGAGAGGAAGAATTGTGGCTCGTGACAAAGTTTTAAAACACCGAAATGACCGCTAATAAAACGATGACCGCAATACGGTTAACCGTTCGGGTATCAAATGAACTCGGAATGCGACGGCATTTGGCAAGCCGTCTACCGACAATAAAAGAAGACCGCATGCCAACTTTCGACCCAGTTAGAGAATATTTTATACACGCTTTAAAAAACAATATTTTATCGATGCCGCGGGCTCGTGCATGTGTGGTTGGTCTCAAAATGATCGTCGACGAAAATGAGGAGAACCGACAACTACGAACGGATGCAAGTTTTTGAAAACGAGTGACGATGCTATGCAGATGATGCGAATCATGCAATGATGAATGCAACAATCAATCGAATCACACGATGACAACAAAATAAGAGGGGAATCATCTGGAGCGTCGGTCCCGGGCTGTTATAAGTGAGTGCCATGACCTCTGCTCTGTGGCCGCGACACACGTGTCTTTAGCCATCTTCATCTTCGCGAGCCAGTGTTTGACTTCAACTCTGTGATCCGCACGGTCGCTCCTAAGGTCCGTGTCAGCGCCGCAGCGATGGTGAGGGGCGCCGTGGAGATGCTGGTGAAGAGGTTTGATCCTGTCACGGTTTCTCCGCCTCCGGATGCTGCTGGGGCTGGCGACGAGGTCGATGACGCCAGTGATTTCAACGATGAGCCCCCCAAGGACGGGATGAGTGGTGGTGGCGGTTCGTCCTGATTCCTCTCCCCTGCTTCTTTCTTGCAATTCACATCATGCCTCATAGAGGCGTTAAACTTGTTTGTGTTAGCGAAGACTTTTAATACTTGTAATAACTATTTGACTGTGTGGTTGCTCTCTTTGCCTTGTTTCCTTCTTGCTTGTTGTGATGCTCTGCATTGGCAGGGCCCGGCCCGCGTATACCTCAGCCATTGGACCAATAGGATCACAAAGGACGGTCCAAGGGGTGAGCGGCTATGGGTACAGTTAGGCCCCTGAGTCGCGGTGCTCAGGATTCCCCCTTGACATGCGAGCAGCCCTCATGAAGGGGACACGACGGAGATCGGGTTAACTTGAAACTTTCAAACACCTTTAGCGCTCAGCGTAGGCAGGGCCCGTCCTACGCATACCTCAACCGCCGTTGGGCCGACCGGATCACCAAGGACGGTCTAAGGGGTGAGGGGCTATGGGTCTAGTTAGGCTCCTGAGCCGGGATGCTTAGGAGTCCCCCTTGATGTATGAGCCCCAGTGTTCTCTTTAATGGTTTTTGAGCAGTTTTGGAGCGCTTTTAGCTCTGCGTCAGTAGGGCCCGGCCCGTGCATACCTTAGCCGCCGTTGGACCGACGGATCACCAAGGACGGCTCAAGGGGTGAGGGGCTATGGGTCCGGTTAGGCTCCTGAGTCACAATACTTAGGAGTCCCCCAAACGTACGAGCGGCTCCCATACCTTTCCTCACCAGTTTTTCTGGAGATGGGCGCGTCAAGACTAGGTTCGGTAGACCTGGGATGGCGGCTTGTGCTAGGCTTGACCTAGTAGCAGCCCTCGTGCAGCCCCCTCCCGCGTGCATCCCTGGGGAATGCAGCGAGAAAGGGGCCACTAGGGACGCTCCTGAGGTTGGATGTAGCCGCTGGGGGCGCCCTCAGTTGTTTATCCCCCGCACGTGGCGTGGGGTTTCCGCATTGCATGGGCATAGCCATTGGAGGGTCGCATCGTCCGCCAGCACAGAGCTGTGGCTTCCGCATTGCGTGGGCATAGCCATTGGTGGGACATGTTGACTTCTCCGCCAGCGTTGGGCTATGGCTTCCACATTGCGTGGGCATAATCATTGGTGGACCGTGTTGATCGCCAGCATGAGGTTGTCGTTTCCACATTGCATGGGTATAGTCATTGGTGGACTGTGTTGACTTCTCCGCCAGTGTTGGGTTGTGGCTGCCACATTGCATGGGAAGGGACCCCTTTGCATCCTCGAGGGGGGGCATACATCCCATAAAGTTCATACGTGTGGGTGGCACGGTAGAACTGGGAGGTGTATCTAGGAGCTCGCGAGGGCACTTTGGCCTCACGGGGTCCCCACCTCCAGGGCGGTTTGCGCCTGAGTCTTCTTGTAGATGGAGCCGTCGGAGGCCCTGCTGACTTCTTCTTCTTGGGTGAGGTAGGTTGGGAGTCTTTTCGGCACTCTACATCATCAGGTCCCGTTCACGCACATTTCCCTACCACCGTGAGGTGCGACCGGAAACCAAGGATGCACTTCACGGGGTGAGGCCCTGACACTCCTGACGCCGACCGAAAACCAAGGACGACATTAGGGGATCTAGTGGCATTATGACCAATAAGACTCTTGAGGAGCCCCCTTCGACGCTCAAGTGGCTCTACGTCGACAGGTCCCAGTCTTGCACATTTTCCTACCGCCGTAGTATACGACAGAAAACCAAGGACGCAACTACGGGGCAAGGCCCCGACACCCCTGATGTCGGACAGAAACCAAGGATGACACCAAGGGGGCAAGTGGGTATCTGACCGGTAAGGCTCCTGGGGCGCGGTGCTCAGGAGGCCCCTTTGACGCCTGAGCGACCCCTAGTCCGCCCTGTTTGCTACTGCCTCAGGAGGCCGTGGGGCCTCTCGAGACTCCATGGTAGGGAACCGCATGGCGGACGGGGCCCCGAGCGAGGGTCGACCGCCCCAAGATGCAAGACCCTAGGGAGATAGGGCCTTGCATCGCAGCTCCGGGGTGCCCCAGGAAGGGTCATAATGCACGACCCCTTGCAAGTCACCGACCCAGAGGGGGTGGTACAGTGCATTCACGCCGGCAAGGAGCCATGCAAGCAAGGAAGAATGTTAGAAAGCAGACCAAATTCATGAGCAACTATTGGAATATGCATAAAAGAGGCGACTATAGGGGTGCGCCTGGATCACCTGAGGATAATGTGGCCAGTGGGCGCCCTCAAACAGAGTAAACCAAAAAATTACCTAGCAACAGCCAACAACAAGGTCACCTGGCAGCCATGCCGCTGAAGAGCTGAAGTTGTCGTCTTGGCCAGGTCTAAGCTCGACCTTCAAGGGTCCGTCGTCTCTCGAGGCTCGAAACCTTTGCCAGGTCTGAGCACTTCCTCCAACTCCTGGTCATGCCTCGCCAGGCAAGGCACGAGCATGGCTCGATGGAGGCACTGGAACGTGATGCCTATGTTCGCGAGTCCGAAGGGCATGCCGACGTAGGATTTTGGGTTGACCCATACATGATCGGCACGCACTCGCCAGAAGGGCCATGGGCTGTGGCACTGATAATCGCGAGCGCATTGACGCGGACGCGCGGCCGGTTGACCGTGTCGATGATGGCGGCTGTGATTGATGGTGCTGGGCAGCCCTCGCTTTGCATGGCCTATGCTTCTCGAAGCTCCTCGATCGCCCTGATGACGGACTCCTGCGAGCTCGACGCCCCGCGTCGCACCTTTGCATTGTGCTCGTGTGTGACAGCCCAAGTGCTGCCCCTACCTTTTATGGCATGTAACCTATGTGGACCCATGTGTCATGTGTTGTACGATATGAGTTTGCTCCTTTGCCATGTCACTGTCTCATGCATCATGCATCATGCCAGTCATCATCATGTCATGCATAATATAATGTGGTGTGCTTCCATGTGATCTTGTTGAGAGGTGTGAGTAGCTCTTGTGTGGTTTGTGGTGAGTGCATGTGTGGGCATTAACTTCCTTCCTCTCCCTTATTTTCTAATATCTAGACCTAAGCCTTTTATTCTTGTTGTCCTCTTCAACAGAGTTAAATTGCTAAATAAACCTATAAAACATGTTCATGTTGTGGGTAATATTATTTTGAGTCTATGTGTGTTGCTCTTTTGGTGTTTTGAGCTTTGTGATTTTGGGATTTTAAATTGAACAGGGGCTGTTGTTTTATAAAAGTATTAAAATTACTTGCTTTAAAAATCTACTTGTTAATTTTATTAAATAGGGCACATTCCCTTTTATGCAAGGTATTTTTTGTTTGATCAAAAACCCTTTTCTTTTACTCTGGGTTTTATCTTGTTTTCTACCATTTAAGTAAATAGATAGTTGTGGTTTTATTTCCTATGAGAGAGAGCTTGGACAGGTGGGCCTTTTCCTCTTTCCCTTCGGCCCAGCCCGCAGCAAGCGGAGACCTGCTCCCGTTCTTCCTCTGCCAGTCAGAGAGCGTCGCCTGTGAGAGTGAGCGCGAGAGAGAGCCGACGTCGTGTCCGTCAGGGGCTCACAAACATCGAGGCAGCTCCTTAAAATGGGTGCGGATCCCTAGGGTATCATTCTTCCCCTCGCCGCCGATGCCTCCTTATCCTCCCCCTTATCCTTCCTTTCCCTTTGTCAGGTAAGCTCTATAGCTTCAGAAAGTTCAGAGAGAGCAGCCGCCATCGAGCGCCATCGTCCTCGTCGCAGGAGTCAAGCCGTTCTCGTCGGAGATGTCGCGAGGGTCGAGGACCTCTCCCACATCGTGTTCCCTGCGCTGAAGGGGTTCTGGGAAGGCCGTGCCATCCTCTTCTTCCTCGCTCGAGCCGCGCTCCTGTAGCCATCTTCATCGCCTCGCGTCTTCTTCTTCCCCTCCTCCGCCCTGCTCCGAGCGCATCGTCGCCCGCTCTGAGGACCTTCAGATCCTCCTCCCCCTCCTCTCTGCTTCCCTCTCCTCGTAGCGCGTGTAGTGTTTGCTGTTGCCGTCGGCCGAAGATGGCATGGACTTTAGGGCTCGCCTCCGTCCCCCTCGTCGCGATACGAACGAGGGAATGGACACCATGTAGGTGTCGCCGCCCCGCAGCATATTTCCCTCGTTGGAGAGGCCTGTTGTTGCCGGATTTCGCCGCTGTCGTCAGCTGTCGCCGGGGTGTTCAAATATTCAATTTTGTCAGAGGTTTGCTTGGTCTGTTAGTATTAGAAGCACTAGAACCCCTCCTTCTGTCGAGAAACATCGAGTGGCGCGATGGCATCCGACTCGGGGAATGATCGCGAGGTTGCGGGATCGAATCCCGCCCCCCCCTTTTACTCTTTTTCTTATTGGCTTGGTGTGTTGTGTGTGTTCAGATCCGGTGTGCAGCGCCGGATCCCGTGTGTTGTGCAGCGTGTGCGGATCCCGTGCGGCTGTGTCCCAAATCTGGTCTGGCTGTGGTGTTGTGTGTGTGTGCCTGGGTGTGGTGTGTGTCTGTGGATCTGCTGTGGTGGCAGGATCCAGCGTGTGTGTTGTGTGTGTGTGTATAGCAGTGTGTGTGTGTGTGACAAGTGGGCCCTGGCCCCACTTTTCATACACTAGGGGGCCCTGGTGAGTATGTCAGGTGGGTCCCCCTCCTAATTGCATTTTCTTTTATTTTTTGTTTATGTTTTTGTGTTGTAAATAGATATTTCTATTTCTGGTATATTGCTAATTCTGGACATGAACATATATGCACATGGGCATTTCTAGTAAGGTTTCACCTATAGGAGTGATGGGAATTTTGCTAACTAGTGTTTTGCCATGTTGCTCCATGCAAAGACATGAACTTATATGCACATGGGCATTTCTAGTAAGTTTTCACCTATATAAGTGATGGGCATTTTGCTAACTAGTGTTTCACCATGTTGCTCCATGCAAACATATGAGTCTGATATATGACTTTGGGGTAGAATCACCCAAGGAATTCATTGGTGTAACTTGTTTGGTCATTTCAGCAAGTTTGACAAATCATTTTGTCTCCAAGTGCCATTTTTTTATTTTTGTTATATTTAATCCATGCATGCTATGATAATTGTGCCAACATGAAAATGGTAGTCTTTGATGAGTAGAATGCCATGGTATTTATTTTTGTCATGTGAGACTTGCACATAAGTGGGAAGCATGCTCTAAAGTAACTACTAAAATGTTGCTGTTTTCAAACATGCTAAATATTTCTAAGTCTGAGAATTTATTAACATTTTTATGCCATGAAGAGTGGATGCTACCAAGTGATATGTTGAGAATTATCTCAAGCTCAGTGCTAGTATTTTGAAGTAGGTGTTGCCCTCTACCATCCTGTTAATTTTCATGCCATGAGGTGATTTTATCACCATTAGTTTCTGCTGTCAACTTGCTGTCAGCTTAACTCAGATTCCAGAAAATTGTTATTTTCACTAAGTCCCTAAAAACTGTTTCATCATGCGAACTTGTGAGCTTCATGCTTATTGATGTGTGCCTCCATTCCATATTGTATAGTTGGATAATTTGATAATCATGCTATGTAGTTTCTATCAATGCCTTGTTTGTGGTTGGAGACTTCCTGTAGCTCTAGTTATTGGCTGTGAAAGTTGCTATGTTGCTGTTTTGTGGCAGATTGTTTGTTTTGGTGTTTTGTGACTTGTGGGAGCTATGCTTCATGGAATTGCTTGATATTTGACTCTGTTGTGGTTGGTTTTTCATTCCCTAACCGGTTGCTACCTTGGAATGCCAAGGAATAGCCCATGGCCTCATTGTCTTGTGTTTTGCCTTCGTAACTTGTCGTGAGCGTAGCGTGAGAACCGTAGCTACATTTCTTACGTTCGACATATGCATTTGTATCGAATTTGCATGAATCTTCCATATTTTCCATGATCATGCAAGATTAAATCACTTAACATGAAGTTCCGATCAGAATTGTAAATAACTAAACTATTGCATGTGAAACATGACTAGTTTAGGATTGCCATGTTAAATTCTTCAAATGAATCATGCATCATCTTTTTTGTGCATTGAACCTTGGTTGGATGTTTATTATTTCTATTTATCTTGGGTAGACACGAGTGTTGAAACTGAGTACGAGGATCCAGGAGAGTACCACTACGAGGACCCCGCTCTTTGTCCCTCTGAAGAACCAGTAGGCAAGATGATCGTACCCGGATCCCGACACTATTTTTGCTTTGCTAGATGTCTCGCTCTTATCGTTACATACGAGTTACCTACCACATGAATGTCAAGCCTCCTACATTGCCATGATAGCCTCTACCCCCTCCACATCCTAGCAAACCTTGTTTGGCTAAGTTACCGCTGCTCAGCCCCTCTTATAGTGTTCTTAGTTGCGGGTGCAGGTTGTATCCATCTGATAACATGGATTTCTGGCATAACACAATATTATCTTATGTTTAATTTAATGCACATATATATCTTGGTATGGTGGAAGGCTTGGCCTTTTACTCAGTGTTTTGTTCCACTTTTACCGCCATAGTTTCTTGTTACCGATGTTATGTTTCCATATTTTGGGCTCCTAACATGCTCGGGGTTGTTATGGGGACCCCCTTGATTATTCGATTGAGATTAAAATTTGTCTGGCAAGACCCAAAATTGGTAGTATTTGCTTAAACAACTTAATAAAATTTGCATAGAGCTTTGCAACCCTGTGGATAATTAATCAACCCCCGGTCCAGTGCTCCTCATGAGTGTTGGTGCAAACTAGAGCACCGTGCGGGGCCAACCCGGGGCACCTCGGGAGATTTCTATCAGGCCACTGTATCCTTCCCTTATCTGTCGTGTCCTGAGAATGAGATACGCGGATCATATCGGGTTCGTCAACTCGTCGGGTGGTCTTGCTGGACTTGTTTTACCTTTCTCGAGTGGCTTGCGTGTGGAACTCTAATTTTTTTCGGGCTATCTCGAGGTGTTGGAATTCCTTTGGAGTTGCCTAGGATGATCACGAGATCTGTGGTCGAGGCTATTCCCGCGAAGTGTGGTTAATTTATGATGGACTAGCTGGAGCACCCCTATAGGGTTAAAACTTTCGGAAAGCTGTGTCCGCGGTTATGTGGCAACTTGGATATTTGTTTAACACCCGGTTATAGTTAACTTGAAGTAAACTCTGATAAAATACACCAACTGTGTGAGTATCCGTGATCGTCTCTGCTCGTGAACATGACCCGAGAGAGCACATGGTGGGGTTGTGATTGACGTAAGTAGGTGTTCAGGATCTCTTAGAGGTCATTCTAGTTCTCGATCGTTTGTCGTAGACCACATATTTACTTTCATGTTTTGTAACTTTAGCCACCATAAATGCTTAGTGCTGCTGCAAACCAAATACATACCCCATTCAAACCCATAAACTTGAATAGTCTCGGTACCCAGGCGTGAGATTGCTGAGTCCCCGTGGCTCAGAGATTATTGGAACAATCCAGGTGCAGGTACAGATGGGATCGTGCTAGATGATGTGACGCAGCTCCAGTGGGAGTATGACGAGGAGCGTGGCAGGATGTACGTCACTTATCCAGACGAGTAGAGTGGTCGTGGTCGAGATCTTTGGGCTAGCAAGCCAGGGTCATTGCATCATTTTATTGTTTGATTTCGTCCATAGCGGGACCCTACATTTGTATGGATGATTGAATAAATTGTGTGGAATTGCAATTTAGCATGTTGCAAGTGTGAGCCAACTCATATATTCTTCTCTTCCTAAATGTATGTAATGATACTGTACTTGCGAACGGCAAGATGCGCCTCTATCCCTGTCGAGGCCCTTCTGTCTTAATATGGATAGGCTCACATTTTGGTATTCAGAGCCATACGACCATAGGAGCCCTTTGCTTGTTCGAACTTGTCCGAGTCGAGTCTAGCAATAACTATTTTGATTCTAGTTATATCGAAGAGTAGGTTTATTTTTACTCCTCTTATTTGCTCTAGTGTGGTATTCGACTAAGGAATTTTGATTTGTCACATCCCTAGCTAGCTTACTTAGGACAGCATGTGTGTGCATCATGTTTTATTTTTTTGCATCAATTTGAAATGGGGATTAACAGAAACCCAAAACACCTCATTTGAATCAAACCAATTTAATGATTGTGAAAAAACCAACAAATCCAAAATGCCCATCTAAAATGTCCCCTATGTCTGATAAATGTGGACATGATTATACCGGTGGTCATTCTAAATATTTGAATATTTATAGCATTTCAAAAATAAATATTAAAGGTACTGAAAATAACAAATAAAGCATTATAATTATTTCAGTTTTCAAAATATTCTGAAACTTTTTATAGAAGTTTGAAATATTCAAACTAAGTGCTATAAACTATTTGGGATATTTTATGCCTAGCATTAGTGCCTAAAAATAAATAAAACAAATGTCAGAAAAATAAAACAGAAACTTAATTTTTTTGAAAAAAAAGAAAGGAGGAAGCCACATGGGCCGGCCCATCTAGCCCAGCACCGTCGTCGTCCTCCTGGCGGGTAGAAGGACGAGCGTGTGCTCGCCGCGCGCCCGCGCCAGTGCTGCCACACAGCTCCCTGCGTGCCTGCATCCCCGCGGCACTAGCGAGAGGATGAGGACGCCGTTTCCCTCCCCATCGCTCTCTCTCTCGCCCATTCGCCCCTGCCTCTTCCCTCTCCTCTGCCCGCCATGGCCGCCACCGTAGCCGCCGCTCCAACCGCTCCCTCTCGCCCCTGAGCCTCCCTGTAGCTCCGCCTTGACGTGTTGAACCTCTCCACCGAAGGAATCGAGCCCGGAGGCCCCCAGCATCGACCTCAACGCCTTCTTCCTCCTCAGTCACTAGAGACCACCGCCGTCCGTTTGTCGCAAGCAAGGCCTCCCCGAGCCGGCTCTCATCGCCATTGCATCCGTTGTCAGCTCCTGTGACTTCTCCCCCCTTCCCCCATCGATAGCGTGTTCTAGCACCGGATCCCCCCATGTCGGAGAGCTTCTCGCCATCGGCAAGGACGTGGACGTCGCTACAGCGGCCCAAGCTCGCACCTGAGCACGTAGTCGTGCTCAGGAGGAACGTAGGTGGCCTTAGGAGCCCTTAGTTGGGTCATTCGAGATCCGGCTCGACGAGCCTGTGCTCACCCGAGCTCCGACAGTCGCCGTGCTCATCGCCGGCGCCGATTTCGGCCATCCCAGGCCCTGCGAGGTGTCGGGCTTGACGCGTGCGAGCATGTAGAGCCGATCGGTGCCCTCCGCCACCCATTTGGTCGGCCGAGGAGGAAACCCGACCCCTCCGCCGTCTCTGGAGCTAGCGGCAGCTCAACGCCGGTGGGTCTGGCCAGAGTTGACCACGGTGGTTTGACCCCTGGGTCACTGGCAAGTGGGTCGGGCTCTGCTAATTAGGATTAGCTTAAATTTGTAATTAATCAATTTAATTAAGTTAATGACCCACTGTTAGTGGGTCCTACCCTAAACTAATTAGTAATTAGGGATTTAATTAACTCTGTTATTAGCTGGGTCACTAACCAGTGGACCCCACTGGTCAGGTTTGACCTGTCAATGGTGTGTTGACCAGCTGACGTCATGATGATGTCATGTTGATGCAATAAAGAATTTTCTGAATTATATTAATTCCAGAAACTATTTAAACTTAGAAAATTCATAGAAATTAATCTATAAGTCAAATTGAAATAATATATATATGAAAATTTATCAGAAAAATCCAGTGAATCCAATGGTGCTGTTATCATGCATGCTAGAGCAACCTATGTAGATGAACATTGACATTTACTAATAGGTTAACATATGAAATATGAAATGGAGAATGATTTTGAACCTATATTCAAAATCACTTCATTTAACTTAGACAGTAGCTGCATTAGCTCATCATCCATACATGTTGCCATGTCATGATCATGCATCATATTGTTGCACTTGCCTTGTATTGATTTCTACTTATCTGCATTGCGGTAGGCCCTACTTCTGAGGATACCTCCGAGTATTCCAACGAAGGAGAAAACCTTCCTGCTTCCCAGCAAGGCAAGCAAACCCCTTTGATCATTCCGATAACATCCCATTCTCTCGCTCCTGCTCTTGTTTACTACATTAGGACAAACGTTCAATTGATTTCAAACTCCATAGATGAACCCCTTCCTTTGCATGACCTGTCAATGTCATAGTAAATAGCTAATCCTTGCAACCTAGCATACCTGGTAGATGCTTGTGCCATGATGTGATTTGCTTACCTTGCCTGCTATGCTTGCTATGCTTAGAGTTGTGTCAGGTCTGATTCATCTGGGTGATGAGCTGGAGTGAAACAATGTTGTTCTGATGTGATAATTTTATGATGAACCCGACTTGGTAAAGGTAGCAATGAGAGGCTATGTAGGAGTACATAGCGGGTTGTCTCATTGGGACCATTCTTAGGAACTGAGTTCCGTGTTTGTGATCCAAGACTAGTGACTACCACACATCGGGATACTTAATTGACCCTCTCGACTTATAATTCGCTTAGTTCCTGGTCCAGGAGTTCCAAGTAGTTTCTGGTGTTTATAGTATGTTGGAGGCCATGCATAGCGCTGACCCTAGGGATGGGTTACGATGTGGTAGGCAGTGACACGGTGTACCAAGGGTCACCCGAATGGTGGGCTTGGGAACCCTACGCACATCGTTTGGGGCAGTAGCGGAAACTTCGGCCGGACTTCCAAGCGGGTTCAGTCTCAAATAGGCGATAGCCTGGACTAGAGGTCTTATGTGATTGATGGTCATGGCCAACTCCCTCGCTGGGCTTCCGCTTGAAGGTTGTAGGGGTGCATGGTTTCACGAGCACACAGCGATAAGTGGCGAGAGCGTGTGTGAAGAAGTAGACCCCTACAGGGTATGAAACTATTCGAATAGCCGCGTCCTCAGATATGGACTACTTGGAAAACTTATGTTGTTCATAGATAATTTAATGGATACTCATAAAAATATCAAGACAAGCGTGAGTACCGTGGATGGCACTCTCGTAGGAGACGGAAGTGAACCCATGGTGGTGTATTGATGTGGAGTTAGTGGACTCATGTGCGATATCTAAAATCTACACAAAAAAGATAAAATTGTGTAGTTTAGGTTAGCCATGAGTCAAAGCTGGCATTGCTGCATAAACTCCACCACTCCCCTTGTTGATACTTGAGCATGAATAGTATAGGTATGTTTTAAAGACTTGTTGAGTACGTTTGTACTCATGTTTGCTTAATAAATGTTGCAGATGAGACTCAGGACCCATCAGGTGGGTTCTATCTAGATGTCGACGATGCTGAATAGCTAGTGTCCTAGCTACGACCTTATGCCCTGTGGCGAGCTGTAGATAGTCAGGCCATGTGCCTTTTTACCCCTTTCAACTGTCTGTACTCAGACAACTTTATGCTTCTGCTTGGTTTGTATGAACTTGCTTGTATGATTTGAGTGTTGGGTCATGTGACCCCTACCTGTAAGAACATATTATGCAAGGCTCTTCTGAGCCTCTTAAATAAAAGTTGTGTTGATGTATGGTTATGTTGTGATGCCATAGTTGTATCTATGCATATTGGGCATGTCGTGCATACGTGTGACGTGTAATGGTATGTATGGGATCCGACCCTAGTCATGTGCCTTTAGTAGTACTCTTTACGGGAAACTGCCTCTTTGTGCTTCCACCGAGCCTTGGTAGCTTGCTACTGCTTCGGACACATTGTTTGACCGGCATGTATCCTTCTTTGCTGTCGTGTCTGTCCCTTCGGGGAAATGTCTCGCAGTGTAATGGAGTCACTGTAGCCTGCTACGACTCGTCTACGTGCAGTGATGAAATTTATGTCCCACGGTGTAATGGAGTCCTTGTAGCTTGCTATGACTAGTCTACGTGCAGTGATGACATTTATGTCCCACGGTGTAATGGAGTCCTTGTAGCTTGCTATGACTAGTCTACGTGCAGTGATGACATTTATGTCCCACGGTGTAATGGAGTCCTTGTAGCTTGCTATGACTCGTCTACAAACTCTTGAGGCCATACCTGCATTGCTGGGTTACGTATGCCTATTTTACGTATGGATGTGCCACTTGGGTTCTATGACTAGTCATGTCGGCCCGTGTTCTCTGTCATTTGATTGCCAACGACATGTTCACATACGTGAGTCAAAAGACGCAAAGGGTCCCGGCTAAGGTAAGGCTGCAGCCGTGGAGTGTACCATGCGTCATGCCGCAAAGTGATGTGATATGTTACAGTCTGGATTCATATGACTCAGGACCAGGGTCCCGACAACGTTGGTATCAGAGCCTGACTGACTATAGGACTACCAAGCCAAACCGGTTGAAGTTGAGTCTAGAAACACTATAGAAAAGTAGGGGTAGTGATTGTGGAAGGGAACGTAAGGCTCTTTTTACTCCTCTTCCCAAGTTATTCTATTTTGAATCATTCTCATATTTTCCACTCGAGCAGCCAAGCACTAACTCTATTCTCTCAATGCTAGCCCTCTTCCAGAATTAGAAGATATTCCGGTAGTCCGAGACTTTCCGGATGCCTTTCCAGAAGAACTGCGACGAATTCCACCTATCAGAGATGTTGAGTTTGTGATAGAGCTCATCCCAGGGACTGTCCCAATAGCTAGAAGACCCTATAAGATGGCACACTTAGAACTAGCCGAACTTAAGAAACAACTCGATGAGGCTTTGAAGAAAGGTTTCATCCGTCCTAGTTCCTCTCCTTGGGATTGCCCCGTCCTCTTCGTTAAGAAAAAGGATGGATCAAATCAGATGGTTGTGGATTACCGGCAGTGAATCTGGTCACCATAAAGAACAAGTATCCGCTCCCTAGGATCAACAATTTGTATGATCAAATCGTTGGATCCTCTGTCTTTTCCAAAATGGATTTGAGATTGGGATACCATCAAATCAGAATTAGAAACGGGGACATTCCAAAAACGGCTTTTGTTATACGTTATGGCCAATACGAGTACACCATCATGTCCTTCGGTTTAACCAATGCCCCAGCCACCTTCTCTCGCTTGATGAATTCGATCTTCATGGAGTATTTGGACAAATTCGTCGTGGTTTACCTCGACAATATACTCATCTACTCGAAGAACGAACAGGAACATGTCGAGCATCTAAGGCTGGTATTGACGAAACTTTGAGAGCATCGTCTGTACGCCAAATTCTCCAAGTGTGAATTTTGGTTACCATAAGTGACCTACCTATGCCACATGATCTCTGGTAAAGGTATTGTTGTTAATCTCGAGAGAGTTCAGGCCATCCTTGATTGGACTCAACCTGAAACGGTTAAGCAAGTTTGGAGTTTCCCTGGCTTAGCGAGCTATTGTTGCCGAATTGTCGAGAATTTCTCCAGGGTTGTGAAACCTCTGACTGAACTCCTCAAGAAAGATAAAAAGTTCGAGTGGACTGCACGATGCGAGCACAGTTTTCAGGTGTTGAAAAGCCGCCTGACCTCTGCTCCCGTTCTGCTGCCACCAAACTGTTGGAAATATGCCCTAGAGGCAATAATAAATTAGTTATTATCATATTTCCTTGTTCATGATAATAGTTTATTATCCATGCTATAATTGTATTGATCGGAGACTTAGATGCATGTGTGGATACATAGACAAAACCATGTCCCTAGTATGCCTCTAATAGACTAGCTCGTTGATCAGAGATGGTTAAGGTTTCCTAGCCATTGACATGAGATGTCATTTGATAATGGGATCACATCATTAGGAGAATGATGGGATGGACAAGACCCAAACTACAAACGTAGCATATGATCATGTCAGTTTAATGCTACTGTTTTCTACATGTCAAGTGTCTGTTCCTATGACCATGAGATCATGCAACTCACTAACACCGGAGGAGTGCCTTGTGTGTATCAAATGTTGCAACGTAACTGGGTGACTATAAAGGTACTCTACCTGTATCTCCGAGGGTGTATGTTGGGTTGGCATGGATCAAGACTGGGATTTGTTACTCCGTGTGACGGAGAGGTATCTCAGGGCCCACTCGGTAATACAACATCACAACAAGCCTTGCAAGCAATGTGACTAAGTGTTAGTCATGGGATCTTGTATTATGGAATGAGTAAACAGACTTGCCGATAACGAGGTTGAACTAGGTATGGAGATACCGACGATCGAATCTCGGGCAAGTAATATACCGAAGAACAATGGGAACATCATACGGGATTAACTGAATCCTTGACATAGAGGTTCGACCGATAAAGACCTTCATAGAATAAGTAGGAAACAATATGGGCATCTATGTCCCTCTATTGGTTATTGACCGTAGAGGTGTCTCAGTCATGTCTACATAGTTCTCGAACCCGCAGGGTCTGCACATTTAAGGTTCGGTGACGTTTCGGTACTATAGAGTTATGTATGGTGGTGACCGAAGGTTGTTCGGAGTCCCAGATGAGATCCCGGATGTCACAAGGAGATCTGGAATGGTCCGGAGGTAAAGATTGATATATAGGAAGTCCCATTTTGGTCGCCGGAAAAGTTTCGGGCTAATCGGTAATGTACCGGGACTGTCGGTAGTGTACCGGGAGACCACCGGGCGGGGTATTTCGGCCCAAGAGGCTTCATGGGCTGTGCGAGAGTAAATACCAGCCTTTTGTGGGCTGGTGGAAGTCCCACACAAGGCCCATGCATCTGGGAGAAAAAGCCCAAAGGGAAAAAGGTGGGAAAAGGCCAAAAAAAAGGAGGAATCCTAGTCCTACTAGGATTGGAGGAGGAGTCCTCCTCTCCTCCCCACTTTGGCCGACCCAAGGGCTGTCTTTTTGGAAGCCAAGGCTCCTCCTCCTCTCCTCCTATATATACTAGAGGATTTTAGGGTTTTGGCACAGAATTTTCAGCCACGTGCTACGCGTCCTTTTAGTGCATAGTTTCTCTTCTAGATCGGTTTTCTGCAGTGCTTAGGCGAAGCCCTACCGGAATAGCTCCACCACCATCACCGCAGCACCGTCACGCTGCCGGAGAACTCTTCTACCTCTCTGCCCCCTCTTGCTAGATCAAGAAGGCGGAGATCATCATCGAGATGTACGTATGCTGAACGCGGAGGTGTCGTCCGTTCGGCGCTAGATCGGAAGGACCGTGATCAAGATCGCGAGACGGATCGCGATGAGTTTGCGGGACGAATCGTGATGAGTTTGTGGGACAGATCATGGTCAAGATCGCAACACGGATCATGATGAGTTCGCGGGACGGATCATGATGAGTTCATGGGACGGATCGCAGGACGGATCGTGATGAGATCGCGGGACGCTCGGCGATTTGGATCGCGAAGACGTTCGACTACACCAACCGCGTTTCTTAATGCTTCTCGCTTAGCGATCTACAAGGGTATGTAGATCCACTCTCCTTCTCGTAGATGCTCATCACCATGGATAGATCTGCATGTGCGTAGGAAATATTTTGTTTTCCATGCAACGTTTCCCAATAGTGGTATCAGAGCTAGGTCTATGTGTAGATGAGATCTCGAGTAGAACACAAAGAGTTTGTGGGTGTTGATGCTTAGATTGGTTCCTCCCTTGGTCGGATTTTGGTTCAGTGGTATTGTGAGATGAAGCGGCCCAAACCAACATTACTCGTACGCTTACGAGAGACCGGTTCCCTCGACCGCAACTTGTTGCATAGATGGCTTGCGGGTGCCAGTTTCTCTCACTTTACTTGGATCAGGTTCGACAAAGGCGGTCCTTGAGAAGGTTGAAAAGCAACTAGTGTATCACCTTTGTGGTTTTTGCGTAGATGAGAATTGTTCTTGTTCTTGCTAGATACCTGTAGCAGCCACGTAAAACATGCAACAACAATTAGAGGACGTCTAACTTGTTTTTGCAGGGTATGTTGTGATATGATATGGCCAATTACATGATGTGATATATGTGATGTATGAGATGATCATGTGATGTATAGATTATCACGACTTGCATGTCGATGAGTACGGCAACCGGCATGAACCATAGGGTTGTCTTTAATTATTGTATGACCTGCGTGTCAATCATTAAGCGTTGTAATGCTTTACTTTATCACTAAACGGTAGCAATAGTAGTAGAAGCATGTTGGGCGCGACAACCCCAATGGCGACACGTTGATGGAGATCATGGTGTCATGCCGGTGACGATGGAGATCATGCCGGTGCTTTCATGATGGAGATCAAAAGCACAAGTTCATGGCCATATCATGTCACTTATGATTTGCATGTGATGTTAATCCTTTTATGCACCTTGTTTTGCTTAGGACGAAGGTAGAATTATAAGGTGATCCCTCACTTAATTTCAAGATAAACTATGTTCTCCCCGAGTGTGCACCGTTGCGAAAGTTCTTCGTGCCGAGACACCACGTGATGATCGGGTGTGATAGACTCTACGTTCACATACAACGGGTGCAAGCCAGTGTTGCACATGCTGAATACTCGGGTTAAACTTGACGAGCCTAGCATGTACAGACATGGCCTCGGAACACAAGAGACCGAAAGGTTGAACATGAGTCATATAGTAGATATGATCAACATGATGATGTTCACCATTGAAACCACCTCAACTCATGTGATGATCGGACTTGAGTTGATGAATTTGGATCATGCATCACTCGAATGACTGGATGGATGTCAATTTGAGTGGGATTTCTTTAGTAATATGATTAATTGAAATCATTATCATGAACATAGTCAATAGTGTCTGTGCAAATTATGTTGTAGATTACTTGCTCGTGTTGTAGCTCCCTTGAATTTTTATATGTTCCTAGATAAATAGAGTTGAAAGATGTTGGTAGCAATATTGCGGACTGGGTCCATGATCTGAGGATTGTCCTCATTGCTGCACAGAAGGCTTATGTCCTTAATGCACCGCTCGGTGCGCCAACCCCTCTAGCATCGTTTGTAGATGTTGTAAACATCTGACAGGCACATTCTGATGACTAGTTGATAGTTTAGTGCATCATGCATTATGGCTTAGAACTGAGGCTCCGAAACGTTTTGAACGTCACAGAACATATGAGATGTTCTAAGAGCTGAAATTAGGATCTCAGGCTTGTGCCCATGTTGCTAGATATGAGATCTCCAACAAGATTCTTTGCCTGCAAGATGAAGGAGAATAGCTCAATCGTTGAGCATGTGCTCAGATTGTCTGGGTGCTACAATTGCTTGAATCGAGTGGGAGTTGATATTCCAGATAAGATAGTGATTGATATAGTTCTCCAAGTCACTATCACTAAGCTACTAGAACTTGGTGATGAACTATAAAACGCCAGGGATAGAAATAATGATCCCTGAGCTGTTCGCGATGTTTGACACCGCGAAGGTAGAAATCAAGAAGGAGCGTCAAGTGTTGATGGTTAGTAAAACCACTAGTTTCGAGAAGAGCAAGGAGGGGAACTTCATGGATGGCAAGTCAGTTGCTGCTCTAGTGAAGCAACCCAAAGTTGAACTCAAACCAGAGACTAAGTGCTTCGATTATGAGGAGAGCAGTCGCTGAAGCGGAACAACCCTAGATACTTGGTAGATAAGAAGGCTGGCAACGTCAATAGAAGTATATTTGATATACGTGTTATTGATGTGTACCTTGCTAGTACTCCTAGTAGCACCTGGGTATTGGATACCAGTTCGGTTGCTAAATGTTAGTAACTCGAAATAAAAGCTACGGAATAAACGGAGAACTAGCTAAGGGTGAGGTGATGATGTGTGTTGGAAGTGTTTCCAAGGTTGATGTGATTGACATCGCACGCTCTCTCTACCTTCGATATTAGTAACAAACCTAAATAAGTGTTATTTGGTGTTTTGCGTTGAGCATGAATGTGATTACATCGTGTTTCTTGCAAAACAGTTATTCATTTAAGTTAGTGAATAATGGTTATTCAGTTTACATGAATAATACCTTCAATGGTTATGCACCCAGTGAGAATGGTTTGTTGAATCTTCATCATAGTAATACACATGTGCATAACATTGATGCCAAAAGATGCAAAGTTAATAATGATAGGACCACATACTTGTGGCACTGCCGCTAAATGTCATATTGCTATAAAACGCATCAAGAAACTCCATGCTGATGATTCTTTGGACTCTTTTGATTTCGAATCGGTTGAGACATGCGAACCATGCCTCTTGGTCAAAGATGACTAAGGACCCCGTTTTCTGGTTTGACGGAGTGGGCAAGTGATTTATTGGAAATGATACATGTTGATGTATGCAATCCAATGAGTCTTGTAGCGTGCGGTGGGTATCGTTATTTTCTTACCTTCACTGATGATTTGGGTAGATATAGTGTATGTTTACTTAATGAAACACAAGTCTGAATTGTTTGAAAAGTTCAAGCAAATTCAGAGTGAAGTTCAAGATCATCGTGACAAGAAGATAAAAATATCTGCGATATGATCGTGGAGGTGAATATCTGAGTTACGAGTTTGGCATACAACTTTAGACAATGTGAAAGTTGTTTCACAACACATGCCACCTGGAACACCATAGTGTGATGTTATGTCCGAACGTCATAGTCGTGCTCTATTGGATATGGTGCATGTTATGATGTCTCTTATCATTTTGCTACTATAATTTTGGGGTTGTGCATTAGAGACAACTACATTCACTTTAAATAGGGCACCATCTAAATCCATTGAGATGACACCGTGTGAATTATGGTTTGATAGAAACCTAAGATGTCTTTTCTTGATGTTTGGGGCTGCGATGCTTGTGTGGAAAATGTTTTCACCTAATGAGCTCGAACCCAAAGCAGACAAACACATCTTCGTAGAATACCCAAAGAACATTTGGGTGAACCTTCTATCTCATATCCAAGCATAAAGTGTTTGTTGCTAAAACGGGTCCTTTCCCGAGAAAAAGTTTCTCTCGAAAGAATTGAGTGGGAGGAAGATAGAACATGATGAGGTTGTTGAACGTTTGTTTCAACGAGAGAGTAGCGCAGTGCAGAAAGATGTTTCTATGGAACCTACGTCAGTTGAAGAGGAAGTAAATGGTGATGATCATGAAGCTTCGGATCAAGTTACTATCGAACCTCGTAGGTCGACAAGGATGTGTACTGCTCCTGAGCTGTACGACAACCCTGTCTTTGAGGTCATGTTGTTGGACAACAATGAACCTACGAGCTGTGGAGAAGCGATGATGGGCCCGGATTCCGACAAATGGTTAGAGGCCATGAAATCCGAGAAAGGATCCATATATGAAAACTAATTATAGACTTTGGTAGACTTGCTCGTTTGACGGCAGGTCATTGAGTACAAATGGATCTTTAAAATGAAGAAAAACGCTGATGGTGAATGTCACCATTTATAAAGCTTGACTTGTCGCAAAGAAGTTTCCGGCACGTTCAAGGAGTTGACCGTGATGAGACTTTCTCTCGTAGCGATGCTAAAGTCTGTTAGAATTATGTTAGCAGTTCCTGCATTTTTCAATTATGAAAATTGGCAGATGGATGCCAAAACATCGTTTCCTTTCTTGAGGAAAGGTTTTATGTGATACGACCAGAAGGTTTTGTCAGTCCTAAGGATGCTAAAAGGTGTGCAAGCTTCAGTGATCCTTCTATGAACTGAAGCAAGCATCTCGGAGTTGGAATATACACTTTGATGAGGTGATTAAAGTTTTTGAGTCAATACAAAGTTTACGAGAAACTTGTATATACAATAAAGTGAGTGGGAGCACTGTAAAGTTTCTGATAAGCATATGTGGTTGACATATTGTTGATCAAAAATGATATAGAATTTCTGGAAAGCATAAAGGGTTGTTTGAAAAGAGTTTTGCAAAGGAAGACCTAGATAAAGCTACCTAATTGTTGAGCATCAAGATCTATAGAGATAAATCAACATACTTGATGAGACTTTCAATGAGTACATACCTTGACAAGATTTTGAAAGAGTTCAAAATGGATCAGTCAGAGAAAGAGTTCTCGACTGATTTGTAAGGTATAAAGTTGAGTAAGACTCAATGCCAAGTGACTACAGAAGATAGAGAAAAGATGAGTGTCATCCCCTATGCTTCAGCCATAGTCCCTATCATGTATGCAATGCTGTGCACAAGACCCGATGCCAGCCTTGCCATAAGTATGGCCGGAAGGTTTCAAAGTGATCATGGAATGGAGCACTGGACAACGGTCAAGATTATCCTTAGTAACTAAAAGACTAAGGAGATGTTTCTCGATTATGGAGGTGATAAAGAGTTCGTCGTAAAGAGTCACATCGATGCAAGCTTTAACACCAATCCGGATGACTCATAGTAGCAATCTGGATACGAATAGTGGAGCAGCCATTTGGAATAGTACCAAGTGGAGTGTGGTAGCAGTGTTTATAGTTTGACATAGAAATTAGCTAAGTACACACGGATCTGAATGTCGCAGACCCGTTGACTATAAGACCTCTCTCACATGCAAAGCATGATCGAGCCCCAGAACTCATTGGGTGTTAGATTCATAACAATGCAAATCACATGGTGATGTGAACTAGATTATTGACTCTAGTGTAAGTGGGAGACTGTTGGAAATATGCCCTAGAGGTAATAATAAATTAGTTATTATCATATTTCCTTGTTCATGATAATCGTTTATTATCCATGCTATAATTGTATTGATCGAAGACTTAGATGCATGTGTGGATACATAGACAAAACCATGTCCCTAGTATGCCTCTAATAGATTAGCTCGTTGATCAAAGATGGTTAAGGTTTCCTAGCCATTGACATGAGATGTCAATTCATAACGGGATCACATCATTAGGAGAATGATGGGATGGACAAGACCCAAACTACAAACGTAGCATATGATCGTGTCAGTTTAATGCCACTGTTTTCTACATGTCAAGTATCCGTTCCTATGACCATGACATCATGCAACTCACTGACACCGGAGGAGTGCCTTGTGTGTATCAAACGTTGCAATGTAACTGGGTGACTATAAAGGTACTCTATAGGTATCTCCGAGGGTGTCTGTTGGGTTGGCATGGATCAAGACTGGGATTTGTTACTCCGTGTGATGGAGAGGTATATCAGGGCCCACTCGGTAATACAACATCACAACAAGCCTTGCAAGCAATGTGACTAAGTGTTAGTCACGGGATCTTGTATTACTGAATGAGTAAAGAGACTTGCCGGTAACGAGGTTGAACTAGGTATGGAGATACCGACGATCGAATCTGGGGCAAGTAACATACCGAAGAACAAAGGGAACATCATACGGGATTAACTAAATCCTTGACATAGAGGTTCGACCGATAAAGATCTTCGTAGAATATGTAGGAACCAATATGGGCATCCAGGTCCCTCTATTGGTTATTGACCGTAGAGGTGTCTCGGTCATGTCTACATAGTTCTCGAACCCGCAGGGTCTGCACACTTAAGGTTCGGTGACGTTTCGGTACTATAGAGTTATGTATGGTGGTGACCGAAGGTTTTTCGGAGTCCCGGATGAGATCCGGGAAGTCACGAGGAGCTCCGGAATGGTCCGGAGGTAAAGATTGATATATAGGAAGTCCCATTTTGGTCGCCGGAAAAGTTTCGGGCTAATCGGTAATGTACTGGGAGTGCCGGTAGTGTACCGGGAGACCACCGGGAGGGGTATTTAGACCCAAGAGACTTCATGGGCTGTGGGAGAGTAAATACCAGCCTTTTGTGGGCTGGTGGAAGTCCCGCACAAGGCCCATGCATCTGGGAGAAAAAGCCCAAAGGGAAAAAGGTGGAAAAAGGCCAAAAAAAGGAGGAATCCTAGTCCTACTAGGATTGGAGGAGGAGTCCTCCTCTCCTCCCCACTTTGGCCGACCCAAGGGCTGGCTTTGTGGCAGACAAGCCTCCTCCTCCTCTCCTCCTATATATACTAGAGGATTTTAGGGTTTTGGCACAGAATTTTCAGCCACGTGCTACCCGTTCCTCTAGTGCATAGTTTCTCCTCTAGATCGGTTTTCTGCAGCGCTTAGGCAAAGCCCTGCCGGAAGAGCTCCACCACCATCACCGCAGCGCTGTCATGCTGCCGGAGAACTCTTCTACCTCTCCGCCCCCTCTTGCTGGATCAAGAAGGCGGAGATCGTCATCGAGCTGTACGTGTGCTGAACGCGGAGGTGTCGTCCGTTCGGCGCTAGATCGGAAGGACCGTGATCAAGATCGCGAGACGGATCGTGATGAGTTCGCGGGAGGGATCGTAATGAGTTCGCGGGACTGATTGTGATCAAGACCGCGAGACGGATCGTGATGAGGGGACGGATCATGATGAGTTCACGAGACGGATCGTGATTGGATCGCGGGACGGATCATGATGAGATCGCGGGACGCTCGGCGATTTGGATCGCGAAGACGTTCGACTACACCAACCGCGTTTCTTAACGCTTCCCGCTTAGCGATCTACAAGGGTACGTAGATCCACTGTCCCTCTCGTAGATGCTCATCACCATGGATAGATCTGCATGTGGGTAGGAAATTTTTTGTTTCCCATGCAACGTTCCCCAACACAAACTTCTCCAAGGACTTTGTTATCTATTGCGACGCCTCGCGACAAGGATTATGTTGCATTCTCATGCAAGATCATCATGTGATTGCATACGCATCTAGATAGTTGTGTCCACATGAGGATAATTACCCAACACATGATCTTGATCCTACAGTTGTGGTCCATGCATTGAAAACTTGGCGACATTAACTTTTGGGTAATCGTTGTGAAATTTACACTGATCACCAAAGTCTGAAATATATCTTCACCCAGCCGGATTTGAATCTCAGGCAAAGATGGTTGGTTGAGTTGATTACAGATTACGACTTAGGGATAACTTACACCCCGGGGAAAGCCAATATCATGGCTGATGCACTAAGTTGTAAGTCTTATTGTAAAAACGTGATGTTACAAAAAGGTCAACCGCTTCTCTATGAGGAATTTTTGCAGTTGAACCTCCACATTGTTCCTTAAGGATTCCTTTCCAACCTGGTGGCCAAACCTACTCTTAGGGATCAAATAGTGGCTGTCCAGAGGTATGATAAGGGTATATCTCGGATCAAGGAGAATATTGCTAGCAGAAATGCTAAAGATTTCTCCAAAGACGATCAGGGTGTTGTGTTCTTTCAGAACCGGTTGGTGGTTCCTAAGAGCACCCGCTTAAGATAGCTGATTCTTAAGGAGGCTCATGATTCTGCTCTCACAATTCATCCGGGTAGTACCAAAATGTATCAGGACCTATGCCAGAGGTTCTGGTGGACTAGGATGAAGAGAGAAATTGCTCAGTTCGTTGCTAACTACGACGTTTGTCATCGCGTTAAGGCAGAACATCAAAGGCCTGTCGGCACCCTTCAACCTTTAGCTATTCCTGAATGGAAATGGGATAAGGTCGGTATGGATTTCATTACCGGATTTCCCAGGACTAAGAGAGGGAATAATGCTATCTTTGTGGTCATAGACCGCCTTTCCAAAGTGGCTCATTTTGTTCCTGTTCGGGAGAGTATAACTGCTAGCCAGCTAGCAGAGTTATATGTTTCTCGAATAGTTTCTCTTCATGGTGTTCCATTGGAGATTAACTCAGACCACGGAAGTATCTTTACTTCCCGATTTTGGGAAAGTTTCCAAACCGCTATGGGGACTCATCTTTCCTTTAGCACTACTTTCCACCAGCTATCAAGTGGTCAAGTTGAGCGAGTCAATCAAATCCTCGAAGACATGCTCCGAGCTTGTGTTATATCCTTCGGTATGAATTGGGAGAAATGTCTTCCATTTTCCGAAGTTGCTTATAACAATAGTTAGCAATCAAGCTTGGGCAAAGCCCCTTTTGAAGTTCTCTATGGACGAAGGTGTCGAACACCTCTTAATTGGTCAGAAACCGGAGAGAGGCAACTCTTTGGCCCGGATATGATCCAAGATGCAGAGGAGCAAGTTGGCATTATTCTTGAAAAGTTGAAAACAGCCCAATCTCGTCAAAAGAGCCAATATGATCGTCATCATAAGGCTGTGACCTATCAAGTTGACGAGAAGGCTTATCTTTGGGTTACACCTCTGAAGGGTACTGTAACACCCCATTACGCCTGGCGGGATCTAGACTGGACTCACAGACCAACACTAGTCTTTCCTGCGCACTTTGTCCTCACTCGTGCGCACCCGGAACCAACTTCCCGGTCGGTCACCCATCCTAGAATCGCTCCAAGCCAAGCACGCTTAACTTTGGAGTTCTTTTCGAGTGGGCTCCCGAAAAAGAAGGATTTCCTTGTTAATATGAGTAGTCTTTCATTCATATTAAGCCAAGCTCTCACATACACCCCCACTTAAAGGAACCGACCTCCTCTTCGGCCCATCAGGAACGTTCCCTTTTGGCACACGTATGCGCGTCCAGTCCTGCACATGTGCCATGCTGTGTGCCACGACGGGCCACACACGCCATGCGCCACATGCCCGTGCACCTGACCCGTGCATGCTCGTGTAACTGCAAGGGTCGGCTTTGATACCAATTGTAACACCTCGTTACGCGTGGAGGGATCTAGACTGGCCCCATAGACCAACACTAGTCTATCCTGCGCACTTTGTCCTCACTCGTGCGCACCCGGGACAAACTTCCCGGTTGGTCACCCATCCTACAATCGCTCCAAGCCAAGCACGCTTAACTTTGAAGTTCTTTTCGAGTGGGCTCCCGGAAAAGAAGGAATTCCTTGTTGATATGAGTAGTCTATCATTCCTACTAAGCCAAGCTCTCACAGGTACCCATCGATTCAGTATCAAGGGCAAGTTGGCTCCTCGTTACATTGGACCTTTTTGCATTCTTGCTAAATGAGGAGAGGTTGCCTACCAATTGGAACTTCCGCCGCATCTTTCCAAGGTTCATGATGTCTTCCACGTCTCGCAACTCAGGCGTTGCTTCTCGGACACTGTCCGCGAAGTAGACCATGAAGCACTTGATCTCCAAGATAACCTTACATATCGAGAATACCCTGTTTGTATTCTTGATCAAGCCGAGCGTACCACTCGGCGTCAGAACATCAAGTTTCTCAACGTTCAATGGTCACACCATTCTGAGAAGGAGTCCACATGGGAAAGAGAGGATCGTCTTTGACTAGAGTACCCCGCGCTCTTTCCGACGACTTCCAAATCTCGGGACGAGACTCTTTTGATTGGGGGTGAGTTGTCACATCCCTAGCTAGCTTACTTAGGACAACATGTGTGTGCATCATGTTCCTTTTTTGTGCATCAATTTGAAATGGGGATTAACAGATACTCCAAACACCTCATTTGAATCAAACCAATTTAATGATTGTGAAAAAACCAACAAATCCAAAATGCCCATCTAAAATGTCCCCTATGTCTGATAAATGTGGACGTGATTATACCAGGGGTCATTCTAAATATTTGAATATTTATAGCATTTCAAAAATAAATATTAAAGCTATTGAAAATGCCAAATAAAGCATTATAATTGTTTTACTTTTCAAAATATTCTCAAACTTTTTATAGAAGTTTGAAATATTCAAACTAACTGCTGTAAAAAATTTGGGATATTTTATGCCAAGCATTTGTGCCTAAAAATAAATAAAACAAATGTTAGAAAAATAAAACAGAAACTGAATTTTTTTAAAAGAAAGGAGGAAGCCACCTGGGCAGGCCCATCTGGCCCAGCACTATCGTCGTCCTCCTGGTGGCTAGGAGGACGAGTGTTTGCTCGTCGTGCACCCACGCCGGTGATGCCACACAGCTCCCTGCGTGCATGCAGCCCCCCCACCGCACTGGCGAGAGGATGAGGACGCCGTTGCCGTCCCCATTGCTCTCTCTTTCGCCCATTTGCCCCCTGCCTCTTCCCTCTCCTCTGCCCGCCATGGCCGCCGCCATAGCCGCTGCTCCAGCCGCTCCATCTCGCCCTTGACCCCCCTGTAGCTCCGCCTTGACGTGCTGAACCTCTCCGCCGAAGGAATCGAGCCCAGAGGCCCCCAGCGTCAACCTTGATGCCTTCTTCCTCCTTGGTCATCGGAGACCGTCACCGTCCGTTCATCGCAAGCAAGGCCTCCCCAAGCCCGCTCTCGTCACCGTTGCATCCGCTGTGAGCTCCTGCTCCTTCTCCCCCTTTCCCCCTTCGATAGCGTGTGCTAGCACTGGATCCTCTCGGGTTCGAGATCTGCTCTCCGCTGACAAGGACGTGGTCGTTGATGTGGCGGCCCAAGCTCACACCTGAGCATGTAGTCATGCTCAGAAGGAACCTAGGTAGCCTTAGGAGCCCTTAGTTGGGTCATTCGAGCTCCGGCTCGATGAGCCTATGCTTGCCCGTGCTCCGGCAGACGCCATGCTCATCACCGGTGCCGATTCGAGCCATCCCAGCCCCTGGGAGGTGTCGGGCTCGACACGCACGAGCACGCAGAGCCGATCGGTGCCCTCCGCTGCCCATTTGGTCGTCAGAGGAGGAAACCCGACCCCTCCGCCGTCTTTGGAGCCATCGGCGGCTCAACGCTGGTGGGTTTGGCCGGAGTTGACCACCGGGGTTTGACCCCTGGGTCACTGGCAAGTGGGGTCGGGCTCTACTAATTAGGATTAGTTTAAATATCTAATTAATCAATTTAATTAAGTTAATGACTCACTGATAGTGGGCCCTAAACTAATTAGTAATTAGGGATTTAATTAACTCTGTTATTAGCTAGGTCACTGACCAGTGGACCCCACTGGTCAGGTTTGACCTGTCAACGGTCTGTTGACCAGCTGATGTCATGATGATGTCATGCTGATGCAATAAAGAATTCTATTAATTCTATTAATTCCAGAAACTTTTTAAAACTTAGAAAATTCATATAAATTAATCTATAACTCAGATTGAAATAATTTATATATGAAAATTTATCAGAAAAATCCAATGAATCCAATGGTGTTGTTATAATGCATGTTAGAGAAACCTATGTAGATGAGCATTGACATTTACTAATAGGTTAACATATGAAATATGAAATGGAGAATGATTTTGAACCTATATTCAAAATCACTTCATTTAAGTTCGACAGTAGCTGCATTAGCTCATCCATACATGCAGCCATGTCATGATCATGCATCATATTGTTGCACTTGTCGTGTATTTATTGCTACTTATCTGCATTGTGGTATTCCCTACTTCTGAGGATACCTCCGAGTATTCCAACGAAGTAGAAAACCTTCCCGCTTCCCAGCAAGGCAAGCAACCCCTTTGATCATTCCGATAACATCACATTCTCTTGCTCCTGCTCTTGTTTACTACATTAGGACAAACATTCAATTGCTATCAAACTCGGTAGATGAACCCCTTCCTTTGCATGACCTGTAATTGTCACAGTAAATAGCTAAACCTTGCAAGCTAGCATACCTGGTAGATTCTTGTGCCATGATGTGCTTTGCTTACCTTGCCTGCTATGCTTGCTATGCTTAGAGTTGTGTCAGGTCTGATTCATCTGGGTGATGAACTAGAGTGAAACAATGTTGTTCTGATGTGATAAGTTTATGATGAACCCGACTTGGTAAAGGTAGCGATGAGAGGCTATGTAGGAGTACATAGCGGGTGTTCTCATTGGGACCATTCTTAGGAACTGAGTTCCGTGTTTGTGATCCAAGACTAGTTACTACCACACGTTGGGATACTTAATTGACCCTCTCGACTTATAATTCGCTTAGTCCCTGGTCCAGGAGTTGCAAGTAGTTTCTGGTGTTTACAGTATGCTGAAGGTCGTCCGTAGTGCTGACCCTAGGGGTGGGTTACGACGCGGTAGGCAGTGGCACAGTGTACCAAGGGTCACCCTAATGTTGGGCTTGGGAACCCTGCGCACATCGTTTAGGGATGTAGAGGAAACTTTGACTGGACCTCCGTGCGGGTTCAGTCTCAAGTAGGCAATAGCCTGGACTATAGGTCTTATGTGATTGACGGTTGTGGCCGACTCCCTCACTAGGCTTCCGCTCCAAGGTTGCCAAGGTGCATGGTTTTATGAGCACACATCGATAAGTGTCGACAGCATGTGTGAAGAAGTATACACCTGCAGGGTATGAAACTATTTGAATAGCCGCGTCCTCGGGTATGGACTACTTGGAAAACTTATGTTGTCCATAGATAATTTAATGGATACTCATAAAAATATCAAGACAAGTGTGAGTACCGTGGATGGCACTCTCGTAGGAGACGGAAGTGAACCCATGGTGGTGTATTGATGTGGAGTTAGTGGACTCGTGTGCGATATTTAAAATATCAAGAAAGTGTTAAAATTGTGTAGTTTAGGTTAGCCATGAGTCAAAGCTGGCATTGCTGCATAAACTCCACCACTCCCCTTGTTGATACTTGAGCATGAATAGTCTAGGTCTGTTTTAAGGACTTGCTGAGTACGTTTGTACTCATGTTTGCTTAATAAATGTTGCAAATGAGACTCAGGACCCATCAGGTGGGTTCTATCTAGATGTCGACGACGCTGAATAGCTGGTGTCCCAGCTACGACCTTATGCCCTGTGGCAGGCTATAGATAGTCAGGCCATGTGCCTTTTTACCCCTTTCAACTGTGTGTACTCAGACAGCTTTATGCTTCCGCTTGGTTTGTATGAACTTGCTTGTATGACTTGAGTGTCTGGTCATGTGACCCCTACCTGTAAGAACATATTATGCAAGGCTCTTCTGAGCCTCTTAAATAAAAGTTGTGTTTATGTATGGTTATATTGTGATGCCATAGTTGTATCTATGCATATCAGGCATGTCATGCGTACATGTGACGTGCAACAGTATGTATGGGATCCGACACCTAGTCATGTGCCTTTTCTAGTACTCTTTACAGGAAACTGTCTCTTTCCGCTTCCACCTAGCCTTGGTAGCTTGCTACTGCTCCGGACACATTGATTAACCGGCATGTATCCTTCGTTGCTACTGTGTTTGTCCCTTCGGGGAAATGTCTTGCAGTGTAATGGAGTCCCTATAGCCTGCTACAACTCGTCTACGTGCAGTGATGACATTTATGTCCCATGGTGTAATGGAGTCCTTGTAGCTTGCTATGACTCGTCTACACGCTTGAGGCCGACACCTGCATTGCTGGGTTACGTATGCCTGTTTCCGTACGGATGTGACACTTGGGTTCTATGACTAGTCATGTCGGCTCGGTTTCTCTATCGTTTGATTGCCAGCGACATGTTCACATACATGAGTCAAAAGACGCAAACTGTCCCGACTATGGTAAGGCTGCAGCCGTGGAGTTTACCATGCATGAGGCCGCAAAGTGATGTGATATGTTACAGTCTGGATTCATATGACTTAGGATCGGGGTCCCGACATGATTCTACTCCTCTTCTTGCTCAAAAAACATTTAGGATCATGCTGGTATTTTGGAGTCTATATGATACCGATGTGACGGAGTTCTGTCTTGGTGCCTCCTGTCTGACTTGATTTCTTACGGGGAGTCGAGCTCCAAGGAATTCTTGGCACATTGTTATAATTCAGCTTCCTTAGTATCTCAGGACGGAGAGTGTTCGGAATTACTCCAATACTTGTCGTGGTGAGATAAGGTTGGAGTCACCCAGTACTGGGGAGGCGTCCGGGGTACCACCATGATTAGTATCATTGTGCTTTCAAGGATTCGAGTAAGATGGATTTGTGAAAGCCTCTGGTTATGTGTTGAAGGATGGATATAGTTGGGATGTAGGTTTGCTAGTTGTGTGAGATATTTCCTCCTTGTATCCCCCACACCGGATTGCATAACCAGAAAGTTTTTGGAAGTTCTTAGGTGGGAACTCTTGTAGATATCTAGGATCATCTTCTTCAGATGTATGAGGGCATATACATTGTTCCGAGCAACATTAGCTCAATACTTTGGTGTTATTGGAAGTGGCTTCTAATATCTGACGATGTTATCGCAAAAACCGAAGAAGGCATTCTTACTAATTTTTCAGTAGGAAGGCAATTTGTGTTATTCGTTCAATTTCTTTCAAGCATTTGATTTGTCTTGTCACTGAGGTGCTGATGTTTTGTCCATCTTCAGGATGGCTCCTCCAACTCGCGGGAATCTGGGTCGTGGTGAGGAGCAGGCTGATGTTCCACTACCCCCGCCACTGCCTCCTCCTCCAGAAGCTTGGCAAGTTGTGATGGACGCAACTAATGCGAATACTCAGATGTTGCTCAGGCTGTTGCAAGAGAGAGATCAGGGTCAACAAGGTTTTCAAGGGAATTTTTAGAATCAACCTCAGTGTGCGACACTCAACCAGTTCCTTCCCAACCGGCCCAAGTCTTTCACCTGCTGTGAGCAGCTTTTTGATGCTGATGATTGGCTCCGTGACATGAGAAAGCATTATGAGTGCAGCAATGTCAGACCAGAGAACTTTGTCAGATTCATGTTGTTCTAGCTCAAGGGTCAGGCAGCTGATTGGTGGCAGCAGTACAAGGATTCCAGGGGTGATCGTGTTGTTACTTGGGACAATTTATGTCGTGCCTTCAGGGCCCATTACATTCTGACAAGCTTTGTCGAGGAGATGCATGAGAAGTTCAGGCACCTGAAGCAGGGAAACAAGTTTATCTATCAGTAAACATCGGGTTCCAGAATCTAGGCCGCTATGCTAAGCAAGATGTTCCAGATGACAAGTCCATGATCTATCAGTTCAGAGGTGGTATCAAGGATGAGCTTCTGCCAGGTCTAGTCCTTCAAGAGCCTCGTGAGTTTGATTAGTTCTACAATATGGCTTTGAAGGTCGAGGCAATTCAGCTCAAGTTGGAGAACTCAAGTAAGCGTTCAAGGGATTCATATTCTTCTTCTTCCAGTTCTCATATGGTTCCTAAGCAGCAGAAATATTGGGTGCCTAATCCTCCTCCATTTCGTCCTCCTTAGCAGCAAAAGCAGTTATGTGGCTGTGGTTCTTCCCACCCACCCAACCCAAGATATCAGCAGAGACCCCAGGCGCCAAAGTCAGCTTTGTTGCTCCTCCAGGAAACTTTCGTCCGCTATCTGAGGTTACTTGTCACAAGTGTGGTTAGAAGGGTCACTACTCAAACAAGTGCAACCACCAACGTCTTCCGCCTCCTCCTCCAGTCAGGCCTCCAGGCAATGCAATGGTGAAGCATAATCCCAAGCCTGCAAGAGTGAATATGGTGAGCGCAGCAGAGGCAGAGGATTCTTCTCAAGTGATCATGGGTAATCTCTCAGTTAATTATTTTCCTGCAAAAGTGTTGTTTGATACTGGTGCATCGCATTGTTTCATGTCAAAGCAATTTTTCATAAAGCATGATTTCCCTTCGACATAATTGGATAGATCATTGGGTATTGTTTCTCCAGCTTCTTCGATGAGGACAAATTCTGTTGTTTTGGATGTTTCTATCTAGATGGGCAACTATTCTTTCTTGGCTTCTCCTTATGTTCTCGGCAATTCCGACATTGATCTCATTCTGGGCATGGACTTCCTGGGTATGAATAAGTCATAAGAAGTCAAGTTGACTCATCCTTCAGAAGATGTGATTATTTTTGCAGCTCGCGGTGACACAATCTGTCTCTTTGCTCTCAATGGGAAGGGTGAAATCTCGGCTATTTCTCAAATTCCGGTGGTTTGTGAGTATGAAGATGTATTTACAGAAGAATTTCCAGGAATGCCTCCGCATCGGCCAGTCAAGTTCGTGATTGACCTCGAACCCGAAACTGAACCGGTTTTCAAGCTGCCGTGGATTTGTCACGGCAGATGATCGGGTGAATGGACTTAGGTTCGGGGTGAAGACGCAACTACGTGGCGGCTTGAAGGGATTGATCAGAATCGACAGACACGGAGTTTACCATGGTTCGACCCCTCCGATGGAGGTAAAAGCCTACGTCATGCTTGTCTGGTATTGATGACGAAGAAGATCTCTCGGTTACAGGGGTGTCGTTTGCTACCTCTAATCACGAGAGCCTCTAATATGTCTATCTCTAATCTCTTGTGTTGTCTAAACTTGTGGACTTGTGTCTCTGCTCCCTCTAGGGGTGCTCTACCCCTCCTTATATAAGTGGAGAGGGTAGGTTTACAAATAGAGTCCTACTAGGAGTAGGATTAGGACTAGTCTCTCTAGAATCCTATTCCGGGTCTTGTAACCTTTGGCAGGGAGTCTTTCTCTCTTTGAGCCTTCTCTTGTGAGCCGCCTGGCACCGGCTTACACGCCGGTTCTTGGGCCTGGTCATCCTGTGATCCGCCTGTCGGGTCATTAATAAAATGTCATGTCTTTTTTCGGGTCTCCTGTGAGTCGCCAGGCCGGGTCATACCGCGGGGTATATCCACGACATTAGCCCCCAGATTAGTTTCAATTTGTTCATGATAAGCTCCTGAAATAACAATAACAAATATGTTAAGTATCCGGCTTGCTCCTTTGGCCGGCTTATGAAATGGCTCCTCAGAAATCTAGGTCTTTTCTGCATATGAAATAGTCGTGTTTGATAATCATCTTGCTTGTCAATGTCCTTTGAAAAATATTGAGAATAGATCACCCATATGCCATTGAGTCGGCTTCCAATACTCTTGGCGGGTCATTTCCACCGGGTCATAATCATTGATGATGCCGGGTCATTATCGTTGGTGACGCCGGGTCAAATAACTAGAATCCAGCTGACTTGACAAAATTATTAGGATGAAAATGCATCTGATGTAAAACCGGACTTTCATTGTTGTGAAGCAGGGTGGCTTATATAAAATCCGGCGGGTTATGACCTTTTGATAACGTCGGGTCATAAATGTTTGGTGACGTCGGGTCTAACAACTGAACTCCATAATTAACATCTTGAAAATTCTCCTCAAAGTTTTTGATATGTCCATGTTGCGTGTAGCCCCCAAGCTCCGAGATTATCCATGATAACTTGGTGCTTTGCAATAATATTTTGGACTCTGTAGCCCCCAAGTGTCGGGTTGTCCTGCCTGTAGCAACATGGGACTTATAACTGCCTTATACCTTTATAAAGCTTCGGTGGGTGTAGCCCCCATGGGTCGGCTCATCAGAACATGATGCGTCGGGTCTTCAAATTGAATCTCTTAATCTGTTGGAACAGCTGAATTCTGTAGCCCCAAGTGCCGGGTCACATGCATGCGGCGACTTGGGGCTTTAGAAAATTTGTTCTGAGTGGTGTAGCCCCCAAGTGCCGGGTCAGTAAGAATTACTGGGCTTGGACTTAGGAAAATATAGAAACACCGGCTCATCTCCTTAAGATAATAGGGTCTTCCTGACAATGTAATGATTTGAAAAACTGGCTTGCATTGGCCCCCAAGTGCCGTGGTGCTTCCAGCGACATGGGACTTGCATATTTGATATAAACTGAACTTGAATAATGTAGCCCCCAAGTACCGGGTCGTCTGCTTGCGGCGACTTGGGATTATAATATGACTCCCCACAATTTGTTGAATGAATCCCTGACTGTGGTTGTAATAGAACCAAACATGAATATCCTGGAATAATTCCTTCGTCTTTGACATGAAATCCCTGCTCGTGGTTGTGATGTAACCCGACAAGTGTATATTGGAGAAATCCATGAGTGTTGTAGATTACCACAGAGCACAATTGAAGGAATCCCAGAACCGATTAATTAGATGACACGACATTATATCTGATAGGGCGGCTCTTTGAAAAATAATGAATTCTCCGAGCTGGCTTAAAAAAACCCAATTATTAGTATTGGTTATGATAAACCATGAAGATCCAGCCAGGTTTGGCTATTAAAGATCCATTTGCTCTTGTGGAGTACTTAATGGCGGTTCATCTTTAAGAGATAAAACCTACAAAAATAAACAAGATAGAATATATTCTGCATTGTTGTAAGGGCGGCTTGAAAAAGCACAACCCGAAGATGTTATAACATTGCTCCTTCTTTCATAATCTTGCACTGACCCGGCTGGATAAGCCGGTCATGATATGTCATGTGAATATGATGCAATGTATGATGCAAAGTATGATGTAATGTATGATGCATAGTATGATGCAATGTATGATGCAATGTTTGACTTATCAACATTATTGGCGTGAACGTCGGTTGTTAGGGTTAGATAAGCTACACCTGGAGGTGAGAAGCCCCCTTTGACAACCATGGCTAATCGTGTTGGTCGGAGATGGCATAAAGCCGGCCGATAATGTGTTAGAAGCGATACCCAGAGGTAAGAAGCCACCCTCAGCAGTATGGCGTGAATGCCGGTTGTTAGGGTTAGATAAGCTACACCCGGAGGTGGGAAGCCCCCTTTGAAAACCATGGCTAATCGTGTTAGCTGGAGATGGCATAAAGCCAGCCGATAAGGTGTTAGAAGCGATGCCCGGAGGTAAGAAGCCACCCTCAGCAATGTGGCGTAAACGCCGGTTGTTAGGGTGTTAGATACCCATCGGTAAAAAAAACCTTACAACTGCGGCTAATCATGTTAGTCGGAGATTTGGCATAAAGCCGGCCGATAGGGTGTTAGAAGCGATACCCGTCGGTAAGAAGCCCCTTCAGCAATATGGCATAGACGCCAGTTGTTAGGGTGTTAGATACCCGTCGGTAAAAATACCCTAACAACCGCGGCTAGTCATGTTAGCCGGAGATTTGGCATAAAGCCGGCCGATAGGGTGTTAGAAGCGATACCCGTCGGTAAGAAGCCCCCTTCAGCAATATGGCGTAAACGCAGGTCAATAAGGTGTTAGAAGCGATACCCGGAGGTAAGAAGCCACCCTCAACTACGGCTAATCGTGTTAACCGGAATTTGGCATAAAGCCAGCCGATAAGGCGTTAGAAGCGATACCTAGAGATAAGAAGCCGCCTTCAGCAGTCGCAGTTGACATGTCAACTAGAATATTTGTGAATTCTTCTTGTAAGTCGCCATCTTGTAAGCCGCCATCTTGTATGAAGGAACGGCAGAAGCTCCAAATAAATTCAGGCACCTATGTTTGAATGGTGCATCACAGCGGTTCATCCTCTTGGGCAACTTTTAATCATCAGCCAATAATGTAATAGCCCCCAGGATTGGGTTTTCTCTTGCAAAGACCTGGGGTTCTCGTTAAAAACAACCAAATGTGTCTCGCCATGTCTGTAGCCCCCGAGTCTTAAGTTGACTCGAAGAGGCAGCTTTGAGAGTCTCCACTGATGGTTGAGGTTGACCGTGGTGGGTTATAGATGATCCCGTATGAATTGTTTAAATGATCCGGTCGATGGTTCGTCCCGGCTTGTTGTTGAAGTGAACCAAACTGTAATGGCGGCGACTTGCGCGCTTGTCCGTTGGGTGGATCATATCACCGAGCGTTGCACCGATATGTTGATGTAGATCAAACAGTGGGCGGTGGCTTGCACGCGTCAATTGGGCGGCTCGTACTGGTGTATGCATTCGTTGGCGTGTTGGTGTAGACATCGAAGTCAGCTGTGACATGATCGCAAGACACAGCCACGACACTGTAAGCTGGCGCGGTCGCGAGAGATGGCCACGGAGTTGCGAGCCGGGCAGTCGGTGTGTTGCGGCGTTGTTGGTGAAGACCATATCACGAATGCGGCGGCTTACCGCATCCATTGGGCGGCTCATAATTCCGGGTTAGCACGAGTGGTACCGGCGCATTGATGTAGACGTAGAAACCAGCTGTGGCATTGTAAGCCGGTGCTGTTCTGGAAGATGCCATGGCGTTGTAAGCCGGCGCGGATGGCAAGAGACGGCCACGGCGTTGTAAGACGGAGCAGTGGCGAGAGATGGCCACGGCGTTGTAAGCCAGTTCGGCCACGAGAGACGGCCATGGCGTTGTAGATCAGCACAGACGTGCGAGTCGCCGGTGGTGTTGTAAGCACGGACGGGAGAATCAGCCATGGGCATTGTAAGCAGGCGCAAACGGGTGACTCGGTCGCGGGTATTGTAAGCCGGCGCGGATAGATGACTCGGCCATGGGCGTTGCGAGCCGGCGCGGCCGCGAGAGACAGTTGTGGCGCTGTAAGCCGGTATGGACGCCGGTGCCAAATGACGCTGGTGCGCCTCCATCTCCACGATATGATGCCACTTTGGTAATGAATAATTTGTCATGTGTAAAAAATATTACAAAGACGAAGTAATTGTTCTTCGAAGGAATCAAAATGTATAGATAAAATAATTTGGGTGGATAGCACCTGTTTCGTCTCGACGACCAGCTGAGTGATATACATCGTCCGTGAATCACCTGCCATAATTTCAACAGCGATCGAGGCACTCTCTCGAGGCCATAGCGGAGGTGACGATTTAGCCACAGCGGCTCTGAGATGGCACTAGACCAGGGCGGCTCGGTGGTGACGACGTTTCATCAAAGAAGTCCAGCAGGGCGACTCGAGGTGATCAAGGACCACGGCGTGTTTGACAAGGTGGGTCCCATTTTTTTAAACCTCTTATCTTCCCAACCAGCTACCCAGGTCCTTATCCACCACCTCCCACTTCTCCTTACCCTGCGATGGCTGGAAGCAAGTCAAGCGTGTGAAAAAGACAAACCGGCAGGCAGGAGAAGCAGACTAGGGCGAGCGATTGCCGGGACAGGAGGTATGTGGTGGGAGTGGAAGCCATGGCGTCGGGGTGGAGCCGGCCTAGGGTGCTAGCCGGCGAGGCGATGACGGCTGGTCAGCGCGGTGGCTCGACGCGGGCGGCGCACAGGTGCAGTGGCTTTGGGCAACGCGGGCAGCCAGAGGCACGAAGCGGGACCGGCTAGCGACGCGGATGCCACGGGCGAGGCGACAGCGGCTCACCTGTGACCCGGTGACGCGGGTGGTAGTGCGAACTATGGTGGAGGCGGCTTGTGCGTGAGGAAATTGGTGGTTCATGGCAGCAGAACCGGCGGCGGCTCGACAGCGCTGGCTCACGGTGGAACCAGAACGAGGTGGAGGCGGCTCACGGCAGCAGCCGGCGGTGGCTCACATTAGCCAGGGCGGCGGCTCGGTCTTGTCATTTTTGAAATGGCGGGTTGTACCAATGGGGGAGACCGGCCCTAGGGTGGCTCACGGTGCAGCTGGCAGCTTGGGGAGCTCGGAGCAGAGGCGGTCAGAGGCGTAGGCCAACGGCAGCTCAAAGTGCACCTTGGCGAGTCGAGCGTGCGATGAAGGCGAGATCGGCCGAGGCCGCGGTGCACAGAGGCGGAGCAGCATGCGGCGACACGAGCGGATGAGGCTAGTTCGGAGGCGAAAGCAGGCCACCGGTGGCGTCTTGGCCACGAGGGCAAGGTGAGGCCAGCCCGGCGCGCGTATACCACGGCCGCGGGGGCAGGCAGATCATGGGATCCCACAAGGCCACGCACAGATCAAAACATTTGGTATTTTTTCCTTCTCTGTTTTCCATGCGTGCACCTGATTGGAGGTATTTTTTTGTTGTTGTTGGTAGTCAAGTGCCCGACTACAACTTAGTAACTTTTCCTTCCTTAATCCTTGAATTAACCACCTAGTAGCTTCCTTATATGATTGTAGCAATCAATTTTTGACAAAAGACCAAACCGATTTGACTTCAGGTGACATATTCGTCCGAGACGTACTAGTACTCGAAACCATCAATACTCGTCTGCACTTATGATTTGATGTGTGGTTTCGCCGTTGCTAGTTTTGTCTTCCGCGTCAGGGCGCAGCAGCAACTGTATCGGCCGACGCCCTTGGGAGTTGGTGCAGCAAAAAATTGACCAGGCTTTGACACATCACCCGGCCGTGTGTGACGGCGCACACGACACAGCCCCAAATTTTTCATGATCTCAAACTGGCATCGACTCTTCTTTATCCAAAAAATTGTGTGCTTCTCAATCCTTGGGAGAATCCCTTCAAGAACACAAACCACACTGCACAGCCCCAAGGTGGGCGCCAACTGTCGTGGATTTGTCACTGCACATGTCCGGGTAAACGGACTTAGGTTCGGGGCGAAGATGCAACTACGTGGCGGCTTGAAGGGGTTGATCGGAATCGAGAGACACGGAGTTTACCCAGGTTCGTCCCCTCCGATGGAGGTCAAAGCCTACGTCCTGGTTGTCTAGTATTGATGATGAAGAAGATCTCTCGGTTACAGGGGTTCCGTTTGCTACCTCTAATCACGAGAGCCTCTAATCTGTCTATCTCTAATCTCTTGTGTTGTCTAAACTTGTGGACTTGTGTCTCTTCTCCCTCTAGAGGTGCTCTACCCCTCCTTATATAAGTGGAGAGGGTAGGTTTACAAATAGAGTCCTACTAGGAGTAGGATTAGGACTAGTCTCTCTAGAATCCTATTCCGGGTCTTGTAACCTTCGGCAGGGAGTCTTTCTCTCTTTGAGCCTTCTCTTGTGAGCCGCCTGGCGCCGGCTTACACGCTGGGTCTTGGGCCTTGTCGTCCTGTGATCCGCCTGCCGGGTCATTAATATAATGTCATGTCTTTTCCGGGTCTCCTGTGAGTCGCCAGGCCGGGTCATACCACAGGGAATATCCCCGACATAATCGCCCTTATAAACTTGGCCCCGAAGAGCTGAAAGAGTTGAAGAAGCAGCTAGATGAGCAAGAACGTCTGGGTCTGATCATACCAAGTTCTTCTCCATGGGGTTGTGGTGTTTTGTTTGTCAAGAAGAAGGATGGCACAGACTGACTTTGTGTCAATTACCGTCCATTGAACAAGAAGACAATCAGAAACAAGTACCCACTCCCAACATCAATGAGTTGTTTGAACAACTGAAATGTGCCAAGGTTTTGTCGAAGCTTGATCTTCGCATGGGCTATCATCAGATTTGCATTCGCGAAGAAGATATTCCAAAGACCGCTTTCAGGACGAGTTTTCGCTCTTATGAGAACACCGTCATGTCGTTTGGTCTCGCCAATGCTCCTCCAACCTACTCAAGAATGATGAACTTCATATTCTCTCCTTTAAATAATGAGTTCGTCTTGGTCTATTTGGATGATATCTTTGTGTTCTCGGAGACAAAAGAAGAGCATGCAGAGCATCTCCGACCTCTGCTTGACAAGCTAAGAGAACATCGATTCTATGCCAAGTTTTCCAAGTGTGAGTTTCGTCTCAATGAAGTGGTGTACCTTGGGCATGTGATCTCTGCCGAGGGCATTAAAGTGCACCTTGAGAAAGTTGAGGCAATTTTGAAGTGGGAGCCTCCTCGGAATGTGAAGCAGCTTCGTAGCTTCCTCAAGCTTGCTAGTTATTGCAGAATATTCGTGGAGAACTTCTCTCAAATTGCTATGCCTCTGTCTAATCTCCTCCAAAAGAATGTCAAGTATGTTTCGTCTCCTGAGTGTGATGTGGCGTTCAATACGCTCAAGCAGAGATTGTCTTCAACTCCAGTTCTTGTTCCTCCCGAGCAGTCAAAGCCTTTCCAAGTTTTCTATGATGCTTCTCTCCAAGGTCTTGGTGGTGTTCTCATGCAAGATAAGAAGATAGTTGCTTATACCTCGCGTCAGTTGAAGCCCCTCGAGAAGAACTACCCCACTCATGATCTCGAGTTGGCGCCAGTTGTGCATGCTCTGATGACTTGGAGGCATTTGTTGTTGGGTAGACCAGTTGAGGTGTACACCGATCACAAGACCTTGAAGTACATTTTTACTCAACCCAATCTTAATCTTCGACAGTCTCGTTGGGTGGAAATGCTTGAGGACTTCAATCAAAGCATTGAGTATACTCCTAGAAAAGCAAAGGTCATTGCAGACATGCTCAGCAAAAAGGCGTACTGCAACAGTCTCATTCTGAAGCCTCTTCAACCCGAGCTTTGTGAAGCCTTCCGTAAGCTCAACCTTTAAAGGATTCTGCAAGGATTTCTTGCCAATCTTCAAGTCTCTCCGACTCTAGAAGATTAGGTTCACCAAGCTCAACTTCTTGACGCAATGGTGAAGAAAGTGAAGAAAGGTGTGGCCAATAGCATTCAAAAGTATAAATGCTTGCGCGTTAATGACAAAGATACCTTGCTCTTTGAGGACCGTCTGGTGGTTCCAAAAGGTGATCTCGGGAAGGTTATCATGGACGAAGCACACAATTCTCTTCTTTCCATTCATCCAGGCTGTTCCAAGATGTATCAGGATCTGAAGCAAACCTTCTGGTGGACTCGCACGAAATGTGAAATTGCTCAGTTCATGAACGAGTGTGATGTTTGTCGCAGAGTGAAGGCGGAACATCAACATCCAGCAGGTCTCCTTCAGCCTTTGCCTATCCCAAAGTGGAAATTCGATCATGTGGAGATGGATTTTGTCACTGGATTTCCCATGTCCAAGAGGGGCAACGATGCCATCTTTGTGGTTATTGACAAGCTGACTAAAATTGCTCATTTCCTTCCGGTCAAAGAATCTATCTCGGCAGCTCAGCTAGTAGAGTTGTATACGTCAAGGATAGTTTCTTTGCACGGTATTCCTCAGCTCATCTCATCTAACCGTGGAAGCCTCTTTACTTCCATGTTTTGGGAGTCCTTCCAAACTGCTATGGGTACCAAGATCCGTTTCAACACTGCATTCCATCCGCAGACAAGTGGTCAAGTTGAGAGAGTCAATCAGATCCCTGAAGATATGCTCAGAGCCTATGTGATTTCGTTCGGCATGAAATGGGAAGACTGCCTTCCATACGCTGAATTCTCATACAACAATAGCTTTTAGGCTAGCTCAGGCAAGGCCCCTTTCGAGATTCTCTGCGGCAGGAAGTGTCGTACCCTGCTTAACTGTTCTGAAACCGGTGAGCGTTAAATTTTGGGCAATGACATGATCACCGAAGCAGAAGAGATGTTACATGTCATTAGTGAGAACCTCAAAGCAGCTCAATCCTGACAGAAGAGTTATTACGATAACAAACATCGGGATGTCTCCTTTCAAATTAATGATCTAGTCTATCTCAGAGTCTCTCCCATGAAGGGCACTCAGCGGTTTGGAATTAAAGGGAAGCTAGCTCCTCACTCTGTTGGTCCTTTCAGAGTTGTTTGCAAGAGAGGTGAGCTTGCCTATCAACTAGAGCTTCCTCCAAACTTCGCAAATGTGCACGATGTCTTACATCTCTCTCAGCTCCGGAGGTGCTTCAAGACTCCCGAGCATACCATTGACCTCCAAGATATTGATCTCCAAAAAGACCTCTCTTATCATGAGCATCCAGTGTCTATTCTCGAAGAAATTGAGCGTAAGACTCGCAACAAATCTATCAAGCTTCTCAAGGTGAAGTGGTCTCATCATTTTGAGAAAGAATCTACTTGGGAACGCGAGGATCTTCTCTGTTCCGAATATCCAGAGTTCTTTCGTTCTTTGATCTCGGGTCGAGATCCTCTTGTAGTGTGGGAGAGTTGTGACAGCCCTAGTGCTGCCTCTGCCTTTTATGGCATGTAACCTATGTGGACCCATATGTCATGTGTTGTATGATATGAGTTTTCTCCTTTGCCATGTCATTGTCTCATGCATCATGCATCATGTCATTCATCATCATGTCATGCATAATATAATGTGGTGTGCTTCCATGTGATCTTGTTGAGAGGTGTGAGTAGCTCTTGTGTGGTTTGTGGTGACTGCATGTGTGGAAATTAACTTCCTTACTCTCCCTTATTTTCAAATATCTAGACCTAAGCCTTTTATTCTTGTTGTTCTCTTTAACAGAGTTAAATTGCTATATAAAACTGTAAAAAATGTTCATGTTGTGGGTAATATTATTTTGAGTCTATGTGTGTTGCTCTTTTGGTGTTTTGAGCTTTGTGATTTTGGGATTTTAAATTAAACAGGGGCTGTTGTTTTATAAAAGTATTAAAATTACTTGCTTTAAAAATCTACTTGTTAATTTTATTAAATAGGTCACATTCCCTTTTATGCAAGGTATTTTTTTGTTTGATCAAAAACCCTTTTCTTTTACTCTGGGGTTTATCTTGTTTTCTACCATTTAAATAAATAGATAGTTGTGCTTTTGTTTCCTGTGAGAGAGAGCTTGGACAGGTGGGCCTTTTCCTCTTTCCCTCTGGCCCAGCCCGCAGCAAGCGGTGACCTGCTCCCGTTCTTCCTCCGCCAGTCAGAGAGCGTCGCCTGTGAGAGTGAGCGCGTGAGAGAGCCGATGCCGTCGCCATCAGGGGCTCACGGACGTCGAGGCCACTCCTTCAAATGGGCACGGATCCCTAGAGTTTCTTTCTTACCCTCGTTGCCGCCGCCTCCTTCTCCTCTCCCTTCTCCTTCATTTCCCTCTATCAGGTAAGCTCTGTAGCTTCAAAAAGGTCAGAGAGAGTAGCCGCCGTCGACCACCATCATCCTCGCCGCCAGATTCAAGCCGTTCTCATCGCAGATGTCGTGAGGGTCAGGACCTCTCCCACATCCCGTTCCCGGCACTGAAGGGGTTATGGGAAGGCCGCACCGTCCTCTTCTTCCTATCTGGAGCCGCGCTCTCGAAGCTGTCTTCGCCACCTCGCGTCTTCTTCTTCCCCGGCTCCGACCTGCTCCGAGCGCATTGTCACCCACTGTGAGGACCTTCAGATCTATTGGGGAAAATTGCATGGGAAACAAAAAAATTCCTATGCACACGCAAGATCTATCCATGGTGATGAGAATCTACGAGTGGGAGGAAGCGTTAAGAAACGTGGTTGGTGTAGTCGAACGTCTTCGCAATCTAAATCGCCGAGCATCCCGCGATCTCATCATGATCTGTCCCGCGATCCAATCATGATCCGTCCCGCGAACTCATCATGATCCGTCCTGCGATCTCATCACGGTCCATCTCGCGACCTTGATCACGGCCCTTCCGATCTACCGCCGAACGGATGGCACCTCCGCATTCAGCATATGTACAGCTCGATGACGATCTCCGCCTTCTTGATCCAGAAAGAGGGAGCAGAGAGGTAGATGAGTTCTCCGGCAGTGCTATGGCGTTGTGGCGACGGTGGTCGAGCTATTCCAGCAGGGCTTCGCCTAAGCACCGCTGAAAACCGATCTAGAGGAGAAACTGCGATCTAGAGGAGAGGTAGCACGTGGCCATAGGGTTAGATTTTTCCTCTAAATCCTCTAGTATATATAGGAGGGAGGGAGGGGTGGAGGCAGCCTAAAACCCTCAAGGTTTGGTAGAAATTGGAGGTGGAGGAGTCCTACTCCAATTCTATTTGGAGTAGGATTCCTCCTTTCCACTTGGAAACTCTTTCCACCTCTCCACCTTTGGATTTTTTTCCTTCTCAAACCACTCCAGCCACATGGGCCCTTAGAGGAGGCTTCGGCCAGCCCACCAGGGGATGGTTTACCTCCTCCCATTGCCCATGTAGCCTTTTGGGTCGAAATACCTCCCAATGGTCCCCCGGTACACTACCGATGAGCCCGAAACTTTTCTGGCGACCAAAACAGAACTTCCTATATATCAATCTTTACCTCCGGACCATTTCAGAGCTCCTTGTAACGTCCGGGATCTCATCCGGCACTATTAACAACCTTCGGTCACCACCATACATAACTCTGTACTACCAAAACGTCACCGAACCTTAAGTGTGCAGACCGTGCGGGTTCGAGAACTATGTAGACATGACCGAGACACCTCTACGGTCAATAACCAATAGCAGGACCTAGATGCCCATATTGGTTCCTACATATTCTATGAAGATCTTTATCGATCGAACCTCCATGTCAAGGATTCAGTTAATCCCGTATGATGTTCCCTTTGTTCTTCGGTATGTTCCTTGCCCGAGATTCGATCGTCATATCTCCATACCTAGTTCAACCTCGTTACCGGCAAGTCTCTTTACTCGTTCCGTAATACAAGATCTCATGACTAACACTTAGTCACATTGCTTGCAAGGCTTGTAGTGATGGTGTATTACCGAGTGGGCCCTGACATACCTCTCTGTCACACGGAGTAACAAATCCCAGTCTTGATCCATACCAACCCAACAGACACCCTCGAAGATACCTGTAGAGTACCTTTATAGTCACCCAGTTACGTTGCGACGTTTTATACACACAAGGTACTCCTTCGGTGTCAGTGAGTTGCATGATCTCATGGTCATAGGAACATATACTTGACATGTAGAAAACAGTAGCAATAAACTGACACGATCATATGCTACATTTGTAGTTTGGGTCTTGACCATCACATCATTCTCCTAATCATGTGATCCCATTATCAAATGACATCTCATGTCTATGACTAGGAAACCATATCCATCTTTGATCAACGAGCTAGTCTATTAGAGGCATACTAGGGACATGGTGTTGTCTATGTATCCACACATGTATCTGAGTTTCCGATCAATACAATTATAGCATGGATTATAAACGATTATCATGAGCAAGGAAATTTGATAATAACCAATATATTATTGCCTCTAGGGCATATTTCCAACAGTCTCGCACTTGCACTAGAGTCAATAATCTAGTTCACATCACCATGTGATCCGCATTGTTATGAATCTAACACCCAATGAGTTTTGGGGCTTGATCATGCTTTGCATGTGAGAGAGGTCTTTTAGTCAACGGGTCTACGACATTCAGATCTGTGTGTACTTTGCAAATCTCTATGTTAGATTGTAAATACTGCTACCACACTCCACTTGGAGCTATTCCAAATGGCTGCTCCACTATATGTATCCGGATTGCTAAAGAGTCGTCTGGATTGGTGCTAAAGCTTGCATCGACATAACTCTTTACGATGAACTCTTTATCACCTCCATAATCGAGAAACATTTGCTTAGTCTTTTAGTCACTAAGGATAATCTTAACCGCTGTCCGGTGATCCACTGCTGGATCACTCTTGTACCCCTTGATGGACTCATGGCAAGGCACACATAGGTGCGGTACACAACATGGCATACTATACGGAGCCTATGGCTAAGTCATAGGAGACGACGTTCGTCCTTTCTCTTTCTTCTGCCGTGGTCGAGCTTTGAGTCTCACTTAACTTCACACCTTACAAAGCAGCCGAGAACACTTCTCTCTGACTGATCCATTTTGAACTCTTTCAAAATCTTGTCAAGGTATGTACTCATTGAAAGTCTCATCAAGCATCTTGATCTATCTCTATAGATCTCGATGCTCAACAATTAGGTAGTTTATCTAGGTCTTCCTATGAAAAACTCCTTTCAAACAACCCTTTATGCTTTCTAGAAATTCTACATCATTTCCAATCAACAATATGTCAAGCACATATGCTTATCAGAAACTCTATAGTGCTCCCACTCACTTTATTGTAAATACAAGTTTCTCATAAACTTTGTATAGACTCATAAACTTTGATCACCTCATCAAAGTGTGTATTCCAACTCCGAGATGATTGCTTCAGTCCATAGTAGGATCACTGAAGCTTGCTCACCTTTTAGCATCCTTAGGACAGACAAAACCTTCTGGTTGTATCACATACAACCTTTTGTCAAGTAAAATGTTAAGGAAACGATGTTTTGACATCCATCTGCCAGATTTCATAATTGAAAAATGCAACAACTGCTAACATAATTCCAACAAACTTTAGCATCACTACGAGTGAGAAAGTCTCATCATAGTCAACTCCTTGAACTTGCTGGAAACTTCTTTGCGACAAGTCGAGCTGTATAAATGGTGACATTCAACATCAGTATCTGTCTTCATTTTGAAGATCCATTTATAATCAACGACCTGCCGTCCAACGAGCAAGTCCACCAAAGTCTATACTTGGTTTTCATACATGGATCCTTTCTCGGATTTCATGGTCTCTAACCATTTTTTGGATTCCGGGCCCATCATCGCTTCTCCATAGCTTGTAGGTTCATCGTTGTCCAACAACATGACCTCTAAGACAGGGTTGTCGTACCACTCAGGAGCAGTACACGTCGTTGTCCACCTATGAGGTTCGATAGTAACTTGATCCGAAGCTTCATGATCATCATCATTAACTTCCTCTTCAACTAACGTAGGCTTCACAGAAACATCTTCCTGCGCTGCGCTACTCTCTCGTTGAAACAAAGGTTCAATAACCTCATCATGTTATATCTTCCTCCCACTCAATTCTTTCAAGAGAAACTTTTTCTCGAGAAAGGACCCAGTTTTAGCAACAAACATTTTATGCTTGGATCTAAGATAGAAGGTTCACCCAACTGTTCTTAGGGTATTCTATGAAGATGCATTTGTCCACTTTGGGTTCGAGCTCATTAGGTGCAAACATTTTCCACACAAGTGTCACAGCCCAAACATTAAGAAATGACAGCTTAGGTTTCTATCAAACCATAATTCTCACGGTGTCATCTCAACGGATTTAGATGGTTCCCTATTTAAAGTGAATGTAGTTGTCTCTAATGCATAACCGCAAAATTATAGTAACAAAATGACAAGAGACATCATAGCACGCACCATATCCAATAGAGCACGGCTATGACGTTCGGACACACCATCACACTATGGTGTTCCAGGTGGCGTCAGTTGTCTAAAGTTGTATGCCAAACTCGTAACTCAGATATTCACCTCCGCGATCATATCGCAGACATTTTTATCTTCTTGTAACGATGATCCCTAAACTTCACTCTGAATTTGCTTGAACCTTTCAAATGATTTAGACTTGTGTTTCATTAAGTAAATATACACTATATATACTCAAATCATCAGTGAAGGTAAGAAAATAATGATACCCACCGCACACTACAAGACTCATTGGATTGCATAATTCAACATGTATCATTGCCAATAAATCACTTGCCCGCTCCATCAATTCGGAAAATGGGGTCCTTAGTCATCTTTCCCAAGAGGCATGGTTCGCATGTCTCAACTGATTCGAAATCGAATGAGTCCAAAGATCCATCAGCATGGAGTTTCTTCATGTGATTTATACCAATATGACATTTAGCAGTAGTGCCACAAGTATGTGGTACTATCATTATTAACTTTGTATCTTTTGGCATCAATGTTATGAACATGTGTATTACTACGATCAAGATTCAACAAACCATTCTCACTGGATGCATGACCATTGAAGGTATTATTCATGTAAACAGAATAACCCTTATTCTCTAACTTAAATGAAAAACCGTGTAGCAATAAACACGATCTAATCAAGTTCACGCTCAACGCAAAACACCAAATAACATTTATTTAGGTTCGTCACTAATCCCGAAGGTAGAGAGAGCATGCGATGTTGATCACATCAACCTTGGAAACATTTCCAACACACATTGTCACCTCACCCTTAGCTAGTTCTCCGTTTATTCCATAGCTTTTATTTCGAGTTACTAACATTTAGCAACCGAACCGGTATCCAATACCCAGGGGCTACTAGGAGTACTAGCAAGGTACACATCAATAACACGTATATCAAATATACTTTTGTCGACGTTGCCAGCCTTCTTATCTACCAAGTATCTAGGGCTGTTCCGCTTCAGCGACCGCTCTCCTCATAATCGAAGCACTTAGTCTCGAGTTTGGTTCAACTCTCGGTTGCTTCACTGGAGCAGCAACTGACTTGCCATCCATGAAGTTTCCCTCCTTGCCCTTGCCCTTCTCGAAACTAGTGGTTTTTACTAACCATCAACACTTGACGCTCCTTCTTGATTTCTACCTTCGCGGTGTCAAACATCACGAACAGCTCAGGGATCATTATTTCTATCCCGGGCATTGTATAGTTCATCACCAAGTTCTAGTAGCTTAGTGACAGTAACTTGGAGAACTATATCAATCAGTATCTTATCTGGAAGATCAACTCCCACTTGATTCAAGCGATTGTAGCACCCAGACAATCTAAGCACATGCTCAATGATTGAGCTATTCTCTTTCATCTTGCAAGCAAAGAATCTTGTTGGAGATCTCATATCTCGCAACACGGGCACGAGCCTGAGATCCTAATTTCAGCTCTTAGAACATCTCATATGTTCCGAGACATTCAAAACGTTTTGGAGCCTAAATTCTAAGTCGTAATGCATGACGCACTAAACTATCAAGTAGTCATCAGAACGTGCATGTCAGATGTTCACAACATCTACAGACGACGCTAGAGGGGTTGGCGCACCGAGCGGTGCATTAAGGATATAAGCCTTCTTTGCAGCAATGAGGACAATCCTCAGATCAGGGACCCAATCCGCAATATTTCTACCATCATCTTTCAACTCTATTTCTCTAGGAACATATAAAATTCAACGCAACTACAGCGTGAGCTAGTAATCTACAACATAATTTTGCAAAGACATTAATAACTATCTTCATGATAATGAGTTCAATTAATCATATTACTTAAGAACTCCCACTCAAATTGACATCCCTCCGGTCATTCGAGTGATAGATGATCCAAATTCACCAACTCAAGTCCGATCATCACGTGAGTTGAGGTGGTTTCAATGGTGAACATCATCATGTTGATCATATCTACTATATGACCCATGTTCGACCTTTTAGTCTCTTGTGTCCCAAGGCCACGTCTGTACATGCTAGGCTCGTCAAGTTTAACCCGAGTGTTCTGCATGTGCAACAATAGCTTGCACCCGTTGTATGTGAACGTAGAGTCTATCACACCTGATCATCACGTGGTGTCTCGGCACGACAAACTTTCACAACAGTGCACACTCGGGGAGAACACAATTTATCTTGAAATTAAGTGAGGGATCACCTTATAATGCTACCGTCGTCCTAAGCAAAACAAGGTGCATAAAAGGATTAACATCACATGCAAATCATAAGTGACATGATATGGCCATGAACTTGTGCTTTTGATCTCCATCTTGAAAGCACCGGCATGATCTCCATCGTCACCGGCATGACACCTCGATGTCCATCATCTTGATCTCCATCAACGTGTCGCCATTGGGGTTGTCACGCCCACCATGCTTCTACTACTATTGCTACCGTTTAGCGATAAAGTAAAGCATTACATAGTGCTTAATGATTGACATGCAGGTCATATAATAATTAAAGACAACGCTATGGCTCCTGCCGGTTGCCGTACTCATCGACATGCAAGTTGTGGTATTCTATACAACACATGATCATCTCATACATCACATATATCTCATCATGTAATTGGCCGTATCACATCACAACATACCCTGCAAAAACAAGTTAGACGTCCTCTAATTGTTGTTGCATGTTGTATGTGGCTGCTACGGGTATCTAGCAAGAACAATTCTCACCTACGCATAAACCACAATGGTGATACATAAGTTGCTTTTCAACCTTCTCAAGGACCGCCTTTGTCGAATCCGATCCAACTAAAGTAGGAGAAACAGTCACCTGCCATCCATCTTTGTGCAACGAAGTTCCACGTTAGTCGATGGAACTGGTCTCTCGTAAGCGTACGAGTAAGGTTGGTACGGGCCGCTTCATCCCACAATACCGCTGAACCAAAACACGACCAAGGGAGGAAGCAATCTAAGCATCAACACCCACAAACTCTTTGTGTTCTACTTGAGATCTCATCTACACATAGACCTAGCTCATGATGCCACTGTTGGGGAACGTTGCATGGGAAACAAAAATTTCCTACGCACACGGAAGATCTATCCATGGTGATGAGCATCTATGAGAGGGAGAGTGGATCTACATACCCTTGTAGATCACTAAGCGGGAAGCGTTAACAAACGCGGTTGGTGTACTCGAACGTCTTCACGATCTAAATCGCCAAGCATCCCGCGATGTCATCACGATCCGTCCCGCGATCCAATCACGATCCATCCCGTGAACTTATCATGATCCGTCCCGCGATCTCATCACGGTCCGTCTCGCGATCTTGATCACGGTCCGCCTTGCGATCTTGATCACGGTCCTTTCGATCTACCGCCGAACGGACGACACCTCCGCGTTCAGCACACGCACAGCTCGATGACGATCTCCGCCTTCTTGCGCCTGCAAGAGGGAGTGGAGAGGTAGATGAGTTCTCCGACAGCGCGACGGCATTACGGCGATGGTGGTGGAGCTATTCCAGCAGGGCTTCGCTTAAGCACCGCTGAAAACCAATCTAGAGGACAAACTGCAATCTAGAGGAGAGGTAGCACGTGGCTATTAGGGTTAGCTTTTTCCTCTAAATCCTCTAGTATATATAGGAGGGAGGGAGGGGAGGAGGCAGCCTCACACCCTCAAGGTTTGGTCGAAATTGGAGGTGGAGCAGTCCTACTCGAATCCTATTACGAGTAGGATTCCTCCTTTCCACTTGGAAACTCTTTCCACCTCTCCACCTTTGGATTTTTCCTTCTCAAACCACTCCAGCCGCATGGGCCCTTAGAGGAGGCTTCGGCTAGCCCACCAGGGGCTGGTTTACCTCCCGCCACAGCCCATGTAGCCTCTTGGGTCGAAATACCTCTCCTGATGGTCCCCCGGTACACTACCGGCACTCCCGGTACACTACCGATGAGCCCGAAACTTTTCCGGTGACCAAAACAGGACTTCCTATATATCTATCTTTACATCCGGACCATTCCGGAGCTCCTCGTGATGTCTGGAATCTCATATGGGACTCCGAACAACCTTCGGTCACCACCATACATAGCTCTATACTACCAAAACGTCACCGAACCTTAAGTGTGCAGACAGTGCGGGTTCGAGAACTATGTAAACACGACCGAGACACCTCTTCGGTCAATAACCAATAGCGGGACCTGGATGCCCATATTGGTTCCTACATATTCTATAAAGATCTTTATCGGTCGAACCTCTATGTCAAGGATTCAGTTAATCCCGTATGATGTTCCCTTTGTTCTTCGGTATGTTACTTGCCCGAGATTCGATCGTCGTATCTCCATACCTAGTTCAATCTTGTTACCGGCTAGTCTCTTTACTCGTTCCGTAAGACAAGATCCCGTGACTAACACTTAGTCACATTGCTTGCAAGGCTTATTGTGATGTTGTATTACCGAGTGGGCCCTGAGATACCTCTCCGTCACACCGAGTAACAAATCCCAGTCTTGATCCATACCAACCCAACAGACACCCTCGAAGATACCTGTAGAGCACCTTTATAGTCAACCAGTTACGTTGCGACATTTTATACACACAAGTTACTCCTCCGGCGTCAGTGAGTTGCATGATCTCATGGTCATAGGACCATATACTTGACATGCAGAAAACAGTAGCAATAAACTGACACGGTCATATGCTTCGTTTGTAGTTTGGGTCTTGACCATCACATCATTCTCCTAATGATGTGATCCCGTTATCAAATGACATCTCATTTCTATGACTAGGAAACCATCTCCATCTTTGATCAACGAGCTAGTCTATTAGAGGCATACTAGGGACATGGTGTTGTCTATGTATCCACACATGTATCTGAGTTTCAGATCAATACAATTATAGCATGGATAATAAACGATTATCATGAGCAAGGAAATAGGATAATAACCACTTTATTACTGCCTCTAGGGCATATTTCCAACAAGATCCTCCTCCCCCTCTCTCTGCTTCGCTCTCCTCGTAGCGCGCTTAGTGTTCGTCGTCGCCATGGGCTGGAAAAGGCGTGGCCTTGAGGGCTCACCTCCGTCCCCCTAGTCGCAAGACGAACGGCGGAATGGACACCCCATAGGTGCCGCCGCCCCCACGACATATTTCCTTTGTCGGAGAGGCCTGTTGTCGCCAGATTTCACCACCATCGTTAGTTGTCACTAGGGTGTTCAAATATTCAGTTTCGTCAGAGTTTTGCTTGGTCTGTTAGTATTAGAAGTGCTAGAACCCCTCCTTTTGTTGAGATACGTCGAGTGGCGCAGTGGCATCCGACTCGGGGATCGACCGCGAGGTCGCGGGCTCGAATCCCGGATCCCCCCTTTTTACTCTTTGTCTCATTGGCTTGGTGTGCTGTGTGTGTTTGGATCCGGTGTGCAGCGCCGGATCCCGTGTGTTGTGCTGCGTGTGCGGATCCCGTGTGGCTGTGTGCCAAATCTAGTCTGGCTGTGGTGTTGTGTGTGTGTGTGCCTGCATGTGGTGTGGGTGTGTGGATCTGCTGTGGTCGCAGGATCCAGCGTGTGTGTTGTGTGTGTGTATAGCAGTGTGTGTGTGTGTGGTGTTGTGTGTGTGACAAGTGGGCCTAGGCCCCACTTGTCATACACTAGGGGGCCCTGGTGAGTATGTCAGGTGGGTCCCCCTCGTAATTGCATTTTCTTTTATTTTTTGTTTATGTTTTTGTGTTATAAATAGATATTTATATTTCTGGTATATTGCTAATTCTGGACATGAACATATATGCACATGGGCATTTCTAGTAAGTTTTCACCTATAGGAGTGATGGGCATTTTGTTAACTAGTGTTTTGCCATGTTGCTCCATGAAAACATATGAGTGTGATATATGATTTTGGGGTAGAATCACCCAAGGAATTCATTGGTGTAACTTGTTTGGTCATTTGCGCAAGTTTGACAAAATGTCATTTTGTCTCCAAGTGCCATTTTGTTATTTTTGTTATATTTAATCCATGCATGCTATGATAATTGTGCCAACATGAAAATGGTAGTCTTTGATGAGTAGAATGCCATGGTATTTATTTTTGTCAAGTCAGACTTGCACATAAGTGGGAACCATGCTCTAAAGTAAATATTAAAATATTGTTGTTTTCAAACATGCTAAATATTTCTAAGTGTGAGAATCAATTAATATATTTATGACATGAAGAGTGGATGCTACCAAGTGATATGTTGAGATTAGCTCAAGCTCACTGCTAGTGTTTTGAAGTAGGTGTTGCCTTCTATCATCTTGTTTATTTTCATGCCATGAGGTGGTATCTATCACCATTAATATCTGCTATCAACTTGTTGTCAGCTTAACTCAGATTCCAGAAAACTGTTATTTTCACTAAGTCCCTAAAATCTGTTTCATCATGCCAACTTCTGAGCTTCATGCTTATTGATGTGTGCTTCCATTCCATATTTTGTAGTTGGATAATTGGATAAGCATGCTATGTAGTTTGTTTCAATGCCTTGTTTGTTGTTGGAGACTTCCTGTAGCTCTAGTTATTGGTTGTGGAAGTTGCTATGTTGTTGTTTTGTGGCAGATTGTTTGTTTTGGTGTTTTGTGACTTGTGGGAGCTATGATTCATGGAATTGCTTGATATTTGACTCTATTGTGGTTGGTTTTTCATTGCCTAACCAGTTGCTACCTTGGAATGCCAAGGAATAGCCCATGTCCTCATTGTGATGTGTTTTGCCTTCGTAATTTGTCGTGAGCGTAGCGTGAGAACCGTAGCTCCGTTCCTTACGATCTACATATGCATTTGTATCGAATTTGCATGAAGCATCCATATTTGTGATGATCATGCAAGTTTAAATAACTTAACATGAGGTTCCGACCAGAATTGTAAATAACTAAACTATTGCATGTGAAACATGACTGGTTTAGGATTGCCATGTTAAATTCTTCAAATGAATCTTCCATCATCTTGTTTGTGCATTTCACCTTTGTTGTATGTTTATTTTTGCTGTTTATATTGGGTAGACACGAGTTTTGAAATGGAGTACGAGGATCTAGGAGAGTACCACTACGAGGATCCCGCTCTTTGTCCCTCTAAAGAACCAACAGGCAAGATGATCATACCCGGATCCCGACAATATTTTTTGCTTTGCTAGATGTCTCACTCTTATCGTTACATATGCATTACCTACCACATGAATGTCAAGCCTCCTACATTGCCATGATAGCCTCTAACCCCTCCACATCCTAGCAAACCTTGTTAGGCTAAGTTACCGTTGCTTAGCCCCTCTTATAACGTTCTTAGTTGCAGGTGCAGGTTGTATCCATGTGATAACATGGATTTCTATCATAACACAATATTATCTGCTATTTAATTTAATGCACATATATATCCTGGTAAGGTGGAAGGCTTGGCCTTTTGCTCGGTGTTTTGTTCCAATTTTACCACCATAGTTTCTTGTTACCGGTGTTATGTTTCCATATTTTGCGCTCCTAACATGCTCGGGGTTGTTATGGGGACCCCCTTGATTATTAGGTTGAGATTAAAACTTGTCTGGCAAGACCCAACATTGGTATTATTTGCTTAAATAACTTAATTAAATTTTCATAGGGCTTTGCAACCCCGTGGATAATTAATCAACCCTCGGGCCAGTGCTCCTCATGAGTGTTGGTCCAAACTAGGGCACCGTGCGGGGCCAACCCGGGGCAACTCGGGAGATTTCTATCAAGCCACTGTATGCTTCGCTTATCTGTCGTGTTCTGAGAACAAGATGCGCGGATCTTATCGGGTTCGTCGACACGTTGGGTGGTCTTCCTGGACTTATTTTACCTTTCTCAAGTGGCTTGCGTGTGGAACTCTGATTTTCTTCGGGCTATCTCGAGGTGTTGGAATTCCTTTGGAGTTGCCTAGGATGATCACGAGATCGTGTTCAAGGCTATTCCTGCAGAGTGTGGTTAATTCATGATTGACGAGTTGGAGCACCCCTGCAGGGTTAAAACTTTTGGAAAGCCATGCCCGCATTAATGTGGTAACTTGGATATTTGTTTAGCTCCGAGTTATAGTTAACTTGAAGTAAACTCTAATAAAATACACCAACTGTGTGAGTATCCGTGACCGTCTCTGCTCGTGAACATGAACTGAGAGAAAACACGGCGGGGTTGTGATTGACGTAAGTACGTGTTCACGATCTCTGAGAGGTCATTCTAGATCTTGATCGTTTGTCGTAGACCACATATTTACTTTCATGTTCCGTAAGTTTAGCCACCATAAATGATTAGTGCTGCTGCAAACCAAACACATACCCCATTCCAACCCATAAGCTTGAATAGTCTCGGTACCCGGGCGCGATATTGTTGAGTCCCCGTGGCTCACAAATTACTATAACAATCCGGGTGCAGGTACAGATGAGATCGTGCCAGATGATGTGACGCAGCTCCAGTGGGAGTATGACGAGGAGCGTGGCAGGATGTATGCCACTTACCTAGACGAGTAGAGTGGTCGTGGTCGAGATCTTTGGGCTAGCAAGCCAGTGTCATTGCATCATTTTATCGTTTGATTTCGTCCGTAGACGGACCCTGACTTTGTATGGATGATTGAATAAATTGTGTGGAATCGTAATTTAGCATGTGGCGAGTGTAAGCCAACTCATATACTCTTCTCTTCCCAAATGTATGTAATGATATTGTACTTGTGAACGGCAAGATGTGCCTCTATCCATGTCGAGGCCCTCGTGTCTTAATATGGATAGACGTACATCTTGGGCGTGACATCGTGTGCCTCTGTTGTCTCATCGGCCGTGCCCGAAGCTCCCTGGGTGGGAGTCCCCGGGTTCGACCCAAGAGCGGCGTCGAGCACGTCTTCCTATGTGATGGGGGTGGAGCCCCGTCCCTGGGCGCAGAGCTCGAGGCCCCAGGGCGCCCCGTGGAAGTGAGCTACTTCTTCTTCTTGTGCAGGACTTCATGGTGCGGGGCGTCCTCCTCGTCGTCCGAGCATTCGGCCGCCATGGCACGATAAGCACGCTAGAGGGTGCAGACAGCGTCCTTTTCGTCGAAAGCGACAGTGATAACTCCTCCACTCCCTAGAATCTTGAGGATGTTGTAGTCGTGGTGGGTCACCGCCATGAACTTGGCAAGGCCTAGGTACCCGAGGATCGCGTTGTACCAAAGGTGGATGTGCGCGATGTCGAAGACAATGATCTCGGTGTGGTAGTTCTGGTGCCCGCCGAAGGTGATAGGCAGATGCACCTGCCCGATGGGCATGGTGGATCCCCCCGTGACCCCTAAGAAAGGCTTGGTAGGCATGAGCTGCTCATACGGTACCTGGAGCGTCTCGAAGGTCTTAATGGAGAGGACGTTGATGTTGGAAATATGCCCAAGAGGCAATAATAAATTGGTTATTACCATATTTCCTTGTTCATGATAATCGTTTATTATCCATGTTGTAATTGTGTTGATCAGAAACTCAGATACATGTGTGGATACATAGACAACACCATGTCCCTAGTATGCCTCTAATAGACTAGCTCGTTGATCAAAGATGGCTATGGTTTCCTAGCCATGGACATGAGATGTCATTTGGTAACGGGATCACATCATTAGGAGAATGATGTGATGGACAAGACCCAAACTACAAATGTAGCATATGACCGTGTCAGTTTATTGCTACTGTTTTTTGCATGTCAAGTATATGTTCCTATGACCATGAGATCATGCAACTCACTAACACCGGAGGAATACCTTGTGTGTATCAAACATCGCAACATAACTGGGTGACTATAAAGGTGCTCTACAGGTATCTCCGATGGTGTCTGTTGGGTTGGCATGCATCAAGACTGGGATTTGTTACTCCGTGTGACGAAGAGGTATCTCAGGGCCCACTCGGTAATACAACAACACAATAAGCCTTGAAAGCAATGTGATTAAGTGTTAGTCACGGGATCTTGTATTACGAAACGAGTAAATAGACTTGCCGGTAACGAGGTTGAACTAGGTATGGAGATACCGACAATCGAATCTCGGGCAAGTAACATACCGAAGAACAAAGGGAACATCATACGGGATTAACTGAATCCTTGACATAGAGGTTCGACCGATAAAGATCTTCGTAGAATATGTAGGAACCAATATGGCAATACAACTCTCGCTATTGGTTATTGACGGTAGAGGTGTCTCGGTCATGTCTACATAAATCTCGAACCTGCAGGGTCTGGACACTTAAGGTTCGGTGACGTTTCAGTAGTATAGAGTTATGTATGGTGGTGTCCGAAGGATGTTCAGATTCCCGGATGAGATCCCGAATGTCACGAGGAGCTCCGGAATGGTCCAGAGCTAAAGATTGATATATAGGAAGTCCTGTTTTGGTTGCCGGAAAAGTTTCGGGCTCATCGGTAGTGTACCGGGAGTGCTGGTAGTGTACCGAGGGACCATCAGGAGGGATATTTCGACCCAAGAGGCTACATGGGCTGTGGGAGGATGAATACCAGCCCTTAGTGGGCTGGTGGAAGTCCCACAAAGGGCCCATGCGGCTGGGAAGAAAAGACCAAAGAGAAAAAGGTGGAAAAAGGCAAAAATGCTAAATAAGGAAGGAGTCATAGTCCTACTAGGATTTGAGGAGGATTCCTCCTCTCCCCCTTGCGCAAGAGGCCAAAGGTCTGGCCCTTCTGCGCTAGCCTCCTCCTTCTCTCCTCCTATATATAGTAGAGGTTTTGAGGGTTTTGAGACACAGAAAAACAGCCACATGCTGCCTCTCCTCTAGATCGTAGTTTCTCCTCTAGATCGGTTTTCAGTGTTGCTTAGGCGAAGCCCTGCTGGTATAGCTCCACCACCATCGCCGCAACGCCGTCACACTGCCAAAGAACTCATCTACCTCTCCGCTCCCTCTTGCTGGGTTAAGAAGGCGGAGATCGTCATCGAGCTGTACGTGTGCTAAACGCGAAGGTGCCGTCTGTTCGACGCTAGATCGGAAGGGCCGTGATCAAGATCGTGATGAGATCGCGGGACTGATCATGATGAGTTCGCAGGACGGATCATGATTGGATCGTGGGCGGATCGTGATGAGATCGCGGGACGCTCGGCGATTTGGATCGCAAAGACGTTCGACTACACCAACTACGTTTCTTAACGCTTCCCGCTTAGCGATCTACAAGGGTGTGTATATCCACTCTCCCTCTCGTAGATGCTCATCACCTTGGATAGATCTTGCGTGTGTGTAGGAAATTTTTTGTTTCCCACGCAACGTTCCCTAACAGTGGTATCAAAGCTAGGTCTATGTGTAGATGAGATCTCAAGTAGAACGCAAAGAGTTTGTCGGCATTGATGCTTAGATTGCTTCCTCCCTTGGTCGTGTTTTGGTTCAGCAGTATTGTGGGACGAAGCAGCCCAGACCAACCTTACTCGTACGCTTACGAGAGACCGGTTCCATCGACTAACGTGTAACCTTGTTGCACAAAGATGGCTGGCGGGTGTCTGTTTCTCCTACTTTAGTTGGATCGGATTCGACAAAGGCGGTCCTTGAGAAGGTTGAAAAGCAACTTATGTATCACCATTGTGGTTTTTGCGTAGGTGAGAATTGTTCTTGCTAGATACCTGTAGTATCCACGTAAAACATGCAACAACAATTAGAGGACATCTAGCTTGATTTTGCAGGGTATGTTGTGATGTGATATGGCCAATTACATGATGACATATATGTGATGTATGAGATGATCATGTTTTGTATAGAATATCACGACTTGCATGTTGATGAGTACGGCAACCGGCAGGAGCCATAGGGTTGTCTTTAATTATTGTATGACCTGCGTGTCAATCATTAAGCGCTATGTAATGCTTTACTTTATCGCTAAACGGCAGCAATAGTAGTAGAAGCATGGTGGGCGCGACAACCCCGATGGCGACACGTTGATGGAGATCATGGTGTCATCCCGGTGACGATGGAGATCTTGCTGTTGCTTTCAAGATGGAGATCAAAAGCACAAGTTCATGGCCATATCATGTCACTTATGATTTGCATGTGATGTTAATCATTTTATGCACCTTGTTTTGCTTAGGACGAAGGTAGCATTATAAGGTGATCCCTCACTTATATTTCAATATGAATTGTGTTCTCCCCGAATGTGCACCATTGAGGAAGTTCGTCGTGTCGAGACACCATCTGATGATCGGGTGTGATAGACTCTACGTTCACATACAACAGGTGCAAGCTAGTGTTTCACATGCAGAACACTCGGGTTAAACTTGACGAGCCTAGCATGTACAGACATGGCCTCGGAACACAAGAGACCGAAAGGTCGAACATGAGTCATATAGTAGATATGATCAAAATGATGATGTTCACCATTGAAACCACCTCAATTCACGTGATGATCAGACTTGAGTTGGTGAATTGGGATCATGTATCACTCGAATGATCGAAGGGATGTCAGTTTGAGTGGGAGTTCTTCAGTAATATGATTAATTGAACTCATTATCATGAACATAGTCAGTAGTGTCTTTGCAAATTATGTTGTAGATTACTTGCTCGCGTTGTAGCTCTCTTGAGTTTTTATATGTTCCTAGAGAAAGAGAGTTGAAAGATGATGGTAGCAATATTGCGGACCTGGGTCCGTGATCTGAGGATTGTCCTCATTGCTGCACAGAAGGCTTATGTCCTTAATGCACCGCTCGGTGCGCCACCCCCTCTACCGTTGTCTGTAGATGTTGTGAACATCTGACAGACATGTTTTGATGACTACGGCTTAGAATTGAGGCTTCAAAATGTTTAGAACATCACGGAACATATGAGGTGTTCTAAGAGCTAAAATTAGGATCTCAGGCTCGTGACTGTGTTGTGAGATATGAGATCTCCAAGAAGATTCTTTGCCTGCAAGATAAAAGCGAATAGCTCAATCGTTGAGCATGTGCTCTGATTGTCTGGGTGCTTCAATTGCTTGAATCGAGTGGGAGTTGATCTCTGACAGCCCAAGTGTTGTCCCTACCTTATTTGGCATGTAATCCATATGTATGAACCTTGTGTCATGAGCTATGAGATGTTTTGCTCCTTGTCATTCATGTGTTGTTCTTGCATTCATTCATTCATGCATCATGGCATCCATCATTTCATCATCATGCCTTTTATGGTTTGCTTGTGTTTGTGGGTCTAGTATTGGATCATATGTGTGTATGTGCCTTGTGTTGTGGCTTGAGAGTGGTGGTTGGCTTGTGTGCATCTCTCCCTCTTCTACCTCCTTCTCCTCCTTCTCTATAAAGCCCCTCCCTTTGCTTTTATTCCCTATATGATTACTTGGCAGAATTAAGTTGTTTTTAAAATCTTTTAAAAATGTCCATGAGGTGGCCCTAATGTTGTTATTAATATTGGGAGTGATTCTTTTGTTATTTGGGTGTGTTTGGTTTTTGAAAAGCTATTAAACAGGGGCTGATTTATTAATAAAATAAAAAACTAACTTGTTAAATAATTCCATTTGACATTTTTATAAAAGAGGACTTATTTTCCTTCTCAAACTATATTTTTGTTTTACTTAAAATCTCCTTTTATTGCTGTGGGGTTTTATTGTGTTGTGCCTTTTTATTTTAAAAGAAAACCCTGTTTTTGTGCTTAGTCTGTGAGAGAGAGTGCAGGTGGGCCGAGGCCCGGCCCAGCCGCACAGTAGACGGCCACCTGCTCCGTCGTCCTCCTCCGTCAGTGTTTCAGAGAGACCCCGTCGCCCGAGCCGCCTTTTCCGTCACCGTCGCCATCAGCCCCGTAGTATTTAGTCCCCCCTCGGCATGCGTGCGTCCCCGCCTAGGGTTCCTCTTCCCTCCGCCACCGCCGCAGCCCACCTCGAGCTCTCCTCCGCTCTCCCTCCTCTCTTCTTTCTCCCTGTCAAAGGTAGGATTCAGAGTGGTCAGTGAGCTCTGCCGGGTCTTCATCGATGTCGCAGCGCGCCTCCGGTGGCTCGTCGCCACGTCCAGGATGGCGTGGGGTGTCCAGGATCTCCCGCCGTTTCATTTCCATCGCTAGGGGCCTCGGAGGAGCCCTGCAACGAGGAGCACGTCGTCGCCGGACGTCCTGCTCCGCCATCTTCTTCCCCTCCGTCGCCGCCGCGTCCCCGCCTCTCCTTCCCCGTCGTCGCCATCGATTCGCATCTGGGTCGTCGTCGCCGATCCCTAGGTGAGCTGCCGGTTCTCCGATGCCCTCCTCTCCTCACCGTAGTCGCGCAGTCGTCTTCGTAGTCGTGGTCGCCGCTGGTAGTCGGGCGAGCACCTGCCGCTCGCCTCCGTCCCCCTCGTCGCAAGATGAGCGCGGGAATGGATCCGCTGTTCATTGCCGCGTGCGTAGATTCAGCTAGGGTCACAGGAGACCCCGTGTGTCGCCGGAATCACGCTGCCGTTTGCTCTGTCGCCGCTGCTCTGCTCGTTTCTTCAGTTTCGTCAGATATGTCTTGTGTGTGTGTTTAATAAGGCTGCAGCTCCCCTTCTGTTAAGACCCGAGCCAGTAGCCCAGTGGTAGAGCGCGTGTGTAGTGTCCTGCGGGTCAGGGGTTCGATCCCCCCTTCTCCCCCCTTTTTTTCTTCCTTTTTTTTCTTTCTTTCTTTATTTTCTTTACTTGTGTGTATGTATGTATGTATGCATGTATGTGTAGATTCAGGGTAGTGTATCTGTTTCTTTTTGTCATGTATATGGTGGTGTGTGAGTGCCCTTGCATGTATACATGGATAGGTGTGTGTATACACCTAGTGTATACATACACATAGGTGTGTGTGTGTTAGTGTTGTGCGAGTGTGTGTGTGCATGTTTGCACATGCACTTGTGGTGTGTTGGTGTGGTGTGTGTGTGTGTATGCACCCATGTGCATATACACCCATGTATGTGCTTGCATGTAATGTATGTATGTGTGTGCTCGTGAGTGTGTGTGTGAGTCATATGTGTGTATGTGCCCTTGCACATACCCACATATGAGAGTAGTGGGTGAGTGCAAGCATAGTGTGGTGCTATGTGTGTGCATGTGTGTGTTCCACACACACATACATGTGTAGGTGTGCTAGTGAGTGATAGGTGTGGTGCACCATGTAGTGTGTGCTTGCCACATAGGGTGTTCCATGTGAAGTATGTGAGTGTGAGTGGTGTGTGTATGTCTACATCCACTCATCCATGTGCATTGTAGCTCCATGTGTAGGTTTTGCCTTATTTGAGCATATGAGCATGAATCCTTCTCTAGCTAGCTTCTTCTTAGTATTTGAGATATGCCATGTTAGCATGTTACTAGGATGCTAATTAACCATTTCCAACATGTACCAATAGCCTACATGTCATTTTGGGTCCATTTTCTTGCATATGCATAAGTGACATAAGTCACCCATATCTTATAGGTCAAATTTCGACCTAGGTTTACTCCTACTTGCTCCAAACAAGTATAGGGGTATGAGTAATGCATTTGGGGTAGTTTTAACCCAGGAATGCACCTGTGAAGTCAGATTTGAGTTTGGGGCAACTTGAGAAAAATGCATTTCTATGCTGTGATGCCCTTTTGTCTTTTTCATATGAATTAATCTATGCATGGTTTCAAGATCTTGCCAACATGAAGTTGTTAGTCAAAGTTGTGGGGAATGTCCCAGTATTTTTCTTACTCATGTAATCTCACTAGATAAGTGGGAACCATGCCGTTTATCAAGCTACTTTCTGTTTCTGCCAACCTGCTCTATAAATGGCCAAGTCTGGAGAATCTGTTGTTATTGTTTTGCCATGTAGAGTGGGGTGTAGCTAGTGATGTGTTGTGAATTTGACCATGTTAAGTGTTAGGTATTGGTAGTAGATATTGTCATATACCATCCTGTTCATTTTCATGACATTTGGAGCTTTCTAACATATTTAAACTGTGCTGTCAACTTGCTACTTTGTTAACCCAGATTCCAGAAAACTGGAATTTTCACCAAGTCCCTAAAAACCTGTTTCATCATGCCTACTTGAAAGCTCCATAAATAATGATGTGTAGCTCGTTTGCTGATTGCATAGTTGGATAAATTGGTGTGTGTGTGGTGTATTCTATGTTCATATCTTGTTTGTGGCTGTAGGAGTCATGTACCTCTAGTTGTGAGCTTTTCAAATTGCTATGTTGCTGTTTTGTGGCAGGTTGAGTGTTATGTTGTTTTGTGTGTTGCGGGAGCTATACTCCATGGAATTGAGTGATTCTTGAGTCTATTGTGATTGATTTTTCATAACCTATCCAGTGGCTACCTAGGGATGCCAAGAATTAGCCCAGGTATTTGGTGGTCTTCTGTTTTGCCTTCGTACCTTGTCGTGAGTGTATCTCGAGAACCGTAGCTCCGTTTCTCGCGATCTTTATATGAATTTCCCTCGATTTTGCATGATGCATCCATATTTGACATGTTCATGCATGTATAAACAACTTAACATGAGGTTCTGTCCAGGTTCATTAATATATCCACTTTGCATATGAAAATTGAATAGAATTGGGTTGCCATGTTTAAAACTTCATTAAATGGATCATGCATCATCTTGGTTGTGCATTGCACCTTGGTTGGTTATTTATTTGCTGTTTCTCTTGGGTAGACGTGAGTGTCGAAACTGAGTTCGAGGACCCTGGAGAGTACCACTACGAGGATCCCGCTACTTGTTCCGCTGAAGAACCAACAGGCAAGATGATCGTACCCGGATCCCAATACTATATTTGCTTGCTAGTTTCTTGTTCTTATCGTTACAATTGATCTACCTACCACATGATATCAGCCCCCATGTTGCCATGACAGCCTCTAACCTCCACATCCTAGCAAACCGTTGATAGGCTAAGTTACCGCTGCTCTGCCCCTCTTATAGCGTTCTTAGTTGCAGGTGCAGGTTGTTCCATGTGACAACATGGTTTGGATAACACAAATAAATTCTGTTATTTAATTTAATGCACATATATATATGGTATTGGTGGAAGGCTTGGCCTTTTGCTGAGTGTTTTGTTCCGTTGTTACCGCCATTAGTTCCTTGTTACCGTGTTATCTTTTCCATACTTTGCGCTCCTAACACGCTCGGGGTTGTTATGGGGACCCCCTTGTTATTCAGTTGAGTTTAAAAGTTGTCCGGCAAGACCCAACATTGGTACTACATTTGCTTAACAACTTAATTAATTGCATAGGGTCTTGCAAAACCATGGATAATTTAATCAACCCTTGGGCCAATGCTCCTCATGAGTGTTGGTCCAAAAATGGGCTGCCTGCGGGGCCGCCTCGAGGCAACTTGAGGATTGGTTTTTTTCCCATAGCTAGTCCCATCTGTCATGTCCTGAGAACAAGATACGCGGCTCTTATCGGGTTCGTCAACACGGCGGGTGGTCTTGCTGGATTTTTTTTACCTTTATCGAATGCCTTGCGTGTGAAGTCTGACTTTCTTCGGGTTTACTCGAGGTGTTGGGCTCCTTTGGAATTTTCTATGATGATCGCGAGAACCGCGTTCGAGGCTATTATCACGGAGTGTGGTTATTTGTGATGGACTAGTTGGAGCACCCCTGCAGGGTTAAATCTTTCGGAAAGCCGTGCCCGCGGTTATGTGGCGACTTGGATAATTGTTTAACACCCGGTTATAGAAAACTTGAAGTAAACACTAATTAAAATACACCAATTGTGTGAGTAACCGTGATCATCTCTGCTCGTGCACATGATCCGAGAGAGAACACGGTGGGGTTATGATTGACGTAAGTAAGTGTTCAGGATCTCTTAGAGATTACTCTAGATTCAATCGCTTAACGTAGACCACTCTCTTTTACATTCTTGTTTCGTAATTTAGCCACCATATAATGCTTAGCACTGCTGCAAACTAAACATCACCCTTCCTTCCTAAAGCTTAAATAGTCTTACCCGGGCACATGATAGCTGAGTCCTCTGTGGCTCACAGTTTACTACAACAATCTAGGTAGAGGATCATATGAGTTCTTGTAGGATGATCTTACTCAGCTCCAGTGGGAGTATGATGAGGAGAGAGGCAGGATGTACGTGACGTATCCGGATGAGTAGAGGACCTGGTCGTGATCTTTGGGATAGCTTGATAGTATCATTTGCAACTTCTTTTATCGTTTGATTTCGTCCGTAGTCGGACCCTGTGTTCAACTTGATGCTATGATTTGAGTGACATTGTAAGTTAGCATGTGGCGAGTGTAAGCCAACTTGTATACTCTTCTCATTTAGTATTGTATGTTGTGATGATACTATTCTTGCTAACGGCAAGATGCGCCTCTATCCCTTGCGAGGCCCTCGTGCCTTAAACGGATAGGTGCGCATCTTGGGCGTGACATGATCTTCCAGATAAGATAGTGATTGATATAGTTCTCCAAGTCACTGTCACTAAACTACTAGAACTTGGTGATGAACTATAAAATGTTGGGGATCAAAATAATGATCCCTGAGCTGTTCGCGATGTTTGACACCGTGAATGTAGAAATCAAGAAGGAGCATCAAGTGTTGATGGTTTGTAAAACCACTAGTCTTGTAGCGTGCGGTGGATATCATTATTTTCTTACCTTCGCTGATCATTTGAGTAGATACAGTGTATATTTACTTAATGAAACACAAGTCTGAATTGTTTGAAAGGTTCAACCAAATTCAGAGTGAAGTTTAAGATCATCATGACAAGCAGATAAAAATGTCTGCGATATGATCGTAGAGGTGAATATCTGAGTTACGCGTTTGGCATACAACTTTAGATAATGTGAAAGTTGTTTCACAATTCACACCATCTAGAACACCATAGTGTGATGGTGTGTCCGAATGACATAGTCGTACTCTATTGGATATGGTGCGTGCTATGATGTCTCTTATCGTTTTGCTACTATAATTTTGCGGTTATGCATTAGAGACAACTACATTCACTTTAAATAGGGCACCATCTAAATCCGTTGAGATGAGACCGTGTGAATTAGGGTTTGATAGAAACCTAAGTTGTCATTTCTTAATGTTTGGGGCTTTGACGCTTGTGTGGAAAATGATTTCACCTAATGAGCTCGAACCCAAAGCGGACAAATGCATCTTCATAGAATACCCTAAGAATAGTTGGGTGAACCTTCTATCTCAGATCCAAGCATAAAATGTTTGTTGCTAAAACTCGGTCCTTTCTCAAGAAAGAGTTTCTCTCAAAAGAATTGAGTGGGAGGAAGATAGAACTTCATGAGGTTGTTCAACCTTTGTTCAACCAGAGAGTAGCGCAGCGCAGGAAGATGTTTCTATGAAGCCTACGTTAGTTGAAGAGGAAGTTAATGATGATGATCATGAAGCTTCGAATCAAGTTATTATCAAACCTCGTAGGTTGATAAGGATGTGTACTGCTCCTGAGCGGTACGACAACCCTGTCTTGGAGGTCATGTTGTTGGACAAATGATGAACCTACAAGCTGTGGAGAAGCGATGATGGGCCCGGATTCCGACAAATGGTTAGAGGCCATGAAATCCAAGAGAGGATCCATGTATGAAAACCAAGTATAGACTTTGGTAGACTTGCTCGTTGGACGGCAGGTCGTCGAGTACAAATGGACCTTTGAGATGATGACAAACGCTGATGGTAAATGTCACCATTTATAAAGCTTGACTTGTCGCAAAGAAGTTTTCGACAAGTTCAAGGAGTTTACTGCGATGATACTTTCTCACTCGTAGTGATGCTAAAGTCTGTTGGAATTATGTTGGCAGTTGGTGCATTTTCAATTATGAAATCTGGCAGATGGATGTCAAAACAACGTTTCCTTCCTTAAGGAAAGGTTGTATGAGATACAACCAAAAGGTTTTGTCAGTCCTAAGGATGCTAAAAGGTGTGCAAGCTTCAGTGATCCTTCTATGAACTGAAGCAAGCATCTCGGAGTTGGAATATACACTTTGATGAGGTGATCAAAGTTTTTGAGTCTATACAAAGTTTATGAGAAACTTGTATTTACAATAAAGTGAGTGGGAGCACTATAGAGTATCTGGTAAGCATATGTGGGTGACATATTGTTGATTGGAAATGATGTAGAATTTCTGGAAAGCATAAACGGTTGTTTGTTTTTCAAAGGAAGACCTGGATAAAGCTACCTAATTGTTGAGCATCAAGATCTATAGAGATAGATCAAGATGCTTGATGAGACTTTCAATGAGTACATACCTTGACAAGATTTTGAAAAAGTTCAAAATGCATCAATCAGAGAAAGAGTTCTCGCCTGATTTGTAAGGTGTGAAGTTGAGTGAGACTCAAAGCTCGACAACGACAGAAGAAAGAGAAAGGACGAACGTCGTCCCCTATGCCTTAGCCATAGGCTCTGTATAGTATGCCATGTTGTGTACCGCACCTATGTGTGCCTTGCCATGAGTCCGTTCAGGGATACAAGAGTGATCCAGGAGTGGATCATTGGACAGCGGTCAAGATTATCCTTAGTGACTAAAAGACTAAGGAAATGTTTCTCGATTATGGAGGTGACAAAGAGTTCGTCGTAAAGAGTTACGTCGATGCAAGCTTTGACACCAATCCGGATAACTCTTAGTAGCAATCCGGATACGTATAGTAGAGCAGCCATTTGGAATAGCTACAAGTGGAGTGTGGTAGCAGTTTTTACAGTTTCACATAGAGATTTGCAAAGTACACACGGATCTGAATGTCGCAGACCCGTTGACTATAAGACCTCTCTCACATGCAAAGCATGATCAAACCCCAAAACTCATTGGGTGTTAGATTCATAACAATGCGAATCACATGGTAATGTGAACTAGATTATTGACTCTAGTGCAAGTGGGAGACTGTTGGAAATATGTCATAGAGGCAATAATAAATTGGTTATTATCATATTTCCTTGTTCATGATAATCGTTTATTATCCATGCTATAATTGTGTTGATTGGAAACTCAGATACATGTGTGGATACATAGACACCACCATGTCCCTAGTATGCCTCTAATAGACTAGCTTGTTGATCAAAGATGGCTATGGTTTCCTAGTCATGGACATGAGATGTCATTTGGTAACAGGATCGCATCATTAGGAGAATGATGTGATGGACAAGACCCAAACTACAAATGTAGCATATGGTCGTGTCAGTTTATTGCTACTGTTTTTTGCATGTCAAGTATATGTTCCTATGACCATGAGATCATGCAACTCACTGACACCGGAGGAGTACCTTGTGTGTATCAAATGTCGCAACGTAACTACGTAACTATAAAGGTGCTCTACATGTATCTCTAAGGGTGTCTATTGGGTTGGCATAGATCAAGACTGGGATTTGTTACTCCGTGTGACGAAGAGGTATCTCAGGGCCCACTCGGTAATACAACATCACAATAAGCCTTGCAAGCAAGATGACTAAGTGTTAGTCACGGGATCTTGTATTACGGGATGAGTAAAGAGACTTGCCGGTAACGAGGTTGAACTAGGTATGGAGATACCCACGATCGAATCTCGGGCAAGTAACATACCAAGAATAGAGGGAACATCATACGGGATTAAGTGAATCCTTGACATAGAGGTTCGATCGATAAAGATATTTATAGAATATGTAGGAATCAATATGGGCATCCATGTCCCGCTATTGGTTATTGACCGTTGAGGTGTCTCGGTCATGTCTACATAGTTCTCAAACCCGCAGGGTCTGCACACTTAAGGTTCGGTGACGTTTTGGTAGTATAGAGTTATGTATGGTGGTGACTGAAGGTTGTTCGGAGTCCCAGATGAGATCCCGGACATCACGAAGTGCTCCAGAATGGTCCACAGGTAAAGATTGATATGTAGGAAGTCCTGTTTTGGTCGCCGGAAAAGTTTCGGGCTCATCAGTAGTGTACCGGGAGTGCCGGTAGTGTACCGGGGGACCATCGGGAGGAGTATTTCTACCCAAGAGGATACATGGGCTGTGGGCGGATGAATACCAGCCCTTAGTGGGCTGGTGGAAGTCTCACAAAGGGCCCATGCGGCTGGGAACAAAAGACCAAAGAGAAAAAGGTGGAAAAAGGCAAAATGCTAAATAAGGAAGGAGTCATAGTCCTACTAGGATTTGAGGAGGATTCCTCCTCTCCTCGTTGCGCAAGAGGCCAAAGGGCTGGCCCTTCTGTGCCAGCCTCCTCCTTCTCTCCTCCTATATATAGTAGAGGTTTTGAGGGTTTTGCGACACAGAAAAACAGCCACGTGCTGCCTCTCCTCTAGATCGTAGTTTCTCCTCTAGATCGGTTTTCAGTGGTGCTTAGGCGAAGCCCTGCTGGTATAGCTCCACCACCATCACCGCAACGCCATCACACTGCCGGAGAACTCATCTACCTCTCCGCTCCCTCTTGCTAGATCAAGAAGGCGGAGATCGTCATCGAGCTGTACGTGTGCTAAACGCGAAGGTGCCGTCTGTTCGGCGCTATATCGGAAGGACCGTGATCAAGATCGTGAGACAGATCATGATGAGATCACGGGACGGATCATGATGAGTTCGCAGGACAGATCGTGATTGGATCGCGGGCGGATCGTGATCAGATCGCGGGACACTCGGCGATTTGGATCGCAAAGACGTTCGACTACACCAAATGCGTTTCTTAACGTTTCCCGCTTAGCGATCTACAAGGGTATGTAGATCCACTCTCCCTCTCGTAGATGCTCATCACCGTGGATAGATCTTGCATGTGCATGGGCAAATTTTTGATTCCCATGAAACATTCCCCAATAGTTGAGACCCACCCCGATGTCGACGAGGGTCTTGGTGACGAGGATGTTACTGATGGTTGGAGTGCATAGCATTGGGAGCTTGCCGGACATTGTCGAGCACCTTAGATGGTCCCTCAAGTCGAAGGTGATGGCGGTCTGGGACCAATTGAGGGGATGCATGGCTTTGAGCTTCGGGAGAGTCGTGTTCACCTCCTGTGCGAATTGTTGAAGGCTCGGTTTGTATGGGGGTCTGGGCGCTGCCCAGGATACAGGGCATGACCCTGATCTCCTGGAAACCCCAGCCCCGTCGTCCTGCATGTCCTCTTCCTTCCTTCTAGGTTGAGGTGGTAGCGGTGGTAGGCGGACCTCACGAGGGTGAACCTCGCGAGGCTGGCCGCGTCGCGACCCCTACAGAGGTTCATCGCGCCAGCGGTCCTCGCGAGGTTGGTCACGCCAGCGGTCGTCCCGAGCCTGATCACTCCAGCAGTCCTCCTGAGGCTGATCACGCCACCCTTGGCGAGGTTCCCGGTTGTCCCAACGGCCTCCTCTGCGGCCACTGCCATGTCCGAAGCCTTGGTCAGCTCGTCCAGGGCGCCTATTGAAGTTCTCAGCATGAATCAGCCTGAGTTCCTGGTAGTCAACAGTGTCGTGGTTTTTGGTGCCATGGAAGATGCAGGTGGGCCTTCCTCCTATGGGGTGTTCCTCGCCCCAGCTATGCTTCGCCTCATGGATGGGGCCTTGCACTTCACCTCCTTAGACTTTGCCTTCTTTTCTTCTGGATCCGCCGCCGGAGGCCCGTGGAGCGACAGGCGGCCCTCCTCTGCATTGGCACACTTGTTCACCAAATTGAACATCTCCAGGGCAGAGCACTATTCGTCATTCATGGCGAGCTCCTCCTTCATCTTGAGGTTGGTGAATCCATCGGCGAATGTTGGGATGATGGCTTCGTCTGAAGCCCTAGGGATCTTGAGGTGTGTGGTCATGAAGTGTTGTATAAACTTGTGTAGGGTCTCTCCCTCCTGCTGCTTGATTCTCCGCAAGTCGTTGACGGTGGGCGCGCGGTCGCGGGTGCCTTGGAAGTTGGCGATGAAGCATTTGCGCAAGCTTTCCCAGGAGGGGATACATGCCTCCAGGAGATTGAAGAGCCAGGAGAGTGTGCCGCCCTTGAGCGCCATGGAGAACCATGACCTTGTCGTCTCCTCTAGCCGCCCAGATGCTTAGGGAGTAGAGCTATAGGAACTCTGCTGGATCTAGGGTACCATCGAAGCGCGGGGGCAGGTCAGGCTTGAACGTGCAAGGCCACGTAGTTGGGTAGAGCTCCGAGAAATAGCGAGGGACCCCACCGGCTCGATGGGTGCTACATGCGTGGGAGGGTCCTGGCCTCGACTCTTCTGCGAGGCCTCCTGGAGCGGTATCCGGTCGCGGCGCTAGGTGGGCAGCGCGAGGAATGCGCATACGGTGACGTGCGGCCGGGGAACCACCTGGCACCTCACCTCATCTCCTAGCCTTACCTGTGGTTCGCATGGCCGGTCGCGGGGGCACGCTTCCCGCATGGGCTCAGGATCAGCGTCACATCGCGGTCAAGGAGGTTGCGCGTCGTGCGCCACGTCGTCCGCCATGGATGGTTGTGGCTGAAGCAAGTTGGAGAGGGCCAAAGTGTCGCCGGCAACGCTGATGAGATCTGCGATGCGCCAAAGCCAGTCGTTGAAGTGGTCAGGGTGGGACGGTAGTGAAGTAGTTCGTTAGCCATGGCAAGCGCGCCCTGGACACGCACCGGCCTAGGCCGAACATGGGAGGATGACCCGGAAGCTGGGACGATCGACAGAGTGGCGGTGTGGCCGTCGCGCTGCACAGTGACCGGTTGGGAGTAGTCATGTTGCTCGTGGGCGTTGAGGCCCGCGACGTCGTTCTCCACAGGCGAGGGTGACCTTCGCCCACCGGCGCAGCCCACCGGCGCCGTCTATGTGACGCGGGTGGCTCGGCACTCAGTGCGAGCTCGGCGAGCGTCAAACATCAGAGCAGCGAGGTGGGAGAAGATCTTGGCTCAAGGGAGACTCCAACATGCCCCCTACCTGGCGCGCCAAATGTCAGATTTCAGGCTCCGCAAAACCCTTATTATTGAATATAGGGGCATGTGCGAAGATCCCCTACAGCCTCGCCCAACCTAGCTCGCTACTCGATGAACGAGAGAGAAGATGGACACAACAGCTTACCCAGGTTCGGGCCGCTGTGAAGCATAATACCCTACTCCTGCTTTGGTGGATTACCTCTCGAGGAGGTGGTGTGTATGAAATTGTACAATGTTCTAGGGCCTCATGAAGGCTCCCTTTCATGTGTCTGAGGCTCTCTGTGGCCTGGTGGTGGGTGGATGATGGAATGGATCGGGATCCCCCTCTATGGTGCAACTTATCCTTTATATATAGTGGAACCTTGAGTCCTCTTCCCTTATCACAATGGCAAGAAGGGATCCACAATGGCCAATTCTGAAGGGGGACAGGAGTACGTGCTCGTCCTGCCCAAAGGCGGTTTTCTCCTGCAAAGTAGCTATCAACGGCACAGTGATGGGCTCAGTGATGAAATCCGCCCTGCGGGGCGGGTGGTTGTGGTCTTGTTGCACTGGAATGGAAACCTTTGGGGGGTTCTTTGCGAACCCACATATGTCCTTTCCCCTTTTGCACCAAAGGGGAAACTGTACCGCCTGGCGCGCTGGCGCCCGCCTGTCCTTCCTTGCGTCACCCTTGACTCCCGAGGACGGGCCTTGCGTAGAGATCTCTGGAGCTCCTGAGGGAGCCTATGGAGGCCCCTCCTTCATCGATTCTGACGCTACTCCTCCTTGCGAGGTTAGGGCCCTCGCGAAGGCCTTGTCTTGAATGAGGCCATGCCCGGCTGTGTTCGGTCGATGAAGCGGGCCATGCCCTGGGTCGCAGGCAGGCAAGTATGGGTACCCCCCTTCCTAGAACACCGATAGACGGGTACGCGGAGGGGTGATGAGAGGTGGCAGCGGGCGACGGGCGAAGTTGGAGCCAGCGGGCTGACGCAAGGCGGCGAGCCAACTGGGCGCGCCGGAGCCGGCGCTGAGCGGGGCACGCAGAGGAAGAAAATGCTCGGAACAACAGCGAGAGGAGGCGGTGCACACGCAACCGGACGTAGAGCAGTACGCGGAGGCGGGAGTGTCCGAGGTAGGAGGTCAGACGGAACATGTGCCGCTTGACAGGTCTAGTGGGAAACTGGGTCGAAGGCTTGGTTGGGCGAGGCGACGCAACATGTGGCGACGTGAGGATGCAGTTGTTTGGACGGGAGGTCGACGAGGCCAGCTGAGAAGAGGTGGAGCCAGGGCGAGCCGAGGGCAGCCCGGCTCGAAGCGGCAGCAAAGGTAATGGAGGCAGACACGAGGCGAGGCCAAGCCACGGCGGCTCATACGTGAGGCGTCCAAGGCTGGCTCGGATGCGGCAGAGGCAGGCCATACCGGCTCAGACACGAGGTGGCAGAGCGAGGCCGATTTAGAGCATGGCAAGGGCAAAGCAAGGAAAAACTTTGACGAAGGTGGAGCCAGCGAGGCTAGGAAGCAACACGGAAGCATAGCTACAAGCATGGAAGCACGAGGCACATCAGATCCAACCAGGGCATAGTATAGCAAATGCGATGGTCGCGGAGCGTCGCGGCGGCGCTAGGTGAGGTGAAGTCGATCGGAGTGTGGTGCGGCGGGGCAAGGTGGCTCTGTGATGGAGGGGAGGTGAGATGCGGAAGCGGTGCAGCAGGGCGGCGAGCCAGCGGGTGGATGGAGCGGAGGCAATGCTGCGCTGTGGTGGATGCACGCCAGCGATTCTTCCGGGTCATGGATGCCCCTTTTTGTTTTTCTTGATCCTTTTTTTCCTGGTAGCCTTCCTGGTGTGCACGTAGTAGATCGTCTCGGACACAACAACTGATCCAATCCCATGCATGTACGTGTGCCTCGGTAGGAAAAACGAGGACCATGGGGACTTGATGGCGGCGCAGGATTTAATGGATTTGACGTGGATTGCGGCGGCTTGACGGCGGTGCCAAATTCTCTTTCTGGTTTTGATATTAAATCTGATCAAAATAGTCGTCTATGAAGATACTTCCATGGCGGCTCTTTGTCATCTGGCTGATTGCAACCTTCTCGATCCCTAGGAGAGCTCCTTCCAAGAACAGAACACCATCGTGCATGGCCCCATGGTGGGCGCCAACTGTCGTGGATTCGTCACGGCAAGGTGTCCTCATGAGAGAACTTAGGTGTGGGATAGGCACGTCCACGAACCGCCTTGCGTCGGCTTGCTCGCTGGGTCCTGGGCCTTGTCGCTCGTCTGACCCGCCTGCCAGGTCACCAATGAACCGCCAAGTCTCGACCGGGTCACCAGTGAGTGGCCAAGCCCTGGTCGGGTCATACTTCCAGCCGGGTTATACCACGGGGTAATATCCCCGATAGGAAAGAATTTAAAGGATGACATGGATTTGATGAACACGGAGAGATTGAATAGGAAGAAAACTAGAAAGAAGAATGATGAACTCAAACCACTTGAGCATCTTCATAATGAATCACCAGAAATAATACGAAAGAAAAGATAGCAAATGCATCAATGAAAGGAAAGGCACTTGGATCATAATTTAATTACTGAAGAAAAAGGGCGGGAGGGTGGGTAAAAACAAAGAAAACTTGGGATGGGTTAAACAAACTCTGGAAAGAAATATGAGGATAGATCTTGCAAATATTCAAGGGGATTGAATATCTCAAAGAGGAGCGCACCGTTAGGAATAAGAATTGACATGATGATTTGATTGAGAAAAATATTAGCACTCTCATAGAAATTTGAGAACACCACTTATGAAGGATATGAAATCAACTCTTGACATCGAAGCAACTCGAATTACACTTCTCCAACAAAACAAAGGATGAGGCTTACGAAACAAGCCAGAAACAAACACATAACAGATATTTCGTCCGACATTTTCGTGGTAAGGCTTGCACAGGCTCGATCTTAAAGTAGCTATCATGTACAAGAAAATGCACATGACATACGAAGCATCCCCGAGTCGTAGCAGGCTACAAGTACTCTTTAAGACACAATGAGAACCACTATAAGAAAGACCGTGAACAAATGAACCACTAGATGTCGAACTCCAACCTCACCTTGCATCTGTTGAAAGATAGCCTAGGTAACTACTTGAATTCCCACCTAAGAACTTCCAAAATCTTTGTTTAGGCAATCGGGTCCATGGATACAAGGAGTAAAATCCATCACTCAACTCCTAACATGAATACTACTCTCCAATGTATCTCATCCGTCAACACACAACTAGAGGTCTCGGAAACTCATCTACCTCAGACCCTCGTAATCATAATGATACCAATTATGGTAGTACATCTGGACGCTCTACCCAGTACTGGGTGACGCCAAACTCTTCTCGCCACAAATAGTATTGAAGCATTTTCTAGCATCCTTTGTCCTGAGATAGTATGGAAACTGAACGATAATGATGTGTGAAGAATCCCTTGGAGCTCTACTCCTCGGTAACAGGAGGCACCAAGTACAGAACTATGTCACATCGGCATCATAGAGATTCCAAAAAACCCGCGAGCTCCTAATTTTTGAGTGGGAAGAAGAGTAGAATTAAAATTCCCAAGTCATTATTTCTCACCATGGTATAGAAGAGGAGGAAAAAAATCCTACTCTCCGATATAACTAAACTAAAAATAGTGTTTTTACTAGACTTGACTCATCCAAGATCGATCAATCAAGGGGGATGCTATGTCGGTACAGGCTCTGATATCAACTTGTAACGCCCAAGATACGATCCTATCCTTATTTTGGATCGAGGGCCTCAACAAGGATAGTAGTGCATCTCGTTTTTTTGCAAGAATGGATATGATTACAAGTACATGTACAGAAGAGATGAGTATATGGTATTGGTTTACACTCGCCACAAGCTAAGTCAGGATCACATCAATACAACAACATATTCTAACATCATACATAAGTGCAGGGTTGGATTACGGACGAAATCAAACGATAAAATGACATCCATCCTTGCTATCCTAGGTTGCCGCCTAGAACCCATCCTAAATCGATGAAGAACAAGAAGAACTCCAAATCAAACAAGCATCGCTCTCACGTCAAATCATCACATTACATGTACCTGTAACTGTTGTTGTAGTAATCTGTGAGCCACAGGGACTCAGCAATCTCACTTCTAAGGGTATCAAGACTAGCAAAGCTTAATGCGTGAGGTATGGTTAAGTGATGAGGTTGCAGCAAGCACTAAGCATTTATTTGAGTGGCTAACTTACGAGTATAGAAAATAAGTATGGTGGTCTATGCATAACGGACATGAACTAATAATGATCACTAAGCGATCCTGAACACCTACTTACGTCAAACATAACCCCATTGTGTTCTCTCTTGGATAAGGACGAGTAGAGACAATCACGGTTATGCAGACGGTTGGTGTATTTTATTTGAGTTTACTTCAAGTTTTTTATGAACGGGTGTTAAAGAAAGTTTCCAAGTTTCCACTTAACCGCGGGCACGGCTTCTCGAAAAGATTTAACCCTAAAGGGGTGCACCAACTAATCCATCACAAACTAACCGCACGCTGGATTGGAATAGACTTCATCCACGAAAAAAACCATAGTCTCCTCAGAAATTATGATGGAAAACCTCAACCTTGAGATAGCCCAAAGTATCCTCGGAATCCCATGCAAAAGACGTTCGAGAAAGGTAAAAACAAATCCAGCAAGGTCGCCCAACATGTTGACAATCCCGATAGGAGCCACGTATCTCGTTCTCAGGGCACAACCAGATGATCTAGTGTATAGTGGCTTGATAGACATCACCCGAGTTGCCCCGGGTTCACCCTGTACAGTGCTCTGTTTAGGACCAGCACCATCAGCACTGGCCCTCCCTGTATTATGTTGAATTAACTCCTCGGGTTCATGATGCCCTATGCTATAGTAACGATGTTCAGTATTATTATGTTGGGCAAATATAGTACCAATGTTGGGCCTTTCCAGAAGAGTTTTATCCCAAAAAGAAAGTCAAGGGGGTGCCCATAACAACCCCGGGCATATTAGGAGTGCTTAGTATGGAACATAACACCGGTGTACGAGTAACTAGGGAGGCGAAAGTAGAAGAAAACACCGATCAAAAGGCCAAGCCTTCCACCTTTTATGAAGTATATAGATGCATCCAATTAAATAGCATCAACATTGTGATATAACAAAAAAATATCCATGTTGTAAGATGGAAGCAATTGCACCTTCAGCTAGAAATGCTATAAGAAGGGTTGAGCAAGCGCTAACATAACGAGACATAACAATACAAGTGAGATAACTAGCATGGAAATGATAGTAGTGGTATCCAGGGAAATGGTCATCTTGCCTGAGATCCCACTTGGAAGAAGAACGAATCTGTGAAGCAACCGAGCCAACGTAGTCGAACGAATCCTCACACTTCAAATGCTTTCGGAACTCTATTGAGAAGAAGTAATCTGGAAACAACAATCAACACACGGTACACCGCAATATATGCTTGATATGATGCACAATCAAGTATGATGCATGTTCCTATAATAGTGCATGACATGACAAAGCACAACAATCAATTTTTACACATTAAGTGAAGCTCAGTATGCAACGAGTTGCATATTGATGAAGCTCCACATTTGAATTACTTAGTTCACTCCCGTTTAGGTACACAACAATATTAAATGTTGTTAAACATGGCAAGAGGTTAAGCATAAATAAACTATCTATCTAGGCATCTTAAATGAGGCCGGAAACAACATATAGTATTTCAGAAACGACCCCATATGTTAATTTCGAAATTGTTCCAGATCTGAAATAACCATATTTATATTTGTTAAACAACACAATAAAGTGTACCACGCAATTCTAAACGTCATTCTAGTCGATTTACATATATAGAACGTTTAAAACGGTGCTACGGTCTAAAAGATTTGCATATCACAAGATAATATGCCATGAATGCAAAATGCAAGAAATGACAACCACAAGAATTCCAAATCATGAATGCAGCAAGATATTATGAAACTACATGAGATTCTAAGCAAGTTTCATATATAGTATGTCCAAAACTGAGCAACGGTTCAACCACAACAACCAACACAAGTTTTACCTAAAATCTGTCCAAAAAAGCAACTTAGCATATTCCAACCCACAAATCAACAATCTACAACCACCTAAAATTCTCAACAAGGACATGGTTATGTAGCCTACAAGATTCTCCACGATTCATTTATTAAAATCAAGTTGATTAGAAGCATGGATCATTAGGAAATGAGCTCACAAGAAGGCATATTAAGCTAAGCAGTTTTTTTCAGACATAGTGAAAATTTGAGTAGACATGTGCAGCAATTTTTATTATATTAGCATGTTTCACGGAAAGATTAATTAGGATGCAACACCTCTACTTGAAATCTATGGGCACAACCTCGTTGACAACAACATGTTTAACAAAAGACTCCTTTGGAGCAACGACAAAAGACTCCTTTGGAGCAACGACAAAATACTCCTAGAACACTAGCAAATCACATGGCGACATGGCAACAAAATTTCTATACTTGGTGATATTTAACTATCTCCCAAACTGCAGTTTGACTAGGCATGTTGACATGGCAATAATAGTAGCATAAAAGTCACATACGGGCATGGCAAGAACACTAACAACAACTATACATGACACACTTCAAATCATATCATTGTCACATATACAAACGAGGTGTGGTTTGCTTAATATGATGCCCACAAAACAGAACTCTTCACTCACAGATTTCAGATTAACACGATAACAACTTAAGAGCAAGAAATGAACATGTTAATGATGTTTGACACAGCAACCGGAGGCATGGCATCAAAGTAGACATTACATATGACAATACACATGAAGACACCACATGCAACAGACCTAAGTTTTGGTGGCAATCATCCACACAAAGTTGAATAAAATAACAGATTCACAAACTATGACACTATGCACTTTTGCAACAGAGTTTTGAGCATGAATATGATCTCTAATATGCATGCAAGTGACACTATCATGAAGATCACAATCTATAGAACAATTTTTGTATATAATACTTTGGCATCGGATGTACGGTTCGCAAGTTATGGGCCCACAAAATGCATATATGAGATAAAACGTGTAGGTTCAGGGACTTGGAGAAAATCACACATGGGAGAAATGGGATGGAACAATACCGGGGATCCGGAGATCCCGTTTGGACCGAGGGTCGGAGAGGATGGGCGCGGGCATGAACGGGGTCGTCCTGTCGGTGTTGAGGACGGACGGCCGAGGCAAACTCCGGCATCGGCGAGGTCAGGGCAGCGGCGCGGGGTGGATCCGGCCGGTATCCTCCACCGGCCGCGACGGGGACCGACAGGGCCGCGGCCGAGGCCAGCGAGGCCATGTCACAAGAAGCCGGTGGCTAACCTTGGCAGCAACGGCGAGGCTGGTGCGACTGCGGTGGCGCGAGCGGAGCCGTGGGGTGATGTAGGGACAACAACGCACTAGCGGCAGGGCAGAGCGGCGGCGCAGGGTCTCGGTGCGTCCATCGCCGGGGAAGCCCCGTCCAGTGGCGGCAGGGGCAAGAGGGGCGGGCGCAGCTCGAGAGCAGGGAGCTGATGGCTCGTGGGGTTTGGGCCCCGATGGGCTCCGCAGGGTGCAGCACCGGCCTAGCGGGTCGTGGCTGCGCTGGGGCCTGGGGGGCACGTGTTTGCATCCGGTTGGTCTGGTTGTGACTGCTGGTGCCAGCTGGCCCTTGGCTTGCTGCCACTTGGCGGTTGCAGGCTGGGACGGCTAGATCTCATGGGGTAGGTGGTTGTAGCTGCTTGGGGAGGCACGGAAAACGATGAAGAGGAGGAAGAAGGTCAAAATTGGAAGGCGGGGTATTTATATAGGGTAGGTGCTAGGTTTTGGAGGGTTTGGGGTCATTTTCGGACCCTCCAATTGCGATCGGATGGTCCCGGTCGTGGGTAGGGGCTCGGCTGGGGTAGGTGGGCTATGAAATTGCATTGCGTTGAGATGAGAGAGAGATGGTGCGACCCGGCACAAGTTTTTGCAAACCAAAAACGTCCGACGATTTAACCAACAACAGTGTCGCTATGGTCGACCGTTCAAACTACCTCCGATTGGGATGAAATTTGGCAAGCGGTCTACCTACAATATTATAAGACCGCATGCCAACTTTCGACTCAATCCGATATTATTTTATATATACTTTTAAAAACAATATTTCGACGGTAACGTTGACGCGTGCATGTGTGGTTGGACTCGAAACGGACAACAACAAGAACTGAGAGAACCGGCGAATATGAACGGATATAAGTTTTCAAAAATGAGTGACGATGCTATGTGGATGACGTGAATGATGTGATGATGAATGCGACAACCTTAGTGCTTCAGTCTCGGGCTGTTACAACCTTAGTGCTCTGCGTCGACAGGGCCCAATCATGTGCATACCTCGACCGCCATTGGGGCATCCGGATTGCCAGGACGAGACCAAGGGGCGAGGGGCTACATGATCAGTGAGGCCCATGAGTCATGATGCTCAGGGGTCCGCCTTGACGTGCCAGCAGCGCTCGTAGGTGAATTCATACCTTTCCTTGCCAGCTTTTGCCTGGGATGGACACGAGAAAACCAGGTACCAAAACCTGGTGAGGTGGCTAACGACAAGCTTTACCTAAGCATAGCCTCGGCCAGCCCCCTCGCGCGTGCATTCGAGGGGAACACTGCATGACGGGGCGTGCAAAGAGCCGGGAGGCCATCCAGACGTTGGGGCAACCGCTAGGGCGCCCTCAGTTGTTTATCCCCAGTGCGGAGCATGCGGCTTCCACTAGGCGTGGGCATAGCCGCTGAGTGACAGTGTCTTCTGCTAGCGCGGAGAATGGGGGATTCCACTAGGGCATGGGAAGGGAGCTCTGTGTTAGAGTCTTCGGGCGTCTACAACCCAATTAGTTCATACGTGTGGCTGGCACGACAGAACTAGAGGAGGTGTATGTGGGCAACCGTGAGCCAGCGCGGGACTCACGAGGTCCTACCTCATAGGAGGGTTGCGCCTGAACTTTTATAGTGCGAGGCGCTCTTGTAAAACCGGTGAGATGTTGGTAACCTGTGCCGAATGAATCTCCAGAGGCCATCGCATGAGAAGGCCAAACACCAACGACCCCAGGAGGTGACGTGTGCAGGGCCAAGCCGCCAGACAGAGCTGAACCATTGGGTTTATCGACGCTGCAGGGACGAACCCTAGTAGAGATGTCGTGCCCAGTCTTCTCATGCGACAAATCCGAGGAAAGACACCCGGCGCATGGCTCCCACGGCGGCGAAGCGCCAAAGAGCGGTTATACGAACCGGGCTGCGTCCCGTGACTCACCCACTCTTGATTAGCTCATGCAAGGACAAGCACCAAGGACCTCGGGGAGGTGACATACATGTGGCTGGCTCGCGAGACATAGCTCGACCGCTTGGATTTATCGATGCTGCAAAGATGGACCCGAGCACACACGTCGTGCGAGCCCTTAATCATGAGGCGGTAACGGGTGGGGTCGTAAGGGCGCAGCGACATTCTTGGTGATGAAGCATCTGGCATGCAATTGGAATACTAAGGAAATCCATCAAATGCAGAATCAGTCTAACGCATGTGCAAAACGATACAGCTGGGGGTGCAGGCCCTAACAGCTTGAGGATGATGCCGCTCGAGGGGTGCCCTCAATTGAAAAATCCAAAAAGTCACCTGACAATGGTGTTGCTGAAGTGTTGGGGTAGTTGTTGAAGCTTGATCCTCATGAGGGCTCCAGAGGCTCAAGGGGCCCACGAGACCCAGAGGGCTCATGAGGGTCCGGGACCTCCTGAAGAACCACGCGGCGTCGGGCCTCATGAGGCGCGTGGACGGTCTGCAGGTGGCGCTGGTACGCAGTGCTCGCATTCACAGGGCCAAAGGGCATGCAGATGTAGCTACAGGGGTAGCCCCCACTGCGTCCAACACGCGATGGCCAGAAGAGGCCCTGTGATGCGTCCCTATTGAGGCCTGGGAAGTTGACGTAGTCGCGCAGCCTGCCGTCTTGGATGGTAGCCACACTGGATGGCATAGGGCGGCACTCGCCATGCATGGCCTGTGCCTCCTAAAGCTCATCGATCGCGTTGGTGATGAACTGTCGTGCTCCTAGCGCCTCGCGCCTTGTTCCTTGCTTGTGGGTGCACGCATCAGAGCACGCCAGCGGTCAGGTCGGAAGCTCTCCAGGTGGGAGCCCCCGTGCCTTCCCTGAGTGAGGCGTCAGGCACGCCTTCCTATGCGGGAGGGAGAGGCGCCCCAGCAGTGGACGCGGGACCGGAGATGCCAGAAGTGGGGGTCCCAGCCCCCTGGCGGCTCTTGGGGAGGAGCTACTTTTGCTTCTTACAGGTGTCTTCCGGGGGCAAGATGTCGCCCTCGTCGTTAGAGTTTTCGGCTGTCGCGGCCTGGTAGGCGCGTTCGAGGGAGCAGACTGCATCCTTCTTGTCACATGCAACCGTGATGATGCCGTTGCACCCTGGCATCTTGAGGACGTTGTAGCCATGGTGAGTTGCCGCCATGAACTTGGCGAGATTGGGGTACCTAAGGATGGCGTTGTATGGGAGGCTGATGTGAGCGTCATCGAAGTCGATGAGCTCGGTGTGGTAGTTGTCACGCTTGCAGAAGGTGACTGGGGGCGCACCTGCACGAGGGGTATGGTGGATCTATTGGTCACTCCTGAGAAGGGGATTGGTCGGCATGAGCTGATCGTAGGACACCTGAAGCGTCTCGAACATCTCGATAGAGAGGACATTGAGTCTAGCGCCACTCGATGAAGGTCTTAGTTACTAGGACATTGCCGATAGTGGGAGTGGAGAGTAAGAGGAGCGTGCTTGCGGCGGCTCACCACTTGAGGCGATACTTGGAGTCAAAGGTAATGGCACACTTGACCACTTGAGGGGACACGCGGCCTCGAGCCTCGGGAGGGATGCGTTCACCTCACGAGAGAACTTCTTGAAGATGCGGTTGGAGGCTGGGGCCTGAGCGCCACCAAGGATGTAGGCAATCGCACGGGGCTCCTGGAATCCCCCAGCCACATCATCCTGCTAGTTATCGTCGTTTCTGCTTGGTGGCAGCGGTAGCGGAGGAAGGCCGGCCGTGCCTGAGGATGGGCCTCCCAGGGCTGGTCGCGCCAGGGTCCGTTGTGAGGTTTCTCATGCCAGCGGTGCTCGCAAGGCTCGTCGCGCCAGTCCTGGTAAGGGTCACGATTGTCCCGATAGCCCGCGCTACGGCCCCCTCCATGGACGCAGTGGCCGAGGCACTCGTCGTGGAGCTCCTCCCGGCAGTCGTTGTTGTTGTGGGTGTTCGTGTAGTGGAAGATGCAGAACGAGCGGTTATTCTGGGGGGGCTCTTCCTGGTCACGACCACGCCTCGTCTTGGGTTTGGCTGCCAGCACAGCGGGGGCCTTGCGTTTCACCTCCTTTGCCTTGGCCTTCTTGTCTTCAGGGTTTTCCTCCAGAAGCTCGCGGAGCGAGAGGCGGCCCGCCTTGGCCTTTGCGGACTTGTTTGCCAAGTTGAACATCTCCAAAGCTGAGCATAGGTCATCATGGATGGCGAGCTCCTCTCTCATCCTGAGGTCTCTGATGCCATCGGTGAACGCCGAGATGATGGCCTCGTCCAACGACTTTGGGATCTTGAGGCGGACGCTCATGAAGCGTTGTATGAACTTGTGCAGTGTCTCATCCGGCTGCTGCTTCACATGCCTCAGGTCGCTCACCACTGGGTGCGGTCCTGGGTGCCCTGGAAGTTGGCGATGAAACGCTCATGAATTTCGTCGCAGGAGGAGATCGATCCCCCCGGGAGGTTGATGAGCAAGGAGCGCGCACCATCATTCAGAGCCATAGGAACCAGCTCGCCATGACTTTCTTGCCACCGCCTGCCGCCTCGATGCTCAGTGAGTAGAGCTGGAGGAACTCTGTGGGGTCAGGGGTGCCATCGTAGCGTGGAGGAAAGTCCATCTTGAACTTGTTCGGCCAGATGACGCGGCGCAGCTCTGAGGTGAAGGCACGGCAAGCCGCTTCACTCTCACGCACAGCATGTGTGGGGGGAGCTTGGTCTTGGCGTCCGTTAGCCGCAACCTCCATTGGTGCACAGTCTTGATGCTGGCGCAGCGGTGGGCGGAACGCATGCGCATCACCTTGCAACCATGGCACCACCTGGCAGCTCACCTCATCTCGTGCGCACGCCTGCGCCGCACGTGGCAGGTTCTGGGGGCATGCCTCGCGTGTGGGCTCGAGGTCGACGCTTTATAGAGAAGGAGGAGGAGGTGCGTCATGGTCCATGTCGCCCGCTAGGAAGGGCGAGGGCCGGACCGAGTGAGTGGGTGTCGGCGGCGTCGACAAGCTCGGCAATGCGGCCAAGCCAGTCTTCGTAGTGGTCGTTGGTGGGGCAGTAACATAGCAGCTCGGGCACCATGAGCAGCACAGCCAGTGCGCTTGCTGGTCCACTACATGCACGGGAGGACGACGCCGTGGCAGGAGTGGGAGATGGTGTGGCGGTGTGGCCATCACGCTGCACAAAGGGTGGCAGCAACGAGTCCTGCTACTCATGAGCAGCTGGGCCAGTGGCAGCATTGGCTATCGGAGAGATGGAGCGGCGCGGGATGCCGCGACCCATGGGCATCGCCTCGGTGACGCGAGCGGCCCGACGGTCAATGCGAACTCGGTGGGCGTCGGCCATGGGAGCGACGAAGTGCTGACGAACTGGAACCGGAGGAATATTACGACACGGCCCTACCTGGCGCGCCAAATGTCAGAATCGGGGCTCCACAGACCCAGGAAGGTTCGAACTCTAGGGCGTGTGCATAGATCTCAACCAGCTCAAAGTCTCAAGCTTGTCACCCTACAGCCGAGCTTCGTCGAGTATGTGCGAGTGGGGAAGAAGTTGGACTCGGGGGTTTACCCAGGTTTGGGCCACCTTACAGTGTAAATCCATACTCCTGCTTGTGGTGGATTGAACTCACGAGGAGGTTGTGGATAAACTAGTATAATGGTTGAGTGACCTTGCGAGGGCTCTTTGGTGGGGATGAACTGATGCCTTCTCTATGGCGGAGGCTAGTCCCTATTTATAGTGTCCATGGTCCTCTTCCCTTATCACACCGGTGGGAAGGGATCCCACAATGGCCAAATTTGAAAGGGGACAGGAGGTACATCCTATCCTCACTAAAGGTGGTGTTCGCCTGCAAAGCTTCCGGGCATGAATCAGTGGTGGGCTTGGCGATGACATCCGTCCTGCCGAGCTCATGGTCTTGGTCTTGTTGCATTGGAAGGGAAACCTTTGGGGGCTCCCTTGGTAAGCCGTGTTCGTCCTTGCCTCCTTAGCACGAAATAGGAAATTGTCCTCCTCTACGCGCGTTGGCGCCCAACTGTCTTTGGTCGTTAGAGCCCACATCATTCTGGACTCACGAGGCCGGGTACCTGCATAGGAATCTCCTCTCCTTGGGAGGCAGTCTGGGGGATGCCACTCCTCTGGAGGTTTTGGCGTTGTTCTTGTCGCGAGCCAGGAGCTCACGCGAGGGCCTTGACTTGGGGGGCTTGCCGCTGGGCCGTACCGGGATGTCGAGGTGGGCCAAGCGCTAGGCCGTAGGCAGGCGGGTCTGGGTAAACCCGGTCCCAAAATGCCGACAAATTGGTTAGCATAGAGCTCAGTCATTCTTCCACCAGCGCGGAGCATGGGGCTTCCAGTTGGGCGTGGGCGGGAGTCCTCCTGAGGCCGAGGGGCGGCTCTTGCGGGAGGCTCCGAAGTGTGTATAGCCCCAAACTCATTATTACATGAGAGTGTCACAGGCGGCGATTAAAGGGGTGACGGATGCCCAAGGCACACGGCTCAGGGGCTCCTTACTCAATCTTTAGGAGGGTTGCGTCTTACTTTTCACACAACTTGTGCGCGCACGATTCCAGCGGACCGAGGCGCCTCGCGTTAGGCGGTCACCTTCAAGTCAAATCATGAAGAGGACCGACACCGAGGACCTAGGAGGTGACGTGTATGAGGGCAGCCCACTAGATAGTGGTCAGTCACTCGGATTTAGTGACGCTACAGGGACGTACCCAAGCGCAGACATCGTGACGGCCTCCCTCATGAAATGACTCGGGGAAGGCCTCCCACCATATAGTGCCAGGGGTGGCGAAGCACCGCTAGACAGTCGTACACGTCGAACCGCGCCCTAGCTCGCCAACTCTCGATAATGCCCCGAAGAGGCGAGACACCAAGGACCTCAGGAGGTGTTGTGCATGGGAGAAATCCACAAGAAAGATCTCGGTCACATGGATTTATAAATGCTGCAAGGATGAACCCGAGGACAAATGCCAAGTGTAACACCAGCTGAGGGACTCTCGAAAGGCAAGCCGCAAGGGCATGGCTATTTCAAATGGAGGCGAAGCACCAAGCACAGGCATCAAAACACCACGGACACAGGGGTCAAGAAGATAACATAATTTTTGAAGGAAAATGATAGAGTCTACTACACAACCAAAAAGGCAAAAGTGCCACGAGAGCGGATCTCGCCGCCCCGGGTGTACAACATCTTGAAGGTGCCCTTGACTTGAGCAAACCAAAAAATCACCTGGTGACCACACTGTTGCTGAAGCATCCAGTTGTCCGGCGAGGCATGCTGCTGATGCCTACCCTATAGGGGTCGTTTGGTCCTTGCAGCTTTGGGGCCCTCATCCGCGCGAGGCACCGTCGCAAGTTGCACCAACCTTTGGAAGGTGATGTTGGCGCTCACCAGGCCGAAAGGCATGCAGCTGCGGCTGGTGGAGATGCGCAAGGGCTGGAAGAGGCCCCAGGAGCCGGCCCTGTTGATGCCCGTGACATCGACTCGCATGCGCGCATCACCGAGGCGTCCTGGCAGGCACTCCTCCCGCAGCACTTCAATCTCCTAGTCGACGAATTCCTGTGACCCTGTTGTCAAGCGCCATACTCCTCGTCCGCGAGGGCGTGCATTTGAGGAATGCCTCCAAGTTGTTCATGAGCTCCTCCCTCGTTACGCTGACCAACTCGGATGCCTTCCAGGCGGAACCCCCCGAGCCCGGTCTGGGAGAAGCGCCGGTCATGCCTTCCTATGTTGGGAAGAGACCGGCGAGGGTAGCAAGCATGGGGCTCATGTTGTCCGCGTCAGGTACCACACCCTTTGCTTTAGCGGTGTTGGGGGCGGTCAGCAGTTGTTTCTTCTTTGGGGGTGACACGTGAGGCCCCGCATCTTCCGTGTCGTCAGGGTGCTCCGCCGTGATGGCCTTGTAGGCGCGCTGGAGGGAGCAGACAATGTCCTTCTCATCACAGGTGATGGTAATGACACTGTTGCATGGCGGCATCTTCAGGACATTGTAACCGTGGTGCGTCACCATCATGAACATGGCGAGCGTGGGGTACCCTAGGATTACGTTGTACGGGAGGCCGATGTGTGCCATGTCAAAGTCGATGAGCTCGGTATGTTAGTTGTCTCGCGTGCCAAAGGTGACCAGGAGGCGAATCTTCCCCGGTGGGGTAGTGGAGTCGTTGGTCACCCCAGAGAATGGCCTGGTCGGCATCAACTGGTCATACGGCACCTAAAGCATCTCGAAGGTCTCCACAGAGAGCATGTTGAGGCCAGCGCCTCTGTCGATGAGGGTTTGGGTGACAATGACATTGTTGATGGTTGTGGTGCACACCATGGGGAGCACGCCTGCGATAGGCTTGGACCAGAGGATGTCCCTGGCATCAAAAGAGATGGCATACTGGGAGCACTTGAGGGACCTCGTGGCCTCCTGCATTGGGAGGGTGGCATTCACCTCGCGAGCGAACTGCTTGAACCGGCGGTTTGACGAAGGGATATGGGCTCCGCCAAGAATGTAGGCCACAGTGCGAGGCTCTTGGTAGCCCCTAGCCCCCTCATCATGCTGGCTATTTTCATTCCTCCTGTGTGGTGGCGGTAGCGAAAGGAGCACGGTGTTGTCCCGAGGACGCGCCAACCGTCGTCCCGGGGCTGCTCGCGCCAGCCCTGGCGAGGCTTGCCGCCACAACTGTCCCACCTGTCGCCGCTGCCACGGCCGTCGCTGCGGTCATTGCATTCCAGGCGCCGGCCAACGCGCTCGTCTTAGAGGATCTTGAGCTCCTGACAGTCTTCAATGTTGTGGGTACGCACGTCATGGTAGATGTAGAACGCACGGTGGTAGAGGGAGTCCTTGTTGGAGATATGCCCTAGAGGCAATCATGTATGATGATATTTCCTATGTGTTTATGAATAAAGATAGTCCTTGGACATTGTCATTGATGTTTATCAACAAGTATGTGACTTGTTTGTGAGACTATGCATTGTATGATAACTGACCTAAATGGTCCCTAGTTGAAAGGGTTGTGTGGACACGCAGCCAGTTAGACTAGCATATGACACGGTGGATGGTCCAGCCTCACTGACCATGTAGCATTGGATGCTAGCCGGATAGTATGGAATCAAAAAGGTCTAGTCAGATTCGATGTAGTCAGATCCGAGTCGAGATAAGGTCTGAGTTGGACAGACCCAACTATGAGACGCAACGATAGGTCATCTGTGAGTCTCGAGTACAACATACGTTCTATTTCCTAAGACCTCAGCTGCCGCATGTACTCGGGATGGTGACAGACTTGCTTTGGGCCGACCAAATGCTACTCCGTGACTGGGTAGTTACAAAGGTAGGTTTTGGGCTTGTCCGGACCCATGTTGCGAGACATTGTCGAGCAAGATGGGATTTGCCCCTCCGATCAGGAGAGATATACTCTAGGCCCCTTGGGTGATCTGACCTAGATAAGCATGGCCATGCGATGAGGATTATGAGATTATCCGAAGTGTTGGTCGGATTCACCGGAATGAGAAAAAGGTCGTGTTGCAACAAGGATGACCATGTCGCCTTGTGCACGACAACATATATCATGTGGCAAAGGGAACAGAAGTGTGAAGTAAAGGTTCGCCTAACCAGCTTCATTGGACACTTGGAGTCACCACGTTTTGCTACAGGCCGCTAACGACTGGTCACGTCGGATGTGATCTGACTCATGACCAAGTGAACGAGAACCTAAAGGGTCGCGCACTTAAGGGAAGGAACACGTGGGCTTTAGGATCCATGCAAGGCCCAAGAGTTGAGCCCGCGCCGGATGCCTATATATGGTGGAGGTGCGGCACACCCATCCGGTTGATCGCTTCGGCACCGTCATTAGGGTTTGCATGTGTTGCGAATAGCCACCTCCATTCGCTGCCGCCAACGGTGTAATTCGACCTAGCACTGCATCGCACGGGTGTTCCTCCTGCACGCGCGAATACTGTTAGAGGCGGTGCACTTGCGCCGCTCCTGCAAACCCGTACGTGGGATCCGGCGATCGGCTATTCGAGGGAGATCGGAACGGCTGTTCGAGCGAGCTCGGACGAGGAGGAGACGGACCAAACGAACATGCTGCCCCAACTCTACTTCCGCTGCACGGCACTGCGCGTCTAGTGGTAACAATCTGTGATCCATCTCCGTAGCATGTTCTTGGATGTTCTGCACGTAGGAATTTTTTAATTTGCATGCGATGCACCTGTGGTAGAATCCAACAGTGGTATCAGAGCCTCTACTATAGGTTTTGGATTCAGATCGGTAGCATATGTGATATGTGGCGTCGGCGGATGTGATCAGTCGTCGTTCCTGAGATCGGCTATGTGCACGGTTGATGAGATCAACTGCACATCGGGACCGTTGAGGCTATGTTTTCTGTCAATCGGAATTGATGAGGTCGTGACACAACCTACCCCTACTGGTCGGTATCCGTCAGCGGGGTTAACCATGAAACGTAAATCCGAATTGGGTTCACGATGATCAATGAGATCGGTCAGATAAGAAAATTCGGCATGATCGGAGTATCAAAGCCTGTTTTGGTACTGTCGTGTGCGTAGCGCCTTGTATTTCGTGCACGATCACACAAACTGGTAGAATGCTATTCTCTGCATAAGTTTGTTTTGCAGGTTTGATGTGAATAGTATGGCCCATATGTATGTGATGCATGTGTGTAATTTAACCTGACCTGCGTGTCATGATTGTCAGCCGGCAGGAGCCAAAGTGCTGTCACTATATTGGATAACGACCTGCGTGTCGACTTGTGATTCTCTATAAATTCATTACTAGTTGTAGTAGTTGGAGGACAGAGATCAAGTTCGACGCTTTGGCGTCCTGGCGAGACGGACAAGATGGAGTTACGCCTTGGTCATCGGAGTTGGAGCCGACCTGGAAGGATGTCCATGAAGGAGCCAGACTATTTCACATATTTATGTTTATATGTGATTGATATTGCTTCTTGTTTCTATGCATGTTATAATGGTAGAAAGATCCCTCATTAATATAAAGTATATTGCCATTCCCGATGTTGCACCTTCACACGTCAAGTACGACTAGTAGTGGGCTCATAAAATTGAGGTGCTACTAGGTGTCCTTGAAATGGAGGTTTCGTGTTGGACACGGACATGCACTGCATCAGGTTAACTTGACAAGGCTATCAAAACGGTTTTGGGCCTTGTGGCAAAGAAGGTTGGGAGTCGGGGTGTAAGACACCTACCTGACCGACAGGAGTCGTATGGAGATACGCTTAGCAAGGAGTTGCTTACCGAATAGGCAAGTTGCTAGCAGTGATGCTAAATCTCACTAGTCACTCGAGCTAGACGGGTCCTGAATCACTAAGAGTTTGCGGAGGGATGCTAACTTCAGTGGGAGTAGTTCTATTTAAGGCTTGGATTACTCTACATACACACATTGCTTAGTGATTGCATATTTTCTGTTATAGATCAATGGCACCACCTGCTCAACCCAACTTTGCATTGAAATCAATTCTGGAAAAGGATAAACTGAATGGAACAAACTTTACGACCAGGTATAGAAATCTGAGAATTGTTCTCAAGCACGATAAAAAGGAACATGTTCTAGAGGATCCACTTCTAGAGGAACCTGCCGAGAATGCTAATGCCACAACCAAGAATGCCCACCAGAAACTCGTTGATGAATCAAACGAGATCAGCTGCCTCGTGCTGGCTTGTATGGCACCCGATTTGCAACAGCATTTCGAAAACATTCAGGCTTTCGAGATGATCGAGAGTTTGAAGAGCATGTTTCAGGTGCATGCTAGGACCGAAAGGTTCAATATCTAGCAGTCCTTGACGGATTGTAAGATGAAGGAGGGTGATCCACTGAGCCCGCATGTGATCAAGATGACAGGGTACGTGCAAGCTTTGGATCGGTTAGGCTTCCCAGTTGGGGACGAGCTGTCCATGGATGCAATTTTGGGTTCTCTTCCACCTAGCTATGGGACGTTCGTCTCGAACTATCATCTGCACGACATGGATAAGAAGCTCATTTAATTGCAAGGGATGCTCAAGGTGGCAGAGCTAGATATTAAGAAAGGCATGCATCAAGTGTTGATGGTGCATAACTCGGCTAAGTTCAAGAAGAGTTGGTCCAAGAAAAAGGGTAAGGCAAAGGGCATGGAGAAGGCTGTCTCCGCCGCTGAGCCAAAGTCCGGACCGAACTGAAAGACCATTTGCTTTCACTGCAAGGAAGCTAGTCACTAGAAGAGGAACTGTAGCAAGTGGCTTGCTGAGCACGGCAAGAAGGCTGGAGATGCTTCTTCAGGCAAAGGTACACTTGTTACATATGTTATAGACATTTACCTTGCTGACATACCTAGTAGCTCTTGGGTATATGATACCGGATCGGTTGTCATATTTGCAACTTGATGCAGGGACTGGTAAGAACTAGGCGTGTGGCACAAGGGGAGATTGACATTAGGGTCGGCAACAAAGCAAGAGTTGCTGCGTTGGAGGTCGGCACGATGCAGCTCAAGCTTCCTTATGGATTTATTTTGGAATTGAATAATTGTTATTACATTCCCGCACTTAGTCGGAACATTATTTCTGCCTCATGTTTGATGAGTCAAGGTTATGAATTCAATATAAAGGACAATGGCTGTTCATTTTTTTTAATAGAATGTTCCATGGCTATGCAGCCATAGTAGATGGGCTATTTATTTTAAATCTAGAAACGGAACCAGTCTATAACGTGAATGCCAAGAGGCATAACCCTAATGAGATAAATCCGACATACTTCTGGCATTGCCGGCTTGGACACATTAGTCTGAAACGCATGAAGAAGCTCCATGATGATGGACTCCTAACTTCGTCCAACTTCGGGTCATTCGGGACATGCGAATCATGCTTGCTCGGCAAGATGACTAAGTCTCCTTTTGCAAAGAGTTGCGAGAGGGCGTCCGAGCTGTTGGAGCTTATACACAATGATGTGTGTGGTCCAATGAGCACAACGGCTAGAGGTGGCTATCAGTACTTCGTGACTTTTACCGACGACTTGAGTAGATATGGATATATCTATTTGATGAGGCACAAGTCAGAAACTTTTGAAAAGTTCAAAGAGTTTCACAACAAGGTTGAAATCAGCTCGGCAAGACGATAAAACTTCTACGATCAGATCATGGAGGTGAGTACATGAGACAGGAGTTTGATAATCATCTGAAAAGCCGAGGTATAGTACCTCAGCTCACACCTCCGGGTACGCCATAGAGAAACGGTGTGTCAGAACGGAGAAATAGAACCTTTTTGGACATGGTCCGATCGATGATGAGTAAATCGGATTTACCCTTGTCATTCTGGGGATACACTCTAGAAACTGCAGCTTTCACACTTCATAGGGTACCATCTAAATCCATAGACAAGACACCACATGAAATGTGGACTAGGAAGAGTCCTAGTTTGTCTTTTCTAAAGATTTGGGGTTGTGAAGCATTTATCAAGCGACTCATGTCGGACAAGCTTACACCCGAGTCAAATAAATGCATATTTGTGGGATATCCAAGGGAAACCTTGGGATATAACTTCTACAACCGAGAAGAGAACAAAGTGTTTGTTGCTCGGAATAAGGTTTTCCTAGAGAAAGAGTTTCTCAATCGGGAGGCCAGTGGGAGAACGGTGCGACTCAAAGAAATTTGAGAGCCACTCGGGGAAGACTCGGCTGGTGATGAGATCATACTGGAGTTGATCAGGGAACCCATAGTGGAGTCGGCACCGGAGCCATGGAGGGAGGAAAGATTGCGTAGAGTGCGCGATGTATTGTTGCTGGAAAGCAATGAGCCGGCCACGTATGCAGAAACGATGGTGAGCCTAGATTCCGAGGCATGGCTAGAGGCCATGAGATCCGAGTTAAAGTCCATGGATGAGAATCAATTCTAGGACTTGGTTGATCCGCCACCTGGCGTAGTTGCCATTGGTTGCAAATGGGTCTTTAAGAAGAAAACCTATGTGGATAAAAATGTTCAGATCCATAAAGATCGGCTTGTCGCTAAAGGTTATAGACAAGTTCAAGGAATTGACTACGACGAGACCTACTCGCCAGGAGTGATGCTAAAGTTGGTGAGGATCATACTATCTATAGCTGCATATTTGGATTATGAGATATGGCACATGGATGTCAAAACGGCTTTCCTTCATGGAAAGTTAAAAGAGGATGTATACATGATACAGCTCGAATGTTTTGTCGATCCAACTAACGCTAGTAAAATATGCAAGCTCAAGAGATCCATTTATGGATTGAGGCAAGCAACTCAGAGTTGGAGCATTCATTTTGATGAAGTCATCGTTGACCTTGGTTTCACCAAGAACGAAGAGGACTATTGTTTATAGAAGAAGTCTAGTGGGAGCTTGGTAGTATTTTTGATCTTGTATGTGGATGACATACTGCTGATCGGAAATGATGTTTCGATGCTAAACGCAGTCAAGGAATCATTGAATGGCAAGTTTTCGATGAAAGACCTTGGAGAGGCAGTGTACATTTTAGGCATCAAGATCTATAGAGATAGATCGAGGGGGCTGCTCGGCTTAAGCCAGAGCACGTACATAGACAAAGTGTTGAAGAGGTTCAACATGAGTGAGGCCAAGAAAGGGTTCTTGCCCGTCTCACATGGTATAAGGCTAAGCAAGACTCAGAGTCCTACGACTTCTGATGAGCGAAACCGGATGAGTAGGATTCCATATGCCTCGGAAATTGGATCCATCATGTATGCCATGATATGTGCACGGCCTGATGTTGCCTATGCAATAAGCTTAACAAGTAGATACTAGGCCGACCCAGGTGAGTGTCACTGGGCAGCGGTGAAAACTATCTTGAAGTACCTGAAAAGGACTAAAGAGATGTTCCTAGTTTACGGAGGTGAGGAGGAGCTCTGCATAAAGGGTTACGCTGATTCTAGTTTCCAAACCAATAGGGATGATGGTCGATCGCAAACTGGATTCGTGTATGTCATGAATGGAGGAGCAGTGAGCTGGACGAGTTCCAAGCAAGGTACAGTGGCGGACTCCACAACAGAGGCTGAATACATTGCGGATTGTGAAGCCGCAAAGGAAGGTGTTTGGATTCAGAAGTTTCCTGGAAGATGTTGGTGTGTTCTCAGGCTGGTCAAAACCGTTGGACCTTTATTGCGATAATTCAGGTGCCATCGCACAGGCCAAGGAGCCGAGACAACACCACAAGACTAGGCACATAGACTGAAAATATCACTTGATACGAAAGCTCGTAGAGAAAGTTGATACCAATTTGTGCAATATTCATACGAATGCAAATGTTGCAGATCCGTTGACTAAGCCGCTTCCACAACCCAAGCATGAGGGGCACGTTAGAGCTATGGGCATTCGATGTCTATTTGATTGACTCTAGTGCAAGTGGGAGACTGTTGGAGATATGCCCTAGAGGCAATCATGTATGATGATATTTCCTATGTGTTTATGAATAAAGATAGTCCTTGGACATTGTCATTGATGTGTATTAACAAGTATGTGACTTGTTTGTGAGACTATGCATTGTATGATAATTTTCCTAAATGGTCCCTAGTTGAAAGGGTTGTGTGGATGCGCAGCCAGTTAGACTAGCATATGACACGGTGGATGGACCAGTCTCACTGACGATGTAGCATTGGATGCTAGCCGGATAGTATGGACTCAGAAAGGTCTAGTCGGATTCGACGTAGTCAGATCCGAGTCAAGATAAGGTCTGAGTTGGATAGACCTAACTATGAGACGCGGCGATAGGTCATCTGTGTGTCTCTAGTACGACATACGTTCTATGTCCTAAGACCTCAGCTGGTGCATATACTCGGGATGGTGACAGACTTGCTTTGGACCGACCAAACGCTACTCCACGACTAGGTAGTTTCAAAGGTAGGTTTTGCGCTTATCTAGACCCATGCTGCAAGACATGGTTGAGCAAGATGGGATTTGCCCCTCCGATCAGGAGAGATATACTCTAGGCCCTCGGGTGATCCTACCTAGATAAGCATGGCCATGCGATGAGGATTATGAGATAATCCGAAGTGTTAGTCAGATTCACCGGAATGAGAAAGAGATCATACTGCAACAAGGATGACCATGTCGCCTTGTGCATGACAACATATATCGTGTGGCAAAGGGAACATAAGTGTGAAGTATAGGTTCGCCTAACCAGCTTCATCAGACACTTGGAGTCGGCACGTTTTGCTAGAGGCCGCTACCGACTGGTCGAGTCGGATGTGATCTGACTCGCGACCAAGTGAACGAGAACCTAAAGGGTCACATGCTTAAGGGAAGGAACACGTGGGCTTTAGGATCCGTGCAAGGCCCAAGAGTTGAGCTCGCGCCGGATGCCTATATATAGTGGAGTGTGGCACACCCATCTGGTTGATCGCTTTGGCGCCGTCATTAGGGTTTGCATGTGTTGCGAATAGCCACCTCCACTCGCCGCCTCCGACCGTGTAATTGGACCTAGCAATCGGCCGCACGGGTGTTGCTCCTGCACGTGCGGATACTGTTAGAGGCGGTGCACTTGCGCCGCTCTGGCGAACCTGTATGTGGGATCCGGCGACCAGCTATTCGAGGGAGATCGGAACGGCTGTTCGAGGGAGATCGGACGAGGAGGAGATGGACCACACGAATGCGCTGCCCCAACTCTACTTCCGCTGCACGGCACTTCGCTTCTAGTGGTAACAATATGTGATCCATCTCCGTAGCATGTTCTTGGATGTTCTGCACGTAGGAAAATTTTAATTTGCATGCGATGCACCTACGGTAGAACCCAACAGTCCTGGATTTAGGGGTCCTCGGGCAGCCGACCTATTTCCCATGGGTTAGACTATATTAGCCGTCGAGTTACCATTGGGTGATCAAGGGCCTCGTTGCCAGGGTGGAGGCTTGAAGGATCCGTTGCATGTTCTCCAAGACTGTCAGCTGTAGATAGGCATGTTTATCTCTTCGGCATGTAACCAACCATGTGTGAACCCTACATACCCCCGGTGTCTATATAAACCGGAGGGTTTTACATTGTAGAGACATGACAACTCATCTAGGGTTAGCTATTCGATCTCGAGGTAGATCAACTATGTAACCCCCATATCATCAATACAATCAAGTAGGATGTAGGGTATTACCTCCATAGGAGGGCTCGAACCTGGGTAAAACTTTTTCCCCTTCGTCTCCTGTTACCATCACTTCTAGTCTCACAGCTCGGGACCCCCTACTCAGGATCCGCCGGTTTTGACACCGACATTGGTGCTTTCATTGAGAGTTCCGCTATGAACAACAAAGGAGTCGATGGCTCACCTCATCGCGAACAATGAGGTCTGTATCCAGGGAACCCTTAACGCCGATCAAACTCTTCCAGGCGGCAACATCTTGTCACACGCCGACCTGATCAGCCACCTTGGCCAGATCGGAAACTTCCCCCCGATCATAGAATCAGGTTCGAAACCTTAGAGTCTGTCGCCGATTTACGAGGATTACTCGTCCTTATGGAACCTTTGACCCTCATGGAGGATCTTGTAAGTCTTGACGCTTCGATGCCGAAGACTTTGGGCTCCACCCCCAAACGGAGTCGTCACCCCCCGGCGATCTAGAATGCCCAACCTGGCCGATGTTACCTGATCCGCCATGGTTGGGCGAAACACGGAGCCGCCTTCCCGCAGCTCTAGAACCGTCACGCCGCGCATTGACTCCACTCGGCTCAATGACACGCATACTACCATTGCCTCATTCCTAAATGTGTAGTTTGATCGGGTTGAAGCTATGCGCATGACGGATGACCAGATTCCGGTCTATGACCGGTTTGGGATTAGGCCCTACGATAGGGATATTCATGTCCCCCTGGTCACCCACCTTGTCGCTACCAACGAGTGTTCGGCTAAAGACTCATCCCGACATCCGGAATTGAAAACACTCTATACCCCGGTATCTCATCATCAATACTTCATCGGTGATACATATGCCAGAATTTATTCTAAATTTGGATCGCCATCGGTCCAAGATTTATCACACAATTCGTAGTCCTTGATTCCAAACACTCAATATGTCATGGGGTTGGATTTTTTTCCCACCCACCACCAAAGACGATGATTCCATTATCGCACCAAAGCCTGCGTCTTTGGACTTTCGGGACACTAAACAATTACCAGGAGAATCAGTCCATCACTTTTGGGCCAGACTCCTACTCGCTAGAAGCAGAGAAAAAGGTCTTAGTGACCAAGATATCATAGCAACTTTAAGTAACAATTGCCACGATGAAGGGATTCTTAACGCCCTGGCTCGCCGACACATTCGTGACTTTTTTGAGCTATCCGATTTGGTACAAAAATATTGTGCCATGGAAAGCGCTTGGAAATCCGAACGATTATTTTCGGAACCAACTTTCCCCGAACACCCTAGTGAAGATCGGAAAAAGAGGATACCTCCAAAGCATCCAGCCAGATTCGAACTCGCCGACAAAAGAAATAGGCCCCTTTCAAGGATCGGTACTATCCTTGATAGACTATTGGATAAACATTGCCCCATACATTTCGTCCTGCTGAATGCGAGCCCGACTCACAGCCTTAGAGCTTGTTGGGTTGTCAGGTAGGTCGCAAAGAGCGGTGAGGCCATCATCAAGACACTTCCACTAAACAGGCGCTATTCATCATCGCTCGAATACAATGCCGAAGTTCTGACTGTCTAAGAAACATTCCCCTTGAAGAACAAGAGGAAAAGAGCTCTTAGAGAACTCGAACAGGTCTACCATGTGGCAGCAACTAGTGCATGGGCAGACATACCGATCACCTTCGGAGATACCGACCAGTCGACCATTCTTTCCGGTCATTCACCGGCCGCACTAGTCTTGAACCCCATCATTGATGGTTACAGGCTACATAAGGTGCTAATGGATGGCGGTAGTGGTTTAAACCTCATAGACGAAGGCACCCTAGAAAAAATGCAGTTCGACCGGTCTCGCATCGAACATAGCAATACAACTTTTCACAGAATTATTCCAGGGAAAGAGGCGCGTTGTTCCGGGCGTATCGTCCTAGACGTGGTGTTCAGTATGCCCAAAAACTACCAATCCGAAGAACTCCTCTTCCACATCGTGCCCCTCCCAAGCGGCTACCATGCCTGAATGGGATGTGATGCCTTCACGAAATTCCATGATATACCCTATTATGGGTACAAGAAACTTAAAATGCCAGGACCAAACGGAGTGATCACAATCGCTAGTGATCTAAACATAGCCCTCTTCTACTTCTCGAGCATGTGTTGGTTTCCATGAAGAGGAACGGGTGATGCAGCAAAGTAGATAAGTATTTCCCTTAGTTGTTGAGAACCAAGGTATCAATCCAGTAGGAGATACAAGCAAGTCCCCAATAGGTGTACCTACACAAGGAATCAAACTCTTGCACCCAACGCTACAAAGGGGTTGTCAATCCCTTTAAGGTTACTTGCAAGGATGAGATATGATAGAGACAGTTTGCTTGAACGGAAAGAAAAACAAAAGGTAAAAATAATGCAGCAAAGTATCTTTTGGTATATTTGGTTTTAGATCTGAAAATATAAGATGGAAAGTAGACCCGGGGGGCATAGGTTTCACTAGAGGCTTCTCTCATGATAGCAAGTATCACAGTGGCTGAACAAATTACTATCGAGTAATTCATAGAAAAGAAAATAATTATGAAGATATCCAAGGCAATGATTATGCATATAGGCATCACGTCCATGTCAAGTAGACCGAAACGATTCTGCATCTACTACTATTACTCCACACATCGACCGACTCCTGCCTGCATCTAGAGTATTAAGTTCAAGACGAACAGAGTAACGCATTAGGTAAGATGACAAGATGTATAGGGATAAACTCAAGCAATATGATGAAAACCCCGTCTTGTTATACATACCTACTTTGTCACTAGGTGAGGACACCGCAAGATTGAACCCAAAACTAAGCACTTCTCCCATTGCAAGAATTACCAATCTAGTTGGCCAAACCAAACCAATAACTCGAAGAGACTTGCAAAGATATGAAATCATGCATATAAGAATTCAGGAAAGACTCAAATAATATTCATGGATAATCTGAACATAAACCCACAATTCATCGGATCTCGACAAACACACCGCAAAAAAGTATAACATCAGATAGATCTGCATGAAGATCATGAAGAACATGGTATTAAAGAGCAAAGAGAGAGAAGAAGCCATCTAGCTACTAGATATGGACCCAAAGGTCTGTGGTGAACTACTCACGCATCATCGGAGGGGCAATGCAGTTGATGTAGATGCTCTCCGTGCTCGAATCCCTCACCCGCAGATTACCGGAAAAGGCTCCAAGATTGGATCTCTCTGGAATGGAGGCTTTTAGCAGCGGAAAAGTGTTTTCATGGCTTGTTCTGATAATGATGGAATATTTGGGAATTTATAGGCTGAAGATTAGGGTTAGGAGAGCTGTCATGGGCCCACAAGCCTGCCCGGCGTGCCCTACCCCCCTGGGCGCGCCCCTAGGGCTTGTGTCCCCACGATGGCTCCTCTTCCTTGGTTCTCAAGTCTCGTGGTTTACTTCCGTTCCAGAAAAAATCATTCTGAAGGTTTCACTATTACTCCGTTTAATATTCCTTATCTGCAATTCTCAAAAACAAGGAAAAACATAAACTGGCACTATGCTCTAGATTAATAGGTTAGTCCCAAAAATAATATAAAATAGCATATTAATGCATATAAAACATCCAAAACAGATAATATAATAGCATGGAACAATCAAAAATTATAGATACATTGGAGACATATCAGCATCCCCAAGCTTAATTCCTGCTCATCCTCGAGTAGGTAAATGATAAAAGACAGAATTTTTTATGTGGAATGCCACCTAACATATTTATCCATGTAATATTCTTTATTGTGGAATGAATATTCAGATCCGTAAGATTCAAAAAAATAGTCTAATATTGACATAAAACAGTAATACTTCGAGCACACCAACAAGGTAGTCGTGTCCTTTCGAAATAACATGACCTTAGAAAGTTATCCCTACAAAATCATATGGTCTGGCTATACTCGATCTTCCCCACACTAAGTATCTAAATCATGCACAACCCCGATGAACAAGTCAAGCAATTCTTTCACACTTTTGGTGTTCTCAAACCTTTTCAACTTTCACACAATACATGAGTGTTGTGGTTTTATCATGGCAGATGTCCAAGGACTTAGATTCGAGGCCATCGCTAAGGTGATGGACTCAAAGGGGTTGGTTGGGAAAAAGGACATGAGTTTACCCAGGTTCGCCCCTCAAGTAGAGGTAATAGCTATGTCATGCTTGTGTTGTATTGATTGGAGTATCGATTACAATGTAGCGGAATCGCTCGACCTAGCTATCGATTAGTTGGTCTCTGTCTAAGTCGCCCCAGGTCTCGCCTTTATACAGGAGGTCAAGACCACGGGTCATACAAGTCGTAACCGACTCTCACAACATGTCCGAGTCTATCTCTACGTTGTCTTGCCTTCCTGAGCAAGCTGTCTCCGAGCGGCTTATCCGCCCGGGTCTTCATACCTTCTCTGTCTGGGCCTCATCTTAGCCCTTCTTGGCAAGCCGCCAAATGTCTTGGGCTTGGAGTCTTCAAGGCCCATCCTTGGGCTGGCCTATGAGCCGCCAGGTGTGACTCGGAGCCTCCTGGGCGGGTCTCACCATGGGGTTATATCCCCAACATTAGGCCCCAGGTTGATTTGAGCTTGCTCATTTCAATCTTCCGTCTCACTTGGTGGCAAGTCTTCCTCAATCTTCCATCTCATTTAGCGGCGAGTCTTGCTCAATCTTCCATCTCACTTAGTGGCGAGTCTTGCTCAATCTTCCATCTCACTTAGCGGCGAGTCTTGCTCATTACCACCTAAAAGTAAGACAAAGTACCCCGCCGTGACGTCATGGCAGCGACATCAAAAAGATTCCCTGACGACCACAACGGACCTTTCCGTTATTACTCTGATATCCCGAAAATAGAGGCATCTGTCTCGGCCAATTAACAATCGTCGTCTAGATTCTCGCGCCCATTTCCACCTTTTGCCTATTTAATAGGACCGTGGAGGGCAGTTTCACTTCTTTCTCCGCTCGCGCCTCTTCTTCTTCCTCTCGACGTCGTCGCTCCAGCGTCCTTCCGCTCCGGCGAAGCTTCCACGCCATCGTCGCTCCAGGCCGCTGCATAAACCTGTTCGTACCAGAGCTCTGCCCGCGTCCGTTGTGCCTTCTCCTCCCTAGATCCGTAGTCCTCGGTAGGGTTTCCATAGAGTTCTTCGCCGCTAGAACACGAACTTCTCCGCAATGGTAGATAGTATACACATCATCGAACACGATATCGTCCTCTGCTCCATCGCGGTAGATCATAGGAAGTTGATAATAGCATCATGCAGATCTGTTGTTGCTCTGTTTCACTATCTTCAAAATGTTGCTGGTCCGACTGTTCGTCGCTAGGTCTAGAATAAACCCAATTTTCCTCTGTTTTGTAGATCCATAATTACATAAGTAGTCTGTGAAACCTGTTTTCCACACTTAGTAAGATTTTGCCTCATTGTTTTGCAAACTTGACTCCCCAGTGAACTTCCGATTCTCATCAAAACTGCTCTGGCGACTTTAACTTTATAGCACTTAAACTTTGTAGCCGCCCTTATTCTGTCTGTCACCTTCTGACTCGCCAAAAATTATTACTTTGCACAGTTTAAGTTGCCCCCATGTCTCGCGCATCCAATTCATGCAATTGGGTCGGCTCTGCTATCACAGAGGAGTTCCTGATGGATTTTGTAGACGCGGGTACCTTACCCGCCAAAGATGTCATCCATTGGTGGGTTCCGGGTAATGAGCTAAAGCCCATTCCTTGGGAGGGTGAAGTAGTTGTATTTTTAGGTCATCTCGAGCGCGGGTATAGCCCCCCCCCCATCTCAAAAAATTTCCGGGACGTTCTTCACTTCTTCAAACTGCACCCTCAAGACCTCGCTCCCAATTCCATCTCCAACATGTGCAACTTCCAAGTACTCAGTGAAGTTTACTTGCAAGAAGAGCCATCCGTTGGTCTATTTTGTGAGGTTTTGTATGCGAACCGCCAGACAGAGGTGAAGGTCGGTCCAAGCCTAGAGCTTGGCAGGATTTCCATTCAGAGGCGACGAGACATAACTTTTCCGTCTGTTTAGATGCCGAGTCATCCTAAAGACTGGAATAAGATTTGGTTTTACTGCAAAGACATCTCCCTAGAAGGAGAGCATCCCTTGCCGGGTTATCGTCTGTCCTGGCTCAAGACAATCACTGAGCTTCTTGGTCGTCTGTCAGCCACTGAACGGGCGAAGCATGCTCCGGCTCATGCAAAAATTAAAGCTCTTATGGCCAATGGACTGATGGGCCTGGATTTAATCCGCTGCTGGATTTCCTAGAGGGTCATGCCCCTGAGCCAGCACAGCCGCCTCATGTGTGAATATACAGGCCAGTCTGATGACCCTCTCTGCTTTAACCAGACAACATTATCAGAGGATGACATTGTGGCTGCCATCAGGAGCCTTGTCCATAAGTCTTTAGGAGCTTGCAGTGCCATCAGGAGCCTCGTTCAAGACTTCACTCTTGCAAACAATATGTGCAAGAAGCAAGAGGTCATCTTGATCAAATATATGATGCATATAATTACCCTGAGTTCTTGAGCATTCTAGTAGTAGAAACACACTTAAGAAAACAATGTTAGGAAACACAAGAGTATTCTACTAATCAAAGGCAATAGAACTCAAAAGTACCAAGATATGGAGAACGTATATAAAGTAGTATTCCTTAGAATTGATATGTCTCCAAGATCATTTAGAACTTTCTCCCCTAGATATGAAATAATCCTCTCCCTCTGAATCTTAGCATGTAGATATTGGGATTGGATAGGGTGAGAAAGTTCTTCTCCTTCACTTTGGTATTCTCCCCTTGTAGATGTAAGTGTAAACTTGATATTCTCCTCTCCCCCTAAATTATATCTCCCCCTTTGCATAAGCGTGTATCTCCCTTTTTAGATTTGAATCTTTGTATCTCTCTCCCCCTTTGGCATTAATTTCCAAAAAGGTCAGACATAGGGTCAGATATTGGGATCATTGAATAAAATGGGATCCTTGAGAACAAGGGTCATTGAATGTAGGAGTCATGGAAAATGAAAAACATGAGAAAAATTGAGGGAATCATTGAAATTAATTTATCTCCCTCTAGATAAACTGAGATCTTGCAGAACTTCTCCTCCTTTAAGTTAGGGATCCTTGAATGTATTCCCCCCCTTTAAAAAATAAAATAAAAGGGATCATCGAAGGATGGAGAAAATACATAAAGGAACACAAGGAATATTTACATCTACACGCAGAAAAAATGACAGAAAGTTGGTGGCTCCAAGACAGATTTGTCGGTGATACCGAGGTAATGTTATGCAGCTCATCTACTAAATTGGTAGAACCGAGTTCTTTGTATCGGAGGCTCCAAGGTGTAACTCGGAAATTTGGATGAATTTTCAAATTTGCCAAGTATGTGAAAATTTAATCTAAAGACAAAGTTGTATCTAAAAATCAAACAGGAAGAGAAACAATCAATTTTTTCCAATAGCGAATAATTTACCAATTAGATATCAACTAGAAAAGATTTGAAATTTTGCGATTTGAGAGTGAACCAACCCAAAACTTAACTAGATGATGGGCGGTGACTAGGTCACCTATATTAGAGTATATTGACTTAGGAGCCAAGCAAGAATGCTTGATCATAGGTCATACTCATCGTTAAGCTCAAAATGGGGTTACCATTTTTCGATTAAGCATTTTAATGTCTTCATATCACTTGAGTTGCTTTAGCTCATGACTTGGAGTAAAGCCTTTTTCAAGGATATGAATACATACCTTTGAGTGATGTTGTTGACGTAGATTTTAGGTGACCTTGATGAGGATGCTTGAAGTTGATGAAGATCATCTTGAGTTAGGAGCAATCCTTGTTGTTTTCATTCACTCTTCACCTACATGGGTTAGTCATGCAAGTAAAAACATGATATATCCAAATGACATGATACCAATTTGAGATTTAGCAATTAAGGGATATATGTCAAGGATATGTTTTGTTGTCTTCTTCCTTCCATCATCAAAGCGAGGTTGTGGATACTTGGTCATGACAAGATTGCCCAAGATAAGAGTTGATGGCAATCTTGTGGAGTGTAGTTCTTCCAAGTACCTACAAAGGGTTAGATGCAAGACAAGGGATCATAAAATTCCAAGATATGATATTCAAGGTAATAGCATGGAATAATCAATGAAGCTCATCCCCTTGCATGCATCCAAGTGAGCTTAGCTCAAGTTTGAAGCATCAATGATGTTCAACTCACTCCTCAAGTGGAAAACACTTTTTCATCAAGTGGCTTAGTAAAGATCTAGGCCAATTGCTTGTTAGTACGAACATGTTTAAGATTAATATCTCCTTTGGCAACATGATCAGGAATGAAATGATGTCGAACTTGAATATGCTTGGTTCGAGAATGTTGCATAGGATTATGACCAATCTTAATAGCACTTTGATTGTCACAAAGTAACGGCACATTTTAACATACATTCCATAATCTTTAAGCGTTTGTGTCATCCATAACAATTGCGCACAACATGATTCAGCAACAATATATTCAGCTTTGGCGGTAGATAGAGATATAGAGTTTTGTTTCTTAGAAGAACAAGACACAAGGGATCTACCAAGAAATTGACATGTACCCGAGGTGGATTTTCTATCAACCTTGTCAATGGCATAGTACGAGTCAGAGTAGCCAACAAGATTAAAGGGAGATCCCTTGGGATACAAAATGCCAAAGTTTGGTGTACGAATCAAGTATCTCACAATACGTTTCACAGCCTTAAGATGACATTCTTTAGGTGCAGCTTGATATCTAGCACACATGCAAACACTAAGCATAATATCGGGACGGGAGGCACATAGATAAAGCAATGAACCAATCATTGATTGATAAACCTTTTGATCAACTGGTTCGCCCTCCTTAGTGAGATCATAGTGTCCGCTACTAGGCATGGGAGTTTTCATACCTTTGCACTCTTGCATGTTGAACTTCTTGATTAAGTCCTTGGTGTACTTTGTTTGAGAGATGAATGTACCTTCTCTCGTTTGCTTGATTTGTAGACCAAGAAAGAATTTCAGTTCACACATCATAGACATCTCATATTTCTCTAGCATCAACCTTCCAAATTTCTCACTGAATTGTGGGTTAGTAGATCCAAAGATAATATCATCCACATAAATTTGGCACACACAAAATTCACCATTAACTCTCTTTGTGAGTAAGGTTGCGTTAATTTTACCAACTTTAAATCATTTTTCAATAAGAAATATCGTTAGGCATTTATACCAAGCACGAGGAGCTTGCTTACGACCATATAAAGCTTTGCGAAGCTTGTAAACATGGTCAGGTTTCTTAGGACTTATAAAACCAGGTGGTTGCTTAACGTAGACCTCTTCTTCAATCTCACCATTTAAGAATGCACTTTTAAATTCCATTTGGTAAAGCATTGTAACAACCTGGGACCGAAGCTCCAGAAGATTCTCCTTTTATTCCCATTCTCGTCGTGTGATTCGTTTGGTTGTCGCATTCATCATTGCATCGTTCGCATCATTTGCATAGCATCGTCACTCATTTTCGAAAACTAGCATCCGTTCGTAGTTGCCGGTTCTCTCCGTTCATGTCGACGCACGTTTCTTGACCAACCACACACGCACGCGCCCACGACACCGGTAAAATATTGTTTTCAAATGTGCATTTAGAATATTCTCGGATTGGGTCGAAAGTTGGCGTGTGGTCTTATATTACTGTAGATAGACCGTCTGCCAAATTTCGTCGCAATCAGAGGTCGTTTGATACCCCAATGGTTAAATATATAGCGGCACTAGCCGATCAAATTATCGGACGTTTTCGGTTTAACAAATCACGTGTCACGGGCCACCAAATCCCCTCGCTTCCCCACCTAACCCATCTATCACAACCCACCTAACCCAGCTAGCCCCTTCTATTTCCGGACCGTCCGATCGAAACCGAACGGTCCAAAAACGAACAAAACCCCTCAAATCATAAGTTACTCCTATATAAATAGAAGCCAACACTAAAATTTAGGAGCTTCGTCCCTCCTCAGCCGCCGACGCCCTTGTCTCTTCCATCTCGGGATCCATCCCGGCCAACCCACGCGTGCCCACCTTCCTTGATCTCCGCGCCCGGCCAACAACAAGCTGCAGCGCCATAGCCTCCTGTGCACCTTGCCTCCTCGTCTCCGGCGCGGCTCCCCCGACGCTTGGATGCGTCCACTCGGGTAGAGGAGAGGAGGCCAGCACCCTCCCCAGCTCCTCTCTGTTGCCAGCTCGCCGGAGACGAGCGCGTCGCCTGGACCAGGCCGGAGCCCCCCTCCTTCCTCCTGTTCTCTCTCTCTCTCTCACGCTCTTTCTCTCCCTCCTCTCTGTCCCGCAGGAATAGCCCCAGAAGCTCCAGCCATGGCCGTCCTTGAGCACCTCAAGCCACAGCCACCGCATGCGGATTCTTGAACCTGCACTCGTGGGATTCTCTGCCTCCTATGAGATGCCTGCTGCCGCTCCTCCATTTATCCCTGCACCTCCCCTGCTCTTCCTCTCATATCTCCCTCTCGTGTTGTTGCTACAGGGAATCGTGGGAGCCCGCAGCCTCACCACCACAGGTCCACCTCCTCATGCCCGGACCAGACGCCGCCATAGTCCTGCCGGCCCTCGACCGCCTCCGCCCGCACCATCCCCGGCCGGGTCCCGCACACCGCAGGTCCGTAGCTGCTAGATCCGTCATGTCGCTGCCTTTTGTGTTCGTGGGGAAGAAGACCGGCCTCTCGTTTGTATTTCTGGAATTTCCTGCTACTTTATCAGTCAACTAGGCACAGCCGAGCTGGCTAGCGCCACCCAGATCTCCTAAGAGGTCTTGGGTTCGAACCCAAAGCACCCCTTTTTTCAGTTTGTTTGATACATTAGCGTTTCAGTCTGTGCATTGTCATGAAGTGCCAAAACCATCTCTGATCACAGTTTCATCATAGCCCAGCCGGTCAATTTCGCATGTGTAGAACCAGGAGACTGGGGTTCAAATCCTAGATTCTCTCATTTTTTTCTTTTGTTGTTATCTCTGTTTAGAACCAGCCACTTTGTTAGTATTTGTTGCACACCACTGCTATTATTTCACATAAGGAAGCCCAGTCGATCTGGTCATCCCACTCAGTTTCAGCCGAGAGGTTCCGGGTTCAATATTTTTATTTTTGTTGCTAGGAATTGTAGTGTGTTGACTGTTTCTATGACGCCTTGGTCCTACAACCCTTTTGACAGGTCCACGTTGAGCTGATGGCCACCCTTGCGGCCCCACTGTCATTGGCAGTGGCTAGCCCAGCCTGTGGCTATTGTTGGTAGTTTTCTTTTGTCAAATAAACTGCATATTTACACATAATGCTTTGGTTTTAAAATATTAATGACGAAATACCCATGCATCAAATGAAAAGGTTTTATATATGAAAATGACTAGATTTTTGTGTAGGTTCATAATATGCCACTTTTATCCATGTTTGAAATATTTAAAATGATGTTTGCATGTGATTTGCATTAATGCCATGTAAAAATGGTTTATATCATAACTAATTTACCGTAGCTCGGTTGAAAATGTTTTACCTATGTAACTTGCCTATAAAAATGTGTAGAATCTCATGGCATAGTTTATTTTGATGTATAACAAACATGAAATTGTGTTAGGACAGATCTGAACCAAACTTAAAATATGCATATGAGGTTGTTTCAGAAATGCTATATGTTGCTTTCGGCCTCATTTAATATGTCTAGATGTTGTAGTTTTTTATGCTTCACCTCTTGCCATGTTTAACAACATTTAATATTGTTGTGTACCTAAACAAGAGTGAACTAAATTTTCGAATGTGAAGTTTCGTCAATATGCAACTCGTTGCATATTGAACTTCACTTAATGTGTAGTATTTGTTGTGTGCTTTGTCATACCTTGCATAATCGTATAGCATGCAAACCAACAGGCTGCGAAATATTGCTCATCTTCGACCTTATTATACTTAGAGACACTGGCTCCAGCTCTTTGTACATACCTTTGTATACACCTTCATGTTCAATATAATATAGCCGGCACCTTCGAAAATCAGGGTCTCTGTTGTTTCATCTAAAAAATTGTGTGTAAGCTTTTATTCTTTGAACACAAGTCACTTGGGAGATCCCGACACAACGAGTTAGCTGTTAATATTCCTCTTGACCCGTTAAAATGCCATTTTAAACTTGGTTAAACCTGCATGTTTGCAAGATGCTACTCCAAAAAGGTGACCCTGTGTAATCTCGATAAGTCAATCCATTTGGACCCTAAACTTATCCAAGTTAAAACACTGTCTTGAGTCACGTGAGAGCCGGCATACAGAAAGCGAGGATGGGCTATCATGCCAGCTTCATTGAAGCAAGACTTGAGGTTCGAAAGCCAGTCTCAATGCTGAGCCTCAAAAGCCGGCTTATAAATTTTTAGCAATTTACTTTCAATAGTTATATATCTTCCCATCTATATGTCCTAATTTGCAGGAACAAATTTTATCTTATTTTTACCGGGTAAACTCTAGACTTGCTGGTTATAACACTTGATAATACAATGACCAGTTATTTTTGGTAAATCTATCAAGACCTCTTTTCTATAGCCATGCATGAACCCATCCTGCCGGCTCATGATATGCAGAAGAAATATGGTTTATTGGATAACAATAATATCTATGCAAAGAAAACCCATTGATAAATTGCCATAGAGAAGATAACAAATCAACAAGTATTACATGCATGATGACACAACAGTCGGCTCAGCTTTGCTACTCCCATGACAAGCTCATTTTAGAAGACACAAAAAATATAATTTTTTTAACAAAGACATTAGAGCTACTCCTATAGACCGGCTTGTGCGCCTTCAACCTCAACCTAGTTATGTTGGTACTCTATGTCACGACTTCTAGTTCTGCTTAAGACGGTTCATCTTCGTGGTTCTGGAGGTCCCTTTGTATCCACTAGATTGTGTTCAGAGCCTTGAAATTTGAGTCTCCAGGTACGATAAAAGATGAGTCAACATGAGGAGCAGAAGAATGCTTACGGCAAGGAGGCACAAGTTCAAAGGGTTGTTCCTTCGGTGGCTTTATGCGCTTATTCTCCTTTGAAACGGTGGGCTGATACTTCCCCACATTCAACTCATCAACAATTAGAGTTGACATTGGGCAGGACTCCGTCATGCAATTGGCATGGTCCTTCTCTGAAAACTTTGAATTCCGGAAACCCACCTTCCATCGCGACTAGGTCCAACTCTGACAGATATGCCTTTGCGTGAGCAAGTGCCATATTAGCTCTAGCATTAGCCGCCGATCTCCTGAACTCTTCAACCCATTGGGGTACTATAGACAACTTATTCAACATATCTTTGAGTCTTCTAGGAGTCCGCTTAAGAATATTTACTGCCATTATGGCAAAGGCACATCTCGTAAACATCCGCTCCACATATGTGAAGATCGCCTTCAGCTTTACTATTGGCTCTTGCAAGAGGTTTTGATTTTTTTCGCCCTACACAAAAAAGACAAGCGTGAACATGAGCCAAAAAAATTGATAACCCAAAATATTGCAATTCAAAAATCAATAAACATACCAAAGATGGCAACTGTCATATCAGTAACATGCCTCGTCAGCGTCTTCAACTCATTAGTCAGAGGGCCAAGACTTGTTTCAGCATCTTCTGCACGCTTCAGCAAGGCAACTCTTTCTTTGTCAAAATTGGCCTTCGCGTGATCCTGGAGATCATTTGCTTGGCACATAGAATCTTGAAGATGAGCTGCCAAAATTTCTGCATTAGTCTTGGGCTTTCTCTATTGTTTTAGCCGCTTTTGCAAGCCGACTGCGACAATCTCAGATTCATCCAATGAGTCCTGCAAATACATAGAAAGTATAAGAGCTAGTATACAAGCCCCGAGCCGCCGCAGGCAGATGACCCAACACTTGGGGGCTAGAACATACAAAAATTAGTATATATTTTCAAAGTCCCATATAGTTGGTGGCAATCTATGTGGAACATGGGGCTAATGTATGTCACTTCTAAGCGACCGAAAGACCCAAATTTCTCAAAAGAGATAAGCCGGGCCTTGGGGGCTTCAAGTAGCATTTCACAAGTTCGAGATTAACTATTTCCATACAAGGAAAGACCCAGTTATCTCAAAGAGATAAGCCGGCCCTTGGGGACTACAATTAGCATTTTCATCTTCAGAATCTCAGGCAATTTCAAAATCACCGGCTCATTATTATCATAACAAGCCGGTACTTGGGGGCTACGTTTGGTTCTAGAGTTACAACAAAGACCAAGCTTACTACTTGTTGTACTAACCTGGCCCTTTCGGGCTATAAGAGTATGCATGAAGAATGGAAAAGGATAAAGTTTTGCCTCATATTTTCTCTTCAAAGTGTTGATCAGGTTCATCTCAATGTCCTGGCTCTCGGACATCCAGGTCAAATATTGCTGATACAAGCTATTAGTGTCAAGTTCAGCAAATTCAAGAAGCTCCAGCTTGGCTTTCCCTTTGTCCAGCGTTTCCGGCTCATTCTTGGTCAGAATCTTGGCCAAAATGGTTGAAATACTAGGAGCGTAGAAAGCTTATCCTATAATGGTTATATATGTTTCTTCTATGGCGTTTGATGGGTTGGTGCTATCGACCTTATGCACAGGACTTGAAGGATAGTCATGACTTGGTCGTTGAAAGGATGTGTCATTTCCCACACCTTGATCTTGAGCCGTCGTTTCTGAGATGACTAGCTCTTTAACATGGGCCATCTCCACATCATGAGTTGGCTCAGACCCCAACTCAAGGTTATGCTAGCCACATGGCTTAGTATGAGTCACCGCCTCATTCGGCTGCGGATTCTGAATATTGGTATCCACAGCAGAAGCGGATGACACCCACCTTTTTCTCGCAAAGGCTTTAGCACTAATCTCATAAGAAGAAAATGTTGGGTTAGGAAAATGACAAGTTATGGCAAAATGTTGGGTCAGGAAAATGACAAGTTATGACACGGTTAATGGTGAAAGATGGAAGTTGTGTTGTTGTTGAGTCGCCAGAAGAAGGTGTTGTTTCCAGATAAAGCAAATCAGAAGGACTGAGAGGTTGTTTAAAAAGAATGGCTATTGGATGAGAAGAAGTTGGACTATGCGATACCTCAACATGTTGCTTGCGGGTGGCCGACTTGAGAGATAAGCCGGCAGATACCTCCCCAGATCTATTCGAGATCTTGGGTTTCGAAGAGGCGGCGTGTTGGTTTTTCTTCAAAAGAAAGTTTGGATCTAGGTAAGCATCTGGGTGTGAAAATTTAACCTTCCTGACGGCTTTCCCTCTCTTCTTCGGGATATACATTTCTAATGAGTTGGAGAAAATTGAAATTACCTCAACATTACCAGTTTGACTAGTTTCAGTGTTTTCCTCAAAGGAGGATGCGTCAGCAAGTTCAATAAACAACCGACCAAGAATGTCAAGCTCTACCTTAGAATCTTCTTCTGAGTTGTTTTGATCTGTCGGGTCCTCAGTTTGCTCAGGCTGACGGTGAATGGGGGTTTGCCTGTATCTTTCCACCACTCGGAGCTTGGCCACAGAAATACGAGCCGGAAAATAAGTGTCGTAAGTAAGGAAAAATTTATAACAAAATGAACAGGTTCAAAGATACTTACTGGAGGAGCCGGGTTGGTTATGCAGAATGCTGACAACCCGATCACGCTGCATTTCTCCTTGGAATCACCATATAATTTCTTGGTGGCTTTGTTGATGTCGCTGCTAGTGAGATTCTTTCTACCGAAACATTGAGCATCTTTCAACCCGCCAGTATAATTGCACATCAAGCTGTTTCTAGGACTAAGGGGTTGAATTGACTAGCTGATTCAACACCTAATCAAATCGAATTTTTTTCAGACCATGACCAGTCAAGGCCCTTAACTTTAGAAGCACAGGTGCCAGCTGTTATCTTTCGTCTTCAGATGGCCAACCCGGAAATTCAATAGAAGCGTCAAGCCATTTCAATATCTAACCAGGGAAAGGGTTTTGGTCTTCAGGGGCGGTGTTCTTGTAGTAAACCAAGTCATGTTCCAGCCCTTGGGGTGACTCTCCAGTTTTGACTTAGGAAAATGACAATTTTTCCTTTTTTGAATAGAAATTCCACTAAGCTCTACCCTGGGGCCATGCTTCACTCTGTTTTGGTGGTTAATGTAAAAGAGCTCCTTAAAAAGAGTGACAGATGGATCGATTTGAAGATACGCTTCAAAGAGGACATGGAACTGGCAGATATTGGTCATTGAGTTGGGGCTAATGTCTTGTCGCCTAAGGTTCAAAAAATTTGGAAGAACCCTGAAGAATTTTGAACCGGGCGGTTGAAAACCTGTGTGCAGGTGGTCTATGAAATCAATAATCCCCGCTTGCTCAAGTTGAGGGGAGGACTCTTTGTCAGGTGCTTGCCAGCTGATTTCGACTTGAGCCGACAAAAGGCCTTGAGATACAAGGTTTTCCAATCGCTATGGTAGGATGGTCCAAAGATGACACATCAATCACAGACCCTTCGACCAAACTGTGTGCAATACATCAATTGCAAATGGTATAGTTTAAGCTCCGCCACCAATGACGAAAACCATCTGCGATGCAGGAACCAAGAAATACAATTCAAAATATAGTTGTGTGTGTGATACATCGCATATAGTTTGTTCTTATGAATTGTTTGGAACATAACAGAAACGGTTAACAAACTATATACGTGTGCGTAGTGTGGCATACAGTTCACTCGGATAAACTGTTTGCGCTAATCCAGCAGAACACAAACGAGTTAGCCTAAGAAAGCGTGTGTGATGCTCGGCAAACACTTCATTCATCAGAATTGTGTGGGAAGAACAATATTAACCTAAACTATTCATACTGACAACCGTGTGTGTTGTTGTCACATCCCTAGCTAGATGTCATAGGACAACATGTGTGTGCATCATGTTTCAATTTTGCATCAACATGAAATGGGGATGAAAAGTAACCCCAAGCTCACATTGGACTCAAATTAATTCAATGTTTGTGAAAACTCAACAAATTCAAAATGCCCATACAAAATGTTCCCTATGTCTGATAATTATGGACATGTAAATATCAGGGGCCATTCTAAATATTTGAACCATTACAGCAATTTAAAAATAAATAAAAAAGCTGCTGAAAAGGCCAAATAAAGCATTATCATTATTTTAGATTTTAAAATATCCTGAAACTTTTCATAGCAGTTTGAAATATTGAAACTTAATTATATAAAATAATTGAGATATTTTATAATAGCATTTGTATCTGAAAAAGAAATAAAACAAATGTCAGATTTATAAAATAGAAAGTAAAAAAATTAAAAAAAGAGGAAGGCAAACCTCCCTGGCAGCCCATGTGCGGCCCAGCCCACTGGGGGCAGGAGGGTCTTCTTCCTCCTGGCGCCAGTGGACATGGCGTGGGCCCGGCGCACGCGTGTTGGCGTGCCGCCACGCCACCTGCCTGCCTGGCCGTCCCTGACCAGCACGACGCCGCAGATGACCTCACGAGAGGCGTCCAGATCGAGCCAGCCTCGCTCTCTCCCTTTTCCCCTCGCTCCTCCCTCTCCTTCCTCTTGCCATGGCGGAGCTCCGCTTGAGCTCGCCGTCGCTGCGCGCCTAGCTAGAGCCCCTCTGCCGTGCCCCAAAGCCCCGCCGTGACCTCCTCGTCCTCCCCGAGGAGGCAAAAGACGTTGGGAGCCTCTGTGCCGCGCCACCGACGTTTCTTCCCCATCGGCCACCGGAGCCCCGCTCCGACGATTCGCCCTGTCTAGACCTCCCCCGACCTCGCCGTCGCCTCTACTGGAACCGCGGTGAGCCGCTGGTGCTCCTCCCCTTCTCCCCTTTCTCTCCCGTGCCCCATAGCCGTCGTGCCCTTCCTACCCGAACTGCCGCCGCTGCCAAGCTCGTCATGGCCGTCGTCTCCGGCGACCCCGAGCCCCCTCTGTTGCTCCGTTCGATGCGCGCGTGCGCGGGCTACCTCCTGGTGCGCTCCGCGTGCCAAATGGCCACCGGATGCGCAAGTCTGGCGAGTCGCCGCCGTGTTTTTGGTCGCCGCCGGCTGGCCTTCGGTGTGCTGACGTGGAAAGCCATCAGGCGCTAATCCCCTTGTTAATTAGCCCCCAGCCACTGACCACGGGCCCCAGATGCGGGTCAAACCCTGGTCAGTGCGGGGATTAGTCCTGTGTCACTAACGTGCGGGCCTCGCATGTTAGGTTTGACCTGGACCGGTCAGCTGACCTGCTGACACCATTGTGATGTCATGCTGATGCAGTAATGCTTTTTCTGAATTTAAATAATTCTAGGAAATGTTTAAAACTTCAAAAATTCATATAAATTAATCTGTAACTCAGATGAAAGTAATTTATATATGAAAATTTATCAGAAAAATCCAATGAATCCAATGGTGCCATCATCATGCATGTTAGAGCAACAAAAGTAGATGAATATTGACATTTACTAATAGGTTAATATATGGAATATGAAATGGAGATTGATTTTGAACCTATATTCAAACTTATTTCAAATTAACTTGGACAATAGTTGCATTAGCCCATCCTTATATGCTACCATGTCATGATCATGCATCATATTGTTGCACTTGCGTGTATTGATTGTTATCTATCTGCATTGCGGTAGGTGGGTTTTTTCTTGATGTCGACGATGCCGAATAGCTGGTGTCCCAACTACGACCTTATGCCCTATGGCAGCTGTAGTAGTCAGGCCATGTGACTTTTTTACCCTTTCATCTGTTTGTACTCAGACAGCTTATGCTTCCGCTTGGTTTGTATGAACTTGTTTGTATGACTTGAATGTCGGGTCATGTGACCCCTATCTGTAAGAACATAATATGCAAGGCTCGTCTAAGCCCCTTAAATAAAAGTTGTTGTATGGTTATGTTGTGATGCCATGGTTATATCTATGCATATCGGGCATGTGATGCATACGTGTGACGTGCAACGGTATGTATGGGATCCGACACCTAGTCGTGTGCCCTTGCTAGTACTCTTTACGGGAAACTTCCTCTTTGTGTTTCCAACGAGCCATGGTAGCTTGCTACTGCTCCGGACACATTGATTGACCGGCATGTATCCTTTTGTGATGTTGTGTCTGTCCCTTCGGGGAAATGTCTCGGAGTGTAATGGAGTCCCTGTAGCCTGCTACGACTCGTCTACGTGCGGTGATGGCATTTATGTCTCACGATGTAATGGAGTCCTTGTAGCTTGCTATGACTCGTGTACACACGCTTGAGGCCGATACCTGCGTTGTTGGGTTACGTATGCCTGTTTCCGTACGGATGTGCCACTTGGGTTCTATGACTAGCCATGTCGGCCCGGGTTCTCTGTCGTTTGATTGCCAGAGACATGTTCACATATGTGAGCCAAAAGACGCAAACGGTCCTGACCAAGGTAAGGCTGCAGCCGTGGAGCTTACCGTGCGTGAGGCCGCAAAGTGATGTGATATTTTACAGTCTGGATTCATATGACTTAAGATCGGGGTCCTGACAGCGTTGGTATCAGAGCCTGACTGACTATAGGACTACCAAGCCAAACCGATCGAAGTTGAGTCTAGAAACACTATAGAAAAGTAGGGGAATTGATTGTGGAAGGGAACGTAAGGCTCTTTTTACTCCTCTTCCCAATTTATTCTATGTTGAGTCTTTCTCATCCTTTCTATGGGGATAAGAACTAGGCTTCTCATCTATTGCTTAGGATGACGAGTTACTAACCATGGACTATTAGCTAGCTTGTTTGCAAGTGAATGTCGGTACTTGAGTGTTGTTGGTGTGACAAACAGATGGAGAAGAGATTTGAGTCTAGAAATTCGAGTGGTTATGCTTTCCAATCTTTTGCAGTTGTCTCAAAATCTTTTTTGAGCAATTAGAGCCATTATGCCCTCCAATTTCTGCTAGAGTCTCCAATGTCTTACATGATTCTCTGTTTCAGATGCCCCCTCGTCCTTCCTGTCAGGTGGTCCGTCTGACCAAGTGCATCGATGTACCGGGTCACACGGCCATGTTGGTTAGAGTTATGATGGAGATTGTCTACCGTTGGTACCCAGAGTACAAAGTGGAGGAACGGTACCGAGATTTCAACCAGAGCCAGTATCTGTGCACTGTTAAGATATATCCTTCATATCCTAGAGCTACAGAGCCGCTTCACTGGACTTATGGATTAGGTGTCACCATAGACATGGCAGTTCAGGAGGCCGCCTACACCATGCTGACTATCATGAGGTTTCACCATGGTCTGCTTCAGAACACAGAGTTCTGTTATGTTCCTGCTTCCATGGGAGGAGAGGATAGCTATCTTAGCGCAACCTACTATGATCATTCCCATGAGGACCCAAGGCTGTAGGTGACTGCTCAGTTGTTGGAGAAGAGGGATCGTGATGCACGTGCCCTTCGCATGGAGCTTTATGCTACCCGTGCACATCTTTGGACAGCTCTGACGCAGTTGGCACCTGTTGTGTAGACAGGCTATGGAGATTTGGAGATGCTGAACCCATCACGGACTCATCTGCCAGCACGCGTAGACTGTTGCCGCCAACAAGGGGACCAAGGCCACATCCGTGTCCTTACGGTTTCCAGGGATCACAGGCTAGACTGTTTTCAGATCCTGAGGTTCAGCTCCCGGGTCATGGGGGTAACCTGTATGAGGCATTCTACGGCGATGCTTGAGTACATGGATGTTAGTACTAGTATGGTAGTAGTCGTATCGCCACCGTCCTGCGTGTCTTGTGGGATATGACTCAGGTTGAGAGTTGAGCTCCAGAGGTGTAGATAGATAATGTATAGGAAGCTTGTAATGCCTCCGATGAGTTGTGTCATCTCTCCGTAGTTTGTATTTCAGCTTGGGCTTGTACTGAACTATGTCATGGTGTGTATGAATCATGGTGTTCATAGGGCAGTTGTTATTACCATGTTGTTTGGGTGTTTACCCTGCATGCCATGTTGTCCAGTACATTCCTTATCTCATGTCTTAGAGTTGATGTCCTCTATGGCTAAGCTGTGGGTTTGTTTTCCCAAGATGGTGGAAACTAGGAATAACCCCGTGCCTACCCCTGAGCAGGGCGAGGGAAGACAGCCAAGGCAAGAGAACCTGCCACATGCGCCCCCTTGGAAGAAGTGGTGCTAGAAGCTGAGAGGAATAAAAGGGAGACCAACAAGCTACTGGAACAAATTGAGCAGAACACAACGTGTGCTCCCCTCAATGATCACAATGATGGTGTGTCCCTCGGTGATTTTGTCAAGATGTGCCCACCCAAGTATCATCATTCGGTTGACTCACTCGATGCAGATGATTGGCTGACCATCATGTTCCGTAAGATCCGAGCTGCCAATGTATCTGAGGCCAACAAGGCGACCTTTGCTACCTACTTTATGTAAGGACCCGCCAATCTGTGGTGGGAAAATTATGAAGCCATGCGTCCCGTAGGCCCCGCACCAGCTTGGGCAGAATTCAGTGTGACATTTCGTACCCATCACATCCCGGAAGGGCTGATGGATGGCAAGAGAGAGAAATTTTGTGCTTTCACCCAGGGTAGACTGTCAGTGGATGCCTATAGCCGTGAGTTCGGCAATCTCGCTCGCTATGCTCCGGAGGAAGTTTCAACTGATGCTAAGAAACAGGCTAGGTTCCGCAAGGGACTTAATCATGAGCTTCATCGAGATCTGCGCCTGCATGAGTGCACATCCTTCCAGGCTCAACAAGGCTATCAATGCCGAGTCTGGACAGACTGACTATGAGGCCACAAGCAAGCACAACCATGACTTCAGCCCCGCATCTGGCTCGGGCTCCAACAAACGCCGGGTGTGGGTGCCCAATGCAGCTCTCCTGCCAAGATACACCGCGAGGCCATCCTTCCAGGTGCCTCGCCCAACTCAGCCCAACCCTCCAGCCATGCCATTTGGAGGTCCTCCTGCCAACGTTGCTTCCCATTGCCACCGTGGTCTGCTACAAATGTGGGGAACCAGGACACTACTCCCGTGAGTATCCTCATAACAATGCCAAGCCGGCTGGACGTGGGAAGCCGGGAAAAGCCTTCCATGTGAAGCCAACTCCTGCTCGTGGACGAGTGAATTATGTTTCTGCTGAGGAAGCTCTTGATGACCCTGATGTTATCCTAGGTACGCTCTTTGTCAATAGCCATCCAACATCTGTTCTCTTTGATACTGGGGAATCTCATTCTTTCATGTCAGAAAGTTATGCATAGTTGCATAACATGTCTTTTTGTGATATGCCTACTCCTTTAGTAGTTAAGACTCCTGGTTCAAAGTGGCAAACTTCTTGAGTGAGCCATGATAATGAGATTCTTGTGGATACGCTAGTATTCCTAGCATCTTTGATAGCCCTCAAGTCTTCGGACATCAATATCATTCCAGGCATGGATTGGATGAAAGCCCACTATGCTAAGATTGATACTCATACTAGGAATGTTCAACTTACACATCCATCGGGTGAGATAGTTAATGTCTCCACTCTAAAAGCCAAGCGCCAACTCTATTCCCTCAATGCTAGCCCTCTTCCAGAATTAGAAGATATTCCGATAGTCCGTGACTTTCCGGATGTCTTTCTAGAAGAACTGCCAGGAATTCCACCTGTCAGAGATGTTGAGTTTGTGATAGAGCTCATTCCAGGGACTATCCTAATAGAAAGAAGACCCTATAAGATGGCACCCTTAGAACAAGCCGAACTTAAGATCCAACTCGATGAGGCTTTGAAGAAAGGTTTCATCCGTCCTAGTTCTTCTCCTTGGGCTTGTCCCAACCTCTTCGTCAAGAAGAAGGATGGATCGGATCGGATGGTTGTGGATTATCGGCCAGTGAATTTGGTCACCATAAAGAACAAGTATCCGCTCCCTAGGATCAACGATTTGTATGATCAACTCGCTAGATCCTCTATCTTTTCCAAAATGGATTTGAGGTTGGGATACCTGTAGGAGATATGCCCTAGAGGCAATAATAAATGTTATTGATTATCTCCCTGTTCATAATTATGTTTATGTTCCATGCTATAACTGCAATGATTCTCGAGTCTACAAATAAAACGAGGCTTGGAGGGAAACTCATGTGCACGTGTGGGATAATAAATGGTAAAATGTATTCCTAGTCTGGCCTCTAAGACTGGCTCAAGTATTGCATGATGATCCTGTTTTCCTGATCATGGGCATGGCTATGCCGGCAATTTTGAGGGCACAATGTTAGAAGAACATTTGTGTTGAATCGACCCAAATTAATGTTATGCTATGAGATACATTCGTCATAAGTTAATGGTTAATAACACAGAGAAGTTAATGTTTGCATAATTCCTTAGACCATGAGAGTATCGAGTTTCTTCATGCTTGCTTCATGAACTTTGGGGTTTGTTAAACGTCATCCGTAAATGGGTGGCTATTACGGCGGCTTACGGGTTCATGGAAAAGTAAGTGAAGTGACTTGATAGCTCAAGATTGGGATTTGCTCCTCCGACGATGGAGAGATATCTCTGGGCCCTCTCGGTGTTACGGTATCCATCATCGTCTGGCCAGACACTTTGCGATTTGATCACGGGGATGCCGGAACACGGGAACGAGAAAAGAGAACAATACCGATAACGAGGTAACTGGCATAGTGGACAAGTTGTTGATCCATGGGGATGCCAACATGTCTCACCTCGGGTATTTGTAACATATCGCGAAGCAACAGGAATAGCACACGGCAACTGGAGGTTCACTCGAATATTTATTCGTGTGGGTATAGGGATCGATATGGGTGTCCACGGCTCCGATGTTGATCATTGATCGGAAGGGGTTCCAGGTCATGTCTATGCTTCACCGAACCTATAGGGTCACACGCTTAAGGGTCATCTATCTGTTGAATACTAGACAGGGAGTCTGAGAGAAAATCACCGAAAAGTTTCGGACACCGGAAAAGTTTCGGACAGCGGAACTGTTCCGCAGACAGGTCACCGGAACAGTTTCGGTGAAACTGAAAAGTTGTTTCAGAGGATACCATAAAGTCAAATTGGTTTTGGCACATGCCTGATAATTCTTGGAGGGTGCCAGAATCATTCTGGAAACTTCTGGGAATTTTCCGGAAGAATAACCGGAAATGTTCCGGAGCTGCCGGAACCGCTTCAGATGCTTTTCACAGATGAAAATCACTATTCTGGAATTGTTCCGGATCGTATTGAAAATTATTGTAGTGGGTACTGGAAATGTTCTAAGCCCACATAAATATTTTTAGTTTGAACGGACGCTGAAAAATATCGTCATGAATAGTGAAAGTGCCTTTTGGATTACTTTATTGGAAACACTATTTGTGAATAGTGGAAACACTATTCGTGAATAGTGGAAACACTATTATGAATAGTGGGAAACACTATTGGGAGAAAATATCTCATGACTAGTGAAAACACTATTACGAAATAGTGGAAAACACTATTGTGAATAGTGGGAACACTATTTATGAATAGTGGAATCACTATTATGAATAGTGAAAATATCTGAGGGCATTTTGGTATTTTTACCATAGTCTCTCATCCTATAAATAGGGGTGAGGAGGCATCCCAAAATGCTCATCCTTGTGCTCTCATACACATGCTTTGCTTTGCAAGCTCTCTCTCTCCCTCCCAGCGAAATAGTTTCGTAGAGCCGAAAGGTTGTCTGGGTTCCGGCAGGAACTAGTTCTGGACGGCGAAGCCCTGCCGGATAGATGACACCGTATGTGTGCAACTTTGTAGAGAGATCGTAGTTTCGGTCTTAGTTCGAGAGTGCCTCCCGAAGGGCTGTCCGTGTGACCGTCCGAGTTTTGGAGGTCCTCCCGAAGGGCTGTCCGAGTGACAGTCCAAGTTTTGGAGGTCCTCCCGAAGGGCTGTCCGCGACACCGTCTGGGGGACTGTGTGACCGCCTCCCGGAGGGCTGTCCGAGGGGCAGATGAGGGTATACATCCTCGCGGTTGGGAGGTTGTAAATCCTAGCTGTGGGGATCTGCACCGCCGTTCGTCATCGACTCTACTTCCGCTGCGCTACGAGTCGGTAACGAAAATGATCAAACCTTGTATGCAGTCTCCATAGTGGTCCTGGGCTGGTGCATAGGTCGGGAAATTTTTGTTTTCTGCTGCGTTACCCTAAAGTGGCATCAAGAGCCGTGCTATGCGTAGATGCAGGTTACGATCTAGAATACATAGAGATGTATCGGTGTTGCACAATATAATTAGGTAGTAGATGAGATCTATTCTGAAAATTATTTGTGCGGGTAGCATATGTAATCTGCTACCCGATGTTCCTTTTGCTTCCCCTGAATTTGCATAGTCCTGATCTTGACGGAATGGTCGAATCTCACAAAGTTCTGGCAATCCGCGATCCTTTCATGCTGCTCCTGAGTATGCTGATTGACAGATCAACGATGTGCTAACAGTTCTTTGGGTTCCACCATAGTTGAGAAAGATGGATGTTTCGCAGATGAAAGGGCAATGCAGATGTGATCTGCACGGGGGTCACGCGTATGACGAAGTTTAGTATGGGGCTCGAGATTTTATTATCTCGTGTTTCATACACCCTGGAAAGTTAATCTAGCAACTTGAATTATCATACTTGATGATGGACGTTGGTAGATTCGGTTTGTTTCGAAACCTTAGAAGCCACGTAAAACAAGTTTTTGCATGGACCGATTAGAGGCGTCTAACTTGGTTTTGCAGGATGGTTTGCATGTGCATGTGATGTGGTATAGCAGTGTTCATAATAATTTGATTATGTATGACATGACTATATGATGTAAATTGATTAACATGACCTGTGTGTCATGATTCGGCATGATGGTTGGAGCCATATGATTGCACTTTAATGACCTGCGTGTCAACCTTATGTAATGCACTTATTTTATTAAGTTATAGAGATAGCAATATTATTTGGTGCATCAACAAGGTGGTGGCAATCTTCGCAAAGGTGAACACCGACGCGAATGCCGAAGACGAAGGAATGAAAGACTTCTCCGTCAGAAAGGGCTATACCATATCATGCTATTATGAATTGCCTGAGATGTTTATCCCTCTTGATGCACCCTTCTTGATTGCGCGGTAGTCGCTTTTTATTAGGGTGATCTCTCACAAAATATCAAGTAGTTAGTGTTCTCCCAAGTGTAGCACCGTCACGGCACCTATCTCTTCGGGGTATCACATGGTTACATGGGTACGAACGATTAGAGAAGTGTGAGGCGGGTGAGTTGAGACCTCGCAGCGAGATCACTTGGTTGTCTTGACGTTCAGGCACGAAAGTCATGAGCTCGGAACACATGCATCGAAAGATGAACAAGAGTCACATAGAGATGTGATTGGCAAGTTGGCCTACCGATTGCAATTCTCGTCACTTGAGATGGATACATCCTTGGCGTTGAATTGTAATTTGGATCTTGAATCACTCACAATCAATTATGAGAGATATTGATTTGAGTGGGAGCTCATTGTAGAATTAACTTGTTTTAATTCTTAGTGCAATTAATTTTGAACAATGTCTAAGTGTGATTTGCATAATAGTTGTAGGATAATGGCTCGCGTTTTCCACCTTCCCTATTAAAATTGAATAAGCTGTTAAATATCTGGTTAAAACTTTACGGTTGGTAACGTGATGTGAGGATTGTCCTCAAGAGTGCCGAGAAAGACTTGTCCTATCGCATGCTTTCGGTATTCTCCCGCTAATGCTATGGATGATATGACTCCCGTCCTTCGATCCAAAAGCTAAAATTCCATTTCGGTCAAGTGAAATATGTTTGCTTCCATGAGACCCGAACTTCGAAAGTTTGGATAGTTATGTGATATTCATGGAATCTAAAAATCATTTTCAGAGACAGACAAAGGCTAAAAAGATATAAGATATCCAAAGCAATGTTTGTTTGCAAACTATTAGTAAAGGAGCTTACTATGCATTAGACTGATAAGAGAGGGATCTAGGAGAACGCCTGTCATATAATGAAAGGTGAATAAAACAACAACTTAAAGAGAAAGGAAGTGTCCGAAGGGTGTTAGTGAGACTTTCATGCCTAGGAAGTCCGGGGCTAATGCCACTCTTAAGTTGGGTGCTTCTTCTGAGAGTAGGAGAAATACTGAAAGTTAAACTATTAGAAGTATAATGGCAAAAGGAAAGAAGAATGGAATATCCAGCTCATGTATGAATGTCATACAAGTTTTTGATGTATAGAAGGCTGGTCAAAGATATAGTTCTTGGGAATTATGGTTAAACATGTTAATCATTAATTCTTGAGTACTGTGAGTTGGTCACAAAGATACCCGCTCGATTGCATTCTGTTGCAACTCGATGTAAGAACTACTATGGCCTGAAAGACTAGCCAGAAATATGAGGCTTAGATACACGCAGGGAACATAGTAAATGTTACTATGCCTTCCATTGGTGTATTCCCTATGTATTAAGTTTCATAATTCATTTTAGAGTTTCACACTCTAGCCCTTTGCATAAGGTATCTTGCAAGAAGGTTGTTCATAAGAGAACTTTTCATGTTCGGTGTTATGAATAACATAAGGGCCATATTTTCATTATGAATGAGACGTATGTTATGAATATTGATAATAATACATTACCTCTGGGTTTATTTTCATAGTTCATTTTAGAGTTGCATACACTTTAGCCCATTGCACAATGTTTGTTGCAAAAGATTTGTTCATAAAAACAACAATTGTTGTTCAGTATTATGAATAACATGAAGGGCCATGCTTCCATCCTAATGGGATGTATGTTATGAATACTGATGGAAATATGATACATCCATAACACTGACGCTAAATGTCACAAGACTAAAAGAATACCACATATGTGTGGCACTGCATTCGGTCACATTGGAGAAACCCGCATGGAAAATTCCATTATGATGTATTTTGAAGTCGTTTGATTTTGAATCATATGACACTTGCAACTTTCCTCCGAACGGTGAAGTGACTGAAATACCGTTCACAGGCAATAAGGAACGAGCAAAGAACTTATCAGTGATCATACATTTGATGTATGTAGTCCGATAAATGTTGTTGCAAACAGTGGATTTGTCTACCTTCAAAAATGACTCAAGTAGATATATGGATATTTACTTGATGAGACGTAAGTCTGGATCTTTTGAAATCATTCAAAAGGTTTTAAAAATTGAAGTAGAAGTTATTGTACCAAGAAAATTATGTTTCTGCAATTTGATTGCGGAAAGGAATATTTGAGTTACAAGTTTAGCGAATGTCTGATGAGTTGTGAAAAGAGTTTCATAACTTGCACCTCCCCGAACACTACTCCAAAGTGGAAAGTCCGTGAAGATGTAATCAAACCATTTATTACATGGTAAGATCAAAGATGACATAAATAGATTTGCCATTATCCCTTTTATAGAGTGATGCTTTAGAGACTGCGGCTTTTACACTGAAAAGAGATCCATTAGGTCTGTTGAAATGACGCCATGGTATGGTACGCCCAACCATGTTATATCTTTTCTTAACATTTGGAATATGGGGCTTGTGTAAAAGGTTACAAACCTATTCCAAATCAGACAAGTACTACTTTGTATGGTTATCCCAAGTCATTGGGTATTCCCCCACCACTATACCGAGGCAAAGGGTTTTGCCACAAAACGGTATGTTTTTAAAGAGAATAGTTCTTACAAAAGGTGAGTGGGAGGACAGTGCAGCTCGATGAGATAACTAGTATCTTCGTCATTGGTTCAAAGGAAAGAAACCCTGGAAGTGATTCCGTTGTTTCCTACTACGACTGATACGTAAGTCTCTACAATAAAATGTATGGACTTCGGTCGAACGTGCAGCTGAACCACGTAGGCAAAGCTCGTGCAAACCTATCAGGTGCGCAAAGGAGATATTGTTGTTGGACAACAGTATACCTAAAATACACAAGGAAGCATTGATGGGCCCTGACTCCGGGATTGGCTAAATGCCAATACAATCTGAGATAGTTTCCATATATGTGATTCAAGATTAAAACCTTGATACACCTTTCAGAGGACTTAGAGTCTAACGAATATTTATGGAACTAAAAACTGATACGGATAAAAATGTTTTATCCATAAAGCTCGACTTGTTGAAATAACAAGTTCAAGGAGTTGGCTACGATGAGGTTGTTTCATCGTAGCGATGCTTAAGGTCGGTTCGGGTTGAACTAGCAATTAATACATATATCAATCATGAGATATGAAACATGGATGACAAAAGGATTTCCATCTGATGTAAATGAAACCTAGGACTTGTATGTGATACAGTCCAAAGTAATTTGTCGATCCAGAGGATGCTAGTAAGTATGCAAACTTCAGAGTTCCAGCGATGGACAGAAGAGAGCAAAGTGGAGTTGGAATCTTCGTTTTTGATGGAATGGTCAAAGGGGTTTGACTTCATCAAATGGGTATCGAAGATGCTTGTGATTCAAGAAAGTAAGTGAGAGCATAATACTATTTCTAAAAACCTTGTGTAATTGACACATTGTTAATTGGAAATAAATTTCTTGACACGAATTAGGACTTCATTTGAAAATAGTTTTTTCCATGAAGTGCTTAGGCTAAATAGCCTCAATATTAGGCATGATGATCTATGGAGATAGATTTACCTAATGGGGCTAAGCAATGAATACATATTGACAAGGTGCTAAAACCTTTTAGCATTTAAAATGCCAAGGAGTGATTCTTGCCGAAGTCACATGGAAAGAGTTTTTGCAAGACTCAGTGTCCCAAAACACTGATGAGTGAAATACATGATGGAGATTCCACACACTCTTGTGTTTGGATTAATCATGTATTCCATGGTATGTAAAGCAACCAGATATGTCCGATACTCCCAAGTTGTTGCGAGTATAGATACCAAAGTGATCAAAGCACTGATCATGGGACAATAGTGAAAGATGTCATTAAGTACTAGAGTAGTGCTGATGACATGTTTCTCGCAAGCAGAGATTATGAAGTGCTCGTTGTAAGAAATTACATCGATACAGTCTCAATCAATGCTCCATGCGATTTTCGATTTAAGTTAAGGGTTTTGTGTAATACACAATATGGTGGCACGGTAGTTGGAAATTGTTCCAAACAAGATACTGTGGCGAATTCTATAACAAAGGCTAAGTATGTTGACGCTTTGGAAGCGAGAAAGAAGTTGTTGAATCATATAGTTCATTCATGAACTTAGTATGGTTCCAAGATGGTTTTGGTCTATGAGACACTATTGCAGATAGTTGCTCCATAGCTCAGTCTGAGGAATCGGGTTTCGACCAATGATTCACACATATGAAAAGCCAAGTTCACACAAAATACGAATTTTGTGATAGCGTGAAAACGCGAGGATATGCATAGTTACACACGGAGCTGAAGTTGTCAGATCCGTTGGACATCAGGCTATACCACAAGCGAAGCATATTTTACACCAGTATGCCATAGGTGTAAAGTGCATTAGCATTGACTAGATTATTGACTCCAGTGCAAGTGGGAGTCTGTAGGAGATATGCCCTAGAGGCAATAATAAATGTTATTGATTATCTCCCTGTTCATAATTATGTTTATGTTCCATGCTATAACTGCAATGATTCTCGAGTCTACAAATAAAACGAGGCTTGGAGGGAAACTCATGTGCACGTGTGGGATAATAAATGGTAAAATGTATTCCTAGTCTGGCCTCTAAGACTGGCTCAAGTATTGCATGATGATCCTGTTTTCCTGATCATGGGCATGGCTATGCCGGCAATTTTGAGGGCACAATGTTAGAAGAACATTTGTGTTGAACGACCCAAATTAATGTTATGCTATGAGATACATTCGTCATAAGTTAATGGTTAATAACACAGAGAAGTTAATGTTTGCATAATTCCTTAGACCATGAGAGTATCGAGTTTCTTCATGCTTGCTTCATGAACTTTGGGGTTTGTTAAACGTCATCCGTAAATGGGTGGCTATTACGGCGGCTTACGGGTTCATGGAAAAGTAAGTGAAGTGACTTGATAGCTCAAGATTGGGATTTGCTCCTCCGACGATGGAGAGATATCTCTGGGCCCTCTCGGTGTTACGGTATCCATCATCGTCTGGCCAGACACTTTGCGATTTGATCACGGGGATGCCGGAACACGGGAACGAGAAAAGAGAACAATACCGATAACGAGGTAACTGGCATAGTGGACAAGTTGTTGATCCATGGGGATGCCAACATGTCTCACCTCGGGTATTTGTAACATATCGCGAAGCAACAGGAATAGCACACGGCAACTGGAGGTTCACTCGAATATTTATTCGTGTGGGTATAGGGATCGATATGGGTGTCCACGGCTCCGATGTTGATCATTGATCGGAAGGGGTTCCAGGTCATGTCTATGCTTCACCGAACCTATAGGGTCACACGCTTAAGGGTCATCTATCTGTTGAATACTAGACAGGGAGTCTGAGAGAAAATCACCGAAAAGTTTCGGACACCGGAAAAGTTTCGGACAGCGGAACTGTTCCGCAGACAGGTCACCGGAACAGTTTCGGTGAAACTGAAAAGTTGTTTTGAGAGGATACCATAAAGTCAAATTGGTTTTGGCACCTGCCTGATAATTCTTGGAGGGTGCCAGAATCATTCTGGAAACTTCTGGGAATTTTCCGGAAGAATAACCGGAAATGTTCCGGAGCTGCCGGAACCGCTTCAGATGCTTTTCACAGATGAAAATCACTATTCCGGAATTGTTCCGGATCGTATTGAAAATTATTTTAGTGGGTACTGGAAATGTTCTAAGCCCACATAAATATTTTTAGTTCGAACGGACGCTGAAAAATATCGTCATGAATAGTGAAAGTGCTTTTTGGATTACTTTATTGGAAACACTATTTGTGAATAGTGGAAACACTATTCGTGAATAGTGGAAACACTATTATGAATAGTGGGAAACACTATTGGGAGAAAATACCTCATGACTAGTGAAAACACTATTACGAAATAGTGGAAAACACTATTGTGAATAGTGGGAAACACTATTTATGAATAGTGGAATCACTATTATGAATAGTGAAAATATCTGAGGGCATTTTGGTATTTTTACCATAGTCTCTCATCCTATAAATAGGGGTGAGGAGGCAGCCCAAAATGCTCATCCTTGTGCTCTCATACACATGCTTTGCTTTGCAAGCTCTCTCTCTCCCTCCCAGCGAAATAGTTTCGTAGAGCCGAAAGGCTGTCTGGGTTCCGGCAGGAACTAGTTCTGGACGGCGAAGCCCTGCCGGATAGATGACACCGTATGTGTGCAACTTTGTAGAGAGATCGTAGTTTCGGTCTTAGTTCGAGAGTGCCTCCCGAAGGGCTGTCCGTGTGACCGTCCGAGTTTTGGAGGTCCTCCCGAAGGACTGTCACTCGGAAGTCCAAGTTTTGGAGGTCCTCCCGAAGGGCTGTCCGCGACACCGTTCGGGGGACTGTGTGACCGCCTCCCGGAGGGCTGTCCGAGGGGCAGATGAGGGTATACATCCTCGCGGTTGGGAGGTTGTAAATCCTAGCTGCGGGGATCTGCACCGCCGTTCGTCATCGACTCTACTTCCGCTACGCTACGAGTCGGTAACGAAAATGATCAAACCTTGTATGCAGTCTCCATAGTGGTCCTGGGCTGGTGCGTAGGTCGGGAAATTTTTGTTTTCTTCTGCGTTACCCTACAATACCATCAAATCAGAATTAGAAATGGGGACATTCCAAAAACGGCTTTTGTTACTCGTTGTGGCCAATACGAGTACACCGTCATGTCCTTCGGTTTAGCCAATGCCCCAGCCACCTTCTCTCGCTTGATGAATTCGATCTTCATGGAGCATTTGGATAAATTCGTCATGGCTTACCTCGACGATGTACTCATCTACTCGAAGAACGAACAGGAACATGCCGAGCATCTAAGGCTGGTATTGATGAAACTTCGAGAGCACCATCTGTATGCCAAATTCTCCAAGTGTGAATTTTGGTTGCCAGAAGTGACCTATCTAGGCCACGTGATCTCTGTTAAAGGTATTGTTGTCAATCTCGAGAGAGTTCAGGCCGTCCTTGATTGGACTCAACCTGAATCGGTTAAGCAAGTTCGGAGTTTCCTTGGCTTAGCGAGCTATTATCGCCGCTTTGTCGAGAATTTCTCCAAGGTTGCGAAACCCCTGACTGAACTCCTCAAGAATTATAAAAAGTTCGAGTGGACTCCACAATGCGAGCACAGTTTTTAGGTGTTGAAAAGATAACTGACCTCTGCTCCCGTTGTGGTGCCACCAGATTTCTCTAAAGACTTTGTTATCTATTGCGATGCCTTGCGATAAGGACTAGGTTGCATTCTCATGCAAGATCGACGTGTAATTGCATACGCATCTCAACAGTTGCATACACAAGAGGACAATTATCCAACACACGATCTTGAGCTTGCAGCTGTGGTCCATGCACTAAAAATCTGGCGACATTATCTTCTGTATAATTGTTGCGAAATTTACACTGATCACCAAAGTCTGAAATATATTTTCACCCAGCCGGATTTGAATCTCAGGCAAAGACGATGGGTTGAGTTGATTACAGATTACGACTTAGGGATAACTTACACCCCGGGGAAAGCCAATGTTATGGCTGATTCACTAAGTCGTAAGTCTTATTGTAACAACCTGATGTTACAACAAGGTCAACCACTTCTCCATGAGGAATTTTGGAAGTTAAACCTTCACATTGTTCCTCAAGGATTCCTTTCCAACCTGGTGGCGAAACCTACTCTTACGGATCAAATTATAGAAGCCCAGAAGCATGATGCGAGGATATCTCGGATCAAGAAAAACATTAAGAAGGGTAATGTTAGGTGCTTCTCGAAAGATGATCAAGGTGTTGTCTTCTTTGAGAACTGCTAGGTGATCCCGAAGAAGCAACATATATGACAGTTTATCCTTAAGGAGGCTCATGATTATCCTCTCACAATTCATCCGGGTAGTACCAAGATGTATTAGGACCTACACTAGAGGTTTTGGTGGACTAGGATGAAGAGAGAAATTGCCCAGTTCGTTGCTAATTGCGACGTTTGTCGTCGCGTGAAAGTAGAACATCAAAGGCCTACTAGCACCCTTCAACCTTTAGCTATTCCTGAATGGAAATGGGATAAGGTCGATATGGATTTCATTACCGGATTTCCCAGGACCAAGAGAGGGAATAATGCTATCTTTGTGGTCATTGACCGCTTTTCTAAAGTGGCTCATTTTCTTCCTGTTCGGGAGAGTATAACCACTAGTCAGCTAGCAGAGTTATATGTTTCCCGAATAGTTTCTCTTCAGCGTGTTCCTTTGGAGATTAACTCAGACCGCGGAAGTATGTTTACTTCCCGATTTTGGGAAAGTTTTCAAACCGCTATGGGGACTCATCTATCCTTTAGCACTGCTTTCCACCCGCAATCAAGTGGTCAAGTTGAGCGAGTCAATCAAATCCTCGAAGACATGCTGTGTGCTTGTGCTATATCCTTCGGTATGAATTGGGAGAAATATCTTCCATATGCTGAATTTGCTTATAACAACAGTTATCAATCAAGCTTGGGCAAAGCCCCTTTTGAAGTTCTCTATGGACAAAGGTGTCGAACACCTCTTAACTGGTCAGAAACCGGAGAGAGGAAACTCTTTGGCCCAGATATGATCTAGGATGGAGAGGAGCAAGTTCGCATTATTCGTGAAAAGTTAAAAACAGCCCAATCTCGTCAAAAGAGCCAATATGATCACCATCATAAGGCTGTGATCTATGAATTTGACGAGAAGGCTTACCTTCGGGTTACACCTCTGAAGGGTACCCATCGACTCGGTATCAAGGGCAAGTTGGCCCCTCGTTACATTGGACCTTTTTGCATTCTTGCTAAACAAGGAGAGGTTGACTACCAATTGGAACTTCCGCCGCATCTTTCCAAGGTTCATGATGTCTTACACGTGCAACTCAGGCGTTGCTTCTCGAACCCTGTCCGTGAAGTAGACCACGAAGCGCTTGGTCTCCAGGATAACCTTACATATCGAGAATACCCTATTCGTATTCTTGATCAAGCTGAGTGTACCACTCGGCATCGGAACATCAAGTTTCTCAAGGTTCAGTGGTCACACCATTCCGAAAAGGAGGCCACATGGAAAAGAGAATATTGTCTTCGACTAGAGTACCCCGCGCTCTTCCCGACGACTTCAAAATCTCAGGACGAGATTCTTTTGAGTGGGGGTGAGTTGTCACATCCCTAGCTAGATGTCATAGGACAACATGTGTGTGCATCATGTTTCAATTTTGCATCAACATGAAATGGGGATTAAAAGTAACCCCAAGCTCACATTGGAATCAAATTAATTCAAAGTTTGTGAAAACTCAACAAATTCAAAATGCCCATACAAAATGTTCCCTATGTCTCATAATTATGGACATGTAAATATCAGGGGCCATTTTAAATGTTTGAACCATTATAACAATTTAAAAATAAATAACAAAGCTGCTAAAAAGGCCAAATAAAGCATTATCATTATTTTAGATTTTAAAATATCCTGAAAGTTTTCATAGCAGTTTGAAATATTGAAACTTAATTATATAAAATAATTGGGATATTTTATAATAGCATTTGTAAAAAGAAATAAAACAAATGTCAGATTTATAAAACAGAAAGTAAAAAAATTAAAAAAAGAGGGAGGCAAACCTCCCTGGCAGCCCATCTACGGCCCAGCCCACTGAGGGCAGGAGGGTCTTCTTCCTCCTGGCACGAGTGGACATGGCGTGTGGCCGGCGCGCGTGCGTGGGCGTGCCGCCACGCCACTTGCCTTCCTGGCCGTCCCCGGCCAGCGCGACGCCGCGGATGACCTCGCGAGAGGCGTCCGGATCGAGCCGGCCTCGCTCTCTCCCTTTTCCCCTCGCTCCGCCCTCTCCTTCCTCTCGCCATGGCTGAGCTCCGCTCGAGCTCGCCGTCGCTGCCCGCCTAGCTAGAGCCCCTCTACCGCACCCCAAAGCCCCGCCGTGACCCCCTTGTCCTCCCTGAGGAGCCAGAAGAAGCCGGGAGCCTCTGCGCCGCGCCACCGACGTTTCTTCCCCGTCGGCCACCGCAGCCTCGCCCCGACGAGCGCCCCATCCGAACCTCCCCCGACCTCGCCGTCACCTCTACTGGAACCGCGGTGAGCCGCTGGTGCTACTCCCCTTCTCCCCTTTCTTTCCAGTGCCCCGTAGCCTCGCGCCCTTCCTGCCCAAGCCACCGTTGCCGCCAAGCTCATCGTGGTCGTCGTCTCCGGCAACCCCGAGCCCCCTCTGTTGCTCCGTTGGATGCGCGCGTGCGCGGACTACCTCTTGGTGCGCTCCACGTGCCAAATGGCCACCGGTTGCACAAGTCCGGCGAGTCGTCGCCGCGTTTTTGGTCACCATCGGCTAGCCTCCGACATGCTGACGTGGAAAGGCCATCAGGGGCTAAGCCCCCTGTTAATTAGCCCCCAACCACTAACCAACGGGCCCTAGATGCGGGTCAAACCCTAGTCAGTGCGGGATTAGTCCTGTGTCGCTGACGTGCGGTCCCCGCACGTCAGGTTTGACCTGGACCGGTGAGCTGACCTGCTGATGTCTTAGTGATGTCATGGTGATGCAGTAATGCTTTTTCTGAATTTAAATAATTCCAAGAAATGTTTAAAACTTCAAAAATTCATATAAATTAATTTGTAACTCAGATGAAAATAATTTAGATATGAATATTTATCAGAAAAATCCAATGAATCCAACGGTGATATCGTCATGCATGGTAGAGCAACCAAAGTAGATGAACATTAACATTTACTAATAGGTTAATGTATGGAATATGAAATGGAGATTGATTTTGAACCTATATTCAAACTCATTTCAAATTAACTTGGACAATAGTTGCATTAGCCCATCCTTATATGCTACCATGTCATGATCATGCATCATATTGTTGCACTTGCGTGTATTGATTGTTATTTATCCGCATTGCGGTAGGCCCTGCTTCTGAGGATACCCCCGAGTATTCCAACGAAGGAGAGAACCTACGCGCTACACAGCAAGGCAAGCAATCCCCTTTGATCATTTCGATAACATCCCACTCTCTCGCTCCTGCTCTGGTTTATTGCATTAGGACAAACATTCACTTGTTTGTCATCCCCGGTAGATGAACCTATTCTTTTGCATGACCTATCATTGTCACGGTAAATAGCTTAACCTTGCAACCTAGCATACCTGGTAGATGCTTGTGCCATGTTGTGCTTAGCTTACCTGCCTGCTATGCTTGCTATGCTTAGAGTTCTGTTAGGTCTGGTACATCTAGGTGATGAACTGGGGCGAAACCATGTTGTCTGATGTGATAAGCTTATGATGAACCCGATTTGGTAAAGGTAGCGATGAGGGGCTATGTAGGAGTACATAGCGGGTTGTCTCATTGGGACCGTCTTAGGAACTGAGTTCTGTGTTTGTGATCCAAGACTAGTCACTACCACACATTGGGTTCCGGTAACTCGACCCCTCTCGACTTATCAATCACTTAGTCCTTAGTCCAGGAGTTGCAAGTAGTTTCTGGTGTTTATAGCATGCTGGAGGCTGTGCATAGCGCTGAACCTAGGGGTGGGTTACGACGCGGTAGGCAGTGTCACGGTGTACCAAGGGTCACCCGAATGGTGGGCTTGGGAACCCTGCGCACATCGTTTGGGGCCATAGGGGAATCTTTGGCCAGACTTTCGTGCGGGTTCAGTATCAAATAGGTGATAGCCTAGACTAGAGGTCTTATGCGATTGACGGTCGTGGCCGACTCCCTCGCTAGGCTTCCGCTTGAAGCTTGCCGAGGTGCATGGTTTTAAGAGCACACGGCGATAAGTGGCGAGAGCGTGTGTGAAGAAGTACACCCCTGCAGGGTATGAAACTATTCGAATAGCCGCGTCCTCGGATATGGACTACTTGGAAAGCTTATGCTGTTCATAGATAATCAAATGGATACTCATAAAAATATCAAGACAAGTGTGAGTACCGTGGATGGCACTCTCCCGAGAGAGGGAAGTGAATCCATGGTGGTGTATTTTCATGGAGTGAGTGGACTCGTGTGCGATATCTAAAATTTAAACAAAGAGTTAAAATTGTGTAGTGTAGGTTAGCCATGAGTCAAAGCTGGCATTGCTGCATAAACTCCACCACTCCCCTTGTTGATACATGAGCATGAATAGACTAGGCCTAATTTAAAGACTTGCTGAGTATGTTTGTACTCACATTTGCTTAAAAAATGTTGCAGATGAGACCCAGGACCCATCAGGTGAGTTCTTTCTAGATGTCGACGATGCTGAATAGCTGGTGTCCCAGCTACGACCTTATGCCCTGTGGTGGCTGTAGATAGTTAGGCCATGTGACTTTTTTACCCTTTCATTTGTCTATACTCAGACACCTTATGCTTCCGCTTGGTTTGTATGAACTTGTTTGTATGACTTGAGTGTTGGGTCATGTGACCCCTATCTGTAAGAACATAATATGCAAGGCTCGTCTGAGCCCCTTAAATAAAAGTTGTTGTATGGTTATGTTGTGACGCCATGGTTGTATGTATGCATATCGGTCATGTCATGCGTATATGTGATGTGCAACAGTATGTATGGGATTCGACACCTAGTCATGTGTGCTTGGTAGTACACTTTACGGGAAACTGCCTCTTTGTGCTTCCAACGAGCCATGGTAGCTTGCTACTGCTCCGGACACATTGATTCACCGACATGTATCCTTCTGTGCTGCTGTGTCTGTCCCTTCGGGGAAATGTCTCACAGTGTAATGGAGTCCCTATAGCCTGCTACGACTCGTCTATGTGCGGTGATGGCATTTATGTCTCACAACGTAATGCAGTCCTTGTAGCTTGCTATGACTCGTCTACACACGCTTGAGGCCGACAACTGCATTGTTGGGTTACGTATGCCTGTTTCCGTACGAATGTGCCACTTGGGTTCTATGACTAGTCATGTCAGCTTGGGTTCTCTATTGTTTGATTGCCAACAACATGTTCACATACGTGAGCCAAAAGACGCAAATGGTCCCGGCCAAGGTAAGGCTGCAGCCAGGGAGCTTACCGTGCGTGAGGCCGCAAAGTGATGTGATATGTTACAGTCTGGATTCATATGACTTAGGATCGGGGTCCTGACAGTTGTGGGTACGTGACAAACATTTAATTCATCATAATTATGTGGAACGACCAATAATAACCCAAACGATTCAGCTTAAAAATCTCTGTGTGTTGTGGGCAGATGGGTGCTGCTAATAATTTTATGAGATGTGATTTGCCCTGTTTGCACAACATTTATATGCTCTGTCTATAGAACACCAACATTATTGTTGCATAACCAACTTGAACATATAGTTACATAAGGGACTGCAAAACACATGTACATTCCTCAATATAAATTTACAAGAAGTAGACGATCACCAAATCATACTGTTCTTATGACGACGATTGCCGACACTGCTCTGCTTGTGGCTATCCCTTGCTATCTGTAGGAAGGAGGCACTTTCCTCATGTCAATGATCCTCTTGTACATCTCGTAGCTACTGTACGCGTCCTTGGCCACCTACTTTATGTGTTATTAATCCAATTCATTCACCCATGCCTTGTGCCAACCAGACTTGTCCTTGTGGCACTCAACCTTCATGTCTTTGTAGTAGGGGTGGATGATGGCCATGGAAAGGTCAACCAAGGAGTCCTTCTACTTCTTCTTCTCACCGCCCCAGACCCTGTACTAACCTTGGATGTTGACAAGCTTCTGGCTGGACAAGCCCGAAGTCTTGAGCACCTTTAGATCATTTGTAGGATCGAAAGTAGGTCTAGAGGGGGGGTAGACTACTTGACCAAATAAATTTTTTGCCTATACCAAGTTTTAGGGTTGACAGTTTTTAGCATTTCATGGCAAGTCAAGTACACCCTACACATGCAAGTCTAAGAGTATATAGCAGCAGAAAGTAACAACAAGCATGTATAGAAGGGATAGGGTAGGAAGATCAAACACAATTGTAGACACAATGATTTTTCCCATGGTTCCGATAGGTGGCACTATCGTACATCCACGTCTATGGAGTCTTCAACCCATGGAGGGTAACGGTCGCGAGAGTCCACGAAGGACTCCACCCAAAAGGTTCCACGAAGTAGCAACCTTGGCTATTCCATACGGCTTCCATCCACGAAGGACAAGCCTCACTATGGGTAGAACTTCACGAAGTAGGCGATCTCCTTTCCCTTACAAACTTCTTGGTTCACTCCACAACACGAAGTAGGAGGCTCCCAAGCGACACCTAACCAATCTAGGAGGTGCCACCCTCCAAAAGGTAATAGGCTCGGTAATGAGGATGAACTCCTTGCTCTTGTGCTTCAAGATGATAGACTCCTCAGCACACAATCTCTCTCTCACAGGTTTGGCTTGGTAGAAGAGATGGGATTGGTGTAAAGCAACTTGGGGAGGCTAGAAATCAAGATCCATATGATTGGAGTGGAAGATCTTGACCTCAACACAATGGTAGGTGGTTCTCTCTGAGAAAATCTGATATGATAGGTATGGAATAGTTCTGAGTGCTTCTCTTCCAAGTAAGTGGTGGTGAAGGAGTATATATAGGCATCCCCAAAAATCCAACCGTTACAAACAAAATGACCAACTCGGTGACACCGATGTGTTAATCTCGGTGGTACCAAAGTGACCAAAAGGTGGCAACTTTTGAATCTCGCTGATACCGATATAGGAAACTTGATTGCACCGATAAGGTGACCAACGGTCAGATTTCCAATCTTAGTGATGCCGATCCAACATTCTCGGTGGGACCAAAAATGTGAATTTGCAAAAAAAAAAGTTGGCAACCTAAACTCGGTGGCACCGGTATGGAATCGGTTGCACCGAAGTGGCTAGGGTTTGGCTTGAGTGTGTCTAGGTTCTAGAATCGGTGGCACCAAAGTGGGAAAGTTGGTTGCACCGATTTTTAGTGTTGGGTATAGAACAGACTTTGGTTGGAGAGTTTTGTGGATGTTTTTGGCGACTATCACGTTTGAGCATATTGTTTACCATCAAAACCTTACCCCCTTTTAATAGTATTGGATTTCCTATGACTCAAAGTGATTTCTCACAAATATAAAATGTAGAGTCCTCTTGCTTGAAGCTTGGGCAACCTATTTCCTTGAATCTTGGGGTTTCTCCACAATGTCCTTTTGCCAATCCTCTCAATGAACATTTCCTGAAATATACTTGGTGGAAACATTAGTTCAATGACTTATATGTTGTTATTAATTACCAAAACCACCAAGGGAGCAAATGTGCTTTCAATCTCCCCCTTTTTGGTAATTGATGACAACATATAGATCAAAGCTTCGACATATGATAAAATCAATGAAATTAATCGTCGCTTTGAGAGGTATGTGATAAGCAAGAGCTCCCCATAAATTTGTGCATTATTTTGAATTTGCATTTGAATGCAAATGCACAATTGATTAGGCATATGGGGCACTTCTTCCATATCACATACAACTTGGTGGTGTGCAAGAATAATGAGAATGAATAACAATGCACAACACAATCAAACAAAGGTGAATGATCATCTCATGAGCATTAAGATGATAGGAAATAGTAGCATCACCCCTAACATAGTAGCATAACACACATGTATCTCACATCAAACCAAAAGAACCAAATGTTTTTTGAAAAGCAAATAAAAATCCAAATCGTTCTCTCGCTCGAAGCCTAAAGATCTATATACACTTCTCCCCCTTTGGCAAAAAGTTACCAAAAAGTTCAAAGGCATATATCTAAGCGTTCTTGGGCATATCTCCTCTGGTTATTGATGAAGGAGTCAAGATCATAGCATCCGCGAAGATCTCTACAGATGTCGTGGATGGAGCTGGAGTGGTCACTGATGGAGCTGAAGTTGGAGCTGAAGTTGACGGAGCTGATGGAGCTGGCACTATGGCTGATTTGGCCTGAGTAGTGAACTGAGTGCCTGGCCCTAGAGGTGATTCTTCCTCCTCATCATCATCATCCTCATCTGAAGTAGAAGAGACCCGAGTAATGTTCACGGATTCAACTTCATGCTGAAGTTCTATGACTATCTTTGTCAGCCCGTCCACCTTATCAGTAAGGGTCTTGATTCTGGTCTCAAAGATTCTAACAAGACTGTTCTGGTTGTCCAGAATCCCCTTAATGTCCTTTTGCATGCCCTAGACTGATGCAATCAATAGATCCATTTGCTCATCCCTGGATCGTGGGACTTGAGCACTAGCGGTGTAACATCCCAAAATTTCATTTTGGAATGTTATGAAATATAGCTATGCATCATCATCACTTTGTTTGAATGTACTGAATTTGTTGAAGTGCTTCTTTTGAAATTCTGAAAGACCATTTCTATTCTTCCCATGTATTTGTTTCACCTTTTTGAAAACCTCTGGTAATGTTCAAAGAAAGAGGGGAGTAACATGACACTCCACACCAGGGACATCTTGGTGAAATATTTGAACAATAAAACCAAGGGGTTATTTGAAAATTTATCTCAAAAGGATTTAAAATCAATTAGGCATTTTCTGAAAATAAATTTTAAAAAAAGATATTCAATATGACAGAGGAAAAATGTTCATTAAATAGCATTAATTCTCCTGATCATTTTGATATATGTATTTCTTATGTTTGGAAATGTTTTGAATGCATTAAAAGAGTTTTACTGCTCTAGAAATAGAAAAGGAAAGTATTTAAACCGAACGGGGCGACCCATAGTCTTTAATTCCCGAAACTACTCCGGGTCGGCCACTGACGCGCTAAACACGCCCCCACCCTCACTGATGTGCGGGACCCACCTTCCGACCGCGGCGTCAGCGCGGTCATCCCCTACCCCACGCCGACCACCGTCGCCGGAGATCCCTCTCCGCGGATCTCGCCCCTCGTGCCCTCCCCGACCACCGCACTGCCGTCCCCGAGCATCTCCGACCACCGGCCGCCGTTGACCTCGCCGGAGACCCTGACCCCCTCTCTGTAAGCCTCTGCCTCCACCCGTAGCCGTCGGATCCGTAGTCAACGCGCGAGCTTAGATCTATTTATTAAACGAACCGGTACGCGTTAGTTGTCGGTCGTCCACTCGTTAGCTCTCACACGCACACCCTCACGGCAATCACAGCATACCACGTAGACCCTGTCCGATCGATAAGAAGTTTTTCTTTTTCTTTTCTGTTTTAGAAAACAGAATGTATTCTGTTTTTGTTTTTATCATATCTTTTAAAGTATTTGGTGTTTTTATTTGATTCTTTTTGCATTAGTTCACAAATTTGATGTAGTTTATGTCTGTATGCTTAGATTTCAAATTTGACCTCTAAATTTTGAATCTAATCAATTTTTTTTAAATTACTAAAATCTGTACAACTAGAGTTTAAAAATATATTTTTTGTTTTTATGATATCTTTTAAAGTATTTGGTGTTTCGTATTAGTTAGACCTATCATTCTACATAGTTTGAGAATTTTTAGGATGAATTTGGATACTGTTTTTAAGAAAAACAGAATCTGTTTAGTTCTTAATAGATTTTAATTAAATTGATTTTATTTAATTTGAACCTGAATTAGTTTAACTTTTGTTTTTAGATTTCAGTAGGTTCTGTTGATTCAACATTAGGTGTATTTTTGTCTGTTAATAAAATATGTTTTTCAAATTGTTTTGTGCTCTAGTGTGAATAGGTACATCTTGTTTTCACCATTTATATTGTTTAGAAAAAAAGTTTTGTAGTAATTCTTTTAGCACAATACTTTTATAATGAAATACTTTCTGTTTTCAAATAAAAATTTTGTATTTTACTTTTCTATTATCTGAATGCCTAGTTGTTCCAAACAAATTTTTGACTTGTTATGTCCTAGTAGAGATTTTGACACCAAAATTTTTATAGTCTTATACTTTAAGTGATTCTTCTTTTGATTGTGCTTTTGTTTGTTGAAGCATCTGTTTACCTTGCTGTTGAATGAATTGTATTGTGTTTATGCTTATGGTGTGCTCTTGTTTGATTCGTTAGATCATTCGGAGTGCGAAGCTTGTTATCTAGAGTCACTTGATTACGAGGATCGTCAGCAAGGCAAGTCACTTTGACCATGTATACCTATGTTTTATTGCATTAGTTCTTCCATCTCCCCAATTGCATGCAAAGTAGGTAAATTGGAAACTTGGTTACTTATTGTAGTATCATGTGGTAGGTACCCCTCAACCCTTTGACACATTGGCCCCGGGAAACGTTGATTTACATTTTTGCTATGCTATTAGTAGACAGGGTTGGTTGTGTGATTCATGAGAGTTGTGAGTTAATAATTTCAAGACCTACATGATGATCAAGTCTTCAACACTCCGAGTTTTCAACATACCTCTGGGTGGATGATGGTTGAACGGTGCCCTAGAGAAACCAGTGGTTAGCCTAGATGATGCTCGAGAAGTGCCAGTATTCATGCGGAAAGGTCCACCCAGGCACAAAGAGATGTATGGATGCTTCAAGACCCAAGGCTTACCTACACAGCCAGAAGCCATTATGGGCTCTGGCTGGGTTGGATATCATGGTGACCCTGGACAGGCGGTGCTACGAGATGTAGAAGAACGGTAGGAAAGGATGGGCACCGATAGAGTCTCGGGGAAACCCTTTAGAAGACCATGTTTTGGTCATCTGTTTCTCAAACACCATGAAGTGCGAGAAATCCAACGGAGGCGATCAAATCTTGTGGGTAACGTGTGCAATACTCTGCAGAGTACCCAAACCTAATCGATTAGTCGTGTCCACGGTCATGGACAGTTTGAGCCAAAGGAACTGAAATTATCTGGAACTCTCAACACAATAAATTACAATGATGTGGGTATTTTAATGTCAACTTGGGTATGAGAATTGGTTGGTGGAACCATCTCATTAATCAACCAACATTGTAGCACTTATGCTTTTTCCCTCTCTTGTTGTAGGAAAAAATAGGCTTTATGCAAAAATTTACTACCCCCACCTGCCATATAAGCATATAGAATAGATGATTACCTTACCCCTCCCTTGTGACTTTGCCGGCATATTCAATATGCTGACCTATACGGCTGAACGTATCATGTTGCAGAGTACTTTTCTGACCAGGAGTGAGGATACGCTCTACGCTCGGTGAGATGCCCTTGGAGTCAGATGGACTCAACTACCTATGGAGCTTCCGCAAGATTTTGGTTTAGTTTATCTCATGAGTTGGCCTTCGGCCACTTTATTGTAATCCTTATTGTAATAAAGGATTCGATATGAGATTTCGATTAATTAATACTGTGTGATTTCCCTTTGATATATACATTGATGTACCGTGTGTGTACCAGCATGATTTTGGGATGGTACAGAAACACCGGAGATTCGACCTTTTAGGTCGGGTCGCTATAGAAATGGTATCAGAGCACACGCTGACCGTAGGACGTAACCTCTAGGATTGGAAAAGCCTTAGGATTTAATTCTCTTTTGTCTTTAAAATTCTTATACTCTCATCTACTCGTTTCTGACTTCCCTCCGATTTATTTCAAAACTTATAAATGGCCACCTTCATCCCAGTTTTGATCACGGAGTTTTGTCAGCCTGACGCGATGATGCCCTTTGGCAAGGAGCTGATGAGGATCGTCAGGGACGTAAGGATTGCTTTGCCGAGCATCACCGGGAGTTCTATCATGTCTTTTCCACAAGACAGACGCTACATGATCGAGGTGCACATCCCCGGGAAGACCTTTGGAAATCATAAGGAACCCATCGACTTCAAGTTTGTGGCACCCAGCTGGATACTTGGGAGAGACATGGCAATTCATCATGCCCTTGGACGTATTCAGGAGGAATACAGAGGTGGAACCATTTCATCAGGACTCAGCATGGTTTGTCGCAGGGATGCCAATGGAAATATCATAACCACTCCCACTGAAGACACCACCATTTCCTATATCCAGACTTTGGAGATGCACATCAGGACCTTGGAGGTTCGGGTACGTGCCGACATGAAGACAATCAAGAGGCTTATGAACCGTGAGATTGACCTCGAAGCTGACCTACGGGAAGCCAAGTATGAGCATGAGTATGAAGTGAAGGATTCCTTAGAGAGGATCGATAAGCTGAACACTCGCATTGCAACTCTGGAGGAACAGATGGACATGGGTGAAAATCTTCATCCAGAAGGAGACATGGCTCCCTTGATCAGCAACAATGATGACTATGAGGAGAGCACCACCGGAGGAGGCCACTTCACCATGTACTTTTGAGGAGAACTTCAGTTATGCCCCCATCTATTTTCATTTTTGTCGTTAAAGCGTAGGTCGATGCTCAGTTTGATTTGGAGATTTGTATCTTGATGTTTGAAACTTGAGTTGAATAAATGAATGAGTGTTTGGTGTGATATGTTTGTTGCATTGCATATGGGTACTGAATTTCCTTTTAGGTCATTGTTCTATTCTAATTCTCACCCCTCTGAAAGCAGCAAGATGCCTCCGCGACGTGAGTCCGACTTCACTTTCCCTCCAGAACTCACACAACTTCTCCAGCAGCAGAACGCCCTGATGCAACTGTTGATTCAGAACCAGACCAACAATCACAACAACCACCCTCCACCTCAAGGCGACAACCTCACCCGTTTTCTGAGACTGAATCCCCCAACTTTCTCCAACAGCACTGAGCCCATTGTGGCAGATGATTGGCTTCGCAAGATGGAGAGGGAACTCACCACCGCAGGATGCACTAAGGCTGAAAAAGTGCGCTTTGCCGCCCATCAACTGGAGGGACCAGTAGCTTCATGGTGGGAGAACTACACCACCACGTACCCTATTGCTGGTGTGACTTGGGAGCAGTTCAAGCAAGCTGTCTGCACCGCTCATGTCTCAGCTGGAGCCATGAGTCTGAAGAAGCGTGAGTTTCGCAACTTACGCCAGGGGAACCATTCCGTGGCCCAGTATGTGGACGATTTCAGCACGTTGGCTCGTTATGCACCAGGAGATGTGGCCGATGATGCAGCCAAACAGGAGAAGTTCTTGGAAGGACTCAACGATGAGTTGAGCATGCAGCTGATGGTGGCTACTTTCAACAACTACCAGGAGCTGGTAGACAAGCCCCTCATCTTGGAGGGGAAACAAAAGCAAATCCAGAACCGCAAGAGGAAGTATGGACAGGGGAAGTCTAGCTCTAGAGCTCATCAGAAGCCCCGCTACTCCCCGTACTCAGGAAATACCGGATCAGGGATCGATAAGTATGGAGGACACACTCATCCCGTGCACAACCATGAAGGCCATAACCATGGAGGAAATGGGAATAATCGTCCCAACAATGGCAGCTTCAGAATGGTAATGGAAGTGGGAATGTCAATCAACACCGTCCCGCTCCAACTCCGAAGGATTTGAACCATATCACCTATTTCAAGTGTTAGAAGACATGGCACTATGCCACTGAATGCCCTCAGAACAAGCAAGGAAATGGAAATGGAAACAACAACGGCAACTCCGCAGCTAAGAAGCCAAATCCTTTTCCTCGTGCTCAGGTGAACCACCTTGATGTGGAAGAAGTCTATGATCAGCCCGAGACTGTGGTTGGTATGTTTTTATTGCATTCACGTCTAGTTATGGTACTTTTTGATTCTGGTGCAACTCATTCATTCATATCAAGGGTAGTTGTGGAAAAGTATGGTTTACCCATCAGAACCCTTAGTCAGCCCATTAAGGTCAATTCCCCAGGAGGTATGATGATGGCAGGGATAGGATGCCACGCCTTGAAACTCCACATAGGAAACCATGTTTTTCCTACCGACCTCATCATCTTAGAATCCCAGGGATTGGATGTAATCCTAGGCATGGATTGGATGACCAAGTATGAAGGAAACCTTGATTGCCCCAGCAAGTCTATTTCACTCACCACTCCGGAGAACAAGAGGATTAAGTATGTATCCCGACGCACACAGATGAGTGATCGATTAAACTCCCTCATAGGAGTTGTTCAGGAGGAAGTGTCGGTTGTAAGACTTTCCAGATGTATTCCCGGAGGAATTACCAGGCATGCCACCAGATAGGGAGATTGTGTTTCTGATAGAGCTACTACCAGGAACCGCCCCAATTTCCAAGAGACCCTATCGGATGCCCGCAAATGATTTAGTAGAAATCAAGAAGCAGATTAAGGAGCTATTGGATAAGGGATATATTCGCCCAAGTTCTTCACCTTGGGGAGCCCCAGTTCTTTTGGTGGAGAAGAAATATAAAACCTTGAGGAGGGTGGTCGATTATCATGCATTGAACGAGGTGACTCTCAAGAATAAGTACCCTCTGTCGATGATCAATGACGTGTTTCACCAGCTAGTAGGCGCCAAAGTATTCTCCAAGATCGATCTTCGATCAAGATATCACCAACTGAAGATTCGTGAACATAATATACCCAAAACAGCCTTCACCACAAGGTATGGTTTATATGAGTATACAGTCATGTCCTTTGGTTTGACTAATGCTCCTGCCTACTTCATGAATATGATGAACAAAGTGTTTATGGAATATTTGGACAAGTTTGTCATGGTGTTCATCGATGACATTTTGATATTCTCCAAGAGCGAGGAAGAACACAAGGAACACTTGCGCTTAGTTCTGGAGAAGCTTAGAGAGCATCAGTTATATGCCAAGTTCAGTAAATGTGAATTTTGGCTGACGGAAGTCGGATTCCTTGGATACATTATTTCCGGAGAAGGAATAGCAGTAGACCCCGCTAAGGTTGAAGCAGTCACTGAGTGGAAGTCACCCACCTCAGTTAAGGAGATCCGCAGTTTTCTCGGACTTGTCGGATATTACCGGAGATTCATTGAGAATTTCTCAAAGATTGCCAAGCCCATGACAGAGCTATTGAAGAAAGAGTCTAAGTATATCTGGACTGAGGAATGTGAGGCTAGTTTCCAGGAGTTGAAGAAACGTTTTGGTCACAGCCCCAGTGTTGATACTGCCAAACATCCGGAAAGACTTCCAGGTTTATTGTGACGCATCACGTCAAGGACTTGGAGGAGTACTCATGCAGGAGGGAAAAGTTGTAGCTTATGCATCCAGAGAGCTACGACCCCATGAGTTGAATTATGCCACCCATGATTTGGAGCTAGCAGCCGTAGTGCACGCACTCAAGACCTGGAGACATTTCCTTATTGAAAATAGTTGTGATGTGTACACTGATCATAAGAGCCTGAAGTATATCTTCACGCAAAAGGAGTTGAACCTCCGACAGAGGAGATGGTTAGAATTAATCAAGGACTATGACATGAGATTACATTACCATCCAGGAAAGGAAAATGTTGTGGCAGATGCTTTGAGTCGGAAGAGTTATGTGAACACACTCATAGCCGGAGGATTACCCCAGGAGTTAACCAATGATCTCAGAGAGCTTCGGTTAGAGATAGTTCCACAAGGATATGTTGCCACACTAGAGATTCAGTCCACCTTGACCGAAAGAATTCATGAAGCCCAGAAATCGGACAAGGAGATAGCTGAGATAAAGCATAGAATGAAGGAAGGAAAGGCTAAAGACTTTCGTGAAGATGAACAGGGTATTCTATGGTTTGAGAACTGAATCTATGTGCCCAATGACCCAGAGCTCAGGAAGTTGATACTTCAAGAAGCCCACGATTCACCATACTCGATACACCTAGGCAACACCAAGATGTACCTGGATTTGAAGGAAAGTTACTGGTGGACAGGTATGAAGAAAGATATTGCCGAACATGTTGCGGTATGTGATGTTTGTCAGCGAGTAAAGGCGGAACATCAGAAACCAGCAGGGTTACTCCAACCTTTGCCGATACCCGAGTGGAAATGGGATAAGCTTGGTATGGACTTCATCACAGGACTACCTAGGACCCGTTCAGGATATGATTCCATCTGGGTAGTGGTCGATCACTTAACAAAGGTGGCTCTTTTCATTCCAGTGAAGACCACCTATACCAGTGCTAAGTTAGCCAAGATATATATGACCAGGATCGTATGTCTGCATGGAGTTCCGAGGAGTATCATGTCAGATAGAGGAACACAATTTACCTCAAAGTTTTGGCATCAGCTACATGAAACTTTGGGTACAAGACTGGAGTTCAGTACAACTTTTCATCTGCAGACCGATGGACAGACTGAGAGAGTCAACCAGATTCTGGAGGACATGTTCAGAGCCTATGCACTAGACTATGGGTCCAGTTGGGATGACAACTTACCTTACGCAGAGTTCTCGTACAACAATAGTTATCAGACCAGTCTGAAGATGGCCCCTTTTGAAGCTTTATACGGAAGGAGGTGCAGAACACCATTGATGTGGGATGGTGTCGGAGACCGAAAACTCTTTGGCCCCGATCTTATCCGAGATTTTGAAGAAAAGGTCAAAGTGATTCGAGACCGACTCAAGATAGCTCAATCCAAGCAGAAGGGTTATGCTAATAACAAACACAAGGAGGTGACATATGAAGTAGGAGATCGAGCATATCTTCGTGTGTCCCCACTTCGAGGAATCAAGAGGTTTCGTGTTAAAGGAAAGTTAGCACCTAGATTCATAGGCCCCTACAAAATTCTGGAACGTAGAGGCAAAGTTGCATACAAGCTGGAATTGCCGGAAGGACTATCTGGAGTTCATGATGTTTTCCATGTTTCCCAGCTGAAGAAATGCCATGCTGAGATGGCTGATATTCCTTTGAGGGACACAGTGCCCCTAGAGGCCATACAACTTGACAGTGACCTGACATACGAGGAGAAGCCTATCAGAATCCTCGAGACTACCAACAGAGTTACCCGAAGCAAGACCATCAAGTTCTGTAAGGTTCTGTGGAGTCACCACACCGTGGAAGAAGCCACCTGGGAACGCGAAAAAGATCTTCGTAGAGACCACCCGCACCTATTTTCTAGCCAACCCGAATCTCGAGGGCGAGATTCATCTTAAGGTGGGTAGGTTTGTAACATCCCAAAATTTCATTTTGGAATGTTATGAAATATAGCTATGCATCATCATCACTTTGTTTGAATGTACTGAATTTGTTGAAGTGCTTCTTTTGAAATTCTGAAAGACCATTTCTATTCTTCCCATGTATTTCTATTCTTTTGAAATTCTGAAAGACCATTTCACCTATTTGAAAACCTTTGGTAATGTTCAAAGAAAGAGGGGAGTAACATGACACTCCACACCAGGGGCATCTTGGTGAAATATTTGAAGAATAAAACCAGCGGGTTATTTGAAAATTTATCTCAAAAGGATTTAAAATCAATTAGGCATTTTCTGAAAATAAATTAAAAAAAGATATTCAATATGACACAGGAAATATGTTCATTAAATAGCATTAATTCTCCTGAACATTTTGATATATGTATTTCTTATGTTTGGAAATGTTTTGAATGCATTAAAAGAGTTTTTACTGCTTTGGAAATAGAAAAGGAAAGTATTTAAATCGAACCGGGCTGGCCCACAGTCTTTAATTCCCGAAACTACTCCGGGTCAGCCGCCGACGCGCTAACCACGCCCCCACCCTCACTGATGCGCGGGACCTACCGTCCGACCGTGGCGTCAGCGCGGTCATCCCCTTCCCCATGCCGACCACCGTCGCCGGAGATCCCTCTCCGCAGATCTCGCCCCTCGTACCCTCCCCGACCACGGCACCGCCCCTATATAAAGCCCCGCCTCTCCTCTCTTCATTCCACACCCGAAACCCCCTTTTCTCTCGCCGGAGCGCTGCACCAGACCTCACCGGAGTTCGGCACCCAACCGGACGTCCCCGAGCTCGTGCCCGTCGCCACACTCACCCCAGCCCCCTCCGACGCCACCAATCGACGCCGGAGACTCGCCGCCGCCGTTTGAAGCCTTCAGACGCCGCCCCCGACCACCGCACCGTCGTCCCCGAGCATCTCCGACCACCGGCCGCCGTTGACCTCGTCGGAGACCCCGACCCCCTCTCTGTAAGCCTCCACCTCCACCCATTGCCGTCGGATCCATAGTCAAAGCGTGAGATTAGATCTATTTATTAAACGAACCGGTACACGTTAGTTGTCGGTCGTCCGCTCGTTAGCTCTCACGCACACGCCCTCGCGGCCAATCACAACATGCCACGTAGACCCTGTCCGATCGATAGGAACTTTTTCTTTTTCTTTTCTGTTTTAGAAAACAGAATGTATTCTGTTTTTGTTTTTATCATATCTTTTAAATCTTTTGGTGTTTCTATTTGGTTCTTTTTGCATTAGTTCAGAAATTTGATGTAGTTTATGTATGTATGCTTAGATTTCAAATTTGAACTTTAAATTTTGAATCTAATCAAATTTGTTTAAATTACTAAAATCTGTACAACTAGAGTTTAAAAATATATTTTTTAGTGAATCTTTTTGCCACTGTTTTGTATTAGTTAGACCTATCATTCGACATAGTTTGAGAATTTTTAGGATGAATTTGGTTACTGTTTTTAACAAAAACAGAATCTGTTTAGTTCTTAATACATTTTAATTAAATTGATTTTATTTAATTTGAACCTGAATTAGTTTAACTTTTGTTTTTAAATTTTAGTAGGTTCTGTTGATTCAACATTAGGTGTATTTTTTCTTTTAATAAAATATGTTTTTCAAATTGTTTCATGCTCTAGTTTTAATAGGTACATCTTGTTTTCACCATTTATATTGTTTAGAAAAAAGTTTTGTAGTAATTCTTTTAGCACAATACTTTTATAATGAAATACTTTCTGTTTTCAAATAAAATTTTGTATTTTACTTTTCTGTTATCTAAATGCCTAGTTGTTCCAAACAAATTTTTGACTTGTAATGTCCTAGTAGAGATTTTAACACCAAAATTTTTATAGTCTTATACTTTAAGTGATTCTTCTTTTGATTGTGCTTTTGTTTGTTGAAGCATGTGTTTACCTTGATGTTGAATGAATTGTATTGTGTTTATGCTTAGGGTGTGCTCTTGTTTGATTCGTTAGATCATTTGGAGTGCGAAGCTTGTTATCTAGAGTCACTTGATTACGAGGATCGTCAGCAAGGCAAGTCACTTTGACCATGTATACCTATGTTTTATTGCATTAGTTCTTCCATCTCCCCAATTGCATGCGAAGTAGGTAAATTGGAAACTTGGTTACTTATTGTAGTATCATGTGGTAGGTACCCCTCAACCCTTTGACACATTGGCCCCGGGAAACGTTGATTTACATTTTTGCTATGCTATTAGTAGACAGGGTTGGTTGTGTGATTCATGAGAGTTGTGAGTTAATAATTTCAAGACCTACATGATGATCAAGTCTTCGAGACTCCGAGTTTTCAACATACCTCTGGGTGGATGATGGTTGAATGGCGCCCTAGAGAAACCAGTGGTTAGCCTAGATGATGCTGGAGAAGTGCCAGTATTCATGCAGAAAGGTCCACCCAGGCACAAAGAGATGGATGGATGCTTCAAGACCCAAGGCTTACCTGCACAACCACAAGACGTTATGGGCTCTGGCTTGGTTGGATATCGTGGTGACCCTGGATAGGCGGTGCTACGAGATGTAGAAGAACGGTAGGAAAGGATGGGCACCGACAGAGTCTCGGGGAACCCTTTAGAAGACCATGTTTTGGTCATCTGTTTCTCAAACACCGTCAAGTGTGAGAAATCCAACGGAGGCGATCAAATCTTGTGGGTAACGTGTGCAAAACTCTGCAAAGTACCCAAACCTAATCGATTAGCCGTGTCCACGGTCATGGACAGTTTGAGCCAAAGGAACTGAAATTATCTGGAACTCTCAACACAATAAATTACAATGATGTGGGTATTTTAATGTCAACTTGGGTATGAGAATTGGTTTGTGGAACCATCTCATTAATCAACCAACATTGTAGCACTTATGCTTTTTCCCTCTCTTGTTGTAGGAAAAATTTGGCTTTATGCAAAAACTTACTACCCCCACCTGCCATATAAGCATATAGAATAGATGATTACTTTACCCCTCTCTTGTGTCTTTGCCGGCATATTCAATATGCTGACCTATACGGCTGCAATGTATCATGTTGCAGAGTACTTTTCCGACCAGGAGTGAGGATACGCTCTACGCTCGGTGAGATGCCCTTGGAGTCAGATGGACTCAACTACCTATGGAGCTTCCTCAAGATTTTGGTTTAGTTTATCTCATGGGTTGGCCTTCAGCCACTTTATTGTAATCCTTATTGTAATAAAGGACTCGATATGAGATCTCGATTAGTTAATACTCTGTGATTTCCCTTTGATATATACATTGATGTACCGTGTGTGTACCAGCATGATCTTGGGATGGTACAGAAACACCGTAGATTCGACCTTTCGGGTCGGGTCGCTACAAGCGGCTCTCACTGCCTCTGCTTCCTCCAGAGCTGCAGTAGAAGTGGGATGATCAGCATCCATCACTACAACGTTGTCCTCGAGATCTGGCTATAGGGGCAAATGTGGGTGATCTAGGGGAAATATGTGCTTCTCCAGTCTTGAGTTTATGAGCATCTGGATGTAGGGTGCATAACAGCATGAGCGCTTCTGGTCAGCAGCAACCCTCTTGATTGTCTCTACAATCAAGTCCATGACTCTGATCCTGGTGTGAGCGTCAAGGTGGATCAACATATTGATGGAGTGGCCTCGGATCATCTTCTCATCTCTGGACTTGGGGATCAAGGTATGCCTCCGTATGGTGTTGATAGTGCGGAGGCTAGCCTAGAGGAAATAGATGGATCCTAGCCTGTGAGACTTCACATTGGCATCATGAATCTCCTTATACATCTTAGCCATAGCATTGTGACCAGCCTTGGATTCTGAGTAGACATCTAGGTCACCATCCTGTGCTTCAGGAACTCCTAAGATATCTACCCATTCCTCAATAGTTGATTCATACCTCACACCTTCAGTCATCCACACAATTCTACCATCTCCGTAGAAGTGTGCAGTGGAGTAGAACTGCATGATCATTTCGTCATTCCATGCTGTGAATTCTTTGCCAACAAACTCATCCAGATCTATGCAGTGGAAGTTGTCCTGAACACTTGGAAAGTAGTCCTCATTTTCTTTGATGAACTTCCAATCAACGTACTGCATATCACTGACAGCTGGACTCTTGTCAAAGAGCACAGTCTCATAGAAGTCCTACTGCTCTCTAGTATAGAGTCTGTTGTCTAGAGCTGTTTTCTTTCTCTAGGCATAAGGATCTATTTCTCTCCATGCCCTCAATCCAGAATCCTTCCTCTTCTTCATGTCCTCAGCTAGTGGGTAGCTTGCATTATGAACTGGGAGGTGTGGTCTAAGCTTCATCAGTGTTGTCAAGTCATCCACATCATCAACTCTAGAAGCAGTTCCTTTGTTCTTTTCAGAAGCTGGAATCTGCCTAGTTGTCCTCTTGGGCTTCTCAACAGCCTTCTTGGATGTGCTGGTCTTAGGCATAGCATCAGACATCAACTTCTTTGCCTTCTTCTTGGGAGGAGCCTTAGTATCTAGCTCAACCTCCTCTTCCTCAGCAGCAACAGCTTCTTCTGGATTGCAAATATGGAGGTAGGCCTGCCAGTCACATGGATGATCCTCTTCCTAGCCTTTTGCTCTCCTGCCTTCTTAGGCATAGCTCTCTTGGGGATCTCAACAAACATTGTTGCTCTGGCAGTCTCATGAACCTTGAAGGTAGAAGCTGGTCCATATATTTTGCTGACAATTCTTCTAGAGGAAGTAGCTTCAGTTGTAGCCTTCTTGGTAGACTTCTCTTGCTTCTTAGCAAGAATCTCCTCAGGCACAAAGTCTGAATCCTCTTCATCTGAGTTCAACCTCTTCCTGGTTCTGGTGGCAGCCTTGGGCAACCCATGAGAGTTGGGGGTGCCTGAATCTGAGAATGAACTGGGCTCTAGGCTTGTTCCTGAACTCATGTCTGCTGCCTGCTCTGACCTATTCTGACTGTCTTCCGAACCTGACATGCTGACCCTATGAATAGATTGTAGATGAGCAGAAGGAGATGAGTCATCACAAAATGAGGCTGTTTTTGAAATTTGAGCAGTGAGTTTTTCAAAAGTTTTGCAATCTGTCACATACATATCAGTACAGCCAAAATGAATTTTTCGGTGGGGCTGAGACAGACCAACTCCTTAACATGAACTTGGCAACCTTTTTGGTAGGACCGAAAAGAGCCACTTGGTTCCATCGAGTCAGTTCTCAACAACACAGAAAAGTATATTGGTGAGACCGATATTTCCATTTTGGTTCCACCGAGATGTATCGGGCGGACAGCAAAACCCAAGAAAAATTCATCTAACTCGAGATTTTGCAGATTTGATTGGATGAATATATGAGCAAGGGGTGGCTTATAGAGAAAACTAGGTCCAATGCGCAAGAATCAGAATGGGAGCGCACTAGAGATCGAATCCGTACCCTAGCTTGACGCGGATCCTCTACGGCGGCCACGTTGGTGTAGATTACATCGACGACGGTGATTCCCAACGGTGGAGGAGCTCGGGAAGTCAAGGGCGATGACCAGGGGTCTTGGGGTAGCAGCTTAGGGTTCCGAGGCGTGACGTTGAAGATAGAAATTTCAAAGCATCGGGGTCCACAACATATATACCGTTTACTGTCGATGATACCAATTTTATGTTTTCGGTGTCACCAAGTTTCACAACTGTCAGCTGACAGGGAAACTCGGTGTAACCAAGAATATGAAATCGGTGTTACCGAGATTGAAAAACCATATCGACCCTAGGCATTCGGTGTGACCGAGTTATTGGAATTGGTTCCACCGAGTTGCACTTGAGAGGTTTTAATGGTCAGTCCTTGTTGATATGGAACTTCGAGTGCTCCACACATATAGGGATCGAAAAGCACTTGTTCAAATTTTGTTATGCAGCATGAATGGAATATGAGGTGAGAAAGCATAGATAGATAAAGAGTGGTCCTAGGCTATCTTGTCCATCCAATTGGGAAAAGAGAAATCAAAATTCAAATAGCAACAATTGGATGTCCTCGAATGAGAAAATAAATGCAGACAAACATGCTCACACAATAAGATGTCAAAGGAAATCATGACGAACATGCACAAACACACTAGCATCTAACAAGCACTTGGGCGATGACAAAGTCATCTATATATGAGTATTTGACTTAGGAGCCAAGTAATAGTACTTGATCATAGGTCATACTCAACGTTTAAGCACAAGTGGGGTTACCACTTTTTCATAAAGCATTTAATGTTGTCACATACTAAGAGATTCTTTTACTCAAGTTTTAGAGTAAAGCTCCCCCTTAATATGACATCCCCCCATAAGAGGGATAAACTAACCTTGGGTTTTGTCGATGAAGACTTCATGTTGGTGAGGTAGTTGTGGATGCTCAATGTTGATGAAGATCACCAAGAGTTGGGAGCATCCTTGTTGTTTCCTTACTCCTCTCACCTCCATGAGTTAGTCCCACCATACAAGAGGCAAATACAAGGATATCTATGGACATGGAGTGCAAAGCATGTGTTATGATGTCCATTGATTTGTTGCTTACCTTGTCCCTTGCTTACCTTTGAGGGAATGTGTGACTCCTTGAACTATTGCATTGAGTGGATGTTGAGTGCAAAAAGTTCTTGCCAATAATGAATGTGAATGAATTTCATTGGCGGAGTCACCCCTCAAGAACTTACTAGTTCTTCTTCTTGGGAACCCACATCAAGTTTATGGGGATCCTTGGTGTTGAAGTATCCTTTGTAGTAGTTGAGCTTGAAGTAGCCTTGGGAACCCACTCCACCAAAGCTAGGGGTTCATCTTCATGTGAGTCAATGTCCTCTTGAAGCTTGTTCTTGCCCTTCAGCTTGTGGTCTTGTGGTGGAAGGTCATCTTGAGTGTTTGTCCCCTTCGGAAGAGTATTTTCATACTTCTCCTTTTGAGGAACAAACTTGGGTTTGGGATATTGACCTTCTTCCCATTCGACTCCATTAGCATTGAAGTACCCAACACCATGATTCTTCCGGTATCCTCCGTGCTTGCTTACAATTTCCTCAAATTGCTTACATCCGGCAAGATTCTTGTAGATACCCTTTTCTATAATTCCTTTCAATAAAGAATTTTCTTGCTCAAGTGTAACTTGGCTAAGAGAATCATCATTAGTGGAATCAAAAGAACTACTAGAAGCAACATCATTGGGTTTAGCATTTTTATTGTTGCTACTATATGAAGAACCTTTCTTGCCTTTGTTACTAGATTGCTTAGTTTTAACTTGAGGCATGAAAGTAGACAAGAGTAGTCGTTTGGCTAGATAAGATGAGGTCTTCTTTCGGAGATCGTCATTGATAGTTTTGAGAAACTCATGCTCTTGCTCCAAGTTGAGCTTCTCGAAGCATAGCTTCTCATGAGTTCTCACAAGCTCTCTATGATCTTCGAGAGTAGATTCATGAGCTAACTTAAGAGTGTTTAGTTCTTTAGTTAGTTGTTCTATTTTCATCTTATCATCATCAAATGACTTATCTTGACTAGCATGAGAATTATCAAGTTCATTTTGATCAATATCACTAGTTTTATCACAAAACAAGTCATCATCACAAAGTAAATCATCTTCATCACTATCAAAATCAAGATATTCGGGGTGTGATACCTTGGGGCCTTTAGCCATGAAGCAACTTCCACTCCCTTCATTCGATGAATCAAATAGATCGTAGGAGTTGGTAGTCACTAGAGCAATTCCGGCAACACCTTCATCTTGACTATAGTCGGAGTCGGAGTGATAGCTTCTCTCAGAGTGGTTGTCGGAGTCGGATCCGGAAACCAATTCACCAACATGAGCTTGATGTTTTCTTCTTGTGTTGCTCTTGGTGTTCTTGTCCTTGTTCTCCGAATCTCTACTTCTCCTTGAGTGTCTTCGTTCATAACGATCATCTCTACTCCTTCTCTCTCTTTGTGGTGATTCATTCCTTGAGCTTCATCTTCGAGGTGACTCTTCTCTTCTTTTATAGGGAGCCGTCCACTCATTTGAGTAGTGTCTAGGCTTCCCACAATTATAGAAATTGCGTTCACGACTTGACGAACGCTTCTCTTCATATCTTGAGTTGAAGTTTCTTTCTTTGCTTCTATTCTTGTAGAACTTGTTGAATTTCTTGACCATGAGGCTTATCTCTTCATTGGTGACAAGGTTGTGGGAGCATCACTTGTGGATTTGTAAGCACCGCTAGACTTGTGATGAAGCTCTTCTTTTATCTTTGAGTGTCATCTCATGAGCAACAATCCTTCCAATAACTTCCGTAGGCTTGAGATCTTTGTAGTTTGACATCACGGTGTCGTATCTCTCGTCCAAAGCTCTAAGTATCTTCTTGACGATGAATTTGTCGGTCATTTCTTCGCTTCCTAAGCCGGCAATCGCATTGGTGATGAGAGCTAGACTAGAGTACATCTCTGCGACTCCTTCACCATCCTTCATCTTGACCTTGTCAAGCTGACCTTGAAGAACATCTAACTTGGATTCTCTCACGGACTCGGTTCCTTCGTGCATATCAACCAAAGTATCCCAAATCTCTTTTGCATTCTCAAGACGGCTAATTTTGTTGAATTCTTTGGGGCATAAGCAGTTGAAGAGAATGTCGCATGCTTGAGCATTGAATTGCAACATCTTCAATTCATCCGCGGTCGCTTCATGATTTGGTTCCCGTCCATCCGCAAAGAACTCACCTTGCAAGCCAACACGAAAAACAGCCCAAATGGCAGGGTTATGACCAAGAATATGCATTTTCATTTTATGCTTCCAACTAGCAAAATTTGTGCCATCAAAGTACGGACCTCTACGGTGATAACTTCCCTCACTAGACGCCATACTTCTCCTAGGTTGTGAGACATAAGCAATGGAGACCAATGCTCTGATACCACTTGTAGGATCGAAAGTAGGTCTAGAGGGGGGTGATTAGACTACTTGACCAAATAAAAGTTTTGCCTATACCAAGATTTAGGGTTGACAGTTTTTAGCATTTCATGGCAAGTCAAGTACACCCTACACATGCAAGTCTAAGAGTATATAGCAGCGGAAAGTAACAACAAGCATGTATAGATGGGATAGGGTAGGAAGATCAAACGCAATTGCAGACACGATGATTTTTCCCATGGTTCTGATAGGTGGCGCTATCGTACATCCGCGTGTATGGAGTCTTCAACCCACGTAGGGTAACAGTCGCGAGAGTCCACGGAGGGCTCCATCCAAAAGGGTCCACGAAGTAGTAACCTTGACTATTCCATACAACTTCCGTCCACGAAGGACTAGCCTCACTATGGGTAGATCTTCACGAAGTAGGAGATCTCCTTTACCTTACAAACTTCTTGGTTCACTCCACAACACGAAGTAGGAGGCTCCCAAGCGACACCTAACCAATCTAGGAGGCACCACCCTCCAAAAGGTAATAGGCTCGGTAATGATGATGAACTCCTTGCTCTTGTGCTTCAAGATGATAGACTCCTCAGCACACAATCTCTCTCACACAGGTTTGTTGGTAGAAGATACGGGATTGGTGGAAAGCAACTTGGGGAGGCTAGAAATCAAGATCCATATGATTGGAGTGGAAGATCTTGACCTCAACACAAGGGTAGGTGGTTCTCTCTCAGAAAATCTGATAGGATAGGTATGGAATAGTTCTGAGTGCTTCTCTTCCGAGTAAGTGGTGGTGAAGGGGTATATATAGGCGTCCCCAAAAATCCAACCGTTACACGCAAAATTACCAACTCGGTGACACCGATGTGTTAATCTTGGTGGTATCGAAGTGACCAAAAGGTGGCAACTTTTGAATCTCGGTGAGACCGATATAGGAAACTCGGTTGCACCGATAAGGTGACCAACGGTCAGATTTCCAATCTCGGTGACGCCGATCCAACATTCTCGGTGGGACCAAAAATGTGAATATGCGTAACAGAAAGTTGGCAACCTAAACTCGGTGGCACCGATATGAAATCGGCTGCACCGAAATGGCTAGGGTTTGGCTTGAGTCTGTCTAGGTTCTGGAATCGGTGGCACCAAAGTGGGAAAGTTGGTTGCACCGATTTTGAGTGTTGGGTATAGAACAGACTTTGGTGGGAGATTTTTGTGGATGTTTTTGGCGACTATCACTTGTGCACGTTTGAGCATAGTGTTCACCATCAAAACCTTTACCCCTTTTAATAGTATTGGCTTTCCTATGACTCAAAGTGATTTCTCACAAATATAAAATGTAGAGTCCTCTTGCTTGAAGCTTTGCCAACCTATTTCCTTGAATCTTGGGGTTTCTCCACAATCTCGTTTTACCAATCCTGAAATTGAACATTTCCTGAAATATACTTGGTGGAAACATTAGTTCAATGACTTATATGTTGTTATTAATTACCAAAACCACCAAGGGAGCAAATTTGCTTTCATCATTGGTGGTGTCCACCATTGCGAACGTATAGTCGGAGTTGTTGACACACTTGGCAAAATGCTCGCAAGGCCTTGTAGCCAGGAAGTAGTGGTAGACGAGCACATGATGGCGCACACACAACTAGGGGACGACAACCTTCTGATCATGCCTGGCACGACCGCCGGTGTACTCGAGGTAGAAGCCAACTACTTTGTATTTGTCATCTTGAGCAAGCAGCAACTCCAATGTGTTGACATAGTTGACCATCACGACCGGGTCGTTAGTCTACATCACCGAGAGGTCCGTCTTCCTGAAGTGGGTGTCCACTTTGACAATAGTGGCGAACTGCCACTCGACTCTGACAACCGCCATTGGATCCACACGATATGGTTGAAGCGATGACGAGATATGCACCCTCTCTCTATAACTTTCCATCATGGGTGTGCTTCTTTTGTTGTGTGGCACAATCGGAAGGTGGAAGAGATGAAGATAAATGGCCGCATGAATAAATTGCGCCAAGCGGCCTAGAATTTTGTCACATTCGCATGGCAGTTTTTGCAGCACTTAACTGCATGGTGGCACCGGCTGCGGCGCAATTGCTTGCATATGGCTCCCAAAATGCATGTGATCGTTCACACGTGGACGCCGGCCGAGCAGGCTTGCACGGACGGGAGCACCTAGTGTTGGGGCCGCATCAACCACCTCATGCATAGATTAATTCGCGACGGTGCGTATAGAATTACTGTTTGCTTTGTAATTGTTATTTATCTCACCTCAGTCCTGTCTTGTCACCGCGTTGCCGTACGAGTATTCCAGTGCACCCTTCAGGAGCCCGCAGGTTCCCGTGCAAGCTTCCCGTCCGGATCTCTAAAATGCCCCAAACACCCAATGCTTCGAGAGCGCACAACGTTTATTTTGGGCTCCCCATTCCCGCGCAACCGTGCACTAACGCACGCAAGCTTCCCGCGCGACTCATCTTGGCCGTCTGCTTTATAAACCCTCACAGCCAGTGCCTACACATCACATTCATCCCCTCCTTGCACGTAGCTTCCCAAGTTTGCTTCTCCACCAATCGCCAATGTCACCTGTCTGTCGTCGTCGCTTCGCCACTGCGCTAGAGAACAACTCAAGCAGGAAGGGTCCATCACATCAGCGATGTAGTACCTGTAAGTGTGTAGTGCGTGTGGCGTCCTTATTGGCTGTGCCCATGACACCCACCACACGCTCCTCCACTTTTGCCCGAAGGCGGCTGCTGCCGGTGACCACCGTGGCCGCTCCCCATCGTCGGCTGCCGTTTTCTCCACCACACCAGCGGCCACCTTGGTAGCCACCCCACGGCCAGCCATCGGGGTTATCACCTACTCTACCACCACGGCTTAGAGGAAAGAGGAGGAGGCCGCCGCCGAAGCCCAGCCGCTCGGGTTTTGGATCAGTGGCCTAGCGTGCTACATCAACTTCCTACATGAGGAGGAGGAGAGCCAGGTTGAGAACGCAAAGAGGCTCACCGCCACCATGGCTACAGCAGACGCCACAGTTGTGGCGTGGAATGCGGTGATATACACTGAGTCCCACCGCTTCGAGAAGGCACGTAAGGAGCAGCGGAGGGTAGCAGTAGCAGTCGACAAATTCAAGTCGTCTAGCTCGTCAGTAGGCCACTCGTCCTATGCCTCTTACTAAACGTGCTCAGCAGAGGAGACGGTTGCTGGCAGTAGCACAAAGCCCCTCCGGAGTAGTATTTAGGGGCTATTTTATTCAGTTCATCTAACTATAGATATGGTTGAACTGTCCCACCTACTTTAAATTAGCAACTATATATAGTTGAACTAGCTATTTTAGTATGTGGTTGGGAACAAATGGGGAAAAGTTTGTTCGATTTAGCTGTCGAGTTGAACTATTTTGTACAAAGACCAATGCTTGATCTATGACTGAAATATATGTTTACTGAATTTCAGTTGCAAAATTGCATCGTAATGGTGATTTTGTTCCTAGAAAATTTGAGAAATCTCAGTGTTTTCAATTTGACAAATGAAAATTTACCGAATATGATAGATTCGAATCTTACCTGACTATTGCTGCCAATGCATCGATCGGTGCATAGATGAGGTGCTTAGTGTATTAAATGACTTAGCAACTCAAGTCAATGATGCATTGTTGCTAAGGTCCCTTCATTTAATGATTTAGCAACTAAACTCTTGCATGCATTGGTTAGTTTGCTTCATTTAAGTGTTTTGCCAAGGTTCACACGCTTAGCATTGTTACTTCATGTGGTCACCAAACTCATATCTCTCCTCTTTATTACCTTCCCACATCAGATTTTTTTCCATACAACCTCGGTAGTTAGCACCAATATAACGGGTAACATCGAGAAGGGCACACGTGTCATCATTCACAACCGTTTGCGATGACGCAATGAAAAAATTCCTTCGCGCCAGTTTTATGCTTGGCTTAGTAGGGAAGGAACAATTGCCCTCGGTCTGCATATGGGTATTTAGTATGAAACATCTTTGATGATTGGCAAAGGATACACCTCCCCGATGAGCGTGCGGAGAACACTGCTCGCACACCACTTGTCTACTCAAATACCTGTCCGCATGCTACCTCCTTGCCAATACAGAGAGAGACACGTGGCAACATGTAAATGGTCTATCGAACGTCCATGAATTATAAATAATACACCCATTTGCGATGGTAAAGTGACATATTTTTATTCCAAATGCCTTTGTTGGCTATTAATAGTGCTTGCTCTTTCTCTCAAAGTGGACACTAAAAATACCACAACATATTTGTGCTTTATATGATGAGGCCTTGCCCAATATAGACCTTATGATTGTAGTTCATATTTGAATTATATAAATTAAATGCACATAGAACTCAATTTTTGTATATAAAAGCCATACAAACCCTTAATAATTTCATATTTTTGTAGTAGATACCTATTACTTTATGTTGTTTCTAGAAAAAAATCAAGGAGAGAATAGGCACCTTATGTCGTTTCACCCGCAAATGTGGCATGCATATGTTCCCTATCGGAACCACTAGACATAGCTTATTGTGTGAGAACCTCCGGTTTGTAAGAGAGTTGTGACAAAACATGTCCAAGTTGGTATTTTTTAACATGGCATATGTGTTCCTTGTCATGACACCATTCCAAGTTTCATGAATTTCTGAAAGAGTTTTGGATTTTCGAGAATTTGGAAACCAAGTTTCTCGATGTTTGTGGCTGAGCCAACATGCTGAGATGTTTGAAATTCGTTCTCATTTCTTGCATGTGAGCTAACACATGCATCTAGGGACACATATATGATTTTTCAACCCATTTTGCCGCCCCGGACCTTGTGATTGTAGGTCAAATTTTAATTATGCACATTAAATAATGCACCAAAAACTCAATTAATGTATTTAAAAGCCAGATGATCCCTTAATTTATTGCTCTTCACACCTACATTTCTATATTGTTTCTATAAAAAAGTCAAAGAGAGAAGATTTATCAGATGTCTTTTCGCCCGCATATGTGACATGCATATATCATGGGCCCTATCGAAACCACAGAGCTTCTTGTGAGGAGCTCCGATTTGTAAGGGGATTGTGCAAGAACATGTCCAATGTCGACAATTTTTTACCACGGCATATGTGTGCCCTTGTCATGACACCATGCCAAATTTCATGAATTTTTGATGAGTTTTGGACTTACGAGAATTTGAAAACCAAGTATCTCAATGTTTGCGGCCAAGCCAACGATCAATGAGATGTTAGAAACCAATTCCCATTTCTTGCGTGGGATCTAAACATGCATCCAGGGAAAGGCATATATTTTTTCAACCTATTTTTCATGTGTTGGACCTTGTGATAGTAGTTCAAATTTTAGTTATGCACATTAAACGGCTAGAAAACTCAATTAATGTATTAAATAGGTCTCACGAACCCTGGAAAAAATACATAGTTTAGCATGATTGTCATGTTGCTCTATGGTGACTACACAAATAAATTCAAGACGAGAAGAGACAACCGATGTTGTTTCGCACATAAAATGTGAACTTTCCCTAACGGAACACACGACTTTCTTGTGAGAACCTCTAGTTTGTAAGAGGCTTTGTGCCAAAACTTGTCCAAAATTGGGTATTTTTTTACCACCACACACACAACAGGGAAATTAATGAAACAATGCCCAAATTTCATGAATTTCGATCGAGGTTTGCATTTAAATGAATTTAAAAACTAAGTTTCCTAATGTTTGTTGTCGAGCCAAGACGATTATATGTTTGAAATTCATTCCCATTTCTTGTGTGGGACCTAAACATGCATCCAGGGAAACATATATGATTTTTTGACCTATTTTCCTACGCCGGATGGTGTGATTGTAGTTCAAATTTGAATTATGCACATTGAATGCCTAGAAAACCTAATTGATGTACTAAAAAGGCCAAATGAAGCCTCTAAGATTCCATTGTTTAACACGACACATTCATGTCGCTATATGGAAACTCTAGAAATAAATTCAAGGCGAGAACAAACATCAGATGTTGTTTAGAACATAAAATGCAAACTTTCCCTATTGGAACCACATGACTTCTTGTGAGAATCTTCGGTTTGTAAGAGGTCTGTGCCAAAACTTTTCCCAAACCTCGCATTGTTTTTACCACAACACACATGCGCCAAGACATGATGCCACACAAAGTTTCATGAATTCCTGATGATATTTGGATTTACTGGAATTTGAAAATATGTCTTCTCAAAGTCTATGACCGAGCAAAAATACCGAGAGGTTTGGAATTCATTTAATTTCCATTTCTTGCATGGGACCAAAACATGTGCCTAGTGACACATAGATGATTTTCAACCCATTCAGGTGCACTCTAGTATTTGCTTAACTGTAGTTCAAATTTGAACTATGCACATGGAATGTCTAAAAAACTCTTTAAATGTTTAAAAGGGCCTAAACAACCCTGAATAATTCCATATTTAACAAACACTCCTATAGTGGAAAGTTCACTGTAGATAAATGTTATTGCCATCGGAACACCTGCAATTGCCGATGTAACTTCATTTTTCATTTCAAAGAAATATGAAAATAAAATAAATCGTAGAAAGTTCTTGCTGATGAAACCTGTGTGATGTGTATAAAAATATCTTGGTCCAATATGAAGATCAAGTATATCTGGGGTCGCTTTTAACGTGCGTATGAAATATTATTGGATTGGGTCGAAAGTTGGCGTGCGGTCTTGTTTTATTGTTGATAGACCGCCTACCAAATTTCGTCGAAATCAGAGGTCATTTCATACCCGAACGGTCAGTAGTAGCAGTGCGGTCATCAGTTATTTCGTCGGACGTTTTTCGGTGTTTTAAACTCGTGTCACGGGCTGCAACTTTCTACGCTGTGCTACTTCCTGGTTGAAGTAAAGGTTCAATAACCTCATCAAGCTCTATTTTCCTCCCACTCAATTCTTTCGCGAGAAACTCTTTCTCAAGAAATGTTTCGTTCTTAGCGACAAAGACTTTGCCTTCGGATCTGAGATAGAAGGTATACCCGACTATCTCTTTTGGGTATCCTATGAAGACGCATTTCTCCAGCTTTTCAGGCTAAAGCTTTTTGACATAATCATCACATCCCCAAACTTTAAGAAACGACAACTTTGGCCTCTTGCCAAACCATAGTTCATATGGCATCGTCTCAACGGATTTCGATGGTGCCCTATTTAAAGTGAATGCAGCTGTCTCTAATGCATAACCCCAAAACGATAGTGGCAAATCAGCAAGAGACATCATAGAATGCAGCATATCTAATAAGGTACGATTACGACATTCGGACACACCATTACGCTATGGTGTTCCAGGCGGTGTCAACTGTGAAACAATTCCACACTATCTTAAGTGACTACCAAACTCAAAACTCAGATATTCACCTCCTCGATCAGATTGCATGAATTTAATCTTCTTGTCACGATGATTCTCAACTTCACTCTGAAATTGCTTGAACTTTTCAAACATTTTAGACTTGTGTTTCATTAAGTAAATATACCCATATCTACTTAAGTCATTCGTGAAGGTGAGAAAATAACAATATCCACCACGCGCTGTAACATTCATTAGACCGCACAAATCAGTATTTATGATTTCCAATAAGTCACTTGCTCGTTCCATTGTTCCAGAGAACGGCGTTTTAGTCATCTTGCCCAGGAGGCATGGTTCACATGTGTCAAGTGATTCAAAATCAAGTGACTCCAAAAGTCCATCAGCATGGAGCTTCCTCAGGCGTTTTACACCAAAATGACCTAAATGGCAGTGCCACAAGAAAGTGGTACTACCATTATGAACTCTACATCTTTTGGCATCAATGTTATGAACATGTGTATCATCACTATCAAGATTCATATGAATAAACCACTCACATTGGGTGCATGACCATAAAAGATATTACTCATACAAATAGAACAACCTTTATTCTCTGATTTAAATGAGTAACCCTCTTGCAATAAACAAGATCCAGATATAATGTTCATGCTTAACGCAGGCACTAAATAACAATTATTCAGGTTCATCACTAATCCTGATGGTAATCGAAGAGAGAGCGTGACGACGGCGATCACATCAACCTTGGAACCATTTCCCACGCGCATCGTCACTTCATTCTTTGCCAGCCTTCGTCTATTCCATAGTTCCTGTTTTGAGTTGCAAATGTGAGCAACCAAACCAGTATCAAATACCCAGGCACTACAATGAGAGCTAGTAAGGTACACATCAATAACATGTATATCATATATACCTTGTTTGTCATTGGCCGCCTTATTGTCAGCCAGGTACTTGGGGCAGTTCCGCTTCCAGTGACCAGTTCCCTTGCAATGAAAGCACTCAGTTTCTGGCTTGGGTCCATGCTTGGGCTTCTTTACAGGAGTAGCAACTGCTTTGCCATCCTTCTTGGTTTTACCGTTCTTGCCCTTGCCCTTGCCATTCTTCTTGAAACTAGTGGTTTTATTGACCATCAACACTTGATGTTCTTTCTGGATTTCAGACTCAGCGACTTTTAGCATCGCAAACAGCTCGCCAACTGACTTGTTCATCCCGTGCATGTTATAGTTCATCACCAAGCTCTTGTAACTAGGTGGCAGTGATTGAAGAACTCTGTCAGTGATCACCTATGGCGGAAGGGCAATTCCCAACTCCACTAGACGAGTCGAATACCCAGACATTCTGAGTATATGTTCACTGATAGACCCGTTCTCCTCCATCTTGCAATCATGGAACTTATCGGAGGTCTCATACCTCTCGATCCGGGCATTCTTCTAAAAGATAAACTTCAACTCCTGGAACATCTCATATGCTCCATAACGTTCAAAACGTCTTTGAAGTCCCGGTTCTAAGCCATACAATATTGCACACTGAACTATTGAGTAATCTCCAGAATGTGCCTCCCAAGCGTTCTTAACGTCTTCGGAAGACATGTCTTCTGGTTGGTCACCAAGCGGTGCATCAAGGACATATGATTTCTGGGAAGCCGTGAGGATAATCCTCAGATTACGGGCCTAGTCAACAAAGTTACTTCCATCATCTTTCAACTTAGCTTTCTCTAGGTACGCATTAAAATTCAGGGGTGCTACTGTGCGAGCCATCGATCTACAACATAAATATGCAAAGGTTACTTAGACTGTTGTTCAAGATAATGAGTTTAGTTAATCAAATTACTAAAGCTCCCACTCAAATTGACATCCCTCAGATCATCTGAGTGTCACATGATCCAAATTCACCAACTCAAATCCGATCATCACATGAGTTGAGGTGGTTTCAATGGTGAACATCATCATGTTGATCATATCTACTATATGACTCATGTTCGACCTTTCGGTCTCTTGTGTTCCGAGGCTATGTCTGTACATGCTAGGCTCGTCAAATTTAACCCGAGTGTTCTACATGTGCAACACTGGCTTGCACCCGTTGTATGTGAACATAGAGTCTATCACACCCGATCATCACATGGTGTCTCGACATGACGAACTTTCGCAACAGTGCACACTCGGGGAGAACACAATTCATCTTGAAATTTAAGTGAGGGATCACCTTATAATGCTACCGCCGTCCTAAGCAAAACAAGGTGCATAAAAGGATTAACATCACATGCAAATCATAAGTGACATGATATGGCCATGAACTTGTGCTTTTGATCTCCATCTTGAAAGCACCGGCATGATCTCCATCGTCACCGGCATGACACCATGATCTCCATCATCTTGATCTCCATCGGGGTTGTCGCTCCCATCATGCTTGTACTAATATTGCTACTGTTTAGCGACAAAGTAAAGCATTACATAACGCTTAATGATTGACACGCAGGTCATACAATAATTAAACACAACCCTATGGCTCCTGCCGGTTGCCGTACTCATCGACATGCAAGTCCTGATATTCTATACAACACATGATCATCTCATACATCACATATATCACATCATGTAATTGGCCATATCACATTACAACATACCCTGCAAAAACAAGTTAGACGTCCTCTAATTGTTGTTGCATGTTTTACGTGGCTGCTACGGGTATCTAGCAAGAACAATTCTCACCTACTCATAAACCACAATGGTGATACATTAGTTGCTTTTCAACATGCTCAAGGAACACCTTTGTTGAATCCAATCCAACTAAAGTAGGAGAAACTGCCACCCGCCAGCCATCTTTTGCAACAAGTTGCAGTTGAGGGAACCGGTCTCTCGTAAGCGTACGAGTAATATTGGTACGGACCGCTTCATCCCACAATACCGCTGAACCAAAACACGACCAAGGGAGGAAGAAATCTAAGCATCAACGCCCACAAATTCCTTGTGTTCTACTCGAGATGTCATCTACACATAGACCTAGCTCATGATGCCACTGTTGGGGAACGTCGCATGGGAAACAAAAAATTTCCTACGTTCACGCAAGACCTATCCATGGTGATGACCATCTACGAGAGGGAGAGTGGATCTACATACCCTTGTAGATCGCTAAGTGGGAAGCGTTAAGAAACGCGGTTGTTTTAGTTGAACGTCTTCGTGATCCAAATTGCCGAGCGTCCCGCGACCCAATCACGATCCGTCCCGATCAAGCACCGAACTGACGGCACCTCCGCGGTCAGCACACGTGCAACTTGATGACGATCTCCGCCTTCTTGATCCAGCAAGAGGGAGCAGAGAGGTAGAAGAGTTCTCTAGCAGCGTGACGGTGCTCCGGCGATGGTGGTGGAGCTATTCCGGCAGGGCTTCGCCTAAGCACTGCAAAAATCTGATCTAGAGGAGAAACTATGCACTAGAGGAACGGGTAGCATGTGGCTGAAAATCAAGTGCAAAACCCCTAAAACCTCCAGTATATATAGGAGGGAGAGAGGAGGAGGCTTTGCCCTCAAGGGATCAGCCCTTGGTTCGGCCGAATCAAGGAGGAGAGGAGGACTCCTCCTCCAATCCTAGTAGGACTAGGATTCCTCCCTATTTTCCCTTTTTCCACCTTATCTCTTTGGGTTTTCTCTCTCAGCCGCATGGGCCTTGTGTAGGACTTCCACCAGCCCACTAAGGGCTGGTATTCACTCTCCCACAGCCCATGTAGCCTCTTGGGTCGAAATACCCCTCCCGATGGTCTCCCGGTACACTACCGGCACTCCCGGTACACTACCGATGAGCCCGAAACTTTTCCGGCGACCAAAATAGGACTTCCTATATATCAATCTTTACCTCCAGACCATTTCGGAGCTGCTCGTGACATTTGGGATCTCATCCGGGACTCCGAACAACCTTCGGTCACCACCATACATAACTCTATACTACCGAAACGTCACCAAACCTTAAGTGTGCAGACCCTGCGGGTTCGAAAACTATGTAGACATGACCGAGACACCTCTACAGTCAATAAACAATAGAGGTAGCTTGATGTCCATATTGGTTCCTACATATTCTACGAAGATCTTTATCGGTCGAACCTCTATGTCAAGGATTCAGTTAATCCCGTATGATGTTCCCTTTGTTCTTCGGTATGTTACTTGCCGGAGATTCGATCATTGGTATCTCCATACCTAGTTCAACCTCGTTACCGGCAAGTCTCTTTACTCGTTCCATAATACAAGGTCCCGTGACTAACACTTAGTCACATTGCTTGCAAGGTTTATTGTGATTTTGTATTACCGAGTGGGCCCTGAGATACCTCTCCGTCACACGGAGTAACAAATCCCAGTCTTTATCCATGCCAACCCAACAGACACCCTCGGAGATACCTGTAGAGCACCTTTATGGTCACCCAGTTACGTTGCGACGGTTGATACACACAAGGCACTCTTCCGGTGTCCGTGAGTTGCATGATCTCATGGTCATAGAAACATATACTTGACATGCAGAAAACAGTAGCAATAAACTGACACGATCATATGCTATGTTTGTAGTTTGGGTCTTGTCCATCACATCATTCTCCTAATGATGCAATCCCATTATCAAATGACATCACATGTCAATGGCTAGGGAACCTTGAACATCTTTGATCAACGAGCTAGTTCACTAGAGGCATACTAGGGACAAAGTGTTGTCTATTTACCCACACATGTAATGTGTTTCCAATCAATACAATTATAGCATGGATAATAAACGATTATCATGAACAAGGCAATATAATAATAAACACTTTATTTATTGCCTCTAGGGCATATTTCCAACATATAGAACATGCTTCGTTTGTGATGTGTTGATATCGAGAACTATTCTGAAGAATTTGCATGTTCAAGTTGATCATACATGGGGTATAACACAGCGTTCGTTTGTGATGTTTTGATATCGCACATGGTTCAGAATAATGGATTGTGTCCGATGGTGCTTTCTGCTCCTGTTTTTCGTAGCACCAAATGAAAATTATGGGCTGCCATGGAAATATATACCTTCATCACCCCCGATACCAATCAAAGGCCACTTTTCTCCCATTTTCCTCTATCTTTCCTTGTTCAAACCTTCACTGCTTGCTTGCATTGCTGCCTCCTCGCCGACGATGCTCCTTCCTACTGCTTGACCTCCTCCATGTAGTCAGGTAATCGACACCTCCCCAATACTGCCTCAACCCCTCCTCCATCCCATATGGCCCTACCGGCAACGATACACCTTCCACCCAAATCACCCTCCCATCCTCCAAATAATCGCCGCCAAAAGCCATTGTGCACGCAGTATAGCCAGGATCTCAAAGAGCATTTGCCTATAGAGAAGAAAATTGCGGTTGCACGTGCAAATGAGGCATGTATGGCTTCCATGCGTGATGACCCCTAGATCCTGGAGGAGCACCTCGATGTCGAGGCAACCATCGACGCCTCATGCGCTGATGCCGCGACACGGTTGGCTACTATAAACGACAGCTTGTGGTCTTTTCTGGAGGGCACCGTTGGTCCGTTCAACAAAGACTTCGATGTGTTTTCTCAGCACGCCCATGCTTACCTCAACTCCAGAGCTGGCATGTTGGTGTCGAGCAGGATCAGGCCACTCACCACTAGGAGGGTTGCACCCACGATGTGGAGGCCTCGCCCTCTTCCAAGTTGAAGGATCCCACCATCATCGATATCCTCCAACGATGAGGAATAGCTTGTTTCTCTTACCTTTATCACCAAGGACCCATGTTCACCTTGCTACGCCTGTTAACCATGTTTAGTTGACCTATTGCGTGTGTTGCTACTACCTTTCGTTTAGAAATTATAGAGAAATGTCCAATGTAATGCTACTGCAACCTGACCTTCTAGTATGTTCTATTGTGCAATGTGGTGCTTAGTTAATTGTTTCGTTCATTTGTTGTGGTGACCATTTAACTATTTATTTCAATTCTACAATGTGTCCGATTGTGTTGGTACAATTTTGTATTGTTATGCATGTGATGAATAATTCAAATTTAGATGTACTGAATACATGTGAAACATATGGAATTGCTATATTTCGTAGTTCTTAGCACACTTAGTTTAGATAATTGGCTTTTACATGTGGCCGGAATTAATCTGTTGGATCTGCAATGTGTTTATTTTCCATTAAAATATTTCAAGGATAGTATACCAAATATCACTTGCAACCTGATCAATAATTGTCTTAAATATGTTGAAGTGGGAAACAACGGGGTCACTAAAGTTTACCATTGAGGTTTGCACATCCATGGTCGTTTGGCTAATAGGACATTATTGTGCAATTGCAGGAACCATTATAATATTAATGTTTTTTATAATTTTTTCTTGCACATGTAGGTCCTACTGTAAGAGGTTTAGACCCACTGTTTGACCCTTTTTGCATGTGGGGCAAAATCAGGTGTCCTTGGATATCAGTCAAATCAAGAAACTCAAAAAGATTGTTGCGATGAAGAAACTAGCTAGCAAAAACAACAAGATGTTTGTCTGCACAATGAACAAGACATCGGTCAACTATAGGATGGTACCATTTCTTTCACACTATTCTTTTCCCTTTGTGACAATTCAAATTTAAAAAAAGATATTTATGTGTATGTTTGTTTTCAGTCCTTCTCAAGGCAGTTCATCGATGGTTACATCTCAAACCACCTGTATGATCAAGAGGTGATGAAGGTATTCATACAACACCCATGGTATAATCTTGAAGCCTTCCTTAAGAGGGCAAAGGATGGGCAAACAATCATCCACAAGCACTTGCCTAATGTTGCAAGGACCTTCAACATCATTGAAGGCTCAATATTCGCCTTTCGCTTCAACAGTTTTCTCGATGAGACTCATCTGTCTATTTATTGTCTACTATTATACTTAATTTCCAAAGGTTTTATATGTTGCATTTGAACTTTGTACTGTTGTGCAATTGGGTAGCTAGACAGTATATGCCTATATGATTTTGTACCCTCATGTAATTCGGTTATGAAATCCTGGTTGTCGTACTATGAATAAGAAATATATTTTGTGGTTGATTTGAAATGTTAATTTGATTACTAAATGGATTATAAATAATAGAGCAATCAGGCTGATTATTGGGGTTCCCTTTGCAGACGGTTTCTAAGACAACACCGTGGGCAATGACCTGAACAAACCCACACAGTTTCTAGAAAGTTGGCGTGTTGGATCGATGAGCAATCACACATGAATTCTGGCCGATAACTTTGTGCGTTAGGACAACCAATCACAAACGTTTTCACATAGCTAGTGTGTGTAATGGGCAGCCCGATGCCAAACAGTTTCTTCTAGACATCCTGAGTGATATTTTGAAAAATGCAAACGACAAAATTATAACTATCATGTGTGATGACCACCCCTATCACTATTATGTAGAAACTTATGTGTGATCTGCAATACGAACGTAGATGTATGCTTGGGATTCTCTGCGTGTGATGCTAAGCTCATCTCACATGTCTTCCCCAATATGTATGTTTGTGATTGCCCTTCCAATCGCAAACGATATATTATTTCCCATCATGTGTGACCGGGTGCAGGCATCGTCGACGAGTTTTCCCTATTGTGTGGGATAGCCCCCCTATCGCCCACACGTGCAAGGCAACGGTTTAAGACTATGTCATGAAAAGGGGTTAAAACCAATTGTATAGCATGTTGTTACAGTAGTGAATGTAAGCACTGATTCTTGCGACCTAACCAACCATAAGCCTTTCTGGTTTTGGGAGCCATCACGATTTCTACAGATCCAAGTGCAAAGGCAAAGATAAGATAATAGGTAGGTATTTGATTCAAAAGTATAGAGGGGAATAAACCCACCAGAACTTTCAAGACAAGAAAAATAGCTTGATAAGTTGTCGAATGGGTTGGACAATCTTGATGGCTCAATATGCAAAAATGAGTTGGTATATATCAGTGAGCTGGCTAAAAGCGGATGCTCGGACTAAAAGATTTGGTGAAAATTTTACATATACACAAAATACTTTCTACCAAGAGGGAAGGATTGACGGATCTAGTAGTGCTGAAGAAAGGAAAATAAAGTGCTTAAATTACGGCGGAAATATTGAGAGGAGACATTTATAGGTTCTTCAGGGGTTTAGAAGCAGATCTATTGCATTACGAAAGAGGAACAGAACTAAGAGTATGAACTAATGGTAGGAGTTCGATGACAAACTAGGCTCACATTCGATATCTCATTTGATTTACAGCGATGCTCCGATGAACTTTCAAGAACAGGGGAAAGAACTAATGGTGGAGATGGTACTTACCGAGTCTGAAGTGAGGAGGACTATGGAGAATCTTATTCCCGGAGAAGATCATTTTGATGAAGCAGGTCACTAGTGGCAGCGGTGACAGAGATGACTCAGGTCACAAGGAAGAACTGCAACTAGTTTGGACAGAGGTCCAGAGGCGAGAGGAAGAAGATGTAAAAACTGAATCTACAAGGGCCTTGGGTCTATTTATAAGATGGGAGCCCGAAGCGTGTAGTAGGAAATTGAAACAACCACAGTAATTTGTGGCTGAGAAGACACCTGGATTTTCGCATGTGATTGGATTTCACGACTATTCAAAAAATATTCACCAAAATGACATGAAGGCATTGGTGGTCACAAAGGTGGCATCATGATGGCAGTGGGTGAAAAGGCGCTAAGTCTTGAACAAGGGAAGTTAACCTGGTAGAATGTTAACCTGGACGAAAAACTTGATATCTGATAGAAGAGAAATGTCGGCTCGTGCGCAAGACTTGTTTTAGTCTTCATGCTTGAGGTTTTCTTTCATTTTTCACTATGGAGTTTAACATGGGCAAATTAAACCAGGGGCTAATGTTGGGGATATTCCCCACGGATGAGCCGCCCATGAGATGACCTGGTGAGTCATCAATGACTCAGGGAATGGGCTTTGTGTTTGGGCCACGAAGGCCCTAAGACGTAAAGCCTAGGAGGCGGCTCGTGGGGAAGGCCTACACAAGGCCCATGGCCTGGCAGGCCAACTCAAGGAACAAGGTCATAGGGAATTCTTCATGCTTTAAATATAAGATGAGTAAGTGATAGGTTGAGTCACGGGTTATACATCGACCCAGACTCTATTGTAATCTCAGGGCCTCAATCTATATATACTTCGACCAAGACTCTATTGTAATCTTGGGGCCTCAACCTATATATATTTCGACCCAAACTCTATTGTAATCTTCCACGAGTAGAACATGTTCTGTACCCGACTCCACCCAACATAATCGTCAATAGTGGCTCAAGTATCCTCCATGCTATGCTTATGCATAGTAGTACTAGAAATATACAAATAGGGATTGCAGACTCCGTGAGAACGTGTTTTTATTTATGTCATTTGATGACCCACAAGTATAGGGGATCAATCGTAGTCCTATCAATAAGTAAGAGTGCTGAACCCAATGAGGAGCAGAAGGAAATGATAAGCGTTTCCAGCAAGATAATTTTTGCAAGTACTAAAATTGTAAGTAGCTAGTAGTTTGATAGAAAGGTAATTGTAATGAGAAAGTAACTATTACAATAGGTAAGGTGAAGCAAAGTATCACAATCCTTTTGTGGTAATGGACAGGCCAAAACTATCTCTATGATAAGCAAAGTGTTCTTGAGGGTACACGGGAATTTCATCTAGTCACTTTCATCATGTTGGCTTGATTCGCGTTTGCTACTTTGATAATTTGATATGTGGGTGGACTAGAGCTAAGGTGCTATTATTACTTGAACTAACAACCAACTTATGATTAACCCGTCGCAAGCATCCGCAACTATGAGAAAAGTATTACGACAAAGTATAACCATAGCATTAAACATATGGACCTAAATCAGCCCCTTACGAAGTAGCGCATAAACTAGGGTTTAAGCTTCTGTCACTCTTGCAACCTATCATTTAATAACTACTCCACAATGCATTACCTTAGGCCCAAGGATGGTGAAGTGTCATGTAGTCGACGTTCACAAGACACCACTAAGGAAATCACAACATACATATCATCAAAATATCAAACACATATCAAATTCACATGATTACTTGCAACATGACTTCTCCATTAATCTCAAGAATAAAGGTAACTACTCACAAATAATATGCATGCTCAAGATCAGAAGTGTATTGAATAGCATAATGGACCAAAACATATAATCTTCCACCAAATAAACCATATAGCAATAAACTACACAAGGTAATCAACACTACTAGTCCCCCACATGTACCAATCTAGGGTTCCAGTACAAAGATTAAATACAAGAGATGAACTAGGGTTTGAGAGGAGATGGTGATGTTGAATATGTTGATGAAGAACGGTCTCCCCAAGATGAGAGGGTTGTTGGTGATGACTATGGCTTCGTTTTCCCTCTTCGGGAGGGAAGTTCCCCTGGCGGAATCGCTCTGCCGGAGGGCAAAAGTGCTCCTGCCCAAGTTCCACCTCGAGATGCTAAAATTCCGCTAAAATTATAAAGTTTCACCAGACTTCGATTTTTCATTTATTCCACTATAATTCTCTGTAAAGTTTCAGCTCCATTGGGGATGTGTAGAATAGGTATCTCTAACATGCTTTTCTTAGGTCCCGAATTCAGCTGCTTGTATTCTCCCTCTTTGTGTCAACCTTGCAAATTATGAGAGAAAAGGCATTAGAATTACTCCCCAAAGCATTATTAGGAATAAAAAAATTATAATAGCACTAGGAAATATGATGCAAAATGGACGTATCAACCCCCCAAGCTTAGTCCTCGCTTGTCCTCAAACGAAAGCCGATATCGAAGAACATGTCCACATGGTTTGAGAGAGAGGTGTCGATAAAAATAAAATACAGACATAGTAGCATCATAGCTATTATTATAACATCAACAAACTTTAACATGTAACTCTTTCATATAACTTTTATTTCATAAAAACATAATATAACTTCTTATGAGCAAGTAACAATTCATGACAACGTGGAAGTATAAAGCATAAACCTTATTGAAAACCAGCAAACTATGTTCTTAGTCAACTTTACAACTAAAATTTATCATATTTCCTAGAAGGGTCTCATGTAGGAGCCTTTTGGAAAGTCCACATACTCAACCATCATTTAGTCCTCTATGATTGCTAACACTCATAGCATACCCATGAGCAAAAAGTTTCAACCGGACCCATAGAAAGATAGGGGCTTATAGTTTCGCCTCCCAACGTATTCATCTCAAGGGTGATGTAAACAATAATAACTCATGCTCACTCATATCCAACTAGATATATGTGCCTAGATCTTTCCTCACCACATGATGCTTGCAGAAGGAGAAAACTAAAAAGGAATATGGAAGAATACTTTGACTCTTGCATAAAAGTAAATACATAAAGGTAAAAGATAGGCCCTTCACAGAGGGAAGCAGAGGTTGTGATACATCTCCGTCGTATCTATAATATTTGATTGGTTCATGCCAATATTATACAACTTTCACATACTTTTGGCAACAATTTATATGATTTATTGGACTAACCTATTGATCCAATGCCCATTGCGAGTTCCTATTTTTGTGTGTTTTTTGTTTCACAGAAAATCCATATCAAATGAAGTCCAAACACGATAAAAATTTATGGAGATCTTTTTGGAATATTTGTGAATTTTGAGAAGTGGAATAAACGCAAACGAAGGCCGACAGCGAGCACAAGACACCAGGGCGTGGACCAGAGCCCAAATACAGCCTAGTTGGCGGTGCTCACCTCATATGTTGGTTGGACTTCTCCTTCAGCCATAAGAAAGCTAGTGTTTGGATAAAAGTTCCCTCAGAATTTCAGCCCAGTCGGAGTTACGGATCTCCAGGAATATAAGAAACGGTTTTCGGCCCGAAAACAGAAACGTGAAACAGAAGAGAACATAGAGGGAGATCCAATCTTGGAGGGGATCCCGCCCCTTCGCTGCCATGGATGCCATGGACCATATGGGGAACTCTCCTCCTATCTATGAGGGAGTCCAAGTAAGAAGAAGAAGGAGGGGCTCTCTCTCCCTCTCTGCCGGTGGCGCCGGAACGCCGCCAGCGCAAGCATCGTGATGAAAATCTACACTATCAACTTCACCAGCATCAACACCAATTCTCTCCCCCTCTATACAGTGGTGTAGCACCTCTATTCCCCGCTGTAATCTCTACTTAAACATGGTGCTCAACTTCATATATTATTTCCCAATTATATTTGGCTATCCTATAATGTTTGAGTAGATCACTTTTGTCCTATGGGTTAATTGTGGTATAATGCTATGTATGTGAGTTGCTTGTTGATATGGTGTTGTCCTATGGTGCCCTCCGTGTCCCGCGAGAGTGAGGTATCCCCGTTGTAGGGTGTTGCAATATGTTCATGATTTACCTATGCTGGGTTGCTTGAGTAACAGAAGCATAAACCCGAGTAGGTGGGCTGTTGCGTGTGGGAGTAAAGAGGACCGGTACTTAAGGCTATGGTTGTGTTCTACCTTAATGATCTTTAGTAGTTTTAGATGCTTCCTAGAGTTCCAATCATAAGTGCATATGATCCAAGTACAGAAAGTGTGTTAGCGTATGCCTCTCCGTCATTGCATATAACAAGTATCTATCGTATCATATTCAATTGTCTATGGACAATCTTTCTCTTGCGTTACACAAAAAGCTTTCTACAAAACTATTTACTTTTTTTGTTCTTTTATTAACACATCACGTAAATTTTATTTCCACGTTCTTTATATTCTCGCAAAGTACTTCTAGTTTTATTCCCGCAAAGTAGTTTCATACTTGTTCTAGGTAAAGCAAGCATTAGCATGCGCAGATTTGTACCGGTGGTAGACAGAACTTGAGAGAATATTAATTCTACCTTTAGCTCCTCATTGGGTTCGGAACTCTTACTTATCAAAATAGGCTACAAACAATCCCCTACACTTGTTGGTTATTAGGTTGTCATGCGCCTTTTAATTTGTATGCCAAATCCCTTACCGCAAAAGAATATCACTTTGTATTGCACCTTGTGATAGCAACATTTATTATGCAGTTTGTCGCTTTTATTACTTTGCCATCACAAGTTAGTGTAACGCTCAATTTTCTCCCACACTAATTGATACAACACTTTTAGAAACAATTTGTATTGCCTTGATGAACTGATGACAACTTACTTGAAGGATCTTATTCAATCCATAGGCAGGTATGGTGGACTCTCAAACATGAGTTTGGGTGTGGGTTTTTTTGGACGCACAAGTAGTATATCTACTTAGTGCGGCATTTTTGGCTAGCAAAGGTATTGATAAAGCACCACATGTTGAAGGATCTATGACAATATAACTTCTATGTGAATATGAACAAGCATAAATCATTACGTTGTGTTCTTTGTCCAACGTCAACAATTTTTGCATATAATATTTAATGGGGGCTCACAATCATAAAAGCTATCCATGATAGTTTATTTGCATGTGAATCTTCTCTTACCTAATTAATTCTTTCATGAATTGCACCATTGACAAATGCTATGTTTGCCAATCTCCAATAAATTTTACCACTTATACTTTTCTTTATAGTGATGCCATTACTCACCATAAGATTAGCAAATGATCTTTTATCATTTATTTTCTTTTATTATGATTGCAACACGAAAGTAAAGGGGCAAAATCTCAAACTCAACTTTATTATATAACTCTCACTCAATTACATAGATAGATTGATTATGAAACTAGCACTCAAAAATAGATCATGCTAAACTTTTATTCAACTAAATCATGCAAAAGCTAAGGATCGAAATAAAAAGCAAAGGTAAAAAGTGATGGTGATACGATACCAGGGCACCTCCCCCAAGGTTGGCTCAAGCCAGGGGAGTGCCAATACCCGTGTACTCAAGTCTCCTTTGATGGTGAAGATGATCAAGGCGATGATGATGAAGAATATTCTTATTCTCCAATTTACGCTTCAGGATGAAATTTTCTTCCCTTAAATTGTCATTCTCTTGCTCAAGTTTCTATATACTCTTGCATAGAGCTGCCTTGCTCTCCTGCAGAAGACGAGAAGGGATAAAATGAGTATTGGGTTTGCTCCCACCATTAGAAAGGCTTGAGTTCTTTAACTCCATGTGCGTATCTCCAAGTTGAGGTAGTGGAGCTTCATCTTCATCTGAGCCAGCGTCCGGTCCAACGTATTCTATTTCCTCTAGATCGATGTCCTCTTCTTCCTCTAAAGTCTGCAAGTAGGGGTAAATTTCCCCAAAGATCTTTGGATCAACAACATAATTGGATACATAGCTCTCTCGCTCCGAATCTTGAGACGATATATTTTCAGATCTGTCAGGAAAACATCATGAAACAAGAACATAGGAAAATCACGTGATGCGGTGGTCAAATAATTAGGGGGTATATATAGAGAATTTTTACTCTTGAAAATCAAGCAAATAGAAGGAAAACGGAGTCGGGAAGATTCCCGAGGTGGGCACCACCCACCAGGGCCCGCCAGGGATGGGAACCGTGCCCTAGTGTATCGTGCTCAACTCGGTTGCCTTCCAATTTTTTTCTTATTTTCCAAAATTCTAAAATATTCCGAAACTGATAAAAATATTTTTGCAGATTTTTCGGAGTCCGTTTACATACGTATCACATACCTCCTATTTTTCACGATTCTGGAGTATTCTGGAAGGTTTCTCTTATGTGCTCCTCCGGTGTCATGGTTTCGGTAACAATGCTTTCAACATTAATAGGCGTAACTGAGATATAGTGTTTAATTCTTTGTCCATTGACCACCTTCGGGTTAGTACATTTGACATTATTAATCTTGATAGCTCTAGAGCGATAAACTTCTTCGATAACATATGATCCTTCCCATTTGGAGAGAAGTTTTCCTGCAAAAAATCCGAAACGAGAATTGTGCAAAAGAACATATTCTCCAACTTTGAATTATCGCTTTTGGATTCTTTTGGCATGCCATCTTTTAACTTATTCTTTAAATAACTTGGCATTTTAATAAGCTTGGGTTCTCCATTCATCTAATGAGCTAATATAAAATGACCTCTTTTCACTAGCAAGTTTCAAGTCCTAATTGAGTTCTTTAATTGCCTAAAATGCTTTATGTTCTAACTCTAGAGGCAAATGATAAGCTTTCCCATATACCATCTTGTATGGATACATACCCATAGGATTTTTTATGCTGTTCTATAGGCCCAAAGTGCATCATCTAATTTCTTAGACCAATTCTTTTGAGACCTATTGATAGTTTTTTTGTAATATTAATTTTATTTCTCTATTGCTAAGTTCAACTTGACCACTAGATTGAGGATGATAGGGTGATGCAATTCTATGGTTAACATCATATTTAGTAAGCATTTTACGGAACGCACCATGGATAAATGTGAACCACCATGAGTCATTAGATATCCATGGACTCCAAACCTTGGGAAAATAACTTCTATAAGCATTCTAATGGAAGTCTTATGATCATCACTACTAGTTGGAATAGCTTCTACCCACTTAGTGACATAATGAACAAGAACTAAAATATGAGTATACCCATTAGAGGAAGGAAAATGTCCGATATAATCAAAACCACAAACATCAAATGGATGAAAAAGTGAATAATGCATAGGCATTTCCTGACGCTTACCAATATTACCAATTCTCTAAGATTCATCACAAACAAGACAAACTTACAAGCATCCTTGAAGAGAATAGGCCAATAAAACCAGATTGTAATACCTTATGAGTAGTTCTATCTCCCGCATGATGTCTGTCGGGGATATTACCCCGCGGTATAACCCGGCCGGAAGTATGACCCGGCCGGGACTCGGTGACTCACTACTACGACAGCCGAGCTTGGTGACTCATTAGTGACCCGACTAGAGGTATGACCCGACCCATTGTATGGCAGCTCAAAAGGTCACCTCTATTACCGGGTCACAGGACAACCAGGCCCAAGGCCCAGCATGTAAGCCAGCTTCAGGCGGCTCACAGAGAAGGCCCAAAAGAGAGAAATGATTCCCTTGCAAAGGAAACAAGGCCCGGATTAGGACTCAAGAGAGACTAATCCTAATCCTACTCCTAGTAGGACTCTACATGTAAACTTACCCCTTCCACTTATATAAGGAGGGGTAGAGCACCCCTAGAGGGACAAGTTCAAGTCATTAGAGATAGAAATATTAGAGACTGTCAAGAATAGAGGTAATGATTCCGCACCCTTGTAACCGAGATTGTCATCTTCATGATCATCAATATAGACACAAAGCAGGACGTAGGCTTTTAACTCCGTCAGGAGGGGCCGAACGTGGGTAAATCCACATCTCTCGATTCTGACCAACTCCTCTCAAGCCACCACATAGTTGTGATGTCCTCACACCTAAGTCCGTTAATGCGTACGTCTTGCCATGAAAAATCGATGATAATTGGCACCCATCGTGGGGCCAGCGCACGGTGGTGTTGTGTTCTTGGAGGGATATCTCCACGGATTGAGATACTCGTGATTAATCGGATGAAGAGGAATCAGGCGAAAGCATATATGTCATGGATGAGCAGTCAGAAATTGCGTGTATGAGATACGAGTTCGAGACGAGAGAGCACGGGTTGTTCGTGTGCCGCAGCGTTGGTCGATCCAATGATCCGCAGGATAGATCGATTTTCCGTTGTAGGCGAGTCGTTGAGATTTTCCGTAGCGTTCCAATCCGTGTCAAGGCTTATCAGGACCGGTGTGTGTGGCTACAACCATTCATGGTTATTACGCCGTGTTTGATAGATTCATACTCCGACGGCCCCTGCCTCCATCATGGTAGCTCGCTCCGTAGCCGTGGCCTCCCCTCAAGCCACCTCGCCTCGCCTGCCCGCCTTCCGATCTGGCTCACTCCGCAATTGTGGCCTCACTTTACCACCACAGCCTCACCTCGAGCTGACCCTCTCTGCAGCTGCGACCACACCACCTACAACTACTACGAGAGACCCAAAGCCATGGGAAGACTCAACGGCGTTCCAGTCGGAGCGGTTTGAGGATGGCAAAGGCGACGGGCTATTCATGAAGCCATTTGCGATGGGGTAGTCAAAGGGGTGCTTATGGACTTCACATAAAGGAAAAAAAGAGGTGATGATGGAGTTTTTGATTCACACACGGAACTTCGCGTCACTAGCGTCAACTGTATCAGACATACAAAAATTGCTCATTGGCAGTGGGAATCAACCTATGGTGGCAGAAATTTGCGATGGAGGTCGGTATCTGTGACAGCCCAAGTGTTGCACCTACCTAGTTGGGCATGTATCTTAAGTGAACCTTGTTGTCATGAGTTTAATGATATGAGTTTGAGCCTTGTCATGTCATGTCTTGTTCATGCATTCATGCATCATGCATCTTGTCATTCATCATGCCATGCCTTTGTTTGTGATGTGACCTTGTTGTGGTTGGGTATGTTCTTGTGTTGTGTGATGTGGTTAGGGTGTGGGTGGTGCAACACTCTTTCTCCTCCCCCCCTATCTTATTCTTTTCAACAAACCCAACCTAACAACCTTTTATCCAATTGGCATTTTATCAGCAGAATTAACTTGCTATAAAAATTGTTTAAAATGTTCAGGAGGTAGTTTGCAATGTTTTAAAATTGTGTGTGTGTTTCTTTTGTTGTTTTGATCTAAATGAATTTGAGGTTTTAATCAATAAGGGGGTTGTTGCTTTTAAACCCATTTAAAATAGTTGCTGTAAAATCTTCTTCTCATTTTTATAAAATGGGGGATTTCTTCTCATCACTAAAGTAATTTTGTTTTGTATTTATTCCTTTTCTTTATCTCAAAAGGAATTGTTTGCCTCTCTTTTATTTAAAAAACAGGAAAACTTGTTGTTGTTTTTTCAGCGAGAGAGTGTGTGAGTGGGCCGATTCCTCCCCGCGCGGACCAACCCAGGTGGCCTAGTGGCTACCTGCTCCTGTTTCTTCTCTGTCAGTAAAGCAGAGAGGGAGCAAAGAGAGCGCGTCGCCTCCGTGTCCTTCCTCGTCGCGACGCCGTCAGGTTCCCCCCTTTTTTAACTCCCCCTTGACATGCGTGCCCCTCTAGGTTTTCCCCTCTCCCTCCTCGCATCGCTGCCACCCTCTCTTCCTCCTCCTTTCTTCTTCCTCCCCAAGGTGAGTTTCTGGTCCAGAGAGATATTCAGAGAGAGGCAGAGAAGATTCCTGGTGTCTGCTCATCGTCTCCGTCGACCTCATCGATGTCCATGACATCCAGGGGCTCGGGTAACCTCCCCGCTTTCCATTCCCGCCGCTAGGAGCCCCAAAGAAGCTCCGTAGCAACGACCCCCTCTTCATCTTCATTGGCGGCACTCCGCTTCATCGATTCCCCCTGCTTCCACTCCGGCGCTCATCTCCGACCCCCTCCATCGTCATTTTCATCAGCAGCAACCCTGTGGTGAGCAGCCGTTCGTCGCAGCTTCCCCTCTGCTCTGATGCGTCCGCAGGGTCGTCGCCTCTGACGAGCTCCACCATAGATGTAGGTGCCTGCTGCCGTGGGTCTCGTCACATGTTAGGCATAGGAATGGACTCCTCGTAGTCGCCTCTAGCCCCGCACCGGAGCAATCGACCGCTAGGGTCCTCTGCTCGCCGGAATCGTTGACGCCGTTGTTGTCACCGTAGTGTGCAGGTGTTTCTTCAGTTTCGTCAGTCTGAACGGTAGTGGTTGGTATTAGAGGGCTAGGGCCCCTAGTTGGTCAAATAACACGCCACAACGCAGTGGCAACCGGCTCGGGGGTTAGACCAGTAGGTCTGGGGTTCGATCCCCAAACCCCCCCTTTTTTATTTTTTTTATTTCCTTTGTTTGTCCTTCTTTGCTGATGTGTAGTGTGTATGTGTATGTGTATAATACATGTATAGATGTTTTTTTACTTCTTCCCTTTTCTGTTTAGTAGATATATGTGTATGTGAGTGTATGTGTGTAAGTGTGGAGTTGCATGAATGTGTATGTGCATATATGCACATGTGCATATATGTGTGCATATGTGTGTGATGGGCACTCACACACATAGGTGAGTGTGTGCTCCTGAGTGTGGGTGTGCCCTAAGCACTAGTGCATATATAGCTTGTGTGTGTGCATGCCATGTGGTGTGTATGGGTGGTAGTGTGTGTGTATGTTTGGGTGTGTGTGTGTGTGACAAGTGGGCTTGCCCCACTTGTCATACACTATTTAGTTTAGCATGTGCCATGTTTGTAGTGATAATTATATTTTTCCAAGTATATCTACATTTCCAAATCTGCACATGTTCATTTTTGCACATGAGCATTTAGGATAAGTTTTCACTTATAAGAGTGGATGATGTGTTTGCTATGTAATGGTTGTCATGATGCTCCATGGGACTATATGAGTATGATACATGATTTTGGGGTAGAAAACCCAAGGAATCCATTGGTGCAATTAGATTTCACTTTTGAGCAAGTTTGTAAAACTTCTATTTTCTGCTGTGATGCTACTTTGTCATTTTTGCATGAATTAATCCATGCTTGCTTTGGGGCATGTGCCAACATGAAGTGTTAGTGTGTTATGCCTATCATGCCATGGTATTTTTGTTTGACATGAGAATCACCCATATAAGTGGGAAACTTGCTGCAAAGTTGCTAACTTAGTGTTACTATTTTCACCATGCTAAATATTTCAAAGTCTGAGAATCTGGTAATATTTTTATGCCATGTTAAGTGGATGCTACCAAGTGCTATGTTCTGAATTAGCTCAAGCTCATTGCTAGTGTTTTGATGTAGATGTTGTCCTCTACCCTCCTGTTAATTTTAATGCCAAAAGGTGGTCTCTAGCATCATTAATTACTATTGTCAACTTGCCATCAGCTTAACTCAGATTCCAGAAAACTGTTATTTTCACCAAGTCCCTAAAATCTGTTTCATCATGCCAACTTGAGAGCTTCATGCTTATTGATGTGTGCCTCCATTCCAGATTGCGTAGTTGGATAAGTTGATAAGCATGTTATGTATTTTCTGGCAATGCCTTGTTTGAGGTTGTAGGATTCCTGTAGCTTAAGTTATGGGCTATGAAAGTTGATATGTTGCTGTTTTGTGGCAGATTGTTTGTTTTAGTGTTTTGTGGCTTGTGGGAGCTATACTCCATGGAATTGCTTGATATTTCGCTCTATTGTGGTTGGTTTTTCATTGCCTATACAGTGGCTACCTGGCAATGCCAACGAATAGCCCAGCTCCTACTTGTCTTGTGTTTTTCCTTCGTATCTTGCCGTGAGCGTATCATGAGAACCGTAACTCCGTTTCTTACGTTCTCCATATGCATTTTTATCATTTTTGCATGATGCATCCATATTTTCCATGTTCATCCATGTATAAATAACTTAACATAAGGTTCTGTCCAGATTCATTAATAACCAATCCTTTGCATGTGAAACATGACTAGTTAGGAATGACATGCTAAAAACTCTTCAAATAAGCATGCATCATTCTTGCTTGTGCATTGCACCATGGTTGTTTGTTTATTCTTGCTGTTTCTTTCGGGTAGATGCGAGAGTTGAACCTGAGTACGAAGAGGCAGGCGAGTACAACTACGAGGATCCCGCTACTTGTTCCACTGAAGAACCAACATGCAAGATGATCGTACCCAGATCCCGATACTATTTTCGCTGGCTAGTTGTCTCGCTCTTATCATTACAATTGCGCTACCTACCACTTGAATGACAGCCTTCTTATTGCCATGATACCCTCTAACCCTCCACATCCTAGCAAACCCTTGATTGGCTAAGTTACCGCTGCTCAGCCCTCTTATAGCGTTCTTAGTTGCAGGTGCAGGATGTATCCATGTGATAACATGGATTTGGCTTATCACAATTATAATCTATTATTAAGTTTAATGCACATATATATCTTGGTATTGGTGGAAGGCTTGGCCTTTTGCTAGGTGTTTTGTTCCGCTATTACCGCCATAGATTCTTGTTACCGGTGTTATGTTTCCATACTTTGCGCTCCTAACATGCTTGGGGTTGTTATGGGGACCCCCTTGTTTATTCGATTAAGATTAAAACTTGTCTGGCAAGACCCAACTTTGGTACTACATTTGCTTAATAACTTAATAAAATTTGCATAGGGCTTTGCAACCCCGTGGATAATTAATCAACCCCCAGGCCAGTGCTCCTCTTGAGTGTAGGTCCAAACTAGAGCACAATGTGGGGCCAACCCAGGGCAACTCGGGAGATTCCTATCAGTCCTCCGTACGTGTAGCTTATTTGTCGTGTCCTGAGAACGAGATACATGGCTCTTATCAGGTTCGTCGACACGTCGGGTGGTCTTGCTAGACTTGTTTTACCTTTATCGAGTGTCTTGCGTGTGGGCTCTAAATTTCTTCGGGTTATCTTGAGGTGTTGGAATCCCTTTGGAGTTGCCTAGGATGACCACGAGATCCGTGGTCGAGGCTATTCCCGCGGAGTGTGGTTAATTTGTGATGGACTAGTTGGAGCACCCATGCAGGGTCAAATCTTTCGGAGAGCCATGCCCGCGGTTATGTGGCAACTTGGATATTTGTTTAACACCCGATTATAGTTAACCCAAAGTAAACTCTAATAAAATGCATCAACTGTGTGAGTAACCATGATGGTCTCTGATCGTGAACATGATCCAAGAGAGAACACAGTGGGGTTATGATTCACGTAAGTAAGTGTTTAGGATCTCATAGAGGTCACTCTAGATTCGATCGTTCATCGTAGGTCACATATTTATCTTCATGTTATGTAAGTTTAGCCACCATAAATGCTTAGTGCTTCTGCAAACTAAACACATACCCCATCCCAACCTTTAAGATTGACTAGTCTCGGTACCCGGGCACATGATTGCTGAGTCCTTGTGGCTCACAGATTACTACAACAATCCAGGTACAGGTACAGATGAGTTCGTGTAGGATGATCTGACATAGCTCCAGTGGGAGTATGACGAGGAAAGGGGCAGGATGCATGTGACTTATCCGGATGAGTAGAGGACCATGGTTGTGATCTTTGGGATAGCAAGATAGTATCATTGCATCTGCTTTTATCGTTTGATTTCGTCCGTAGGCGGATCCTATCTTCATATTGATGTTTTGAACACTGTGTGGAATTGTAATTTAGTATGTGGCGAGTGTATGCCAACTCATATAATCATATCTTTTGTAATGTATGATGTAATGATGCTATACTTGCGAACGACAAGATGCTCCTCTATCCCTTGCGAGGCCCTGGTGCCTTAATATGGATAGGCGCGCATCTTGGGCGTGACAAGTTGGTATCAAAGCCATACGACCATAGGAGCCTTTTCTTGATCGAACTTGGCCGAGTCGAGTGTACTAAAAACTATTTTGAGTTTAGTTATATCGGAGAGTAGGATTCTTTTTACTCCTCTTCTATGCTCTGGTGAGGTATTCGACTTAGGAATTTTGATTCTACTCCTCTTCTCGCTCAAAAAAAATTTAGGATCACGCAGGTATTTTGGAGTCTATATGATACCGATGTGACAGGGTTCTGTCTTGGTGCCTCCTGTCTGACTTGATTTCTTTCGGGGAGTCGAGCTCCAGGGAATGTTGGCACATCGTTATCATTCAGCTTCCTTGATATCTCAGGACAGAGAGTGTTTGAAATTACTTCAATACTTGTCGTGGTGAGATAAGGTCGGAGTCACCTAGTACTAGGGAGGCGTCCGGGGTACCACCATGGTTTAGTATCGTTGTGAGTTCAAGGATTCGAGTTATATGAATTTGTGAAAGCCTCTGGTTATGTGTTGAAGGATGGATACAGTTGGGGTGTAGGATTGCTAGTCGTGTGAGGTATTTCCTCCTTGTATCCCCCACACCGGATTGCATAACCAGAAAGTTTTCGGAAGTTCTTAGGTGGGAAATCTTGTAGTTATCTAGGATCATCTTCTTCAGATGTATGTGGGCATATACATTTGTTCCAAGCTACATTTTCTCAATACTTTTGTGTTATTGCAAGTGGCTTCTAATATCTGATGATGTTATCATAAACCGAAGAAAGCATTCTTACTAATTTTTCACTAGGAAGGCTATGATGTTAATTGTTCAATTTCTTTCAAGCATTTGATTCAGCTATTGAATTCATCTTATCAATAAGGTGCTGTTGTTTTGTTCATCTTTAGGATGGCTCCACCAACTCGCAACAATCCGGGTTGTGGTGAGGAGCAGGGTGATGTTCCACCACCACCGCCACCGCCTCCTCTAGAAGCTTGGAAAGTTGTGATGGCCGCAACCAATGCGAACACTCAGATGTTGCTCAGGCTGTTCCAAGAAAGAGATCAGGGTTAGCAAGGCTTTCAAGAGAATTTTCAGAATCAACCTCAGTTTGCGATGCTCAATCAGTTCCTTGCTAACCAGCCCAAGTCTTTCACCTGTTGTGAGCATCATTTTGATGCTGATGATTGGATCTTTGATATGAGTAAGCATTTTGAGTGCAGCAATGTCAGGCCAGAGGACTTTGTCAGATTTGCATCGTTCCAGCTCAAGGGTCAGGAGCTAATTGGTGGCAGTAGTACAAGGATTCCAGGGGCGATCGTGTTGTTACTTGGGATGATTTCCATCGTGACTTCAAGGCCCATTACATTCCGACAAGCTTTGTCGAGGAGATGCGTGAGAAGTTTAGGCACCTGAAGCAGGGAAGCAAGTCTGTCTATCAGTACCACATCGAGTTCCAGAATCTAGCCCGCTATGCTAAGCAAGATGTTCCAGATGACAAGGCGATGATCTATCAGTTCAGAGGTGGACTCAAGGATGAGCCTCTGCCAGGCCTAGTTCTTCAAGAGCCTCGTGAGATTGATCAGTTCTACAACATGGCTTTGAAGGTCGTGGCAACTCAGCTCAAGTTAAAGAACTCAAGGAAGCATTCAAGGGATTCATATTCATCTTCTTCCAGCTCTCAGATGGTTCCTAAGCAGCAGAAGTATTGGGTGCCAAATCCTCCTCCGTTTCGTCCTCCTCAGCAGCAGAAGCAGTTCGGTGGCCGTGGTTCTTCCCACCCACCCAACCCAGGATTTCAGCAGAGACTCCAGGCGTCCATGGCAGTTCTTGTTCCTCCTCCAGGAAATGTCCGTCTGCTTTCATAGGTGACCACTACTGGAATCAGAAGATTTGCCGTTTGCCTCCTCTTTGCCGTCAGCTAGCGGACGGCAAAGAATGGCTTTGCCATCAGCAAGGAGAAAGTGGACGGCAAAGAGGTGGCAGACGGCAAAGAGTGGCTTTGCCATCAGCCACCTCTTTGTCGTTCGCTAGCGGACGACAAAGAGGGAGGGGGCCCACCCACGACCCAGCCCGCTAGTTGACCTAACGGCCCCACTCTTTGCCGTCCGCTAGCGGACGACAAAGAGGGAGGGGGGCCCACACACGACCCAGCCCGCTAGTTGACCTAACGGCCCCCTCTTTGCCGTCTGCCTGCGGACGGCAAACCTCCTTTGCCGTCCGCTAGCATACGTCAAAGAGGGGGTATTAGCCCCCCCGGCCCGCCTCTATCTCTCTCTTTCTCTCCTTCCCTGTCTCCTCCCTTCGCCCGTCGCCCCCACTGCCAGCGCCCACCACCCCCGACGCCACCGCCGCCGCGCGCCGTGTCGCCCCCGCCGCCACGCGCCCCCGCGCCCCCGCTGCCGCACGCCCTCGCCACCGCCGCCGTGCGCCCGCACCCCCGTCGACGTGGGCCCTCGCACCCCCGCCGCCGTGTGCCCCCGTTGTCGTGTCACCCCGTCGCCCCACAGCCACAGGCCCCCGCTGCCGCGTGGCCCCAGCAGCTGCGCGCCCCCGCCGCCGCTGTGTCGCCACCGCCGTCTCGTCGCTCGCCAGCGCCGCCCCACCGCCCCGCGTCGCCACCCTCGCCCTACCCCACGGGTCTAGTTTTTTTTTAGATTTTTCTATTTTTTTAGATTTAGATTTAATTAGTTTAGTTTAGTTAGTTTTTCTTTTAAGTTAGTAAGTTAGTTACTTAGTTAGGAGGAGGAGGAGAGGAAATGAAGAAGAAGAAGAAGAAGAAGAGGAGGAGAAAGAGACGGAGAAGAAGAAGAAGAGGAAGAAGAAGAAGAAAAAGAAGAGAAAAGGAGGAGGAGGAGGAGGAGGAGGAGGAGAAGAAAAGAAGAAAGAGACGGCAAACCGGACGGCACTCACCCCCACCGCCACCCGCGCACCTCACCCGAGAATAAGCAGAAGAACAAGAGGAGGAGGGGTGCGTCGGCGCCGACGTAACCGGGTCGAGGATCGCCGACACGACACCCCCCACACCCCGACCCCGACACGACACCCCGACACCCCGACCCCGACACGACACCCCCTACACCCCGACCCCGACACGACACCCCGACCCCGACTCTGACCCCAACACCCCAACCCCGACACGACACCCCCGACACCCCGAACCCGACACGACACCCCGACCCCGACACGACACCCCGACCACGACACCCCGACACCCCGACACGGCACCCCCAACACCCCGTCACCCCGACCCTGACCCCGACACCCCGACCACGACCCTGACCCCGACACCCCGACCCCGACACGACACCCCCTACACCCCAACCCCGACACGACACCCCCTACACTCCGACCATGACACAGAACCCCGTCCCCGACACGACACCCCGACCGCGACGCCGACCCCGACCCCTCGACCCCGACACGACACCCCCGACACTCCGACCCCGACACGACACCTTGACCCCGACACCCCGACACGACACCAAGACACCCTGACATGGCACACCGACCCCGACACCCCGAGACCCCGACACAACACCCCGACCCCGACACCCCGACACGGCACCCCGACCCCGACACGACACCCCCTACACCCCGACCCCGACACGACACCCCAAGACCCCGACACGACACCCCCTACACCCCGACCCCGACACGACACCCCAAGACCCCGACACGACACCCCCTACACCCCGACCCCAACACGACACCCCGAGACCCCGACACGGCACCCCCGACCACGACACAGCACCCCGACCCCGACACGACACCCCCGACACCCCCGACCCCGACACGAGGTTTAATCGACGTTGAGGAACCCCCTAACCCAGACACACAC